>OZ002741.1:306639217-308064623 GCA_963924295.1 Dioctria rufipes
CGGAACCTTCTACCTCAAGAAATGTTGAGGAAACTCAGTCAACTTCAGCAGAAGAAGTAAACACTTTACAGGTAGAAATCGAGTTCTACAAAGTTGTCGCCCGGTTCTTTGAGTTATAAAGATTTACATTGCCATAATACCAATTACATTTTTAAAATTTCGATGGTCAATGATCTTGTCTGTAAGTAAAAAATTATATATTCCATTGATCCATATAAACTTGTTACGTACATTGTATATATTTATGCCAAACTATTTATTTTCATAGCCAACTTTGCACAATGCAAAAATTGTGGAGGAACCATTAGTTTGGAAGTTTCGAGAGTGGTAGGACTAGCAACTGAGTTGAAGATTTCATGCGAATCATGCCAAAAATCTGATGCAAAGATGAACTGCACTAAAATTATTAGAAATGAACCAAATGGTACTAATGATTTACATCACTTACTTGCTGTGGATTTTTACAAAATAAAGTAAACAATTTGTTTTTCTTTCCGTTTAGGCAAAAAAGCATTCTACAGTCTGAATCTTCGGCTGGTTTATGCCATAAGATCAATAGGGCGTGGGTATAATCCCTCCAAAATGTTTTGCTGCATAATGAATCTCCCTTCGCCCCACACCCGGTATCAAAAGCACGAGGAGCTTTTGGCAGAAGCCTTGGCTGGTGAAAGTGTAGCCTCTATGAAACATGCAGTCGCCGAAGCGGTTGCTGAAAATAATGGTAACCGTGACATTCCTGTTGCACTCGATGGGACATGGCAAAAAAGCGGTCAGACTTCTCTGAATGGGGTCGTTTCAGCGACAAGTGTGAATACCGGAAAAATCATAGATTTTCAGGTCCTTTCCAAGTTTTGCCATTGTCCAGACAGGCTACGAAATGACCATGTACCAAATTGTTCTGACAACTACCTAGGTACCTTTGATATTTTATTAGGTGGTGAGTTTGAATTTCTATAATGTTGGATGCATATCATTTTAGGAGCCAGTGGGGGCGTGGAAGTTACCGGAGTTAAGTAGATATTTCAATCTTCTCAAGAGAAATATAACGTGAGGTACACCCGTTACCTTGGCGATGGGGACAGCAAGGGTAAACTCATAATAATTATAATATTATAGTATTCCAACTTTACACACTTATATTATTACTATATTATTTTCTTTTGGGATTCCTTGCTGTGAAAGAAGAGAGCCCTACGGTGAGAAGGAAGAATGTGTGGGGCATGTTCAGAAGCGGATGGGGACTCGCCCCGGAGCCATAAAAGCCTCACCAAAGCCGACAAAACTGAGTGATGGAAAACCAAGAAGAAATACAGGGGATCTTCATGGATTATGTGATAAAATATGGTGCAGTGTATTGCTGAAAACTAGGAGTACAGCCATGAGGTGCACACCCATGTCCCAGAGGCCAGAGTGACTCCAAACATTTGACAACACAAGGGCAAAAAAGGCGGATTCCCAGTTCAAAACATTGGTAAAAAAAGGCACGTCAGAGTCGGTCTACAGCTAAGAAGAAACTTGAGGAGGCCTTCGAAGAAGACGAAGGAGAGCCTTTATATGCCGCTGGCAATTTTTGAAGAAATAATATTATGTATAATATTTGACAATATAATATTATATACTGGTAGTCCCGTAAGTCGACGTCAAGCCAGAAAAATATAAAAAAAATCTAAGTCATTTATTTTTCAAATTATAGGCATTTATTTTATTTTCGAGAAAATGTACAACTTGTGATGGTTTTTTAGCTTTTACTTTTACTTTTTTTCAGTTTTATTTTTCTTATGTAATCCCGAATAGTGCATATGTAACCTGTTGCTTTAAATTCTAAGCAAACTGCTCCAGCTTGGAAGAAAATGTCACATTTTGCCGAACCAAGAATAGAAAATTATATTTCACCCAACTTTAACTGACTGTACTGAAAAAAATGTACTACGCCAGTTTGGCAAGTAACGTTAAAAGTTGACGCATTTAATAAGGATTCTAAAATGGTACAACACTTGCTACATTATTTCTTAGATTACGGAAAAAAAAATTTTTTTTTCTTCAAGAAACCCAGTTTCGAAAAATTTCTTTTCACCTACTAAAATTGATTCTAGTGTACCCAAAGCTTGCCTTAAGAGCGTAACTTTAAGATTCTAGCTTGAGTGAGACGGAGAGTCATTCCATAAAATGTGAGTGAGACAGATAGTGACTTAGTGATAGTGCTTATGTAACCCGTTGCTTTAAATTCTAAGCGAAGCTCACCGAATATTACAAAACCATGAGCTACACCCATACCATGTGCAGCGAGTACAAACCCTGCTACCTCGGGATTCTCAACCTCGGGTTGCGTTTTGCCAAACGATGCTACAAAGACAACGGGAAGATCCGCGATTCAGAAAATTTTGTGGTCGTATGATTCGACATTTAAAAAAGACGGATAGATAATGTATCTTCTCTATAAGCACTTGAACAGCTCCAAAGTCATTAGTTTTTGAACAAACTCAACCATAACACTCAGAAATTTTTAGAGTATTTCTTCATGATGCTTGATCATCCGCCAGCACATCAGACACAATTTCAATTATAATTTAGGTCCGGTTCAACTGTCGCTGCACCTTACCCGAAAAAACTATATGCAGAGAGGAAAGTAGTGCACCATTTCTTCACATAGTATCATATATATTTATACATGGCATAGAATGTGTTTTTACCTCCTGCACCACTCAACTATTAAGAACTACGTCATTATTTTTATTTTATTATTATATTGACTACTTTACGGAACTTTAATTTTGAATTACTTTTTATCTTTCATTGGAATTTTTCTCATATCATTGACTTATTTTTATTTTATTTTTTTAGTTAAGCTGTAATTCATTCTTGAATTCACAGTATATAAGGTCTTGAAATTAAGAATATTACGTAAGAGCCAAATATTGTGAAAAATCAAGTTTGATTGTTTTTATTGCAAAATCAGTCTTCTCAGTTATTGACCCGGTACCTCCCTGTCAAGCATATACCTGAATAGGTGCAGAATACCCCGACAAAATTGAATTGAATGTTAAAGTATTTCGGTCTAAAACAAAATAAGCATCAATTAAAACCCATGTAAGTTGATATTACAAGACTCAGTTTATTTTGACTGCCAAACAGATAAGTTCGCTTGAAACTTGTTTAGGAAAGAACAGTAATAAGTTTGGATTGGGTGTAGTAAACCCATTGCGTAATTTTTAATTTTTAATAATTTTTTCAGTCGCTACCGATACTTCACATTTTTAATTCATAATAATATCTATGAATACTGCTAAAATATGATGACAGTAATAATAATGAAAACAGTTTTGATAGTAACCGTGATGAAGACGATTCGGTCTTAGAAACTTTGGCTAAAAGCGATGAAGGAGAATGTAGGAATTCTAATTGGAATCTGAATATAAAGAATTATTAAACCATCTAACACTCAAAAAATTGAGTTATAGGTTTTCTCTGGCCCTGAAGGAAAAGGACTTACTCCATATATCATGTAAAGACTGTAGAAGCCCAATGTGCTTAAAGCAGAGAGCTGAAACATGTATGTATTTTGAAAGATACAACCGAAAAATGCTGTTTTTGCTATACGAAAGTTTTTCAGTTATATTACTAGTTTTATATTTTTAAGCTTTTTGGATACATAATCGGTCAAATTAAATAAAAACATAATTTTCTTCTCTATCAACTATCACATATTACTTTTATTATTTTTTATAAACTCATAATAATTTAATAATTTACTTTCTCGAATATTTAACTAAGTTTATTATTTTTTATTTAAACTTTATTAGATTATCTAAATAATGAGAAAAAAAATATTTTACCGTTTTTCATTATATAATTTTTGGGCGGGTCTCATACACTCAGCCTTTTGCGTGGATAACAAATAATTCTATTGACGAAGACGTAATAATAAATAAATATAATGAAATACGGAATACTTTAACAGGTTTAAATTCACATTAACATTAATGTAATGCAACAACAAAAACACGTTGATATACACCGGTGTAGAGGTCGTTGAAAGAATTCGACATAAGTGGAATATACTGTAAAATGTACAGTTATTGTAACGGTTATAAATTAATATATATATTTTGTTATGGAAACTTATTATTAATTTTCAAATAATAATAATTGAAACAATAATTGCACGAAATTGTAAACACATTGAAAATGTGTCAACAAACACGTGGCGCTTGCACTTTCTAAGATAAAATAAATGAAATTCGCTTTCTGTTTAACTAATTTATAATATTCGATGAGTTATCTGTGAATACTTTTTTTTGTTTAACACATGCTTCTGTTGTACTGGAATAACTTTCTATTTTATTCGAAATTTACGAACGCGCGCAAAATTGATTGCTGCGAAAGTAAAGAAAATTCAGATGTATCTTAACCATGAACAAGTAAAAAAGCTAGAATAGGTCTTTGTAAGACCAATTGTTATGATACCCTAGATGAATGCCCGTATGAAATTTTGCACATATTTCCAGAATGGTTCATCGGACAGAAAAAATTATTAAAACCAATTTTATAGGATTTCATATTCTGAAGAAGTTTTTGGTACAATAAAATTGTCTAGGACTGATCATTTCCACAATATCCGTAAAACTCCTAAATTTTTATATGGCAACACTAAGAACGAGTTGCCCGATTTATTCCATTTTCTAAATTTTATTTGCTATTTCTATGAAAACACCATGTACCAAATTTCATCTCTCTATGTCAACGTGTCTCAGGCCGATTTGTCTCATTTTCGAACTTTTTTTAAAGTCCGCGTATAACGGACAGAAGGACATGAAAAAATCAGAATATCTTTTAATTTTATGCGTGCGTGTCCAATCCATTTTGTCTCTACCACCATTCTTTCTGTGCATTACAAATGGAATAACAAACTTAGTATAGGGCAGACCCATTTTCATAATTAATTTTATAAGAATGTTACTGTAACGTTTTTAGGCATAATAAATAGGTTTCATTTTGACTACTTCAATGGGTTTCTTAATAGTTCCTTTATTTTATTCTCTATAAGGCTCTCAAGCATTATTTTCCATTTTGAAAAATGCTTCCCCATGAGTCCATTTACCTCATGCCTGGGCTTGATTGACTCAGTGGATGGGGTTATTTGACTATATCAATTTAATAAAGTAATAAGCATGCAAACAGACAAAGTTTGGAAATTTTTTTTTACGAAATAAAGAAAATTCAACATTTTGTATTAAATATTTCCATTTTTCATCGTACTGACTGTAAGAAAAGCATTGGTAACTGCAACTTAAGAGATAACCAAAACAAAAAGAAGCATGGAGTTCGTTGCCTCATGAGTCATCTAACCCCGCTACGCTGCGTACCAATAAGCCCTAACTCGCCATTTTCTTTTTGAAACACTAACGACAGAAAGTTGTTCCAATCACAGGAAAATCAAGTTGGGAACACCATACACTTTCAATAAAAATAGACAACCCAAAATCATGAGAGTGTGAACTACAAGACAATTTAAGTATGAAAAAAAATTTTTACTCACATGCTTGTAATTTGTTTTTGTTTTTTTCTTTTATAAATCCGCAAATGATGTCCGCTAGCTTCGACCACTATTGCTACACTGAGACGGTTACCTTGACTGAATACACAATCAAATTTAGACAGCTTCGACTCGATGTCGATGTTCACTTAGTTGATCGCAATGAGTCTACATACCCCTATAGTCAACTAACCCCGGTCTACCCTATCCTTTAGACTTCATCTAGGATATAATAAATCAGCTTCCCTGGCTGGAGTATTACTGGTTGGGAAGAGGTCCGTGTAAGTTTCTTGGAAGAATTATCAGTAAAGAGGAGATTTATTTTTTTAGCATATAGAAAATTTAAGAGACAAATTTCGGCTAAAGCTTCACTTTCTGATCCTCTCAGTTAAAAAAATCAAAAAAAAAAATACAAGAATATTCCTTGAGATTTTCAAAATAAAAGGAATAATTTGAATTTTGTATTGTTAATGTTTCACTTTAGAATAAGAAACTGAAAATATATCAAAATAAACAAGCAAACCAAGTGTGTCTTTTCTGAATAATTTTAAACAAAACTGTTCTGTTACAACTAGCAAAGATGTACAAATTGATGAATGTTTTCTTTTTCTCTTTCTTCGAATACATTAAGTTGGATAATAATTTATGTAATTATAAATTTAAAGCAATTCATGATTACACTTACTTCTGTAAAGTCGGAAGGTGTTTCTTTGATGGCAGTCCACAATTGAGTGCAAATCAAGAGTGTGCTCCTCCTAAAGCTGGCGGCTATTTGAAGTCGGCCCAATGCTGAATTGTGCCCCGTCGACTTTCTCGCCTTTTTCTTGGCGTGTAGAATAATTCATGATTTGCACCGGCGCGATGATGACGATGCCGGCAAAAAATGTAATTTAATGAAAATTGAAAACAATAATTTTCTGCCCGTCCGACTTCTTTGATTGAGACGTCAAACGGAACAATTCACATCTATAAAGTCTTGTTTGTTTCGAATAAAATGAATAAATTTTATTGCATCGAGTAAATTGCAATTTCACTGCGAGTGCGAGAACCTGTTAAGGCAGCCGAAAGAGCAAACTAAAACCTTTTGTTATAGGAGAGAAAATCTTTTTTGAATCACAACAGTTCTGTGAACAGGATTTAGTTACTGCATATATATAAAATCAGACAATTGATTTATAAAGCATCAGTTTGTAACATTGAAGGGTTCCATCGAAAGTTGATTTGCTATTTAAATCATTTTCTGTAACCATTTTTCAAAAAGCAGTTGGTACCTTAAGATTATTTTATTAAAACTTTCATGTTGCCCTTAATGACTGAATCGGAAAAATAATGATTTTTTTTTTTATTTTAATCATCAAAACTAATGCTTGATTGAACTGATCGTTCAAATATATTTGCCGGCATTGTAATGAAGCTGAATGCAATAATTAGGTAAAATTGAAATGGGCTATCAAACTTAAAATAACGAGAAGGAATAAAAGATGTATTACAAGTAGACCTGGAAAGAGTAAGTTATGAGCATCATGAAGTGATGAGTATGGGAAAGTAATGTAATCAAGAGACTTAGAAGTTTAAATATAAATTATTAAGAAATTATCTGATTGTAATTATAAAATCTGTGATTAGCGGGAGTACTAAAGTTTTTATGACCTTTTAAGGTATAACTAGATTATCATAGTTATAGTTGGCTCACATTATGGTATTCAGCAGTTTTCTTTATAATCCTAATCATTTTTAATTTATGCCCTACCTCTTTTTCCGAAATATATTAAACGGGTGCGTTCCTTTTACTTAATAATAAAATAAGTATACATCCAAAATCGAAATGAAAAAAAGATTAAAATCGATAATGAAAGAAAAACCAAAAGATTAAACAACTAAACTGAGTTAACAACGAATTTTGGAAAAAGGTAAACAAGTTAATAATAATGTAAAAAGAGGAGGAAAAGTACAATTCAAATACATCTTTCTCTTTTCTCTTATTATTTTTTTTTTTAATATCCAAGCTTGCTTCTTATGTTTTAGTTGGGATTTACATCGTCTTCATTCAGATGATAAAATTACTTTTTTACTCTTTATTACTTCTTAACATTTCTAATACTTTCTTACTACATTCACTTTACGAGGTAAACTGCCTGCACCACATGTATAGGTATACCAAACTAGTTCAATTTATCTTATTTCTCTTCATATTGAAAAATGACACTATCCAATTTTATTAATCGTGCCTAAGTTCCAACTGGAGTAGAACTCCTTTTAACGATTTTGAAAAGCCCACGTACCAAAACTAAATAAATCAAATATATCGAAAATTGAGATATGTCTAATTCTTTTCCTCTTTTTTTTTTTTATTATTTTCCATTCTGGATCAAATCGAATGATATTTTATAGCAAAAAACTGTGTTTGGATCAGAATCAGATATACATATAGGAACAAATGGGATAGCTTCAAATCAATACATTTCCACTAAGTGCTATGTGCAAATAAATAATTAAATTGCACTCACTGTGTTACTGCGGTCATTTGCGATCAAAAATCTTTTTATTCAATGTGATTATTTTTTCATATTTAAGAGTTACTTGAGTGTAGTACCAGAATCGACAGGACTTAAATACCGGAAAAGGAAAAAAATTACAGTTTGAAATAATAAAATGCTTTTACACATACTAATTTTTCCTTTTTCATTTACCTTAGGAGCATAGGACTTCCACATAGCCCTGATATACGAAGCTCTTTTTAAGTTTCTTGAATTGTTTGCGATTCACTATGCTAGATGATTAGATTGTAATAGCTACTCGAAGATGGGGCTGTCGCTTATTTAGGGAAAGTGCATCATTTTAGAAAAATTCTTTGCTTTTTGTTATAATTATTTCACTCCTCTGATAACGCTGTCGCATTTGATTGCTAAACTTTAGCTGCTTAATTTGGCGGTTTATGATCACTTCCACTCCATACCATATTGCTATGTTCTTTGACCAGACATTGCAGAGGAAGCTTTGAATTGTCATCGTCTCTTGTCGAAATTGAGGCCTTATCGAAAAGCCATAATCATTTGTTACATCAATCCTGTTCGAGCAATGGTCTTACAGATCGTAGTACTATTTTTTATATGAAAGAAAGTCGCTAACCACAGGATAATAGCCTTCGGGATTTAGCTCAAATTCAGCTGCAAGGGAGGTATGCCATACACCTACCGAAGTCAGAGTCAGCTGTAATGTTAAATATTTTAAGTTACTGTAAAAATACAAGACCAACCTACCTGCCCTACTTCTGTCCAATAAGCAAATCCCACCAATATAAAAAATTTCAGGTCCTTCTAACTTATAGAGTGGCAAAATAGCAAAATTTTAATTTGTGCGGCGTTAATTTTGGATGTGTGGAAGGATGCCATAACGTCATAAGTGCAAGGGTTCTTTTAGAAAATCTATGAAATAATTCTAAAACGCCCTCCCAATATTAATATATTTTTTACAAAACCGAAATTTCGGAAAAAATTGGCGCCTCCTTGAACGAAAAACGCAATTTTAAGATTTCTGATTTTTTATTAACATGTAAAAAATGTGGTTATACTAAAAATGTCATCCACCTAAGAAAATGTAAGAAATGAAAAAAATCATTTCACCCACATCATAATCCATTGCTGCTGAACATCTATCAATGGAGGCCTGCCATGCTAGCCTAACAATACCAACGGCACTCTTTCTCGTTATCTTTGACACCTCTAGTGGCAAAAAAGTAGATTGGGCGCACGCGCCTCCTATCAGGACTGCTTTCGTACTTTCCACCCTTTTCCGAGATTTTCTTTTGCAGTGGTTTCTGTCTTCTGCTTTTCTGGTAACATAGCCCATAGCCCTAGAGCCCAGAGACGATAAGGGTGGTATTTTCCCAATATACATATATACGTGCACTCTATGTGAATTTGTGTAAGCAAGGACTTGCTCGAGGAGCAAAGGATGTATTTTCTGGGGGACTTGAATAGGTATGTATTGGCGGTGGATGTCAGTATGTGTGTGTAAAAACTGGTAATAATGTTCGGTTGAATAGCGCACAATGGGCTCCAATTTTCTCTTGAGTCTGCACAAAACGGCGACAATCCCTTAATCTCGAAGATCAAATATCCGGCCTATTCCGCAATATCATATGCTCCTAAGTATCTTCTCGTGTAGCTACAGGAGTCTACCAGCATTCAGTATTGTTAGAACGGATTCTGTGGTGCTGATACGAAGTGAGGCACTGAGGCAGGCATTTTTTTTTTTATTTATAACTGCTCGCTCGTCGTTATTATTATCATATTACTCTACACTCACGGCCTAATGTATGGGACTATAGTATAACAGATGTGATTCCCGATATGGCAGGAAAACTTTCACAAAATTTACGTATAATTTTTTTTATTAATATTATCGAACTCCAGGCATAATAACTCCTTTGTTGTGGAAATTATGAGTGTAGTGTAATATATAAACTATTATATAAGATTAAGGATTTCAAATTATTTCGCTTGTAAGTCCCTAAATTTTCCTTATTTTAAATTGAAAGCTGTTTTCCTGTATGACACTCTGGTCAAGACAGTTAATTCGGTATGATGTTGGTGGTCAACTAGAAATACTTTGATACAACAAAGCTCTGAATTCTGTACACATATTTATTTTGTGAGAATCAATTGTCCACCAGTGTTGCATTTTTCATACAATTTTCCCATAAAATAAGTTAATTCTACTACTGCAGTTTCTATCAAAATCGTTATACCAGTAGTCCACTAATTTTAAATAAGTGTTCAGCACTACAATTGTAACTCAAATTGTCAAACTGAGAATTAATTTTGAGGTTTGTAAATTATTAGCATCATGTGTAGTTATTGAAATAGCTTTCGTTTAAAATGTAGAAAATTTTCTTTATAAGCTGGATTCTTTATTTCTCTATTCTTCGAACAGTAATGATAATTGGAATTTTCTCAGCTTACATGAAAGATAAGGGAAAAGAATATCAATCAAATCATAAGCAAAAAAAAATACCTCCAACTGTGGATCTCCACAGTTGCATGATCCACCAGTGACCTGAAATAGAAATTAAAGGATGAATTAAATTTTAAATTAAAAGGATTAATATACAAGTCAAGACTGAATAATTTCGGCACTTCGACCATACAAAGAAAGCAATATTCAATTGTTTGTGTTCAAAAGTATTTTATTTAAAATCGATCGTAGCAAAACTAGAAAAGGGTTCACTCAAACTTGGTATCGAATATGCGACTCACAATCGAAACTCGAGTGCTTCACAACTATACCAAACTCTATCTTAACTAATAAAGGTTAATTGTGTAAAAAAACCATCATATTTCTAATTCTTAGGTTTATTCTTAATTTCATTCTGAATTTTATTCGGCAAATAGTTCAATTACACACAAAATTAAAAAATTCAAAATTCGAAAACTATATACATAATTTCAAACAACAAAGAATAAAGTTTCATTTTCAAACCGACTCAACACAAAAATCACAAGGACATTTTTGGTGGTGCGCATAGTTGCTCAAATGATTTAAAAAATGTAGGTGATTTCAAATATTTTCTATACGATCTGATACCGATACTGTGATGATAATTGTTTCAAAAATTCTAAAATACTTTTAGTTTAGAGCTCTACAAATTTTACCAAATATATCACAAGAGATTGCGTTGAAATATTCGATTGCAGCCATAATGTAATATTTACACATTCATAGCAGCTCTTATTTGATTGTGAATATGAATATTGCGTAAGAATAGCCCTGTCTTGTTAAACCGCTTTATATGCTTCGTCAAGAATAGTCATGCAGATTGGCGCAATAGGTACATTACCTTGAGAGTAGGTGTATAGAATCTTTTAGATCTTACCTCTACCTCACTTAAGGACAATCTCCTTCGATGACGTCTCTTAGATCTAAAAGTCCCGATTTCTGCTCCATATTCAAGGGATGAAGTTTACTCAGCTTTAGTACATACGCTGCATGTACGCAGGAATAAAATTGTTAATTTTGAAAATTACAATATTGAAAAATAGCTCTTAACCCAATGCTGCCAATATGGATACAAACAGACATTTACTACAAATTGCACCTTCGGAAACAGAATATTTTAAAATATTTAGAAGTACAAAAAGCGATAAAATAATGAATTAAAAACTTTCTATTACTTGCATTAATTACAGACGACTATATGTGATTATATAAGACTGTAAATAGGAGAAATATAAGAAACAATGTTCCTGGATGAAGGCTACTTGGAAAGAATAATCTAAAAAATATTATCATATCGCTAGTATGAGCTTTCGACTGTTTGGATCTGTTAGTAAGTAACGTTATGAAGCCTTGGTAATTTCGAAGCAATTTTAATTATTACAAAAGTGTAAGCAAATATATAAGAAATGCAAGCTCAATGTTAGCATTCTTAAATGAATCTCAAGGTGCAGCCAGTCAGTTAACCCTTAACTACAGACGCTTACCTAAATCTGTCACATAAACACGGCTTAAAATGAATAATATAAACAAAATATTGAAATTTAAATATGTTTTATTACAAAATAGGAGAAAAAATAAATTCATTGAATTTGTTGAAGAAAAACTAGGAAGCCACTGTAAAAGCAAAAGCTAAATAGCCTACGTTGGATATGATATCAGTGAATTAGGGTTCTAGCGGTCCCTGGGACCGCGCGTCTGTTATTAGGAGAAACTTTTACACTTCCCAGTAATACACGAAGGGCGCATTAGTTTCAATGTTTGGGACTTTTATTTCTAATAAGAAAGCTTTACAAATTTTAACATTGCCATCTCCATAAAAAATATGTTGAAGATGTCAAAAGACTATCAATTTCAAGATAAGTGATTAAGTTTCTAACTAATATAAGCAAAATATAGGAAATAGCAGATAGCTAAGAAAATGAGAAGAAAAGCCATAAGAGCAGCAATATAGAAAAACTATTATCTTTGAGATATATGAAAGTAAAAATGATTTTAAACTATTCCTAAATCGGCTAGGTTCGGTAGTCCATTGAAAGCTCGCCAGCACATATTTGTTGATATTTGTTACAAGTACAAGCAATTAGAAGCTGTCGTACAGAATGAATATTCATAGAGATACCTAGGCTCTTTCCTACATTTAAATTTATGCATGAAAATAAAACTTCTTTATGCTAGATAAGTTTTAAGGGAATATGAAAAAATCTAGCCTTCTTGTGAGCTCGATTAATGCCTTTTGGGGTCAGGTTGCAAACATTGTAAGGAGAGATAAATGCTTCTCCCGTGATTGCAACCTTAACGCTGCTTAGCGTTGTTTGAAAAAAAAAACAGTGTGCAAAATTTAAGCTATCTAAATGAACGCATTCTCGAGTTATCGTGAGGACAGACGTACAGACTGGCAGACGGACGGACGGGCAGACGGGCATGGTCAAATAGAAATAACTTTTAATATTATGCATGTGTATCTAGCCAATTTTGCTCTACCAGTATTATTCCTGAGCGTTACAAACGGAATGACAAACTTTGAATACCCTACAGATTACATCTAGGGTATTATAATAATGATAATAATATATTTATTTGCTGGTTAGGTACAAATGATTTAAAATCTTATAAAAGTACAAAAATAAGTGGAAATATAAAAATTAATTATGTAAGTGAGTACCAAAAACAAGATATAGAAACAAAATTTAATATAATATAAAAGTTAAATTATTGAAGATATAAAAATTAAAAAAAAAAATTAAAGAAAAAGAAATTAAGTAAGAAATAATTGATACGACACCGTTCTCATAACACACAATAAAACAATAGAAGCTATTACGCCCCAGTGTTAAAAACCTAGCCAATGCCAATGCCCCAATAGAGCAAGCTGTTTGAGCACTGACTGGTAGACCATTCCAAATTCAAATCACCTGCACAAAGTAAGATTGCTCTCTAACTTAACCTTGGTAATTAGGTAGTAAAAGGTTGCAATGACGGACGAACAGATCTGAGGAATCGAACCTGATTATTAAGGTACGACGGTTCTGTAGAATGTATTATACAAAATCTTTAACCATCTATGCATAAGACACGTATCCAACGAGCATCCAAGGAATGAGTCGATATATGGTGAAACATGAGGAGATATGGATAAACCATGGATAAATTGGACTGTCTCTTTCAAAGCGACAGTTTGTTTCCAGTGACAGTGTGAGTCAAGCTTAGGGAAAATTAAGCTCCCAAAAATAGAGTGGGGTAATATCAGAGCTTTGGCCAGTCTCAAGCGCATGTGACGAGATAAGATAAGATATTCTCAGCTGGCAGGCATTCATCTTACCAATAGTTGGAGACATGAGTACAACAAATTAACTTCCCACTCAGCTCAACATCTAGACTCCGAACGGAAGTAATATAAGGAATGACGGTATTATTGATAATGACTAGCGGTAGCTCTTTTAGATCATATTTTCCTCTATATAGCGGCATAATGGTCGCCTATTTTGGATTAGGTATTAGATGACTGGCCCATTTGCTAATTCTATTCAAGTCATCATTGGTCCGAACAATACAATCCTCAATCATACTTATAGGTCTATTTAAATAAATCTGGGAATCATTCGCTTATAGATGGATGGATGTATCCTTTACGGACATCGGTTAATCAATTAATGAGAAAAGCAGCGGACCAAGTATAGAACTCTGCAGTATAACACGACTGAGAGTTAAGAGAGTAGAAAGTCTAACACAGATCTTGACAGGTTGACCACCACACAACAAGAAATTTGTAATAAAGGCTACGGCTGTATTCGAACGCCTTGCTGAAGTCGAGGAGGACTAGAATAAACATTTGATCACTGTCAACTGCATCTGTAAGATCGGATACAACATTAAGCAGGGCTCTCTTAAGTAGATAAATAGCCCAGAACCATTATCGGCTATATGCATTTTGGAGTACAATAAGAGTCAAATGACGGAAACATTAGGGTATCGTCACTAAAATGCGATCATACGATCATTCTACATTAACCAAAGATTCTTGATTGTTCCCATGTTCGGCAAAACGGAGCTTTTTAAAGTTATCGGAGGTGTGTAATTAACATCAATGTAATTTCTATATTACAACGTACAGCAAGATTTTCGGGAATTGAGTGTCAAATTATGTACTCCTAACCATGAGTACATTTGATTACTACAAGAAGCTAGGACTATCAGAGCAGTGGCACTTTTATTAATTGTTCAGATAAAATGTATGTACCTGGAACTTGTATCGGCAGAATTTCTAATTGACACAAAGTTTCATATATAATCTCTGGAATTTTAGCAATTATGACGAGGTGACGTCAGCAATCTGTCCAAACATGTATGGAGGAGCGACGAAATCGAAACATAAAGCTGACATTCACAAAATTGAAGAAACGGAAGACTTTTGAAATACATAAAGAGATGAACTTTCTGGATCAAGTGTGGTCAGTGTAACTCAATCCAATTAGGTTGGGTTCAGATTAAAAGACAGGTAGGAGACGTGACCTTTAAAATGAAATTTCGTAGACTTAATAATAGTTTCCATAGAGAATTAGGAGGTCTTTAAATGGACTGATCCTATTAAAATTTTGACACTCACAACTCCTGTATAAGGCTTTCCTGAATACGACGAATTGATTGAAAAGTCCTAGGGGATCGGATACTCTGAACAAAATTGTTGAATGTTTCATTTTAGATGAATTTGGGAAATTTTTACAGTTCAATAACGTCTCATAGGCCTTAGTGATAGTTGAATTGAATCCTTCATCTTTCCTAATTACTCGCAATCAGTTCTTGCATTAATTTATCTAGTGTAAGTGGCTTTTGGCTGTGTTTTTGATCGGGAATAATTACAGATATGAGATGTAAATTTCTTTTTAGGAAGATCTCCGATCCATGTCCAATTAAAAGAATAAAGGAGTGTAGTTGTTTTAGAACAGCATTTATTGTTATTTCCCAACGTTTCGACCCTTGGGTTTATGGGTTCTCTTCTTGGGGCTACAAAGCAGTATATATTTAAAACAAGAAGACCAAATTTGTATTCACAACAATGTAGATTACCTTATGAAAGTGACAAACTAAAATATAATAACACTTATTAAAAGAAACAATGGACAATTAAAATTTAACACTAAAAAATTAGAAAAATTCTTTTTTAAAAAAACAAATGAATAAATAAATAGAAGACGACTGATTGACGTATGACAAGAAGGCTTAGATTTATAGACAAGAAATGGAAGTACAAGGGCTTTTTTGGAGTAGGACGTCAATTAATATCAGTGGGCTATTGTTATTGATAGCTGTTTATTTATGGCTGTCGTTCTGATGAGATGAGAGCTGAGTGCGTATGGTGTTAATGTGATTGTTATGTGAGGTTAAAGAATTGAGAATTTGGCGATATTCTTTGTGGATGGTCTCTGTATCTAGTCGTATATTGATTAAGTTATGTTTGTTCATATATATGTGGCAAGATTCTTTGGTTTCTCTTTTTATTCTATTATTTTCATTGGCAATGATCATGGCATCGTCAAAGTTGAATCTATGCCCAGTTTCAAGGGAATGTGTAGCCAGTGCTGAATGTGGAGTCTTTTTCTCTATGTACTTAGCATGTTGAGATAGACGTGTTTTTAACTTTTTTCAAGTTTGGCCAATATATGCTGTGGGACAGTTGTCACAGTTAACTTTATATACCACTCTACTTTTTTCAGGGGTTTTTATTTTGTCCTTTGTTTTGGTGTAAATATTGTTAAGTCTGTTGATGGGTTTGAAAGTAATATTTATTTGATTATCCACCGCATGAATATGACGTCTTATTTCATGTGATATTGGGTATATGTATGGGATCGAATTGAACATTTTGTTATGGGCATTTTCTATTTCTACATGAGCTGGATGAATATCTCTGTTGGTGGAAGTGGTATATTTAGTCTTTCTTATTCATTAGATGTACAGTTCCTCTACACAAATGTTGACGCGCAGATGGCTTTACAAATCATTGACAATAAATGGCATCTCATCAAAAACTACACACCGATTAACAAGAATCTATTCAAAGACATCATCCACTTCTGTGTCGTAGAATGCAACTATTTTTCTTATGACAACAAGACATATAAACAAACATTCGGTTTGGCCATGGGAAACCCATTATCCGGTATTCTCGCAGACTTCACACTGGACCGCATAATTGACGAAGCACTAAAACTCACCACACATAAACCTACTTTCATAAAAAATATGTTGACGATATCATTTGTACTATTCCATGTGAACATATGAATAACTTACTACAGGCGTTCAACAGTATCAACACCAAGCTCCAATTCACAGTTGAACCAGAAAAGAACTACTCCCCTTACCATTTCTTGACATGCTCCTCATCCGGACAAAACAACGTAAAATTAACCCCGACTGGTATTGCAAACCCTGCAGCTCCAATCGCATGATTAATTACCATTCCAACCATCCAATATCTATGAAAATTAACACGGCTGAGGTTTTTGCATACAGAGTTCTGGGCCTAAGTGATAAGAGTTTTCACTCAAAAAATATACGCATTATCGAGTCTATCCTCACGAAAAACAATTACCCTTCAGACATAAGGAACAAAGCTGTAAAGAACGCAATAAGAAAGAGTAAATATACCACTTCCACCAACAGAGATATTCATCCAGCTCATGTAGAAATAGAAAATGTTCATAACAAAATGTTCAATTCGATCCCATACATATACCCAATATCACATGAAATAAGACGTCATATTCATGCGGTGGATAATCAAATAAATATTACTTTCAAACCCATCAACAGACTTAACAATATTTACACAAAAACAAAGGACAAAATAAGAACCCCTGAAAAAAGTAGAGTGGTATATAAAGTTAACTGTGACAACTGTCCCACAGCATATATTGGCCAAACTTGAAAAAAGTTAAAAACACGTCTATCTCAACATGCTAAGTACATAGAGAAAAAGACTCCACATTCAGCACTGGCTACACATTCCCTTGAAACTGGGCATAGATTCAACTTTGACGATGCCATGATCATTGCCAATGAAAATAATAGAATAAAAAGAGAAACCAAAGAATCTTGCCACATATATATGAACAAACATAGCTTAATCAATATACGACTAGATACAGAGACCATCCACAAAGAATATCGCCAAATTCTCAATTCTTTAACCTCACATAACAATCACATTAACACCATACGCACTCAGCTCTCATCTCATCAGAACGACAGCCATAAATAAACAGCTATCAATAACAATAGCCCACTGATATTAATTGACGTCCTACTCCAAAAAAGCCCTTGTACTTCCATTTCTTGTCTATAAATCTAAGCCTTCTTGTCATACGTCAATCAGTCGTCTTCTATTTATTTATTCATTTGTTTTATTAAAAAAGAATTTTTCTAATTTTTTAGTGTTAAATTTTAATTGTCCATTGTTTCTTTTAATAAGTGTTATTATATTTCAGTTTTTCACTTTCATAAGGTAATCTACATTGTTGTGAATACAAATTTGGTCTTGTTGTTTTAAATATATACCTTTGTAGCCCCAAGAAGAGAACCCATAAACCCAAGGGTCGAAACGTTGGGAAATAACAATAAATGCTGTTCTAAAACAACTACACTCCTTTTATTCTTTTAATTGGACATGGATCGGAGATCTTCCTAAAAAGAAATTTACATCTCATATCTGTATTTATCTAGGAACCACGAAACGTTAATCATTGGTGATCATGTGCAAAAAGAAATCATCCCCTGTTTTCCATACTATTTTTATTATTACCTACTCGTATGTAAGTGGAATTCTTGCCACATTATCACAAGTTTTCAAGCGTATTCTAGGTGAATTTATTGTTGTTCTGTAGAACTGTTCACAAACCAAAAGATCGGATTCTATATGTATTTCCATACTTGTAGTTTATGTATTTTATCGGATGTATGAAAACCTAAAATGCTTATGTAATAACCCCCGCGCACTCCGTAATCTTTAAATCATTATTTTCTAAGTTATTTTCTCTTAAGTATTTCTATATTCGTTCTAACTGATTTCTTGTAACTTCGAGAATTCGATCGATCCATTATGCCCGGTGCTCTCGTTTGTTGGTATATATGAGTTCCAGATCTAATCAAACAAATGAAGCGCCCACTTCATGATATACTAGAACTTTGTTTGCTATTTAACGTTGGTGCGGTTGGTGTGGTATATAAACAATGACAACTAAATAGTGAGTCAAAACTTAACAGGTTATCAACTCATAATCAGTCGACAACAAATAATATACCGCATATACTATACATATACTTAGATGATTTTTTTCCCTTATTATGAAAGAATAATTTCAATGTAAACTATGTATATCACAATCCAGCACCACCCAGTTATATAAAAAAAGAAAGCTTATAAACCCCATTCAAACCTTTCGAACGAATATTAAATCAGCGAAAAGGTAGCTACCCAGGTACATATAAGCATGCTTAACTCCTCGTGCGTACAAGTACTATTATATATCCATTGATAATTGAGTCATCCACGAGCATCTTCTCGTGTTTCTCAGAATTAACAGAAATAATCTAATTTACATATCTGCCTTAACTCGCAAGTCCTTTTGCCAGGCAGTGCAGAAGGAATTCACCAGAGTGGTAGCGCCTTAAGAAAGACGTCCGTCGATTCAAATTGACAAACAATTCACCGCACGACACCCAAGACCCAACTATTGGCTTAGCTTATTGTTAGATGGACATGGAGTAGAGAAAAGTTATCTGGAACTGAAGGTGGAAAACAAAGGTAAAACCAGTTTAATCCATTCCTCCTAGGCTTCCTCATCGATATTGTCACATCGGAGCACCATCCAGAAATAATGTTGAAAGGAACACGCAGCTCCGACTCCAAGTCCTGAGGCTCGAGTCTCGATCACCCAATAGCATGCACTTCTTCACAAGAAATTGCGAGAATTTTAGCATTTCGACGAAACAAACGAGCGACACGCTGCGACAGAATTTTAAATTAAAATTTTTTGAATAGCAACACCAACAAAGTGAACAGCAAAGACAACACAAGCATAACACCATTTGCGGGACATCCCGGATCTCAAAGCCCCTGGTCACCGGGTTCTTGTCTATAAGCAGAAGCGGCGGCGGCGGCGGCAGCCTGAGGATCCCGCGTTTTTCTTTATTTCTAGCCTTCAGAGTGTGCAGCGCGCAATGCAGTCGCTATCGCTGCAAAACATAAATTATGCACAATAATGGATTGGTTGTATGCTAAATTGACGTTTATGTTTTTATTATTTTTATGCTCGATTTTACGTAGCTCGACCTGCAAATGCTGGAAATGTGTTTTATCTGAATGTTATTTCGGTCCTCCTCCTGTTGTCTCTCGCAAACGCCAAATGAGGCAGTTGTCGTTCAACGAAAATAATTGGATGACATTGCCGTGGCTTGAATCCGTATTGAAATGTTGAGAACAGCCCCACACTCGCATATAAAAACGCGAAATGACTGAGAATGCCTCGATTGTTATTCACAAAATTCAATTATTTTTTGCGTTTCTGATGAAAATTTATTTTCGCGTTTCAATTTTGTGTTTTTCCCATTGTTTTCGCAGTGCCATCATGTTACATGAGTGTGTGCCGAGTTCCGAGTTCATTAATGAGGATTTCTGTAAATTGAAATTTTTATTGTCGATTGATGTACGAATTTGCGAGCTTATTGTAAAATTCCAACTTTTCTATAATCAAATTAAAAAATCAAATTTACTAAGCAGTGCTCTTTTTTGGATTTGAATTTGTTCATAAATTTGCTGAAGTTAATGATAAAATTGATAATTGAACTCGGTTTCCTTATGATGGAACTGGATTCTATTTAGAAAAATGATGGGATGATATTGTTTTGGAATATTTGTTATTAGTCTGCTTTTCGTCTATTAATATAGCCGCCCACCTCTCAGTTATACTCAAGAATGCTTCATAGATGGTCTAAGTTGTTTTTTGCATTTATTTCTAGAAGAGTTCACAGCAATCGATGCGACGGCAAGAATAAAAAATACAAAATAAATTATATGATTTTACATTCCAATACATTAACCCTTTGAGTGCCAACATGATTTTTAGAGAATTAGCTAAAAGTGCCAGAGGAGTGAGGGACCTCCCACTCTCTAATTCCAATTCCAAAATCAATAAACAAGAATTGACAAGTATGAAATAGGGATCGTATTAGTTCGTGCGATGGCGCTCCTGGCAGCTTCGGCCAAAAGGTTAAAAAACTTAGTATGGCAACTAGGGCTATTTATAGACTTCGAAGCGCGCGATTCGAGGCTTCAAAGTGGGCGATCGAGGCTTCGAAGCGGGCAATTCGAAGCTTGGAAGCTTGAACGTTTTGCAGATGCTTCAAAGTCTTCGAAGCTTCGAAGGGTTCTGGGAAATAACGCCCAACGAAATGATGCCAGAAAGTCATAAGTGAAATAAGACCCGAATATTCCATATAAATTTTAACGTGTCAAATGTGAAATAATGCCCAATATTTTATCTCACACTTTTGGGTTTTATTTCATTTATTGGTTTGGGGCGTTATTTCATAATGATATAAAATCCAAAATTCATCAATTAAATAAAGCCCATGAAACAAAATTGATCCTAATGAAATGATGCCCAAAAATCATTTCAGAAAATGAAGGAAATATTTCCCAACATTGTGTATAAAATAAGAACGCGTCGCGAGAGGCGGTCGGGAAGGGGGCGGCGGCAATGGGTGCAGGGCGCCCGCACATTGATATTTGATTTAAAGTAAGAACCTGTCGCGCGGGGTGGGCGGAGGGGCGTCGGCAAGGAGTGAAGGCAGGCCTGCATCCCCTGCCTACGCCCCCCCCCACCCACCTCTCGCGACGCGTTCTTACTTTAAGTCAAATATGAATGCGAAAACGTGCCGCCCCAACGCGAGAAAGCGCCACTACAACGCTCCTCCCCTACCCTAGCAACGCTTCTTACATTACAAATATCATTATCAATATTTTGAGCTTTATTTCATTTGCTTGTTCGCTTGATCTGAATTTTGGGCTTTGGTCCATTTTTTTTTGCCCGTTTTTCATCTACTTCGGATTTTATTTCATATTCTAATTTCACTTATCACTTTCGGGCGTTATTTCCCGGAGCCGTTTCGAAGCATGAACTTGTGCAGGGTTGACTTGAAATTATTTTTGAATAGTTTAAAAATCGTTAGTTTTCAAGAGTTTATTAGTTTAGTATTATAACTCTCGTATTATAACCACTAAATATTAATTTTGAGTTGAATCGGAACATTAATGACAACATTAGTCTGCCATCATGTAGCCATCATCTTGATTTTTTAATATACAAAAGTGCAAGACTATATTGTCATGTAAGATCAATTAGTGTGCAACACCTTAGTTGAATAGCTCAACTAGAAGTGGGTAAAAAGAGCCTTACGAATGTTGAACACTGGTCACATGGTAGCTTGGAACCATTAGTTGTTAGTTGTCAAATTTGAGGAAAAATGTTCTACGAGAATTCTTACAACTTTCTGCAATCCACATGGTTCAGTTTGGATTTATAATGAAGCATTGTCTTAATACATGGGATATCAGGTGGGTAACTCTCAGGTTGTATAAAGCTCCGTCACAGTTAAAATAGAGCTTTAATGTTTTCATATATAACTCGAAAATTCGTCGTTCAATTGCAGTCGCAACCCAATGGTTTTGCAGTCCCCGGATAAATAGTATAAGCGCCATATAAAAACTTAGAATTTTTAAAGGAGACTGGCGACTCATACAATTTTAGGCCCGACATGAACAGACATGAGGGATGTCTTAAATGATGCATTATCATACTCTGAAAATATTTTATTAAAAATATTTATTTCAATTAAGTGCTTTGGCGAAAAGATGTAGATTGAGCGACTTTCTTGGGTGAATCAGTGGACTTTTGTACTAATCGAAATTGCGCGGAATCTGTGAGTCGTGGAAAATGGCTTCCTCTGAAAAAATTGGAAGAAATAACAGAAAAACTATATTCGAAATGTAGGAACTGGGGTGTATGTAACCCAAATACATGAAAATTGGTTTTCCAGTGGCAATAATGTCCCGAAAAAGTTTCCTGAATCGGGAAAAAGTACACCACCTTATAGTACTCGGCGAGGCCTTTAATTTGATATGCAACATGCACCATCCTTAAAGTATGCATATTCTATATACTGTAGCTTTAATGAGCTGAGTGAAACCCTTTTTCCAATCGGACATAACCTTACCGAGTTAGAGTCGATCTAAACTGCGAAAAATTTAGTACCTCAGTTCGAATAAAAAAGAGGGAAATACTTAAAATGTGTGTATGGGAATGGCTTTTTAAGCCTCCGAGTATAGGAGTGTGGTTAATCAAATGTCTTCTCAGGGCCAAAAGAATTCGATACTGTACTAGATCAAACTTTTACCCCAAAGCCTTCCCCCGGTTAATTAAAATAAACATTGTTAATAAATAAATAAAAAGATTACTCTTTTGGACTTTTTACCGGGTTAAACTTAATTTTGTTCAAGAAAGAATTTTTTGGGATTCTCCGGTATATAACAAAAGCTTTTTTATTTTTCAGCCCACTGTGTGGCGTATACAGGTTCGATTCGCTTCGAATGAATCTGTTTCTTTAAAAATTTTTTTTAAATTTTTTTAATAAATAAAAAAATTGTTTTTTTCTATTTTCTCAAACTTTTCATTTCTTTCTTCTTTTTTCATTTTTTCATTTGTTTTTCAAATCACACAATTTCGCTATTTGTGACCTGTTGATGAGTCAAACCAAGACTTGAAGCTTGTCACCAAAAATTAATGGGTTGTGTGATGAAATAACAAATTAGAACATATTTTAGCTTTTGTTATATACCGGAGAATCCCAAAAAATTCTTTCTTGAACAAAATTGTTAATAAAATATGTTCAGAGTATCATAATGCATCGTTTAAGACATCTCTCATGTCTCGAGTTATCAGACCTAAAATGGGCATTACTCATTAGTGACTAATATATTTCTTTTTTTCTGATAAATTTTCTCCTAGCTCCATTTTTTTAATGCACTTGACAGAATATTCATAAATATTTCTTCTAATATCCCTATTCGAGAAAGTGTTCAATTGAATTAAGGTTGTTATCCCTAAAATATTCCCATACGCTAAATTGCTATTTCCAACCCCAACTATTCCTTCAGCTATTACTATAATAACCATTTCTTCAAATATTTAACTCTTTTGTTTAAAAAAAACATCTTGATTAAATGTCTACAATCACTAACTATTCCAAACATGCATGCAAAATGACCGGGAACTCGCAACATTGAAAACTGAAGAACGTGCTTTGACACCAAAGCGGCCATATTGCTAGCTGAGTAAAAGAGACAACACTATAATATTTATTTATTTATTTTTTCGGACGGGAAAATAAAAAATCTTAAAATTTTTCTATTCTCCAACTATAATATTATTTTGACATTTTGAGTACCGCACTAACTATTATTAATGAATAAATTCGCATGTCATTTTAGCAAAACTACGGAGCAGTGAATTTTATTGATTTTGAAAGCAAAAAAAAATTGTGTGCGTATACAAATTTTTCTGGGGACTTTGGAATGCTTTATCTTAGTTTATTTAATTAATCCGCACACGTCATTAAGCTCTTTCGTACAATCTGTATGTCGGTCCTCAAGGCATTCATTCAGGTGAATACTAGATTGCTGCCAAAATCTCTCCAATCGCTTCGTAAGCTTATCTGAAAATTACCAGTTTTAGAAATGAAGTCGATTTTTCTTCAAACAAAATTTTTATAGCCCCTCAATAGATCTTGATTTTCACCATTACATCTCAAACGAAAAGCTAAACTGGTGAGAGAACTCCATGTGACGATTACAGGCGACTAAATTCTTGGTGACTTTTAAGAAATTTGTAAAACTTGATCTACGCAGTTCTTACAACTATTCGGATAATTGGGTGTCAATCGCGTCAAAATTTGACGAGGAATACTAAAATCATCATAAGATTGTAAACCACATTTTCCTTAATGTTTTTAAAATTATCTTTCTTTCGTTTCACTAGTACAATAAATGGCACAAGAACTAGATGTCGCATGGCATACTAGAGCAAAGAATACAGATTGTGAAATGGGTAGTGCATTCTGGATCGACTTCCTCAACACTTCATATACGAAAAAATATGACTCACTCGACGTTACATCATTTTAAATGTTGTGGTCTATTCCCGAATGGACCACCCAGGCATATAAATTTTGTATATTTTTTTGGTACTGCATGCGACATCTAGTTCTTGTGTCATCTATGATACTACTGAACTTTTGCTAGGGGATAGTTTGGTTGAATGATATAGAAACTTTATCTATTTGCAAAAGCAATAAGTAATTGCTTGTGCAATTTCAAATTGCTTCCTTTGTTTTGTTGAACGATTAACATGCGTGTGTATAAGCGGTAGACTAACATCAATTTCAGAATCACTCTTTATTGAATTTATCCTCTTGATATTTACTTTTCTCATAACGACGAGTTTCCTTTGATCCTAACAAAAGAAAATATCCGAACTATTTTTTGGCAGAGAAAATTGCATCCGACACAGCTCCGATGAGAGTTCATGTGAAAGTCAACAACAGCCAAACAGAAATAATCCGATTACCTTCTGGAAGAACATCGCTTAAGCCGATAGCCGCGTGTTATTTTTTTTTTTATGTAGAATTAGGATGATTCTGTGCTTCTACTACATATATCCCTACCTCTTGCCACTGTTTACACAAATAAAACTCGAACCAATATTTGTTTGCCTCTGCACCGTTCACCAACAACGTTAATAAAGGGTCGTGATTTTGTTAATTGCTTTGCCCAGGGAGGGTGAGTTTCGGTTCATGATTATCTGCCCTTAAAACAGACGCACACTTCCACAGTTGAACTATTCCCAAGTGAATTAACGCGCTCGCAGTTCACTTAAATTCCCATAAATATTTTATCAAAATCAGAAATTCACTTATTCTCGCATAATATCCGCAATTCCAGTTACCACAATTGAGGAAATCTCACCCCGTGTTAAGGTCATTATTTTTCAATAAAACTCTGCCGGAAGCCATTAAGATAAATACGAAAAGTGAATCGTAGAGTCTTAAAGACTCGGCCTTATCACGCTATTATTGCGCATTATCACAAACCTACCGAGGCGATAGCACTAAATCAAATAAATCGCATCCCTAATACAGCAGCAAACAGGACCATTTTGGGGCGTATTAATAGGGCGAATCGACCTTAACCCAGGGTGCTATCCATGATAAACGACTCAAGAGGGCAAATGGGAGCTGCAAATAAGGCGGAAAGTTCGTTTAGTCTTGGTTGGTCTTAATTTGCCTTAATAGAAATGCTTAGATGAGGTGTTGGGGAGCTAACATTAACGAGCCAAGTTAATCTCGGGCTGGCAATCTTGTGCTCACCATTTGTCCGGCTATGTCCAAGATGTTCAATATAAGTTAAGTCCCCTCACTTTCCACCCTAGAATTTCACACCTTGCGCTTCAATTAAAGTTAACATGTCATTAACTTTCACTCCGAAGTACAACGGCGGCGTTAATTAAATTGCATTTATGCGTGTGCCTGTAGGGGTTCGTAACGCTTACTTCCATACAGAATCATTTTAAACGCCTTCACTACCGATACGGTTATCCTTTATTCGTATCATCGACAATAAAACTGTAAACAACGCGTTGACATGAGACCTTCAGTAGAGTTTGGGATGAATTTAAATTTAATTTTAATGGAACACAACGAGCCTGTTAAGGTAATTAAGTGTTTTGAGATTAGGCCGAAGCCTTTTCTAGTTAGTCCCTTCGGATAGCTTCATCGGAAATTTAGGAGTGTTGTAAAATTTCTAACAACTTTGAAGCACTCTCATATAATTTTAACGACCATATTAATCCACCATTCCAACTAAACTATTTTACTTTTATAGCGAAATACGGTGTACCCATATAAACAGCCAGCCGCACCATTCATTCGGAAACTTCCACATTTTCTATTCGGGATTATCCGCCAGGGTTGGAATTTCGTAATTGATCATATTGGAGCCATGGTGAAGTCATTTCAATCTGCTGCGTTGTATTATGGTCTTTAACGACGAGTTACATGTCCCTTCCGTGCCGAAAACAACTAGATTTACCGAGAAGCTCTTTTTATTTTGTGGAGCCATATGGTGACACTTGTATAAAAAACAATGGAAGTGCTGCCAACATCGAATATCGTGAATAAATTTTGCGAGAAAGAGTTAAGTGTTTTCATGACAAAATTATTGGGAAAACAGATTAAGTGGTGTTTTAAGTGGTAATGATGCTGTAGGTCTTTTCCATATAAAATTTTTTAAATTGATCCGAGGAATGGAATTACATATAGAGATAGGCTAATATCTGTGGTGAATTTGTTACTTATTGGAGGTATTTATGGACTACTTTTTTTGGTATACCTATTGTTTAAACTTACTTTTTATGTTTATTTCATCATAATTTTTTTTTAAATGTGTAAATAGTTTTGATCATAATTGCTATGAATTTTGCTTTGTATCACTATTTCTTAGATCCAAGAACAGTTTTTTTTATCATTCGCCGATATCCTTTCGCATCAGTGCAATCCACAACACCTATAAAGGTGAAAAATTTGCTCCAGGAATAAAAATTGCCAAGCAACTTTTATAGCTTTCAAGAATTTTGAAGTACCTACTTGTGGTAGAAAAAGCAATTAAGATAGGCTGGATGACCAGAGAAAATCTGAGTAGTTTAAGGATTTTCAGATAAAGTAAAGTTAAAGTAAAAGAGTGTGTGGAAATGTGTGGAATGTGTTAAAGTATTAGAATGTGTGGGAAGGAAATTAATTTTTACGTGTTTTTCATAGAAATAATTCCTTATGCATACAATGGGACTGTTCGTCTGCTGCCTGTCCTCTTCTTTCTCTAAAACGTTTCCGGGGCTAACCAAAACTCAACCAGAAGTGATCATTGGAAGTATCGAAAGTGTCATCTAGTTACCCTAAACATTTGCATACAGCTAAGTGCATGGTACCAACGGCTTAGAATCGAAAAATAAGTAAGAATAGATGGGACCCAACTTTCGGTCTGCACCGAATATGCTCAAAAATGAATATGAGACTGTGAAAAAAAAATCAGCGATTGAGACGGACATGATCATCTTCATCCTAGCTTGTTTACAGTTGCTTTGTAGTGACGTGAAAAGTTTTACTTACTTGACAAAATATTTTAAATAAAGTGAAAAGGAACACAAAGTAACAAATTTTTATTTTATAACAAAACGAAATATCTTACATTAATTTAGTAGATTCGAAAGTTAATTTAATGGAAAAGTGCCAAAAGCATCCAAAAGAATGGATAATATACGTATAATTTAGTCTCAGGGTTTGCTTCGAGCTTATTTCAGATGTTAATTCGTTGCGTTTTACGTTTCGATGTTTACCTTTGATGTTTTTGAATTTTAGGTTGATAAACTGAAAGCATTTATCAAAATTTAGGGATCTTTCAAATCGGTAATGGCTAAGTAACACGCTGGTGAAATAAGCAGGTATACCTTTGAAATTTACTCTTATAAATCAAGTACAAATTCGATCTTCCTTGAAATAAGAAAGTAAGTATCTTCTAAATTAAAAACAAACTAGTAAATATTGGAAACAATTCTACTACTTTTTCTTAAAATTTGTTTTCAAGGATAATGGATATATTCGTTCGTTACCATTGAATATCTCCCAAAGATCAGAAAGGAGAAAATGGAACTCCTTGGAGTTTGGATGGAGTTATTTTATATGTAGTTCAGAAAACTTTGAACGAAATTTGATGTCGTACGCTGAGTGTTCAGATTGTGTGCAGAGCCTTGGGTAAATAAGGAGGATGGAGTGCCAATGGATTTTGCGGAGCGTTTTGGTCATACTTTTATTCAGAGCTCTGCCCCGCCGAAGGAAATGTGGTCAGTTAAATGCTCAGAAGGTACTTCACGTATATCTCCGGATCAAAGTTCGACACTGGCTCCAAAGGGGACCTTTAATTCTTTATTACGATATCCAACGTGCTACGATTTATGGTGCAATATCTCAATTATCGAGCCTTAAATTTTAATTCTTGAAAATTTGCAGTGTTGTGCATGATCCTGTAAATTTTTTATGCCAAGAATATAAAATATGTGATGTGACAAATGTCACGAAAAAACTAAAATCTTCCAGCTGATGTCAATTCCTGTAATTGACATATGATGAACTGCGTTATTTCTGTCTTTTTGTTCCAAAAGCAATTTTGATTTTTTTTTTGTTTTTACTTGCAAAAGTACGAAATCGTACTACTCTAATACATTCAAATATTTGATGTCACGACCTGGAACATAAAGACGGCAAAGACTACGTCCGCGGCTCATTGGACTTATGTCAATTCCTATTATTGCCATTCAATGAAATGCGTTTACAAATCACAATTTCGCCTCGATGCTGAAATAAAATGGTGGAAAGTAGTGTAACGATTTAAAAGATATCGTTTGGTTATTCATTAATTTTTTATTTATCGAATTGAATGCTCTAACACGTTTAAAAATCAATTGTATAATTTCACACAAATTTAACACAATTAAATTTTATGCGCAATATCTAATTGATTATCTTACTAAAATATTGCACCAAACTGTAACTTATTAACAGAATTACTTACGTTTTTCAATTTATTCTATATCTAATTTCACGTTTTTTAATTCATTCTGGTTTCCTAAAACTATTTATTTCACAAATTAAATAATCATTGAAACCTAATTATTCTAATTAAATGGTTTTACTTTAATTGTTATTGTTTGAGCATTATATGTAAAATATGACCATATAGGCATGATTTTCACATTATGTCAAAAACGCTAAAATAAAACCATTTAATAAAACAAACGAAAAACTCCTGAACTTCTGAAAAGGAATATATATTGGTTGAAACAAAAAAAAATTATACCTTGTTGACTTTCTTAATGAATTAACTCTGACCTTCCAAATTGCTGTGAATTCGTAGACTAAACTTTGAACTCAAAAAAAAAAAAAAGAACTTATTAAAATTCGATGAACAAATTTTAAACCAAAAATCTTTATATAAACCTTGTAAAAACGCTGAGAAGTATTGCATGGAATAGTGAACTATACTTGGCATGTTCATGCTATATGACAACTCTATGAAAATTAGGAGAGCGAATGAAGGAATGACGCGCTTTTTATCGAAAAATTTCTTTCGATTTAACTATCCATAATGTGAAATTTTCGAAATATTACCCTATTATGACTTGATTCGATTTTTTAATTATTATTCATATATGCCAAAATAAATTTTACATTTTTCTGCATCTTTCCCATAAGGATTTATTATAAATTTTACTGATTTTAACTGATTTCTACAAATTTTGCTATAAACTTATCGACACGCCATTTTTTATTCTCATTCCAATGAATTCCTCTCACGATTTAGTTCGGACTTTACCTCCCTTTCGTACTCGTTAGTGGGAACTGAGATTGTTAAAATCGCGAATTATGCACATCGCGCGAAAAAAATTCGTGAAAAGAACGCGGCCATTAGAATCGCGCGACGTTTTTACCCTAGTTTGACTTGTCAAATGTCATGGGGATATGAAGTTTCGCCGTGTAATTAAATCGATCTGTCAAACACGCGTGATGTGGTTTTTTAGTGATTTTAATGTGTCTTGTGTAGTGTTTAGTGAAATTTTCATCATTGGATACCATTATCTACAGGTATTTATAAAAAAATTATGGAATTATTGTGTTTTTTACTGGTTTTTGGTTGCTTGTTTTGGTTATTTTCTCACTTGAAATGTTCACCAATCACCTTTGTGTTTGCATGGTTGATCAGTTTTGTGTTTGTTTTATGTCACTGCAGGTAAATTAATCCTTATTGTTTTCATGTGATTTGCATGTAAATAAAACACCTTGCATGTGGAATTGCATCGTGTTTTTTATAGCTTTAATTTGTTTGTATCTTAACTGCAATATTTATACTTACTCATTTTCATTTTTTTTCAGCTCATCGACGGACCTTTGCACCTGTAGCATACTCCAGGTGTAGGTAAGATGTTTTGCGATATTTTAATTGGAATAAGATGAATTCTTTTCCTTGACTCATTGTCAGCCCTTTACAATAAAAAAAAAATTACCCCAAAATATGCTCCTTCAAAACTTTTAAAATTTGAACGGGAGGAGATATTGAGGTCATTCTTTGCATGTTTAAAACGCCTATTAATGGGTCATATTAGAGAAGGGACGTATTATGTCCTTGGAGTAAGAACTTTACAGGATCAAGGATAAAACTACAAGTTTTTATGATATATTCTTCAAGGATTCAAATTTAAGGGTCGATAACTGAAGCATTTGCTTATTAATCGTAACATGTTGGACATTGTTATAAAGGAAGAATGGTTCTCCTTAGAACCAGTGCACAAATCATATAATATCCGTAAAAGGATTTATGGGTTTTTAAGTGACTAAATTTCCTTCGAAAAATACAAAAAGTTCAACCATAAATTTTAGGGGGAAAGAGTAATTTTAAAGAGGGAGGTCTGAACAGAAGTATGATCAAGAGTCTCCAAAGAATCCATTGGCATTCTCCATCCTTCTTATTTATCGAAGACTTTGCATATAATGTGACACCTCAGCACACGTCATCAATTTTCGTTCAAAATGTTTTGAATACTGTATCCAAACTTCAATGAGTTCCATTTTCCTTTCCATAGCTTCCTCAAAGCCCATGAGAATTAAACTATTAATAAAAATTATGAATTAAGAAAAATAAAATTAAAAAAAAAAAAAAATAAGAGTGAGCTTTTTGAGATATTCAAGGATAACGGACAATTTTCAGAAAATGGACTTTGATTAGTATTTCTCAAGAACTGTAAAGCTACCTTAAATACTAAATATTGTATATTTAATGAGTTTACGATGCGTATTGTATGAGATTTAAATTTTTAAAGTTACACACATTTCTCCACAGTAAACTACAGTGTAAAAATCAGTGGTACGTGTATATTTACTCACCCCTCCAAATAAAATATAATTTTATAAATTGCTAATTTAATCACACGAACGAAATAGATTAATGTAAGAGAATAAAAAACAACAGCTTATGAATTTAGAGGTCCTTTTAATCCTATTTGCTAAATCGGTGATAGGCTTGTTGGTCGTAAATGACGTTTTTTTGTTTAGTACAAGAAGGCCACGTGCCGGCCACCAGTCGACCATCAGTCATGATAAAAGGAGGAAATTAAGCCTATTTGTGCACAATACTTTATTACCGCACCCTGCTCCCAGCTTCTTTTGTAGGTCTCATCCGCTTAAAAGGACGGAGAAATCTCTTGAATAAATCGCAGCAGCAGAAGCAGTAGCAGCGCTATTGATAAGGAACACATCAAGTGCTTACCTATACTGCAGCAATGAAAGATGATGTGACAAAAATAGCATTGGTCCACCTTCATCAAATAGTTGCGGAGATGAATTGATCTTTACGCCAGCACGCTCCCAGGGTGTTATATTTCTCATAAATATTATGAAATGATGCAATTTCCACCCTCCGATGAAACAGCGACCCATACAGGTTCTCTTATATCCCTGCATGACTCTATTCTAATCCCTCTATAAAACCATAAAACCCATGTACATGAAGTGGAGTACCCCTTCTGACAATGATCTGGGAAAAAAATAAATAAATAAAAATATTATTTTGTGGTTTCAAATGAGTCCAGGAGGTATAAAGGGTGGCGGTTTGTTCCTGGCTGGCATATTGAAAATAAAATCAATGAACGAGGGTGAATCTTCCCGACCAGACCTTTGGGCGCTCCATAATGACGGCTGAAAGTCAATAAAAAGCAACACACACACGTGTAATCCCGGTCCCCAGCTGAAGAGCTGAAGATTCATATTCATACCAGGATTTTATTTGCATAGATATTGGGACTTGAGGTGGTCGGGTGGCTTTTAATTAAAATTTTATCACTTTTCACATAGCGAGGACCCTTTTATGCGGCTAATTTTAATTTGATTCGCTTTTTATTGAAATTTTCTGAATATTAATGTGTGGGAAAAATAATGTAAATGTTATTTTGTATTATTAATTAACTGTGATGGGGTTCGGTATTTAATTAAACGGTAAATTTATAGTGGGTGGGGTATTCGAAATTTTACAGTGAAATTGATATACTAAGTTATGTAGTAATAAAATACGATTTCTGGAGACTTAAGTATATAAAGAAACCAGTATAATGAACTGACTAGGAAAGAAATTATAATTGATCTTAGACAAATTTTAATGAATACTCTAAAAGAATGCCCCGAATATAACCACCTAAATTTATTTTAACTCATTTCTCTCTAGAACGGTTCATCGGAGACTATAAATATTCATTACCGATTTTTGGCATTAAAAATGTATTTAGAAATAACCCTTTTCTTAGCAGTAGTAGTTAGAGGTTACCCAAAACCTTTGAGAATACTTCCCAAGCCATGAACCAGAAATCTATATGTATGCGTTGTAAGTCCGTTTTCTAAAATGTTCTATATTGATACTTACGGAAAAGTGCCAAACATTAACTTTATATATGCTATAGAGCCTAAACTACTATCCATACAGGAAAATATTCTTCTAGTAATTTAAGGCTTCGTTCCTTACCTTCCCAAATGCTACGCTTCCTATATCTTACTTAACAAAAAAATAAAATAGTTTTGATTACAAAGTAACCGTACTATTTTATGCTCAATACCTCTCAGCTGTGTGATAATTGCATGTGTGCATGTGCAGTTGGAATCCGGATCTGTAGGCCAGCTACCTTCGATATCATCAGCCCACGGCATCTCCTGACGACACAGCGACATTACAATGCTTACTCAGCTGAGAACTTTGTTTGAGGAATCGTAGTTGTTTGGTTAAGATAAATTAAGTTAATAATTTTGTTAGGAAAGGAATGCAAATTTTATTACGGTTCGGAAGATAAGAAATCAAGCTTAAGATTATCATAACAACAGTTTTCTGTATGAATAGTAGTTTAGGGCGGAGGAGCTATTCAAATCAAACTTTTGTCAGTTTTACATAAGAACACTGCAAATATTTTAGAATGTAAGGACCCCATTGGGCCTCCCATTTGGTAGGAAGGAGACTGTTTCATGGCTTGTGAAGTATTTTCGAGAGTTTTGGCATATCCCATTTAGCACTCTTTGGAAATTAGAAAATTGGAGTTGTAATTTAATTACTGCACTCAACATTTGAACACAAACAAATAATATCCTTTTATAGCTGCCTGTACTTAAAAGTCAGCTACAAAGAGATGAAGCCAACCTCAATAGAGGAAATTATACACACAAAGCGAAAGCTAGACAGGTAAATATGGGTAAAGGATGTTAAGAGGGAAATAAATATCGAGATTCAAATGCGAAAATTTCTAAAAAAAAAACATTGTTGGAGTCAATTCCTTCTCTTCGCTGTGTTTAGCTTATTTTTGACCACTGTAAAATTTCTGAAGATGATTTCATATTGTACTTTTAGTGTTAGGAAAAATAATGCTTAATTGTTACCACCTTTCGGCCATTGATTAAGTAAACATAATTAAATTTGCAAAGAAAAATTCCTAAAAGTACAATCCTGGAATTGATTCAACCCTGTTCGTAGGCTGGCAAGGCAATATCTGGGTATTATTTGTATGTGATTTGAAATCTCAGTATCCAAATTATGTCCATGACAAAAAGCAATTTTTTGTGTGCCAACCGCATTCAGTTACCTTTCCAATTTCCGAAATTGAAACTAATTTTTTTATTAAAATAGCAACGAGCAAAATTCTAGTGCTCTACGCCTACGCGTTCTAACCGCAAATTAAAATCTTTAATAACAAAACCTAACACTTTGGAAATAAATCCCAAAAAAGAAAGTACGCATTTCCCAAAACCTCGCATTTTAAGTTTCGCATTATCCGGATCTCGCATTATAAAATCTCGCTATGACAAAGGAAAACTATTTTCCAAATTTCAAAAAAAAAAAATATTTTACAATAAATTAGAATAATCACAAAGTAAATTTCTCCAAAGTTGATTTATTGACACAAACAATATTTTCTTTACAATTTTTATTTGAGAATAAAATACAAAGTTCATTTCATTTAATACTTAAACTTGAAAAATGGAGATTTGTGAGCTATGTTCTGTAAAAGGACAATCTTTGACAAAGTCTTCTAGTTAAAATAATTTTTAAAGCGTTGTTACGTAAAACGATCTTATTTCGTTTTTTGCAAGTCGATTGGATCTTGCTTGCTGTAGTTTAAATTTTTCCATAATTAATTAATTAGATAGATATTTAACCAAACTCATAATGGCATTTTGTGTCCTGGGATGCATTCTGATAAAATGAAAATGACAAGTGACAATGACATCGTGACACCATAACTTCAGCCATAAAAGTGACATTTAGCGCCAAAATGTGACTTATTTTCGAAAAGCAGAGTGACATGACAAAGGACTTTTTTTCATGACAATTATTGCAGCCGAAGTCACTAAGCTTTGCCGTTCTGACTTTTGTCATATTCCAGTATAAAAGTTACAAACGATACCGGCATTTATTGAGTAATAGTAAATATACTATTACAAGTGTGGCCTTAGTTCGTATTCAAAACGCAATATTTCAAACATAATTCACAAATTCTTTACATTATTTAACTATACTGTTTACTTTTAGAATTTCACACACTATCACAAACGACTCTACTTTAATTATCGCTAGTACCTACTGTACTTCCAATTAGCGCAAACCGAATACTACGTTCATTCAGTGTCTAATACCGGAGACAGACTTGCAATTTCAATATGGCAAATTGCGTTAAACAGCTAGTTTGTCTCTATGTATGTATAGTATATTGAAAATCAATATTGAAATCGCGAAAAATGTAGGCGGTATACGATGACCCTAGTTATAAACTATTATAAATGCTAGCATTTTTCTGCGCATTTTTTGTTTTTAAGGTATACCTAAATAAAGGCTTTCTGTTAGTTATGATCTGCTGAGCACAAAAGGATTTCCCCCTTCACTTAGCTGAAATTACGGTTGTTTGTCGGATGTTTTATTTTGCAAGAAATTTGCTTATTTGCAGTTAGTCTTATTTTAGAAATCTTAGATAGATTTTCAGGATAATTCATACTATAATTTTATAGCTTACATAAGACTGGTTATGTAGCAATTTTTGTTAAGTCAGCACGAACAGCACCTATTCAAAGGAAAAGGATCAATCAAATCAAATTTTCTTTATACTTTCTGTCCAGTCCAGTTAGAGTACAGAAAATGAGAAAGACGGTGAAAACCTTCTTATTGATTTCTCCTGAACATCTCTTGGCAACGTCAACATGTGTAATTTCCTTCTACTCACAACAGCTATCCAGCAACGAAGGGTGAGGCTAAGCCCGAAGGACAGGCAAAACCATATTTTTCTCTTTATTAAATGGAGGAGTGTGGACACAATGGGATTATGATTGAGTCGTTGTAATAGGGGATGATGTCGGTTGTCGGATGTAATGGGATATGTCCCAAATATCACAGGGAAACTAAGCTAATCGAGCGGATAACAGATTTATTTCCAGGGTACTATCTAGGGGGAGGGTTAAGCTACATACATGTGCAACTTGCAGTCGGTGAACTCTTTGAGCAAAATAACACTGAAAATCCCTTTGAATCTAGTTTCCTAGCTGGAATCAAAAAGCGTTTGACGAGTTAATCTGCTTTTATATTGTTAGGACAGTCGCGTGGCGGAGGTGGAGGGTGAAAATACGTAGGTTGTGCATACATACATACATATATTGTCATAAAATTCATTGCATACTTAGCACAGCAGTAAAGTGACACCGGCAGGGCTGTTTGCTGCCTTTATTTGATCGAGTGATTCCAAGATTTGTTATGAATTTTAACGTCTGCTTTTGGGGTGCATAATAATTGGATAAATTGTTAGGTGCTAGGTAAAAAAAAGGGATTAAAATTCCTGAATGTACTAATTATATTTAATTTAATCGAATCTGCAATCTAAAGGACAATAACTAATGAACCTAAAGCTACGCGACTAGCCACGGCCCAAATGTGGGAATTGTATTCCATATGGGAATTGTAGAGGAGCACTAGATTTAACAGACTACCTATTTAAATTATCACCGAACATTTAATTTTCGAACAACTTAGAATAAAAAACCACAAAAATTTTGCGGCCATGTTGAATTGATCTCTTTTGCGCTAAGATGTGAATTAAAAAAAAAAAAAACTGTAAAACGCGAGGACCAATAAAAGTTAAAATGCAAAAGTATTCCGAAGAAGTTTTTTCCTCTAACGAAAACCTAAGTATCGTTCCAATGGCCTGTATTTCGAGGAACAGTGTGTGTAATCTTCCACAGAGAAAAACTTGCCGGTATTCGCCCCACAAAGAGGCAGTTCCAGGCAGTTCATAAATTCATGTCGGTTCGCGGAGACGCTTCGACTTGAGAAACATTTTCATTCCGAAGTTTGCACAGGAGACTTTGCTGCTCACCAGCACTTCATTCACACACCTTTGGTCGCTCTGGCTAAGCGTTCGTAGTACAAATAATTAACCTACCCTGTCACAGTTTACGGGTATTCGTTCAGCAACAAGAAAAAATTTTTACAATATATTTGAAATTATTTTAGTATTTTTTAGCTATAGTTATATCCCAGTTGCCAGTGAGATTTTATATGTAGACTTGGAAGAATCGTTAGCATAGTTTTAGTACTACATATCCAGAGAACTGGGTAGTCATCGGTGGTCTCCGGGTTAATCGCGACCAGTTTCTTCACGCACGGGCATAGCGGCTCATTTCGGCGCCTGAGGCAAACGCATAAATTTGCCCTCCTGATCTTTAAAATTCTCAACATAGCTGAATTTAACTTTACTTATCCAGCAGTGGTCTATCAGGTGCCTGAATAGAATAGTAAATAATATTACTGCACATAAAATTACTAATTGAAGTTAATTTTTTGCGAGTAACGTACGCTTATAAACATTGAGGCGAATCAGTTCGATAGAAATATGTGGAGTTTTCCAGATTTTTTCGCCGCGAACTATTTTCTAATCATTTCGAAATTCAGACACTCTTTCTATACCCATTGTAGATCGAAGGTAACTTTTCATTAACTTCAATTTGCTAAAATTGCGTTCACATAAAGTTATCGTCATTGGCAATATTAGAAAAATTCGGAACGCGATTGCAAGATTCAGATAGGATTCTTGAAGACCATACTCGTGTATTAATTAAGCAAATCGAGAAGCGAATTTTCTCAGACTATCGGCGTCCATTTTGCTAAGAAAATCGCCCGAAAGGAAAGCAAAATCTTCGAAAACTTGTTCCAATCCAACATTTCGTACCCTAACGTCACATAGTAGCAGAAATCAGGTATCAAAGCAGGCGAAAAGGTCAAAACTAAAAGTTGTGTCTAAAATAAAATATACGCACCAAATCTTATTCCATTCCCAATAAAATCCCTTTACCAGGAATAATTGGTAACACAGATCTTTCGAGTACTGTCGACTAGGTAACAACCCTTTCGGCTGGACAACAAAAGAACTCGAATTGCCGTCAGTCGGTATTAAAAGTTTGCGATGTTGAGGTGCGTTGTTAGGTTATGTACTTTTAATACAGCAGTAACTTTGGTTCAGTTAATTAAGCACACGCCTATGATGAATTTGAGTGCCAAAACTTGCCAATATTAAGGAATTTTATTATTTTTTCAGTCCGTGGAATTTCAAGAAATGAACTGTTTCGAGTTTGGTTGAGCGTGCAAGATGTTTCAAACAAAAATTAAGCTGCTTTTGAATGTAGTTTGAAAAAGTATCGAGTTTAAACGAGCTCGCAAAGCTAGGTCAAAAGTGGGTGAAGTGTCGACGCTACGAAAAAATATTTAAAAACAAACATAAAGCATGACTCAATGGACCGGGACCAACCAAAAAGGGTTCACGGAGAGTGGTATCTGTAAAACGAAGAAAAGCACGTCAGCTTATTGAAAATGCACGGTCCGACGAACTGAACTTTGCGGCTAGAATGAGCTTAAGATCGCATGGAAGATGAGATGTTGCACGAATGTAAAGGAATTCACGTGTTTTACGGCAAGACAAGCCACTAAATTAAGAAATGCTTCAGCTGTTCAGAACCCACATAAATGACAGCAGAAGAAGCTTTGACCTTGTACGTGGATACCCTGGAGCTAATATTTATCCGTCCTATGAGCACTTGCTAATCGCGAAAAAGAATTGCTATCCGCCTCATATAACTGTAACACAAATATCGGCAGAGATCAAACTGCAATCGCTAATGGATCACGCATAAAACACATATGCTAGCTCAAGATCAAATTTTATCTCAGATTAACTATATCGAGTTGGAGATTATTTTCAACTGGGGTTTTAACCATCCATCGACTTAGTCAACAAAATATTGTCGTCCGATAAAAACTGTTTTTAAAAAAGAGGCACAATAATTTTGTGAAAGCCAAGATTAAGAAATTGTCCCATATAAAACAGAACTAAATGGAAACACGATTACATGCTGTCCTTGCAGCTGATACAACTGGTCAGTGCTGCCATATTTGTCGAGCAGAACCGACAGAAATGAACAACTTTTCGAATGTTTCACGGAGGCCTATAAACGAAAATAGTTTGTTATTTGGTATATCCAACCTTCATGCCTAGATAAAAGATTTGCAATATATTAGGCATATCGCCTGCAAGCTTGACGTTGAAATGTGGTAAATTAAATAGCTCGAAAAAGAAAAAGTCGAAGCTATAAAAAAAATTCAAGGAAAATTTCGAGAGATATGGGCCTCTTAATAGACGTTCCTAAGCCTGGCTTCGGAACATCTAACGATCGCAATACCGCAAGGCGTGTTTTATGTAACGCTGCTCTAGCTTCTAAAATTACCGGAATCGACGAAAGTTTAATTTCAAAATTAAACGTTATTTTGATAGCATTGGCGTGCGGATATGAAATAAATGTAGGTATTTTTGAAAATAATTGCAAGGCCACCGCAAAACTACGTATAGAAAAACATGAATGGCAGCATATGCCACAAAGATTACATAATATTTTCATGCCCCATTACTAATAAATAAGAAAATTTTACTCATTGTGTCAGAGGAGGCGCAGGAAGCGCGAGCCAAGGATGCAAAACATATCAGAGAATATAATGCCCGAAAATTCAGTAGGGAACAAACCATGGAGGATATCATACACATGCTTTTGATTTCTTATGATCACTTAACTACAAGCAAACGACGAAAAATACCGAGAAGAAGCAGTAGGTACTCTACTAACAGAGGTATTAAAAATGTTGAAAACGCCGATTGAGTGTTAGTGACAATAAAAATGATTAAACTTAGAGATTAAATAAAGTTATACGAATCAAACTAAAGTTATTTTATCTCCAATGCTTATCAATTAGGTTTTATATTATTATATCAGAAAAGTAAATCACGTTGGAATAGCTAAATAATTTCGCTCGCTCAGATTCCACTTTCCGACCACTGTCCGTCAGTTAGAATAAAATAGGATCAACCTCTTCAAAGATTGGTGTACGAAGCTTTTTTTTTTGTTGACATACCGGTGATTTAAAAAAGTTCGGGTCGTTTCTTTTTTCCTCTTCTTCTTTCTATAATTATTGCTGGTATATCATATCTTCAGAAAATTTCGTAGGACTGAGAATCACGAACCAACCTCAGCGAGAATAAAAAATTTATTTGAATAAACAGTTAAAAATCAAAAATTAATTTATATTTGTCAAATGCAAATGTTCTTAATATTATTTTTTTTCGCCCGCAATAAAACTTGTTTTTCAGTTGGTGGCACCTCCTCTGATTCATCTTGTTAGACAAATACCACACTTGCCTTACTTTTGTTATGACTCTGTTTCACGAGTAAAATTGTTGGTCTATTGGATACTGTTTCCACAGAGATACCCTGTTTTAGTTTAATTCTAAGGGTGAAAGGGCCAACTGATGTTAAACAATTTTTGTGCATACATGTTTCCTGTAAAAATAAATGCCAATTTTAGGTATTACATATTTATTATTAGTGGTTCACTATTTAGCACTCCTTGTTTAAAATATAGCATTATTCGTTTGTGAGAAGACTTCTCTCCATTTTGCACACATTGTAATTTTGTTTTACTTTACTCGGTTCAGTGGGAAAGGTCCCATTTGAGTCACATGTATACCGAGTGTGTATGTGTGTGGCTATCTTGCAGAGCTGGACGCGACCTCCGCCTGTACCACTCATCCACCTCTCCTAGTATTTGATTATGTCGACTGGTATTACACTATCGGCGTAAAGGCTTGAAGTGGCGAAAAATTTCAGACACTTCATGCAAAAAGTCATTGGGACATCCCAGACGAGTTTTCTTAATGTAGTATGCATACCGTTTTTCTAGGGAAGAGGTAAAAGAAGCAGAGAGAAATCTCTACATATGTGCCACACTTTGGAGTGAAATTTTGCATCAAAAATTAAACACTATTCACTTGTTGTGCCGCACTAAAACAACTGCAACAAATTATTTCTTATTTAGAGGGGTCCGAAAAATCACGGCCTAGCTCTCAACTCGAAATAATGCACGCTCACATTCAGTCCCCTATTCCTATATGAGTGAAGGCCTGCAGAAAGAATACCCGTCTGGAGGCGCCTACTCTGTTGTTAAACCGATATGCATACAGCATCAAGAATACTCGTCTGGAATGGCCCATTAAGCGTAAACTGTTACACTATCTACCTACATTTCATGAAGTGCCTAGACTATTCGTGACGTGCTGACTTATATCAAGACATCAAGTGTCTACGACATTTATATAATACTTTCGTTAGATAAATTAAGGACTTGCAGAAGGAAGCTCAAGTAGGAGAACATAAGTAATGATAAGTCAGAATATAGTTGGGTGCAATAATCATCCCCCTTTAAAATTTATCCATATTCGGCCTATACCGTTTCAATCTCTAGAGATAAATTGGTGAATCTTCTTACCTCAAGCACTGCTTAACGGCAGCAGAACAAATACCAGGAATCTAGTAGGAGTCATTACGGGTCATTGGGCCACAAGGGAGCATGCTAGAAAACTAGGTATTATGGCGAACGATTTCTGCAGGAGCTGTAAGGACTGGGAGGAAATCGAATCCGTCCAACACGTGCTTTGCAAATGCCCCGCTTTGATACATAAAAGAAGTAGGCTATTGGTTAGCTATTTCTTTTCAAGTCTGAGGGAGCTGCAAAGTAAAGAGTTCACATATATCCTGAGTTTTCTGAGAGAAGCAGAATGGATCTAAGTAAAGAGTCATGGATATACATTGAGTGTCCTAAGGAAAGCAGGATGGATCTGGGCCGGTTCGAAAGCTTAACTCATGATGTCTAGGGACACACTGGACCCACCAGAGGTCTAAGTGATGCAGGCTAGTCGTCTAGCGGCACCCCTCTTACTTAACCTAACCTAACCTGACTTAAGCTATCTCAAGCGTATAGCAATTGCGACTACTCAACACCAATCAAGCTCATATCACACAGTTGAGATAGAAGATAACAGCAACTCGGGCAGTCTTCTTCTGCATTTTGTAGATTAATCTTCTCTTATGATAAAGAAGATATTAAAATAGAAAAAGGTACTGAATTCGTGGGTCCTAGACTCCGTACTTTAAGAAAAAATATGTTATATTCTATCCAATTTGGAAAAAACCCAGTTTCATAACTTACCTTTGTGGTTTGTAAGACATAATATAAACTTTCAAAATCTAGTATTCTCGAATTTAAAATTTTTTATTAAAACGCACATTTCTGCAAGTATTATCAAGGAAGAGGATACGTTTCAAAAGATTCATAAAAACTTCGTAATAATATGCCCCACTTGGCAAGAAAATCCATTAATGTCGTTTAAAACCCGCATTCCTCTCACCTTTTATTTTCCATAATTATTCAATTTCCTTTGGAACTTTTATTACGGCCATTTTACAGAATATATATCTCGCCATAACACTTGAAGTGCGGACATTTCGCTCGAAGATTATGCAAAGTAAAAGCCGGAGTTGAGAGCACCGGCAAAAAACTCTTCATAAAAGCTTATTTCACCCATTTAGCGAGCACAATTCACTTTGGCAAGGGAAATAGACTGAGGATGAACTTGAAAGTCCTTTAGAATGGAAAATGCCGCTAAGAAATTCAGCCCATATAAAATTCGCCTTTCTCCGAGGGGTGATATAAAGCAACCAAACACAAAATTTACTCGAAAATAAGAATGAAATTGCTTTTTCTTAATGCCGTGGGAGGGATCTCCTGGGTCCAATGGCTCACCACCCGCCACCAAGACTCATGCGTTATGTATAAAAATATAAGGGAACAGCAACCCGGGATGAAAAATCTCTTTTATTGTCAAATTCACCATTTTTTATTAGGGATATACGATTTCTGCCGTATTTATGACAGTTTCAAGGGTGGAAAAGTAAATTTCCTCTCGAAATGATTACCACGGCGGCGGTGACAAACGATATTTATGTGTGACCAAAAAAGTCAATTCCGCTCGGGAATGTGATTTAAATAAAAATCCCATGCATAAGAGTTGCAAAGGGTGAGCTTTTGTCAGAGGTATTTTATTTCCAATGATATACATATGTATGTAGATATATGACTGACTGATAAGGAGAGTTGAGATATTAGTGATGGGCTCAATTAGCAGACTTATGACATAGCTATAAAAAGATAAATAGTATTACTTTCTTTGGCTTCATGAACTGATTTTTGATAAAACTCTTCACTGGTCGTTTGTGAGTAACCGTCCTTCAAATGGTTCAGTATAGAAGACAAAATTCGACTCCAAACTCCGTACTAAATAGCTCCGTATACAAAAAATGAAACAAATTCTCATAAATTGCGAAATAAATTCACAAATTAAAAGTGGAAATAGTTACGCAGATGACAATTAAAACGGAAAAAAGACCACAAGAAAAGTGTAAAAAAGCCGAATTTTTTAAGGAAAGGACCGCGTTGCATCATTCAACCCAGGCGTCCGCGCTCTTTCCCATCTTCGCAGTTGTATTAAGCAATTTTTACTGCATGTATCTATCTTCTACGATTACTGTGATTTATTACCGGGTATACTTTATACTTGTTTAAGAAGGCTGTTTTTGGATTCTCGGGTGCAACAACAAATGCAAAAAAAAAGTTTATTTGTAATTCCAGCACACAACCCACTTGATTTTGGTTGGCAAGTTTGATTTTCACTCATCAACAGGCCCAAATTTTTTCCATATTTTTAAATAAAATCTATCTATCTATATTCTATCTATTTTTCTCAATTTTTTCATTTTTTTCCCATTTTTATATTTTTCATTTGTTTTTTCGAATCACTCAATTGCGCTGTTTTGCACTTGTGATGAGTCAAAGCCAGGACTTGAAACGTGCCACCTAGAATCAAATGAGCTATGTGTGCAACATTTTTTTCGCTTTTGCTGTTGTGCCGGAGAGTTCAAAAAATAGCCATGTAGAACAAGTACCTGTACTATTTATTTTCGTTTTTAAGATATTTCCCCTCATGTTTTATATATATTGATGAATAGAAAAATCGAGGAGGCATGTTATAAACACATATTTGAATATATTGATACTAATATATAGATATTTCAATTGGGAGCAAATAACTTTATTACGGATCACGAAATCGCAATGGAAGAATCATTGAAAGCTGTAGGTATTGTATTTAGAAAGTAATGAGAATAGGTATACAAATAAATTTCTTACGAAAATACTTGCATTACATCCTTAACGTCTGCACCTGCAAAATGGACAAAGATAATTATCTTTGTTTTCCGCAATTGCCTGGGCTTGGATTGACACATATTGCATATTTTAAAATGTCGTCAAGGCAAGAAAGCTCAGTTTTACTTCAATTAAAAATTAAAAAAGCACCTTTCAACATCAGAACTATATGAGAACTAAAGCCATAATGAGTAATTTTTACTGCTAATTATTAGCGCACGAAACAACAATTTACTGCAAACGTTACTGCTTTGATTTACCAATTCAAAATTGACAAAAGACAAGAAATTAATCGCCAAAGATGTTTCTGTGGTTTTATTTCCTTCTAATTTTACGGACCAATCTGATTGTGTACTATGTAAGAGTAAGTCCGAAAAAATTTAAAATTCAATAAATCCTGAAATAAGTCGGCAAAAAAGTATTTGTAAAGTTTGCGGTTTGATATCATTTTTTGAGTGAGCATTTATTTCGTTCGGAGATAATTCATGGAGCCCAAAATTGGAGTAGTTTTTATGATTTCTATAAGCTTTATAACCATATGAATGAACTAATAGAAAAACAGCAAACGTGTCTAATTTATTTAAAAAAGGAACATAACTAACCTACAACCTTAGTCTTAGTCTAAGTCGACTGTGCATTTTAAACAAGTAGATTTTGCAAGTGCATTGATTACTATTTTTAAACCTGTAATTCTAGTTAATCCAGATGTTGAAAGGACAATTCTAAGGAGCTAGTTATGTGTGTCGCAAAATAATGATAGGCTTACTTCCACAGCTTTATTGATTTATTTATTTTTAGAGAGAAATCAACCAAATAAAGATCTCCACACAAAATTTTCAGAGCTAGGTCATTTTCGGATTAGCAATTTGTTACAAATCAAATACTCTACCGGTTGTGGCACTGATCTTACTGCCTGCAAAATAGATGAAAAGAAATTGCGTAAAAATACCAATAAAGTTTTTTCCAGCTATCGTTGTCATGACACGACCAGAAATAGAAAATTTAATCCTAAAAAAAAGGACTTTGAATTTATGATGGCTTTCATGGCACAATCGGAGCGAGCATCTTTGTAACATATGCACATATATTTAATATGAGACTAACTAAATAATAAAAATACTAACGAAAATAGATTAAATCGTTGAAATATAATAATAATTAAAGTATTGTAAAAAAATTTCTATTACAGATTTTCATATTATTTTTCAACGAATAGTTTAGAGCAAAATTCAAGAACTAAATATTTTTGTTGAATATCCTTCTTGTCACCATAAATGAATTTTAAAAACTAAAATTTAAATGTAATTTTCAAAATATATAATTTTAATGAAGCTATCAAATATTGATTTGTTAAGGAAAATTTTTTAAATTTTAGTATGAGAGCGTCAATAACGGTCTTAATTATTGAGAAAGATTTAATTAAAACTTTCAGAAGGGTAGGTAGAGTTGGTCTATTGAACAGGATAGAATGCGGCCGGCTGTTTGGTTTTCATTTTTTTCTACTCGTAAGGAGCACTCATATTCATATCTTTTCAAGTTTTTATATAATCGCACAGGCAGACATAACTACAAAACATTAGCTAAGTAGATGCAACATTTTTACTAAAATAGCAGAATAACAAAAAAACAGAAGCATAGTGGGTATCAGCTCCGGTAACATTGGAAGGTTTTCTAGTCAGGGAAGATGTGCAAAAAGTAAATTTCAGAAATTTCCAAAGAGTTCTGAAGAATAGGGCAGGGCAAAGGGAAAGAACGTAAAAGAAAATATTAGTGACTATAATATACGTGAGTGGTAGCATAATATATTCCAGTTTGCATTTGATCTAAATGAACCGCCGTATTGATCTAATAACGTTTCCATTTAATTAAATTTTATTTTGGGTGGACAATTTCTCATCTATCTATAGTAGACTGAATAATAATAAAATAATTTGCATTGAAAATGCTGAAAAAATATGAAATTATGTCAGAGTAAGCAATTTTTATTAGTATTAGTAAGTTAACATCAAAATATATAACTTAAAGTAATAATTTGTAGGCTAGTCTAAAACAGCCAGGATAGATAATTGTTGAAAACTTGGCCTTATGAGGAAACTGCAATATATGAAAAGAATTTTTGAAAATATTACTTAAAAAATACTACTAAAAATCTTATGAATTTTCTTTATATCGACGCGGTATAAATTAAAGGTCAACTTATGGATGTCGTTTTCCAAAAAGAGTTAACCAAATGTGAAGTGCTTCTCAAAGAATGCATTTTTCAAGCACAATATTTTCGAAACTATTAAAGTCTGTACATATTTTGGTAAGATATTAGAAATATAATATGTTTTAGGAGAGTAGAAAACTTTCTAAACAATAGCTCATAAGCTCACAGAAATTTTTCAAAAATTACAATCATTCAAAAAAATATACCATTGATGGATATAAATTTACATACCTCAGTTAGTTGCATGACGTTTTTGACACGTTCTGATATTGAAATTTTCCTTGTAGGATATTTATCAATTCTCAAATGCACTTCGTTGTTTCTTAATGTAGGCCATTTATTCTGGTGCAACAAAATATATCTTAAATCACTTGCAAAATTTAATTTTAAACTTAAAGCTAAATATGTAGAGGGTAACATTTTATAATTTAATTAAAATTAGGTTTTCAGTTTGTATAATTCTTATGTTTTTGTAGTCGCTTATTGGGATGCACAATTTTCTAACAGCTTCATTTTAAATTTAAATTATATAGGTACTATTGTTACGCACTCTAATTGCGCTCAAACCCTACCCCGACTAGTGATGGAGAAAGGGTGGGACTTAACCACCTTTAGGCGCCACGTGATTATTAGAGTCTATGGACTCGAGAATTGGATAGAAAAATTCTTTACACAAATAAAAAAAAACGTTATAATTCGTAATCTTAGAGCAAACAAATCTTAGTTCGTAATCGAACCTAATTACTTATCAAATTTTTCCACAAAAATAAGAAAACTAACAAAAGCTTTCGCCGGTAGAACAACCATTGATTGCTTACCAAAAAACACAAAATCTTCAGTCCTTTTCTTTCGCCTCCTTTTTGCTCCTTTTTATACCCTAGATGAAATCATAGGGGTATACTAAGTTTGTCATTCCGTTTGTAACACCTCGAAATAATGATGGTAGAGCAAAATGGATTGGACACCCATTCATAATATTAAAAGTTATTTCGATTTTTGCATGTCCGTCCGTCCGTCTGTCCGTCCGTCCGTCTGTCTGTCCGTCTGTGCGCACGATAACTCGAGAACACGTATACTTAAAGAGCTGAAAATTTGTACACGGACTTTAAAAAAAAAAAGTAAAATTAAGTTCGAAAATGACACAAATCGGGCAACTCCTTCGTGGGGTTGCCATATAAAAATTTCGTTTTCCGCTATATATTTGGACACTGCCTGAGAACGCATCGACGTAGAGAGCTGAAATTTCGTACATGATGTTTTTACTACATTAGCAAATAAAATGTCAAAAATGGACTAAATCGGGCAACTCCTTCTTGGTGTTGCCATATAAAAATTTCGGTTTTTTACGTATACTTTGAAAACGATCAGTTATTGTACTAAGAACTTCTGCAGAATACGAAATCCTATAAAATTGGTTATTACCATTTTTGCTGTGCGACAAACTGTTCTAGAAATATATGCGAAAAACAACTTCAAAATCAATACTTGAATAGATCGGTGACCATACGAAATTTAATACGGGCATTCATCTAGGGTATCATAAGAATTGGTTTTAGACCAATTCTAGCTTTTTTACTTGTTATTTCTAACGTACAACTTTTTAACTATTATCTTCTTTAACTGTTACTTTCTTTGACACTGATACTTCTTTACTTACTCGCTGACTGGTAATGGCCGACCGCTTCACCTACCAAAGCTTCTCTCTGATAAGCCCCCTATTTTCTACTTCCGACCGCTATTTCTAGCAGCTTCTTGCATTTTATTGCATTAAAGTTGTTCTCGCAAATGGTCTAAATAATTGGCTCAGATCGAAAAATAGTTTTGAGTGGTTTCAAATATTTTAGTGGTTCAATAAGTTTGAATTTGAGAAAGGATAATTGTCGCTTTGATATTTAGTGATAGTTTATGTTTACGTAATGTTAATAGAGATGCTGAGGGAAGAGTGAATGAGGTAAGTCAAGCTATTTTAATACCGATTCTACACATATAGCAGATAAATACCAATTTTTTCCATTTTAGTGTTCTTGGTCGGGACTTGGCACAGTACCCTACCTGCGTTACATCATCTTAACAGTGGTTAGTAAATTCTAATTTAATAATTTATAAATTTGAAATTCAACTTAGTAGTACTTAATCCTAATTACAGGTTTGCAAAATCTAACGGCGATTAAGATATATCCAACAAAACAACGTGAAGGGATTTAAATCAGACCAACCCTCTAAGATTACGAGAAGCCTCCTCCATTTGCTTCGCCCACTCGAGAAAGGAGAGATCTCTACCCATCGTGCTGGTATGGTAGATGTGGCTGAATGTATATTTCATAACTATTATTTGTATCCCTATTCGTTTCAGGAGCAATGAGTGTCTGGTAAAATGTCATCTTTAAAAGCTGAATTGAAGCATTCCATCTTGCAGAAAGTGCACACGTATACGTGTATGGTGGTACTTGGCTTTATTTCTCATAACAATCTGAAAATAAAATGAAAATAACTTGTAGAATCAATCAAATTGAATACTGTTGGACGATACAACACATCAAGTTACATAACATTTCATTCCACTACTTCAATATTTTTAATGTTTTTTTCTTTCAGGTCACCACACCCTTTTTATTGTGATTTCGACACATAGCACTGCACAATTCATATTATGCTCCAAATCTTATCCTTTAAAAAACATAAAAATTACTTTTAACTTGTGTTCTATATACAACCATGCTCTGCCTACAAATAAATATTACTCCTCGGCAAAAGGATTTTACCTCTAGACTCAATATTTCACCCAATTTCATCTTGTTTGACAAAGGAACATAAAAGCGGAAAATTTCTGCGGGTTATTAAAGGCAATAAAAGTGAAATGAAATTTTCTGGAAATTGTTATTGCTTCTTCTTTTATTGGATTTCTTTTGCGAAGTTTGCTATTTCGGTGTGAGAGTTCTTAAGGAGCATTTCACATGCACAGGCCATTTCTCGGCTACACCTAGACCTTCTCTCGCCATGTTGTGGAGGTGGTGACACTGTTTCAATTAAGTTGATATATAGCAGCAATAAAAATGCGAAAAGATTACAATTTAAATTTAATAAGTCTGCGAAATTTTTATCTAAGGGTTGGTGGAGGAAAACATTTAGATTAGAAAGTTTTTTTTCTTTGTAATTAAATAGGTTCTGTATTTGTATCCTAAATACTTCCATCTATGTACATAAATACAAAGTTAAAAAACAACAAGGAAAATATACTACTTCATTGGGGAGTCTGCAGTATTATTAAAGTGGACATAGAAAATTACTAGGATAGAGTCATGTTACCAAGCTTGAGGTCGTATTCTAAACATATGTAGTTACTTAAACAAATTAAGAACCATTCAGCACTGAGTGTTCAAATCTCTCTCGGTAGAACTAAATTTTAATGTTTTTCAATCAAACGGGTATGGAGGTTGACAACTACACAATGCTAAATGAAGTACGCTTTATGCGAAGGCTTTGTAGATATCCAGAGATCAATGAACAAGTTTTTATCTATTAGGAGTAGTGGGATCAAATCAGTACAGGCCAAAAGCAAAACTTCAATTATTTCGAATTTCCGTTTGAATGTAGCGTGAAATTTCTGGGAAGGAAATATGCATAGATTAAAATGAGGAAAATTTGGCGACTACATCAATTTTAGAGGCATATTGGGATAATATTGGTCTACCATCAAATTTGCTTATGACTACCTTAAACATGATTGTAACGATCTTTCTATAATTCATGATTATTACCGAATTTTTTTTACAACTTATTCACACATAATTATAATTTACTTATTGTTTTGTTGAATATTGAAATAACCTCCAACAATCACATCACCATGATTATCCCACTCTGTCATTTTGTAGAATTTTAAAACCGGATACTAAAACTAATAAAATTTGGGCAATTCAATTTAACTACGATTTACTAATGATAAATCTTACAACGTCCCTGGCAATGGTTAATCTTGATGATTAAAGAAAGGTCAAAACATAAAAGTCATTCATCCGTTACAGAAGTAAGCTTTAGAGGAATAAATTGTCAACATAGAGTAAAGTTAGATGACACCATTTTGTATTTTGATATTTTGACAACTGCTCAAACCGAGAGACTCCGTTTTATCTCTGCCTGTCAGATAAAAGCAATTAAAACTAGCTTGCTCGGCATAAGAAATGTTTACCATAGCTATAACATTGATAAGATTTTCATTAGGTACCTATATTAGCGGCTAACCAAATGAAAGGTTTCCAAAATGGCTTTAGTAAATACTTTCAAAAATTTGTACCATAAGATCAAAATGTATGTAAGAATTGCCAAAAATTTATTTTCTGCTCAATGTAAATATGCAACATATTGCCCTGTTGGTTTAGAACTTTGGGTGGGTTTGATTCGAGAGATTTTATCAAAGGTTTGATCACTGACTTTACAAAAATGAAACAGAAATATACAAATAATAACGAAAGAAGAAAAGTAACCTTAACGAAACTGATCTCTTAGATGAATCTTTTAAAAAATGAACGTCAATATATATAAGAGACGAGACCTTGATGAAATTGGATCGTGCATACCGAACCGGACTAGCATACATACTCCATGACGGGTCTAATTAATTATTATTACTCAAGAACTACATATGTACATCCTGCTAAATTATTGCTCGTTACAAGAATATTCAAAGCTGCTAGGACTATTTTCAAAATTTCCAATATTATTTTGAATGCAGAGCAAATAATTTCGTTGACGTCATCCTGAACTCACTTTTTCTTCAGTCTATTTTTTCCTTCCTCCTTGATGTATCGATAGAATTCAAAATCCGTATAGATGCATTATGTCTCATCAATTTTTCCAGTTAGTATTTCTAGAGCCAAATGAATAGCTTTCGAGAAAAACCTACATGCTGAAGCTCAATCAAGGTCTTCTTTGTTGCGAAAGATATATCCTCACATACTCCTGGGTCCCGGAAGATTATCTCCAAAAAAATTTAAATAATTTGCTGCTGTTTAGCACTGTAAAGAGTATGGGTGGATCAATCAGAATATTTCTACGATATCTGCTTTGACGTTAACTGAAATGCTACATTGCGTTGATGATAGACAAGATGAACCCACAAAGGTCGATTATATGTTTCTGGTTGGTAATTTTGTTAAACCCATGACCTTGATGAAAGTCATCCTAGTCCATTTCAAAGCAATAAAGGATCCAAAATCAATACATTTTGACCAACATGTGCACACAGAGCTATTATTTTGAAAAACTTCTAATTTCCATTGACAACCATATTGATTTCAAAAAGAAAACTATAACAAAAAATCAAAACACGGTAAGAAACTATATTTGCTTGGATCATTATAATCCATCCATGAAAGGAACGTTGGTCCCCTTTCCCTTCCTATTAAAAATTCTTAATTTATTTCATATTGCGAATGAAGTTAACAGAGATGATTTATTTCGCTAACAGGAAATGCATTTTGATATGCCAATATAATGCTGATCTCATTTATTGTGGGTATGCAAAGTAACCAAAGAGTTCAAAATAAAGACGTCAAGTGAAAACCTGCGTTGACAGGACGAATTTCTTCCCGCAAGACACAATGTCAAGCTAAAATATGTCATAGGTGAATTTATGGGCTCATACGAAATAATGAAAACATTCAGGCAGCTTTTTTTCAGCAAATTAGCATACGCCCATAAATTTACTCGTGCAACTATCAATCCTCGGCTTTTAAGAATTCGTTTAAGTCAAGGAAATCTGAGTATGCAGAATACATCAGAAATGACTTTATAAATCCATCCAACGGCATCAGTAGTTTAGCTCCACGAGCTACTGAGCTACTTGGGGCTTGATAGCTCTCTAATGGAGCACATTTTGCAATTTGAATATCACTAGATAACGCCATCGGAGCATTCAAATCAGTTTGATTGTCCACTTCTTCGCTACGTCCAGGTTGCGTGATGAGTGATCATCAATTATTTACCTTGACCGATCCTCAATTGGTGTGTGCGCGAAAGGGATGTACTTTTCTGGCTCATTCTATTCCAACTAGTAAGGTAATGGATGGATTCTAGCAAATAACATCTACGGATACCTGGATATATCTGGGTGAGGCAATTGCACTTGAATTGACTGACAAAACAAACAGTCTTACCTTCTCGGAATGTCGTCCCTAAATAGAGTCAGCCTAGTTGAGGCAGTGGCTAAGTGCAAAACGACTTGCGTGGATCTACTCTCCTAGGTGGCCATTTGACGCATTCAGATGTACTTCAGCATGCTTAAATTATCATTCCATGTGATGTCTTTATAACGAATTGTTAGCGAAGGCTTCCAAGTTTTTCACGACCATTGCTCCTCGCAAAATAGCACTATAAAAGGAGTTCGTTACAAGTAATGAGCGATCTTCCTCAACTCCCTGCCGCGGGTTTTGATTGAATTGATTATGCTTCTATTTAAATGGTGAATGCGTTGTTACATTTGATTCAATGGGTCTTTGCGATAAAAGAGTTTCGATTTTAGTGTCCTTTACATGCTTCTTCCTTATACATGGTATGTTCAAATGCACGCAGATTTCATTGTTATTACCAGTTGCTACAGTATCATCACCACACTTTTCAGATAGGTACCTCATATTATTCGCAATACAAATGTTATCTTGTTCGGTTATCACATCCCCACGGGAATCTACACGTCGAGGAGACTTTCCCTAAATGTCCCATCACTGAGCGCGCGTCTTACTGGATGTGAATATTTTGATGGGCATTTTGCCTGATAAATCGGAATTTCAATTTCGTATGATTCATTCTTTCGTGGCAGCATAGCTACTACATATGTATATGCTTGCAAATAGGAAACTGTTGCCTGTCAAATTTCAGAACTCTTCGACAAGAAATTTCACAGGAAATAGCACACAATAGCTTTCGCAGCGAATATGATACTCAATTTGTGCGACAATATTGCGCGCAATAGATCCAAGTTGTTATGAGATTTTGTGGAAGTGGGTTTCAAATGGGAGTGGCATCGATAGGCATTTGAGTGACGTTGAATTTGTATGCGACATGAAGGAATGTTTTACTTTTATAGGTAATACGAAAGCACGTAGGGCATATCTATGGAGTGGAGATAGTAGACATTATTTTCATTTTAAAAAGCATTGACAATATATATACAATGTAGAAAAATGTAAATATATGCATTTATGTACCTACATAGTACAGATGGATAATTGTCAAAAGGGTATGAGTTAATAGTGGAATTGGCTTAGTTTTGAAGTCCTCTTTGCGAATGCCTGATCAGTGCATCTATAAACAAAATATATAGGCATATATTGTTTTGTGTGACTACATGAACTGACAGTGTTGTAAATATAATAAAGAGGTAAGAGCTGAAACATCCTTCTGATACCATTTTAAAAATTTTGTATATAGAAATAGACAGAAATGATTAAAATCCTATTGGAAACCAAGTGCTTTCCTCTTGTTGTTGGAGACAATACTTCCTTTTCATATAAGGACAAGATTCGGGAACTCTACTTTCTAACAGAAAAGTCTGTACACAAATGATCCAACCCGATATCACAGTTGTGAAATTCTTCAAAATAGTAAGGGATAATGCGGAAGATCATATTTTGGCAAATGGAGAATTTTTTTTATACTCTGGATAACACCGGATGGACGAACTGGAATCATACAAACTATATAGCCGTCAGACAACTTATAATATAAATACTGTTCAGGATTACTATGCCATGAAACGCACGTAGCGCCTCCGTTACCCGAAAGAGGCATAATTCATGGGAGATAGTACCACAAAATTAGAACATTTGAAAAAGTTTGGACAAAATACAAGTCAATTTCATGTTCCTTAAAACGCCAACATCAGGAAAGACCGAAAAATAAATTATATTGGCTGTTGAATTGTGTACGTCGTACTTAGAATATGGAAAAAATTCCATCCGCTTCTCTTATTTATACAAATTATAAGTCCAATTTTGTAATACCTCTTTCGTTTTTTTTTTCCTAGGCAAGCTGAGCTCGAGGACCGAAGAGTACTTGGAGGAGAATTATTTTAAGAGAAGCAACTGGAATGAGCTGAAGGTTATTGCACAAAAAAATACCCGATGTCAAGCTGATATTCCAGCTCTACGTTTTTACAACAAGCTCAGGGGTACTCTATGATGCAAAGAATAGCATGGTAAGAAAAAAATAGGAAGATGATTCGGGGACATGTATTTAATCCATTATTTCTGCGCGTTACAAACGGAATAACAAAGTTAATGTAAGACTATGATTTCATCATTTAGGATAACCTATAAAACAAAAAATCTAATAATGAGTAAGATTAAAACTGGATAAAAAGAGAAGAAAGAAAAGACAAAAAATTAAAATAAATAAAATCCTATAATTACAAATTAACTAGGAATCTTTTAACGCGTTCATAATAGCTTCTTGGTTAAGGGAACCGGTCAAAAATTACAAATACGTATAGATTGCATGAAGGGCTGATCTTTGAAAATGAAGCAATGATAGTCTTTTAATCCGAGCAAAAAATGGATGTGTTCACAAATGTAGATACTGAGATCAATGTTTCAAATCAGTGCTCTTTATTTGAGATTGGTCTCTAAGGAATGGCCAAAAATTCTCAAGCAAAAAGAAAATAAAAGTGCTGAAGTCTCTGCAATCCATAGACAAAGTGGATACAGTCTTTACTATAGTCAACATTAGTAATAATTTGGCATCTTCAACATGAGTAAACAAGTCTTTAATTAGCATCCTAATCAGACACGGCAAGCTAGAGTAAGACTATGCTAATTCTTTGACTTCAGTCAATTAAAAATTAGTCGCTAGCGCGATAGTTTGAGCCGAGAAATTAAGATGCGTGAAAAGTGTAATTATAGCAATAAATGGTGACACAATCGAAAGCCTTATATATATATTGTATGTATAACAGTATGAATACCTGATATAACAGTAAATATAGCCGTCATATTGAGGGCGAAATTCAGATTGGTAAGAGTATTCTTATTAGTGCATGACAGTAGTTAAAAAAATATATCATAAAAACAGAGCAAGCTCAGGCAGGAGTCGTTTGTCAACAGAAATTAGGTTACTATCTTCTAAGCACTAGGAATATTCATTTTACTAGAATTTGGTTTTATCCTGAAAGCCGAATGAACGCGGCAGGCGTCGCGTCGCTTTGACAGTTCTCCGCGGCAGACGAGTGTAGGATTTGAGCAAGACCAAATATATGCGTCGGTTGGTACTCTTAAGATTTATTTATAAAACGAAAAAGTGATAGAAAAGCTTGAGTTATTATTTAAAAGTGAAATAGTTGATATATCAGAATTATTAGATGTGGCCGTTCTTGCATTTGCAGCTTAGCAAGCATATAAACAGTTTAAAATCAATCAAAAGAACTGTCACAGCGTCTGCCGCGCGTTAAAGGTAGAACATTTCTCTACTTTCGCGTCGAATCCGGCAAACAGGGCAGCCAATTGGCCAGCACGAACTTAAATACGTTTATTTTATTGAACTGTCAAAGCGACGCGACGCCTGCCGCGTTCATTGGGTTTTCATCTTTAATGCTGACACCATATGATCAAGGAATTTGATTTCTTTACTTAAGAGGTTATCAATTTCTATTTTGAATCCGGTTGCTTATTTATCAATGATTTTGCGAATACTTGTTAAGTGTTATTCTAGTGAAGGGCTGAATATCAGAATATCTTCTAAGTATTTGACACTCATAGCTCTCTTATGTATTCTCGTAATTGACGTAAATCGCGTGGCATATCAATAGTAAAGTATCTAAAGTTTAAAGGCCGTCTCACACCGCCGCGATAGCGATTGTGATAACGATAGCGATAGTCATATCGATAAACTAGCGACACAATTCCTTTCACACCAACGCGATAGATCACAGCGATAATTACATGCATATGCCTGAACCCAATAAAGTCATTTGGGTAAAATCTGCATATGGAACAAATTAGAATTAGAGTTTGCCAATTGTATTATGTGGTGGGCATGCTACAATTATTTGTCAATTCAATGTGTACTAGCTCCACTTTTACTGGGTCGATTAATTTTTTTAATTTGAAACAATTTATTTTACTGATCATCGTTGATATCGAATATAAATTTTTAGATATCGACTTTGAAAGATATGGAAAAAGTAGTAACGCAGGTGTTTTAATTGTTTCGGTTATAGAGATAAATTTTGAAAACGGTTTATTCGAAGAATACCATCAAATGTTTCCCCAAAGAACATCTCATACCTCGATTGTTGATTAAGGATTACCTTTAAGATTTTAATTTGTACGTCCTTTCCCAACAAGGTATACTCAAGAGAACGCCAGTACAATACCTAAATTTTCATAGCCTTATAAGTACACTGTAAAAAATGTGCACAATTGTTGCCACAAAGCTTAGGTTTTTTTCACTAAAATGTGAGGAATATTCCAAAGCTTTGTGCAAACAATTGTCCATATTTTTTACAGTGTAGATAATTGAAAACGGGTTTGAAATTTCGGCGCGAAATTGAGAATTTTTGTCAATCCTACTGCAACACAGCCTGATACAGCTATTTGCAAAGCCCCATACGCTCTTCATATTTTTTACAAACCACAAATGGAAACGATACTTATTACACTCATCATTTAGAGGCCTCTTAATAAAAAATGATGGGTTTGATAAATTTTGAAGTTAATTGAAGAAGACCAATGGAAGAAATTTTCCAAATCCAACAACGTTTTTATACCCTAGATGAAATCACAGGGGTATACTAAGTTTGTCATTCCGTTTGTAACACCTCGAAATAATGATGGTAGAGCAAAATGGATTGGACACCCATTTATAATATTAAAAGCTATTTCAATTTTGCATGTCCGTCCGTGCGCACGAAAACTCGAGAACGCGTATACTTAGAGAGCTGAAATTTTGTACACGGACTTTTAAAAATAAAATAAAATTAAGTTCGAAAATGAGACAAATCGGGCAACTCCTTCGTGGGGTTGCCATATAAAAATTTCGTTTTCCGCTATATATTTGGACACTGCCTGAGAACGCGTCGACGTAGAGAGCTAAAATTTCGTACGTGATGGTTTTACTACATTAGCAAATAAAATTTCAAAAATGGACTGAATCGGGCAACTCGTTCTTGGTGTTGCCATATAATAATTTCGGTTTTTTACGTATACTTTGAAAACGATCAGTCCAAGATATTTTTATTGTACTAAAAACTTCTGCAGAATACGAAATGCTATAAAATTGGTTTTAATCATTTTTTCTGTGCGACAAACCGTTCTAGAAATATATGCGAAAAACAACTTTAAAAACAATACTTGAATAGATCGGTGACCATACGAATTTTAATACGGGCATTCATCTAGGGTATCATAAGAACTGGTCTTAGACCAATTCTAGCTTTCTTACTTATTGTACTTGCACTATAACCTACGCACGTAAAGTAAGCACAGCAACTTCACCTGATTTAACTCGAAACCATCTCACAATTTGACGTTAATTTGTCGTTAATTTGCCGTTAATTTGTCGCGGAAAACATACATTTGTAGTGTATTTTTTTCTAAAGGAAACTGTATGTGGTGCTAAGTTGACGTCAAATTAGCACCACATCTAGTTTCCTTTAAAAAAAAGGACACGACAAATTTATGTTTTTCACGACAAATTAACGACGAATTATAAGATGTGAAATTTTCCAATCAGGTTTGGTCGAGTTTTAGTGAGCTGCGGTGCTAACTTGACGTCTACTTAGCATCACATCCAGTTTCCTTTAGAAAAACGGCACCACAACCTTATTGTTTTCACGACAAATTATAATATAATTCCGAAATAAATCGGGCGAAATTGTGGTGCTAACTTTACGCACGTCTATAACCTCACTTTGTTTAACACTTCCCACTCGTAGATATTCAAGGCTACATTTAGCCTGTAAGGAAACACACAATAAATCATCTCTGGTCGCGGTGTCCGCAGGGTCGCAGTGACCAAGTCACCAATACTCTTAAGCTAACCCAACCTGTATTCAACTCCTTGGCAATATCAATATCCTCTTTGTCACTATTTTTATAATGTTTTAAATACAGATCATATAAAATTGGGTATTCCTTTATATGATTTTAATTCATTTTTCAACACACACTTGAATTTGCACTATCCACTTTGATCTCACAGCTCACGATAGAAGATTGTGCATGCTGCGATAGACATTTGAATCGCTGGTCAAACCTGCAGAAATTCTGTCTATCGCTGTGATATATCGCGTTGGTGTGAGCGTTTACATTCAAAACTGTGTGTAGCGAACTATCACTGTCGTTTTGTTATCGCTATCGCTACATTATCGCAATCGCGGTGTGAATCGGCCTTTAATTGAGTAAGTGCATTTTTTATCATAATTGATTTTTCATTTAACAAATTACTTCAAATAATGCGAAATCGATACAGCAAAATCGACCCCTTCTCTTCCAGAAACTTTCCAACATTCTTTGGAGCTAAATACATTAAAAGATTTTAGAGAACAGGCCTGTAATCTACAAACATATTCATTTTCTTTGGCAATAACATTATGAAGGAAAAAATTCCGGTTTTTTATGTTATTCACCTGCTTTAATTCGACATTATCTCTATAATTGCATTGATAAAAAAGGAAATCGAAATATTGAGGGTCACTGTAGGTAAAATATCTTCCGAGAACTAGACAAGAACCTTGGAAACAGAAGTAGCAGCAATTAATTACAATGAATTAATGATACAAGCACTACATAGAATATTTCTGAAATATTTCAGGGAATTTAGCTAGCAGAAATCAACAAAATCCGACCTGGAATCGGTCAAGGGAACAAAGATCGCGCGCTTGCACAGTGGTGATCAAAATCCAAAGCGAAAAAAAAGGACATTTGGAATTTAAAATTGTTTTTTTTTTCTTACCTTCATCTTGTCGTGTCGTTAGCTGAACATCTCCTGCGCTGAAATATTGAAAAACAATAATCGTTTCCAGATTCGGAATTTTAAGAAAAAAATGTGGCTAACAAACAGTGCTAGGGTCTGACGGACGCTACCTAACTACATCAAGCTTTTATGGAAGAAAAAAATTGCCCTGTGCTCGTCCATCTTACATCCGTAAAAAAAGAGTCAAGTTATGTATCGGAAAAAATGATTCGATACAAATTAACCGTCATATTTCATTCCTGTTGTCAATTTGGAAAGAGAACACAACGAAAGGGACAAGACCGGGAGATGGGCCACAGGTTGCCCTAACGAGTTGACCGTATCGCGATAATCGAGACAAAACAAAAAATTCATCTTATGAAAAACAATGAAATTACGTCGACAGAATATTCCTGCGATTTTAAGGATTCATCGATTGTCTCCGAGCCTGCATTTGTCGTTTCATTGTGCCCTCCTCTCGTCTCCTTTAGGACACCATAAATCATGTCATGAATACCTTGGACAAAGAAAAAATTAATTGTGCGACTTCTGGAGATCCAGAGATAATATTTTGAGGCCGTGCTGACAGAGTATGAATTTGTCAAGCGATGAAGATTTCTTATGGATGCTTCACAGAACAATTCCATGCGGGGATTCCACCGAACAACCAAAAGGTTTACGATACGAGGAATATAATTTGCATTTTCAATTTAATCAATAACAAAAATTAATTTTCAAATTTTTATGTTTAAGGGTATTAGGCGCCCGTTGAACTTCTCCAAATTAGCTTGAAACTTTATGAACTTTTCTATAAAATATTTCTTGGTAGATGTTGTGCTGCCGAATGTGGATTAATTGAGAGCAGGAGAAAAAAGCACTTGTTGTCCCTTTATTTTCTACCTGTAACCATTACTGTTACTTTTGTGACTCTATTCCATTTGATAATTTAGTCTATAGTTTTATTGTTCAAACTTTTATTTATTGCTCTAAACAATTATCTATTTTAGCATAGTTGGAATTCAATCCTAAATTCGAATAATGTTAATGTTATCATTTTGATGCAGTACTTTTTAATCGGTTTGTCGTATCCTCTCGCTAAAATCGCTTGAAGATATAACTTACCACCGAACGAAACCATTTAATCAAATATTAATTCATTTTGGGCTATACTAAATTGAGTAAACTAAATTGTTATTGAATAGATTGGTGAGTATGGCCATAAATATTTAAAATAAAATTTAAATGTAAAATAGCAATAACAAGCAAAGGTAACTTAATGGTGCATAGAGATTATAGTCGGATTATAGGATTATTAAACCTTGGAAATCAATCCCTCAACTCCGAAGAAGATAGCAGCTACCATATGATGTCCATCAAAGGACCCAACTCAGGCAGTTAAAACTACTGTCTATGTGTCAAGGCTGTGGGCAAGCCAGCCAACCATGCAAGTGCAACCCCCTAAACCTCATGCGCAGCCAACAAGCCTTCTGATAACCAAACCCTTCCGCCAGTAAAGCGATTGCGTAAGGAGTTTTTTTTTATAAAAGGCCTCAGACAAAAAAACACCAGATGAGCAATTTTAAAATCAGATAGGTCAATTAGCACTAATGGATCAAACACTGCAGATTTCATTGGCGAAAATAAAATATGCATTCATAATTGTGTTGTCCGGGGTAGAATAAACCATTGCTAAAATAGTTCATAGCTTTCGTGGAAGTAACCAGTAATATGTATTGTGAATTAAATGTTGTAATTGAACGGAGCAAATCAATTGTGAAAATACCAAATAGTATATAAAATATGCCCTCCTTGCCATTTAAATTTCATTTTAACTCAATGACGATTGCCTTCTTTGCGTAATGACAGATTGGTAAATATAAAGAAAAGGAAATCAAACAGTTGTATATCTTTTAGCGAGTCATTCTCAGGATACAATGACATCATCGCTCAAAAGTTATAGGAGAAAAGACCAAGTCCATAAGCTTACTTTAGCACAATTTCAAACCTCTCATTAGGGATGAAAACTCATTTACATTTAGTGCGTATATAGGGAGTACTTAGGGGCTATACTCGAGTTCAATGACCTGGGGTGAATCTACCTACCATTTTCAGGTGAGAGAAAGGGATTAAGCAAGATCTAGATTTAGAGAAAACTCATTTATGTAGATGGCAGTCAGGAGTTTTACTTTGAGCAGATTTATTTCTATTAATTCTAAGGGTCATATGTGAAATTTTAACAAAATAGCGACTTTCCGAGCCTTCCAATTATTGTTCGTACAATATTATAAGAATGATATGTTTAAGACCAATTGAGAAAGAGTCTAGACTTGAAAACAGCATTCATATAACCGGCATTTTCATTTCCCGATGGGGTAAGGAAAGAACTTAAAATTCTATAAGTTAAGAGTATATCGCCCATAGGAACACGACCTGAAAAATAACTTTTTTTAATGAGAGTGCTCCTTCAAAACATTACTTCACGCAAAATGTGCTTGCAAGAAAAAAAAAGCATTACCATCGTGTTTGTCTTCTTTTTAGCTTTAATAGGAAATGTCATAAAAAGTGCAAACACAATAGACGACAGGATTATATTAAAATTTTCTGTGGATTTTTTTCTTTATGTCTTGTTATATCAAATTCAAATTCAAATTCAAATTGTTTATTGGGATAAAATATCTCAGATGTTGAAATCTTTAATGATACAAACTTAGTTGGTATGTTTAAGGAAAATGCTAAATTAATATTAAACTAACAATAAATGAAAAAAGAAAAGATAGAATAAATGAAAAGAAAAGATTAAAGCTATAAATAACATAATAAAGAATAATGAGAAATTGAAATATAAGCAATGGAACATGAAACTGATAATAAAAAAAACCAAAAAAAAAAAAAAAAAAAAAAAAAAATTAAGTCAATTAAGGATTATGCTATCTTTCATTCTGGATCCAGTCTAAGTATTTGGCAAGCCATGGAACTAGCTATTAACTCTATTAGACACCGTCCCCCTCATTAGAGAAATTGTATACTATGTATGCCTGTGTGTTTTTTTGTTTTTTTTTTTTGTTTTTTCAAATAACTCGTTATCGGCAAAATTTACGATTTTAAACTAAATATACCATTCGACATAAAATTTTATATTTTATAATCCTGCGAACTCTGTTATATATTCTATGCATCAGTACTCTGTTATAGCAATTATACTATTATTAACAAAAGAATAGCCACTAAAGTACCCAAAAATCTCAAATTATATTTTCAAGAAACAGCACAAGTAGACATGCTACCGAGAAGTTAAAAAAAATTCGTCAAACTGCAATGTAAGTGCAGATAAGTTGTTATTTTAAAATGAAATTCCGACTTTTTTTTATTATCATTGTTTTGTGTGATTTTATTTTGTCAATTTTTATTTATGTATGTATTAACAACTATAATAAAGGTTGCCGTTTATCAATACCAGTATTAACAACATTTATTTTCATCTCCAGTCATTTTGCCCGATAAAATTTCATGGCTTTCGCAAATTTTCTTGTTTTTCAATAAACTGCATCCAAGGAAAAATTTTCAATTAAATTTCTAAAAAAACAACAAATGTTACCTCGTACCTAGGGTATATCCTACACCAGTCAAAGGCATCGTTGATCTTATATATATTCGAGCGAGCCTCTTATAGTTAGTTTTGTTAATATAACAAAAAAACAAATTCTAATAAACTGCACCACTCGATTATAAAAGATCAATAAATTCCAAATCACAGACGTGGGAATAGTTAGCTACCTATGTAATCGGTTCACATTAAAAGCGGTACCTGCTCCTTGGCTCATGTATATACATAGGTAAGTATTAATTGCCCGGAAAATTGTCCTTTTCTTCTAAAGAACCAGAAGTATTTTTTTTTTCAAAGATAAAGAAATCACATCAGGTGTAATAAATCAATGCGTTACGCATTCCTTGCGTAAGTCTTGCGACTATTCTTTGATGATAATATCACCTGCTCAGAATTGCATTTGAAGTGTGAGAAAACTACCCTATAACATTGAACGATTTTGATGTATCTAAGAAAAGGCAACCGTCCATCTGATCTTTCATCTGATTTATTTCTGAGAAGATATCACAATTACTCCGAATTAACCATGGCTATCAGGAGGGAAACCTTTTAAATGTAAGCATATTTTCTCAGAAGCAAAAAAAAGTTATCTTTTCATCAAGTTAAATACCCATACACGATTACACATTTTGTTTACACGAACTGTCCTAAAATGCAAATGAACTGTATACCCAGCACGATCGATCTAATACTGTGGACTCTCCAAAATATGTCGAAGTGATCAAGACTAATTAATTATGCGGCGCATACAGCAATTTCAGCTTAAATCACGTTTAAGGTGTGTGGGCAGCAGTAGAGTTATGAAATAATTAAGATAGCCAAGAAAAACTTGAGAATGAAGAGCAGCATCCTAACAAGACGACAAGATACAAAAAAAAAACCGAAAACGACAAGAAGTAACATACCTGAGCGCTGGAGAAAATGTTTAGTTTTTGTTACGATCGGTGATCAGTGCCAGAAATTTATTGTCAGAAAGGAAAAGATTGGGTCGACCACCGTCGAGTTTTTTGTGAAAAAACCCAAAACTTTACAAGCAATGTCGATCAAATTTTCGCACGATCGCCTATAAAGGCGATCGTATATTTCATAACCAATTTGTCCATCGCACTGGGTTTTCTATAGAATACAATCTTTAGTGAATTACAATTGATTGCTTAGTCCTCTTTTCGTCCTTTTCTTTTCTTTTTATCACAGATAGTAAAAGTCTTTTTGTTTGTGGAGACCTTTCTGTGCACACATTACACATTTGAAGCACTTTGTGAAAGTATTTGAAATAAGAATTACAAAATAAGCACTTATTAAAAGGATTTGACATTTTAAGTGCTAAATAGTCGTAAATCAAGCTTTTCCATGCAAAACAAAAGGAAAACAAAATTTTCACTGGTTATCTAAACGTAAATTTGGCATAAATTGAGTATTTTTTACAACTGACGAAACACAATACATTATGACAATACTGAAATTACATCAGACACTACACTCCGCGACCTAAATAGATTCACGAGAATGCAATTTACGAAACACGGATTCGATGGATATCAATTTTTCTCAACATATTTACAAAGTCGCGGTACCAACGAACAACGATTCTTAACGAGAAGCTAGGCTTCATGCCATGCAATGAAAAATTTCCACTGACCACGAAATCGGATGATTGCCCTAGATTGAAAAAAACAAGACATTATCAGGAATTAATTTATAAAAGGGATGAACACAGCATTGAAGACTTTATGAGAAGTATTTCCAATAATCACTCGGCTCCTTCCGTATTTCGTAAATAAGGGCAACAGAGTTGGAATGATCGAATATCGAATCATGCTAAACAAAGCCGATACTTAATAAGTAAGAGTGAAGCCGACAATTTCTCTCGCTAGACTTATTAGTTTTCAGCGAAATTATAATTTCTGAAAAAGTTTTTACATTAATGCCATTCGGATGGGTATCACCCAACTGAAACACTAAATCTAAATTGTTCTGAGAACTTGTGATCAATTATATAAATATGCTTTGAACATGAAATGTACAGTGACTACCTCTCTCTTTCAATGTTATATGAAATTTTTATTGAAAAACGTGTTTCTCTTTCCAAATGTAGATATGGTTTTGGCAATTTATTTGCTCTCTAAAGAATGAATTTATTCCTTTTCAATGGGTTACCTCATTGTCTTGCGAGAAAAACATTTCCTTAGCTTCTTGTTACAATCATTGTTTCGTGGCGGTATACTAATGAAAAGAAAATAGAGAAAAATGTGAATGAAAAATATCCCAAATAATTTACGTTTCCTATAGCAAAATGTGACTCCAAACAATGTCAAACTACAAGACTCAGTTTTGATGAAACAAAAATTATCTTAATTTGTTTTTAAATTCAAAACAATTATAACAAACATAATTAAATTAATTATATTAAAAAAATCAAATTAATTCTTGATCAAGGAGTTTCATACACATACATAACTTCCGCAATTCAGAAAAATTCAAGAAAATTTGTATGTGGATCTCAATACTAAAATGGCGAGTTCTGCTATAAAAGAGATCCCCCTACTAAGCATTACCCTTTAAGGTTTTTGGACGTCAATAAGTCAACAAAACGGTTACATGCAACTTCATATATTTTTCTAGAGCTTCAAAGTAAATTATTTAGACAAACATATCTAAACAAACTTGTCATCAATGACATAAACGACATACCTACATATCAACTAAAGGCTATTGCCTTGGTAAATTTGCTTTTTGTTTCAGATCGACACATAAAAAAGCGCTGTGATGAGGTTAAAAAATTTTGAGTTTTTTAAATTAACTATTTTCAAAATGAATCTGCACATACAGCAAACATCAGGTTTTTTACATAAAATCGTAGCGAATGATAAGCTTTTTTCAATAGAAGAATAAGTTGTTTTCTGTTATAGTCGGCCCCACGAATAGTGGGCTATCAAGATTAGAGAAATTTCAGTTTGGGGTTGCCGCTTTACAAATTTAACGTGGGCAACATTTTGTAATTTTCCATTTCACTTAATTTTTTTATTGATTTTCCACAATGTGAGATAAATTTAATCACGAAAACATATATTATGTCGAATTCCTTAAGTTAGAGAGTTTATGGTGAGATTATTTTAATCATTTATTCGCCGACATTCTTACTGTGTGTACATCTAGAAATACCCTACAGAAATTTCGTGTTCCCTTCTTTGATTAAACTTTATCTTCTATTGTGTGCAAAAACCTCTTGGGATTTTTTTAATGAAGCTTATTAATAAAAACAAATTTTTTGTTGTTGAAAAAATCATAAAGATTTTCTTTTAAAATACTTCTCTAGGACATAAGCAACTCAAAAAAAAAAACAGAAGTATTTGATATATACATATATGTAGATATATGTATATTTGCACTTTTAAAATTAAGGCTAAAGAATTTTAGTATAGGCACATGCCATTTCAAGGCATTTTAATTGAGATTCAATGCATTTTATATTTCAGACACAAACCAAACTTGTCCAAACACCATTCTGAAGTTGTTCATTATGTTGCCGCATCAAAACAACAATTTATTCTCTCCAGTATATGGGAGCTCTAGAGCAAGGTCTTTTGTGTACCTATTACATATATTCGATTATTAGGAAAATATTATTAGCTTTAGCTTACTTATTCCGCTTTCTACATACATATGTATGTATTATTTTTAGTTCTTTCAAAAAACTAAAGCAACTTTAGTTTTTTTGTTTTTGTTTTTCTTTTTTCTTCTTAATAATAGTGGTAGTGAAATGCCCAAGCAAGGATGTTCACCGTGGTGTGGATTTCTGATAGTAACTCATCCACATCCAAACGACATCGATTCTTCAGAATGAAACTTTTCTCTTTACATAAAGAGATGATGACACTTTTCCAGGTTAAATAATTTTTTTCATCAAAATTTTAAAATTGGTTCAATATTTATTAATTCACCAAAGTGCATTGTCGAATCATAATACGGGCAATAATAATTTGATTTTTAAAATATGCCCTGCATATGGTTAGTCTAGGCAAAGTCAGTGGCGGCGACTGCATGGGTGCAAGGGGTCCATTCTTATCTTTGACTTACCGAGGCAAGGCTATATATTATTAGTATGTTAACCCTATTTTACCCTATAGGCATCGCTTAAGATCAGGCATGATGTAGCTATTCACACCATCTTCCAACCTTGGATTCTCTTCAAGAGGATCAGAAAAACAGGCATTGGACCTGTAATTCCGTTTGTAACAGAAGGAAGCTTATTTCGTTGTCCTAGTTGTACTGCAAGGATGTGGGATAAGTATAGACTCGTTAATTGAAATTGAATTTGCTGTGCAATTATGTATAAATGTTTCTTTAGTTTTTTTTTTGAATGTAGTTACCGCCAGTGCAAATAAAAGATTAAGAAAGTAATTAAAGTGTTAATTTGTTCTGCTAACATTCGTCATTCGGGTTCTTTTGTGACTAATGAAAGTTGCTAATGGAAATAAGTGAGATTTTTAAGCGACTCACTTCTAATCGCAAGCAGTTCTCGAGAAATTAATTTACACGATTACGTGAAGAATACGCGTTAACCTAAAATCCGAGAAGAGTGAACGCCGCCTTTCGGTGGAGTCTTTATTGCACTAATATGCTGTAAATTGGTAGTTAAGAAGCGCTTTGCACGATTGAGAATTACAGGGGAAGCAAAACGAAGCGCTAAGTACACATGTTAAAGTCAAAACTTATTTCGCTAATTGGAGTTTTTAATTGAAATTTCAATAACTGAATTTAAGCAGGGCAATATCAAAATTTTATAATTTGATGTTTTCCTTTTTACTCAGTCAATTAACATTTTGTTGACATTTGCCTTCTAACATTGGTAAGGTCCCCGAATTTGAGGCACCTGTTGACCATTTCTCAACTCTTGAAGAGCCTTCAGAGTATACATTACCCCCGGCAGGGCGGTAGTGTCACCTCTACTTACCGGCGATATCAAAAGAGAAAAACGTCCATTAGCAAAAGCAAATACATGTGTTAGAACTGTTTCCGTTTTCGGCGCTTTTTCTTCATACCTTTAACCGCTTCTGGAGTGGCTTTCACTCCTTTTTGTCGCTAAACACAAAAAATGGATTATCCTCGGTTAACAAGACACTCGACTCGGCATCGGCACACTTGAGTGAATCACTTGAAATATGTACATACGCGCGGCTTTCTATCGGTGAGCCATCAACATCGCCACCCGCGTGTTTTTCCTTTCGCGTTCGTTCTCCTAGCCATTTTCCTGATAATAATTTAACAGAATCAAGTTAACAACATGCAAAAACCGGCGCCGAAATATTCTGATGAAGTAGAAAAACTTTGAGAAACGGAAAGTACTTCACGATGTGAAAGGCGATAAACACCTTTCATTCAGAGCCGAGAACTATCTTCAAGGACTACAATAATGCCAGGCTCAGTGTAATTTGTTTGTTTATTTACTTGGTGGTCGCATGTTATTGATTTTTCACGCCCGCAGGAATGTTTTTTACTTCACCCCTCTATTCCTTTTCCTGTATTGGGGGACTGTTAATTATTAGATAGTGAGGAAATCAAAGGAAGTACGATGAGATCTTCATCTCAGTCCATCACTTTGCACTCAATTTCTCGTTCTCCACTTAACATGGCAAAAATATTTTGATGTTAAATTCTCAGTTATGTAGTCAAAGTGAATTGCTGTCGTCGTAAATATTGTTGAAACATTCTATATAAATTTCAAGTTAATAAAAAGATTTGATTATGATAATTTGGTCCAGGAAAATATGACCACATGATAATCTCCGTTTCAATAATTGAAGCTGTGTTCAAATATTCCATGCAACTTTAGCGAAATAAGGTCATCACAAAAGGATTATGAAAAAGATATCCTGAAAATATTCTTTTTTATCCTGTAAATGCGAATCGTATTTTTTCAATTATGTCTGTTATTTTTCTTCAAAGGTTTCATTTTGAATATGACAAAAAAAAATCAAATGAAGTCAAGTTGGATGTCCACACTGGCTAATCCTGGCTAACACTGTGAAATTATCTCCTGTTTAAAATATTGCGAGCAGGTAAAAAAATGAGTTGATGCTTGAAGAATACGCTGTCTTGTTTGTAAATCAACATTTTTAAGGAGTAGATAAAGCATCTCTTCTAAAAATATTCAATTGGAAAAACTGATCCAGTCATACGTTCTCGAAATATACCGCACTTATGCTGATTTGCGCGAAGCCTTTTCGCAGCAATTTCTGTTTTTTTTTTTTGCCTTGAAGTTTACCTTAAAGTTTATAGTTTTTGCTTTAACCGCTACCAATTTCCTACTTTTTATGAAAATCTAACAAAACCTAATAAAAGTACGACAACTGTTTGAAATCACATACTTTTTATATATGGCAGCCAAAAGCGCCGCCAGTATGGTGCAAGATGGTGCAATTGCCCCACCTTTGTTCTACAAAAATGTTCATCTATTTATTTAGAGAAGCATTAAAAATCAAAAAGGATACAACTTCTTTTTTTACTATTTTTCTTAACTTTTATCAAATACGTGGCTTCTCTGCGAAGTTATATACTACTTCGCTTACGAAATCTTCATTAACAACAGACTTATCATACATAAGCCCGAGAATCGTTGTTCGCATTCTTGTCCTTCCAAGTCTTCACTTTCCTCATTGTGCTAAAACGTTTTGTAATAAATTAATGTATTTAATTTTTGGTGTATCTAAGGTTTTTTGGGCCTAAGTTTCATACCATATTGTGACTTCATCGATAGAGTATTCAAACAAAGATGTTCCATAGAAGTCCTCTTGATTTGTTAACAATTTCATTTCGCGGGACTGAAGCTGCTGTAGTGCAGAGCGGGGCAATACCAGGTCAATATTCAATACGTCGCAACAGGTTGAAATTTGCTGAAGAATTAGGAAAAATTCTTCTTCTAACTTTTCCCTATGACAATTTAAAATTTTTACTAAGTTGGGAAATTCCTAATTTAAAGATTGTAAGTTAAGTGGAATACACTGCAACTGATCATTGACGAATTCTAATATAGACGAACTATGTGCGTAGCTACAACAAAAATACTACTAGCTGTTGCAACGTAAAGATAGTGTACCTTTTCTCTTGTTAGGATTTCTGACTTGTGAACAATTTATGGAGTTGCTGAAAGACCTAGAGAAATATTTGAATGGAAATCTTTATGATTTCTCAAAATAAAATAAAAACTAAAAATAAAAAAAAAATCTAATAAATCCCAAGAGGTTATAAGATAAAATTAAATCAGGGATTTTGTGTAATCAAAGACCAGATCAATGAATGTCTGTATCGTATTTCCAACGGTACAGTAAGAATATCAGCCTATAATTGATTAGAATGAGCAAATTTATTTGTAAAGAAATTCTCTAACTTAAATAGGATGAAATTTATCTGACCTTGTAGAAAATCAATAAAATCTTAATTTAAATGGGAAAATTTCAAAATTATTCTCAGGTTAAATTGTTAAAACGACAACCCCAAACTGGAATTTCCCTGACCATGATAGCACATTTTACGTTGCGCGGATTATAAATTTGATGTGAATACACTAAATGAAAGTAAAAGATCATCTTAAAAAGTTCTGAGCATCAGCACATACTGTGATAAATTTCTTCGTGAATTGAGAATTTTATTCTGTTCTGAAAAGAGCTTTCACGAATATGCATAGTATTTCTGTTTTTATGTACATAAATATTTCCCATATTTTCATTTAGAAAGCAGAAAATTATTACAATTTCCAAAAAACAGTTACTGTGTTTTATATATAAATTATATTTACAGAAAAGTATGGTTTATGAATCGTCTCTAATAATTTCTTTACAAAAAGGATTAGTAAATTATTATTTATTTCAGTTAGTGATGTGTAAGTACATTTAATTTATTTTAAATAAAAATATTTTTATAATCGTAGATATACAAATTCTACGAAATATCGGTAGTTCTAATAATATAAGTTAAGTTAAGCATACACTTAGTATGTTTTTACTACGCTTTCAGTTTTTATTATCAATTGATCTGAATATTTGCAATTGATGTATGTAATTAATTTTTAACAAAACTCTCCAAAAAAGGATAATCTTGTTCAACTGATTTTAAATTTTGTTAACACACAATGTACAATAGTTTCTGGTGGAATATTTTTTTGAAAATATCCTTTGTGGTATTCCAAATAATAATATATGTGATTAATTGCTTGAAAAATTTAAGGTTTGGAAATCAAATTTATGTTAGAATTAGAATATATGGTAGTCAACTTTATAGTAGAAAACTCTTTTTTTCGCGGCTAATTTTAAGGGGTTAAAATATTTTTCAGAACAAAAATGTCAGTAATTAAGGATTCCGCGATGGGCAAATTTGCAAATACAAGAAGATCTGGGAATAAATGTTGCGTGCAGTCATGTAAGATTTGTAAGAGGAATAGTTTTGAAAATGATATTCGACTATTCTTATTAAACAAAAAAAAAAAAAAACAAAAAAACTGACAAACTTTTGGGAACATTTGTTGAAATAAATAATTATTTTCACATGCACCATCTTACACAAAATCCTGGCGACGCCCATGATGGTAGCTCGTCTGCCTTACCACTGAGCGCCATCGTATTTCTCCTTAATTGCTTTTACTGTTATTTTAATTCTTATTCTTGGTCTAATATTTCGACTAATTTAAACAAAAATCCAACCATCTATAATTTTATAAACACTGAAACCAATTGTATAAAGAGGACAAACAACAAAATTATATTTATTTGGAATGTGGGGCTAAATACTGTTTAGAGTTTTTCCTTTTTCGAATACGCACTAAGTAAGCGTATACAAATCTTTGATCAAAGTTGGATAAAACGTGCATGGTAATTCACACAAACTTTTGCACAGGTTATCTTAAAAATTTAATTTAAATAAAATACACGATATGGCCAAATAATTACTACAGTTTGTAGTCCTTAAGTTTGAGATATAATGCCCGCAGTGTAGATTTCTTGTAACAGTGAATCTTCAGATATCATTCCATTATCATACTCCATATTGGTCTTATATCCCCAATTCGGCCCGACCATCTAATTACTTAATAATTGAGCACTAGTCTTTAACTAAATGGTCATTACTTAGTAGATAGTAAAACTAAACGTTTAATTCTTGAACTGAAGCAAACAAATTTATATTATCTTATGTAATACCCGGGACATTTTTATTTTTATAGACCATTATGTTTCTCTCATAATATTGACTGCATTTAAAGTGGATATTTAGTTAAAAAATCAGAATCAGTTATTCTTCTAATAAAATGCTCTTTCCTTCCTATCTGTTCAGTTTCTTCGCTTTGCAACAAACTGTAATCTGACCTTGGTTCGAGAAAATTTTGAAAATTTCAGTGTGATTCGGAGTATCGCTTAGCAAAAGAAGTAGGGCTTACGCAATTATTGGCTATCCAGGGTTAGTAGCAAACACTGAATTTTTCATTCCATCTATGTTATGTTATGTGTTTCAAGGTCTCATCGAAACCAATATTATAATTTTCATGTAGGAGTGGAAATTCTGAAATCAGCAACTATAGCTATCAGAATAAGTTCTGGATCCCTTTTCCTTTGATTAATAGAACAGAAAATTATTACAATCCTGGTGGCATAGCTTTTATGCCTGCTTTGCCTAAATTAAATGATGCAGATGAGCATAGGTTTCAGGAGAGAACTGCATATGTAGTATAAGTGCAATTAAGGAATTCGAATTAATTTCTGCACGGTCTTCAGCCATGATAATCAGGATGTTTTATCCCACAATTACCAGTCTTTCTCATTAATTTCATCCAATCATCGATTTAATGGCGTCAAAATTTAGCAAGGTCTTTGCATATCCGCCGCCGTTGTCATACAATATTTACATTACCTAAATGGTAATCGATTTCTCCAACTTTCCAAAACGGAGGTATTTTAGCTTGTAAAATTCTTTCTTGATTGAATCATGTTTTATATCATTAGTAGGGGTTCCGGCACTAAACACAGGTAGCCCCGTTTCTTAGAACTGCTCCTTCTGATCATATCTCGACATATCACATAAATAATTGCATCCTCATTTAATCTTTCATCGATCCGATCGCCATATTTATGGCCAGTTAATTAGCGCACGACATTTATACTTTATGTTTTATTTTGAGGCGTCTGCTTTATTGGGGCTATTCTTCTTAGACCAGCGATAGCAAGCTTAGGTTTTCGGGGCTAAAAATGTTGTTGATTTTTTATCTCAAAATATAGAACTGGGACGAAATGAGGCACCCTGCAGTGGGTTTTATGAGTCAATTTTTCCTAAAAATTTGTCTTTCTGATAATTAATTGAGCATAATGTCAACAAACAGCTCAGATCATACGCTATATTAACCCCAGGAACCTTTTGCGGTGGCTATGTCCGAGGAGTCTAAGACGTGGGCTCTCATCGCCTATTTGTGTTCTCTACTCCAACTTCTCCTCTCACTCCGCTGGCATAATTAATGCAGTTAAAGTAGGTGATTTACTACCTGTGCACTCGTTGCATTATTAATTGGACTCATTTAATGAACACGTTGGCGAAAATTAACTCTCCCAGCAGTCGACTCGACTGCAATAAGGCACACACTAAGGCTCATTCTCGGATGTTTTAGCCGGATTGGTTGGTTAGTTTGCGGTTGGTTCATCTACTGGGACCAGGCCATTTTTACTAATTTGAGAAACCCACGCACATTTTAATTGGAAATCTTTTCATAGTTTTGTTGATTTTTATAAACCAGTCCCGGTTTGGGTTTTCTGAATGAATTTCGTGTGGCCGAAAATTATGGTTTGTACCTTTTTGTAGTTCTCTTGTTACCCAACATGCTTTCTTGTTTAAAAAAAAAATTGTTTTTAATCCACTTTGCATATTAATTTATGCTAATTGATTAGAAACTGAGGTCCTATGAGTACACAGACAACACAATTCCGGAGACATTCTGAGAGATATTAATACAAGAGACCAATTAATTTCGAGCAAGTTTATCTGTTGACAAGAACTGCTGACAGCTGGACACTACGAAAAAACATTAGTTTAATGAAATCAAATTTTTTCGTGACTATGCATAGCACCGTTGAATGCATTTCATCCTATCCTAATGCTTCTACTGTTTAGTGTTTATATACACAAAAAAAAAAAAAAAAAAACGATTAATAACTATACGAAGTGTTTGTGGGATAATCTAAACGAGTTTTCTGATTATTTCTATTCAAAGTCTGACGATTTAATGAGGAAAAACTGACCTGTTTTTTCATCGTGTCACGAAATGTTATCACACTTGATTTTGTCCGTTTATACCGATAATAGAATGTTTAGATTAGTGTCAACATAAGAATCTACTCTAGCCTGACTAGATGAGAGCTTTAATTTATCTGAAATAAATAACGTACATGAATATGTATATGTATTTATATATAAATAACGGGTATTTTACTGTAAAGCGTGTATCCTTGAGATTTTCCGGTAGCCCTGCTTTTATCTGGTTAAAGAGAACCTCTCAATTGTGCGCATATATTTCGATAAGTTAACATGTTGCGGCGATAATTGACAATTTATTGAAAAAATAACACTTAATTACTCTATAAAAATCAGAAATCCAAAGGTTTGCTATAAGTCCTGAACTGAGGGGTAATTTCAGCATCCTTCCATTCTAAGCATACTTTATATAAGTGTCCTGTGCTTGCCCCTTTAAGATTGCAAATCACTCGAGAAGTCACTCCAAACAACATTTGCAGCAAGCCCCATTAATAGAACTTAATTGGAAATAGGCGAGCTCGTAATATAATAACTATTGTATTTATTTATTTATTTTTTGTTATTTAACTAATTTACATTCCTGTCAATGGAGTGGATACACGAATATTCTGGCGCAGTCTCTAAACATCTTAAATATTGAAATATTAAGCAAGCTAGTTTCTCTGGATTGTGATATTTCTATAAGTTAAACGGACTTTGGTTTAAGAGTTTAAAGAAAAAAGATGAAATAATATAAATTAAACTTTTTTCTAATTCAGCAAATTTTGAAATTCGAAAACTGTTTCAATATATTTAGAAACGCATTGAGCATATTTAGTCTTTCATATGGTTGTAAAAATTCCAAGGCAATAGAAAATAAGCGTCAAGACCATTCATTGCGGAAGTTTTTATCCACCAACGGTCTGTTTCATAACCTCACAATCCATAGCCAATGTTAAATATTGGTCTAAATCGTTCAAAAGTATAAAATGTTTGTTTCAAAGTTTTACGAAAACGGATTGATATATATAATTACAGTGAAAATTCACTTGTGCTTTCGTCTCTGAATTTTGCAACTGCCAAATTGTTTGAAACAAGTTCCATTTAACTTCGAACTTACAATCATTTGTCTGTAACATATTGAACACAACTGCGGTAGACAACATTTTTATTCCGAATGACTACATTTGAAAAGTTTTGAATGAGTTCAGGAAAATTGTGGATTTTTTGTGGAACGAACCAAAAAAAGATAATTTGATGACATCAGAATGGAACATACTAAGTATATTATATTGCATTGGCACAAGTGCCATATTAATACTACTGGAAAGAAAAAGAAAAATTGTGCAATCAAAAAAGACAGAGTGTAAGATTTCTTAAGAACATATATATATATGAATCTATAAATGTGTCATGTAACAGTTACCATCAGTTAATTCAAATCTATTTGATACAGAGCTTTTAGCAGCATTTCTATGACATTGCTCAACTACCTCAACTAGAAAGCGCCCATATATTTCTACCTTAATAAAAACCTCCAAATTATAATAATAAATTAAAAAGAAATTTTTTGCATAAATTTGTTATAGATAGTGCTTTTTATTTAATACTAAAGACGGCATATTTAGACACCCCCGCTCTGCTCCAATACGTAACCCAAAATGTAAATTCTTTTTATGAAGTTCATCAGATATCGGCTTCAACTTTGTCCCAACTTCTACTACTTTTATTTTTTAATACTAAATATAAATTGAATTATTTGGTACTGAGTAATTGCCTAACCTCTTTCAGCATAGCGCGTATTCCATGATAAGAGAGAAAAGCCCTATTAGTGAAATTGTCTGGCATTATTAGTCCTAACGAAGTATTAGTTAGTAAATAAGACAGTTAGGTAACAATTAATGTGTAGTTATGAAATACTTCATCAATTTGCGGTAAATTTTTTTGTTTTTTATACATTTTGTATACATGTACAGTAATGATTACTTATATTTAACCTTTTGATGACATTTTCATTTCCAGATTTAGTTTGGGAAAATTTTAACCGTCCCAGACCAGGACTGCTCTGCGCCTCGACTTAATTAGCTCAATAATTTCTCCTTCTTATTATGCATTAGCTGAAAGCTATGGGGTGTACTTAGTTTATAATTCCATTTGAAACGCATAGAAATAATTATGGTAGAGCAAAATGGATTGGACACCCACGCAATTAAAAGTTATTTTGATTTTTGCATGTCCGTCTGTCCGCCCGCATGATAACTCGAGAACGGGTGCACTTAGACAACTGAAATTTCATACATGGGCTTTTCAAATATGGGAGAAATCGGGTAACACCAATTGCCATACAAAAATTTAGTTTTTTACTATATATTTGGACACTGACTGAGAGAACGGTAGAGGCGAGGTGTAGAGAAAATTTACTCCACTTCAATGCCAGTAAATCTCAATGCATTGCTTTTTATAGCTCGTCCTTCGATATTAACAATCATCTTCCTAATATCCTCAATAATGTGAAGCTAACTTTTGTTGATTGCGTGTCAAATCTGGGAGTGAAAATCAACACCTGACTGAAATGCTGTGATCACATTAAGACCACAGTTGGTGAAATTTATTGTGGTTTAAGAGGATTCTGGCTCTCCGCCAATATTCCGCCCTTGAAACTCAGACAGAGAATGGCTAATGTTCTGCTAATGGTCCACTTTACTTACGGACCCTAATCTGTCCTAAACTCGAATCACTGTGCAAACGAAAACCTACATAGATTTTTGGCAGTTCCTTGGACACATTTCTGAAGCGAAAGGCCCTCGTATTTTTACATAATCTCAGTCACAAGTATGTGCCTGAGTATTTTTATAGCAGTATACAATTCTTGCAATCTCAGAGAGGACGTATCATCCTAATTCCATGTTTCTATTAATAATTTTTTTTTAGGTTGCTCGCCTTTGGAACCCATCCCCTACCAATATACGTGAGTAAGCTCTGTGAACGAATTTAAGCAACTCATTTATCCAGTTGTGGTAAATTATTGCTGGATTCTTGTTTCATTTTTAATTCTTTTTTTCTGAATTTTGTAACTGAAAAATATTATTTTTTACTTTGTACATTTTACCTTTTACTTGTATAAGCTCTTGTTTCTTTTCTTTTCTTGAATCTTTAATTTTTATTTTCTCATTTTTTTTTAATTAGTTAGTGAACGCAGATTACTGTTAAGTTTTCGTTTTTTTCTTTCACCGAAATTATAATAAATTGTTCTTAAATATGAGATGATGAGTCTTGTGTAAAATTTTATAAATAAATGAATGAATTGAATTGAATATATGCTGTTTGTGTTAATTGATTTAATAAAAATTCAATGTTTAAGTTGTGTGATGTCCAGTCTAATGCTATCTGTACATAAGTGTTTATCAAACCAATTGTGCTACCTGCTAGAATATTTACTTACCTAATGCTAAACTAGCCCCACAAACTAAATTTACATTTCAATGAAATTCTATTATAATTATGTTGTAGATATTTAACAAGCTATCTGTAAAATACTAATAAGTACAATATTATACTTAACATTATTATTGTAATTATTATTAAATTAATACTAATTATTATTAATTACTGATTACTATTACTAATACTAATTATAGATCGGACAGACTATCACAGGTCCACTAAATTTGAGCATGATGATTGTTCTTTGTGGTTGTTTCATGGTTTTTGTGTCCATCCAGTAACAGTTGAAAGTCTCATAGAATCTCAAACAGTGAAGTCAAGTCAAACAGTGGATTGATAGTTATTTTTATTGTGATTACGTTAATGCTCAGGCTCGGGTTAGGTGAGTTGTAAAATCAGGTGCTCGAGAAGGATCTGTAGAAGATGGGTTGGGAAGGGAACAGCTAGGAAGTAGCACTACTGACTGTATCAATTTAGGTAGTAAAATATCACTAGCGCGATGCTAGTTGATACTTGAAAAGAAAAATAAGTATATGTTAATAATATCAAGTGAAAGGCTTGTATTGGACTTCGAAGAAGTTTTAAGAAAAAACAACAACTTAAAAATGATTTTCATCATGCACCCCATGACAATTAATTTATAAGACATTTCCTTGCATCTGTAAGTTTCAAATATAATGTAAATACAGAGAATAGTTATGTAGAGGAGCAGAAATTATTTATGCACTCGTCGGTATCTTTCTTAACATTTAAATCAAGATTTTCGGTATCAATTGGTATGTGACTAATAGCAATAACAAAGTTTCAACAAGAGAGGGTACGAAAAAATTATTATCAGATCAGTATATACTGGATTCAAAGTAGTTTACAAAATAATTGCAAGAAGATTTTCTTTCAACATAAAGCCCTTTAGGAAACGCGTTTATTATATTTGCTCTACCATTAAACTTCATTTTAAATTCACATTACATTTACACATCTGAAATTCTTTAATTCATAATCTATGTTTATGTAAAGCAAACTAATCATCAATCATTAATCAAAAACATATTTTTAGCGTTGTTATATGCATCGTGCATTCCGTATGTTTAATTTTTATAATAATAATTATTCCTCTCAAGTCAACTAAAACCATTCATGTAGTCTATTTTAACCTGTTCAGTGAAGTTAAATGAATCCCATGCTTTTCAATTCTTCAGCTTTGCTTAGAAGTTTTTGAAATCTCATAAACTGATGCAGGTTATACATATTTACCAAAAAAATTAAGGTAGTCTGAGTAGCAATTGTTATTGACAAAAGCTGATATTTCGAAACTGCTAAGAGCTAATTGCTCTTGATGGATATTCAGTCGGATTAACTCTTTACATTCGGATTTGTTTAAACAACTCATTTTGTTCGAGTACCTCTTTTATCCCAGAAACTCCTTTTAAAGAATTACTCAACCCAAAAATTTGTTATTACAGCGATTCTTCCTTGGACTTGTTGCCGACTTAAGGAAGAATGCATACACAACACCAGTCAAGTATAACTGAAGAGCTAACACCGTCTTGTTTGTTTGTTGGGTTTATCATTCCGACAAATTGAAAGGAAAACACCTTCGCCAAAAGTCGGCTTCTTTCTTCCATTTCAACTTTCATCGACCAACGGGGTCGCTACTCATTTGTTTGCCTCCTTAATAACTAACTGACCAAAATTTGTTAAACTTTGCCAATGCATGTAAAGGTAGACATAACATATGTGTAGGATTTGAGCTGAAGCAGCAGACAACAGACTTGCCGACAATTTGTTGACTCAACTCTTGTTAAACGAAGAAAATTGGCTTTCTTCGCATGGATAGAAGATTACATTGAAACTCTTTCTTGACTTAAAACTTTTGTTAATGTATGTTAGTAATTAGTTACTAATTCAATATTTAGCAAAAAACTGAAAAACACAATGAATTATTATGGTCGCAGCATCATTTAGTTTTCCAGTTTGCTTTAAAATTACGTCATTTCGCCCAAAACAGAGCTAAGTATAAACCTAAAAAAACAAATTATACTTAGCTTTCGTTCGTTTTTCAATTTAAGTAGCATTAATTTTAACCTCACATTTATGTAAAATATCTGAGGTGTTGATAAAGTGTCAAAAATAATGACGCCATACTTGGCTTCTATCGAAAGCATTTAACTCACTCTAGTATCTGCCAATTACAACTGAGTTTTAAAATCGCCAAGTTACTTACAATTCCATTCAAGTGCCTGTACAGTAATGTTGACGATTTATGATATAAATTTAATTTAGCTGCCGATACTGTCCTTCACAGTACGGTACTCCAAATATCGTCAAATAAGTAAATGTTTATCAAGCAGCAAAAAATAAAAATTCTTTACTTTCGCCAGGTGAAACTCCTTCCGTTTTATCATCTTACATAAATAAGCTTTTATCTTCTACTGTAACCTACATTGATGTATGTAAATTAGTCGGAAGTGTGCGTTGACAACAACAAGCAATCAAAATGATTCTGTAATAATTTGGTGCTTCACAACAATGGCACCCGAAGTGTAGGCAATATGACATATTATTTACTCAAAGTTTCTTAAAATTTGGAGCCATTCATGGAAAATCTGAAAATCAAAAAACTCGACAATTAGATAATTTCTTGAAGTCGCAATAGTATGTGATTATACAGCGTTTATCAAGTCAGCAAGGAATAAATTTGACCAAAGAGTAAAAGAGTAGATGACAGGTACACTGCAGCTGTTAAGTAACTAATTTAAATTTCGCAAGAATGTCCACCACCCACCGAAATTAAAGCCAATGCTTGGAAATAAAAAAATTATGGTATGGTTGTTAGACGCTTAAACGTGATAAGTAATCAAAACAATAAGAATTTTGTCGAATAAGTGTATTTTCTTCTTTTCGCAATAAATCAGTTGGGAAAGAAGTAATTCTTGCAATGTTTTTGATAAAAATGGAAAGCCTTTCTTCCGCTCTGATATGAACCTGTTTCCTCGACTTGTAACTTTCACACCCAAGCATTATGTAAGAAATCAATTAAGACACTGCCGAACTTATTAAATTTCACACCAAAATATTCGGTAAAGAATTCGTTAGACTTGATCAACAAAATAAAAAATTTAAATCTTCCACTTAGTGCCAAATTAGTGTCGTTCGATGTGTGTAATCTTTTTCCATCTGTGCCAAGCAATAAGTTATTTATTTTTGATCTTGTCCAATGGTGGGCTCGAACTTGAAATTTAGAGAATTGGTCAGATGGAATAGACGAATGTTTAGAAAAACTTTTTATTTTTACGATCACACCAAATTTTTTTTACAAATTTATTTTGTTATTTATTTTTATTTTTCGAATATCTGGAATGGGTTTATTCCAGTACAGTCACGATAATAATTTTCAGGAAACATAGGGTTGCTAGCAATCATCAAGCCACTTTATTTGTTTTCTACTAGCCCTAACCCGCTTGAAATGCTTATGTTATGGTTGTTGAGTTTCAGTAGGAGCTCGACAGCGCATAACTCACTTTACTGGTGTTTTTTCTATATATTCTTTGTTCTGTTGAAGTTGTTTTTGGTTGGTGTTCTTCTTTTGTAGGATATGTAGAGGTACTTGGCTGTGGTTCTAGTGGTGATCCATAGTACAAATGGGAAGGAATGGGAGTTATTTCTTGTGGTGAACCAAACACAGAAGTCGCGGGAGTTCCAGCTAATGAACGTAATACGTCAATGTCTAAATTGCCAAAAGAATTGGCCATTACATCTTCTAACGCTGCTTTGAGCTGTTGATCGTCCTCGTCATACTCAAAATTATTTTATGAATTAGCCGGAATGCATTTTAAAACGACCAGGAGGGTGATTCTGATCTTTTGTCGTACTTGAATGTCAAAACATACGACTAAATGAAATGAACTTTTCTACTGATTTTTTCGTGTTTTTATTCAGGTCAGCAACCCTTTCATGACGTAGAGTGAACTGAAAATGTCACTTCACATTACAAGTTCAAAATAATATTTCGAATTTAAGCACTTTTAATGCTCTAATTAGGTGTAAAATTTTTATTTACCAGTGTAAAATTTTTGTCACAACCTCTAGGAGCAGTTGACTAATTTGTCGTATATTTAGTCGTGTTGTTTGACGTTTGTTCACCGAAAGTTCATTATAGTTCATTTGTGGTAGATAATAGTGAAGACACAAAATGAACTGTGTTGAAACAAAAAGTACGACTAAATATGTCAAAATTGACGACTAAATAGTACGACAAAAGATCAGAATCACCCTCCAGGGACTTATCAACTGACACTTCGGTTAATTACCTAAATTTCCACCGTTCTTGTCACCATACTCTTAATCTCATAAAATATTTTCACCCCCTGGTGACTCCAAATAGATAGCATCTACGACAGCTTCATTATCATCATCCGAATCCAACTCCAATAATAAGTATAAGCTTCTTCTACTGTCATTCAATACCTTAACAGCAAAAGGAATTTAAAACAAAATCATATAAATAAATGCGTGTATCCTAAATACAAAAAAAGTTCTGAGAATAGCCCACTGTTGCATACGGCCTTACGAAACTTGACCAGGCCAGGGAGGATTTGTAAAAATAAAAAAATATTGTTTTCTTGGAAAATATTCCGCACATATTACTCAATATTAGGGCACAAAAATATTTCCACGAATTATCACAAGAAATATTAAAAACAAAAAACAACAATTTTTGTTTTCTATTTACATGTTCAATTTTTATTTATATTCAAAAACCACGATCACAAAAAAATGTCCGTTTTCTTCAAAGCAATAATGCTATTAATACAGATATATTTTTTTATGTTTGTTATGCACCACTTTTCATAATATAATCGCACGCACATGAGCCTTATGCAAGAGAATTCTATTAACTGCGTATAAATAGACGGGTTGCCAGCGTTACATATTTGCAACAGTGGGCAGTAATGGGTTACTGTAACTTCAAAACAGAGTAAAAGAAAAGCTGAGGTTGCAAAGAATTCTGTCGTCCAACTTTACTTAATTCAGTTTATCAGCATTCCTATTTGTTTAATTATAAATAGTAAAATATATTGTTTACTTAGAGTTGCGAAATGGATCAATAAATGCATTAGCAAGAGATGATTACGATGCAACGAGCGATGATACTTACGAAAGGGATGATGACGAACTATGTTACGTAAAATGGATTCACTGCTGTGAAATTCTCCAAACTCACAAAGTATTATAATTGTTGACACTATATCGAAATGGCGATTACAAATTGTATGCAAACGCGTATACATTATGCGGCCACGAATCAAGAATCAATAAACCACACGGCGTACGTATTAAACTGTAACATAGGTCGCAAAGAATTACTGTAAACAAAATTTATCGGATTCTCGGCATGGAATGACGGATAACTGAGTTTCTACATCAAAATTAATCCGTTCTTTCAAAATTCGCCTCCAACAACATAATTTACTAAGTAGGTAGGTACTAGTAAAAAACAAAACAGACAAAATTCAGGAACATCTGTACAAGATAAGTTACACAAGTGAGTATTAGATATTTTTGACAGAGAAAAAGCTTCCCTACAGTTAATGCAGATACAGATAACTCTACTGAAATTTATATCACTAGAAATTGGTGGCAAACATAAAGACTTATCTACAATGTGTATATCAAGAACCTAAAGATACAGAAATGAAATTTTGAATACAGCTTTCCTTTGTGACACATAGAGAAGAGATATTTTGAAAGGCAACCCCTAACGGGGTGAAGAAGAAAGAAGTTATTAACCTATTTTATCCCAGTGTTGCCATAACGCAACAAAAGACATGTGCAAATAAATATAGTTTTCCTTTATTTTCTACGTACCCTGCAATCATAACGGTAACTTATTTCCAATAAATAGAAAAACCGCTAAGGATAAAAAAATTTTTTCCCTGTTGATTCCTCCACATTGTTGCAAACATTCGTCTTGTATTTCTGCCAAAAAATTTTGTGTGAAAAAGATCATCAGCATTCCTGGAAAAGACTACTAGTACGTCATGGAATATTGTTTACTGCCTAAAATTCACTGTTAACTTAGAAATGTCTGTCTTGCAAAAATTGAAGTTATGACTACTTTTATTTAACTGCTAATAGAATTGCCTTGTTTTTATTCATTATAATTTTTTTTTATATCGGAAAACCTTTATTATTAGCGCAAATATGGTAGGCTATTGAGTCAAGTGAAATAAGTTCGAATGAAATTATAATTATTCCAGCTGATTTCAACGCAGATATACTGATGAGGGCTTCGGTCTGAGGAGTGCATGGACCCATGGAGGCTAAGCTGGCGCTAACTATTAGCTTCAGCAACTGCATCTATTATAATAAAAAACAATTTTGATATTGATGTTGGACTACTTTGCAGTTCAACGCCGTAGAAAAGATGTTCCACAGCCACATGTGAACAAAACATATAATAAATATATGTGTGGAGTGTATCGGCTGAATGACTCGAATTATCGTGGGCTCTTGATGTAGAAGTAGTCAACGCATTGATATTAGCCAAACACTATGGCTGTGTATGGAAGCCTTCGAGCTTCGGCGATGTCTTGTTGCAAAACCTTCGAGAATGCTTCACAAGCCATAAAACAGACTCCCTCCCTACCACATGCGAGGCCCAACGGAGTCCTTACATTCTAAAATATTTGCAGTGTTATTATGTAAAACTGACAAAAGTTTGATTTGAATAGCTCCTCCGCCTTAAACTGCTATTCATACAGAAAAATGGTGTTGTGATAATATTAAGCTTGCTTTCTTATCTTCCGAAACGTAATAAAACTTTTATACCTTTCCTAACAAAATTATTTAAAAAAATTATTCTTAATCAAATGACTAAGATTTGTCAAACAAAAATTCTCAACTGAGTAATCATTGTAATCTCGCTATGCCGTCATGTCATGCCATGGGCTGATGATATCGAATGTATCTGCCTACAGATTCGGACTCCGGCTGCAGATGCACACATGCAATTATCACTCAACTGAGAGGTATTGAGCGTTAAATGGTAGTAACCAAGTAATCAAAACTATTTTATTATTTTGTTAATTAAGTTATAAGTGTAGCCTTTGGGAAGATAAGGAACCAAGCTGTAAGTTACTAGAAGACTATTTTCCTGTATGAATAGCAGTTTAAGCTCTGTGGGATACATAAAGCCAATGTTTAGTACTTTTCCGTAAGTATCAATATAGAACATTTTAGAAAACGGACTCCGAACGCACACATATAGATTTCTGTTTCATGGCTTGGGAAGTATTCTCGAGGGTTTGCTTGTTGAGGAACTATTTGAAAAGTATGGGACTGGGCTACATAGAGCTGGATGACCTTCCAATACAAATAATATTCTTGCTATTGGCTCACATATAATATTTACAGAATATACCAAAATTTCTTAAGCAAAACAACAAAATGTTGAATTTCCTGTAAAATTCCTCTACATGTAATTGCTTGGAGACTTATAGTGCCCGGTATACCTATATCATGTTTTTTATAAAAAAAATTCCTCTATCACTTCTATCGTTGTAAAAACTTTGTTAATTTAATTAAATAAATAAATAAATGAAATGTAGTTTTGCTCTCAAACTCCCACACTGTAGCGTTTTCGCAAAACAAAATTTCTCTATTATTAACAAATAACAAAAAATAAAATCAATTGAAATCCATAATTTTATACTCAAAGCTTTGTAATAATTGCAGATCAAGCAAAATATTGAAAAAAAAATAATTAGGGATGAACTGCGTTAAACAGTTAACACCAGGGGCGGATTTCCCTATAGGCCGAGTAGGCCCGGGCCTAGGGTGGCAGATTTAGGGGGCGGCAAAACTTGGTGGGAATATTTTTTTTTTTAGTAGACGCGCCCTCTGTGAACCCACACGTCAACGTTTAAAAATTCAAAAATGTGTCCATAGCACCCAGCAAAAAAAAATCATCATACTTTTTCGTTTTTTTAAATAAAATAATTCGTTGGAAAGTGTTATTTTTAATTCTACTCCATTTTTTTCAAATCTACTCCGATTTATGAGGCAGCCTACTCCGCTAATTCTAGCCTGGGGTCCCTTCACTGGATATAGATCATTCAATTTTTCGTGTTTTACAGGGAGTAGGGGGGCGGCAATCTTCCATAGGCCTAGGGCGGCCAAGTGATCAAATCCGCCAATGGTTAACATATTCAATAATGTTCAATTGCTGCTGCAAGCATACCTAGGACATCTTAAGGATCTCCTAGCTTTTTGAGATGTATGGAGGAATGTCTGAGGATATTGTTTAAGATTTCCTGGAATTGTTGATTTTTTTTTCATGGGAAGGTATTTTTAGAAAACAAAACTCATTTAAACTCCAAAAACCATTTAATTCAATGTTATGCCTTCTTTGCTTTCTTTGTAATATTTTATTTTCTTGTTCTTCTTCCTTTTACTCTTCTTCTCTTTGCCAGAAATACATTTGAAATTTAAAGAATAAAATTTTTACAAACGGAACTAGGTATGTAAATTTTTAAAACGTAATTAACCCACATAATAAATGTATAAAATAAAATGGAGAACTTCTAGTTAGTAGCTGGAAAGTAACTGCCAGAATTGTACACACTCGCACAAAACATAAACACAAAATTTTTAACACCTGTAAATGGAATTCTTACGACAAAATAAGGTCCTCAAATGTACAACCGTCAAACTCTGCGATAAAACAACAATGAATTGTAGAACCGAAGAGCATATAATACATATTTTCATGTCCGCCGAAAACGATACATGAAATCACAGCCAGCAAATTAGGCCTTACCACGTGACTTACGAGAACCGGAGAACATACCGAAATAAAATCATATTTTAGAAAGTTCTGAACAGCAGCAAAATTAGTTTCCTATGTTTGTTACATATATACTGGTTTGTAAAATGCTGAGAACATTACATTTTGCAAATGTTGACATCTTAAATAGTTTTGGGATATCCCAGGGAATAAGTTGTGGGAAATATCTAATAACTCCTAGAAATAAAGTCCTAAGTATATACTGACCAATTCCTGTTTGTCCCGGGAAAGTTGTGAGATATATAGGAAAAGAATGGATTGTGCGTGGGTAATTTTGTCTTGTATTGGGGTCAACGGCTTTATGAAAAGAGAGTTATTAACGTTTCTATTCACTGGAAAAGTTGCACAATTTAATCTATAATCAGCACTTAAGAATCCTGAATCCTCCGAAATTATACAAACAAAAGTTCTCCACCGAAATATTGTGGCGGCAACAGTACTCGCTGGGGGGAGTTCAAGGGGAAACTATATTCATATTACGAATGCCCTCAGTGTACTAATTTAAGTTCAAAAGATTGCAGTTCTTCCTGAAAGTTTGCTTCACAATGACGGTCGAAGCACTGGGCGCAATAGACGAGAGAGAGGACTGTTTTTCACACGAACAGTTCTATGTCATCTGTTTTAGAGTGAGTTTCATCAGTAGCGAGTAGTTTATAAAGAAATCCTTCACTAACGTCTTTGTAAACTATACATAATATTTTTTCTTTTTGTGTTATTTTTAATGTGGATATCGAAAATATAACTTAAATAAATAAAAGTAAGTACTTCTTCTTTATTTTTGTGAAAAAATCCTTTCTACAACTTCGATCTTTCTTTGGCCATAGATTACAAGATCCTAAGACAAAGCATTCATTACTACTGTAAAGTCGCGTTACAGTTTGTAGGATCTAGATAGAATGCGTAGTTTGAATTGCACACGAGCGAAGTCGCGTGCAAAAGCTAGTGACGGTAAAAAACTTCGTTTGAAACTACATCTGGCTTAAATAAAAGATAGTATGAAATAATAAAGATACCATGAACAATTCTCTTGTAAAACTCTGTTATGTTCACAGAAATTATAACTAGACTAGTACAGGACTTCTTGATACTGTACTTTATTAGTAGTATATCAAAACGTGGCTGTTATATTTACAACTGACCTGCTAATTTATTAATCTGGGTCTTATAACTATTTATATCATTTACAAAACACAAAAATGCTAATAATTTACTAATTATCTTTTGATATAGGCCCCTGAATATCCCCAAGTATTTATTAGTCGAAAACCTGGTGAAATTTGTGATTACTACTGTCATCATCACATTAAATTGAATTATTTAAACACCAAAAACTGCAATATAAGTAACGATACCAAAGTGAATGTACGTGTAAAAGTAACTTTTCATAAACAGTTATAACTCGAGAACAAATTCACATCAAATCATGCAGCAAAATTAATTGTGGCACTGGTAAATGTCACAAAGTATGTTGGTGGGCACACGAAATAGCCTGCAAGGCTGCTTTTATATTCAGAATAAATTTAAATGAATTTGTTTCCTTCTCCACCTTTTCTACTCCTCCGAGGAATGTCGAAGTGTTATAACCACCACTTATTACCGCTGGGAATTTCGTGTCACTTCCGTCACTTAAAAGTTTTCGCAAATGGAGCCATTTTAATAGCTGTCTGCATAGGCATTCCGAGAAATCTTTCCATCCAGTGCCATTTCTATTGGCTTCAAAAAGCATGCAAAAAGGGTTAATGTGACCATATTCCGCATAAAATTCAAATAAATAGTTCTGTGACTGAACTTTCTTTGGCGAATGGCCGTAACCACTCTCCTCTACATAAGCTCCGAAATGCTGGCATGAAGGCGACTTAAAATTATTTATTGCCCTCAAGGATTTCTGAAAACGTGGGCAACACGCAGAGACAACATGTCTAGCTGCTGCCGTTAAGCGAAGGTATCCTACAGACGCTCTACCGCTGCACTCCCTCTATCTAGATAAATATTTCATTTATATACAAATCTACATGTGTTGGGGCAGATATAACCTCATTCAATATGCGGACATTTTTCTAAAATGTTACAATTCATCCGTCGTTTAACTTTGTGTAAATGTGCGCCTGTATGGAAATTTTATTGGATTGAATGAGGATATAGAGAGCTATAAAATTCAACAGTGTCAGCTTATGGAGGATGGTTGGCATGAATTTTTCCTTCCTTCTAGCCATCATCCAGCATCCTCTACGTTCACACTCTGCAATATTATGATGTAAAGAGGAGCCCCGCAATAGTAAGGCTTTGGGCTGATATGGGGATCTTCATACACACACAATGTAAATAAAATCCATTGAAAAATGTTTAAAAATGTAAATATGAAAAGAAATTTAGGCGTCGAAGACTGCTACCATTTTCATTAGGAGGACATCTCTGGCAGCAGCGCACACCCTGGATTTGGCTTGGTGGAGGGGGGGGGCTACAGGTGACCCAGCTCCAGCAAGGGGTCTCAAAAATGGGGCTCTAAGGTCGCGTCGCCAATCTGAACTCTTAAGAACTGTTTGTGTTGAAGGTCTTAAATTTGAGTTTTATCTGCTAAAATCTCGGCATGGACCATAAAGCTAATGTTTTCTTTATCTTCAATAAATTAATCATAATTTCATAAACATTTTCCCTATTTGCAATTTTAATATGTAGTTTCAATGAAATTTTTATCACAATAAATACTTTATTATATTTAAAATATTTCTGATACGAGAGACAATATCGTTCAATCTTGTATTTTTTTCTTAAATACGAAAAGCAAAATCTATTTTGGTCATATGGGCAATCAGTGATAGCTGCTGGGGCGGTATTTCCCTATATGTGCGATTTGTACCCATGTCACTATAAACTCCGCTAAATTTTATATGTTTATCCAACTATAAAAACAAGCAAATTTGCTTGTTGTCACATAATATAAAATGTATTCATCGTGTTGATACAAATATTTCTGGGGAAATTTTATATGCCTCTTTCGGTGGGTGGAAAGAATAGAACTTTTATATCCTACGACCATTCTGTGTACCATAAATCGAAACAGGACTTTTCGAACGAAAAAATAACGTTATTTGGAACGCTCTAATGGAACCTTAATTTAAATATAAAAACTTGAGATATTTTAACAAGAAACTCTCCATTCAATGGTTACTGTCATTGAATGGGATCTGGAACGTGGACCGTTTACTTAGAAGCCTTTCTGGAGATCGAGGGGAATTTTGAGAGGGTCAGCCACGAGTCTCTGTGTGAGACAGCATGGTGTTGAATGCACTGTCATGCGACGGATCGGCCAAATGCTAAGACGATGATACTTAACGTTTTCAGCGGTATCGCCTTACATGTACGACCAGCCTCTGGTGCAGACCTGTAAAATTACATGCACAAGTACCAGTACAGTACCAGTACCTGGACTTGAAATATTTTAAGTACAAGTAAAAGTCCCGAAACTGGTACTTATAAACATTTCAAGTACAAATCCCGGTACTGGTACTTTAAAACTTTTCAAGTACAAGTCCAGGTACTGGTTCTGTTACTAGTTCTCAAGTACTTTACAGATCTGTACCTGTAAAATTCCAAGTGCAAGTACCAGTACAGTTCCGGTCTTGACTTGAAATATTTTAAGTAAAAGTACAAGTCCCGGTACTGGTATTTAAAAACATTTCAAGTACAAGTTCCTGTACTGGTACTTTAAAATTTTTCAAGTACAAGTCCAGGTACTGGTATATATGTCATTCCACACGAAAACGATCAGAAAGTGATAGTTTTTGGCCCGACCATCACAAATTTGGATAAAACATTCACAATTTGTAAGGAATACCAAAATAGCTCACCCATATTGTTTTTCCCTACCACCTCACCTCCCCCCCCCCCCCCCGTAGTTATGAAATATTGTTAGAAATCTATATTTCATTTTTTATTAAAATCGGTAAATGGGTTTGATAAGTTATTTTCAATTTGCCAAATCTATGTAAAACCTCAAAAATAACTCACTCAAATGAAAGGGTTAACCGTGGAGTTGGGTGGCTGAACCTCTCTCAGTGTGCTGTTGGAGAGAGGCTTCGCGCCGGGTGGTGTGCTCTACCTGGTACTATGGTGTATGTAGTTAGGCTCACTCATCACGGTGCTAAAAATCGTAAGATTCTCATGTGAAGCGTATGGGGATGACATGAGGCATGACATCTCACTTGTCATCTCCAGGCACAGTATGGCTGCTGCCTGTGCCTTTTTGCCACTAGGATTCAATACTGTTAAGGACCGGTCTACCCGTCATGATATGACGATGAACCCTGCAAAGACCACCTTGGGGCTCGTCTTCAGGATACTTATCTTAGGCTTGCATACTTTGCTATTCCAAAACTATTTGGACACAATGTACAACTGTCTCCCCATGTCAAATGTAGTACCTGGATATATACCTCGATCGTAAGGCCCATGCTCAAATATGCCTCATAGTTATGGTGGCCATCCGTAAGCTGGCGGGCCTGCAAAGGCTTGCTTGCCTGGAAATTACAGGCTCCATTCGATCTACGGCTACTGCTGCTCTTGAGGTATTATTTAATCTGCCACCCGGGTTATGTATACCACAGAGACTTCAAGCAACGTGACCAACGAGACGTTACCTGAACCATCTGGGAAAATGCATAAAGAAGGAATATTTTAAAAACCAGCTCATGGTAAAGTTACGATAAGAATACTTGTTGCAACTTAAGCTTTTTTCAGTTAAGAAAGGACAAGAATCTAAATTATTGTAGTAATTAGTTAGAGTTGAGTTCCTGCCTTGATCGTGATGGTTTATTTTTGTATCTTTTACTCGGTAATAAAAGCTGGTTTTAATAGTATAAAGTAAAATTGTGTTTTCTTTCTTTTCTTTTTCTTTTTTTTTCTTTTTGTAAATTACTTTACTATTTTTTTGATTCGCGAATTCAATAAATTCGTAATTCCCGTGAATCTTGTCATTGAGGCAGATGCCAAGAGGTCTGTGTATAGATTGCGCTGATGGGGATGTTGGGAGGGTGGCTGGACTGATTCTTCCCATAGCTTATTGGCATGTAGGCTGAAAAGGGAAAACCCTCTGGCCCGCATGCCACTTAATGGGATGGTACCACAGTTTCGCTTTGGGCATCTGTGAGGTAGTGCCCTATCGAGCCTTCTCCTGTCACTTATGGCTCTCTCACTAATGAGTGAGCCAGCGTGAGTGTTTACTTTCTTGAAACTGACATAGGTTTGGAGTACTCACTTGGAAGGCATCCTATTGTCTTTCAGACTGAAATTTTCGCCATCGCAATGGCAGCGAAGATAGCCCTTGATATAGAGATCAAGTGAAAGGGCATTGCTATTCTTTCACATAGTCAGGCAGCCTTGATGGCTCTGATCGGTCCTCGGATATCATCTAAGTTGTTGACAGCTCTGAGTGTTTGTCCTGTCTAGAAGGAGATCCTCGGACAACCGAAGACTTTCTGTGTGCTTGTTCGGTCTTTGCCTGGAGCAGGCGGATATGCTTGGATCTGTCATACTATCTGTGGTTGAGCTGAAAAACTTACTTCACCAAGACCTGATACGCGCCATTAAGAAAGCAGGAAAGTTTTGGTGAGAAGGTTACTAGCAAGTTCGCACAATTGGCCGCCCGGCCCCTGTGCTTGAGATCTCTCATCCCCTGCCTATAAAAAACAAAACAAATAAACCTAAACTTTTATATATCAATTCAATAATATCTAAAACAAAAGTAGAGCATAAAAAAGTTTCTTCAATTGTAATAATTTGTGGTTATGTTAATTCATCTAGTACGTAAATTCCACATTTTAAAGATATTACTGTGCTCTGTTCTAACGCCCTATATAGTGCTTGTAAATAATATACATACATAACTCCATTCCGTTCCGTTGCATTTTGTTAATGTTGCTACAGGCCCAATACCGATGGAATATCGCTGATATCCATTGGTAGGTAGTCGTTGTTTTCGCCATCGTGTATGACCACAACATTATTATTTGAATCAGCCAGAAAAAGCCTTTATCAAAACATAATTTTTTTATGCACTAATAAAATATTTCTTGAAAGATAGTAGTAGTAGTATTAGTAGGAGCAATATGATCCAAAACGCTTAAAAATAATTTTTATAACAAATCATGCGCCGTATCCTTTTTACAAATATTTACAATGCCGCATCTGCTGTGCAAAGAGCGATTAAGGTGTACCCAATGAATTTAATAAATTGATCAGTTGTCCAAACATTCGTCTCAGGTTTCACCTCTGCCACCATTCCGCTTAGCTGGTCTTCAACGAACATCAGATTGCTCCTAGCAAATATCCTTTGCATGACATTTAGAGTGCCGCATCACCATCATGAGATGCGAATCGAAAAAGTCAATTTGAGTTACCCTTGGCAGGGAAAAGGCACACAAATTCAATTTCTCAATCTGCAGTTTATACATAAAGCCAGCAGCACACGTTTTATCCGCCATCCTCCTCAAAATAATCAGGAAGGGTGTTTCGCTATTTTGTTCCCTCATCCAATATCACTAGAGAAGTATGCAGAGCGCCCTATAAAAAGGCGCCTCTTGAGTGTGAAAGGAGAAGACGCCGGTACGAGGGCTGAGAAGCAGATTAAATCGTCGAAATGGGGACCTATTTAATTTGCATACGACGACATTTTCCAAGAAATTCACATCGGCGGCAAATAAAATGTTTTTCATTCGAATAAAATTGGCCATTTATGTGCTTGGAGCGCCATTTTTTATACACACTCTGCTAAAAGACTCATTCGACCCGCAGTTCCTCTCGTTTGGACTATTTTTCTTTTGAATTTGAATAAAGCAGCAACTTCCACTTTGCTTATAAACGGGCCATGGCTATGAGCTTTGGGCGATATGTTGAATTCAAATTGATTTCCTTCAAAGGTGAATTGACTTCATCCTGAGGAATCACCGATGCATATCGCTTGATAGGCTGTTCATAGCTCCCGTGGAGAAGTTCCTATAGTGAATAGCAATGAGCTTTCAATTTACGAAATTGATTGATAAAAGTCATCATTCCAGTAAGGTGCAAGCCCTTATTTGAATATCGTGAATGGAGTTTTATTTAAAAGCAATCACCACTCTAAGTGGAAATTGGTTCTTTCTCAAGGTTCAATGCAGAAGCTCCCTAAACGTAAGGCTAAGGCACTTTTCGGCTTGAATATTGAAATTAGTCTTTAATAAAAACAAAATTAATTTAAAAAGTTTAAAGCTTAACAAAGCTGAACTGCATCGAATGCGGATTAAATTGAATATCCTTTTGCGTTTGTTGTCATCAAGCATTTCGCAAAGTATGTAGAACGGAAAGGATAATTCAAAACGAGCAACGAACATTGAACAACTATATTAAAGTTCCACATGATCGTGTACCTTATGCTCTGGACATTTTATGTTCTTCGACATTAACCGATCTGCTCCATGGCCCCGCGGCATCATTACCGCGAGTCGATCCGTCGAGTGCTCCACCTTAGGCTGGGATTGAATATTTCAATCTGTTGTGGTGCAATGTTAACATAATGCGATTGCAATAAAATCATTTATCTGTATATTCATGTTGAGCATCGAGACAATATTCCATTATGCCTGTCCGATATGATCATGCCGCGGAGCCGAGCACACTCGTTATTATATAGCGAGTGTCAGGCCATTATGTCTCTATTCTGGCGGCTTTTCTGCTTCGCAGTACTCCGGTGCTTACAAGCACGTCAAAAATTTTATTAATAATATTATTTCCGCCATTTGTATATCTGCGGTATTCCTCCTTCAGCTTTCATTGGACTCGAAATTTGTATGATTCGCAGTTTAACGATCGGCAAAGATAAAAAGTTGTTTAGATAAAGAAATAAATGCAAAACGACAGATGGGAAAGAGAATGCCGCCTGTTACTTACTGAAATTTATATCTTTTGGCTAGAGTAAAACAAGTTTCCATTTGATTGCAATCGTTCATTCAATTGGCCCCGCGAAATGATCAAACGATCGATTGCGATCATCGTAAATTATTGATCGCGCGCAAACTTCGCTGTCGGTACCGCTGTTAACTGGAAAATTATTTTATATTCGATAATATTGACGCTTTTTTGGCGGCGAGATATTGCACTGCCCACTCAGTAGGACTTGAAAGTTTACATTCAATACATTGATATTATATATATATATATATATATTGGTTTCGGTAGTCTGACTGGATCTCATTTACCTACATCAATATCGTGATCTCATAATGACTTGATCGTAAAAATTGCTGCCTAATTTTCAATGGAAAAACATATGAAAATAATAAGCATACGCACGCGCACAGTGATTTATAGCAAACTTGAGAGTCGCTCAAAACTCAAACCTGATTGGTGGTCAGAGAGATTGGACAGATTACTTCGAAAGCAATATAAAACAATTAATCCTTATTCAACATGAAGTCACATGCAATTATATAATAATACGTTTTAGTAAACACTTCATGAATAATAACCCTTCCGATGATTGTAATTTCTATATTAAAAAAGTCCATCATAAATCCAAAAAGTGTTCAAAAGAAATGTGTTAGGTCTGTAGCATATGCAAGTTTTGTTGGCCTATATATGTAGGTGCAATACCCATGCAATGCGTTGTTTGACATTTGTTGCTTAAGTGTAATAACAACATATGTAACAGTAAAATTATCGCAGAATTGGAATTGCCTAAATACAAAACCTATGCAATCAACTCTTTGGCTACAATACCATGCTCTTGGCAGGCTCACTAAGAGAACAGCATGCAAGGCTTCTTCCTTAACATTCCGGGTTAGTTTTTTCATTTATTTTCCCGGGCTTCTATGAAAAATGGTTAAATTTATTGATTTCGCATATACTTTAAGTGGAAATATTTCCGACTTATTACGCAAACGTTTTTATGACTTTAATAAATTAAATTTTAGGAAAACTAAACTAAACTAATTGATGTCTCATATAGGGATTTAACATTAGCTCTGTTTTCTATTTTACAAAAAATGGTCGAAGTTTACTCTTTACCCAATATTTATTTTTATTTTTAGTAACATGACAACTGAAAATTTTTTATCTTTTAAATAATGTTGTCATTATTATTATTTATTTATTATAATCAGCACTTCTTACAAACTTAAGAAAAGCCCACACAAAATTAAATAAAACTAATATAATAGAGAATCGCATTTTAAAAACGGACAACTTTAGCTGGTATAACAAGAAAAATATAAAGTCACCAACTAATAATAATACTTTTCCGGTTTAAATTCTGTGTTCATATTATGACATATTTACCGAACATTAATATTTATATATTTATAATTTTTTGCAATTGAATAAACAAAACTGTTTTATGGATAGTTATTCAAGAGAGATCAATTTTATGAGAAAATTGAAAAAACCGCAAATAACTACTGAAAGCACATCCCTCCCATATAGGTTCTATTTTGGACCCAACACAATTTGATCTTTATACCAAGGACAAATCTCCAAACGAGATTAGAACAATATTTCAGTTCTTGTTAATCTTCACCTTAAAATGATGGACTCTTACCACAAAAAGTGGGAAAAGAAAATATATGGCAAGAATCTGAATTCATATGCATTCGGAAACCTTGTACCAAGCAGAACCATCAGTGTTTGAAATCTAAGATACTAGGACATCTAACTATAAGTAAGAAAGAATAATTGAACCCACAGAAAATCTCAAATATTTAGGTATCAGTTTCAATATCCTACTCTAATTCAATTACAGTGTTAAAGCCACCATAAAGTATAACTGTTATTCTAGAAGCAACTAACCAGACCTTTGAATACGCATTGCCTTAATCACGTATGTATGCCATACAATCTCCCGAACGTCTTACTAAGCTTCAGAGAAAAATTCGCAACGATTTCTCGGGACTGCAAAGTAAAATTCTTTCCAAAAAGAGTAGTTTACGAGACAGCCAACATCACTTCAATCAGGGAATGTCCTTTCAATAGACAAGGGGATAAATCCTTATACACACAAACCCACCATAAATGAGTATAACTGGCTGCACTTTCCCATACTGACAAACTTTAAGTACATCTCACCCTTGCTTCTAACAAAACCCGAAGTTAGTGTCACCAATCTCCACAGTATAAGGATAAGTTTCTAAAGTAATTTCAATCGAGTGTAATGTCATACTCAGATAACTCCCCGTGATCTATGAGCCTATCTATTCTCCTTCCCTTCCTTGAACTTCTAAAATCTGAACTCATTCCAAATAGATTGATAGAAATTGTGGCTGATATTGCAAAGCAGCTTGAAAGAAATGAAAAGTCAACAGCTAAAAAAGAAGAAGAGCCAGAAGATAACAAATGGAAGTGCGGAGCTTCTATTCTCTAGAAGATCAAATTTGAATGGAAATGTAAAGGAAGATACTGAAGACAATCCGAAAATCCGAAGGAGTATACAAAACTTGACTTACTTACTTGAACAGTGAATAAGATAGATCGACAGTAATAAACCGACTTTAAGCTTGGCTCAACAAATACGGAAATATTCCACCTTGTTTATTTATCTAATAATTAATTCCACGTTTTTTCCAGTTACCTTGTATTGGGAAGAACTGAACCCTGAAAATCCTGTATGACCAGATTAGTGATTAGTCCTTCGTTTTCCATTCCGGGTTTCATTTTCAGGTCACACACAATTCCTTGAGATTAAAATCTTTAATTTATTTGGATTCCTCTTTGTCTCTTTGATTATGTTACGTTAAATTTTCAGACTGATAAGAATTATTTGAGCAATTTGAACGGACTAGCGAAAGAATACCAAGAATTTGTGATTGAACAAAATTTTGACATTTTCAATTGAAAGTTTTCACGGTTCATGTTATTTCTTTGAACACAGAATTATATTTTAGATAATTTTTCTCGCATCCATAAACTTTTGATGCTTCATGTATTGTCTTAATTTACTTCCTGATATTTCTCCTTCTCAATGTACTGGTATCATAGCCTGCTTAGTTTACTTAGGTGCAGGTGGAAATCGCTGCTCTTGAGATTTCAGTATTTCTTACAAAATTATACGTTTGCATTTTGAAAACTAGGATGCAATATATTTGAATACTATAGCAAATGCTCTCTTACACTTATTGATTATTACGACAACTATGTAAAATTCTGCATTTAACTTTTTGAACTTCACTAGGATTTTAATCTTCGCTCTTGTAGTCCTAAGTATTCTCGCTCAAATGTCGTAGTAGTAACTCAATTACAATAGCTAACAAATTCTTAAATACGCAAACACTACAGCTGAAAATGTTAAATCCTTGAGAAGAGATGGGTCGTAATCATGAAAAGAATGATCGTTTCATTCCAAAGCGGTTGCATCATCTTAAGCTGGTAGATAACTAAGAGGAAAAGAAAAGAAAACTGAGATCAGCAGAAATTTCCTCTCATAGATCGTATTTAATTAAATTAGAGATTTCTAAGGAATCCGATTTTAAAGGCCTTCGTTAAATGCTCCTAGTTTCAGAATCGAGGCAGCTGAAATAAGTATATATGTATCTTCACATATCTCTAGTTATTTGTAGTGCTAATAATAATGCATTTCCTTGCATTTTAAATCAAAATGCTGGTAAAATATTTTTGTATTGGTGGTGATATCTTAATTTATAATTTATCAAAATCTCGAAAAATTTCTGTTAGATTATTGCGAAAACTAGACTACGTAATGCCCATTGCTATATAAGTTCCAAAACAGCCACTACCGCAAATTTATGGAAAAGCTCTAATACCCACATAATAAGTGGTGATTTTATAATTCAAGGAACAGCCATTTACTCTCCGAACTCTAAAGCCCCTAAGCAAGCATTGATATGGAACAACATATTGCCAAATAAAAAAACATAAATGTTTTTTACCTGTATATTTATGGCATCAGCATCATCATTAATAACAATCTCGACCCAATTTGTCAAAATTATAAATCGAATTCCGCCTTTAGAAAAGATCTTGATCTTCCCAGTCATCTCTAAAGAGTTCGAAATTGAATTCCTCATTGGCGGCGAGTGGAATGAGCGTTTCATTGTGCAGCCACACACACAATTAGTTCGATGGATAAGAAGATCACTCCAACCTTAACCTCTCTGCTCCTAAGATTTCATTCAACTTTCATCAAGAGCTGCAGACCCCACAGAAGAACAATTTGTAATTAGATGAGTTGGCAGAAAATCACCGTCCAATCTGTGATTAAGGGAACGATTGTGAAGTCATGTGATCACAACATTTCGATTTATCGATTTTTATCTAAAACTTTGTAATTGCTCTAAATAGTCCAACAATGGGCCCAAATTAATTCGATCAGTTCATGGGATTCGCGGATATGATGGTCACGGATTAAGAGAATTCTGTGGATCATTGCTGGCAGATTCGTTGTCTTCGATTAGTACCGCGACTGAGTTTGTTAATAGTTGAAGAGAGATAATAGGCTTTTAAGAGGCTTACAATTGAACTAAAAGATAAAGATTTCTTTATATTTTTGTCTAGCATATAAACACGAAACTTGCACTTGTGGCTTTAAAGGTTTTTATTCAACTAAATAAAGCGGTGATGATTATAACAGTGAGTCTATATAAATCTAAAATGAATTTCAAAATGAAAGCATTATCTAACGTCATTTTAAGTAAAGAGAAATTTTTAAGGATAATTTCCACCATTTTCTAATTCTACCCAGTGTAACTGGGTATCGGTAGCTAATCTGTATCTTATCTCAAGTTAACTAGGTTCAATTCTTTCAAATTCGGGTTTACTGTTGCGATCATACCGTTTATGGAAAATAGAAATGCTTATTATACAATTTATTGGGGGAGAGGATATTTACTAGTGGGTTTCTTTGATTTTCATTTACCAATTATATTATTATTTTATTTCTTTAAATTATAGAGCAGCGACTATACTAAACAGTTTTTTTAATCTCTTTTTGGATCGATGGGGCAGTAAGTGGATGTCATCATAATCCAAATCGACGATTCATCAATTGTTATTGTGTCGGTTGCATTTGCAACGGCATCGTTGATAGTAATAATTAATAATGGGTCGTTCCACATCAAATAGGCAGCATGTGTGATATGATCATCACCAATTTTGTTAAAATTTAACATATTTGAAGGGTTTGTAAAAACAAAAATACAAATTAAGCATTTTTTCTACACAATATGTATTTCGCGAGTTATGGCATTTTCAAAATTTCGCAAAAATTCTGTCCTTTATCCTTGAATTTCCTGGCAGATGTACTTTTAATATTATTATTTTTTACCTTATATTATCCACTAGAACATATTAAAATTTAAACTTGGTAAAAAATCAGGATAACTTCACCAAAATACATCTATAACTACTTCCAAATAAAAAAAAAATTGTTTTTATACAGGGTGTTCAGCAAAGACTCACCCGTCACATCCAAAATAGCGACAGCATTGTCCTATCTCATTATTGAGATATCTTATATTTAAGACAAAAACAAGGAAATGATCCAAATAGTACCTAAAAAAGAACTGAATTAAATTCGAACATGAAATATAATGAATATTTTCCTGAAACAGTTGTCATTACTTCGATGAATTTCCCTTCCTAGACAAAAATTCCCTTCTAAATTAAATCAGAAACAAGGTTTTCTCCACCTCTTCAACGTGGACAGAATCTAAAAAACATAATTTGAAAAGGAAAAAATATAATACACACATAGTTTACAGTCAAACAAGAATATAAATAACCGGCCAAGTGCGAGTCGGACTCGCGCACGAAGGGTTCCGTACCATCGTTCAAAATTTAACACTATGTACTTTTTATTTATTTTTCAAATGAGAGTAAACGTCATGTGAAAAAATAATGCTGTCATTTAAAAAAAATGCCTACTTATGATCATAATAATGAATGAGAATAAAACGAGGAAAAAAACGCCGAAAAAATCACGTTTCTTCTACGGGGGCCCCCTTTAATTTTTAATTTTATTTTATTTTTATTATTTGTTGTTATAGCGGGAATAGAAGTACACGCTCTGTGAAAATTTCAACTATCTACCTATTACGGTTCATGAGATACAACCTGGTGACGGACGGATAGCGAAGTCTTAGTAATAGGGTTCCCGTTGTTACCCTCTGGGTACAGAACCCTAAAAAAGGATAACCTCAACAAATACATGATATACATTTTCAAGTGTATCAAAGGTTTTTGTTAAAAGATTATTTGAAATAATGAAATATGAACAACAACTTACCAGTTGAATTAATTATTGTGTAAAAATCCACACTACAAATCACACAAATTAGAAAATATAATCTAAATCGACAACAAATTTGTTTTTACTCTGACGTTTTGAACTTCAATGTCAGGTTAAACGAGATGCGTTCACAAAATAGAATATTTAACGCGAAATTTGAAAATAAAGCCCATATTACGAACAAATTAATATTTTTCGAATGGACCTGCTAATAAAAAGGAGAACGCAGAACGGAATCGCTCTCTTATTTTTCAATCAGTCGACAAGTTACATAGCGCATTAATTTGGAGTGGCATCAACGTATCATTTTTTTGACATGTTTATTATTTGATAATCATCATCTTTTGGTTCATTTGGTATTTTTTGTTTTTTCACTTATTTTTATTTTATCTTTTTATCATTATATACAGGGTAATTTATAATTAAATGTTGCAGAAAAAATCGTCGAATGAAATATATGTTCGACGAATATGTCTGCTAGCCATAATTAAATTAAAAGTGCAGTGAAATTGAAGTTAATTATAGTGCAAATTAATGTAACGAATCGAATTAAATTTTGTGAATTGTAAACGTAATTTAAGTAGTATAAGGAGGAACGTATTTAAGTAAATTTGTTAAGAAGTTTGTATGTGCTAAAAATTTTTTAATTTTTAACAAATTAATTTTTTCGTATACGAAAGTCTTCACATTTCGTAAACTCAATTCCAAACCAATTTCTCCTTGACGAAATTTGTTGGTTAGATATTTGCTGATAAAACACAGGGTAGGGGAAAATCCTAACGGATTCCGAGATAACCAGACTGTAAGATATTTGGGTATGTTTTATAGATTACCCTGATAGGCTCAGAAAAAAGTGCAAAAAATACAGAAAGGGTTACATTTTGGATACAGAGTGTCTTAGGTCATTTTAAAGTGAAGCTTTTGGACTTCTTAAATTTAATATGAAAACTTGGTGTTGATTTCGTGCTTTTGATAAAAATAGTATAAAAACACAATCTAACAAATTTTTAATCATCACCATAGAATCGAAAGTTCAAAAGTTACAGGGTGATCTATAAAAACATACCCAGATATCTTAAAGTCTCGTTATCTCGGAAGCCGTTAGGATTCTCCCCCACACCATCTTACAATTTTTTGCTTGTCTAACCATGACCCATCTATAACTTTCAGGTGCAAGACCACATACAGGACACCCTGTATAAAAACAATTTTTTTTATTTAGTTATATATGTATTTTGATGAAGTTTTCTTGATTTTTCTTTGATTTTTTTCTATTTTTTTAAGATGCTACTTTTCTTAGCTAACTTGAAGTTATGTCTTTCAAATGAGTCATATTTAAATGTTTTAGCATGAATATAAAAATACATATTGTAGCACAACACTGAATTTCGCTTAGCTACCCAGGAAGTATATGGTTTCCAGTCATCCCCACCATACCGCGGACATCGTATTCCAGACCCTTTCTATAAAAACAGAATATAATGTGCAAACTTTGTCAAATATTTTTGTAAATTGATAAGAAGAGCATTAAAGAAATATTTTAAATTTAAAAAGTATTCGTTCTTTACTCTACAATATGGATTTTTAAATAAGACCAGGACAGCATTTTTGCGAGATTTTGAAAATGACATTATTCGCGAAATTGTATAGAAAAAATGTTTAATTTGTATTTTTATTTTTACAAACCCTCCAAATATGTAAAATTTCAACAAAATTGGTGATCAGTGATTTTTGGTCGATTTGGTATGGAAGGACCCTAATGTAGCCATAATGAGGATTCAATCAAATAATGGTGGCGGCGAATTAGAGTGAAGTAAAACAGTTACGTGAATAAAATGTACCTCTTTGTATTTAAGTTTCGTATGAAAAATTAAAGTCTTACTTCTCTGTTAAAGGTTCATTGAAACAGTATATTCTCATTTAAGTTCAATTGAGGTTACGTTTGAAATACAGAACCATCTCAATTATTTAAAAAATAGAAATTAAATAAATAAATAAATGGATTTGTTTCATCAGCACCAATGACATCTGTTACAAAATTTTGTCATGTTCTTGTAGACACTATATGTCGCAGATATATCTGAGGGAATGATTTGCTGTCGTTATAGAACAAGTGAACATGTTTAACTCTATTTTGATGTCTTTGATGACATGCATTTTGTAGTATTATAATTACAACCAGCATATTTGAAAAAGTAATCAAAATCATTGAAAAGTAATTAAACAACTGTTAAATAACATCGAGCCGTAAGTAAATTTATTAATAAATTTAATTGCTATTAGCACTTTTAGTGAGGAGGCCTCCACGAAATAACTCTTAAGAAAATAACACCTAATATATTCCCATACAAATTTGCTAAGTAATTTATTATATCATTTTGGGCAACTTCTGAAATATTTTTTTTTTAAGTAAGTAAGCATTTATTTACCATAAGTACAATAAGACAAAAGTCTTTTATTAGTACTACTAAATTACACTAAGATTAAAGTCAATCTAAAAGATGATAGTTTCTATCGAAAAGATAAAAAAGAAAAATTCATTATTCTAAAACTACAACTAAAAAATAGAAATGAGAAAAAATAACAAACAGGAGTAAGAAAACAAAAGAGACAGAGACAAAAAAATAAAAAAAAATAATAGTAAAGCAAACCAAAATAAAAATAAAAATGAAAATAAAAAAGAAACAAGGATAACTAAATTACGTAAATTCGGTAGCGAACAAAAGAAAATATCACAAGAAAAAAAAAAGAAGAAAGATCCCACTGCAGGTGCCGTCAATTGATTGCAATTGATTAGGAAATCATTATCCATATGACGTGTGTTGCCAGAGTAACCGTTTAAAGCTAGAGGCCGAACTCTCGCGCTGGATGGAAGCTGGAGGCAAATCGCAACGTCTGTCACTACGCAAGAAGTTAAAAATTCATAAACATAAGCCGGTCTACGTGTGTTCAATATTTTATTCAGGAAAAGTAATGCCTTCCGTTGCAAATGCGTTTCCAAAGAGCAATACAAAATTATATGTCGAAAAGGAGAGATGTGATCATGTCTACGTAGCCCAAACGCGAACCTAGTCTAAGATGTTATGAAGATCTTCGTTGATTCTGCTAACACAGTCCTCTAAGAGACCAATAGGACGATCAAGGTATATTTGCACATCATCACCGTACAAATGGACGGAACTATTTTTGATGACAGTAGGCAAATCATTAATTAGCAAACTAAAAAGAAGAGGTCCTAATATTAATCCTTGTGGTACACCGGCAGTCAAGCGAAGCCTTGTGGACGTAACTTCATTGACTCTAACCCGCTGCGAGCGATTCTCCAAAAAGCTTCTAATTAACTTCAGCGCAGGCGAGTCAAAAGCAAAGAAGCTCCTTAGTTTGCTAAGAAGCATCATACGATCAATACTATCGAAGGCTTTCGTGAAGTCGAGAAGGCCCAAGAGCACAATCCGATCATCGTCCAAAGCCTTTCTAATGTCCTACTGATTTTTAGAAGAGCTGTCTCACAACTGTGTCCAGAGCGAAAGCCTGATTGCCAACGGGATAAGGAATTTATATGATCTATGTGTACAGATATTTGATTTGCCATTAGTTTTTCTAGAGTCTTCGCAAGAAAGCATAGTAAGCTTATTGGCCTAAAGTCCTTGACTTCCTTTGTAGAAGTGTTTTTAGCAATTTGAACTACTAGCGCTTCCTTCCAAAGTGAGGGAAATTCACCTAACGTTAAGTTAAGCAGCTATTGAATATCTTGGTGATAGGGCCATTAATGAAGGGTAAGATAAGCTTCACAAAATGGGGAGGGATACCATCAGGTCCAATAGCTTCGAATTAAATAGATACGATAGCAGAGGCCGCCTCAGTCTCATCAACGCAGCGAAAACAGAATTCTGATCCAGAGTGAACAATAGGCGTATCCAGGAAGGCCGATGAAGAGCCAGGACTGATTTCGTTTCCGTTTCTAGAGGTAAACAAATTGTTGAGCTCAGCGTCTAGGTCACATGCAAAGGCATCACCACCACTGACTCCCATGCCACGCAAGACTCTCCAAAGCTTCCTAGGTGGGACATCACAACCTAACTTGGACGAATAATATAAGGACTTTGCATCTCTCACTTTTTTATTGACAAGATATAGCAATTTTTTAAATACAGATACACTATAAGGAGATTTAAGCCTTCTATACTGACGGTATAGGAAGTCACGCTCAGACATTAATTTCTTTATCTCCGGAGAGAACCAGGGGCAACCTTTTATTTTTATGATTTTAGACTGAAAGCTGGCATATTTATTAAGCAAGTATGAGAGCACTTCATTGAAAGCACACTTGATTTAAATCAAGAGAGTGTGATAGAAGAGCAGCGTTTCGTCCCAATACTAAATTCCAGTCTATATTTCTGCACTCCTCGAATAAACAAGTAGTATTAATAGATTTGAAGTTACGAAATTTTACTAGGCGAGAAGGAGAAGATTTATCTAGAATGGGTACATTATATTTAAGGAATAAGATGTCGTGGTCGAGGTTGGCAGGAGGGGAAAGTTGCGAATGGCGTATTATACGGGAGGGGTCAATGGTGAGTAGGAGATCTAACTGAGAAGGGGAGGGGAAGAATTAACTACTCTGAGATGTAAAGATTGCACGAAAGATAGAAATGCATCTGACACATTATCATTACGAAGGATATTGACATTGAAGTCGCCAGCAACAATAATGTGAGAGTATCTATGCGATAAAGCAGACAGAGAATTATCGAAGATGCCTACAGTGTCGGGATCAAATAATCTTGGCCTGAATGTAAATTGCAGCGCCGCCCCAGACCCTTCCCTCCCTGTCACAACGTAAGAGTTTAAAACCAGGTATTGAGACAAGAACTGAAGGTGTGCTTGGAGTAAGCCAAGACTCACTGAAGAGAATCGCCTGCAGGTCCGTCCCGGGAAACATCTTTCTCACCTCATCTATCTTCGACCTGATACTCCTAGCATTCAAGTAATAGACGTTGAGACCCACCGTGTTTCCGTTCAGTATATTAACCAAAGTTCTTCCCTGTTCTCGCTAAAGGAATTATCAACCATAATTGAGCAGTATTACGCACAAGAGTCGACCACCAGCTTCACAGTCACGGTCATAATTGATGCAGCAAGAGTACAAAACATGAAAAATAAACATTACAATCAAAAGATCAGCATCTGCAAAGGTAATATAATTCAAAAACTTAAAAGAAATAATGAGGAAAAGAAAAGAGTAGGCAACAAGAACTAACTTATAGCGATTACTTAAAAATAAAAAATAAAAATTTATAGCGAGCATGGATATTATTTCATCAGTAGGTTTAATATCGTTCATCCGCATCCACATTTAATTCAATTGGTTGTTGAAGGAAGGGCGGTCAGCTGATCTGCGTTTAATATTCGGAATTATATCACTGTTAATATGCTAACACAAATAAAATAACGTAATTTAATAAAAATTTAAACAGGTAAATAAATGAAGTCCTAATTTTAATTATTTTATTTTATAAAAATGTGGAAAACTATATTGTGCACCATTTCCACCCGATTACGAAGTGGTCTTACAAAAGTAATTAAATATTTTATTCCTACTGGAAAATCAAATGGGTACTTGTTCTATTATGGTTAGGTTGGCTATTCGTAGAAAAATTGTTACAGAACACAAGCTATTGCCATAATAATGCAGCATTCCATGCTTACCGTAAGCTGTTGCAGGATTTTCATCACAGGAGTCTCAGTATTTATTCAAATCCCGAAACCCCAGCATTTAAAATTACTAATTTAAGTAAAACTATGCTACTTTTCATAAAATTATCGAAACTCTATTATGTATGCGTCTTTCACAAAAAATAAAAAAACTTCACACGCAAATCCTTTTTCGTTTAGGTTAATACTGAAGGTTTCTCAAATTAAACATAATCAAAAACTCCAGCTGTCGAAGTGAATAAAAAAGTTTTAGGTCGTTTGATCCAAAAAAGTTTTTTTTTCAAATTGAAATGACCTTAAAGTCTAAAAACGAGTAGTAGAAAAGAGTATACAGATCTCGAACAATATTAGTGAATAATAGTAACAAAAAATTGTATGACGATCGATGCCAAGAACCCAATAGCAGAAAAACAAACAGAATGGTGTTGTCAAGTAATATCTACGTTGAAATAGAATTTGATGAAAATATTAATTATGATAATCCTTCTTTCGAAAGAGAAAATAAAGACGATGAATATGGGTTACAGCCGGGACGGCCAAGTAATAGTTTTACCAGCCAGCAAATTTTGTTCTTCAATCCCACCCCCAAATGAGCTAAATGCTGGCCAAATTCCAGTTTGACAGTATGTATATAAATTTGCGTGTAATTAGTCACGACTTACAATATAATCAACGCTAGTGGATTCCAGTTTTTCTCAATTTTCATCTGAACGCCATTTTAAAAGAAAAAAGTTGGTAGAAGTAAATATGTTGCAGTGCCCACTTTTATTTTAACTGTAAATGGATAAGATGCTAAATTTAATCAGCTGAAAAAATTAATCGAAGAGGACACTATTTGCGAATAAAAATAGGAGAACTTGCTTAAAACATACGCACCAAGAAGTTTTCGTCCAGTATCGTGCTCCAAAAATGAAATCCTCGTTTGCAAAAGATCAATAAAAAATGTTTGGAAACTTTTTGTGGTGAGTTCATAGATCTTATAGAGGAAACTTCCACTTCCACTTTGACCATCGAATGCGAAAGTCGACTTGGTATTGGTTAAATATTTCATATGGTAGTATTGATTTTTTTTATTATTATTATAATTAAACCAAGCTCAGGGGATATCCCATGATGCAAAGCACAGCATGGCAGGAAGGTGATAGGGAAGAGATTAGGGAATATGAGGAGAGTGGTGGAGGTGCCAATGTAAGTCACCCTTAAACTTTCATAGATTGTATGCAAGAGGAAACACAGTATATGGTAGACTGTTCCACATCAGCACATTTCGGGATAAAAGAGCATCACGGAATTTTACTGTACGGCAGAAAAAATAACTCGAAACGAGTCAAGTGTAAATCCAGATGTCCAGACCCAATCGTGTGGGATGAAATTCTTAAGATGTGATTGAGACATGTTCAATACTTAAGTACATTTTGGAAATGAAACTGGGAGTAATCCTTAGAATAGGGAATTGGGATTTTTCGCAATAGCAGTCGAGTTTGCATAAATAAAATTGGAAAATTACCAAATGAAGGAACTAAGGATAGCTTAATTGATTGCCTTCTGAATTTGGTCCCAATTTTAATATCATATATATAACCAAATAACACAACCTAACTGAGCTATTGTGATTATTTCTTATCTATAATCCAAACATAGGAAGATATGGCATTGCAAAAAAAAAAAGGATTTATTTAATCGCGTCCTTCTACTGTTTTGTGAATACTCGCGTTATCCATGATTTTTTAAGCCATAATGCGTCTGATGTTGTCCATGAATGAATCAAGGTTTTTTTGGTACATTACATCCCATCTAAAAATGATTCTTGTAAATGAACTGTTCATATCAATCCTGGAGGGTGGAAAAAAACGTAAAATTTTAAAATTATAAAAATTCAAAAAAGGCTATGTCCATGGCAGAAATAATATATATATATATATATCTACTACATTGGCCGACCGAAAAGAGATTGGAAATCAATTTTCTGCCAATTCGGTCAATCCTGGTAGTAGTGAAAGCATTTTAAAATATTTCTAAAGAACTTAAATTCGTAAATCAATGCGTTATTTTTAAATAGTAACATAGAATTCAATTTTGCGTGACGTTTAAGAGGTCTTTCGAGATTTAGCGTGCGTGCAGTTTTCGATGAGTTTCGAGGCATCCATCCTTCCGCTGCTCAGTAGTGCTAATTGCGATAGGCGCTCTTAGCTCATAGAATTTCAAAGATAGTTTCTTTTATTATTTTGAGTTTTGAGAACGAGCGTTCCGCGGATGCAACTGTGACGAGAATCAACAAAATGGAGAGCAAAAGAAGTAAACTTCGGAGAAACTCTAGCTAAAATCATTGAATTTAATGATTGTAAGTTCGGCCAATTCGAAATATAAGAATATTTGGTGGTTCGCTTGGGCCCCCACGCGACCGCATTGTTTGCATTAGCATAACTACGCTAAGGGGATGGGCTATTTAAGCCTCCGAGTATGGGAGTGTGCGTACTCAAAGTTCTTCTCAGGACCAAAGGAATTCGATTCTGTACTAGATTTTCCAAAATGTACTAGATCCAATACTGACCACCCTAGCCTTTCGCTGCTTCATTGAAATAAACATTGTTAATAAAATATTTTCAGAGTATCATAATACATCGTTTAAGTCATCTCTCATGTCAGTTCATGTCGGGCCTAAAATGGGCATTCCCCTTTACCTACAAAATTTGTGTGCTGCATAATATGGCTATTAATTGAGAGCTATGTTCTCCATACCTATGCTGTATGTAGGTATATATGAACAAACATATCTACCATGTGATATACATTTAGGAAAATAAATCTTTTCTTTATACATTTTCAAAAAATCTCAACAATCCTGAACATACAAAATTATTTTTCTATCAATCTTATGTATGTAATTAACCATCCTGCCAAGCTTCGCATTAAAATTACAATTTTCCTTATAATTTTAAAGCTTTGAATTCTTTTTTTTTTTTTTTTAATTTGAAATTCTCTCAAAACTCTCACGATTGACCGAATTAGCAGAAAATTTGCTTCCAATCACTTTTTGGTCGAAATGTAATGTAATCATTTCTTCCATGGACACAGTTTTGTTTTTTTAATTTTTATAATTTTTAAATTTGACGCCACCCACCAGCTTTCATGATAGATATGGACACTTCATTTACAAGAATTATTCTTAGAATGAGGTATAATCTGCCAAAGGAATCTTAATTCACCAATGAACAACACCAGAAGAATTATTGTATTTACATTAGATATATAAATCAAAATTTGCTACATTACTAGGGTGCCCAATTTCAGCGCATTCTAGTGAGTAATTTTAACACAGTGGTGATTTTTGTAAGTTAATGTTGGAAATATTTAGAAAAGCGTAAAATGTGGAATAACTTCTAAACCATGAACTTTTTTTGTAACCACTGACCCACTGACATTCAGAGGGAAGCTAGTGACGTCCGCTATAGCTGCTATTCCCTTGTATAATACTTAATAGCTAATAACACAATCCAATATCCAGAGCCGCACTGGTGGTACGGGTGATCAGGCGCTAGCCCGATGGGCCGGTGGTGTAAAGGCCGGTCGTCTTGGGGTTAATACGACTACACGTATTTACCATGTTCTCTGGTTGAACGCAACGGCGGAGCAGGGTTATGATTTAAAAATACTCAGAATTTCCCCGCAACCTATAAACACTGACCGACCGCGGAAGCAAGGTAGCTTGTGAGCATTGCCAAATACCAAGATCGCATTATAGATTCCAAATCTGGCATCAGGTGGCTTAAACGGCATTTGCTTTTTTTTAAAAAAAAACATTTGGAATTTTTTAACATCATAATAATTTTTATTTCGAAAAACGGAAGGAAAATGTATTTTTATCAACAAGGATTTCCAAGTGTTGCTATACGTACTATCTAGGCTTTTAGTAATTTCTTATTATGCTATATTTTTTATGGTCACATACCCTATTCAGTATTTTTGTTACCATGATTTACTTTTTTATCTTTTTAAAACAAAGTTCGGAATTGAAAAACCAATAAATGTGCAAAAACTGTTCTTAAATTTTGTTTTTGTTAATTTTTAAAAAATCAGGTAATTTTATTACAAAAATTATTAAAAAATAGTAGGGGACAAGGGAATACCGATTTACTTCTTTCCTCACTTCCGTCATAAGTAAAATTGTTGGTCTTTCGAGTACTGTTTTCATAGAGAAACTCTGTTTTAGTTTTAAAGGGGCAACCGCACTTATACTAATTTTATCCAAACATGTTTTCTGTATTAATTTCTTGCTTCCTCTTTTTAAAATATTGCAAATTCTAGAAAAGAAAGCCAATTTTATATTGCTCGGTATTTACTATTTAGCATAGAATTCCACTTTTTAAAAATCGGACATTAAAATTTGAAAGTGAGTTGACGGGTCTGTAATTCTGTATTAATTGTACAACGCAACACATCTCATGCGTTGCATTGTTTCATTATAACAGGAATAGTGCGGAATTTGAGCTAATAAATGGTGATAACCGCCGTATTGTGCTTCACGCTAAATCCTTTTACTGCCATGCGATATGCGGCCATCTTCAATATCTCTATAAAAGACACGCTAGGCTGTTCTCTGCGTACAGTGAATTTTCATAAATTATAATGTGTTTACCGAGGTGTTTACGTTCTTGTTTTCAATCATTCAAAAACATTTTAAAACCAAGTAACTAAAGTCACTAAAATTATATTTTTGGATCAAATAAAACCATTTTCGAATTGAACGAAACTATTTCTAAATTAAATGAAACCTTTTTCGCATGGAGTGAAACTTTTATCAAATGAAATGAAACCTCAGCGAATAAAAGTGCAATTAACTTAATTGTATATTTCATTTTTTTTTACTAGAATAATTAATTTTACACTTTTAGTTTTGAAGTGTTATAATATTTGTAGTGCAGTGTGAGTTTACTCAGTATTTCTCTAGAGTCTTGAAAGCTTCGTCCGGCGTACCTCAAGGAAGTTACCTGGGCCCGTTGCTCTTTATTCTATCTATTGACGACATTGTATCTGTTATGAAGCACTGCAAGGTCTGGATTTATGCTGACGATATTAAACTTTTCGCTCAGATTAAATCTTTTAACGATTGTGAACTTGTACAGGGTGACCTCCACAAATTTTACGACTGGTGCAAAGGCAATAATTTGGTACTCAATATCGACAAATGTGAGGTTAGGACTTTCCACAGGAATCTGAAACCAATCACTTATGATTATGAATTCTCGAATCCCTCGATTCGCCGTGTTAGTTCTGTTTGTGACTTGGGTGTCAAATATGACCAAAGATTGAATCTCGTCTCCTATATAATCTTCATGGTATCACAGAATAGTTCTATGCTGGGCTTTATAAAACGTTGGTCTCAAGAGTTCTCGAATCCCACCATTACATTGCATTTGTACACTTGCTTTGTGAGACCTCTTCTTGAATACGCTAGCCAGGTTTGGTCTCCATTCATTTTACGGTATACACATCGACCGTATCGAGTCTGTTCACCGGAACTTCTTACGATTTGCCCTCAGGCACCTACCCTGGAATAATTCATTAATTCTTCCACCCTATGAGGATCGCTTGAAGCCTTTCTCGCTTGAGAAACGTCGTATGGTTGCCGATATAACGTTTGTGCATCAACTCTTAAACGAGAATATTGATTCTCCATTTTTGCTTAACAAAATCTCTTTCCGTGATAGTGGACACAATTTAAGAAGGCTACCTTTGTTGCATGTTAACTCCTCAAGGTCTAACTTTAGCAAGTATGAACCTGTTAATCGCATGTGTATTACTGTTAATAATACGGCTGAGCATTTTTTCTCGACGTTTCTAAACATGTTTTAAAAAACGTCTATATAATATTTAATCTATTTTGTTTAATGTTTTCTGCATGTAATTTCATCTGGTGTTTGGTTTATGTTTAGTGTAACATACTAATACTAACACCTACTTAGTGATGAAACGCATGTATTGTTGACCGTTTATATATTAAACGTATCCATGCAGCGAGCTTGTGTTAAGCTGGTTCTGATAGTCATTATTTAATTCATTACCTGGAAAATGTTGAATGAAGAAACTTTTTTCATTAAATTCCAAGAATAATGGCCCGAAAAGGCCCGGTTTACTTTACCTTGCTAACGGGATAAGAGTAGTTAAGTGAGAAATACTTGACTACAACTGTACCGCACTACAAATCTCTTTACATTTTAAAACATTAACAAATTGCGATTTTTATTCATTTATTTCATCCGAAAAGGGTTTCACTTAAATTACAAATGCTGTGTTAGTAGAACCTGCTGATATTGTGTATGGCATTTCAACATTTCTTTATTTTTGACAGGCTTAGTGGAATATTGAAGATGAGTGATATTAGGAACAAAATTACGAAAAAAGCTCATATCATTTAGGCGTATATTTTGACATTAAATTACCACAAAAGGTCAGAATCACCCAGGCAACATCAGACAAAATGACAGCAAATAAAAAAAAAAAATTTATCTAGCGTCAAAAGTAGAAGCTAAACAGAAATATTATTTAAAATTCGCATTTACTACTGAACTTGTTGATTGAAAGTTGCGACAAAACGAATATTTACTAACCGGTGTCAATCATACGTAAAGAAAAGTGTGTTTTTATTTTACTTTGTTTGGCTCACTTTGAAATCACTGATATAAATGTGTAGTATTTCGTTTCCAGACGACGGAAAGATTCAGTTCGGACCACACATATACTGAATGCAAAAATGACGTACGAATAGAAAAATCTATCTTACTCTGCTTGTGCTGGGCTCAGTGGGAAATCAGAAAAACAATCTGGGTTGCTTGCCTTAGAAAAGTAATTATTGAAAATTCAATGGGGCCCGGGCCGATTGGAAGACCCAGCCTTGCCAATCTCTCTTAATTCTAATCAATTTAGGAGGAATTTCAACTAAAACAGAAAAACCCATGTATATTACGATTGTCATTCTAATATCTTCAATATTTTGACTTGCATGTAAAAACTCCCCAAATATAGTAGGTAAGCATGACATCTGGAATAAACATGAACAGCTCAATGTTAATGCAAATGATGAAAACCTATTTCTAACTAGGAGGACAGGAACCCTTGAATATAATGATCGGCGCGTGCATCGCCAGTTTAACCTTTTCCATCTGATACCATAATTCGATATGGCGACACAATTTACGAGATTCTCGCTTCACACCCCGATCCTCCAAGAGATCTCCTCTGAAACACAGTGGAGTCGCTGATCTCGATTTCATGGTCTCCATGCTGCATATAAATCGAGTCAAGGAGACAGTCAACGTACGGATGCGGCCATTCGATCGAGAATTAATGATCGCCTTGTCCCATCCGACTCGTACTATTTGTTTCTGGTAAGTTTCCATCTAATCAAGTCGATTAGTTAATGATTAAAACGTTCGCGGTCGTATCTGAATTTCTGAATGCTACAGACACTGGATTCCAGATGCTGAGGACCATGATCATATGTACCTAGGATTCCAGTGGAGTTTCACATTCATCCACAGTGGGTGGTGTCGACTGAGAGATGCCTCCTTTGAGATAAAACGCCACTAGAACCAACCTTTTCTTAATGCAAATTCAAATTTTGTTATTCGGCAGTAACAGAAATTTTAATTCAAGACAATTTGTGTGGCATTTTATCATCTAGGAATCATAATCAGAGCTGAAACAGGAATTCGCCGGGCGCAGTGTATTCTTTGATTATTCATTTTTCATTCGCGGTCCGAATTGATTTGCATCCGGCCGTAAAACTAAGGCTTTAGGTGAATCTATGTTTATCAAATAACTTGAAATTTTATGGTTAATAAAAACAGATGATTTGCACACAAATTTATTCAGCTAATTTGGAGCTGTGTGATTTTGATTACGTTAATTGCTTTATTATAATTATGTAAGATGTAGTAATGCAATTATAATTGTCATCGTCGTTATTTGCTGAAATAATGTTTCCTTTGATACCATTGTGGCCTATGGATACTTTGTAATTTTTCTCCAATTCCCTCATTCAATCTAAGTGTAATAATTATTAAAATTTCTTGTTTATTTATCAAAGAAAGCATCAACTTTTTTTCTATCGTCAGAGTGGAGCGATAAAATTGTTGCTTTTCAGCTATCTATGAATTGATCTAATGGTGGTGATTTGAATGTTGTAGGTGTATTCAAAAATTTTTTAAAGTTGCTTAAAATCTCTCTCATAACTCGAAACCAAATTGAATTGGGACAAATCTTCAAATTCGATCAATTTTTTTTTTTTTTTTTTATCATTAACACTAAACTCCACGGAATATATTTCATATGAAGAGGTAGTATATGTATGTATGATGAAGTAGAAAAAGTATGGAAAATTATGGAATTCAGTATTACGCAGAATGTTTTCACGTTGCAATCAGCTATAACGACCTTTTTGCAATTAAGTCGTAACAACAATGTCGAAGAACATCTGCACTTGATAACAATAAAAAGTTCTCGTACAAATTTTATATCACGACAAAACATTTATTGCTGTTGCAAGTGAGCTAAGACTTCGCACGGGCTTTTAAAAATGTTGGAAACTAAAAGATTTGAAATTCCTTAATGTTTAGTTTTCAATTCAATTCTAAAATTGCTCTTGGTAGCCAAACAAATATAAATTATAATCTCTCGAGTGTTTATATTTCATAAATTGTGAATACGTAATTAAACCTGTATCTAAATATATTTGAAATTTGAAATATATAAATGAAGACTGCAGAAATTATTCCCAAACACCAATTTTACTGATTTCCAAAAATTCGAAGGGCTTACACAGTTACTTAGATTTGTTTCCAATTCTCTATAGAATATTTTATTTTGTAAATTAATACTTAGTTGCCTCGTATTTCTTTTTACTTGCTAAATAATTTGGGAAAATTGCATAATCTGCATATTCTCTTCTAACTTGTCAAGTCAATTTCCTGACCAGCATTTTGGCAGCCATACAATGACTGTTATACCAAGGCCTATGTATAGGAAATCTCCCTCAAATTAATCTCGAATTTAAGCAAGAAATGAGAATTTCGATCCGTGATTCCTTCGTTTCTCTGATTCTGTTAATAATGAGAGGAAATTAAAAATCTCAGTAGGACAATTCCGGTTTTTGTCCGAGATTTCTCCATTTCTCTGATTTCGGAATAACACTGAAATGAGAGAGCATGCGAAATGCTTTCGTTTCTCTGAGTAAGATTTACTGATAATGCTCAAAACAAAAATAATTGATCTGTTTGGTGGCATGTGCTGTCTAGTGTTTATCTGGGAAAAAAGAGATCGCTTAAGACACGAGAATTGCTTGCTTTTCTTAATATATAAGAAATACATAATATTACTAATCCAAGCACGTTATTCGTATTTATTTCGTTTTTAACATCGATTTCAGTTCATCATAAGCTTAAAGCAATTCGGTATTGAGAGAGTATCTCAAGTTGATAAGTCGAGAATCATGTTCCTTTTACTACGCTGGTAACTTTTCCGTTTGGTATCGAGTTCGTTCTCGAAGTTTAACCCTGAGATTACGATTTACTCGCAAGTTGTTTTTGAATCATATCGTTTGCAAGGCTATAACCCTTGGAGAGTATATATTCAAATAACATTCTAGCATTTTTAGCGGCAACCCTAATAATTTGATTTAAGTTTTGGTACTGGAGGTCTATACTATCCATAAACTCAGGTAACAGGAGGTTTTTAAAGATAGATTTGAAAGTTTAAACTACTCTCATAATCTCATCGAAAGGAAATTCTTTACACTGGCTGAGTCAAAGGCTCACTAAAAAGGGCTTCAAATAACAATTCACTCGGCAGGTGGTCAGATACACTAAAGTGACCTGTAATCTTAAAATCATTTACATAGCTTAGAAGGTCTACACTTACCCAGACAAAATCAATAATACTCCTACCAGATGAACTAAGAAATGTGTAATTTGGGTTGTCCTATTATCACTATGAGTGCAATGAGTTCCATGATATCAATCAAAATGCTTCCTCTTTTATTCACTCTTGAATCCAAAATACGTCTAACCGGCTCCAATTGCGTATCACAGAACAGGTCTTTGTCTCCCACGTTAAATGCTCCAATTTTACTATTAAAGCCTTTTAGTAAACCTTACATATTTATTATTATTAGGTGATGATGATTATTAGGTATATGAAAATGATATTTTTCGGTATGCAACTTTTCTATTTGAAATATAACACGTACCTTTTGCAGTCCAAAGTATATTCCACGGTTTCTTCCAGTCAGTTCATATTCATCATCGATTTCGCTCATTTCTAACTTATCAGTAGTTTTAAATCTTGGTTCCGTGAAATGGAGAGATCTTTGGTTTGACATGTCTTGAAGCAACTTGCCAAAACATGCTGATTTGGTTGCTAGGACATTGTTATGTATGTAAATTATACCCTTGAAAAGTATAAAAAGGGAATAATTTTAGTAGGCATACATACATACAACCATGCTAAAACATGATTATCACAGATATTAAAAATTGATTATCACAGATATTGAATGGGTTCTTCAAATCCAATTCATTAAAATATTACAAATTATAAATTTTCACATAAGCTAACCATGCCTAAAACATGGTTAGCTTATCAACTCAATCAGTGAAGAAAATTGCGTCAGCAATTTTCTTCACATTCCATAAATTAAAACAAAATTATTCCCATGGTAAATTTTGCCTTCAGCAAAATTTGCCAGTAGAAATAATTACTTTAAAAAAATAAAGCAAAAGACAAATCGTACCTTCAGTACGATTTGTCGTGAAAATTATAATATGTATGTACGAACGTACATACATATCACAAAAAAAAGCTTTCGCGATAAGAAATGCGCGCCGCGAAAATACATTACATGTATACGCGCGCCGCAATTTCAATCGACGGGACGGTGGCTGATGTTTATAAAAACATCAAATTTCATTTTTTCAAGCCACCGTCCAACGAAAAATATTCTGGACTTGTTTAATCAAGTCCAGAATAAAATGAAAATTTTCTCAGGGTGAAAATGCAACTATGCATTTTCTACCCTGAACGAAAGCTCTTGATCGCGACAAAAGTGATCAAGAGCGGAGTTGGGTTTTTAATTTTGTTAACGACGGTTCGGCAGTTGATTTTTAAACTAGAGCGCAGTTGATTTTTATAACGACGAAAAGGCGAGTTGATTTTGGCATTTCGGTTCGGCACGGTCTCGCTAGGTGAAAACAAAAGAAGCAAGAAGAAAAAGTAAAATTATTTAACCGAATGAAAATTTTGAAAGTAAAATAGAAAAAGTAATATTATTTTACCGAATGAAAATTGTGAAATTGAAATAAAAAAAAAAAAGTAAAATTATTTAACCGAATGAAAATTGTGAAATTGAAATAAAAAGAAAAGGGGCAAAATTGTTAAATAAAATAAAAGTTGTGAAATTATAAAAAAGGGTGTTTGTGTATAAAAGAAAAGGCAAGATGGTTTTAGTTTTGCAACACTAGGGTGCAAGGGAGAACTGGATACGGCTCCTACTTGCCCCACAAACAGGTACAGCCTACTTTGAAAAACAAAAAAAAAGAGTAAGCGCTCGAAAACCCTCTATCCTACGAATCTAAAAGGAGTTTAGGACGAGATCGAATACTGGGCAAGACACCCTACCCTCCGCCTGAAGTTGAGTCTGGCTTCAGGAGTATTTCGATCTTGTCGGCTCCCAACGCTCGGGGTCGGACAGCTTTAACTGCCTCTGTTTGCAAAACACGCAGCCACCCCCTCATCAAAGCACAAAGTGCCAACGTGGGACAATAGCGGGCTTCATCCCAGCCCAGGATATCAGTAGTTCACAACCAAAAGTGCTAAAGCTACACTTGAAGGAAGGAAGAATCCTCAACCGTCAATCTGCGATCCGGAGTTGAAAGGGACTTCGAAGTAGGCAACGCGCCCCCCTTTCAGCTTTTATCCAGGGGAATTTAAGTAGGCCACGGGCCCCCCCGGCAGCAAAAGAACTTCAAGAAACCGAACCAACGATCCTGAATTGAGAGGGACCTCGAAGAAGGCAATAAGCCCCCCTCTCAATTTGAACCAAGGGAATTAAGACGGCAGAAGCCCCCCTAGCTGCAAATTTCACACACGGTGGTCCATGAGCGAGGAAAGCTCCCACCAGGAGACGCCGCAGGAAATCACACCATTTCAACCAACTCCTCAACAATCTTCCTCGCCGGGCGACGCACAGGAAGATCCGTCCCGGTACGAAGGAGGCAACGCGGGAGCAACATCCGCAATAGAGGGTGCTAATCAAACACCCCCAACAATACCAACAAAAAAAGGGGTAACACTCAGGAGTGGGACAACCCTCACAGGTCCCCAACAAGTAAGACCTTCTAATTTAAATTTAGAAAGTTATTTAAAATATCTAGAGGAGAAAGTGCGAGACTCCTCCGAACTTTCTGTTATACAGTGTGATTCTATCGATAAACAGCTCAAAAAGTCCCGTGAACGGCGGCTTGAGCAAATCGCGCAATTCAAAGAAAGTACGGAAAAATTTAAAGAAAGCTTAAAGCAGTTTGGGGAACTCTCGCACTCTCTCGAAACAGAAATTACAAATAACAGTGTAGAATTAAGAGAAGGTGCCATTGAAGACAGTGTCAGTGATTCCACCGTAAGTGAGGTCCTTTTGAATTGGCTGGGCGACTCCCTTCTGGAGACCAGTCTAGAAGAAACTAGCTCCCCAAAAGTGTCAAACTTTAGCTTCAGAATCCCCAATATAAACATGGCAGATTACGCGAAAATCGCCAAGCTAACTGCCCAGCTCGTTCCCCTATTCTCAGGAGAACAGCACCCAAAATTGAGCCTTGAGCTCCAAACGTTCCTAGGATGCTGCAGGCAGGTAATCCAGTGCATCTCGGTGGATGAACTAACAGCATTTTTACAAATCTTTCCCACCAGACTTCGAGGCGAAGCTTACCAGCTTTTTGCCTCAAATATGCCCACTACTTTCAAAGAAGTAGAAGAACGGCTAAATCGCACATACCTGCCTAGAGAAACTTACCAGGAACTGGTAAATAAATTAATCACTACAAGGCAGTATCCTTTAGAGAATCTCACAGCCTTCACGGCACGAGTAAAACAAATGCTGGCACTCTGCAATGAAGCAGCAGAATCCAAATACGGAGCCACAGCAGCACCAGCTGTTAAAACGCAGTTGGAAGATTTCGCGAAAAACGCACTGAAAACAGGCGTAAATAACCCATATATGTGCCAGTACCTTCTGACCATGACAGACGGCACGGTGGATGACCTCGTACAAAGAGCACTTGACATGGAACGTCTCCAGCAAAGTGCCCTATTCCTGCAACCTTCAGGGCAATTTCAACAAAATGTGATGCAAAATACGTTACCCCATTCCATAAGCGCAACAACACCAAATAACGCACATTTTAACCAACTTAATTCATCAGCTAATCACAGCGTATTTACTCCCGGCATAATGCCATTCGCTCAAGTTCCTCAGACCCTGCCAAACACAAATAGTCACATTCAGCAGCCGCAGTTCACACAGGCAAACACATTACCATACATCAAACAGGAGCCAAGATCTCCTAATAAAAATTATAATGTACAAAATAAAAATAATTATTTAAATAAAATCAGTTGTAGTTTTTGTAATTTAAGAGGCCATACATATGTCGATTGCCTCAAAAGGAAAAATACGCCTTATTGTGTGAACTGCAAAATGTATAATCATGACGTGCGTGACTGTAGAAGGAACAACAATAGTTTTCAAAGACCCCAAAACAGAGAAGCACCAATCCAACGTCCTAGAGAGCCTCACAACCCCAACAACTCCAGAGTCTATAACGTGCGTAAAAAGTGCGAATTTTGTGGTCGTTCTGGACATGCAGTAAATAACTGCCAACAAAAACGTAAATGGGAAGCCCGGAGTCAGGGAAACGACGTACAGTCGACCCAAAACTCCCCGGCTCGACTATAAATCTCCCATCTAATAAAATAGGGTCTCCTCAGCAGCCCGATTCCAGTGTCGCTACAGTAAAACTTCCTTTAGACATTGGCCTGAACGGCCAAACTAAACTAGTAGTAGACACAGGCGCTGAGGTTAGTATAATAAAGAAAAGGTCATTAAAAGACCTCAAAGAAATTAACCACAATGAGGCATGTACACTTCAGACCCCATTTGGTACCGGAAAGACGCTGGGAAATTGCCAGGGAAACTTCGTTTTCAAAAACAAAATTCCCTGCAAGTTTCAAGTCGTAAAGAACTTGCCTGGCCTTTCCGACGATGGACTTCTAGGAAATGATTTCCTAGCAAAAAACTGCAACGTTGAGGGTCCTAATAAGGCACTAAGGTTTCCTCGCACGGAAACTAATCCAGACGAATTTGCTTTGCCATTAGAGTTTGACACGGACAAGCTACATTCTGAAAAAGCAGTCGAAGTAAGAACACTTGCAGAAGAGGTAGAGTCTAAACAGGCTGAACTATCCACCTGCAGTGTCTTCAAGGCTTCTCAAACGAGAAAAGCTGGCTGCCAAGCTCCAAAAGGGCCCAAGGAATGTGAAAAAAGCTGTCTGGGCGAACAAGAGACCGATGAAGGCAGGCAGCAATTGGTTACCTTTAAGGAACCAATCTGCATACCTGCACGCTCTCAAATGGTGGCCCCAGTGCCGTTACAAACTCAAGAAGAAATGCTCTGTTTATCCCAAGAGATAAGCGATGGAGTCTTCTTGGCAAACAGTTTGCTGTCATCTGGAGAAGAATTAGTGCTGGTTAGTATTCTCAACGCTAACAGTCATCAAGTAGTCATACATAGCTTAAAATTACAGCTGTATCCGATAAACGACTACAAAATAGTCCCATTAACAGGTGCAAAAGACCACAAAAGTACGCACATCCCCATACTAAAAACGAAAAATTCAACGAATTCCAAAAATGACGGACACGAGTGTCCAAAGCCTGCTAAAAAGGTGCATATAGCTCTGCCGTCCAAAATTCCTAGGCATAAATCGTTTCTATATAAACAAAGGCCATATAAGAACGGAAGCGAGTCGCCAAAGCCTATATTAAAGGTGCATGTTACTCCACCGTCTTCCAGTATAAAGAACTTTACATGGTCAAAACACAATAGCATCGACGCGCATGAGTATTCCACACAACCTAAGGCAAAGACCGCACAGGTGTATCAAACTCAGCCGCCAACAAAGCAGGAAGCAAGTACCCTGTTACATGCTAAATACAACAAAATAAAGCCTCATAAGGAATTAATTAAATTCAATCCAGTTTCAGGAAACAAATTCACAAGGAAAAGTAAGTCAAACATAGGTTCAGCCGACAAAACGGCGATATTACAACATGTAAGATACTTATACCCGGATAATGAGACTCCGGACGACCCAAAACAATACCCGCGTATTTCTAGGCTAGAGCAAGAACTCAGCCTAGACCCAAATTTAACCGCGGAAGAAAAAATTTCGATATCGGAGCTCTGCCAAGAGTATAACGATATCTTCTTCCTCAAAGGTGACAAACTCACCTATACAAATGCGATAACGCATAATATTCCATTGGTGCAAGATCAAGCACCAATCAATCAGAAAATGTACCGCTTACCTGAAACACAGCGGAAAGTAATAAATGAGCAGCTAAAAGAAATGCTAGACAGTGGGATAGTCCAGTCTAGTAAAAGCCCTTGGAATTCACCTCTACTAGTTGTCCCCAAGAAAGCAGGACCTGACGGTGAAAAAAGGTGGCGCGTCGTTGTCGATTTTCGTAAGTTAAACGAAAAGACAATAGGCGACGCATTTCCGCTACCCCGAATCGAGGATATTCTCGACCAGCTAGGTCATGCTAGGTATTTCACCACCCTCGATTTGGCCAACGGCTATCATCAAGTGCTTGTCGACAAAAAGGATCGACACAAGACAGCTTTCAGCACAAGTTATGGGCACTACGAGTTCAAGCGTATGCCATTCGGGCTCAAAGGAGCCCCCGCCACATTCCAACGCCTGATGAATTTCGTCTTGACAGGCCTGCAAGGCCTCGAATGTTTTGTCTACCTAGATGACATTGTCATCTATGGAAAAAATTTAAATGACCACAACGAAAAGTTGAGGAAAGTCTTCAATAAGTTGAGAGAGAACAACTTGAAACTGCAGCCAGAGAAGTGCCAGTTTCTACGAAGAGAAGTTGTTTACCTAGGACATAAATGTTCTAGCGAAGGAGCCCTACCAGACCCAAGTAAGACGGCCTGCGTCCAAACATTTCCTGTTCCAAGAACAGTAAGGCAAGTTCAGTCATTTTTAGGACTTGCCAATTACTACAGGAAATTCATTCCAGACTTCTCCAAAATTGTACGTCCAATTACGAATTTACTCCGAAAGGATGTAAAATTCACTTGGACAGAGAAATGCCAAGAAGCATTTCAGAGCATAAAAAGTGCTTTAATTTCTCCACCACTTTTAATTTACCCTGATTTTACAAAATCATTTAATCTTACTACGGACGCAAGTAACGAGGCTCTAGGAGCTGTTCTTTCTCAAGGAGAAGTCGGAAAGGACCAGCCCATTGCCTATGCAAGCCGCACATTAAACAAAGCCGAAAGAAATTACTCTACTATAGAGAAAGAGTTATTGGCTATTGTCTGGGCTACGAAGAATTTCAGGTGCTATCTTCAAGGCCGGAAATTCACGGTCTACACTGACCATAAACCTCTCAAAGGTGTCTTCAATGTGAAAGACCCTACTTCCCGTTTGGTGAGATTTCACCACAAATTATCTGAATTCGATTACAACATCGAATATAAACCGGGGAAGTACAACACTAATGCAGATGCACTAAGTCGCATCCCTCAAGCATCAAAGGAAGACAGTTTAGGCAATACCTTAACGGTAGAAGCCCTAGTCCACCACACGATGGACTCAGATGTGGAGGAAGACAACCCCACAAATAACAAAAAGAAAAAGAAATCCGCTCATTGTTTCGTCGTGACTCGAGCTCAGAAGCAGAAGGCTCAAGAGACAATAAATAGCTCCAGTGTGGAGACAGAAGAGCACACGACAGCGGACCAAAACGAAATTCAACACACGGAGGCGGGAAAACTAAACCTAGCATCGCTTGAGCAAAAAGTAAGTACTGGCAAGACACCCGAAGTTATCACGAGCCCTACGGAAATCCGAACAATCTTAAAAGATTATCACGATTCTCCATTTGGTGGCCATCAAGGTGTCATAAAAACTTACAAACGTATAAGACGCAAGTATTGGTGGAGACACATGCTTAGCGACATCAAGAAATACATAAAAAAATGCCCAAAGTGCCAGACGATGAAAGCTTCTCCACAATATAAAATGCCAATGGTTATCACGGACATCGCAGAACAACCGTTCGACAAAGTTTACCTCGATATTGTAGGTCCATTAGAAGAGACCACATCAGGAAACAAATATATCTTGACCTTCCAAGATAATTTAACAAAATTTGTCGACTGGTATGCCATACCTAATGCAGAAGCAGTCACAGTAGCGCAGATTTTCTTTGATGAAATCGTTACGCGCTATCGCATACCCAAAAGAATACTCACCGATCAGGGAACAAATTTCCTGAGTGAATTATTCAAAAGAGTATGTAAGCTTCTAAAGGTAAAGAAGTTACAGACTTCAGCATATCACCCACAGTCTAATGGAGCACTAGAGCGTGCGCACAGACCACTAATTGAATACCTGCGAACAATCGTAGACGAAAATCCCAAAACATGGGACCAATTCCTACGAACCGCTGCATTCGTGTATAATAATAGTGTACACGAGGGTACTAAACTTACCCCAATGGACTGCCTATACGGCTTCACAGCGGATGTCCCATCAAATTTAAAACGGGATCCCGAACCCGTTTACAATCATGAGAGCTACTATCACATATTGAAGTATAAGCTCCAAAAATCATATGCCACGGCACGAAAGAACTTATTGGCAAGTAAACAGCGCTCAAAGGGGTACTACGATAAGACAGTACGGCCCCTAACTTTCCATGTAGGAGACAAGGTCCTCATCAAGAACGAAAGCAGAAAACATAAGCTTTCCCAAATCTGGGTAGGACCTTATCAGGTAATAGCAATACCAAGTGATGTGAATACCACAATCAAAATTGGTAAGCGAATGGTGACGGTACATAATAATCGTTTAAAACCATATTTCGAATAAAAGCATGTTGTACAAAAATGAACCAGGTTGACTTGAAATTCCTACTCCAATGTCCATTAAACGTCATTTCAATACCTCCCCAGAAACATTTGCGGTGGAGTCACTCCACTGCCCAGTTTAAAACGGCACAATGCAAGTACAAATAAACTTAAAGAATTGTTTCCTCCCTCCGAATTGTCCACAGAAATGGCGCTAAAATTCATCGTATTTGCCCTCCTTATCCAATACACAACAGGAGAGATCGCTGGCAAACCCTATATAAGGACCCAACTAAATGGCTCGGGCATATTTTTCGAGGACCTAGGAAGCCTCATGGTATATCATGACACCTGGAATGTCCTCACCGAGATAGATTTGGACGAACTAGATACCCAGATAAAACTAGCGGAATATGCAGAGCACTCGGTGCACAAACTGTGCATAAATATAACAGACCAAGGAGATCTGTGCAACGTGCAGCAGCTACACATTCACGCTATAATAGATAGCATACGAAAGCGCACGGAAACAATAAAGGAACTAGTACCAGGAAAACGCAAAACCAGATCTTTATTTGACGGAATAGGTGGTGCCATGCATTACTTATTCGGTACCATGGACAGCAATAATGAGAAAGAAATTTACAGCAGGTTAGAAGAACTTGAATCAAATACACAAGCCCTAGCCGAGCTAGAGAAACAACAAATTAGTGTTGTAAAAACTACCTTGGAAAAGATTCAAAAACCGCTGGCTTTGCTAATGGATCGTCAACAAAAAATAGCACACCAGATAAACGATCTCCACAATGTGGCCGATGACCTAACTAGGAGGCAACTGAGACAAGAGATTATATCAAGCTTATTACTCCAAATCATCGAAGTCGAATATCGACAACAAGCCCTTCTGGATATAATAATGGCTAGTAGAACAAATCACATTCATCCACTGCTCCTATCCCCACAAAACTTGTTACAAATATATCGCAAGACGACTTCGAATTGCCCGAATGACCAAAATTGTCTATCTGTTCTATACCAAACAGCAGGGGCCCAATCACTCCTTATGCAAAATAAATTGGTGGTGAGAATCACTCTCCCAATTTTTAATCTGCCAAGAATGAGGCTACAACAGATTCAATGTTATCCTGTACCCAAGTCAGCAAATTATTCATTAATTCCAAACCCTGGTTATTCATACATAGCCAATAGCGCAAAAACCCAGGAATTTCTCTTATTAAGAGGCGAGGACATGAAAAACTTTAAGAAAATAACAAGTAATTTGGAAGAAAACACGTATGTAGGCCTACTGAATACGCCCATAATAAAGGCAGCAACATCAAATGAATGTGCCATTAAGTTGTTATATAATCCTTTAAATGAAGTACCCAAATGCCGGACCAGAGTTCAATCTCCCCAAAAGGACATGTTGATCAAACTAAACAAGCCAAATACGTGGCTATTTTCATTTATCACCTCAACGGTGCTACACATCACATGTCCAGATCACTTTCTGATCTCGAAACTGGAAGGACAAGGGATATTAGAGATAACGCAACCATGTCAAGTGCAAATAAGTGACAAGGTGCTCAAGTACGAAGGTCAAAGTAAACGCCCGCTGAAAATAATTCAACCCAAACAATTTCCCCAATTTAATCATTCCTTATTTAATTTGAGTCTGGCTGACATTTTACCAGAATCTCAAAACCAAACGCAAGTCTCAATGGAAATTTTAACTGGAGACGATACTCATAAATCAATCTACCAGGACACGCATTCGCTGGAAGAAATCCAAAGTAAAATCAACAAATACCAAGAGAAAGTATCAAATAGAAACTCCCATATCCTGTCCACCACCTCTGTATCATTTACGAGCCTACTTGTTCTGGCCATAATGATTGTGGTGGCAGTAAAATATCTTAACCCTGTTGTCATCAAGATGAGACAACGGAGAAATCAACCACAAGGTAACCCCGAAATTTCATCAGAGGGAATTCCTTTAGAAGAACGAACCCCTGCGCCCCAACCCAGTTTAAAGCGAGCTCGATCACTTCCTAGAACTAAGTCTGTTCAATTGGTTTAAGGCGGGCCAAAGGAACACTGATACTGTCAACATGAGCCACTCAGTCAAAAGTAAAATTATAGAAAATAGTAGACCTGGTAAAATATGTAGAAGAAACCCAAAAAACTAAATGTAACAAAAAAAAAAAAACACTTTATATTAGAATTATTAGCAAAAAAAAAATAAAGAATAAATAAATAAGGGTATATATTAAACCAAAAACAAAAAATAAACAAATCCCTAAGGATAAGATACCCAAAAATGTATGGAGTTAGAAATAAAATAGTAAAAAATTAAAATGCGTAAAATAATAAATTAAACTTAAAAGGAATAAAAAAAAAGGGGGTTAGTAAATTACAAATAGAAATAATAAATAAATACCCTAAAGAATATAAAGAGAAAATACAATCGTAGAGAATAAATGACAAGAGCAAACTGAAACGCATTATATTAAAAAAAAAAAAAGGAGAAGAGAGTAGAATAATGTCAGAAACATAGAGATATAAATACTACATAGAATAGGAATAAAATAAAGTAACGGTAGAAATAATAGAAATAGACAGAGTATAAAAGCAATACCAGGCTACTAAGAAACAATTTAAAAATTTTTTTTATATAAGATTAAAATTAAACTAATAAAATACTAAATAAAATAGTAAATAGTAGTACGTATAAGGTAATCAAACAAAAACCAAATAGTTGCTAACGGGGGAAGAACTTAACGAAATAATTTAAAAAAAAAAAAAAAAAAAAAAAAACCCCAAGAAAATATTTTGTAAAACTGCAAATGTTGTAAAACTCAACCGAGAACCGACCAAGACCCGAGCCGCCAAAATAGCACCCACAACAACTTCCCCTGAGAATTATTCCTCTTCAAAGAATAATTCTCTTTTTCTCAGGGGGAAGGATTGTTATGTATGTAAATTATACCCTTGAAAAGTATAAAAAGGGAATAATTTTAGTAGGCATACATACATACAACCATGCTAAAACATGATTATCACAGATATTAAAAATTGATTATCACAGATATTGAATGGGTTCTTCAAATCCAATTCATTAAAATATTACAAATTATAAATTTTCACATAAGCTAACCATGCCTAAAACATGGTTAGCTTATCAACTCAATCAGTGAAGAAAATTGCGTCAGCAATTTTCTTCACATTCCATAAATTAAAACAAAATTATTCCCATGGTAAATTTTGCCTTCAGCAAAATTTGCCAGTAGAAATAATTACTTTAAAAAAATAAAGCAAAAGACAAATCGTACCTTCAGTACGATTTGTCGTGAAAATTATAATATGTATGTACGAACGTACATACATATCACAAAAAAAAGCTTTCGCGATAAGAAATGCGCGCCGCGAAAATACATTACATGTATACGCGCGCCGCAATTTCAATCGACGGGACGGTGGCTGATGTTTATAAAAACATCAAATTTCATTTTTTCAAGCCACCGTCCAACGAAAAATATTCTGGACTTGTTTAATCAAGTCCAGAATAAAATGAAAATTTTCTCAGGGTGAAAATGCAACTATGCATTTTCTACCCTGAACGAAAGCTCTTGATCGCGACAAAAGTGATCAAGAGCGGAGTTGGGTTTTTAATTTTGTTAACGACGGTTCGGCAGTTGATTTTTAAACTAGAGCGCAGTTGATTTTTATAACGACGAAAAGGCGAGTTGATTTTGGCATTTCGGTTCGGCACGGTCTCGCTAGGTGAAAACAAAAGAAGCAAGAAGAAAAAGTAAAATTATTTAACCGAATGAAAATTTTGAAAGTAAAATAGAAAAAGTAATATTATTTTACCGAATGAAAATTGTGAAATTGAAATAAAAAAAAAAAAGTAAAATTATTTAACCGAATGAAAATTGTGAAATTGAAATAAAAAGAAAAGGGGCAAAATTGTTAAATAAAATAAAAGTTGTGAAATTATAAAAAAGGGTGTTTGTGTATAAAAGAAAAGGCAAGATGGTTTTAGTTTTGCAACACTAGGGTGCAAGGGAGAACTGGATACGGCTCCTACTTGCCCCACAAACAGGTACATAACAACATGAAGGTATTAAGGACATTAAAATTTCGGACGGCCTTGCAAAGATAGGAGCCAGATCAGTCTCTTTTTGGTCACCTAACTAAAAATCCAGCTTTCATTACCAGTCAAGCCTCGGGACGATAGCATGAAAAAGTAGGGCAACAAAATATCATCACATATAAATGACAAGTGATAAAAACCTATCAAAAAATGACATTCTCTATTCTCTAACCGTTAGATGTCGTTATTTTTGACACTATGAATGTCCACTAGCGCTTCATGTTTAAGAAATGGAAAAAAACACCTTACGGCCGACGAGCTGATACTATCCCCCCGGATTGCGTTCCAAAACTCTCGGAGAGGTTAATGAATAAAACGCCCAATACAACGCAACAGGATATGATTGCAGGTTGTCGAAATTGTGGAGTCCTGCCATCGGACAAAACTCTATTTCTTCAAAGAATTTTTTTGAGACTTGTCACAGCACAAAGAAAGACTCAGTCAGACTCATTTATCAGCAAGGGAAGCAGACAAGAATATGGCTCTAATAAAAAAATTAATAAAATTCCACATCCCTCCAGGTGTGCGTATTACTATCAACGACCAACCACATCAAAAATCTTGTACTATTTCAGCAGCCAATGCAAAGGAGCGATCTAAGTTCAGGAACTACATGTAGCTGCTTGCTAGGAAGAAGTCGAAAGCGAGTGTAACTAATCAGGCGAGCCAATATAATGAGGCCATCAAAAATGGTCCATTTAGTGCCCTATGCCAGGTGCAAGTCCAGCTAGGGGGCGCGGACGGCGCGTTCTCTGCGCAAATTATTCGACTAGAAAATTTCCATTTGCTTGGAAACTACCTAACGTTCAGCCTATTTCCAAGAAAGGAAAGGGTAGCAATCCCTCAATTTATCGACCAATTGCAATTACTTCGATTCTTTCAAAGATTTTTAAATCTATCATTAATTCCAAATTAATGAAGTATCTAGAAACTAATCAAACCCTGATCGATCGCCAATATAGCTTTTCTTTTTCAGACTTTTCTTATGGAACGTTGAAGCCTTAGTATTTACAATTTTGGTGAGCCCAAAGTTGTTGCCCTAGATATTTCACAGGTCTTTGATAGTATCTGACATTCATTTTAGCCAAACTTAAAGCACGTGGTCTCTCTCTTCCTCTTCCATTATGAATGTAAAGTGTTTTGTCTGGTCGATTAATACGGATTATATTAGATCGCGTTACATCTCAATCTCAGCTAATAAATGTCGGGGTGCCGCAGGGCTATGTTATCTCTCCATCTCACTTCTCAATTTTCATTAATGATCTGCGTTCCCTTACTTTCAGTCCCATCCATTGTTTTGCCGATGACGGTACCCTTGATTTCCTTTACTCCTTTAACACTCTTGTGGACTACAGAGGAAATATCACAACTGTTAAACCAGATTGCATGATTAGATCCTTGAATAACCACCTTGATAATATTCTCGCTTGGAGCAAACCGAATCACATCGAATTCAATGCATCTAAGTTCCAAAGCAGTCTTATCTCTTTAAGACAAGATCATAATATTTCCATTCCTGTTTCTTTTGATGGAGCACTTCATGACGATACACCGTCTTTAAGCTGAACAGATCCCAACTTCTCTATTGCCAAATAAGCATCGAAATATCTAGGATTTCTGAAAAGGTGTACGAAATATTTCAGCGAATCGATTCTAGCGCTCCTCTACAAGTCCTACATCAGACCTAGAATTGAATACAATTTCCATATGTAGGCCGGGGTTGGTCACAGAGCCCCAGCTTCATTGGATATTGTCCAAATGAGAGCCTTCAAGTTCATTGGCGATGTGGCAAAAACTTGTCATATCCACTCACTCGAGCACCGCCACAATGTTGGATATCTTTCGCTGCTTTATCGCTACATGCATGGTCAATGTTCTGATGAAATATCTAGTTTAATCCCTGATTCCTGACAGTTGACGGTTTTAACCATATACCATTTTTAAACCATAGTTGCGCACCCCACCCCCTCACAAGGACCCTGGATCCGCCACTATCCTATTCTGAAAGTGGGACATTCGTTTTTATTTCACAATCTCAGAATCAGGCCAATCAGTTCTACTACATCATCAAGAGCTTCTGAGCAATCAGACACCAAAAAACCAACACGTGTCTACTGCAGAGCGGACTTCTTTAAGCATTAAACATTAAAAAAGAATCAGCAATTTAGAAGTGAATAACTTTTATTGATGAGAAAAAAATGCAGCACAAATTCAATTTGATTAGGTAAATTTCATGTAATTTTGCTGCATCAGAAACACCTGCAGACAAATAACAATTTCATGATATCGAATTTCACGCATGAAATTTGTTGTCAATTAAATTTGTTAAATTGAATTTGTTAAATTGAATTTGTTGATTCTGCGTATTTGTCATATTAAAATTTGTATATAAATATCGAGCTTTGTAAATACAATTTAGAATAAAGTTTTTATTAAAAGAAAGTGTTGTTCTGTTGTTCTGGGTTTAATTAGGAAGCCTTCTTAAACCAACCAAATCTGAACACAGCTCAAACAGGACTGTTACCAGTTGAAGCCAATTTTGACGCATTTTGTCATATGTTCCTTTTTATGTTCTCCTTTCTTTCTTTCTTTCTGTCTTTTTAGTTTTCTTTGTGTTTTAAAAAGTGAAAAATCAATGAAAAACAAAAAACAAAAATTTATAATTTAAAAAAGTTTTTTTGAGGGTCTCAAAATATTGCTCGACACGTCACTCTTCTAATAGTCTGCTGACGTTCGCTTGTAAGCCTTTTGACTTTATCAAAGGCAGTTCAGCATCAGCCAACTTGACACTTTATGCATCCCTTATTACTAAAAGTCTTGAGAAACGAATGCAGACTGGCTATACCTGTACTGACTTCTCCAAAGCCATAAACAACTTTCTCACACAGTGTTGCTCTTGAAGCTCTCAAAAATAGGGTTTCCTCCCGTTGATGGTTGTTTTGATCTCGTCTTGCTTAAGTGATAAAAGTTTTAAAGTCCTCTCCAGAAACACGCTTTCAGGTTTAGTTTTTACGCCTTCCCGAGTTCCTCAGGGAAGCCATCTTGGCCCCTTATAGTTTATATTAGTTATTAATAATCTCATAGCTGTAATTAAATTCTCGGAAATTTTAATATTTGCCGGCGGTGTTAGAATCTGTAAACAGATTTATCCAGTGAATGATAGTGTACTGTTTTTAAGTATTCGCAAATGTAATGTCTTTGTCCGTAAGTGCTCTCTTTTGCGTGCCAATATTCTATGGACAATGTTCCTATAAATATAATAAGTGAAGCTAAGGATCTGGGCATTATCTTTGACCCAAAGTTAAATTTTTTTCGTCATTTATATTATACTATTGTCAGTACATTTTGAACTATCTAAAGTTGCCGGTTTTTAGAATAATATTCTCTTTAAATTTATAATTTTTTTTTGCTAATTTAAATAAAAAAAAACAGGCTAGGATTCGATCGCATTACTTATAAGTTTGGGTTCCTTAGGCGCTGGGCTAAAGATTTTATGAATCGTACGCATTGCACTCCTTGTTTGATTCACTTGTGAGGTCTATCCTGGAATTGGATTATCAAGTGCGTAGTCCTTAATAAAGTGTACATATTTCATCAAGATTCATAAAAATATTATGGGTTTTATGAGCCTATTCAGCTATACCCCCTTGATCAGAAATTTTCAGCAATGACCACCGTTTGGCGTACCCGATTTGAGTTATTTTCCTTTTTTTAGATTGCTACATATATCGTTGACATTGCCGCCAAATTTTAGTATCATAGCTTGACCCTTATTAGAGTTACGCTATATTGACTACGTCTGCCTCTATGCGTGTTTTCGGTTTTTTACGATTTTAAAAATGGAAGCAACTTTGCATCAATGTGTTTGCGTTAAAAACGGATTCACCTGTACAAAGACTTTGGAACTGTTAGAAAAGTGTTTCGGCAACGATACTCTATCAAAAACAAACATTTATGTGTGGCACGAACGCTTCAGAAGCAAGTCCTCGAGGATGGCGATCGCAGCGGCAGGCCATCGACATCAAAAACCAACGAAAAGATCGATACGATCAAAAAAATTTTGACAGAAAACCGCAAAATAACCATCACAGAACTGGCAGAGCATCGCTTATGGTTCCGTACAAGAAGTTTTGGTTAATGAATCTGGCTTGAGACGTGTCGCTGCAAAACTGGTGCCAAAAAGACCTTAGCGTCATGCAAAAAAGGACCGCGTTGAGTCTGCAGCTGAACCAACATTCATAAACCGCATCATTACTGGAGATTAGACATGGGTTTTTGAGTATAACACGCAAATCTAAACATCAAACAAGTTAATGGCGTACACCGTATGAGCTAAGACCGAAAAAACCACGTCATTTTCAGTCGATAAACAAGGTAATACTCACGGTTTCCATGGACTATAACCGTATTGTACATAATGAATTCCTGCCCGAAAGTCAGATAGTCAACAAGCATTGGCGTAGCCAGCGTTTTGTTGTGGGGAGGGGCAGTAGGGGCAGACTGACACAATATTGAAGAAGAATATTCTTCAAACAAGTATTGTTTTTCAAAAATTCAAAAATGTGTATAACTTTCTAAAACGTTAATCAGTGTTAAATCCAAGTTTCCTTACATGAAGCAAACTATTTCATTGATTACCGTTGTTTTTTTCAACCAATGTATGCTTAAATTAAACAACAATAAGAACATTTCCAAAGAACAAGAATTAAATAAGAATAATTTATTAACATATAATTATATGGTTTTCTAAAAAAAAGTTATTTCAAATTCATGGTTCTAATAAATTTTGAATGTATGCCAATAATAGCCCTGAAATTAGAAATTTTTTTCTTCAATAAAGCTGGAATTGGTCTAAGGTCAATTCTTATGATACCCTAGATGAATGCTGGTATGTATCTGTGCAAATTTGATTTTTGAAGTAGTTTTTCGCATATATTTCTAAAACGGTTCGTCGGACAGTAAAAATTATTTTAACCAATTTCATAGGATTTCATAGTCTGAAGAACTTTTCAGTACAATAAAAACATCTCGGACTGATCCTCTTCACAGTACCTGTACGTAAAATCCTAAATTTTTATATGGCAACATCAAGAAGGGGTTGCGGGATTTATCCCATTTTTGAAACTATACTCCATATTTTTATGATAACGCCGTGTACAAAATTTCAGCTCTATACGTCGACTCGTTCTCAAGCGGTGTCTAAATATATAGTGGAAAACCAAAGTTTTGTATGGCAAGGCAATTCAATGAAGGATTTGCCAGATTTATTTCATTTCCGAACTTAAATTTCCTTTTTTCTCGATAAGCTCGTGTGCAAAATTTCAGCTTTCTAAGTAAATCCGTTCTGGAGCTATCATGAGGACGGACAGACATGCAAAAATTAAAATAACTTTTAATATTATGCTTGGGTGTCCAATCCATTTAGATATACCTTCATTATTTCTATGTGGTACAAACGGAATGACAAACCCAGTTTACCCAATAGATTTCATTTAGGGTATAATATTCAGTAAACAGTCCAGAATAAAGCGATGCGAAGTACACTGTTGTGGTGTGCAAGATATTCGTCTGTTAAGTGGTTATTAGATACGCTTAAGTGGATGAAGATACAGCAACGAATTGATTTAAATGTACTTTTATTCATTTTTAAAATAAAGAAGAAATTTTCTTTATATAAATGACGTACAAAAAAAAACTTTAAACAGACTTAAATTATTCTTGCAGAATCTATCGCTGTTCAAACATATTCAATAATTCTTCAATAAGTTAATAGTGCTAACTTCAAAGAACAATTTCTTAAATTCATACAAAACTCGCAAATAATTAATATTCCCAGTGAGATAGACGAGATTTAAGCAGATCTGTATTAAATCATTAAAGGCCATATCTATCGAAATATTTATTCGATTCGATTAATGAAACATATCCATTGCCAGTTACCACCCCACTAAAACTAGTGGGGCATCTTTCTAGGTTGCAGATCTGCTGAATCAGCTCTTTATCTTCAGATTTGCAAGGAATGGTATTATTTTCTTGATATTCGGCATTCTAGGGCTATTATTCTTGGATCTCCCAATTGAAAATACATGCACGTACCACTCTGTCGGTTCAATTTATTTTCCATTTCTAAATTTTCAAGCATAACTGCATTAAAATCTAATTCGGCACTGAAATCTTCTTGCACTTCAGCAGAGCTTGCTACTCGTCCTTCAACTCCAATAGGGTAAACAGGGCCTCCAATTTTTGCTAACAGCATACCTAAAAAGAATAATTGTTTCGGTAAAAGTAAAAGGTAGTAAAGCTCGAAATGACTGCTTCACAAAATTTATTGCCATAATCAGAGGCTCTCTTACTTGCTTCTACAATAATTTTTAGTGGAGATGCAAAGGACAGGGGATATTCAAATTTTGAATTCCAAAATTAAACTGTTCCGTTCCACTTTCCATGTCATTCGGCTTGTAAATTCAGTTTTCAATAGCTTATTCTAAGCTGTTCTCCTGTATGTATACTGTGATAATGTTCTGAACAGAAATCCCCAAAAACCTATTAAATAAGCTTTAGTTTTCTATTTTGTCCTGCAAATCGGCTCAATACCTTTTCAGCTGAAATTTATTTTTTAACAATGGCATTCTCTATGTTGAGCAATGACATGCGAGAGAATCGTTCTTGAAGCATTGTGCTTCTAAGCCACGTTTTTATACGTCTCATCGCAGAAAAACTTCTCTCACAACCGGCGGAGCTCACTGGGAGTACTATTGCTGCTTGGACAAGTTTATATAAATTAGGGCAGTACTCTTTTTTAACATTGTCTCTCAAATTTTCAGCATTCATCTCATAATTATTTAATTGAAGAATGTTTTTCATTGCCATTGCTTCAGCTTCCAAGGCTGATGTATCATTTTTTAAGATTGTTTTATAATTACTGGTGAAATCCTCTCCGTTCTTCATGTCTAACTTAAGAAATGAGTCCACAGCGCGAGCTAACGGTAGATTTTCAAATCGGCGTTTTAGATTTACTATGATATTATCTATTACTTGGTAGTAAATATTGATCTTCCAGTATTCTTCTGATTGTGTATCGGCTGGCAAATCTAATGTAATGCTTTCGCCAATTGTCGACTCTGCATAAAAGTCCTTTTTTTGAGACTCTAACACTAACTGGGTTTAGCGATATTTCGTACTTTTCAGAAAACTGTTCGATGTCTGTCCAAATTTTGAACTGATTCCTGCATGCTTCGAAAGTACTTATAGTACTTGCTACGAGGTCACTAGCCTGACCAAGAGTGGCATTTTGGCTCTGGAACAATTTACTCAGTACATTCACTATACTGAGAACTGAATGAAATGTGTGTAAGGAAACGACAAATTCTGGTTTCGTAATAATCGCTAGCAATCCAAGTGCTTCAACTGTGTGCTTGTCACGGTGCTCAGTGACCCAATTTAATTGCATCATAACTTGCCAGTACTGCTTTCCAGTTTTCGTAGCGGCAACTCCATCTGGTAGTACTTAGACTTCCCATTTCACGATCGGTATGGATTCCGAGAGTGCTTTGTAATTTTTTCAGGCTCGCATGATGACCAGGTTGTGAGAAGTGAATATACAAAGCTTCGAGGCGTTAAAAAATGTATTTGCTAGTGAAACTTGGCGCATGAGTCAATAACAACAAGATTTAGTTTGTGCGCTAAACAATGGATGTAAATCGCGTAAGGGTGAGTTTCTTTTACAATTGCCTGAAAGCCTCTATTTTTACCAGACGTGATCATCAGGCTGTGCAAGAATTGGAACATCACCCAAATGGTGTTTGTTCAATGTATCCAAAATTAATTTAGCCAGTCCTTGTGTATCTCTGGAAGTGGAACAATTTATAAGACCTAGAAATCTTTCGACTATATCGAGACCGTTCGCATATCTTACGGTTATTGACAATTGTTCCTCTTTAAAGCACCTGGCCTCGTCCACACTCAAAGAAAAAAAAAAGCATGCTTTTGTTTCTTCAACAATTTTGATCAACTTACAGTTATTGATATAAATAATAATTGTGTCACAAATTCGTAGCATATAATGAGAATTGAATTATTATATTATCAAATCGGTTAAGTGTACAGTCGAGTTCTGGCAAAATAAAATTTTACACTGTCTCCAAATACATATTTCACATTAAAATTGCTGGTAAAGTTTTGTCATATCTAAGAGCCAGATTTTGCGTAATGAATTTCTGGTTGTGTTGGTGGTCCATTTTTACATGTATTTACCCGCCATCCCTATTCTAAGCAAATTGTCAATTTGCAAAAAGTAAACAAAGGTTTTGTGCGGAGCATCTGTGGTAAAAAATGTTTTTTTTCTACTTTATTTTGAAATAATTCACATAATTAATTTATATAAATTTCTGCTTCTATTAACAAAAAAGATAATTTAGATAGTGCGGTTGCCTCAAACAGGATTTCCCTAGTTTATAATCCAATTTATATTTGCAAGCACTGACCGAACACTTCATTTCTGTTTTTTTAATTGATATGAAGATTTTAACAGGCACTAGTGGCACTATAAAACTTTGCACTAGATGAAGTTCAAAGATAAATAGCTTTGAAAAGAATTGATTCGGTACTTGTGTTAAATTTCGCAAATGAATTTTAAGTTGACTAAATCTGCTCACAAAACAAAATCACATTTGACATTTCTGCACCCAGCTTTGACAGATCTTTCCTGCAGCATCTCACTTACTCTTATGTATAATCTCCTGCTCTTGACAAATTACGCTCATGTACACGAATTTTACACGATTCAACCATTCCTGTTTGCTATATATTCTAAGGAGTGAGCTATTACTGGACGGCTGTAGCCGGCCCGTTAAGGCCTTTTAATTTCCAGTTTTTATGATGTCGCCTTCTGGTTTGACGAATAAAGACAAAAAATGTTATATCGCAGATTTACATGCAACGAAACAGAGCGTCAAATTGATTAATTTTCATAAATAAATGATAATGACAAGTGGGGGAATTTTGAGATTTACTCTCATGTAATACCGTGCTTTTGTGAAAGCACTTTTTTCTGAGATATTGAAAGAGGTCACCAAAGTTTGTTCCAAAGTTGTTGCTGTTATGTTATTTGAATAGAACGTGCTTCTGTTTACACGCTTTGCTCTAAAGAGGGTGGGTGTTATCAGTATTGGGAGATCGTGGGAATTCCATATTCTGGCAATTTCTGCCATTAAGATATTGAAAAGTAGTAAATTAATATGTAGTAGCACTGATTACTTTGCGCCTAGTTGCTAATGTGCTTTTATAGAAATCTTTCCTATACCAATAAAAATTAATTAGTTTTCGAAAGTTACGTGAACTGAACTATTCCTTTTGGTGTATATCTTATGCTTTTGGTACCTAGGATAAAAATGGTCGGAATTCGCATTATATAGTAATTTGTGGGAAAAGTCGCCATTAATACCCATTTTCAAGAGAATTTTACCCGCAACAATCTCCCAACGCTACTGTAACTCATTCTCTGATGGGCTTGGGAAAAATGAGAATTTTATTTGACTGAAAGACATTAAAATCTCCTTTCAGCACATTGCCCAAAACGACATTTGTCTTTTTCTTAAAAAATTGAGGTAGAGTAGATATACGACAAATTCATTATTACGAATAATTTGAAAGGACTTTGAAGTTATTCAAAATTTTGCAAATAATTGAATAAAATCAATTTGTATGTATATCCTACTACATGAAAGAAGAATGAATGAAAAAAAAAATTGAAAATTATTAGTAATGATTGCTTCGTATTTCTGTGTGTGTGGGGGGGGGGCATTTCCCACCCGTTTTTCTTACAAACCCTACTAAAGTACATTTTTATTACAAAAATTTGATAGCCCAAAGTCTCTTCTTTAATTTAACCTAGTACACTTATTGGTCTATCTGTGAGGGTTAAGGAGTTATTAGCTCTTAACCTATTCAACTTATACCGAAATTAGACGACAAAAATATAGAAATATTAGTCTGGGACACACTGTACAGCTGTTCTCTTTATAGGCCAGATTATATTCAAATTCACGATTATTTTTAAAATCAGACAAAAAAATGTTCAACTATTTGTGCGTAGATCAGCCCTAAAGGAATATTTATTTGAAGTGAATGATAAAATTAGTTAAAATTATGTGGAGTCATAATTCGTCGTGGTTTTGTATAAACATAATGCCAAAAATTCCAAATCTCCGAAAATTGTAAACAAAGCTTAGCTGCCCCGTTCCACCCCGGGTTCCCCTAATTTTGACAGATTATTCATATCATAACTACCAACAAAACCAAAAACTGCTGCATAATTAATTAATTCAAATCTTTAATAATTTCTAAACTGTAATTAAAATTACTTCCAATAAACAAAATTCTTTCATGTGTAGGTATGTACAGAATTTTTTTTTCCAGCTGGATTTGAAAGCTTCTCCACCGATGTAAAATATTCTGGTTCCACAGTCTGTGGTACGAGATTTTGGGTCTTCGAAACTACGACACTAGCGCCACTAGTTGTCTTACTATGCCGTTGATTTTCCCTCTCTCGGACAAGTCGAGAATTTTTTTTATTATAAGCGCCATCTCCATGTCCAGGAAGAATATAAAATTCAAAATGAATTATGAGTTGTGTGGTACTGAGCTAGGATAAATTGGTTTTGGTCTTCGAAATTATATCTGTTTTCAATTTCTTCCGCGGCGTGGTTATCGACACTAGCGCCAGTTGTCTTCCTTTGCCGTTCTAGCGTGCTCTCATTAATTACAATAGATGGCGTATGAGTTTGAGTTTGCGGTTTAGCTCAGTAGCGGATATATGTAGATTTACCGAATTGGTGCGAATGAGGGCGCCACTCTACTGTAGTATTAAAACTCCACCAGCAGCGTACTGATACTTGAAATAATTGAAAATTTGTGTAAAAAAAATTTACAAAATTAAAATAATTAAAAGAATATCGCATTGGTATTTTCTTAATTTAATTTTCTCAGTACCGAATTGTCACTTTGATAGCAATAAGTTTTAGATTTTAAAAGTTTTAGATTTTAGAGCAATCTGGAGTAAGATACTAACACGAGGGGTACTATCTATCGACGATAGACGCATAGTGAAAACATCTGTGAAATTTTGCGACACAGCAGCTACAGCATAAGTGAAATGACCTATAAAGCTCCACACAAACTATCACTATAGTTTACTGTATAATGTACATTTTGCTTGCAGGAACATTGCATTTCATCTGCCGTAGACTTCTATACAGGTCTGTTTCTTAACGAAAATTCATTTCTTACGTTTCGTCATAGAAGCAGTTCACCTACATTATTACAAAAGCCTACAAATGACTGGATTGCGTTCCCTTCCTTCTGTACTCCATAGTTAGCTGCTCTTTTTTTGTCTATTTCCTACTTTTAGTTCAATTTTTAGTAAATGGCATTTCTAAAAATATTTTTAACTTTCTTTCATGTTGCCTTTACCCTTTGATTCCTTCTTTTTAACAGAGTACAGTAAGTAACCAATTTATTGTAAATTTTCATTTTTCAGTGCTCATTCGTATCTATTCGTACAAGATTTGAACAACAATGGATCTACTGAAAATGTATTTATAAACAACAGTTTTATAGGAAGAAATCAAAGACGGACTGCCATATTTATATAGCATTCGATGATCTTTCTAGTCCGAAACATTACCCAAGAGGAGGATCCAAAATTCTTCAAGTCAATTAAAACAGGTTTTTATTGAATAAATCCCATTATTTTCTTTTCTGTAAGGCTAAATACTAATTATTTTCAGAAAGAGGGCCTCTGATAGAAGGATGGCGCGATACAGACAAGCCAGTTATGTGTTCCTATAAGGTAGTAAATGCGTCCTTTGTGGGGATTCAACTCGTGTAGAGGACTACATTCAGCAAGCCATTCGAGAAGTATTGCTCTTAGGACATCGTCAGGAAATTTCTGTTTCTTTTTTAGAATTTTACATACAAATGAATAAAGTAAAAATTAACAGCACACACCTAACCGATTTTTAATCTCCATGATTTCAAATAAAATAAATTTAATAGATCTAAAATGCAAGTTTGTCTGCTATCTTCTCATTTGCAATTGAGTCAGAGTCAGACGAAAAAGCTGTGTGAACAGCATTTTTACGAAAAGGACATTGCAAAATACAATGGTAGAAGTGCTCTGAATAAATCAGCAATACCAAAGCCATTCAATTCAGAAGTGTGTTCCTGTTCAGAGTTCAATACGGATGAAGCATGCTTAGCAGTGCTGGGTACTAGCAGCACACATCTAGTTGTGAATACCCTAGTTATCAATTAAACTGTGATTCATAATTCATATGCAAGAAAAAATAAAATGCGGCCGGAAAATTTTGAATCTCAGTTGCGTTTTCCTGAGGCGACAAGTCCTATTTATAATTCGCCAGGTAATTTAGATTTGGACAGCCTGCTGAAAGAAAATGCGAGGATGTGAAAGCGTTCATTCATTCCCAACTGCTGCATAGAGATACCACTAACTGGACTGCGAAAGAGATGGACGTAAAGGTAAGCATTAATAATTAATCTCCAAAGCTGTATGCAGAAATGCTGAAATCGGGATTTATAATGCCTGCCATACATACCATCCGTCAGTGGCATTCAATAGTGTCATTTGAAACGGGTGTTCCCAATATCATATTAAATATGATGAAACGGAAAATTTCTGAGTATTCACAAGATGATAGACGTTGTGTCTTAGTCTTTGATGAGATGATAACTAAACCTGAACTCGAATATAATGTAATAGATGACATTATATCCGGATTAACGGATTTAGGTTCTTTAGGCCGCGAAAAGAGCCTGGCTTCTAGTATCCTCGTGCTAATGGTACGAGGCTTGAGAAAGGACTGGAGTCAAGCTGTTGGATACGTGGCGGGATACGTTTCTGGAGATGAAATATATCTTATTTTAAAGGAAGCTATTCCTGAATTATTTAATATCGGTTTGTATATTAAGATAATAGCTTCCGATCAGGGGCCTAGTAATAGATTATGTTACAGGCTGTTAGGTTGCACACGTGAACGTCCCTACTTCTTTGTTGATCGCAAAAAAATATATGCGTGTTACGATATTCCACGTGTTAGGAATAATTTGTATAATAAAAATATAATTTCTAACTGAGGCGAAATACCTTGGAATAGTATTCGTAAAGTGTATAACATTGACAATAAAAACATTAAAGCTATGCATCGGCTAACCGATAAGCATATTGATCCGAAATATTTTGACAAAATACCTGTGCATCTTGCGACACAGATATTTAGCCGCTCAGTTGCTTCCGCGATTTCGGCAGCGGTTAATTTGGATTGTTTCCCAGAAGCTCAAGAAAAATTAATAGCAATTAATACAGCAGTTTTTTTTGCAAAAATGAATACACTGTTCGACCAATTAAATAGTGTTTCACAATTTAGTCAAAATCCTAACAGAAATGCAATATCTGAGAGGAACATAAGTGTGATTGAAAAATTTTTCTGCAGCGAAGTTATGGATCGACACATGGGCCCTTCTGTATTTGGATCATACAGGAATTTAAAACAAGTCTTGTTTTATTCCAATGATTCCAATGTATTACCGTCGGAGTGCTCTAGTTGTTGAAATTCACCAGAAACCCATTGTGAAGGTGGTGAAGCATTTGCAGAGGGGTATATCTCTGATGATGATATACCACAGGAAACTTTCAATGATTTAGAAAGTAGCCCTGAGGAAGAATTTTGTACTTCTTCGAGGCTTTACTTCTTTGGACATTTAGCAAAAATGGTGTCAAGACGAACAAAGTGTGAGTTCTGTAGAAACTACATAATTCACAACGATGCTGCTTGTAGCGAAAAGCATATGCTGACTGAAATGAAAAGGGTCGAAACAAAATTTAATACAATACCGACCATTAATTTTCAAAAGGATTTGGACAAAATCTATGAAGAATTTTTCATCACCACATGAGGGAGAGAAACATTTTACAGAAAATGTTTCCAACTGTTGATAGAGTAATCAGTCAGTGGGACGGCTGCGACCACAAGACTGCAGTGGTTAAATATGTTTTAGTGGAATTAATTAGGGCAAGACTTAAACGTATTAATGGTAAAATAAATACAACTAATAAGACAGAACGTTGGAGAATTCTGGGAGATTGGTAATTGTCTTATTAGTTGTATTTAGGTCTTGCCCTAATTAATAGGTACAATCCAAAACATATTTAACCGCAGTCTTCTGTGACCGCTGTTGGAAGCATTTTCTCGTTCAAAACTTTTCTCTCATGAAAAAATTTCGATAATTCTTCATAGATTTTGTTCAAAACTTTAATGGTCGGTATTGATTAGATTCGATCCTTTTTATCAGTTGGCGTATGCTTTTGGCTACGCAAAGTTATCAATCATAACTCACATTTTGTTCTTATCATTTTTGAAAGATATCTATCCAAAGAAATATAACCTCGAAGAAGTACAAAACTTTTCGGAGTACATACTTTCGAAATCGTCGAGAATTTCCTGTGGTCATCCACTGCAACTAACTTTACTGCATTGGAAATGGGTTTCTTCTGAGTCAGTTTCAACAACCTTTAAGCCTGAGATATTGTGACGAGAGAGTTCCGACGGATTAGAACCATTGGAATACAATAGAATTTGATTACTATAATGATCCATACACAGAACGGTTTCACTCATAGGTCATACGTCCTATAATTCTATCATCAAAAGTAGATTTTCCAGAGGGGACTTCACTGCATCTCTTTTTGGTCGTCCCACAGCCTACGTACAACATAAATTTATGGTTTGTATTAATTCATCGAACGACGCTTCATTCTTAAAGTGTGAGCTCATGTTTCAATCCATGACTTTCCTGCTTCCAATCATACTTGTGTTTCTCTGGGATAGAGCATTGTGAAACGCTAGTTAGTCAAATAATATGTTCAATGCAATAAACTCTGCTGGTCTGCTGCAGATTCTGGGAAACAATTCAAACTCCGTTGCCAAAATCGCGCCAAACCGAGTAAGTATCTGTGTCGCTAGCTTTACTGTTAGTTGGATTGTTTGTCGTCAATGTGTATTTGCTTTAATGTTTCCATAATTCAAAAACCTTACGAATTATATTCCAAGATATTTCGTCCTACACGCATATATTTTTTCAGATTTACAAAAAAGTAAGGATTTTCACGTATTGTAAAAGCCAATCTATTGTTAGACCCTGGTTTTAGTAGTGATAACTTTAATATCCAAACTGATATATTTCCGGAAACGGAACCCGCTACGTACCCTACAGCTGACACTCTCTTACCATTAGCACGACAATACTCAAAATGTCTTTGCAGTTTGCAGCCTAAAAGACCTAAATCCGTCAAACCATAAAAAATCCGATTCAGGTATAGTTATCATTTCATCAAACATCGAGCACAACGTCAACTCTGTCAACTCGAAATTTTCTGTTTCAGCATATTTAAGACGTCAGGAAACACTTATTTCAAATCTCATTCACCCTAGAATGCCATGTACGGAAGGCAGCATTAAAAATTTCGAATTTCTGTATATAGTGCTGATATTTATTATAAAAGTTACGCGAACTCCGTTTCTTTATCAGTCCACTTAGTCGTATCTTTATGAAAATGCTTTTACATCCTCGCTTTTTAATTCAACAAGGCTTTCTAAATTTTGATTTTCTGGGGCATTGTAAGCAGGTTGTCTCAGGAAAAGGAAACTGAGATTCTAAATTTTTGGAATTTTATAATTTCTTGCATATGTGTTTTATTGGCAACTAGGTCGATATTCACAACTATGTGCTATGTAAAGTACCCAGTATTGTTAAACATACCGCAACCATGTTTGTTTCTGAGCAGAACAAATATCCAAGTTAAATGGCTTCGGTAGTGCTTATTTTTTCAAAACACTTCCTCTAAGTTTTAATGTTGTTTTCGTAAAATTGGTTTTCTACACAAAACTTTACCCAATTGTTGTAAATTGCAACTGTTTCATTGCAAACATTTCTACGGTAATCTTTTGAAATCAAGACAAAGGGTAAATATGAAGATCATCTTATATACTTCGAAACAATAAAACAACAAGTACACAAATCAAATAAAATTATATATTAAAACCATTTTGTGTTAAAGTTAAACCACATTGATGAGACCCCTCTGATTGCTGGGTCGAAAAACTCGATTTTTTCTGCATCTTCAATGCATCGAACTTCTGTGGTAGGCGATCAGAACATGACATGAACCAGACTAGCAATCTGTTTCCTGTTTCCGATCTCCAAACCCATTACACTGCGCCTCGTGCCCTCACCCCTCACTTAAATAATACTTGCCGTCCTAATTTCCTCATTCGGCAAAACAATAAATTTGTGGTTTGTGTATCGGCAACGTCTTTTTGGAATATAAATTATACTATTTCCGCTTCCGGAACTTTCATATTCAAAGCTTTCTTAAAATTGGAAAACTACTTGGAAAGAATTTTATTAATTTACAATCGATGCTTTATTTAAAGTTAAAATACCAAATTATATCCGCCGCGCCATTATACTTGCACATTTTTGCCAATTTTCTTGAATGCATTGCGCTGGTGTATGGGCAAGAGGCAAGACGCATTTTAGGTGATTGGAAAACCTGCAAGGCACCTACAAAGTAATAATAAGAGATGAAACGGATATCCGGTTACTATCCGGTATCCGGCCCATGCGGCCTAAATTATTTAGGCGGCCGGATACCGGGTAGTAATTCAATATTCGTTCGAATATCACTCTATTTAACAAAAGGCAAGCCTCCGGTGCATCAGCAGGGAGGCAGTAGAACAGGAATCTAGTAGGGGCCATAGGAGACCATGCTAGAAGACTGGGTAGTTGTAGCGGCGAATGATTTCTGCAGGAGTTGTAACGATTCGGAGGAAATCGAATCCATCCTGAGATTCCTAAGGGATTTCGTGTTATTTTTGAGAGGCTACGCTACTTGCATTTATTTTGTTGTAACATTTTGAATACTGAATTAGTATTTTAGGGCCAATACTTTGTAGACTTAGAAATTTTCAATTTTCTTTTCTAGCTGCTCGTATTAACCCAGTTGAATTAAGTTAGCTAAAAGAATTAGGTCCTATCCAAAAGGAGAATAAATAGTACACTCTTCCTTCCGCCCACTGTTTGCATAGAACTTGAAGGAATTTGGCTTGAATTTTAGTGAGTTTTATATTGTCAGTAGTACACTCCATTTATCGTTGGGCGCGGGTGGAATTCCTATTTAGACCCAGTAAAAGTGTAGTTAAACTAGATTATACTGACAGTCAATGAGTTTTATTACACTCAACTGCACTAAGTCCTTCGAATGATGTAATATGTATCACTTGGTCCCTTCTTCCTGTGCTCACTTCCCAAACTCTATAATGTGCGCTCCAAGTTCAACCTGTTTTCTGAGTACGTCAACGTCAATTTCATACTGAGTAGGATATACGCCACTCGTGTCACGCAATCCCTCACTAGCACCCAATATGGATCCAACAGTGTCAACGCGCAGGAGGTCTCGCCCTGGAATGCGCTGCCTTTTCTCATTAGAGGACTGACTAACGCAGCAAATTTCAAGTACCTGTGTCTTGGGTCATATGATCTGCTTCCCAGTAACGAGTCGTGATCCAACCCTGATCATCTATACCGTATGGGATTTTACCTTGCTTATGTAATATATTTAGGCACACAAATGCTAATTTTTGTGTAAGCATTGCTTGAACGCACTAGGATTTTGATATGTGATTTCTCTGTAAGATATTCTCCTATTCTAAATTATTTGTGATGAACACTGATGCTGGTCCTTGTGGTCATTACTTATGTACAGCTAGTCATCTTCTATCATCTGTAAGTCATTGGTCATACTTAGTCATTAAGTTATTTTTAAGAGCATACACTAGCTATAAGCCAGTTGCAAGTCAATAACTATATTTGGTCATTAGATGTTTTGCAAGACCTTGAATTAGTTGGCAACAAGTAATAATCAGTGACATTTATATCATGTGTGAATCGTTATTCAATAATCAGGTACCGTTCGACACGTTCTCTCCGGTGGCAATTGTTCAGATGCATGTCATTGTTAATCGAAATTTTCGAAGCTGATAACGACCCGGCTGGCGGAATTGGGATGTAATTATCTTCGGAGTCCGTATGATTTCCGTTTTGTTTGATAAGAGTTTTTGTAACATGAGATTTTGTTAGATTTCCTGTGAGTTCAATTGGTTTCCCCCCCACTAGGGTAGTTACATAGCTTCCACGTTGAAAACTTGTGGCTTATCAAGTGGTGTAGATGAAGGCGATGAAATGCTGATGCTAGTCACTGGGCATGTTCCATTGATTGCAGGTAGAAATTCGATGCTGAAGTCGAATATTGTCTTCTTGCTGCTGTATAAGATGCTCATGAGGAATAGGAGCTGTTTTTTTACGTAGGATAATAACTTGACATTTTCCAGACGTGCTAATATATTTCTGGAGCACTTCTCTTCTACGGTACGTTACGATTTTTCCATTTACTTCTAGAATTCGATCTCCTCTAAACAAACCATCTCCATCCAGCGCCCATTCGACATAGAGTCCTAGACATTCTGACTTAGATATGGCCGCCCATTGCCCAACAGTAGCTTGAATTGCATGAAGACTTGAACTTATTCCAGAACTGATGATGCTAAAAAAGAACAACAACAACATAGAAACGGATCATTTTAGACATTTTTATATGATACATAATTGCGATTGATTCTCCTTACCTGTACAAGGTTATTCGCTTCTGGCTTTGCTTTATCCAAGCGAGCCTGTAATGCTCGTGCTTCCTCCACTAGAGACAAAAGTTGAAGCTCTTCACGTCCTAGAGCATACTCTAGCTCTGCTTGTCTTATCCTAATGTCGATGTTGCTGTAATTTGGGATTTTCATTAGCACCTACTACAATAAAAAAAGAAATCAGCAAATAAGGAACGCAAATGTGTACCTACATATTGGAAAAATATATACCGATTTGAGTATAGAAGATCGGAATCGTGGCACCCAGTGGCACCCAGCAGATTCTTATCCTTCTTATCTGTGCCTTCAGAAATGTTTAAGAAAAACCTTGAATGAAAATTTGCAGTCTTCTATGGAGTAACATATTTTTATCGCATCGATACAAAAGTCTTAGCACAGATGAGGTTGGAGTTGGGTATGTATAAAAGGATGAGAAATCTAGTGGCGTGCAAAACATCAATATTTACGGCAGATATTCAGCTGCAGCTTGCCCCCCTCTTTCAAGCTCTATAGAGCAACGTAAAGAATTTTCATCATGCAGCAGATCACAGCTGATGGGGATCTTCATGAACTGAATTATAAATTCAGTTTTAATTATAGGCTGCAGCAGCTGAATTCTGGGATGAATTCAGATGTTCTTGGACTTTTCTGGGTTCGCACGAATGACTTTGTCCTAGCTATATATCCAACATAACATCACACGCACTATATTCTTGTCTCACTAAATGACAGATCAAATATCATGAGAGAATGACCAGTGCTGCATTCAATTAAGGTTTTGAACCGATTTGCACTTCACAATGAATACAACCACTTTTCAAATGCATTTGGTATCATTGATCAAGAGATATTAATCCGTAAACCATCTTTTCTTTAAATGTCATTCAGGTTAGGAGGGTCTGTAGGTAGACTATCGAACACTGCAAAAATCTCACTTGAAGTGCCTCAGGGTTCCAATCTGTGACCATTTTTTATTTTACTTATATATTAATACTCAATCCCTTGCGGTTCGAAGCTAACACATCCAATTGTATGAAAAAAAAGGCAACAATTCTTGAACTCACTAACTAATGTTCATATGGAGACTACATCAAAGCAAATTTAAAGGAGCTCGATGGTGGGAGAATAGAGAACCGCAGTCCTAGATCTTATCTCTTATCTCTCTCTTATCTCCAATTGTATAGATTGATAATTTTATCCTATACAGCTGTTCTTTTATCGTAGGGAGATATCTCTAGTTGTGCCTTAGTGGAATCGGAAAATGACAAATTAAGAGCTAGGTCTAAAGGACTCTTCAATATGGCCGAAAAAATAAGTGCTTAAACCAGTCCCTGAATGACTAAAATAAAGAATTGAGAAGATCTAAGAGAAAAACTTGAAAAGTTTCTTCGGAGTTACTGGCAACTCACAAGCGATAGATAATACAAAGTCCTCTATAAGGATAATTGATATGTACATGTAATGATATTCTACAAGAAGCCAATGGTAGCTGCACTAGTATTCAGGAAGAATGACATAGTAAGATTGTTACTACAAACTCATTTTCCCAAACCTATATGGCAAATTCTTCACCCCAAGGATGGGTAAATGGCCCTTGTTTTTTACAAACCATTCAAATTACCTTGATATAACGAATTTTTCCCAGTAATACTTCCACAAGGACCGAGTCTAATCAAAGCTATCAGAACCAGCTACATTCTAAGCTATATACCAAGAACGTAAAGATATATGAAGATATTATGTACACCCCAAGGTGGAGGGCTGTTATCTTCCGAAACCAGGGCTTATAGAACTATTAGGTAAACCTCAACCAAGTTTTAGACAGTCACATTAGAAGCGGAGTACGCTCTTTATAGTCTAGTATCTAGTAGTATCTAGTAGTAAAAAATCATACATCCAATCTATTAGAAAAATTCCCAACAAAGCCGACCGCCCAAGGGATGCCACCAGATAGGGGTTTGATCTCCTCTGTCAAAGTTCTCCTACAAGAGCTGATTATCTCCGACTTTGATAATCCCTCACAGTCAATCTGGTCATATGGTTGATAGGCACCCTCTCTTGAGAGAGCATAGTGCAATTCTCAAATGAATATCAAGTTCTGCTTACAGCTAGTTCTTTTCTGATGGAGTCATTACAACAGGGATTTGCTTACCATTACCGAGCGCTATGCTCCATTTTATAGAGCAAATTATATTAAATAGTTGCTTTTCCATAACAAGCAATTAATTTAGTGTCATTTTTGAAAATTAGCCTAGACCTAGACCATATAGCACGTTAGAGGCATCTGCCGCAAAAGACAGAAACTCAACATCCGACAAAACCATGCAATTTAAGACGAAAACTGAAAATTTGCAGTTCACATAAATTGAAAATTTTTAACGATAATTAACTCTTCTAATTTTGTTTTACCCTTAACTGTTAAATATGCTATTTAGCTTTGTATTTAAACAACTTTCAAATAAATATTGCAATTTCTTGTCGATGAAATCACGGGAGAAAAAACAAGTACTATTATAGTCAAATAATTGTAAAAAGCGGCACTAAAAAGGAAAAACTCGACCTTATTTGCTCGATCTAGGCCTTATCTTTCTAACAGTCACAATTTAAATAATTCAGAATACCTACCCACAGGAATTTTTTAAAAGACTTCAATTTTTACCATTTTTTACAAGTTTCCAAGCTAATATCTCCATTCCAATACACTTTTTTAAGTTTTGCCAACGTTATTTACTAGATTTCTTCATTACCTTTAATTTAAGATATAAATAATTATTCTGCTACAAATCGTTTGCCAGAAATTCGCATTGAAAAATGTATGAAACTTGCAAATATTGGTACTGACTCCTCCGGGTTCAACGAATGTTAGAATGCATAGAGGTGGTATAATACTATAGATAGTTGCTCACGCTGAATAAATGTTCCTCCCTATAAAGCCCTTGCGATGTTATAAGATTTTACAAGTGATATTTCACTTGGCAGTCCGGAGTCTACTTAAAAACTGAAGGTCTAATTATAGCACTCACCTCAAGTAAGAAACAGATATTTCTTATTGACTCTGATCACCTCCTCAGCTTTCGACAAAGGGTTCGTAATAAAGGCTATAACAAGAATGCGAAGATATCACTCTAATAAAACCGAACATGAGTTACACAAAGAGCTAGGAGAAGTGAAAAAGATAAATAAAACGAAAAGGCGTAACTTCCTAAATCAAAGCAAACATTGAAAAGTACAAGGATAATGCTAAAAGCCTGCGATAAGCAAAGCAAGAAACGGTGAAATAATTAGTGGGGACTTGAAGACAAGAACTGTAGTAGCAATTTTTCGAATAAAGATGACCACCAAAAATGGATGACGTAAAAGCAACTACTATTACAAGATATCCGAACAGATACCGTGCCACCAATAGATAAGATATGGGTAGCCATATAGATTTACTGAAGGTGGGGATGATGGAGTGATAACAGAACTCGACAAGCAAAATCCACTGCTAACAATCACAAAACAATCCAGGAAACTTTGGAAATGAAGAGAATGCTAGAATCAAAGTCACCCCACAAAAGAATGCCGATCCTTTGAAATGTCAAAATTGTGAACGATTGTGAACGAATGACACTATTAAACATTTATACAGGGTGCTCTTCCAGTATGTATGAACCCTATACCAAGTTACTACCTTTTGCCAAAATTATGTAGTTCAAAGAGAAATGAGAACCTTGAAGAGGATAATTGGGAAAATTCCAAAACCGTTGAACAGCGGTTAAAGGTTATTCTACCAGCTAGGTTGGTTCTCTGAATGATTTCTGTTAAAGAAATACCATGTATGTAAAACTAACGGTAAAAAATCGTTTTGTGATTTAAATTGAAAAGTTGGCAAGTTGAGGACAGAAATTTTTTCTTAAATGCAATCTCGGTATGTTTAAAATTTATGTGTCGGCTGTCGACAATTCAATCAACAATTCGAAGACAACGTAAAGTGCAATCCACCACTTAGAGAGAATAAAACTTTCCTCGAAAAACTAAAATCTGACCCAATTCAGAGTTCATCTGAATGTAAACGACAACCCTGTCGCCTTCGTCCCTAATAAAAGAAAGACCCAGCGTTCGGCCAACGATAAAAGAACGTTTTTGTTCTCAAATTTTCGAAATTGTATCCATTTACGTATCTTAACCGCCGAGCAATTAAGGCCTATTAATTACTGCAACTAGTAAAAGCTACTCTCAGGGTATCGGGAAGATGTTTGATGGCACAGCAAGATCAGTGGCACGTCTTCGGTTCGATGTAAACCAGATGCCCTTTGGACTGTGCACCAGCCGAACGCGCATTAGTCGAAATGGTGCATCGCGCATATTCCGCTTTAATTTTATGAAATATGAACAACCAGGGGTTGCCGGATGTAAGATAGTCGGCTCCTGATTTCTATGTAGCTGACATTGATACTATTATTGGAGCGCCGAAATGGACTGCTGCCATTAATAGCGGAGGCTGATAAAGTGGCAGTGCGTTCCGATATTGCAATTCATTTACCGCTAAATTGCACTTGCTGCATCCATTTGCCTAGCTATGTATAGCTATGTATGTACACTGAGCCTTATTTACAACAATTTATTTACACAACAATTCTATAATAATATTTCACTTGGGTGCTGTTTTGCTACCAGTATGGTTTTGGCTCATAGTTGCTCGAGTAAATGTTTGGGTGTGCTTGAAATTGCTCGTACTGGAAGGTGTAGCCTGGATACGGAGGTGGCGGCGGCGGCGGCGGGTGTTGTACATGCAGATTCGCTGAATATGTTGTAACTTCCGTTGTGCGCTCCAAGACAAAAGAGTCCTTTTCCGGACGCTTGGTCTCTGGTTTGCAGTGTGCTTTTGTCGAATCCTTGGTTGCGCCCTCGATTTGCAGTCGCTTCGACTTGTATCTTCTGTTCTGGAACCAAATTTTCACTTGAGTTGGAGATAAGCTTAGAGATTGTGCCATAACTTCGCGTTCGGGTGCAGACAGATAGCGCTGCTGTCTAAATCGACGTTCTAATTCCAAAACCTGTGCTTGAGAAAACAGCACTCTTGGTTTTCGTTTGGAGCGAGCTTTTCCGTTTTTTCTAAGCTCTGACCGGGATGATGTGACTAAATGGGAGTTATCTTCTGCAAATGCAAATTATAATTATTACCCCGAAGGAGTGTGTAGTTTTGGACTTACTGTGTCCTGGTTCCTTTACTTCGGGCATTTGGCATATGGTTTCCAAGTCTCTGACATGTTCGGAAGTGGTGCTGGAATTAATTCCTGTCTGTAGAACACCTTCATGGTGAAGAATTGGGCTACGCTTCTCAGTCTTCGGAAATGTTGCTGAAGTGCTATCGGATATTTCTTGGTTGCTGATACCAGCGGAAGATGATGGAGACAAGAAGGGAGTTGCATTTCCATTTTGAAAGGACTCCTCTGAATGTGATATGTTGTTATTGTTGTATACTGAGGCATGAACGGGGTAGTGATATCCTTGTCCAGGAAAGTGCGGGGTACCATACTGCAATGATTGATGATGATGTAGAGGTGATGCATATTCGTAGTGGTAACCATGCGATTGAGGATGGTAACCATGAGGAACAACAGTTGCAGCTTCTGAGCAAGTATCGTACTCAGTGTATGTATTGCCCGGTTGTGATACGCTGAAATAGAAATTAATGAATATAATTAATTAATATATAAACATATATATATATTTCAACCAATTTACGTTTACGAAATATCTTACGTTTCTATAAGACAACTCAAATCTGCTATCAAATGTATCATCATGGATCTCGTTCCAATACGTTGGAGATCCATGAAAGCATGAAAGCCATAATTTGTTGAACTAGCAGGAAGCTTAAGTGTGTCGTATGTGACACAGATATTTCTAAGTGTTTTCGCTTTAAATCTCCTCATGTCACTAACACTTGGGAGTTTATTTCAATCTGTGTATTACCTTAAGAGGTTATGAAATCTTATAAAACGTTTTTGTTTTTTGCAGTCAATGCATTTTGCAAATTTATTGAAATTATTTTCAATAAATCTCAGTCTTATAGACGAGAAATTTTCCTCCTATATCATAACTAAACATAAAAAAAGGTAATGTTGCCCACAATCCGTAAGGAATGCAGTCAATGCAACTGATGGTCATACGCCAAATAACGTACGAAGATACTTCGTAAAGATCTTACTATAGGAGTGTAAGGTGTGAGCAAGACGTGATGGCTTAGTTTATTGTTAAATAAAAGACTACAATTCAAAGCATAACAGCTGTGTTTATTTGTATAATGGAATATTATACAGTCAATCTAATGTGGCTTTACTTCACTATTAATACAATGTGGACCTGCTTTTTTCAACAGGGAAATTAAGTTTTATGAGAGAATGATAATAAATCTTTCTCGTATCCGTTTAACAGCCATAATATATTTAACCAGCAATTTACATGGGTTTGAAAACCTTCGATGTATCAATCGCATCTTCTTTTATCTTATTATCTATTCTCTGATATGGGTCTGAATGGATGATAATTTTTGTGCAATTTAATTTAGCCATAAAGACCTAGAATGGAGGGACTGTTGCCTTAAACCATTCTCAGTAATCTAATATAAATGTAGTATTACTGACAGCTTTTATCTGAAGCTGTTTTCAATTTTCGGGCAAATTACAAACGACCTTTCACATTCAAATTTATCCTGCATATTTACTTCATAAAAAGCTGAACAGCTAAGTTGTAGAACATCTACAACTCGTCTAAATTAAATCCAGGGACTTTCAAATTCATTATTATGAAATGAAGTCTCTCTGGTTCGCCTTTATGTGCTAACTCTGTGTGTTTATGTAATTTCCATAATAACTAATCACAGAATTGAAAAAGAACATTACTCTGCTGATAATGGGACTATAACCAAATACACATTCGAGCGATTGCTTTATGTAAGGCACTAAGAAGTCCTAAGTTTTAGTATACTGCACATAAACTATCAGTCAAAGGTATCGAAACAGTAATTATACCTGCCATCAAAGGATGGAAAATGCAAAATGTAATGAGTCATCTGTCTAAATTTATAGTACAAAACTAATTCTTTGTATTGCAGACAAATCAAGAAGTTGTTCAATTTTGCCCATTTGCAATAAGAAATTTAACAAAAGTAAGACCCTAGAAATCTAAGATACACAAACCAGTTGGGCATGGTATCAAAAGGAATGGTAGGCTCTGTTTATCATTTCAGATCTACATATGTACCAAATAAGGCAGAAATAGGCATATACGGTTTAATAGTGCAAGTAGAACTGTATGCCACAAAATGTGTTTGCGAGAATATCAGCTGCACTATATCAATGAAATAACTTAAATCAGTACCTATACAGATTTAGCAAACTGTAGTAAAAGTTATTTCATTGCCTGAGGCGGTAAAACCCTTGAGGGATACTTCCCAAGTCATTAAACAGACTCCCAAACTACTACATGAGAGTCCTAACATTCTAAAACACATGCAGTGTTCTTATGAACTGACAAAAGTTTGATTTGAATAGCTCCTGCGGCCTAAACCACTATTCAAACAGAAAAATGGTGTTTGATAATCTTAAGCATGCTTTCTTATCTTCCTAATCGTAGTCAAATTTATATAGCTTTCTTAACCAAAATATTTAAAAAAAATTATTTTAACCAAATGACTAGGATTCCCCAAACAAAAACTTCCAGCTGCCAGATAAAATTAATGTGGGGGAGACAGGGTATTTCTGACTCAGAGGTCCATAGGAAAGGAGATGATACTGCTCCCAAACAAAAAATTGTATGGCATCGGAGGGGGGCATCTCAACTGTTTCAGAGTTACAGGGTAATTAAGCAGGTATCCTAATTTTTCACGAAACACCCGGTAACTATTTTGCTATATAACCTATGTATGATGGTAATTCGGATATGGTTAGATGGGCCGCTGCCATACAATGCTTGGTATATCTAGGTGAGTACTATCACTTTCTTCTCTATGAACTTCTGCGTCGCAAACGTCCTTGCTGCAAGGAGAGATATAACACTGGAATGTAAATGAAAAAGCGAAAACACTGTCAAAAAGGGAGATTTCTATCACTTTTCGAATTCAACCCATTATGCGGAGTCTCCCATAACATCGCTAAGCTAACTTTACACAGTTTGACTCCACACAAGCAAAAAAACTCATCAAACAATTTTTACAAAGTAAAATTCTACAGTTTTCGAAGCTGTATAGGAATCAGCTAATAGTTGCTATAGGAGTTCCAATTGTATCTGAAAATAAATTCAACAAAAAACTACATTCGATAGGGATGGCTATATGTATATCTCCACGTCTGTGAAATAATAATACTTTGGTGGTGAAATATAACATTACATCATCGATCCACGTTGAATTCAATCTACAAGATCGAAGGCTTTAAAAGAGATACTGAAATTCTATTCATTTCTCCATGATAATCCGCAGGGTGTTGATGTGATAAACGCAGAAGCGCTCTTTGCATATCTCAGCTTGCTGCTTTCTTATTGCTCAGCCCTGTGCACTGCATTTGCATATTTTTCTGGTGATTGTGAATAGCGAGCGACAGCTGTAGCTACTTTACAGAGTAAAAAATAAGTCATCTAAATGTAAAAGCATTTGCTGGCCTGCAGAGGCAATATAAAAACAACCAGTGAAAAGTGACAATTACCATGTTTACAGCCAGAGTTGAAAGATTGAGTTGTGTTTTCGACCAGTGTTTTTGAGCACGCAGGGTTGAGAGAGAACGGGTCCAAATATAGTTGAAGTGACAGTTCAACATAACATTTTATGTATGGCATTTTGTGATGGAGCTATAAAAGTTATAAATTTTGCTTAAATAAACAAAATAACTCACAATAAATATACAACCTAACAGAACTTTCGAGTAACGAGCAAACAAAATAAGACTGCCAACTCGACTACTCAATCCGCGTTTATAGGACACCATTTCTACTCGACTACGCCCTCCAAGCGTGGTCGAGTCGAGAAGTGAGTCGACCCAATTTCAACTCAAGCCGTGTATACATGGAGTTGAACCCGAGTTGAAACATGGTTCAACCCTGCATGTAAACATGGTAAATATTTTACAGTTTTGAAGTTAATGGAAGGATTATTGAGTTGTGCAAGGATATTTTATATATAACTAGGTGGAACCCGCCGGCGTTTTACAGCGATAATATAGATGCCTAGTGGGGGTGGATGTTGAAAGTGGGGTGGTGTGGCTAGAGACGCATAATATGTAAGCTATCATCTGAGTTGCTCCATTGTTCCAGTTTTTTAACTTAAGTTCAAATATTTTTAAAAACGCCGTTCAGAAAATTTGAGCTCTCCACGTCGACGTATAGTGAAAACCCCAAGTTTTCTATGGCAACACCAAGAAAGGGTTACCGATTCCAATTTTTCTTTCTATAAAAATCTTATTCGGACTTTTACGAAAATTTAAAAAACAAAAATTAACCAAATTCGTCCAGCCGCTCTCAAGTGATGCGATTACTAACGAACAGCATTTCATATTTATTTATATACATGACCTGATTGTTAAGAAAAATCACAAATAGGTGGTTTTGGGCTTAGAAGGCAAGCTAGGCGCCAATCAAAAACCAGTTACGACAAAATATAAAATAGTAATTCCGAGACCATATCCGGTCTTTTGCGTTTTATGGTATCTTCTCAGAAAGAGGTGTTATGACAGATGAACAATCTTCTAAAGCCCATGTGAACAAAACGCAGTGTTTTCAGAATACACTTACGCCCGCGAGGACTTTCATTGAATAAATTCTAAAGCTGTATACGGGTGGGGGTGGCCGATCGCACTCAACCAAATTTTGTTGCCTTCTTTCATCTTCTGCAAGGATAAGAAGATAATGACTGTCTTATATTATGATGTATGTTCCTCTTTAATTGGGAAAGGAGAACTCCTTTTCTGGTTTGAGATTCTGGCAGAATCCATATAAGTACCCCAGGATTGAAGGTGCTTGATAATTGGTAAGAATGAATCAGGTGGTTGAATTAAATGAAAGATCGAAGTTTGTAGTGTACTGCATGTGCACGTTTTGATGAACGTCATTATGATGTGTTAAAGTTTGTCTTTAATGGTGAAAGGGGATGTTGAATTCAAAACTTGTATTCACTTTATGATTATGGTGGGGTGCACACGATAAATGGATTGCATATTTTAATGAAAATACGATTGCCAGTACTAGGACTTGGAATATCGCTCCTACTCGAATGGATCACTCTAAAAGTAAATCTTATTCCGGTTCTAAACTCCTTATTGATTAACTCCTTCTGGAGCAAGACTCCATTTGGTTTGAAGTAAATGCTCTACAAAAAAGCATTACTTTGCCTGGAGTTTTTGAAATGCTACAACAAGTTGAAGCTCGCAAATAATATTGCCAATTAAAATATTGGCTTACGGAGTCTTAAGGAGACTAAAGCAGACCGACCAACAAGCAATCATGAGGTTATATCCAATACATATATGGACATAATGATGGTAGAGCAAAATGGATTGGACACCTACGCATAATATTAAAAGTTATTTTGATTGAAATTTTTATATGGCAACCCCACGGAGGAGTTGCCCGATTTGTCTCATTTTCGAACTTAATTTTACTTTTTTTTTTAAAGTCCGTGTACAAAATTTCAGCTCTCTAAGTATACGCGTTCTCGAGTTATCGTGCGCACAGACAGACAGACGGACGGACATGCAAAAATCAAAATAACTTTTAATATTATGAATGGGTGTCCAATCCATTTTGCTCTACCATTATTATTTCGAGGTGTTACAAACGGAATGACAAACTTAGTATACCCCTATGATTTCATCTAGGGTATAAAAACATTACTTTGTTCGTGAAAATAATCATTTGCCGAAAAATAATTAAATGCTAGTTGGAAAGCAAAGAAATTCTAATTAGAAAATTGGCAAGAACGATTGAAATTGAAACGAACAAATTTTTCGCCATGTATGACGTAAGCAACCAATTGAAAGATGAATCGGCCACACGGTATAGTGACAGAAGTGCCATTTTTGTATCTTCCGCTGGGCCTGGGCCCGGGGCCCCACGATCCATGAGACCCTCTAGCTCTTGCGACAGTATAGAACATCCGATGACCAATTTTTCAACCAGTAAAACAACTGCTGATAGAATTTGGCTACTACAGCATAGCAAACATTTTCTCGCATTTGCGGAAAGTTTTGAAAGAAGAGCAACTATGCGAGAATTTTTCGGTTTTATGAATCTCTCGAAATATTGCGAAGTACACCTACATGATTTTTTTAGATTGTGCATGACAAGGCAAGCGTGCCAGCGTCATTCTTTTTTAAATATTGGGCCAAAAAAGACAATAAGTATATAGTGAGTGCTGAAAGAATAATATTTACACTTGCAATTTGATATTGAGTAGTTGTCACGAAGCGTAGCTTACTCGTTTATCAGATTCTTAATCGAATAGTTTTCACGGAGAAATCTCGAATATTGACATTTGTAAAAAGCAAACTTTAATTTCTGAGCACTCATTTCACTATATATGTAGTTATTTTTCGGTCGAATTCTTGGAAAAGAATATCGCTGGAACGACTCTCCTCTTTAAGTTAACCTATTACACCTTATGTTAACACCAGCCTTTAAACAGTTATTAACTCATAACCTATTCAGGTCACACCGAAATTAGATGATACTTTGTAAAACGACGTGGGTGTAATAGGTCATATTAAAGAGGAGAGTCTACAGTTTACAGTTTTTATAAAAAAAGTTATGTTCGCCACCTTTTTGCAAAAATAATAGAGGTTAAATTAAAAAAAAAGGTTAGAAAATCCGAAATTTTGAGTTTAGACAACCATAATTTTTCAGGGGAGAGGGCTATGGGGCTGATTGAGTTGAGTCGTTCGGAAGGCCATGGAGTTCTGCTTACAATAAGCTCCTAACTGTGACCATGCACGCTGTAGTTTTTAAGATACACGGTGTTTTGTGAAAAACTAGCTTTTTTTCTTAATCACTCTGTAACTCCTAAACGGTTGATATGCCCCCCCCCCCCCCATGCCATACAATTTTTTGTTCATCTAGCTGAGTACTATCACTTCCCGCTCTACTGATCTCCTAGTGGGAAACACCCTGTATAACACAATTATTGTGATGGCATGTCTGGGCATAAGTGTAGTAAAATGCACGTGCTTCGTGCTAAATACATATGTGTGGGTTGGCTCTATTGCCATCATTTCTTCGCCAAAAATTTCTTCTTCTTCCTTTTGCAAAGCGAATTATCTTTAACAGCTGGGCTGACTGAAAAGGAAGTGTGCACATTCTCCAAAACGTGTTAAGGTCTTAAAATTAAAATTTTTACAAAAAAAATTATATAGAATACTAATTCTGGCAGGTTAAGAGATCTAAATCGAGGGGTTAGATTTATAACCCCTTTAAAATGTGAACAAAATTCAAAATACCGCAAGTAAGCTACCATCTACTGATACATAGTGAACTGCTTATTTTCTTCCTCTATTTTGCAAACGTTTTTCGTCCACGGAATAAGGATATAAATTGATAAAGTCGATTGCTGTGAGCCGCTACATATAAAGAATTTTGGGTAAAAATTGGGCTTATCAGTTAAACAAAAGTATAGGCAACACCGATGAGGAGCGGGGGAGGGTTGAATCCTTCATACCCACCCCATATCTATATGTTTTTACGTTGCAAAAGCTCAGGGGATACCGTAATATGAAGGAAGAAGGGGTAGAAAATTGAAGATTATTGGGTTAAGTTACATATATTTATACAATTATTTCTTGGTAAACATTTTATAAAATAGATTTCTAATATTATTGCTCATGCAAAGTAAATATATATTTCTGTGAACAAAAACTGTAAATGTGATAAATTCGTTCGTTGGAAAATGATAAATGAAAAAGCAATGATTTCATAAAAAAGAAATTTTAATGAATAAAATGATCTTATTTCTCGTTTCATCAGAAGTTTTATTAATAATTAAATGTGGAAGCAAATTTTTTGATACTCTAGAAAAAACCAGGCCTGACATTGCATTTGTATTGCCTAAAAGTAATTATTGTGCGACAAAATGAATTGGATACTCACTAATAATATTAAAATTACTTTTATTTTGCATATCCATAATCGCACGGTAATAAGAGAGCGCATTGATTTAGGTAATTTAATTTTGAATGTCGAGTTTTTTAAAATTTCGAAAGTGGGTGAAGTAGAGCAACTTCTTCATACGGTTGCTTTATAAAAATTTAATTGTTCACCATTAATTTATACACATGTCAGTTAGAAAATTTGTGTACAACTATAACTTTTTCATAAAGTTGAAATTTTGTGTTCGAAAATGGTTAAAATCAGGCAACTCCTTCATATAATTGCCATATAAAAATTCCGATCTTGAACGCATGCTTGAGTACTGTGTGAAAATTCGTTTACTCAGAACTCTGAAATTTAAGGCATTTAATTTAACATACAATTTCAAAGGTGGCTAAAATCAATACAAAAATTCCGATACATAGGTATACTGGAAAAACGGTCAGTCCTAGAGGTTTTCAATGTACTGAAAGGTACCTCAGAATGAGAAAATCTTTGAATGTGATTATGAACATTTTTATTCTCTGACGATTCTTTCCAGAAAACTGCCCCACCGATCTAACGAACCCATATTCGAAACAGAAAGATAAAAGGGCTATATTTACAGCCATTGATCTAGGGTATAGCAAGAATTGGCACTGAACCAATTATAGCTTTTGCTAGTTAAGTTATCAGTTACATTGCTTTCATCATCATTGTGAACAAATCTTCAAAAATATTCTAATTTTATCAAAAATATCTCTATAATGATTCCCTTTCTCATGGGTTTCTCATCTTTTCTTGATTTTACTTGGTCAATTATTATTTAATTATTCAAGGAAACTTTTTGGGAAAATATACAAACAGATTTTAGCATTTTAGCGCATACCGCAGGTAAATATAGATCAGGGTAAACTTATGCACAGTTTTTCCTCTCTTGTATTTATTAATTTAATTTAGAATCGTAAAAATATAAAAGTTCTCTAAAATTCTTCAATTTCATCTGTTATATATAGTAAACCTGCAATGCACACGTGGGTCTGATACGCCCAAGAGAAAAGTTAACTAAATACAAAAAATTAACCACAATAGCAAACATCACGCACTTACATATAAGCAGAGGACTTTCAAAAGTTAAAAGCATATCTAACAGAGAGTGTTAAGGGCTTAAGGGCTTGAGAGTTCAGCTACTACTGATATGAGCAACACAAGAAGAGACAGTACTTTCTGCACCAAAAGAAGGACATGTCATTACTTTTGTGAAAAATGCAACAAGTATACATCTGTTTACAATACGCTCATTATATTTGTTCAGAGTGTTCCGTCAATATGTTATAAATAGAATAAAGTTTGAGTTCAATAAATCAGTGCGCATTTTCAAATTCAGAGCATCGAGCCTGTAAGGCCCGAGGTGTACTATATAATTGTGTGATTTGTTTTCATGTGTGTACTGTAGAGTGAACTATGAAAAATATCTATGTAGGTATATCCTATTCTTCGGTCAAAGTAATTCCATTGACCTATCGCCTACATACGTATATAGAGTGTTTCCTGCATGGTGGTCCATAGAGCGGGAGGTGATAGTACTCATCTAGAAAAACAAAAAATTGTATGGCAGGGGGGGGGGCATATCAACGGTTTAAGAGTTACAGGGTGATTAAGAAATTATGCCAGGTTTTCACAAAACACCCTATTACTTAAAACACAGGACGTATGGTCATCTTTTAAAGCTGATTAAATGCAGAACTTCATGGCCTTTCCAAAGACTGCTCAACCAACCCATACTCCTCTCTCCTCAGGAGTTATTGTTGTGTAAGCTTAAAATGTCGGATTTTCTTACCGTGTTTTAATTTGACCTCTATTTTTATTGCAACAAGGTCATTAATATAACTTTTTTTTATAAAAACTGTAAACTGTATAGGTACCCTTCGTAGCATATAAAGTCTGGAAATCGATTTGATGAAGATTTCAAGTGAACTACATTTTCTGTATCTATTGAAATTTTTGAAAAATTACTTCAATTGCGGTTAAAGAAAGCCCTGTTATTGTGCACAGCTTATTTGTTTGGAGGTGAGTGCAAAAAGTGCATTTATTTACTGAATTGTGTTTTGAATAATCAAGCATGGTACCTAGAATAGAATATATTATTACTAATTCATAGATCAAATTGTCTCTTGATACAAATTATTCCCTGTTCCCTTTCAGCCGCCCTGTAAGCCAGTTCAATTATTTGGTCTGTATTTTTAGTTAAGTTTTTTTCACGAATGGATTAATAATTAAAAAATTACTGAACTAATAATACGTGTTGTTTGAAGTGACAAATAGAATAGTTGGTATTGGCGAGCTAATCCTGCATTATCATGATGATGGAAGAAGTTAAAAATGGGGTAGAAATGATATATAAAAAACAGAAATACACGCACTCCGAAGAAAATTTAAAGTCCACGAAAAAATTAGTAAAAATCAGTTCTAGCGATTTTGAATATCAGTCCAGCGAAAAAATTCTGTAATTCTATTCCCAATCTAGGAGAATGTTTTTGGAATAAAAAAAAAATCCGAAAACGGCTCCTGAAATTATAGTAGATGTGCCTAATATTAGAATTAAGATTGTCCAAAGACACATTTGGCAGAGCTTGGTATATCAGCGAAAAAACAGTTTATGTTAATGCTACCAACAGGAAAAAACGGTTTTGTAACTTAAGGAGCATAAAGTTTAGACCATACGAAATATTTTCTCTGGTCTTGCTAATCCAAATTCAAGTTAGGTAATAGTGAACACACAAATTGTCGATATAATCCAGGCGTACATAAAAACTAAGAAAGAAATTTATGGTTTGAAGAGATTAATTTTATTTCGATGTAGGTCCGATAATTTGGATACAGGACATTATGGACAAAACGAGATAGAAGAGATACTATCAGATATAATGCTTCTCTATTTCACTGAAAACATGCCAGAATCTACAATGTTTCCATCCTAAACCCACTAGAACTGTTAAATGTTGGTTCTAGAATTATAATGTGTGAGCACTAGAAAGAAAAAAGTCCTTGATAGGATCTATACAGTGCAGGTGTTAGACTTTAATAGGGTCTAAAGTAACAGGAATTACACATGAGCTGAGTAGATATTTCGAGTTAAAATAAAATGTAGTAAACTTTCAGATTTCGTATAAAATTATCGCATCTTAAGAGGAATGCTTTTAATTAACTGTTCTCCGTATCCTTTCAATTGAGAGATCAAGAGTAAATTATACATGTGCAGTGTTCACATTAACAGAGCTTAGATACTGCAAGCACACATGAAATCAGTTTCCAAAAAGTGCAATAGAGACTAAAAGTTAAGTTACCTTGAAATTTCCAATAAAAAGGTAACAAAATTTTTGTCCGCCGCTGTTCCTATATATTGAACACCACATAAGTTCGAATAAGTTCTTTAATTTACACACATGACACAGGACTTCCAATCAATCCGGTAATTAAGCTGCAAAAATCATATTACAGCTACAGATAGAACGCTGTGACAAAAACTGTAACACTGCGGCGATTGCAACATTTTACCAATTATTCGTGGCAATTAACGCACTTAATTGATATAGAAATGATTTCGTAACTACTTTTGTGAATTTTCTATTTCGGATGGGTATGTCCGCGCTATTTATCTATATAGATATCCAGCTGAAACTTTACAGAAAAGAAAAAAAAAAAGAAAAAAAAAGGATGCTGCTGCATTTCTATATAATAATACTCACACACCCACGATTTTGATGCAATTTTGCACAGAGCGGGAATTTTAAATAAAATTAAGAAAAACTAAAGTTATTTACTATAGGATAATGCAAAATTGGGAATTATTCATTTTGATTTGTCTAGGCAGATTTTATGTTAGTTTTCTTAGTTGCTTAGAACGTGAATTGTGATACTTCTGCCAAAAAGGATATATTTACACCTATAACTTTTGTGTTTCGCAGAGTATTAGACAACAATCTCTAAAATTCAAGCAACAAACAATCGGAATTAATTTAATTTTTTTAATTTGACCGCACATTATGCAAACTGAATATCTATAAGTAGGTATGCATAATGAACCCTATTCCGGTAACATGTGTTTTCTTTGTATAGATGAAACTGATATATGAAAACATATGTATATGTACATGAACGTATCACTGCCGGTGATTTATTGGGTAAAAGAGACAATGTCACAGCAGGTGGACGATTTCATGGTTGTTAAGGGCAAAGAATGAAATCCTAAAACGATTTCATGCATCCAAAAGTCATCAACATATGTTGTACACTTCCTAGATGAATTCATTTTCCTTAGAAGAACAATAGAAATATTTCCTATTGTTTAATAGCAACCAGGATGCACATATGTGGATGCATAAGGACTCTTAAATTCTTCTTAGTCACACTTTTAGATTCTATCCCTCGCACTTGGTTCTGGGTGAATATATGTATTTTCAAGCAAACTTCTACTAACCTCTCTATGTGACAACCTAGATATGGATCACCTTGATCTACCAAATTCAGGATATCTTTCACAGAAAACGGAGTCGCATTACATGAATCATTTCCAGACACTGAGCCACTTCCGGGGCTGCCGACTTCATAGTATCCCTGCTGTAGCATCTCCTAGTCCTCACTTTTATTGCTAGTTAATTCTGCCAGCAGCAGCACTTCTTACACAGCCACTTAACTTAAGTACTTTAATAAATAAACCGACTACTATACACCGAGCGAACAATCACAAGAGGCGCATCGAGCGAGCGCTAATTACCACTAATCAAGGCACAAGAAGTGGACAAATTCGTCTCGCGCAATTATCTCTTATTAGCATGCTCAATTGATCGCGGCAAGTGGGAAACTGATACAAAACACTTTTCCGATTCCATTTCAATGTGTACAGAGGCAGGAAGATTTCAGTGAGAGTGGAGGAAAACTAGTGAGATCTGCCCAAAAAAGCTATTACACAATGGACTCTAGAAGAGGTCGCTTTGGGAAAAGTACGAGAACAGAAAAAAAAATGTTAATCAAGCATGCATACCCAATACCACAGTCACTGCGTTACAATCAGCAGCGTACACCACCGCACTCACTTTTAGGCTCATTCAATGTTCCAATACAGAGCAGTACAACGGGATATTAAATGAAGCTCCGCCCTTTCAAAATGGTGATTGAAAACCAATCACAGCGCTCATATAAAGTATTGTGGGGAATATTGTGAATGCATTATTGGCCCAGGCTGACTTGTTTCATTTTCTTGGATTCCTACTTAATTCTCAACAGTTGGGAGAATTTATCGTTCAGTTGCTATGAAAGCTTAATTTTGGATGCAGGTAGGTACTAGGCGAAGACATTTATTAACTGCAATCTGATAAAACTCAGTGCATGTTTGAAGGCATTCATTGTAAATGTAAATGCCATGGGTTTGCGAAGTGTTCGAAAATCAATTTTTATGAAAAAAGGATATCAAAACAGAAATCCATAAAACAAGATGAAATCCCCCTTGAATTGATTTGCTACCGACTTCTTTTAGTAATATTCTGACGAATCTTTTTTTTCAGGACAAGATAAGTTAACACGGTTGAAGAATTGATTATAAGTCGTAAGTATATCGCTAAGGCCATGCATAAATGAACCGAGACTGCTTTTTGTAGAGAGATTCATCGTAAGTGAGCCCACTTTTGTAGTAGATATTTGAGTTAGAGGGGGTTGCCGGTATATGCGATGCGTACATCTTTAAGATTTTATCACATAGTTACCACGATTTTGGGTTGAATGGATATGTTACCATTTGTGATATACCTACAGTACTTTAACTGTGGCAAACGCTGTCAATCTTTTGTTTTTCAGGGCCTTTGACTAATATACTTATGGCTGACTGCTGAAGACAAGTAAATCTATGTACATTGATGGCCATAAACTACAAAAACTGTCAAGTTAAAGAGTTCTTAAAATATGTAAACAAAAAGTTTTATTTAACATTTAAAGAGAGTGGATTAAAATGATGAAATCGAAAGCCCTGATTTATGCTTCATTTTTTACTGTACCTAGCTGTCTACTTAAAATTATTTGTGCCTGCCGTTGTTCGGGTATTTATTATTATTGTTGATATGAAAATGCTCTTCTGTATAGATTGTCACATTGTAAACAACCTTGTAGGTAGGCTTAAAAGTTAAAAAAGCTGACTGCTTTTCGATCAAAAATGAAAAATTTAACTTTTTTACGGCGTTAACCATTTGGAAAAATATTTTATTATTCCGAAGGATCAAAATATTGATGTTGCCATTGAAAAGCTACATAAATGCCTACTTTATCAATAGTATCCCAAAGCAGCCGCCAGGAAATCGATACAGTATTCTACCAAAGGAAAGCTATACTTGATCAGTTTTCTTTTCGAAATGTCATCAGTGATATAGTTATCCCTCCTTTCAGATCTCCAGTTCAACACAACACTAAAATATTCACCTTCGGTTCCTTCATCTTATATCTAATCACCAATCCTGCATATTTTTAATACGACTATCAATGCCTTTAGGTTAGGTTAGGTTAGATAAGATGGGTGCCGCTAGAAGTATCTAGCCTGTTTGACTTAGACCTTCCAGTGGTCCATTGTGCCCCTTGACCTCATGGTATAACCTTTAAACTCGCCCCAGATCCATCGTGCTTCCCTTAAGAATCTCAGAATCCATCTGAACTCTTTACTTTGCAGCTCCCACGCAATTAAGAAGAAGTAGCTACCTAATAGCCCACCTCTTTTATTCATCAGAACGGGACAATCGCAAAGTATCTGTTGGATGGATTTGATTTTTTTCGAATCTTTACACATCTTGCAGAGATCGTTCGCCGCTATTTCTAATCTGTTCGCATGGTCGCCTGTGGCCCAGTGACTCTGACTCGTGATGACCCCGACTAAATTCCTGGTATTTGTTCTATTGCTATTAAGCAGTTCTCTTTTCCTCTTCCTATCATATACAGGCCACAAGTGCCTCGGAATACGGCAGGTCTTCCAATTGATTCACTGGAGGCCTGCCTTTTGATAGGTACCCTTGATAATTTCCTCTTCTAAAGCTCCGGTCGTGATCCTCACATAAGCTGCCCTTGCGGAGCAATCCATTTCAGAACCCTTTTTTGCGAACTCAACAGCCATTTAGATTTGCTTTAAACTGGAAGAGCGTAGAGGTTCAGCCAATTAAGAGAAGCGATACAGATCAAGTACACCAAGCCTTTAGATCTATATATAAAAATTCTTCCACTATATTCTAAAGTAGTAGACCGATTTGTTTTCAACCAAATAAAAGCTTCTCTTAGAACTGCTATCTTCCGAAGCAACGTTGTGGAAGATCATATCACTTCTAGTTCTGGTATTGCAGCGAGAAAGTTAGGTGTAAGGTTGTCGAGATAGGCCAACTTGCTGCATTATGGTTCTTTATATTTCTCTAAAGCATTTGATTTAATTTTTTTTTTCAGTTTGCTCTGGCGTTAATACTTTCGGTCGGTAGCTAAACGTTGAAATTTGTCTCTTCGTAGCTTCAGTGGAGTAAGGGGTCCAAGAGACAACAGCTGGTTTGAGTTCAATTTCATGCTTTATTGCTTACGTCCCTAACAAAACTGTAAAATATTTAAAGTAAGTATTAGATGACTAAAACTAGCTGAGAGGTACGTTGGGATAGCCTTCCGTTGCATACGTACTGATTATTAACTTCCGTTGTTCACGTAATATTACTACTACTCGTCAGTTTTATCACGTACTGGCGAGAGCAAAATAGCTTTCTGTTGCACACTTGCTCTAGTGGGTTAGTTATCCGTTTTTCACGTATCGGCAGAATTTTAGGTATTGACGGATATTCTAGGTTTCCCGGATAAGCCAGTTCAATTTCTAGAACATTTAGATCGGACGGTCAGGGGGTTGACGGTCTGGTAAATCTCTATTACCCTACTTATAATATTTATTCAAAAAGTTCCTATGAATTATAAGCGATTGGAAAACTTCGATAATAGTTCTACACATGTCTCGCTATATACAGCTTCGTTAAAATCTGGAATCAATTTTGATCCCATTATTGCATGTTATTACGTTGTATATATTAATAACCTTGTATTGGTCCCAAAAGACTGTCTTACTTTACTCTTTTGCTGATTTCATAGTTGTATTTAGTCATGAGTTATTTCGAATTATTTTCAGGGGTTCAACATATGGATAATAATCTTTTACTAAATTGTATTAAGTTTCAGAATATTGTTCCTTTCAACAGAACAGATTCAAGCTGTTAGTTTCCTGGAAAACAAAGTCGGAGTTTACATAATCCATAGTTAATAAAATCAGGCCTCCCAGAATTCAGATTTGTTATAATCCAGAGCTGGGAAAATCAAGATATAATAAAATTAAGAAAAATCCGGAAAAATCCAGAAAGTATTCGGGTTAGGCACGAAATGCAAGAAAACAAATTTCAAAATAACAAAATTTAGAGCGAAATAATCAAGAGGTGACAAATCCAGAAACGGCAAATGACAAAATTCAGAAATAAATAAATTTCCAAATTTTCAAAATATTTGTATGTACAGTCTTCATTTCCTCATAATATATAGAAAGTTCGTTATGAGTTCTTTGCAATGCAGTCTTTCTCTATATTAGGTATTTGTCCGAAATGGAAATGGATAATGCGTTTTGAAAATTGTGTCCGGAGAACCTTTTAAAGGCTTTTAGAATATATATTTGACTCACTTGGGCGGATTTCACAACCTAATTGCAATAATTCAAGCAACATTTCTTGTTAAGCTTTTTTTTAAGCGTTTAATAAATCCTTATGACTTCAAACTCCATCCTAACCATGTATACATTTAAAAAGCTGTTGTAAAACAGTAGGAATAACTTTAACGTTCAATCAATTAACCAAATAACTAAATTTTTCTTTTTTTTTATACGTAATTACATACTTTCGGTATTTTGCAGTTTTGAGAAGATTTTAAGAATAAATAGTTGAAAACTTGAACAAGTGGATTTCCTTTTTGTTCCTGACTAGTTTCTTTAAGTGTGCGTTGGATTCATAAATATGCACACTTACGTCACATCAGTGTCGTGAGTTTGTCCTATTGGTGGCTTTTTTATGGAAAAGTTTTAGTGGTCGTAAATCTTGCTGAACAATATCAGACTTTGGCTTTACAAATTGATTGATTTTTTCCAAGCGTTATTTTTCCTTTCGGAGATGGTCATATTTCTACACCAAATTCCGTCATTAATCATTTAAACAATTTCTTTCGTAATGAACAAGTAATGTGCACATACAATCTAATAATATCTTACATTGCTTAATGCAGAACAAGTATATATAAAAATGCTTTGCAGTTTTAATAAAATTCCAAAAACGCAAAACAAAATGATTCTAAGAACAACTGGGATGTTTACCTTGTAAAGCTGGAAAAAGAAACCAAAAAAGCGATGACTGCACACACAAGCTTTTCACTGTTTGTTTAAGAAATAACTTAAACCAGAAACCATTTTGTAAGTCATAATGAAATGTAAGGTGCAGTTAGACTCATCTCTGTACTATCTTTAAAGGACTATGATGCTACTGGATTCTATGCTTTTGCATTTTTTATCTTCTGGATATGGCCTATCTGGATTTGTCATGATCTAAAATTTCGCGCAACAGAAATTATTTATATGGATTTTTCTGTATGTCGTCTGGAAGGTTGATTGAATTGCTATTGCCAGCTCACCGTAGTCCTATCAATAACAAGTTTTGATAAATATTAGATGGCGCAAATGTCGATAGTGAGAAATCATTTACAATGATTGCATATGCATCAATGTTGAGTTGGGGTCCAGTTCTGGAAATTTTTGTATGACAACACTACAAAGAAGGTGCCCAATTGAGCCCATTTTCGAACTTATTATTACAAGAACTCTTTATGTGAAATTTTAGTTCCTAGCTTAACGTATTCTCAATTTGTTTCCAAATATATATTGAAAATAAAAAACATTTGCAAGGCATGGCAATACAATGAAGGAACTACCCAATTTTATCCATTTACGGACACGATCTTTGTTAACGGCTTCGGGTATACTATTCACAACAATCTCTATTGATGCTAAGAAATTAATTTAAACAACTCTCTAATGTATCTATGTACGTAGCCGCATTTTTAATATTACCATAAATTCGTAGTCGAAAGACTCTAAAAGCAATATCGAATAATTCAATGCTGTTTTTTGTTCAAGATGTATTTTGTCTATCATGTTAATTGCATACTTTTTAATACAATACAAAATTATATAAGCAAAGGCTTTCTGCATTTATTTTCAAAAGATTGAATGAGAATTTGAAATCCCAATGCCTAGACAATCATCATTTTTTGTACTATTTATTTTAAATATTCTAATCAAATGCAAGAGCAATAGCAACTATTTTGTGTGAGTTTTGATGCGCGTATTAATTGCTTTTTCTCTAAAAAATATTTAATAAATTGTTTGTTCATTCAAATTAATTTGTTAATCTAAATGTAAATATTTCTACTTATTTTTTATCGTTTTTACCACCTAACTTCTAACAATCCAAATCGGATTTAGTTTTAGTTTCAACTTTGGAAAATTTGTAGCAGTAAATAATTAATCAAAACTCAAATATTTAACTTCATATTTTTTACCACCGAGGCAATACTAGGTACACTCTAGTTAAAAATTTCTGTTTATTATTTTTTTTTTACAAAAATAAACACTTCAACATTATACTTAACAGCTTTACTTTCGGGAAATATGGATGTAGGAACTTAATTTTGATGTGATTGCACTTGGTATATAATATATGTATATACACTCCAAAATATGAAAAATCTTACAGGACCATACGAAAATTACCAACATAAATACCAAGAAATCATTTTGCACGAAATCGCAAAATTGCTTCTTTCGTTTGGGAATCTACTTCACTTTTCTTGGAACCTACTACATTTACTTTTCGTAAAAGACACAGCAGTTAACAGTTGTTAATTAACGTTACCCAAATGTAAAATTTAAAAAGTATATTGTGTATATATCTAGGATAACATTTTTGATGCAGCCTACATTATTGCCTATTTCAGGAAAGGTCTTAATTGGATTCTAACTCATTATCATTATTTTGGCAAAAACATTATTATAGTTCCAGGACGTAACTCACCATCAGAGATGCTCTACATTCCCTAAGTGATTTTTAAAAAATCCTGCCGATAAACATCTTTATATTTTTAGAACAACGGGGACAACTGTTGGATTTGACCCGGAAAAGTTCCCATGCATTAAGCAAACATTTAGAGAGCGTAACCTTATGCTCTACCGACAACAAATTTCAATTTTATGTCTACAAGATAACCAAGTGGCATATGGCTTCTGTGTATAAAGAGATAGCAGGCTTGTCACGGATTCGATGTTATGAATTATACGAACATTTCTGTGTTGTGGGTGAACCGATTTATAGTGGGAGGTTTTACAATAATGCTATACATCTCCCAGTTCTGGTACTCTGGCAGTTTACAAAAATTGCCTATAGAAAGGCAAATGAATCTTATGCGGTCTGAGCTGATTGCCATGTAAATATCTATTTGATTAGTAACTTTCCCTTAAAATAGAATCGGTGGTCACTCAAGTACCACATTACACTGCATGCACAGATCGAATTCACAGACCGCCTATGGCGGTGGCGCCTCACAAGTGTACACCAGTGTCTGTTTCATTTCATACGGAAAATATGTTTTCCTAAATTTTAAAAGTATCTACCCTTGGTCACAATCACAACCCCGCAAGCAGCTTAGATTACTGTTCGGCGAACGACGACAACAAATTGCTTATTTTGAAAGATATATGAGATTCCCTGAAATGAGCATACGCGTGACATTTTTTGAATCTTGATTATGGACTTTTCGGATTCTCCAAGGGAAAAATAGAGAATAGAATTAGAATGGGCATTTTAGCTAAAAACTTTTTAAAAGGCAAGTTGGTAAATTATAAGAAATGATTTCATCATAAAACTACAAAACTTTGTTGCGATGTGGTATCCGTGCTCGTGAGGTGATAGCCTTAAATTTGTTACTGAGAGTGCGATTTTCACAATTTTTCGAGTGATCACAGTTCTTCGTTTCTGAGAGACGAAAATTGTTCAAACTGAAATTTAAATATCAATATGTTAATAGCTATTTTTCATCCTAAGGGAAAAAAGTCTCTCTCTCTTTTTGGAGTTTTGAGAAAATTATAAGTTTCTTTTCTCCATATAAAATTAAAAACTTATTTCAAATGTATTTTTTGAGAATTAATTATATCACAAGCTTTAGTGTATTTCGGAGACAGAGTCTTCATGAATAGTTTAACAAATTATAAATAATAGTTTTGACGCTAAGTAAAAAAGCCTTATATGTCCCAAATTTGACTTGTTTATAAAAAAAACAAAAATAAGAATAAAAAACAACGCCTATTTTAAAATAAGAGCTACAATATAAATTAATTAAAACTAAAAAACCAAAAAGTTCGTTTTGATGATTTGTTGCACTTATGTCTTACTTATATCTATTATTCTATCTTTGAAAGAATTCGAAATTTGCCAAAAATATTAAACGATTTAGAAGAGAAATCTGAGAAAGTTTTTTAAGTTCCGTTTTGCCCTCAATGGTAAAAAATGCGGGAAACCTTTTTTCATAACATTTTCAGAGTTTAGACTTCCAAAATTAGTTTACTCAAAATTTGTATTGATATTTTAGCTTAGTATAATATTTGTTACTGTTGCCCCACTGTGGAACGCTAGTACCTTGCCACGCACAGTAAATATGTATGTAGGTGGTGGTCACTATTGTCCTTTCTTCCTGTGAAACGTCTGAAATAACGACTGATGTCAACATCATAATTATATACCCTATATACCTTCGATGAAAATTGTAATTCTTGGAAATCTTGGAATATTTTTAAATAATTACTATATTGTATATAAGTCTACACAAAAATTGAATTAGATTTCAATATTTAGGTTGTATTGAAAATAATTTTCAATATTACGCAAAAGTAAAATTTAATTCAATTGTATTACTTTATTTTATATTAAAGTTCAATTTTGAATTATATTGCAATGCAATACATATTGATTTAAATTTAAGTTGCTTTTAGTATTGCAAATGCAATATTGCCAGAAATTTAATATTAATATAAGTGTATTGAAAATGTTTAATCAAAATATATTGAAACTTAATATTCTCTTATATTGAGAAAACAATACAGCCCTACATAGTTTATTCCAAATTTATTAGAATACGCTTGTTATATTAATGTGCTTTTCTATTTTTACTTTAGTTCATTTAAAATAAAAATTCAATTTGAAGTTCATGATGTTATTTATTTAGTTATGATTTTATGTAATGTTTGTAAATGTTTGTAAAGTTGTATGGTAGTTCTTAATAGTTACATATTTGAAATATACATAGTTTAGACATAAATACTTGTTGACAGATTCTTATTATAATACTGATAATTTATAATTCGAGTATTTCCTATGAAGATTTTCGTTTTTTTTTAAATCTAATTCAGCCGTACGATATATTTCATAATAATAATAAAAATTTGACAAAAAATGAAATGTTAATTTAATTTCTGCGTACAAAAGATACGAAAATAAATTCAGTTTACTTCTAAATATTTTTAATTTCTTTTTGTGTTTTTCTTTTTTAATTAGCCATTTAAATTGTTATTTCTATTTGTTAATTAATTTCAACCAATCTTGTATTTGTAATTGGTATAGTAGTGTTTACCTTATAAATGTATGTGGCAAAATAGTTAAGAAAGTTTTTTAAACCATAATAAAACTCTTAAATATTGATCCAACTGTTAAAATTAGCGGTTGCTGGTTTCTTAAATCATAGGATGTTTTGGGGATATTTATGTGTAATAAATCAAAATGTTTAAAGCTAAAAATAAAGCTTAATTTAAATTTTCTTAAATGTTCAAACTTTACAAGTTTATCTACTATTTTTTCAAATTTTTTTTTTTTCACTGATTTTGATTTGGATCCTAATGCCGTTGGTGGAAGAAGTTTTAATAGCATGAAGAATTTGTTCACTTCAGTATTCCAACCTGTTTCATTCAATGAATATAAATTTTCGATTTACAACATCCATCTGAAGGTTTCGTGATATATTTCTTCTATCTTTTCTGAATATTTTCTCCAATTTTGTTGTAGTAGATCTGAGTGATCTGAGTTTTGTTGAAACCACAATTCAAAGTCATATAATATCTATAAATGCAATATGGATATTATTTTTAATCAATTTAAAACCTTAAGATTGAAACTTACCAGTTTAGAATTAAAGTAAAAGAAAGGAAAGTATTCATAAATATTTATTGTTGATGAAGCGAGTTTTCTTTTTTTATCAAGAGTTTGTGTTAATTTTATTTTAATGACATTTTCCTGTACAAATGCATCGCAATTTTTGGAGAACTCCAGATCATGATCAGTTAATTCTCGTGAACTATTATTAATTATTTCTGTTTCTTCGTCTGTAGTTTTCTTCGATCTTTTTACTCTGCAATTATCACCACTAATTTTTTTTCTTTTATTGTTGACATTTTTTAAGCTGGTAGCCAGCCAACCAATATTTGTACTCGAATTAATGTAAAAAAAATTATAGATTCACAGTTTTTTGCTCCCATAAAACATATTAACTTACAATTTCTCCAACATTGCTTTGGCTTATTAGATCGTGCTATTTTTTACACATACCATAGAATAACAGGAGGCACACTTTTTTTTTATATAAATGGATCACTATAATTACATGTTAAAAAGAATGTAATTGTGAAAATACTGCACGGCTTTAACCTCAAATTCGTAAAAAAACGACGTAAATTTTCAGAATTTCGAAGATTTCACGTGGATTGAACGGTTTTTGGCAATGCTCTGCAATATTTTTCAATCATGAAGCTTTTTTCGTTCACCTTTATTTGGATAAAATCCACTCTTTAGTCACATAACAAAACACAATACTTTGCGCAGACTCGGGGTTATCAAAATTCAACTGTTCTAATTTCATATATGTACTTAAACTTAATCTACAATTTATGCTAATCAAACTAAAGCAATGAAAGTTAATCAACTAAGCAAACTAAGTGTTAAGATAATTGATAACAAAATTATGAAAAAATCAATAATAATAACAATAGCAATAGATAAGTCAGACTTAAAAGGATATAGCTATAGGATGAAAAAAGAGTAATAATAAAACGATAGAGACATCATGCAGGCAATTGTATAACAGTTAGCTGATAGTAATACGTAACAGACATAAGGTTTTGAACTCCTAAAGTGTTGTAAGGCTCTCAATCTGAAATCCCCAGGACTGAAACTCATACGAGTATCCAGCGGAAGATTCTGAATTTGTATTTAATTTCAATACAATTTTATTCCGAAACTTTGAGAGAATGATTAGGAATTTATACGTCATGCAATCTAATACAATTGTATGGAGTTCTAATATAACATTTACAAAATTAGTTAACTAATGCTAATAAAATTGAAATTAAATTAAAACTGTATTTAAACTATTTTCAATTATTGTTCCTAATTAGTTTCAAATTCTCTGTGTATTGAGAATAACGTACAATTTTATATTTATATTGAAATTGTATTTAAATATATTCCAAGATTTCTAACCGTGTAACGCATAGAGATATTACTGCTGGAGCAAAATGGATTGAATACCCACGCATAATATTAATTCTGTTCAAGAAAGAGTTTTTTGGGATTCTCCGGTATATAGCAAAAGCTAAAAAATGTTCTAATTTGTTATTTCATCACACAACCCATTAATTTTTGGTGGCAAGTTTCAAATCTTGGTTTGACTCATCAACAGGTCCCAAATAGCGAAATTGGATGATTTGAAAACAAATGAAAAAAATGAAAAAATTATTTTGATTTTTGAATATCCGTCTGTCGTACGTCTGTGTTGCCCTACAAAGCTTTGGTTTTTCAATACATTTTTGGAAACTGCCTGAGAACGCGTCGGGCGGCGTGAGGAACTAAAATTTTTATAACGTTATTTGTCTTAGACCAATTATAACATTTTCTCTTGTGTTCTTTTTAGTTCATCTGTCTGGTTACATCCAGGTTTCCTGGAATATCTTCTTAAGTTTACGGGGGGTACAATATACTTGGCCTAAAGACCTATCGCAAATAGGCGAGGTACAAAATTACCAGGACATTTGCAAAAAAAAAACAACACTTAGCAAAAAGATATTTAAGAAAGTGGACACTTGACAAAAAAAAACATTTAAGAACTGGTCACTTCTCATTTTTTATTTCTGCAAAGTGATTCATTCGCGCGGCTCGAACTATTTAGTTTGCGCAAATAAAAAGTGCCAAGTGTCTATCTGTCTATCTTAAAAATAATTGTTTACTAATTAAAAAAGCCAAATTCATATTAGAGAAAACATCATCCTGCATCAAACGAAAAGTGTAAGCTAAAGTTTAGTTTTGTTAACTATAGTTTATTTTGATTTTTTTTTCAATTCTTTTCAAAAATCCATGTATAAAGGAAATTTAGCATACAATTTTTCTCTTTCAAAATTTAAGAAATTGTTTTAATTTTAAATTCATCACTACTTTTCATTTTTTGCTTAATACATTGCAGTAAGATTTCTGGGTGTATTTGCGAAGCGCACAAGCCATAAAAAAACACTTCTCCTAGCGCACAAGCAGGAGTTTGCGAAGCGCACACCTATTGTTAAGGGATTACGTATTGTTTTGGAAACGCGCGGCTATGGTTAAGGTCAACGCATTGTTATAGCACGTATCTTTACCTGATCTATGAATTTTGCCTGATCTATGTAAGTTAAGTTAAGTTTTTAAACCACTAATATCAATAGGAGGAGTACGCTCTGTGCCAAGCACAAAGCCACACACAGGCAGGCAGGCGCACACACATACACACAGAGGCAGGCTGGCTGGGGCACACACACGCGCGCGGAGCGAAGCGGATTTCTTCACGATATGTTTTGAGGCTGTTCATGGTGAAATTATTTATTATATTTAGGTGCTAGGTTAATTTATACGGAGCCGTTGTTTTTGAAATCCCTTTTGTAGAAGTTGAAAACCTTAATGGCTGGATGTGCCACTTTGTAATGTTGTGGCAGAGTATGTAAGTAAGTAAGTAAGTAAGTGTGCCGCTTCGTATTGGATGGCAGAGTTTGCCGCTGTTTTGTAGGCAGAATATGCCAATGTGATAAACATGGCAGAGTATGCCGATATCTTAGAGAAATAAAATCACTCGTTAAAGTTGAAATTAAATCTGAATTCTGCTTTATTGTATCTGTTTATTTATACAAATTAGTAACAAAGGAATCAGTGTTTTTTAATAATTCTAGAAGGGGGATTATTGAATAACTGCAATACTTAAAATTAAAAATCAGTATTGTAGTGTCACCATTACTGATCACACAATTTCTGAATGATTCACAATGTATTGATATGGTAAAACAATGACCTCAGGTATGCATATTATCTCAATCAGCAATTATGCTTGCATAGCGGAATTCTTCTTGAGGTCGAGCAAACTTTGTTTGTTTTCATTTTTTTGTTTCGATTTTTGTTTATAAATCTGTTGACTATGGTCATGGCTTTACAACGTATTCTTTTCACTTTTGCGTCATTTTATTTTCTCCCCTTTGGTGCAGACGCACCAATTTGTAATTTTTTGATTTCAGCTTTGACAAATTATATCTCTTTACGTAATTCCTCCAATAACATATTAGCACCAACATGCTCAGCATTAATTACCTTATGGATCCTATGATGCTAAGATTCGGCATAATTTTGTGTTCTCGGAATATTGGCTTGATCTAAGTGAGCAGCTCCAACTAGATGAATATATGGCACCTTTATTTGATGATCCATATATATAAATTATTTTGAAACTTATCAAGAATACAGCCCAGGATTATAAAATTCTCGTCACCTTTGTGAAACTTCGAATTCAACGTAAATAATAAAAAATAAATATTTTGGTGTTACAATTGTGTTCCGAGACTTGGCTTTCATTCTTTCAGTTATTCTACTTATATCTGAACTAACCTTGATGGTTGATAGAACTCATGCAATTTCTGTGACACAATTTCACACTCCATGCCTCTTTTCGACTTAAAAACTCAACAAGACTTTTGTCGTTGTGTGAAAGCTTTAACAAACCAAGAAAAAGCTAAAATTGGTCTAAGATAATTCTTACTATACTTTATATACCCTAGATGAATGCCTGTATTTAATTTCGTACAGCAATCCTTTGCGAAAGTTTGATTTTTAAAGCGGCTTGCATATTTTTTGAGAACGGCTCATCGAATGGAAAATGTCAGGACTGATCGCTTTCACAGTGTATGTAAAAAATCTAAATTTATATATGGCAACACCACGAAGGGGTTGCTCAATTCAGTCCATTATTAAAACTGTATTTACTATTTCTATGAAAACAACGTGTGCAAAATTTCAACTGATGGACCTACAAAAATCCAAATAACTTTTACTATTAAGCGTGGGTGTTCAACTAATTTTGTTCTAGCAGCATTACTTCTATGCACTACAAACTTAAAGTACGATTACATATTGCAACCTTTACTGCAGCGCAGCACAAAAAGTTGCGCTACTCGAGGGTTGCAATGTGTAACCCTAAAACCCAAAAAGTTACGCCTGCATTTCTATTGCCTCAAACGTTTCTATGCTGCCGCAGTCGCAGAAATTGCAATGTGTAAACATCTCAAGATAAAGTTGCAGGCACAGTATGAAAATTTTGGTTTTATTGAAACCTTGCTGCGATTGCGCGTGCAGTATTTTAAGACAGCGCAGTTTATTTAATTGCAATTGCGATCGGACACCAACTCAATATTATTTTTCGCTTAATTTTATGCTAGAGCTTTGAAATCTACTGACAGTTTGCGAAATTGCAGTTCCAAGAAGACTGAATACACAAAATACCTTATCATTCCTGAGACTTAGTAGGTACACTATATTCCCTAGAATTTAGAGCAATATGCCCTACATTTTAAGGAATATACCCTACATTTTAGGGAAAAATATCAAAGCCTTGTGGCAACAATTGTGCAAATTTTTTAATGTGTACTTTGCAATAGTTAACAAATGGGCAGGATGAAGTGCATAATTTGTATTTTTATTCACTATTTATAATAAATCTAAATGATAATTATTGTTTTGCTTATAATATGAAACTGCTTTTTCTTAGGGTGAGTACACAACGAAGTGAGGCGGGGCGAGGCGAGGCTAGGCTTGGCACTTGAGCGAGGCGTTCAGTTTCTTGGTAAATCGCAAAGTGAGATAATATAAATTATGTCATGAGATTCTAAAGAAGAAATTCTATGTTAGTTTAGTTCCAATTAATACACGAATTCCATGGAAACCTGTTCACATAAAAAAGCTGATTCATAAACTGCATCAGCAATAGGAAATATTGCTTCTAAATATTCGTAAGCTAGTGTAGTTAGTTCCTAAAAAGATTGTAAAAAATTGTCCTTGTGCAGTATTTAGCTATGGTGAGCCCATCTAAGAATTACTCCCGATGATAGTGAAAGAGCGGTATATTAAATGGATTGATACCTATTGGAGGTCAAGATCCTAATTCAACATTAGAGGATAACCTTATGTAAAAAAAGTACCTAAAATAATTAATTAAAAAATATCTGGGATATAATAATAAATAGTATTATACCTCATCGTAATCCCAGAGTTAAGACTGGATCTGACTTTTTTGTGTCATTATCATCCTTTGCCGTCCATATGTATTTGAATTGAATAATTTCTACCTTCGCATATATGCTCATTCGCATTTGGTTTCATTAAGTTCCAGAACGTGATATTGTGTTAGTTTATTTATCTAAGGACTGTATGACTGTATCTAATGATCTACAATGGAGTAAAGGTCACATATCCCATTGTCTGAATCTTTGTACGAAAAGGAACGGTTATCTTAGCTAAATCAGTCCAATTCCGCCCTAGAATTTACCGACATACCAAAATGAAATTTCTTGTCGTCCTCTGAACAACTAGATGTCTTCTAAATTTATAAGAAATATAAGGTACAAGATGGTACGATGCCAATCATCTCTACTGATTCAACACTAGATAATGAAATTCATCTGTCTCGTCTTATTTCGCCGCAGTTCTAAAGCTAGTCTATATAATAAGAGGATTTTAAAGTCAAGTACAATTATTGTAACCATAAGCTAATTTTTGCTCTTATAATTCAGATTTTGTATTTAAGTATACAAGGCTACCTGTACACGTATAAGTTTTAAAAGCCTTATCTGTCACTTCGAAATAGTTCATGATCGTTTGGTATTTCCTCAAAGAGGCTTGAGTGAAGGAAGATACTTAATACAATTCTTCCAAAATTTGGATTCATTTGTTTACACATAGATCACAATAATTGAATAATTAATTTGACGGTAATTATAACAAACACTTGAAGCGGCGAGACGGGAGAATGCAAGTAAAGTTCAGTCGTGCAGGAAAAACACTTATATAACAAGACTTGCGTAGGATCAAATAACCATCGAACACAATCCCAACACGAAAGAAAGTATTCCTGCAGCTAATAATTTTTGGTATTTTATTGCGATAAGAGAAAATGATAAAAATTAAGTAATCAAAACTGAAGGACATCATACCAATGCTCTTGAGGTCTCAAAGATGATGTCTAATTGACAGACTGACAGAACTCAAAGTCTGACGCAAGAAAAAAAAGTCCACTTGAACCACACATCTGTTAGCCATAACATAACGTTCGTGCTAGCAATTTCTTGCCCATTTTTCGGTTATGTAACAATATTTTGCGGGTAGAAGCTAGAAAGTCCTCATTGGCTCCTTGTCTGGCGTCTAGACTAAATGCGCTCACATGCTCTACCTTCTCTATCCTAGTCCCGGCGTTCTTGGCATTTAGCAAACAAATAGCAACATGAAATCGGAGTCCTTCTTCACTCACATTTAAACTGTCCAAACTTGGGGCTCTCACCCAAGGCGTTTTGTTTTGGTTCCAAGATAACTGAGACGTAAAGTAAAACTGCTTCCAGAGGAGTTGATTGATTGGCAGAGAAACTGAATATCTCAACGCTAGCAACTCCGAGGCTCGAATAATTGACACCCTATACATTCGGCATTATAAATTGAATTTGAAAAGAAAGGAATGTTTATTTTGTAATCAACCCCCAATTGGGGTAACAAAGCGGTTATTGTAGTTATCATGAATATTGTGTTTATAATTCCTCTGAGGGCCAAAATCTCGTGTTTGTTTTTCATGTATTGATTTTATTACGATTGATGATCGAAAGCAAATAAACTCAAAGAGTGGTATTTAAATCGGAACTTACGATAAATTAGGGTTAAATTTCTTTTATTTTATTACTTGGCAATATAGCCAGGTTCTGTAACTTCTCAACGGTGAATGAAAAAAATATTTTCCCTTCTTAACAAAATTGAAAATTTAGTTCATGTTAAGAATTATAATATAACCAAAATATTAGCTCTCGATTCGATCATGTATCGTACGGCAGCGTTTAGTCCATTTGCCAAGAGGAAACCAAAACAATTCTTTTCTCGTTAGTTAAGTATGAACATGTTAAAAATATATTTAATACCACTATGTCTAACTATGGCACTCTTACAATATAGTTAGAAAACAAAATCAACATGGCAAATAAGGCAGTGTATATTCTTGCATATTCAGTAAATTGAACGTTTACACTTTTCATGTAGCATAAAATAAAAGTATTAATACTTTTGAACGGAAACAATAGCACTTTTTTTTAAAGGATTGTTGAAAAGATTATGTCTTTGGTGGACTAATTTTATGGATTCAATGATAACACAAGAAATTTCTATGCAATTTGTTTCAAGAATTCAACTTTAAGGCTCGGAAACTGCATTTGACCCTAAAGTGTAACATGGTTATGTCATTTTGGATATTGTTAAGAAGGTCCCTTTGGGAACAAGTGCTCAAGTTTGATTATGCGGCATCCTTCTAAGGACTTATGATAACTTAAGTGACTACGTTTCTTTGATGAGGGGAAACAGTGAGGGGGGGGGGTCTAAAGCAAAAGTGTGATCAGGACACTCTAAGGAATCCTTTGGCATTTGGCACACTCCATTCTAATATAATTTTTTAATTATATGTCTAAGTTCTTCTTGAATGATTTTATTGCCCCCAAAGGTATATCTTTAACGGCTGCAGATAGCACATACCACCGTAACTGCTAAGAGGAGGGGGTATGGGGCTGGTTGAGAAGTTGTTGGAAAGGCTAATAAGTTCTTGCATACAATGAACTGTTAATTATGACCGTGCACCCAGTCATTTTTGAAATACAAGGTGTTTTGTGAAAATCTAGCTTTTTTTCTTAATCACCCTGCAACTCCTAAACGGTTTATATTGGTTTGGCTAGGTGAGTACAATCACCTCATGCTCTATTGACCTCCTAAGGGGAAATACCATGTATGCCCGTAAAATAAATTTACTTTAATTAACGGAAATCACTTCATTATAGACTTGCATTGATTGTATTTTGGGATATGTTCGCCTCTTGTATGCTTTAATTACATAGGTGAAGTATATCGCAATCCACTATTGAAAAAGGATTTATCTGATATTAAATTCTATTGATATCAAATTTTTCATTGCCGCTATGGCCAACAATGTCTGCCTGGCTTAAAGCTATTTTTAAATTCTATTGTCTAACTTTATAAAAAACTTCTTTAATAGAATTTTAATTAATACTACAGTACAGTGGCGCCCTCATTCGGATCAATTCGGTAAAAATAAATCAGTGCATTAGATGGATTCCACAGAACAAATACATTCTACAATATAGAAACTTTTCTTTTTAGGTACAGCTAATACCCACTAGATGGAAGCAAAATCGTATTATTGAGAAATTAATACTGAATTAAGCTTCTAACTTTTGGAGAGATGGGCGTGATGAATTGCAATACTAATTGAAAACGATAAAAACGCCCTTATTATACTTATTCCGAAAAAATTAGAATATTTATTATGTGTTATATTATTTATATGCTGGCCATTTAATTTATGGGCGCTGTTATATTTCAAAAACTAAAATTGGAAAAGGACGACGCTTGGAATAAGTTTTCCTTGAAAAAAAAAAAAGAAAAGAAGAAAAACATAAATAAAAGTTCCAAAATGAAAATTAGCTCTAATTTTTATATTATTTTTTCCCCATTTACCCCCACTTGTATAACAGTTAACTGGAAATTTTGGCGAAAAAACATTTTATGGGATTCTCTATGGAGAGTAATTTCAGATGAACTGTTTTGCTTGGGTAAATTTTAAATGCGACTATATGACCAGAAAAGGTCTAAATCTGGGCATACTTCCTAGCGCAAGTGAATGGTAGTTCCGTTTTTCGTATATTTCCCTAATTCATTCCTTTTGATTTCCCTTATTATAACTTAGATCAAATTATAGGGTTTGTCACGCATAAAAATAATGGTGGTACAAAAAATGATTTAGAACAATTTGAAATTTTTACTATAGAATATGTAAACTCAGTTTCGAATATGGATGAAACCAGGCCATGCAAAGCTTTATATTTTCTATACCTTTTTGCAAAACTATTCTACAATAAATAGGAAGATGTAACATCTTCTAATTTTTGGTATATTTTTTGGCATTACGACAAAGTATTGATAAAATGTCGCCTTAACTTTGTTTGGTGTAAATGAGGAAAATAATTTTGCGAGAACTTGACAATCGTTAATGAATCCACATTTTATAGCAGGTGAAAAGCGCAAGAAATTTTTATAAAAAATTTCATTTCCAATACTTAATTATTTCATTATTTATTAGCTATCCGTTTTTCATTCAACATTTCTTCTTTTTCAGATTCTTGTTGCAATTTTTTATCAAAATTAATGCCAAACAAGCGGCAGCTTGCACTTCTGGATCATCGAAATTAGTGTTTAAGATTTCTCGATAGTTTTCATTTCTCGAGAAAAGAAAAAAATTAGCTCTTATTTCTCAGAAATCTCGAGAATTCTCATATATAATATATAAAATAACATTTACTCGCTTATATTGAATTTAAAATGTTATATAACAATAAAATATGTACCACTCTCCAATACTGAATTCATATATTTTATTTATTATTTTAATATGTAGGTGTAGATATAAAATGATTGCAAAACATAATTTAATTCTTTTATGGTTCAGCTTTGATATAATTTTTCAAAAAACACTGCGCATCCAAAGTAGTAGGTAAATTGAACAATCGATTTCTCTTCTTCTTAACAAAATCCTTCGGAATAGTAAAATGACGTTTATTACTAATTAATTATTGGACAAATCATCTTTAAGTATGTAGTTCCAAATTTTTTTTCTTGTACCTATTGTTTGAAATATATTGAATTCTTTTTTAATAATGTTCAGCAACACCAGGGTTCACTTCTTTGGCACTGTCTGTTATAAATAAATTTATGTTGTTCTTGTAGAAACAGTGTTTCTTTTCCATGGAATGGAACTTCATTAGCTTCTGCTTCGTCAGTATAAAACTGTTCAAAACTAACAAATTATCCATTTAGATTTCTTTTGCCAATTATGTTCATATAATCTTTCGAGAATAGTCTAAAAAATGGGTAAATATATATTTTTCTCCTCAAGCGGGACTTTGTAAAGATTTATGATGTTCTTGTTTATTCTTTTACTTATTTCATCTTTAATTGCAATAGGAAGCTTCTAACATATAACTCATTCCTGACCTTTTCTAATTTCGTTAAAATATATACTTTAAGGCTCTTCTCTTACTTGTACAGGGTATTTTTAATTCGTAAAAAGCATACAATCGCTCAGACTTGTCTTATAATTCAAAAGTAAAGACACTTCCTTTTATTTATATTCATAATTTTGCAAAACGATACTTTTGACAGGCGAATTTTTGAATATTTTTGCAATTTTCCATAGGTATACAGTACACATACGGAAAATTGTAAAAATATTCAAAAATTCTCCTGTCATAATTGTAATTCTATAAGATTTCAATTGTAACTCTCTGTTTCTCACTAATTCAAATCGAAAATCCAATTCATATTCTTGAAAACAATCTTCATCTTCACTATTACTATTATTTTCTTGAATTCGTTAATTTCTTTCTTCTTCTCAATGTAAAAAGTTTTCATAATAGCTAAGTGCAAACCATGATTATAGCATAGTTGCTGACTTGCAACACACAACTTTCCAATTCAACTTCCTGCATAATGGCAGCACCATCACTTATTAACCTCAGTAGAATATCTGTTACAATAGAAAAACCAGTTCCATCTAATTTTTGTGTTATAGCAACTCTAACTAACTTTTTTTCGGCAAAACACCTACCAACCCAAGATTTGACGAATCTTTAGAAATTTTTTATATATGATAACATCCATGTATCTTTTATTTGTAATGCTAGTTAATACGTTAATAGATACACTAAACTTTTTTCTTCATCTTTTAGTTTCATTATGGTCTGAGCTAACTTGATTCCGCCTTTTTACAGTACAATATATAATTCTATCATCAGCTGCCTTACTTTTGCAGGATTACGTTGCAGATTGACTCTCTTTGTGGCTGTTAGTAGTTTTATTAAACATTTATACCTTAAAATTATTTGATCAGTAGTAGGGCATTCAAATCGGCTTTTGGCTTATTTGGCTCGATAATTGATTCCTTTAGTTTATAATCGTGTATACCTTCAAGCTGTATGGGAAAATAAAGTATTGCTGAATGTTTACAATCTTGTTGGAAAGATTAAAGGTTGCCAAATCCTTATTTATACCATAAACAACAAACAACTAGATATGCAAATCTCCATATAAATCCGGATCACCTTTTCAAAGTTCTTTAACTTTACATTCAACTAAAGAAAGATATCAGGAAAAAATCTTGCGAAGAATTTATGTGGCATAATACAGCAGAGAGAATGTATAGACCTTTCTATTAGCGGGCCATTAAGGGGCCAGCTTTCGAACCGCTTCATTTGGGGTTTTCATATCTAGATGTACAGTTTATGCTATTCTTCTTAAAATGTGATCTTGTAAACTTCTGAGAATTGTTTGAGAATTGTCGGTATGAAAAGTTAGTATTGTATACAGTATGCCTGTACTGAGCTCACAGCGGCAACTGCTTCTAAAATAACCAGAATTTATATTCTAATGAAAAAGCAGACGACAAAAGTCGAGAGCTCAACGCACATTTCTTCCTGTTTTTGCTACTGTCGATTTTCTTACAGTCTTGTCAGCCACTGGAGGGACGGGAGTATTATAGAAAAAAATCTCTAATATCCTCGTTGCACCTTGTGTGTTGGCGCCTTTCTCGAGAATAAGCTATTTTCTATAGAAATGAGAAAAATAAAATATACTATTTTCTCGAGAGATTCTCGAGAATGAAAACACTAATAGAAATATTTCAGAATTTAACTGTAGATTATGGTGTAGATACTGTAGATACTGGTGATGTTTTGAATCTTCACTGTATGCCAACATGGCTTTACTAAGGATAATTCTACTATTACCAACTTAGTAGAATTTTTCAACAACTTCTGTATCCCTGCTATAGAGTCTGGTAAGTATGTTGACTGTATTTATATTGATTTTTGTAAAGCACCTGCATTACCCAAATCCTACTGTCCGATCAGTCTAACTTCATTTCTCCTCAAAACAATAGAGAAAGTGTTAGACAACTATATTAGGAGCGGTACACTCAAGCTATCACCGCTACACCCAAACCAACATTCTTACCAAGCAGGAAAGTCTACCACAACCTGCCCTACCTTGCCATACATAGTCTTGTCCTAGGACTAGAAAAGGTAGAAGAGGATAAAGACTGCCCTATGTGCATTCCTATACATCGAAGGAGCATTTGACAATACCTCCTTTGAAGCCATTGAGAACACAGCTACCAAAAATGGAATCAAACCTTCCTTGATAAAATGGATAAAAGCTATGCTTGAAAGCCGGAGAATCACAGCTAACCTGGCGGAGAACTCTATTACAGTAGTGGCTGCCAAGGGATGTCCCCAATTCCGGCTATGACAATCAAGGATATGCGGATGACCTGGTCATTACAATTAGGGGCAAACAAGATCAGATAATTTCGGATCTATTGCAAAATGCCCTAAACATAGTTTGCAACTGGTGCCAAACAGTGGGACATCGAGCCAATCCTGGTAAGACAATAGTTGTTCCCTTCACGAGAAAACAGAAGCTTTATTTACAAGCACCACCTCTTGAGGGACCAGTAGTGGAATTCTCAAAGGAGGTCAAATATCTTAGTATTACCCTAGATAACAGACTAACCTGGAACTCTCACTTAAAAAGAGTACTAGATAAAGCTACAGTGGCAACATAGACATGCCGCAGGCTTTTTGGTAAAACTTGGGGTCTTAAACCAAAAGTGACTCTGTGGTCATACACATCTATTATAACACCCATGGTCACAATAGCCAACTCAAGCTAGTTTGCAAAAACTACGACGGCTTGCCACAGAATATGTTGGACCGGCTATCCTTACATGTGCATGTTAGGGAGCAGGCCATACTTAGTGCAATTAGGCTATAAAGGGCAAGCCTCCAAAGTACAAATAATTTGGTTGGCCACCTGAAAGTTCTCCAGGATTTCATAGAGGCCCAATTTCAGACGTTATGCCGAAACGCCATAATTTTGAAACACCATTTAAGGTGATCTTGTGGGAACCGTCAACAGTGGCACACTGAAGACCTACCCTTTTAAAAAGCATCTCTTAAATGGTATACGGATGGGTCCAAAATGGAAGGTAAAGCAGGCGTGCAGGCGTGGGCATATATGGACCAAGGTGCCATCTCGCAGAGGCACTGTGGGCCCATCAACCATTTTTCGGGCAGAAATACACGCCATAGAACTCTGCGCTCACGAAATAGTCCACAGGAATATGCGTGGAGCAAAAATATACATAAAATCAGACAGCCAAGCAGCACTTAAAGCTTTAAACTTGCTTACCTTTGAGTCTAAGATGGTTTGGGATTGTCTTGCTGTCTTAAAAGCATCTGGATACCAGGACATGAAGGCATTAAGGGAAACGAGATTGCGGACCGCCTTGCAAAGGAAGGAGCCAAATCTCCGTTTATTGGCCCTGAGCCTATCTTTGGACACCCAAAGAGTCACCTCTCAGCTCAGATCAGTCTTTGGGAGGACACAACTAAGAAGGAATACTGGGAAAATACCCCGGGGCTGAGACAAGCGAAGAAGTTTATAACGTATTCGCAACAGAGGACAAAAGAATGGCTCACACTCAGCAGAAAGGAACTAAGGCTCATAACGGGCCTACTTACTGGGCATTGCTTACTTAGATACCATCTTAAGAAGATGGGTAAGGTCGATGATGAGACCTGTCGATTATGTATGGAAGACGATGTATCCGCTGAACATGTCCTGTGTGACTGTGAAGGCCCTGTGCCGCATGAGGCTAAGATATCTAGGAAAGGCATTTCCACTGTCAGAGGATGTCAGAAAAATGGCCCCCAAGAACATTATTAGTTTCATCAAAGACCTTAAGTTCGAATGCGCGCCCTAGGGCAATTAAGAGTAATGTCAGAAAAGATCTTATAGCTTGTGGTGACAAAATGAGACGCAGGAATCCTGTCTGCATCCCCCATAATTAATAATAATAATAGTAAAGCATTCGATAGAATCGGTCACTGAATTAATAGTCTCACTAGCCTTGGGCTCTCATCTCATTTTGTAAAGTGGTTATGTTCCCATGTATCAGAACGAACACAAAGAGTTCTCTTTGGAGATGCTCTCTCTGCTGAAGTTAAGAATACTTCTGGTGCTTCGCAGAACAGTCATCTTGGCCCTGTACTCTTTATTATTTAAATGAACGGTTCTGGTTCAATTCTGACTAATTCCAAGAGTTTTTGTACCGCTGATGACGCTAAAATTATACTCTAAGTCTTCTCTATTGGATTAGACAATCTCAGAATATGCCTGTTCTATCTGGGTTTTTTTCTCCTCTATTCAAGTTAGCCGAATCGAGATAGTTCAATTCGTACGTTTCTTTGATTTGTTCTTCGTGGACTTCCTTGGAGTGGTCACATAGCGCTTCCACTGTATATGGAGAGAATCAACCTGCTTTCCTTAGAAATTTTCGAGAAGAATTGTTTTTCCTTTTAACATTTTACAAGGAGCAATCAACTCCCCAGATTTGATTAATTCCATGACAATTTCTCTTCCTTCTCGCTCTCTAAGGCATTATGTCTTCTTCCAAATTTTACATCACAACACAAATTATGGTGAAGAAGAACCGATATGTTCAATGCCTCGCTTATTTAATCATCATTATTCTGAATGTATCGACTATTATTTAAACAATTGAAAAATCAGCTTAGTTAAGGTCTGTTCTTTTGTACATAGATTTTGTATACGTTTGAATTTACATATGTATTTTGTGTTTTATTCCGAGGATTTTCACTTTGTAATTTTTGTTTTTTTAGTTTTTGATGAACTTACATAGATAAATATTCATATTCATGGATAATATACACTGAGAATAAATAATTATCCAGATTCAAGGTTAAAATGAATCGAGGAAAGAAATTGTGTTACTAATCGTCGAAAGGCGCTGTTCTAATTTTTTTTTATTAATCATATTAAATAGAAAGGCAGTAAAACTTTTATTGCTTTCTAAAATAATCCTCTGTCAATTCCCAGAAAGTTAAATAGACGCAGTAAAAAGTGGAAAGAGGACATTAAATGGAGGGTTCGAATTACAAGAAGGAATCGCCATGTGTAAACTTAACACAAGTTCATGGGCAAATAGAGGGGAGATTTCATGGTGTACCTATTTAATCTTGATCATTCAGATAAATTATTTGCAAAGTAGTCCTAAGTAAGAAAGAGGACAATTGAATTGTGAATTGCTCTGTAAACATATTAAATAGGAAAAGGTAAATAAAGCAATGGAATCTACCATTGCGGAAATGCTTTCATTTTACATACTATACACTGTTTACTTGTATGTATATACATAAATGTCGTAACAGTATCAGCGCGATAATTATTTTTTTTCCAATTATGTAGGTGTATGCATACCTATCTCTCGAGTAAAGAGTGTTAATTAACAATATAAAAAGTTATTATTGTGATGAATTCAAAATTAAGCCAACTCATATTTAGTCAAAAAAGAATTTTTTTTTCTATTTTGAACTAAACTCATTAACATGAAGGAGATTTCTCATCTAACAGACTGAAATTTATTGAAAATAATTTCAATAAATTTACAAAATGCATTTTAAGTGCAAAAAAATGATTGAACTTTTCGACTCAGCGATCAGAGAGATCTCATCAGTATGGTTATCTCTGATCGCCTACCGTAGAAGTTCAGTAATTTCTACTTGGTTTATCCATATGCCGCCAGGCAAAAAAGGGGGAACAATCACCGAATTTCAAAGTGGAATGAGAAATCTTGCCACCATATAATTCACATTTACTTTTTATAAAAAGTATTTATATGGGCAATTGGTGTGACCCCCAACATTGAAGTTCTACGGTAGGTGATCAGAGAAACCATACTGATAAGACCTCTCTGATCGCTGGGTCGAAAAACTCATCAGCTGTAGACTGAAATTACTTACAACGTATTCGTTAATATTTTTTATAACCTTTTGCATTATCAAGAACAGTAAAAGCTTTGCATAATATCGATTTACATGTACGACTTATGAGGAAAATTTAAAGAACGATATTTATTTGCAGGAGAAACATACTTAAAATGGTATTTGCAATGTTTGTTAATATGGTTTACATGCCATTCATGCCATTCCAATTCAAATGATATCAATCTCAAATTGAAATAAACTACTTTATATTTTTCATAAACAATATGCTTGTTAACACTAGAAAGAAACAAAAATTATTATTACTTATTACTAGCACTGTTTTCTCACATTTTAATTTTGGTGCTTTTGTCTGCAAATGTAATCGGTTTGGTATTAAACATGCCCAATTATTTTCATAGTTTAAGTTAACGAACAGCTAAAAATATGGATGAACCATTTTCGTATTAAAATAATGACTATCAGAACCAGCTTAACACAAGCTCGCTGCATGGACACGTTTAATAAATAAACGGTCAACAATAATGCGTTTCATCATTTAGTCGGTGTTAGTATTAGTATGTTAAAATAAACATAAACCGAACACCGGATAAAATTACATGTAATGCACAAAAAACATTAAACAAAAAGATTAAATATTATACAAACGTTTTTTTAAAACATGCTTAGAAACGTCAAGAACAAACTGCTCAGCCATATTATTAACAGTAATACACATGCGATTAACAGGTTCATACATGCTGAAGTTAGACCTTGAAGAGTTAACATGCAACAGAGGTAGCCTTCTCAAATTGTGCATACTATCATGAAAAGAGATTTTGTTGAGCAACAACGGAGAATCAATATTCGCGTTTAAGAGCTGATGCACAAAAGTTACATCGGCAAATATGCGACGTTTCTTAAGCGTGTGCATATTTAAAAACTTCAAGCGATCCTCATAGGGTGGAAGAATTAATGAATTATTCCAGTGTAGGTGCCTGAGAGATAAATCGTAGGAAGTTCCGTTGAACAGACTCGATACGGTCCATGTGTGTACCGTAAAATAGAGACCAGGCCTGGCTAGCGTATTCAAGAAGTGGTCTTACAAAGCAAGTGTACAAACGCAAAATTATGGAAGGATTCGAGAGCTCTCGGGACCAACGTTTTATAAAGCCCAGCATGGAACTACTCTTTGATACTGTGTCATTTATGTGGCAGATAAAATTCAATCTATGGTCACATTTGATACTCAAGTCACAAACAGAACCCACACGGCGAATCGAGGAATTCGAGAACACATAATCGTAAGAAATTGGTTACTAATTTCTGTGGAAAGTCATAACCTCACATTTGTCTATGTTGAGTGTCAAGTTATTGCTTTTATACCAACCGTCAAAACTGTGAAGGTCACTCTGTACCTGCTCACAATCGTTAAAAGATTTAATCTGAGCGAAAAGTTTAATGTAGTCAGCATAAATCAAGACCTTGCAGTACCTCACAACAGAGACAATGTCATCAATAGACAGAATAAAGAACAAGGGGCCCAAGTGACTCCCTTGAGGTACGCCACCTTTCAAGACTCTTGAGATGGAATGTCGAAATAAGATTTGATATGTTCTGTTATCTAAGTAAGACTCCGTCCATTTAAGAAATGTTAGAGGAAACCCATACTTTTCCATTTTAAAGAGTATCACGGAGTGAGATAACTTGTCGAACGCTTTACTAAAGTCTGTATAAATTCAATCTGTCTGGTAGCCTTTTGCAGATCCGCCAATGATAGCTGAGACAAATTCCAACAAGTTAGTGGTTGTATACCTGCCCGAAATAAGCCCATGTTGGTTTGAAAAGAGAAAATTATTCCAGGAGGTTGATAGTTGAGAAGAAATTATAGATTCGAATAATTTGGGCATGCAAGATAATTTTGCAATAGGCCTATAATTAGAATTATCATTTTTACTACCTCTTTTGTGCATATGATAAAGGAATTATTCCATAGCTGGGGGAAACAACCACTATCGAGGGATTTTTGGAAAATAATTCTCAACGGAGCTACCAGAGAAAGGCAGCAAGACTTAAAAAAGGCTGGAGGGACTCCATCCGAACCGGTTGTAAAGTTATTTGGAAGCCCATTAATATGAACGAGTATATCCTCTTGTGTAATTGAAGGGATAGTGAAACAAACTTTATGAGAGTCGTTCATATGACTGAAGTTGCTATTTTGAGGTTGAAAATTTGACGAGGCAAAGGCATTGTCAAAAAAAAGAGGTAAACATATTACAAATTTCAGACGAATCATCGCTAGCAGAGTCTTTGTACTTTATGGTATTGGGATAGTTGTCTGTTTGTTTTTTTTTAATATTAATAAACTTAAAAAATATCCGTGGGTCACTAAATAATTTAGCACACATGCTTTGAATATACTCCATAAAGTATGGAGGAAAGCTCTTTGAACTTATTATATGAGTGAGGAAATTGTTGTGACTTAAAATGTCTTTGTCCCGCATATAACTTTTCCACATATAACTTTTCCACAGTTTATTCTTTCTATTTTTTCTGTTCCTTACAAATTATTTTTATCGAAATCGGAGAGTAAAATCGAAAAGTAATCAGCTGTCTGAGAAATGCGCAACTGATAACTTTCTTCAGTCCACTTTAAATGCAAATCCCAGTTTACATTCAAAATTACTGAATATCCAATATTAGTTTTTTAATTCTAATTAAATTCCTTTACAATCCTGCCTGTATGTAACAAAATAAATCTGAAAGGTTTATTCTCTAAGCTATGAATAAGTATTATTTGTAACCGAAAAAGTTAAATGTATCGATATGTAAAGTGGAAATATTGAAATCTATTCAAAACTTTTTATAAAATTAAATTCCGAAGTATTTTCCAGGTCATTTAAAATATTTGGAAATCATAAATTTTTGAAAAGCGAAATTTTGTTATGGCATCTCTACAAAGGAGTTGTTGACTTTCGACATGCAATGTTGAAATATTTAGTGCAATTTTCAATTTTTTTTTGTGTACACCCGATTTCATCGTTTTCGCCTATTATCGAATTGATATACAAAATTTTTATAAAAAACCTATGTACAAAATTTCAGCTCTCTTAATCAGATGGAAAAAATGTCAAATGGACAAATGGACGGACAGACATAGTTTGACAGTTGGATGGGCATGCAAAAATCAAAATGCCTTTTAATATATGCCGGAGTTTTTTCTAATCTATTTAGCAATATTATCGTTTTTTCTATGAGTTTCAAACGGAATTTAAACTTAGTATAATACCTACTCTATAAATAAGTTCATCTAAAGTATAAAACTACTTAATCTATTCTTCCTTGAAATTTGTTGGAAAACATTTTTCTGTAAATTTCGTCTACAGAATAATAGAGTATTGAATAGCATTGTAAGTCTTTTCCTATCTACTATCTTGATAGCTTGCAAAAATAAAAATTTGTTATTTCTTCAAGCGCCTCGGTCACCCAGGAAAATTTAAAAAAAGTATTTTTCGCCAACACATTCATTACCTTAATTCTTTTACAAAGGTTGCTACTTTTGATTCGATCTTTTATTTTAAACGAATCGCTAGAATATCTTGAAAGTCCCCACCTACACAAAGTCCCTAAATTACAAATTTTCTAGTACTAAGTCTGCGGGAACAGCATTTCCAAAAGAATCTTCATTTTTTAAGTTACCAAAAGTAAAAACTGGGTGAAATTGAAGGCACATCAAGAATTAGCACGTAGCACAGGTAAAAATTGTGATACATTCCTTAATATAATGAATTTAAATAGTATGAAAAATCTCTGAATGCAGCCACTCAAGATCTTCATAGAGTTTTAGATATTTTGGAGAATTTGGAGTTTGCTGTTGTATTTTGCAGAGAAAATTACGAGATTTACTTATATACGTTAAATTAAATAAATAGTTATAAAATTTCACTAAAGAAACACCTAATATGCGGTTAGTATATGTTCAAAGAAAAGCAATTATTCCTCATAAGCTTGTTACTACAAAAAGAAAATCTCTAAATCTAAAAACAATGACAAGTAGTTACCTGTATAACGTTTAGGGATGGGTAATTTGGACATTTTCTGTTCCAAAGTAACAGGTTGTTCCAATTTCACCCATCTCTAATAACGTTAGTGCTGAATGATTAAACTAAATACCCTGTAGCCATATCTAAGCATTCCGCATAAATTTTTCCCCGGCTGCGTACTCCTCTAAGGGCAAGTGGAAGCTGATTCCAAAGCCTGGCAGCCTGGACAAGGAACCTACGCTCTGATCATACAAGTAAAGAGTCGACTAGTTAAAGTATACTTATATTATATAGATAATCCGTTTTTTATATTTAAGGGAATTGCGTGGAAAGATTCTTTAAAAAAGATAGGACTCAATGGCTGAAATAACATGTGCATTGACATGGTCAAATCTTTGAAGTCCATATGTGTAACGAATATCTTGATTGCAGGCAGTATTGAGCTTGGCATTGATGTAGAGTTTATCTATCTTACCAGCGTAAATCTCACAGCCATATATACTGAGAGAAATAATCAGAGTACAAGCAAGCATAAGTCTGGTAGATAAAGGAGTATAGGTTGAGGTTTCTAACACTATCACAGCACTTGATTGATTGCGTATTATTGATGGAAAACAACAAGTCTTAGGCATGCTTTTATATAACAATCGAGTTACTTTGATTGAGATTGACGACTAATTTATTTGTTTTGTACTAATTCAATTGAGGTCGTCAGGATAGAGGTGAAATTTGGTATATTTTATAATATTTGACAGGTATTTTATAGAAACCGAGAAAATCAGCAGTTCCAAATTAGATCCCTGTTCTACACCACAACTTGTTAATAAAAACTCTGAGGACAAATTGTTGTATTCGATCATTTTCATTATATTACAGAGAAAAGATGTCACAAGTTTGAACGCAGAGTGTGAAAATGTAGTTATTGCACAAATTATTAAGCAACAGCCTACGATCGACTTTGTGAAAGGCATTAGAGAAGTTTAACATCATAAGCGTAGCAATATTTTCTTCGTCGATTGCCACCGTACGTCTTCAGTAACTTTCACAGCTCTGGTGGAACTATATCAAGATGTAAAGTAATAAGGATTCAACAAATTATTTCGTTTCATTTATAAAGAACTCTGCTTGTACACATAGTTCTCAAATACTTTGGATCATTTCTTATTTGAATTATTTTTACTTTTTCCTTCTGCGGGGATATGAAGGGGTTAACCGGATAGTATTGGTGACTTGGGTCATGAGATGAATAATAAAAGAGAATACTGCTGTTAGTATTCATAAAAATAATTCACATTTTACTTTGTTTTTCAAATAAAAGGTAGTATGGTAAAGAAAAAAGGTTTCTGTTCCTATCCGAAAATTATATACGTATAGAACTTGTCAAGAAGTGCTGAGGGAAAGACTTTTGATTCACGTTAGTTCAAGTAAATTCTAAAAAAAGACAAAAATTGTTTAATGAAAAACAATCGAAAAAAATAAAAACTTCATAATAAGCTTGTACTTCACAGGAAAGTTCACTAATGATTTTTTGTTTTAAAACCTAAAAAAATATCGGAACACGCGGAAATTTTTTGTAATTACAAAAAAGTTGTTTTACTGCAAATATAATTGACAAACGCACGTTCTCTGAAATTTACCCTAGTGAGGATCTTCCGGGTAGAGTTATGATCCATCCCAGAAGAATAATCAATATTAAAGGTCAACGGCCAACAATTTCTGCCATAAAGGCCTATGAAAAATATAAACCGCCACGTGTTGGACAAAACCATTTTGACAGAAACACCAAGTATCTCTTTCAGAAATTACTATGCTCCATTGCAGACCATTGCACTGGACACTGGAATAGATGAGGATGACTATAAAACTCCCGAAACTTACCGGCTAAGCCTAGGAACTTTCCATTTAAATGCTCAGCGCAGCAAATATACGAATTGTTCAAAGGGAAGAACATCGTAAACTATACAGTGAAGCGATGGTCACTGAATGTGTCGGGCTATAATCGAAATCGAAGACTCCAACGATTATGATAATTTTTAATTAATTATTATTAATTAATTAATTATGATATTCTTTAATTAACCCGCGATTTTGAAATACAAAAACTAAGAAATGCTTATGCTAGCAAAACAAATGATTAGAGATTAGTTACAGACTACTCAAACAATGTTGAAAGTTGACCTCTATATTGTACGAATTCAAACCAGCTACTGTAAGCCAGTGACTGACTAGGGACCAACAACCGAGATAATTACTCTGTGCCAAAATTATTAAAAGCGACATAGTTGATTTGTGAGTTCAATAAAATTTTGCTGCCTTATTGTTAACTTTACTACGATCTGACGCACCCATGAAATGCAACAATATTGTGCAGTGGCTCATTTAATTAGTTTTTTTTAGAGTTGTTGTATGTTCATACAAATGTATGCAGTAAGTTCTTAAATATCTCAGTTACCTTGTGTTTACTAATATGTAACCATAGATATTAGTATTTTGATTAGAACATTACTATTGCACTATTATGGCAGAAACACATCCACGCCTCGAGACTTCCTCGAGGTGTTGTCAAAATTTCCAACATGGGTTTCTAAATGATGCAACACAAAACCAAGCCAGCACCTAGCCTCAAGACCTAGCCGCAAAGCGCGCCTTGCTCAATGTTGAAATTTTTCTCTCTTCTGTCAACAGATGTACTAACAAAATTACAATGACAGTACCGAGCCCGGTGGTATCATTTCGTTTTTATTTCTCTGAGGCAAGCCTTGAGGAGAGCTCCGTGGAAGCCTGAGAGAGGTCTGGCAGGTAGGCATTCCATATGTCAGAACCCAAAATCAACTATATGCTGGCAAGGCAACCACAATAACTGTCCAATGTAAATCTTAACAAGTATGCAATTGTCATGGAGACACAAATCAACTGATCCACAACCACAATGCCCTAGAAGACTCAGGTACCTAATAAAAAGCGCCAGCATTCAAATAAGCAAACCCAAATTTCGATGCAATCAATTTCCTCATTGCAGGGAAATACATACAATGTATATTGAAACATTCAACTGGAAAATAAGTTATCTTGGTCCAACATTGTAAAATCGAATAGTAGTGTAGAGCAGGCTCAAGCAAATTCAAATTTGTTTACTTATAGTGAAATTATGTCTTTAACTAACGAAATAGTATCGAAATTAAGACCTTGTAGATATAGGTTTAATCAGTTTAATGTAATAGCAGAAATATCAATCAAATACTTCTCTAATGTTAAATAGTAATCTGAAGGTTAATTGCTTGGAAAGCCAGACGTGTACGAAAAGAAATGTGATGATTTTTTTAATTCTCTCTAAAATATAAATTAGATATTGTCTTACCTACTAAAGCAGGACTAAATAACAATATCAAATTTTTTTATCCTGGTTAGTGCTATTATCGGTTAGATAGAGAAAACACAAGAGGGGGAAAAGTTTAAATTCTAAATTATTTCCAGTTGTGAACATAAGCACAATTGAAGCAATTAGAGTAGAAATTCTTTTTGAAAATGACCCTAAAATTAAAGTATCGTTTAGCTACTTATAAAAAAGATTTAAACCTAAATTACAGAAGATAATAAAAATTGATTTCTAAATACAGAAATGTTAAGCAATGTGGAGCACACTTATCTCTAGTTGTGATTATAATTCTAAGCCCTTCTGGAAAATTGCCAAGGTTCTATACAACAACAGTCGATCTGTACCTGCCTACACTAAAATTGCAAAATTCCAGGTTCATTACATTCTCGGAAAACAATAAAATTTTGTTCAATGTTAGAGATGCAATACTACGTCTAGGGTATCTAATGTCGTTGAGAGCATTTCTCGAGAAACGATCACTGTAGATAAAATAAATTATATTCTAAATCTAAATCTCCACTGTTAGAAAAAATTTCAAATATTTGCTTAAAAAATCTTCCACGTACAGGTGTAGTGATCTCATTACTGATCACCCTAAAACACAATAGTCATGTTATAATCTCACTCGTCATTAGGAATATCGGCGTATCCGCCGCTTTGCAGTTGTTGACACCATTATACTGAATGTAGTGACGCTCTGCATTAGGCTACATCCCTAACACCCTAACATTACACAGGTATCGTCTATATAATGCATATTATAAACTCATGTCATAAAATATCATACTTTCCTAAGAAGTGGAAAACAGGTAATTCCGATTCCGAAGCCTAAAAACCCTCAGACCATCCATCTAGCTACAGATCTATTAGTCTACTTAGTTCGGTAGGTAAAATCCTGGAAAAAGTTCTAAAATTAAAAATCGTTTGCATTGGCTAATCTTCCAAATGAACAGTTTGATTTTAGATAATACTTTGAACGCTATCACCAAAATGACACAGGTATATATAAACAACTAGACGGAGCCCGTCGGCGTTGCCCGGCGATAATATAGATACCTAGATGGGTTTCTAGGATTTCAATCTGTGTGTGTGTGGGTATGTGTGGGCAGGTGACTGCGCGCGTACGTGTGTTTGTGCGTGTGTGTGTGCGTGCATACATTCATTGTGTGGGAGAGTGTTGCTCTCTACGTCGACGCGTTCTCAAGCAGTACCCAAATATTTTTTTCCATTGCTATGAAAACACCGCATACCGAATTTCAGCTCTCTGCGTGTACTCGTTGTCAGACAGTGTCCAAAAATATACTGAAAAACGAAATATTTGTATGGCAATCCTACGTAGGAGTTGCCCGATTTAGTTCATTTTTGATCATGTATTTTCAATTTTTATGAAAACGCCGTGCACAAAATTTCAGCTTTCCACATCTACGTGTTGTCCGGCAGTTTTGTACTGTCGACAACAGCGCCATCTATCGTGTCCAAAGCTATCCTAACTCTCAAGCTGGAACAAACACATTCATAAAATTTCAATGAAACACTGTTGGGCGGTTTCGGAAATTAACGTGTACAAACACAGTGACACTTATATATTAAGATTTAGATGTAGATTTAGATTTATGGAGGGGTGTACAGGCGTTGGCTTCGCATTCACTGCGACCTGAAAGATATATTGTGAGATCCTTTTCAATTTATTCCCTTTCTAGGTTTAGGCTGTTATTGAAGTCCAGGACCATTCTGTTCGAGGTGGAGTATTCTCCACCTGGCCAATACTTCGCCGATACAGAGGAGGTGCTCCGAGGTTTCCTGAGATTCCTCACAAAAGCGGCAGGATATAGTGTCAGCCAAGCACATCTTGTGTAGGTAATACCTTAATGGGCGATGGCCTGAGAAGGGCTCTGTGATCATTTCGAGCTCTGTTTTTTTAAAAAGTAGGAGTTCTTTAGTTTTTCCGCTAGAGGTATCGATAAACTTTTTACCCTGACGAATTCCATGTAGCCTATTTCTGCACATGTGCCCTGATCGAAGCGTTGAAGTTGAGTCTGTATCCAAGAAGTGTTCCCCGGAAACAGCATGGCGTCCCCTGGTTATGGAGTCTAAGCGGAACCCACTGTGCCATAGTTGAACGAGCGAGCCCTTAGTTGCGCATTAAAGTTTGAATTTAAATTATATTTTATAATGTCTGTGAGTTTTATAGTGTCTATGAAGTTCATATTTTAACATAGCCTTTCCCAATACAGGGATTTTTGATGGTTCTCCCAGCTTTTAAGGTGCACTTTGAAGTGCCACAAAATGGCTCTGCTAGGCTGTCAGCAATTTCATTGCCTCTATGGCCCTCATGATCAAGTACTCACATAAGGATAACCACCTTGTTTCTCTTTCATAAATTTTTTCTCCTTTTAAATTTTTTTGCAGACATTCCCAGACATTACTTGATTTGATAGTGTAGGCCTTTAAGGCCTTAAGAGGAGCTTGACTGTCCGAGAGGACATTGATAGTTTAGCCATTTATGGCTTTCGGAATGCAGGTATTGGCCCAGGGTCTTTAATATATATATATATATATATATATGTAAACAGTAGCCTATAAAAAACTGTAAAAAAATCAACAGGAAAACATGCTACTTACCTAGATCCAGTCTCATATTGATTGGTGAAACTAATTGAATATATTAAAAATATTAAATACATACATCGGACAACAAGACACTGACTTTTAAATCACATGTAGCTCAATCTACTCATACTGTAAGTTAAATATCTATATTAGAATGCTCTACCCTTTCATTGATAAAAATTAACTGTTGATCTATAAATCTGTATTTCCATTCTATTATTATGTACGGTGCTCCAGTTTGGTTCAATCGTGCTCGCTGTCATATTCAAAACTTCCAAATCATGTAAAAGACGTAAAACATGAGAGGCAAGCAAATTATAGACCAATTCCCATTACTTCGATTCTTTTGAAGATTTTCGAAACACTCATCAACACCTAACTGATGAAATATCTAGAAACTAATCACTTTATTAGCGATCGCTAATACGGCTTTCGTGCTGGCCGCTCTACACGGGATTTACTAACATTCCCGACTGAGCGTTGGAATCAATGTCTCCATAATTTTTGTGAATCTGAAATCATCGCATTCGATATCTCGAAGGCTTTCGATAGAGTCTGACATCCTGCTCTTTTAGTTAAACTTCAGGCTTTAGATATAGACCCTCTTTTGTTTTTAAATGGATTCAAAGTTTTCTCTCCCGGCATTCAATCCAAGTTATATTGGACGGAATTACTTCTAGTCCATGCCGGTGTACCGCAAGGTTCTGTTCTCTCTCCTATTATATTCTTCATTTTTATTAATGATCTGCTAGCTCTTACTTTCAATCCTATCAGCCGCAAACATTCAAGCGTAATGCACACCGTTGCCTCCTTTGCTCAACCCAACAATTCCCTACACATTCATTATTTCCTGCTGTACTACGGCATCATAGGGTATCCGCTGAGCTTTGGCAACATCATAGAAAAAAAATCATATACAACCTACCGCGTGGTACTTTCCCACAAGTGAACTGCAAAGCTAACTAACTTAGATTTCATAAAAAAAATTTGCCCAAGCAACTGTTTTAATCTTTTCTGCCAGTAAACTTACAATCCTTTGATTAGGCCTAGATAATTTTTTTAGTTACGTGTAGTTAGATGTAGTTTAAAGTAGGGCTAAGACTAAATGAGGTTTTCTTTACTTTTCCGTCTTCTCTTATATGTTTACGCTAAGTTTAAACATACACTGGAAACATATTATTTTAATGCCAAGAAAGATAATATAAAGTCTAAACTCTTTATAAACCACAAGTTCGACTCTGTTGACATTAAAATTTTGTAAATTTATAAATAAATAAATCGTGACCTAAATAAATCTCATCCCATTCACTTTTTCTGGTATACCTCTGTTTACGATTACAATTTCAGAGTAAACTTCACAATAATGATTTCAATCAAAACTTCAATACCTGTATGGGAGAAAGAATTATACAGGCACAATTCTCAGAGCAATCCCGGTATCTGCCTTAGCTGTGGCTATGAGCTTTCAAATAAAATTTTTAATTCATGCCCCGTTAAATATTTCAGGAAAGATTTTTCTAATTGAACCCTCTATTGTGAAATTTAATCACTTTTGGCATCAATGAGACAAATCAAGGCCGTGTGCAGTAATATCCTATCCGCAGGGCATCATTTCGCTCCTATTCTGAATCATCGCGCAAAGCACTCCAGAAGTGAATAGAATTATCGCCTGAGGTGATTACATTTCGGACAAAGTATTCTCTTCCGCTTTATATTCTCTCAAACCTCCCACATCTTGCTGACGAAGTCAATTCACTCCACGCCAACTACTGCAAACAGCAACCGCACATTACGAACTCCGTTTCGACTATTTTGAGGGACATAAATCAAGTGGAAGAAAATCCGACGAAGAGTCAAATCGTCGACTTGTTTACGGTCTCAGTCCCCCAATCAAATTTCTAAGAGGGACGGTCTGGGCCAATAAGAACACTTTGCTGCTGCCTGTTGTAAGAGGAGCGCCTCTTATCGGAGCGCTGTCTTATTCTCATCTCACTGCATGAACTCAGGCAATCACACAAGAATTTGGTCAGAAAGTGTGGTGTGGGACTGGTAACGTGCTACGCTAGTAAGAAGTAGATTGTGTATGAAGTGATCCAAGAAAGAGTGTGCGCCAGCACCCAACATAAATCAAACTGATTGTGGCTTGCGTTGGGAGTGAAAATGTTTTGAAAGGGAAACCACCATCCAACAGAGCACCAACACATACTTGTCGTCTGTTTGACGTGTTTGATTAGCACTTGAGGAGGAAAATCCATCATAAGAACGTGTACATTTAGTCGTTGAGTATTTTCCGGGCTAAGGAGGATTTAGTGTAAGTAGTGCATTGGTGGGAATAGGTTCGGATTAAGCAGTTTCTACCTAGTCGATAATACCGAATTGTCGGGATTTAAAAGATTTGTGAAGCGTGGAAAATGGACCAGTCGGGTCTCGGTATAACGGGCAAAGGCTTTTCAACACCTTTTTCGATTAACGATATCTTAACAAGAAATAATACGACCATAACCCCCAGATCTAGCTCAAGTTTATCTTGCCCAAAATCCACAGATTCCTTTATGGAATCCGCTCAGGAAGATGAGCTCAGTATTTACAAGTTATCTCAGTGCGGTGACAAGCGGGGCATGTCCAATAAAAGCCCCAATAATTGTGAAACAAAATCGGAACCTGAGTGCCGCGAGTTCTTTCAGTTCTATGAAACAAGTAGTGACAAAAATGTTGACCCTAGGCCTAAACGTAGTAAAAGTCAACACAGCAAAGAACGATTTTGCTCTGAGAGTTTTGGGAAGGATATCATGCAACGAGGGGATGATAAAAGCAGCAGCACTTATGATCACAGGTCGCGAGTGCAAATGTTCCTAGCTAATGAAGAGCACCGCCTGAACTATGGACGGGACTGTGCGATTGACATGCGTAGGTGTGTCGGTAATGAGTCAGGTGAGTGCAGTTTTTGAGCTTTGCAAAAGGTCGACGTGTGCCGTAGCCATTAGTGAAATTAGTCTATGTAATGTTGTTAAATTGAAAAGCTTTTAAGGTAATAACAGGAGACACAAGCTGGCACTGCATGGTACCGATTAACTAAATATCTCTTCCACCCATTAAACTAAGCAATAAGACCAGAATTTTCTTTTCTTTAGATTATGAATCACCTCCTCCTTCCTTCCAACAAAGTCACCAGCATATGGAAGACACTTTAGTTAATAACAGGAAGAAAAGATCGCGTGCCGCATTTAGTCATGCACAGGTGTTTGAGCTGGAACGGCGATTTGCTCAGCAGCGATATTTGTCAGGACCTGAACGCTCGGAACTGGCAAAGAGTTTAAGGCTTACAGAGACGCAGGTGAAGATTTGGTTCCAGAATCGAAGGTACAAAACGAAAAGGAAGCAAATACAGCAACATGAAGCAGCAATTTTGAGCGCAACGAAACGCGTTCCTGTGCAAGTTTTAGTCAGGGATGATGGACACTATGGACAAATATTCGGGCAGACGCACTATCCTCCTGGTCTGGATCCTGCCCTCGTTAATATTTATCGGCATCAAGTATGAATGCACCTAGTGGAATATTCTTTAATTATTGTTCTGAAAATGAGTTTTTGTTTTCAGATACAAATGGCGTATGGAGTGCCTCTGCCACAAGTTTCATTTCCGTACTTTTATCATGCGAAAATGCCAACGCCCATTCCACCTCCAAATCATAATCCACCTGAAGTCAAGGCAGTGCCACAAAACTTCCTTGCACATCTTAAAACACCGCTGAACTTCCCTAAATGCGAAAGTGGATCTGGACGATATCTCAGCCGTGGCAGGGAGTCAAGTCCTCGGGAAATGGATAACCCCGGAGACGGACGAGATATTTTCAGTAGTCGATTAGTAAGTGATAGTGAATTTATGGAGGAAAGTGAGAATGTCGAAATAGACTGAGAGTAGACTCGAACTGGAAGTGGGTGATGCGGAAGTGCGAGTAATCTGTGTGCAGACACTTTATGTTGAAAGCTGTATAAATTGTTCTAGAATAAATCATGTTATAAATGTAATGCAGTATGGAATAGAAGTATTTTGGAAATAATGACAAATTGTATGTATGTATGTAGTTACAATAAAATTGTGTTCGGCCGTAATACTGGTTTCATTACGAAATTTGTTTTGACTTCCTTCTGAAAATGTCATCTTCTGAATGAAAGGCAGAGTCCACCAGTTCCGTATTTGGAAGGTATGTTGTTTTTGAAATTTATTATCTAGCTAATTGTTACATCAACACTCGTTGATTTGGTCCGGAGTAGTTAAATCTCTTAACTTATTTAATGAAATAGTAAATAGCATCTGCAGATGGTGACACCTAATTGGTTGATATTAATTGAATATGAGGCACATCAGCGTGTAATTAAATGCTTCAAGATGACTGCATTTTGTACATGGGTATCTGATTTCAAGCCTAGTTCTATGAAGTGCTGTTTTATAAATCACTGACTCAAATATTCATTTATTCTATAAGTGAATTCTGCAGCATCCCTTAATGTAATTATTTACATCGCGTATTTACGAAGCCTTAATTTAGCCGAATATCTCTGAATGCTAGCAGAATCGTTATGTTTATTGAATATCCGGTTTAACATTAAATTAGCATTTAATAAACTTTTAATCCTTCACTAGATCTATTATCATATTTGTGGTTTGCCAGCTTGAAAGACCGTGTTAACTTTGTTTTCTTCGTCATTATTTCGCTGGACTATAATTACAATTTAACTAGTACATACATATAAACTGTTGTGTTTCGTTATCAAATCAACATTTATTTGCGAGTAACTGTGTGTGGTAGAAATGTCGATTGTACTGATTACAATTCAATTCAATTGTATTGATTACAATTCTGTTTTTTAAAGAGCTTATATTGATATTAAAGACTTAAATATAGTACCAGACGCTGAAAATGAAATAAATAAAATAAAAGAATGACATTCGTTTACTTTAAAAGTCAGCTTCTTTAATATTATAAAATATTTAGTAAAATTAGATGATGATACAAATAAAGGATCAATACATAAAACTGGAATGAGAAGAGAGTACCAGATCAAAAAAACTTTTTCGATTTATTAGAAAGACAACCAGGAGATAACGTATCGGAACCAGCAGGATTCTGGTGTGAACTACTAAGCGTTATTCAATTCAGCACGGCAATAGGTGGTATTTTAATAATTTTGCTTGCCACTCTACGACCTGGTCGAGTACGTTGCAGCGTCAGAAGAGCTCCAAACCACCAGACAAAGCATTAAGAAAGAATTTAGGTACATATTATAACAGAAGAAACTCGAAGCGGTGAAACAATACTATTCACTTTACGTGTGTGTTCCTCCGTACGTCTTTCATTTTCTGTAGGTATATTATAATCAGTTTCATCTAGTTTCTCCCTCTAATAAAAATCTATGAATAGGTACATAATATGTACAAGAGAGAAGGTTATGCATATACATCTTGCTAATAGCATTTGCATAAAGCCGGTCCCACACAATGCGTGCATTTGTCAAATATTTGACATGCGTCTGATTTGAGGAGGTGTGTCTGAGCTTCAAACAGGAATATTTTTCATTCATACGGTTTAAGGTCTCATTACAAACTTTGGCTAAAGCGTACGAATGAAAAATATTCCTCTTTGTAGCTCACACACACCTCCTCAAATCAGATGCATGCCAAATAATTAACAAATGCACGAATTGTGTGGGACCGGCTTAAGACATCAAATGAAAATTTCCCTTGCACATGCTTACTGCAATCAGAGTGAGACTGAATAATTAAAACATAAAGCATAACATAGTTGCGAATGGGGGTGATAAATAAAGACTTCGATATAAAATCTCCATTCAATTTCATTCTATGAATTCTAGCAGCGTTTGTGTTATTAAAATATGTTTAACGTTAAGGACGTATCAGCTAGCCCCCCCCCACCCTCCCTAAAATTGATGGAACAATAAGAAAGCATCAAGCTGGTTTCAAAATCGGAAAACTGATATTAATTTCTCTAAGATCAGTTTTAAAGTGACTAGATGAATATCCCATTAATATGAGCACCCTTCTGTTTTGAAAATATGCAATTTTTATTTTTAAACCCTAGATGAAATCTAAAGGGTATACTAAATTTGTCATTTCGTTTGTAACACCTAGAAATAATGCTAGTAGAAAAATAGGTTGGACACCCACGCATAATATTAAAAGTTATTTTGATTTTTGCATGTCCGTCTGTCCGCCCGTCCTCACGATAACTCGAGAACACGTCCACTTAGGAAGCTGAAATTTTGCACACGGCCTTTTTTAAAAAAAGTAAATCTAAGTCCGCAAATGAGATGAATCGGGCAACTCCTTCGTAGAGTTGCCATACAAAAATTTCATTTGTCACTATATATTTGGGCACTGCACGCTCCGACGTATAGCTCTGAAATTTTGTACGCGGTGTTTTCATAGTAATAGTAAATAAAGCTTGAAAAATGAACTAAATCAAGCAACTTCTTCTTGGTGTTTCCGCATAAAAATTTACGTAGATACTGTGAAAATGATCTGTCCTAGACGTTTTTATTGTACTGAAAAGCTCTGCAGAGTATGAAATCCTATGAAATTGGTTATAAGCATTTTTACTGCCCGACGAAACGTTCTAGGAATATATGCGAAAAATTACTACAAAAATCAAGCTTGCACAGGTGGGTGACCATACGAAATTACATACGGGCGCTCATCTAGGGTATTATAAGATTTGGTCTTAGACCGACTCTAGCTTTTTTACTTGTTAAAATAAGTTTTGTATTTCCTTATATATATAGCCTAGTTCCTTAGACGTTAAAAATCGGTTTTATACTCCTAAGTTCTTTCAGTGTACATACAAAATCGGAGTTTTCTTTGTTTGTAATCCTTAGTCTGTTTCTGAAATCCACATGAAATTTTCATGTAATTACTGTACGAGCCCTTGTATAAAGTTCAAGTCTGTACATACATTATTTGATGCGGTGTATAGTGAAAACTTATATTTTTGTATAGCAACCCTACGACAAAATTACCCGCTTATGTACATTTGCGAACTCAGATCAACAATTTTTATAAGAAGGCCAATAAAATATTAGCTCTGTAAGTCTATCCGTTCTCCATTGTTCAATTCAATGACAAACTTAAATACAATAGTTATGATTTCATAAAACTGACCTTGCGCTGCAACGCGGAACAAAGAACAAAATTTTAGTCCTCCATGTGAACGTAATTAATTTAGTAGGAATACTTTACTCGAAAGTTTTCAAAATTTTAATTTCAACAATTTGCTGCTTCAAAGAATTCCATACTCATAGAGTCATGTGAAAAATGATATCAAAGTAGGCCTACCTAGTAAGTTAAGGAAATAAAATAATTAAAATAAAAGAAAAACTGATATTCTAGAGAAAAATAGCGTTTGCAAACTAAAATATAGAACTGAAGGAGTTTACATAAGACTATGCATGTGCAATCTCGTTACTTTTGTTACCCGGTACTCATTCGTTACTCCATGAAAAATATTCGTTACTTTCTAATTCGGTATTTTACGTAAAATACTCTTCAAGCAGCATACTCGTACTTATTAATTAAACAATCTTTTTGTGAAAAGGGGTATTTAATTAAATATGAAAACAATAGTAGCCAATTAGAGTTCAAGAATTAAAAAATAAAAAACAAAACATTTCGGGAGAAAAAAAATAACATTTTTCAGAAGTGAATTAATAGTTTTTAAGAAATATTTTGATTAGCATGGAGGAAGATTAATTTCTCCACATTTTCAGATAAAACTCGATTCCTTCTATCTCTTATAACTAGTTCTGCCATCGAAAATATTCTTTCAGAAGCAAGAGAAGTTGCAACTGATCCCAAATGTTTTGTCGCAATTGCACTTTGCTCTAAAGAAATTAAGTGCGTGTAACTCATGCTGGATTCTCTGATAGTTTTGGAAAAGTGAGAATTTTATTTTATAGAAATTATAGAAATTTCAACATGTTGGCCAAAGCGAAATTTTTGGTTTTCTTAAAAAATTGAGGTACACTGTAAAAAATATTAACACTATTGCCTAAAATGTAGGGAATACTCCCTCAAATTTAGGGGGAAAACATATATTTTAGGGTATATTCCCTAAAATGTAAGGAATATTCCCTAATCTTATCGAAAAATACCTAAGCTTTTGACAACAATTTGTGCAAATTTTTTATTGTTTAGAGTGACCCGTTGTACGAAAAATTCATTATTATGAATAATTTGAAAGGATTTAGCAGCTATTCAAGAAGATTTTACCATTCGGGTAATGATTTGCTCTCTTAATTTTTGTTTTTAACTCGTTTTCTCAGTCGCACTAGGGCAATGCATAGTTAAGTTCTTTCATTCATGCGAAAATCGCCTGCATATATTTCTTTGTTTGTTCCAAACGAGGAATTTTTCCAGTTTTGTGCAGCTATTTGGTAAAGTCTAGTATAGAGTTCGAGTAAAATGTGACATTTCCATACAAATTTTAGGGCCAGTAAAATCACAAGCGAAAGTTTTACTAATGATTTTACTAGTGCAGTACAGAGTTTTCAGGTAAAAACTAAAGGTTCCCTCTATGTAAAATTAAATAGATGGCACTATAAATTCTCCACACATTTTACTAAGTATTTTAATGCACAAAATCTTTTTGAGCTCAGGCAAAATAAAATTTCTTAAAATATTTCACACTAAAATCTCTAGTAAATGTTAATTTGGAGAAAACAAAATAATTCATTTTTATATTTTGATAAAACAATTTTAACGTTCAGAAATAGAAAATGTAAAAATTTTACCAATCATTTAATGCTTTGCGCATTAAAATGCCTAGTAAAATGAGTGGAGTACATATAATGCCATCTATTTTATAATAAGAAAACCTTCAGTTTTTACCGGTAAACTCCGTATTGCACTAGTAAAATCTTCCGTAAAATGTCTGCTTCCGATTTTACCAGCTCTAGAATTTGTATGGAAATGTCACATTTTACTCGAATTCGCTACTAGACTCAAGGCATTAAGTGTGACTGGTAAAATGTTGGCACTTCCTATTTCTATGGCAATTCGCAGTTTTTTTTTTGTTTTTTTATTGATTGAAGAGTTAAAATTGTTTTGTCAAAATTCAAAAATGAATTACTCTGGTTTCTCCAAATTAACATACATCAAAATTTTACTAGCGATTTTAATGTGAAATATTTGGAGATCGCTTTAAATTTTACTTTGCCCAAACTCGATACTACTATTAACTTCTTATTAAGTTAACTTTAGCACAACCACCGCAGTTTATTGTTCATTCCTCAACCCCACTGTCATACTAGTGATGAAGAAAAAAAAAGATTCGGTACCTACTTACGTGAACAACTGGGAAAAAAATGTGATTAATCCTGTTTGGTAATGGTATAGGTACAATACTCAATGGCATGAAGTTTTATCGAAAACTTTAACCGGGTATCGCCGTAGAACGAATTGTAGTTATTTTATTTCCATCGTTACACTGTATTCGTATAGGTAATAGAATACCGAATTTACCATGAAATGAAAACTTTGAATCAACTGAATACCTATGAGTACAAGTAACGAATAATTATTTAGGCGAGAGAAATAACGAATACTTTTGTAACGAATGATTACCACCTGCACATCTTTACATAAGACAAATATAACGTAAGGATAGGAAAAGAATCAAAGAACATTTCAGTATTAATCTAGCAATACATTTAAGAGAATACAAACAAACACTGTTCACATGAACAAGCTGAAATTTTACTCATAGAAAAGCAGGGCAGCAAGTTTTTGGGCTGCTCAAGAAATAGCGAGAGCCAAATTAAATTATAAACTAACGCTAAATGGATGCATGCCATATAGCTCTCCATTGCTATTACCATTAACAGGTTAAATAAAAAGAGATTACTCTTTTGGACTTTTTACCGGGTTAAAACTTAATTTTCTTCAAGAAAGAATTTTTTGGGATATCTCCGGTATATAGCAAAAGCTAAAAAATGTTCTAATTTGTTATTTCATCACACAATCCATTAATTTTTGGTGACAAGTTTCAAGTCTTGGTTTGACTCATCAACAGGTCCCAAATAGCGAAATTGGGTGATTAGAAAAACAAATAAAAAAATGAAAAAAGAAGAAAGAAATGAAAAGTTTAAGAAAAATAGAAAAAAACAATTTTTTTTTTTTTTTATTTATTAAAAAAATTTAAAAAATTTTAAAGAAACAGATTCATTCGAAGCGAATCGAACCTGTATACGCCACGCAGTGGGCTGAAAAATGAAGAAGAAAAAGGAAGAAGAAGAAGCGTTTCGTGTCAGCAGAAAACCTTCCACTCATCGGTGCAGCTTGGTTTTCTGCCTGCTGCAGACGCTTGAAAATAGATCAAACCGATCTCTTCTCATATAAACTCAGAATAAATTCTGGGTGTGAATTATATGAGGAAAAAAACACTCCTATACAATCCCAGGAGGAAAATAAATAAAAAGAGATTACTCTTTTGGACTTTTTACCGGGTTAAAACTTAATTTTCTTCAAGAAAGAATTTTTTGGGATATCTCCGGTATATAGCAAAAGCTAAAAAATGTTCTAATTTGTTATTTCATCACACAATCCATTAATTTTTTTTTCTATTTTTTTTCTATTTTTCTTAAACTTTTCATTTCTTTCTTCTTTTTTCATTTTTTTATTTGTTTTTCTAATCACCCAATTTCGCTATTTGGGACCTGTTGATGAGTCAAACCAAGACTTGAAACTTGTCACCAAAAATTAATGGATTGTGTGATGAAATAACAAATTAGAACATTTTTTAGCTTTTGCTATATACCGGAGATATCCCAAAAAATTCTTTCTTGAAGAAAATTAAGTTTTAACCCGGTAAAAAGTCCAAAAGAGTAATCTCTTTTTATTTATTTTCCTCCTGGGATTGTATAGGAGTGTTTTTTTCCTCATATAATTCACACCCAGAATTTATTCTGAGTTTATATGAGAAGAGATCGGTTTGATCTATTTTCAAGCGTCTGCAGCAGGCAGAAAACCAAGCTGCACCGATGAGTGGAAGGTTTTCTGCTGACACGAAACGCTTCTTCTTCTTCCTTTTTCTTCTTCATTTTTCAGCCCACTGCGTGGCGTATACAGGTTCGATTCGCTTCGAATGAATCTGTTTCTTTAAAATTTTTTAAATTTTTTTAATAAATAAAAAAAAAATTGTTTTTTTCTATTTTTCTTAAACTTTTCATTTCTTTCTTCTTTTTTCATTTTTTTATTTGTTTTTCTAATCACCCAATTTCGCTATTTGGGACCTGTTGATGAGTCAAACCAAGACTTGAAACTTGTCACCAAAAATTAATGGATTGTGTGATGAAATAACAAATTAGAACATTTTTTAGCTTTTGCTATATACCGGAGATATCCCAAAAAATTCTTTCTTGAAGAAAATTAACAGGTTAGTCTGTGAAAAATAAAATTAGTCAACTGATGATGGTACAAACGGCAGAAACCGCGGTATAGATTTTATAAAGGTTTTTTTTATTCGTGGACAAGATAATTTCCAATAAAAGAAAAGGAGAAAAAAGTGAAAGTTTGTTGGTTTTTGTTATTTCGTACTTAAACATTAAAAAGCTATCATACAAGTTTTTCCGATATTTAGGGCCAAAGCTATGAGTGGAAAGTATCACATAGAAACATGCTCTACACATGCTCAAAATGAGTGTCAGTGATTTAAAAGAACGCAAAATTCTTAACGGATGTGTATGAGTTGGAAGATATCAGATATAAGTTTAAGAATATTAAAGTCATTGACCTTCTAAATGAAACCGACTTTTTTTTCTGAACCGTGATTTGCGAGGCAGGCACTCTCGATTTTGAGAACCATTCCAACCACTAGAGCATCCTTATAACGGTCATTCAGTACGCTTCGAAGAGAAAGGAAAGGCTGACCGGATTATGTCTGATGAGAGTGCATCGAAATTTTGTTCAAGAAAATCAGAAGAAGATTGAAAGGAAAGTTTTAGAATAATTTTCAGCAAAGCCGAGAAAACTGTTATTAGCGTAAAAATTAAACTCTTTTAGGCAAGAAATATAATGAGATAATAATATCAAGTGCATAATGTTTACGTTGGCTAATATGCAAGTTCTTGTTTGTTTTTAAAAAGTAGGTACACACATGTCGTAAGGCTTCACTTCGCCATAACAACACCCTCCTCGCCTTTCGATCTAAAACTAGCTGGCTCCACCCTCCCGTGGTTCAGAGCCTGGGTACTCCAAGGCTTAATTTAGTTATTAAACGTGAAGTCAAACAATACACAATCATCTTTTTAATTTCTTCTACATATAACGATATCATGCTAAAAGCTTTAGCAAACATCTTTGGTTTTGTCGATAAAAAAATCTATTTTAAGATAACTCTACTACTAAGTTACCACTAGCAAAATTTTCCTTGACCTACTCCAACCCCCTTGTATTGATCTGCGGTCAAAATCTATTTCAAAATCAACCAGTCAACCATTTAGCCACTAATGATAATGGCAAGCTCATTGATTGCATTGCTTTCTAAGTGTTTCGGTCCCAATTACACCATTCTGCTAAAAATAGTGAATCACTTTGCAATACTTAAAACAAATCCAGGAGGGTCTATAATTCATAAAGCCACTTTAGTTGGATTACGTAAAATGAAAATTCGCTCTTACGTCCAGATCGGAAAAATCCATCTATACTTGTAAATACTTGAGATTATTGGAAAGATTCAAACAAATTCACTTAACAATTATTCGTGCTAGCTCCCGCATACCACACACAGATTCCATTGGCACGCAGTACAAGTTTCTGCACAAAATTGTCTGGGTCGAACAGCACAGTCGTTATCAATTCAGCCTTTATACGTAATATACAAACCCTAAATCAGAGTTCCTGACCAAAAGTTACAAGTGTCTAAACAGCCTGCCCACTATGTGGTGACGACTATTAAAGTGGCGTTCTCCACTTGTGCTTGACATTGTCACTTATAGACGCGCCATAGCATTTCAGTATTAAACAATTTCAAGTAGCTACTAATGACTGTAAACATAAGTTGTCCTTACAATCATACTTTGGGAAGAACTTTTACAGTTTTGGAGGCGGAGATGATAATAAACAGCCAAAAGTACTTCTTTGACAAGTCTTGAAACCAGAGATGTCGATTCGGGTAGTCCAGAAAGAAAGTAAAATTCGCTAGCACATTTGACCGGGCTGGTTTAACTCCAGAAGTGTCTGCTCGTGTGATTCCTTCCATATAATAAAACTCCTGACTTCAGATAAATTTTAATGGTTACGCTCAAGTACTATCATATTATTCGACTATTGCGAGTACTCAGAAGAAAGAGCTTTTGTGATGGAGATCATCTCTGGACTCTGACGCCACTTACCGCAAGTCCCAGATTATAGCATTTTCATATGTTTACATTTTTTAATTTTATTTTATTTCACTTTTATTTACTTGATGGTGGGAAGTTTATGGACGAGAACTGAGAACATGTTTTCTATTAGAGAGAGAGGCAATACCAGTTCTGAATATGTGATGGCTTTAGAACCTCTGAAATTAAAATTTTGGGTTGATTTTTAACATATACACATATCCATCCTTACACATATCCATTCGCATGCTAATTTCAGTTTGTTTTTCTGAACGATATTCATCTTTTTATCCATTAAATATACTCTGGCATACTATATGTATAATGTTCTCATACATGTCACAGCTCCTCAAGACCCTCAAGTGCCAGCCATGGCAAGTAGTTTTATAATTTCTATTAGTTCAGTGTTTACTGCTCACTTGACAGAAAAACTTGAAAAATAAACAGGTCCAGTAGCGCTACTTGCCATCATACAGTGGTTTTGATTGTTTAGTTAAAGTAAAGCACTTGAAGCAGTTCAGGGATTGTTACTATCAGTCTAGTGTAAAGTGACATAAAACACTAGGTCCTAATGTCGCTTCTTTTCGACTCATTATTCGGCAATCATCTCATTCGAAATACATTTGAGAAAACTTAGATAAATGAGGATATTTATTGCTTTCAGGTCAAGTTACATCTAAAGAGGTTGTTCGAGAAGTAGTAAATAGCTTTTGAGGATAAAAGAAAATTTTTATTAGTAATGAGAAAAGAGACCTCTTAAATAAAATTTCTAATGGATTGATAGCAATATTCTTAGTTTACTCTGAAGAAATCACCTTATATTTTATAATTTAAGTAAATACCTTTCCTGGTAGATGGGCCAGTTACATTGCATTACTTCTTATCGATTTTAATTTATTCTGAAATTTTAGAACTTTTATTTATTTATTTTTGGTTTTATATGGAAGTTTTATAGAGAACATATTTGAAATTGAAGCTAATTTACGTATATAAGCAGATATTACTTTTTATTTTATTTCTTTTTTGATTCTCAGTAAATAACATATTATAGTAATAATAATAATAATATATATTTATTTGGCAACTGTACAAAGATTTTAATTTAATTAATTTAATTTATTTAATTTTATTAATTTTAATTTTATTAATTAATATTATGTTGTTACTGCAATCTTTATTTATCAAGTAGAAGGAAATGGTTTTAAATTAACAGCAAAGTTAATACATGCCTAAGAAAGTTAGAAAATTTTAGTTAGTAAAACAGATAAAAAATTCCTATTAAAATTCGTCTTTAGTTTGTAATATTTAATATTCTGCACCTATTTTCTCTCTTATAAAGCACCGCACCAGTTATTCTAATTATCTGTTTTGATAATTGCTCTGGAATTGCCTTTCTACCTCATTACTAACTGGCTGCTTGTCAATATTGCTAATAGGTGGACAATTTCACGTCTCTATAGACAGAAATTTACTGAAAATAATTTCAATGATTTTCTATAATGCATTGAAAATGCAGAAAACATCTAACTTTTCGACCCAGCCATACTGATGAGAGCTCTCTGATCGCTGGGTCGAAAAGTTCAATTATTTTTCTGCATTTTCAATACATTATAGAAAATCATTGAAATAATTTTCAGTGAATTTTTGTCTATAGAGATGAGAAATTGTCCACCTACAAGTTTACTTGGTTTATCCAGTGCAGTATGGTGACAAGTGGAAGAATCACCCAATTTGAAAATTGGCGATGAGAAATCCTGCTACCTTATAATTTAGCTGTTTATTTTGAAAGTAGTTTAAATTTAAAAGAACCATAATTGGTCTAAGACCAATTCTTATGATACTCGACTGTAATTTCATATGGTCACCCATCTGTGTAAGCTTGATTTTTGAATGGTTTTTCACATATATTTCTATAACGGTTCGCTGGATAGAAAAAAATTATTATAAGACATTTTATAGGATTTCATATTCTAAAGAACATCAGTACATACAGATACATCTAGCACTGATTCTTTTTACAGTATACCTAAAAGACCTAAATTTTTATAATGCAACACCAATAAGGGGTTGCCCGATTCAGTCCATTTTTGAAATTATATCCACATTTTTATGCAAACACAATGTTTTCGACGATGACACGTTCTCTCTCTACTAATACTAACACCGACTAGCGACAGCGAGCCTGTGGTAAACTGGTTCTGATACTCAACGGTAGTATCCAAATATGTAGTGAAAAACCAAATTTTTGAATAACAACCCTACGAAGAAGTTACCTGATTTGATTTTCGAACTTAATTTCACTTTTTTTTAAAAGCCCATGTGCAAAATTTCAGCTCTCTAAGTGCACGCGAGTTATATTCCCGGCGAACTCAGCATTTTTCTAAGCATATTCACATAATATGCATTATGTAATTATTTCCGTTCTCATTAAAAATAAGCTTCCCACGATTTCATTCGCGAAATCGTGAAAAACAAATATCTCGAGTTACAAACTCAACGTCGGCACGTTTAGCTGAATTAGCGTAAATAAAATATTTCTAAAATAAAAATTAGGAAAGATATTTTTTAAGGTAGTTAGTTCTTAATCGTGTTTTAATCGAATCAGTCGAAATAAAATAAAGTTCCTGAAATTAAATAAAGATTTATTTTATTTTTTTGATTCCCTGAAAAAATAAAGTGAAAAGTGGCGCAGTCGGTAGGATTGCTGACGGTATTCAATAAGTGTTCAATTAATTATTTTCTTATTTTCTTGATTTACAAGAAGTGGTGATTACTAATTAATTATTATCTTGATTTACAAGAAATAGTGATAAATATCTAATCATTTTCTTGATCTACGAGAAGTGGTGAATAACAAATAATTCTTTTCTTGATTTACGAGAAGTTGTGAATACTTTTGTGGATACTTTTTCTTTTTAAAGAAAAAAGTCGGCAAACCTTTAATCAGGATCTTGATAACGATAAGTCGAACCTAATAAATAAAAAAGTGCTCGATCAATTATCGTGGATTAATGAACTCAGACAAAGCATACAAACCAATCAGTGTTAAGGAATTAAGTAACATACAGGAAAACTACAATATGGCATTAGCATCTGTGACCGTCAAAGATGTGATGAATGAAGCTAGAGCAGTGCCAATCTTCAGAGGCGATGGAACATATGAACTGACACATTTTATCTACGAAGTTGAAACTCTCTTGAGTATGGTGACGGATAATGCAGCCAAACAATACATCTTCCGGATTTTGACCACGAAGATTCAGGGCAAGGCAGCCATGTCAGTGAGAAGAGTGCTAGACCAAGGCACAACATGGGATGTTATAAAGAAGCAACTAATAAAATCATTTGGAGTACAGGAAACCTACCTGAAGCTTAAGGAGCAAGCAGATTCAATAAAGTTTACCAGTGTAAGTCAATATTATGAAGATTTAATAAAAATTTTAGATAAGTTAAATTTCAAATATAGTATAGATACGGAAAAACCTGTAGAATTTAAACCCGAGAATAATGAACATAGTATATTAGAAAGATTTTTAAACAAATTGCCTCGTTCAGATAATATGTACCTTAGAATAAAAGAAGTGAAAAGTTTAGAACAAGCCTATCATGAATTGCTTCAAACAGGAATAGATTTAAATTATGAACACAGAACAAGAATTCCAGTGCAAAAAAACCGTTTTTCAAATCAACAGAATAACAGAAATTGTCCTACTAATTACGCAAACAATAATAACAGAAATTTTCACACTAATTACGCAAACAACAATAACAGAAATTTTCATACTAATTACGCAAACAGTAGTAACAGAAATACTAACAGAAGTCACAATAATTTTTACTCTAACCGCGACAGACATTACGACCAATACCGTTCAAATGATTTCGGAAATTTTAATAGCAGTAATAGATTTAGAAATCTCGAAAACTATCGCAGAAATAATTTCTCTGGTCAATATTCTCATAACAGGCAACATATCGCAAATAATCAACCAGAAGCAATGGAAGTAGACCACGAAAATTTTCATGTACAGCCTCGGGATACCCATTACCAATAGCTACTTTTACAATAAACGAACAAAAAATAAATTGTCTTATCGATACTGGAGCTGCTACATCAATCATACATAAAGATCTTTTCCCCAGTTTCAAACGAGTACAATTAGCTAAACCAATAGATTTGATAACATTGTCGGGTAATCAAGAGATAACACAGGAATTAATTACAGAAGTTCCAGCTGAATTTAATCACAACGCAACTATGAGTTGGAAATTGCTAGATTTAAAAAATAAAAGTTTTGATGCTATAATGGGACAAAACATTTTAAAATCAATAGGTGCCAAGATAGATCTAGAGCAGGGAACAATCGAAATTAAAAACAAACTGACTAAATTTATAGATACTTGCCCATATGAGAAAATTTATCAGTTAGAAACACTTGAGCTAAATAATGTAGATTTACTTAAACAATTAAAAACTGCTCATCTAAGTTCAGAGGAGCTATGTCATTTAAAGCAAATCATTAAATATAATAGGGATCTGTTCTTCCAAGAGGGTAATAAATTAACTAGTGTAGCTGAAGTTAAACATCAGATAATAACGAAACATAGCCAACCAATTTATGCTAAAACCTACAGATTCCCAAAAATTCATGAGGAAGAAGTAGAGAGACAAGTTCAAGAAATGCTGGCAGGAGGAATAATAAAACCCAGCAGTTCAGCTTATAATTCCCCAATTTGGGTGGTACCGAAAAAGATGGACAATTCGGGAAAACAAAAATGGCGAATTGTCGTAGATTATAGAAAATTGAACGATATAACTGTAGATGATAAGTTCCCTATACCAAATATAGACTCTATATTTGACAAATTAGGTAGAGCCCAATATTTTACGACTCTAGACCTCGCTAAAGGATTTCATCAAATCCTTGTAGATGAGAAAGATAGGGCAAAAACAGCCTTTTCAACACCACAAGGTCACTACGAATATGTAAGAATGCCATTTGGACTGAAGAACGCTCCGGCAACTTTTCAGCGAATGATGAACTTCGTGCTAAGGGAATACATTAATAAGTTATGTGTAGTCTACTTAGACGATATTTTAATATTTAGTACCTCCATTCAAGAACATGTCGATTCAATCAATAAGATTTTTCAAAAATTACGAGAGTTCAATTTAAAAATCCAAATGGATAAGTGTAACTTTTTTGCCAGAGAGACTGAATACTTGGGGCATATTCTCACGAATGAAGGAATCAAACCTAACCCAAGAAAAGTGGAAATTATCAAAAACCTCAAAATACCCAAAACTCGCAAAGCAATAAAAAGTTTCCTAGGCATTACCGGATATTACCGGAAATTTATTCGAGACTACGCTAAAGTAGCTCAACCTATGACACACTGCCTTAAAAAGGACAACAGAATCAATGAACACGATTCACGTTTCATTGAAGCTTTCGAAAAACTTAAGGAGCTTATAACAAAAGATCCTGTTTTAAAGTACCCTGACTTTAAGAAAAAATTTGTCCTTACGACTGACGCTAGTCAGTTCGCAATTGGTGCAGTGTTGTCCCAAGACAATCACCCTATCTGCTTTGCAAGCCGAACCCTAAATGCTCATGAAATAAGATATTCCACGGTTGAAAAAGAATTGTTAGCCATAATTTGGGCAACAAAATATTTTAGACCATACCTTTTTGGGCAAAAATTCACAATTAGGACTGATCATCAACCACTTGTCTGGTTAAGCTCTTTAAAAGAGCCCAACTCCAAATTACAAAGATGGCGAATTCGATTGAACGAATTCGACTATGAAATTGAATATTTAAAGGGTAAAGATAATAAGGTTGCTGATTTCCTTAGTAGATTAAACACTGAAGCTCGCGAAATAAACGAAATTGAAGACAACCAAGAAAGTGATCGAGCCACGATTCACAGTGGCGTTGAAGATTTAAATGATCATATCCCAATTGCAGAAGTATTAATAAACAAATACTTGACCCAGATACATTTAGTTAAAAACAAAGCCGAAGAAATAATAACAAAATATCGGAGGTACAGGAAAATATATATATCAGAGGAAGAACTAAGTAATAATAACTATTTGAACGATATGCTAAGAAGATTAGTAAAAAAGGGAGTTACAGGTATCTATTCTGAGCTAGAAGATACAAAATACAACTTGCTACAGAAAAAATTGTTAGAACTTTTCAGCAATAATAAACAAATCAGGTTTATCAAATGTACGATTAGAGCCGAAGACTTAGAGAACGAGAATGAAGCCATCAAAATAATCGAAAACATTCATAAAGAGACAAATCATAGAGGCATAACCGAAAACTATGAAGAACTAAAAAAGAAGCATTTCTTCCCAAAACTGAAAGAACTTATATACAAATATATCAACAATTGTGAAACATGTAATCTTGCCAAATACGATAGACATCCCATTCTACACAAATTTAATTTATCGGAAACACCAAACTCGCCAAACGAAATTATTCATGCAGACCTATTTTTCTGTCTCCATCAAATGTTTCTTACCACAATCGACAAATTCACCAAGCATTTAATGGCATCTAAACTAAACGATAGAAATAGCATTACCATTGTTCAGACTTTAAGACAGAGATTCTCACTCTTTGGGAAACCAAATAAATTAGTAGTAGATAATGAATTCGATAGCCTTAATATGAGAGAGTTCGGAAGAATAGAAAATATTGAAATTCACTTCACATCTCCACGTTCATATACTGGAAATTCGGATATAGAAAGAGCTCATGGGACTCTAAACGAACACCTAAGAATCTTCGAAGTAGAAAAAGCTGAACTCACTCCGGAAGAAAAGATTCTAAAAGCTATTGAAAATTACAATAACACCATCCATTCAACGACCTTAACGAAACCATCCGATTTTCTCAACAATAAGATCAGTGATATGGACAGGGTTAGGGATAGAATTCACAAAAAGAAAGTAGAAAATATATCTAAGTTAAATAAAGATAGAAAAAGCTTAGTTTTAGGTGATGAAAAAGAAATCTGGGTAAAGAATCCCAAAATAGAAAGGCACAAAACGGAGCCTCGATACATTAAGATAAAAACGAAATTCTCTAATGGCAAATTAACGGATCTTAAAAATCGTAATATACATCCTTGCAGAATTAAGCGAAAATTTAAATATTTTTCAGGTAATAATACTGACGTTAATGCTGTTAATCAACCCAACTAATGCGCTGATTAACATGGAAAAGTTAGAAACAAAAGGAGGATTCACACTACTACAACAGAACGACATACAAATAATCGAAGGGTACGACAAAGCTTTACATATAATCGATGTAGATATGCTAAGACAGACTTTAGAACAAATCAAGACCGACATAGATAGTATATTTGATATACGAGAGGATGAAACCATTCTTAACCAATTAAACTTACAAATTAGGAAAACCAGTCATAACATAGAGACAATAATACCACACAGACAAAAGAGGGGCCTGATAAATCTTGGGGGCAAAATTCTCAAATGGGTTTTTGGTACACTAGACGACGACGATAAACAGGAGATAGAAGAACATTTAAAATCAACCGACATAAATAATCACAATTCCATAGACACATTAAACAAACAGATTAAAGTTAACAATGATCTACAAGAAAACTTACAAATACTTACCGACAGACTTAACGAAAATCAGAAATTGACATTTAGCCTATTAAATAACGCAATTAAAACTAATAAGGAAAACATAAAGCAATTACATTTCATTCAAGTTCTTACTAATATAAATCTATTAAACGAAGAAATTGATAGAATCCAAGAAAACATAATTTTTGCAAAGCATAACATAATGAGCCGACCAATTCTCACTCCAGAAGAAATAGATTTTTATGAAATAGATATTTTTAAAATGCAAGAAATTAAAAGTTCTTTACTGCAAATAGAAAATAAACTAATATTTGTAATTGCTATCCCGAAGTTCTATAAAGAAAAGGCGAAAAAATACAAACTCCTTCCTATTCCAAATGGCGATCAAGAGGAGCTGGTCATTGAAAACACAGATATACTTCTTTTTAAAAATAAAGCTTATCTGGACGATGGTCAATATTATTTAAAAAATTTAAAATTAGCAAACGAATGTACCCAGAATTTAGTGAATAACAAATTAGAAAAATGCAAAAAGATAAAAAACGTTCAATTTGAGGTAAGAGAACTAAAGCAAAATTTAATTTTGATCATAAATGCAAATAATGTAAAAATGCAAAATACCTGTAATGACTTAGAATATAAATTAAATGAAAATTATATAATAAACTTTCATAATTGCAGTATAGAAATAGATAACATGAAATTTCAGAACCTAGAGAAGGAATTTAACCAACATATAATACTACCCAATTACTTAGAAATAGGAAATATCAGCGAAGCGGTAAATATGAAACAATTGCATTTAAAACAAATTAAAAATATCAATGAGATAAAAGAAATAAAAAATGTAACAAGGAATAATAAAATCACCTTTTATGTAAGTACCACATTTATTGTAATATTAATAGCAATTGTAGTACTATATATTGTAAAAACAAAATCCAATCATGTTAACGTTGAGTTGGTAACGAGATCGGTAAAGGATAGAGTCCAGGAGGACACCAAGCTTAACGAGGGGGGAGTTATATTCCCGGCGAACTCAGCATTTTTCTAAGCATATTCACATAATATGCATTATGTAATTATTTCCGTTCTCATTAAAAATAAGCTTCCCACGATTTCATTCGCGAAATCGTGAAAAACAAATATCTCGAGTTACAAACTCAACGTCGGCACGTTTAGCTGAATTAGCGTAAATAAAATATTTCTAAAATAAAAATTAGGAAAGATATTTTTTAAGGTAGTTAGTTCTTAATCGTGTTTTAATCGAATCAGTCGAAATAAAATAAAGTTCCTGAAATTAAATAAAGATTTATTTTATTTTTTTGATTCCCTGAAAAAATAAAGTGAAAAGTCGCGTTCTCGAGTTATCGTGATGACGGACAGACGGACGGACAGACATGCAAAAATCGAAATAACCTTTAATTTTATGCATGGGTGTCTAATCCATTTTGCTCTACCATCATTATTTCTAAGTGTTACAAACGGAATTTAAAACTTAGTGTACCCTGTGAGTTCATCTAGGGTATAAAAATAATAAAATTATTTATAGTATCTAACAGTGAACACACACAAAGTGTTTTGAAGTTAAAGATAGTAAATTTATTAATCAATTATGTTTACTAAAGAATTCTGAAGATAATAGAAATACTAGAGAGTGTTTGCTCCATGGTGGTTCATAGAGCGGGAGGTGATAGTATACTCACCGAGCCACACAAATAATTGTATGGCAGTGGGGCATATCAACTGTTTCGGAGTTACAGGGTGATTAAGAAATTATACTAGGATTGCACAAAATACCCTGTATCTTAAAAATTACAGGGTACACGGTCACCATCTAAAGCTAATTGTATGCAGAACTTCATGGCGTTCCTAACAACTTCCCAACCAGCCCCGTACTCCTCTTTCCTCTCCCCTAAGGAGTTATTGTGGCCTTAACTTGGTCTGAAATGAAGAAATGTTCTCCACGATTTATTATTATTATTTCATATGTGTTGTGGTGAAGGACCGAGATCCGATCTCTAAGCACTGTGACCTGAGGCGCCAGTGAACAGCCTGATCTAGTACTTACAACAGCTGATTACTTATTTAAAGTTTTTGCATGGGAAGTTGATAATCTTCCGTGTCTTAATCCATGAAAGCTCTCCCATTGTTGTTGGGAAGCGTTTTCTATTTTTGCCATTAGGTACTTCTCCTACACGGATCAGTAATCTCGACTACTTAGTGAGATATATTCGTACGATTTTAAATTTAGTTTTAGACAATAAAATTCTCATAATTAAAAAAAAAAAAAAAAAATATGACATCCATAAGTGGAAAATGTAAAAACAATTTTTGTCAAATACTATAAGTTCTCCAAATAAATCTCGAGTACATAACCCGATTAAAAACAGCTGATTAATAAAATCCCGAGTTGTGATAAGATCCCGGGTATGACGTCAATAATTATTTGATAGGATTGTAAGAAATCGTGCGCCAACCTGACGCAAATTATTTTCTCTCACGGTGAGTGAAATGGGCGAAATTGTCGTTGTCATTATAAAAAAATATGATTATCTAATAGACTTTACATTTGAAAAATTTGAGCTCCAGAGATCTACACCTTTGACTTAGAACTAAAGATGGATATATGTGTTCAAAACTAACATATGAAATAACTCTTTTGGTTCCTTAGCTGATGCAATCAATTCTTAAGAACCCAAAATAGTGTCGAAACTGGGCATTGTCAGTGGGAATATATCAAATGGAATTAATAATATCGAAAACAAATGGAGAGAAAGTAAAACGCTGGTCACGAGTTTGTTCAAAACAGATTAAAGAAAATGTTTGGAAAGGGCAAAATAAGAGCAAAATAAAAGTTTTCAGATGAATTACATATCAAATCCGTTGGGAGTAATAAGTACGATGTTCTATCCAAACATTGTAATGCAATTGCGTTACATCAAAACAACTAAAACACTTAAATATACATTTCACATGTGTAATATATTATGTAGACCAAATAGTACATAATTATTTCATGAGCATAACTGAATTCACTTTTAACTCGATGGACTATTAAAGCTAATTATATAATGTCGTAAAATGTGAATTGCTAAGCATATTTTTTTAAACACATGAGCAAAGCACTACTTTCTGCTTGCATATCTTATTTTGAAAGAATTATTAATTAATTTTTCTAAAGCTAATGTTTTTACGAAATCGATTAATAATTTTTCACCATTGTACAGTTCGGTATATTCCAAATCCGCACTAAATAAATAGATAAAATTAGATCAATATCAGCGCTAATGGTATAAATTTTCTAACGACTGTTTTTTACCAATAGCGAATTCGTTTTCGTAAATCCGCAATTTTGTTTTTTTTTTGTTTTTATTTTATATAGGGCGGCCCATTGTGCTATCCTGCTTTCCATTTCGCTAAAACCTTCCTGCCTCTTAATGTAGCGCATCAGGTCTTGGTGAGGTACGTTTTCCAGCTCATCCACAGATAAGCGGGCTGACCCAAGCATATCCAGCCTGCTCCGGGCAAAAGACGGACAAGCACACAGAAAATGTTCGGTTGTCTCACGCTCTTTTTCCAGGCAGAACAGACACTCAGGGCTGTCAACAAGTCCCATCGTTATTAGACGAACGTGAAGCGATCTGTGGCCGGTGATGATACCAACCACAGTTCTACATTGTTTTCCTCCGAGTCCCAAGAGAAAATCAGAGAAATTCATATTGGGCCCATCAAGAAAAAGTTTTGTACACCTGCAAGTACTCAGATTCGCCCATTTCTGCTGATGGTTCATAAGAGCATCCACTTTGATTAGTAAAAACTCGATAACCGAGCTTGCACCGCCTGCAGAAACTTATCCACGGACAACCTGCAGACCACTAGTAACTTAGATGTTATCCGAGGGCCACTCGGAGCCATCAAGGCTGCCTGACTACTCGAAAGGATAGCAATGTCTTTTCCCTTGATTTCAATATCAAGGGCTATCTTTGCTGCCATTGCAGTGGGAAGACTTTAGGCTGGAATACAGTACTGTATTTTCTACGGGAGTATTCCAACCCAATGTTAGGTTCAAGAAAGTAAACACCCGCACCGGCTACCCTATTAGTGAGAGAGCAGTCGGTGAAAATTTTTAAAGAGGACCGGAGAGGGCTCTATAAGGCACTTCCCTCAGCCCACGATTCCTTTTCAGAAAAACTCACAGAGAGCCGACGCCCAAGCTAAAGTTCTGGTAACATCGCATCAAGTGGCATGCGGCCCGGAGAGTTTTCCCGTTCCAGCCCACATGCTAAAGAGCAGAGAGCCCATCCAGCCAAAGTTGGCTTAAATCAGAATATCTATATTATACCACATAGAGCTGATCATATTATACACTATACACAATCTTTTTTGGAATTATAATAAATGAATTTTGTAGTATTTTCAAAAAATTCTCGATTTTATGCTTTTTTCAGGATTGGTTTTAGGATTCCGTGTCAGAATTTTATATTCTCACTCTGAGTGTTGATTGACACACAGTACTCCAAAGTTTCTTTATAACATTTAAATTGTAACGCCAGTACACAAACTTTTTTCCTGCTCATATAGAATAGGGTAAGATGTCTGTAGATTCGTACATTGTACATCTCGAAAACATATTTCTTCAGTAATTCATTTTGCAGAATTATAAGCCCTTCAAAAGATATCAGAATGACAAGATAAATTTCACAGGAAATACAGTTTATATTCTATAGTTGAGGGCATAAAATAAAAATAAAATAAGAAAGTATAAAATTTAGCAAATATGTTTATTAGTTGGTTTTGTTTGAAAAGTTAAAGGATCTTTATACAATTAACGCTTCTTTGTTTTTGTACAAAGAGTTATTATTATTTACAGATGATAGAAGCTGTTCTGCAAGTCTATTTCTGTATTGTTCTGTTTTGTCCTTTTTATGGTTCTGTGCATTTTAACGAAAACATTTAGTAGTACTCTACTATTTCGAAAGATTCCTTAATTTAGAATTGAATTCAGTTTAAGGACAGAAACATTATCAATAATCGCTGCGATGTTAACAGAGACTTAACGGATTACCTTTGAAGAGATTTTCATTTTTTCAAATTGCTGGAAAACTAAAATGATATGAAATGAAAAATAATTTTATAGTATAACCTAAAGCCTTATAAAACAGTGTAACATGGCCATCTGGGCAGCTATACTAGAACTCTTTAACATAATTTATTCTGCTACTAGAACTTAGAATTTGTCTTGTTTTAAGCATTTCAGTAATCTATGTCAGTAGTTATTATATGGCCAGGAACTTCATTTTCTTAGAGTTATAATTATCCTAACTTAGGTCAGGTATTATATTATTCTATAGCCCTAGAGTAATAACTGTTTTTTGTATCTAGTATATTTAAAACATTGTTTCATTCAGATATTGTTTAAGGTTGTTTCTTATTATTTATGTTTTTCTTCCTTTAGCTTTTTTTTTTTCTTATTACAGGTAAGCAATTTCCAGTTTACTACTTGTAAGCATTCGTACGTATGTGTTTCTTCGTTATAGTATTGTTTTCAGTCCGTTGCTAGTTAGATACTGCTTGAGTGCGGGGATAAGTGCGTTCATATCCTCTCTGGTATATTTTCGTCGGTATTGTCCTTATATCTCGTTCGTCAAGTAGTCTGGTTAGCTCCCCGCACTCTAAGAAAATGTGCGTCACTGTAATGAAAACACCATCACAGAAGAAGCAGGTAGGGCACGGTTGACTATTGAAAAGGTGTTGCTTTATGGCTAGGTAGTGTTCCAGCCTGACTCTAGACATTTCAACCATGCCTGTCCCTGGGAGCTCGCACATGTATGGTTGTAGGATGCTTGTATTATGGCTCGCCATAAAATCGTTCTAATTCTGCCAGGCTAGCTGCCTGACGGCATCATGAAGGTGTTTCGTATAGGTGACTGCTGCTCCGTAGCCTGGAGGGAGATCGTGGGCTCCTCACTCACTACATGGCCAGGACATCATGCGATCTAGATCATCTCGTTTTGTATGGTCCAGATCACAGTGGTATCCTTTTGGGTGGTTGCCTATTTGTCTGCCTCCCAGATGGCTGTAAGTTCGGCCGTGTACACATTGCACCAGAAGGGGATTTTGCGACAGATTTGAGTCTGTGCTCTAGCGCTCTCGGCAATTACTGCCATGGCTACAGCTGCTTCTACCTTCGAAGAATCTGTGTATATCACCGTATCTGCTTTGAGTCCAGCACTGAGCTCCTTGTGTAGTAATGTCTTGCAGTCGTTATTGAGGTTCTGGTACTGTTGTTAGTTAGTGATGATTCTGCTGTTTTTGATCCTACAGGGTGGGAGGAGAGGAGTGGAGTTAGAGAGGTTGGGATTGAAAGGTATCATTCTGAGGGGTGTTGGGATGTCTCATAATGACCTGTAAAGGCCCGAACTTGTAATTGCAGCACGATTGCGGTGGGTGGATATGATGTCCACAAGCAAGTCATGTAGCGGGGTTTGAGGGTTGTTGAGGTTTTTCAAAATAAGACTGACTACAAGGTGGTCCCTTCTCGCCATACAGGTGGGAAAGCTAGCCTCTATGAGAAGGCTATCGATTGGGGTTGTGCGTAGAGCACCAATGGCCATTCTGGCTGAAGCGTTGAAAGCCTTCTGAATCTTATTTGCATTAAGTTTTGTAGAGAATCCGTTGACTGTGATACCATAATCAATCCTACCCATAATCAGCTGTCTGACAATTAATGACGTTTTCATCGGGAGCCCCGAATTTTTTTTCTGCAGATGAACCTGAGAAGATTGTGTCTTCGGTTGACATCCTCTACTACCATGTTGGTGTCCTTGCTCCAATCAAGAGTCTTAGAGGTGTGCAAACCTAGGATTTTGAGAGCACTATAATGGGATGGAAGCCATATCATAGCGCAGTTCTGTTTCTCGGCAACTCCGTCTTCTGCAGACTTGCAGATTTTCCGCAGAGTCTGGGTGAGGCTTGAATTAACGAATGGTGTGCCGCCGGATACATAGCAGACTAGGTTATCTGCATAGATATGGTAAAAAATATCAGGAACTGCGCTGAGTTCTGTACACAAGGGGTACATATAGGTGCTGAAGAGATGCCTGGAAAGTAGAGAGCCTTGCGGCAAACCATTTTTCAGGGCGTAAGTCGAGGAGAAATGTCCCCAAACTCTAACCATTATTCTTCTGTCTGTCAAAAAGGAGTCTACCAGCTTAATGAACTTAGTTCCGACCTTCCATTCTACTAATTCCTTTATGACGGAGTGCTTGGTGTTCTGTCGAACGCTTTTTCTAAGTCAATGGACAGCAAGACAGTGTATTGACCTCTAGACAGAGCGCATTTCAGGCTGTGCTCCAGTTCCTGCAGAAGGTTTTAAGTCCCTCTGCCTGGCCTGTAGCTCCAAACCGTCATGAGCAGCTTCTGTTCTAGGAGCTAACTTAACCTGTTTGCCATCAGCTTCTCTAGGATTTTGAGAGATGCTTTTAGGAGGGCGATATTTCTGGTGTCGGAGGGGATTGGACAGCGGGCGCTCACCTTTGAGATAGCATGGATCTCAGCCAGTTTCCGTCAATAAAAACCAATAATATACCGAAATATTATGAACCTTCTGAATGCAGTGTCTTTTCTCCTCGTCTTATCTATTCAACATGGAATCGTCAACTCTCTTATTATTACTCACTTCTTTTAAGCGAATGTAGCGATGTACTTTAAGCAAAGCTCCTGGATCACCAACATTTAAATTGCAATTAATTCCTGAACTATCCATACCATTCTCCAAGCTTTATCAAAAGAGAGCATTCGCTTTCATCTACAAGGCTGGAGCGATGAACATTAATTAAAATCACCAGTAACGAAATCCAGCATTTTCATAATTTCATTAAAATACTACAACTGATAATATATTTTTTTCTTTTATTATGTAGAAAATATTTGCGATTTACAAAAATTAATTTTAAAACAAATCTCACAAGAGGTCATTTAATACAAAATAAAAAAAATATTCTTTTACAATTTATACGAAAAAATATAGTCTTCATATGCAAGATTTGGATCTCATTTTGCGAGTACTCATACTTAAGCTGTTGGATCGTGCTGCCAGCATACGTCATTGGGAAGTTTTCACGGAGTTGTTGTGGCAAGTCAAGATTAATGTTAAATAATAAGAACACAAACTTAATTCAAGTGAATAGTCTACCCTTTCAAATACTCTATTTCTACCAAAAGTAGAGCATGTCCTACATGGAATGGAGTTCTTGAGAGAAAAGCCAATGGTGTGACTTTTAATCTTCTATTCTCATTTTTTCTTTCAACGCAAATGTGCGAATTTTCGTGCTATAATTTGACCTTGCATAAATCAATAATAACTTTTTGTAGTCCCGTATTTACTAAAGTGAAAAGTTTGATGTCCTGCTTTCTTTCATACAACGTCTTTTTAAATTCTGTAATTCTAGTCCTTACTTTTCTTTGGCTCAAATTTGCTTTCGCTCACGATTCTTCTCGACTGGTTTATACTCTATGGGCTATCTTGTCTGAATTATTTATTTTAGCTTATGATCTTGTGTTTTAGATATACGCAACTGCTGCCTTAAAATCGAAATTGTAAGCATTTTTAATAACCTCGTTCTTTTTTTCCCTGATCAGGATTATAAGAGATTAGCGGTTGACGTGGATATTAATAACGGCTAAAATTTCTGTAGAATGAAAACTTAAAACTACCAACTATTTTATAACTTTCTATTTTGATCTTTTGTGAAAATTTTAATCATGACATTTTCATAATTTGGTTCCATATGAAAAATAATGGCTATCTACAGACGTTTTGTAGGACCAACCCTGAAGTAGGCGCAAGCGAAATCATAACTGTGGACGCATGGGCTCAGCACAGGCGCGGATCTAGCAGCATTGAAATTAGGGGGGAGGGGTCATCTTACAAATTAAATCGAGCAAAAAAAAAAACATCCAACGCCTTAAGTCGCTTCGCGTGGCCATCACAGTACTGTAGTAGGAAATAGGAAATCCGCATTAAGCGGTATGGATGATGTGTCATTTTTTAGTAGTAACAGGGGTCGAAATAAATCGAATAACTCGAAAAGGGTTAGTGAAAGCGGCAAAAACCCAAGAGAAAAGGTAGCGGTTTTCGTGTTGGAACGTCGAAAACATATTTACGTTTGGAATGAGGATCGTCACAACTCAAAAAGTGACACTGTCCTATGAAGAATATCTGAGTTCTTAAGTAAAAGAAAAGCGACACTATCGCTATCTAACAGCAAAGACCATCAGATAGAAATATGCCAATTTCATGGTGTAATTAACTCAAAAACGACAAATTTTGAGTTAAGTCACTTTTCTATGTGACGTGCGAGTTGGTAATTGGTGCTTAGACCGAAAGAGAACGCTATATAGAAATTAGCCCACTTTCTGTAGTGTATTTCTATGAATGCAGTCACTCTATATTTTAAATGTAAGTAGTTTTACATAACAACGTTGGAAATGTTTTAGAATGTTAGGAGTTAGGACTTAGTTACGGCTCTGATGTGGTAGTGAGGGAGTCTGTTTCGTGGCTGGGGAAGTGTATCTCTTGGATCACCCAAAGCTGGGGTCCGAAACTCAAATTCTGAGAATAACCTATACACATACATCACATGCATACAATAGTATTCATTGAAATAAATTTCTATTTTTTTAAGTTTTGGAATGAAAATATTTTTTGAAGTTGAATTATATAAATAAAAAAAATATAAAATAAAAAATATATTTTTTTTTCAAATAACTCAATTAATTAAATATTTTTTCTTCAAATTTTGGGGGGTCATGACCCCTAGGACCTCTCCTTCCTGGATCCGCCACTGGGTCAGCAGCGACGGCAATATCTTTCTAAAAATTTAAGTAAACCACAAAATATTCAAAAACAATGCAGTTCGTTAACTAAATCTTATTGCTTTAACAAAAACTGAAAAACAAATAACTTTGTTAAGAATGCTCTTGCCAAATGTTTTAAAGAAAATTATAGGCTGAACTACAATAAAAGTATACGTAAGTTCATTTACTTACGTAAAGCGAACGCGCCCTTTAATTTTTTTTAATTTAACAAATTAACTTTAACTCGTGCAAGGGGAACTTTCGTTAAGTTTAAATATCCTATTTTCCGTAAGTATGGTGCGTTAAGAATCGCTCATTCCGTAAGAACGCGATGTGTCCAAACAATTAAATTAGTACTAAATGATTAAAAGTGCAATGTAAAAATTAAAATGGAATAAAATGGTACTGCGAATTAATAGAAAGCACAAATCTTCAATTAAATCAACTTCCACTTGTTAATTTTTTCACTTTTACCACTTTTTAAAATTTAACACAGAAAATGTCAAGATAATAACTCTTACGGAATGTGATATATATTTAGGCTAAAAATATTAATTTTTCGCAAGTAAACTTCAGTCTCGTTTAATTTCGTAAAGTTATTTACTTCTATTGTATTCAACCTTATAACTAACGGTGAGAAACAAAAAAAGATACAAACAAATTCAAATTCAAATTGCATTTATTCATAAACTCTACACTTGTAAGATAAATCATATATTAAGGTGTAGGTGAACAAAGTATAGAAAAAAAAAAGAGTCCAATACTATTATAAATTAGGCAAAAGTAAAAAAAAAAAAACAAAAAAAAAAAGAGAAAAATAGGGTACAAAATTAATTGCATATACATTAACTATGAAAAATTCACTAAAAAATTTATACGAAAGTTGCGATTGCTGCTAATCCTTCTGAGCTCAGATGGAAGAGAATTCCAGAGTCTAATGGACTGGATGAAAAATTGGCGCTCACTTGGGAGAAAAATAAATCGTGGCATGATTAATGAACATGTTCTGCTAGATTGGGAGAATATGAGTTTACAGTACAAGTAGCATGGTTCCTTACTTATCATAAGGTTCCTTAAAAAAATTAATATACGAAATTTAATATAATTGTCAAAAGTACATCCCAAAATCGATTTTGAATACACTGTAATATGATCATATCCTCGCAAAGAAAACACATAACGTACTCCGGAATTGAAAGCAACATTGAGTTTACGTGATGAAACAGTGTCTAATTTACAAAATACTTCGCAACCGTACAATAACAAAGGAATAATAAGTGTTTTTACAAGCATGATACGAGTTTGCAGGGGTGTGAAGGGTGCGGATAAAGACAGTTTACGTATAGTACCATACACTTTGCCAACAAGATTATTAACATGATGAGACCAATTTAAAGTCGTATTAAATATCAAGCCCAGGATTTTTATAGAATCTTTAAAAGGTATGACGATATGATCAAGCATCACGTTTGGAAAAGAGGACGTATCTAATTCAGTTCTATAGATAATAATAGCATTACTCTTGGATGCATTTAAAAGGAGGCCATTAACTTGAGCCCATTTAGATCTTCATTCATACGGCAGACAGCATCTTCAATAAGTCCGCGGGGTCTAGAAATATAAAGTTGGACATCATCTGCATATAGATGATAGTTACAATTTCGCAGGACTAATGGAAGATCATTTATGAATATGGCAAAAAGTAATGGTCCAAGAATGGATCCTTGTGGAACTCCATTGTGTACAGGAAGGAAATCAGATGTAGTTTGATTACAAACAATCCTCTGAAAGCGACCATTCAAGTATGACCAGATCAATCTACATGCAGAACTAGAAAATGAAAAAAATGAACGAATTTTTTGGATTAATAAGGCGTGGTTGACTCGATCGAAAGCCTTTGAAAAGTCCAAAAGGGTTAGTACCGTTAAATTGTCATTATCTATAGAGATTCTAATGTCGTCTGTTATTTTCAATAGTGCGGTAATGCAGCTACGCTTAGATCTGAAACCTGACTGTAAATTTGATAACAGATTATTATTCTCTAAATAATTAGTAATTTGCTTATGCAAAATTTTTTCAAAAGCTTTAGCACAAAATGGAAGAATAGATATTGAGCGATATTCTGCCACACCGAGAGTTTTTTTATGAATGGGTAAAACTTTCGAATACTTCCATGACACTGGAAAAATTGATCTCATAATGATAGTATTAAGGACATGTGTAAGACAGGGAAGTAATATTGACAGTAGCAGTTTTATAATTCTGGGATGCAAACCATCAAGACCAACAACATTAGATCTGATGGACATTACTGCAGAAAACACTTCAATTTCAGTAGCCGAAGTAAAGGAGAACCCACCAAAAATGGTATGGTCACTTAGAATATTAAAATTTGAACCTTCATTGGGAATCCCACTATCGGAGTAAAAACACGATTTAAGTCATTCGCATCAGCTTCTATAATGTTATTTTTTGACTTACCAACCACAATTTCCGAAAGATTCCGCCACAATTGTTTTTTAGGCAAAGAAGTGTTAAATTTAGAATTATGATATTGAAGCTTTGACCGAGTTATTTCTATATATATATATATATTTAGTTTGTATTGTAGTAATATTTCTTCACGATATGTTCTGATGCTGTTCATGGTGAAGTTGTTTATTAGATTTGGTTGCTAACTTAATTTATACCTGGCAGACAGCTCCCGAACTTACAATATGAATGGCTCGGAAGCCGCTGTTTTTGTAAACCCTTTTGTAGAAGCTGAAAATCTTAATGGTTGGATGTGCCAATTTATAAATGCTGTGGCAGAGTATGCTCCTTTATTTTGGATGGCAGAGTATGCCGATGGTTTAGGTTTAGAGCATTACATAAAATCACTCGTTAAAGTTGAAATTAAATCTGAATTCTGCTTTATTGTCTCTGTTTATTTATACAAATTAATAACAAAGCAATCAGTGTTGTTTAATAATTCTGGAAGGGGGATTATTGAAGAATTGCAATACATAAAATTAAAAATCAGTTTTGTAGTGTCACATTACTGATCACACAATTTCTGAATGATTCACAATGTATTGATATGGTAAAGCAATAACCTCAGGTATGCATATTTTGCTTGCATGCAAATTTTTTTTGAGGTCGAGCAAAATTTGTTTGTTTTTATTTTTTTTTTTGGTTTCGATTTTTGTTTACATCTGTGGACTCTGGTCATGGCTTTACCGTATGTTGAATTATCCTCCAGGAAAACTTTGAACGTATTTTTCTCAAAATTACATTTTTCAACATATTAAAAAAACTAGACATCCGATTCTCGTGCGCCAAGTCTTAACCTTTTCGAAAATCTAGTCTCTATGGCACCACGTAGGGTTTTTTTTAATAAATGGCCCCCTTCTTGTTTTTTTTTTGTTTTTTTTTTTATGAACGATGAAAATTTTCTAAGAAAATACGAAATAAAATTCGCTGGTCTGCCATTTTTTTTTAAGTTTTCGAAATTTCCCTACGTGATGCTGTAAACCTATATGTCTAGTTTTTAAATATGTATTTATTTTATTTTTCTGGAGCCGTGGCTTAATCGCTGTCAACCACCAAGCAGCAATTTCGTCGGAGTAGCCTCTTGAAAGCGCAAACTGTACTTTAGATTCGAATACACAAATTTATGTACAGTCTTCTATATATATATTGACTATGAGTATTAATAAAAAAATTCATTCATCGTTTACTTGAAAATATGCAATTACGAAAACTACCCTTCGAACCGCGCATGAAGCGGGTAAAAAGCGTAGATAAGATTGTAATTCGTTTTATTGAATAATGTAAGTAGGTAACTATCACAAGCAAAGCCCCTAAATTTATTCTTGATTAAAAGTACCGATAGCAAAAAAATATTTCAAGATAACTGTCTTAATAGGTACTGATGGTGTAACAGATAATACAATAGCATGGTTGGGGTATTGTAACAATATTCGACTGATATTTCATTCGGTGTCCACCTAAAATAATATAGGCTGGGTTAGCGCATTTTATCAAGAAATAGATGTTTCTCAGCTCATGTTTTACAAGTAGATATTTAAGGGAGAGGATTATTATTATATTATTTATAACTAACATCACCAACCATTACTATTGAATATAGGTATTTGAATGCAATCTTTTGACTACAATAAATATGACTATCGCAATCTGTACAAATCGTATTTTTCGTCGCTTTATTCCAATAATAAAAAGTTTCTCAAGTTTTTATACTACAGTAACTGCCTTAAATAATTAAACTCCTAAAAATTTTTCCTGAGAAGATGTTGGACTCAAATGAGGAACGTACGATTGCAATATCACAATTTAGCTAACTAAATTATTTCAATTTCATATTGTTTCCAGCCTAAAGCCCAAGTCAAATACTTACACATTCACAAGATATAACACAACAAGGTCGTACAAATAATAAGTCTCAACATTACTTCATATTTCAGTCATCACTACGTATTTGAGTTTGAAATAGCAAGAATACGACGTCCTTTATAAATAAGCTGAAGTAAAATAACAGAAAATTTTGAATCAATAAACTGATGACCATCTCAAAACAATTAAATTCGCATCAAGCATCGAAGAATTGATTTTAATTTGACATCGCTGTATGTAGGAAATTTTGTTAAGATCAAGATACATCGATGTGAGAATTACTTCAATCAAATTAAATGCTCAATTTTGTTTTTAATACCCAAAATCGTGGAAAATTATTCCAAAACTTATAAGGTTATTTATTCTTTTACTCGTACTGTGGCCTTTGTAGTTCCGCCTGGTTCGGCTATTCAATTTCAGTCGTAAAAGTAAAGTGTAAATCGAAATGCGTAAACAACTCTTCACTTGAACACTACTGCAAACGATCCCATAATTTCCTAAAGATATTAAGACAATTTCAAGTAAGATACTCTACTCGGTTGGTTGTGTGATTGAACCAGTTCTCAGAACAATGTTGAAAACAGTGTATTCATGGAAGGATTATCTCAAATACAGAGGTGATAGCCCAGACACCAGAGATCCAGATCCATATAGCAAATTGTTTATACGCGTCGCGCTTTTGTATTCCGAGGCTTTCTTAACGTACTTTTTATTTTCTTAATTTTATTACGTTGAGGTGATCGTTAGTGGAGGATCTGCTGAGCACATGTTCACCAACTCGGTTTTCTATCTTAAGATCACTTCTGCTTTTACATCGTGGCATTGTTTGGATATTGTGTTTAAATTTAATAATGTTTTACGCACCGAACGAATTTCTCTATACTGAAAGTTATGAAAACACGTTTCTGGTTAAAAATATAGATAATCTTCGGTTTGCGGATTTCGGAGGAACAAGTGTACAAATGTGTGTACTTAAAATTTCATATTATGACAATTGACAGGAGTCATTTAAAACCAATCTTGAAAATTCTTTATATGACACGCTCTCTGCGAAAAATGAGTTTTTAAGTAAATTAGTTCGACACGACACAAGGTAGTACCTGGTTACTCTTCTAAATAAAAATCTTATTCTTTTCAAAATAGAAATTTGATATTTTTACTGCACCCGCACACGTTCATGTTCTCTTTTAAAAGCTATGAAATCCAAAACCAAAAAAATTTAATTTAGTCTAGAGCATCTTTAGTGTAAACAAACAAAATGAAAGAGCTATTTTCATAATTTGTCTGATCTATGAAGGAGAGGTCTTAACCCTTAGGTGCAAGTACTGATGAGAATGGCTCGCATGGCATCTGGCACTGACTTCAGATAATAAAGGAAGGACGCAAACAAAGTCCCCAAGACAACATTCTTCAGAGCGGTGATGAGTTTTCACTTAATTTTTAACAGGTCATATCCGTTTAGGCGTCTCATTCCTAAGTTTTAAATTGTTATCACACATGGCTTGGGGCAGAGAAATTTTGGGTTGCAGCCATTGTAAATAAAAAGCAAGGTTTTCTTTTACTCCATTAGACTTAAATGGACGATTAAATTTAAGTAAAATATATTTATGATCAAAAGTTTTCAATGGTAGAAAGTAAGAAAAAGTGTCATTCTTATAGAGCTATGTATACTCCGACTCGGTATCTCATATGGCCACAATAGTAAGACCTGCGACAGTTTCTGATGGCTATCAAAAACGCTTAGCTAGTTACGCATGTATGTTATATACCCTGGATGAAATCATATGGTCTACTAAATTTATTTATACATTCGTAACAGATAGAAATAATTATGATACAAAAAATTAATAAGATTCTTGCGTCTATCAATCTGTATAACTGCATGGCGACGTTTGAAATTTTGTACATAGTAATTTTTGGAAGAATTCGTAGATGGTTACAATCGAGCAACTTCTGCGTCGTGTTGACACATAAATATTCAGACACTAATAGAAAAGCATTGAACTAGAGATTTGAAATTTTGCTGACGCCTTACTTGTGAAAATTGTGAACCGCAGTTCGAGAATGGGAGCATTCGGACAACTTCTACGTAGGTTTGCTATAAATCCAGATTTGCAGTTTTTTTTTACATATATATTATGAGTAAATGGAAAACCGCAGACATTTGGAATGAACTGAAAAGTTCTCCAGTAGGTATGTAAAAACTAATTAAATTGAATATAACAATTTTTTCCATCCGATGAAGAAGGAAATGCAAAAGACTGCTTTAACGATCTAAGGTGCAAGTTAACTCAGTTAACGCAGCAACACGCGCCTCTGACAATGCATTTTACCAGTAGAACAAAAATTGAAATATGATTATTTCAACAAATTGCTAGCTAAGAGAAAGATTGTTAGGCATAAGTTCGTTTTAAGCAGGTAAAAGTAAATTTTGTAATTAGGTAGAATGAGATTAAATCGGCAATTGTCTGAAATCGGTTGTTTATTTTTTTTTTTTAAGAAAATAAAATAGATTTTGCTAACTTGCATATTTAAAAAAAAAAAGGAGCAACTATAATTCTTTTCTGGTAGAAAAGAAAAATTTGAAAATACCTGAAACTCATGTACTGAAAGTAATGGGCAGATTGAGGGCGAGCGAAATCGTTTTGAAATAGGTTTTAAATATAAAGTGTTTTGATCAACTTTTCGTAGCACTCGCCAATTCTCTACAGCAGACATCATATCTTAGTACACTAGCAGTTTTTCGGTGATGTTCCCATTGTTGCAGAAATGCGTTTTGTTTTTTTAAAGTAAATTAATTGATAGAGAAGCTGACTTCTCATTATAACTACAAAATGTGCTAGCAAAAACAAGCAACTGCCAAGAACTGGATACAACCATATCAGTAAAATTAACCAATCCCCATACTTTACCTTTTATATGCAGCTACAGGATATAATCGGATAGACAGTTTCCATCTGTTCAACTTAACCCAGGAATTATGTTATGTTTTTTTTTTTAAATACTGGGAGTATTTTATCTCTTTTTACTTCATCACCATTTGACTTTTCCCCAAGATTCAATACTCAATTTGTTTACAAGATTCACAAAACTTTTATATACATTTGTCTTACAGTTTATTTTGCTGTATAGCCCAATATTTAGTTTCAATTTATTTAGCTCGTGGAATATTTTCAAAATAGACTGTGTGTCCTTTTGATTCATATGCAATTTTTCAATAGAGGTCTGAGTACTCTAGAGCCCAATAAAGGAGATTTCGAATAATTTTACAACAATAAACGTCATAAAAGGAGCAGTCACTATCAAAACTAGAAGCAGCCAAGCAATATCCGCAAAGTAGTTTACAAATGATAAATTGTTTTTTAATGATGGTGGCCAAAATACTTAATTTTTTCATGAAAATGTCTTCATTGGCATGAGTTCTTTTCAATTCTATCTTATGATGTTCTAACTTTAAGCATTAATTATTTGAAGAGACAGCGAAAGTATAGTCATTCTATTTTAAAATAGCGGCTTACAATAAGCTACTTATACTTAAACGAAATCATTATTAGTAACGTGATGAGGATAAACTACTTACACTATTCCGGAATATATCTCGGGCGTGCTGAAGACATCAAATAATGCTCGCACTCTTAGTTATAGCTCAATTTCTTGGCTTTCTTCTGCCATGACAAAATTCACTGCTTCTTCACACTCGTAAAAACTCTAAGGTTCCTAATAAAGTTGTCGATTGTTAAACATATGTGCCCATTACGTATAGTACTAAAGAAAAGTGCCTATATATTTGAACACCCTCGGTAGTATATATCTTTGAAAATAATAGTTTTGTATAATACAGAGGATAATTATAAAATTTTCCGAAAATGAACACAAAAATGAATAAATTTCAATGACCTAAAACTTACCTCTATAACAAACAACGCAACTTAGTATACTCGTAGTTTTTTTGGGGATGTGTCTATTATTGTTGAAAAATATACCTTGCACTAGAGACGATCTTACCTCTTTAACGAGAATGTAAACGCAGAATAAATGTCACAAAAATAACCACATTAGTTATTACATACTCAGAAATACATATGTCCATTACAATTTTTACCCCAATAAATACATTACTAGATTTAAAGCATTGCTGATGTAGGAAACAATTCTTTTGATTCCATTTCCTGCTAAAGTTTTGTATTTTTTCCTAACTACTCTATCAAAATAAAGCAAAATGTAATTTTCTCGTATTGGAAATCAGTGATAAACTGCTCAGATGTGTAATTTGTTACTGATGCCACTAGATTCCGTATTATATTTTTGTAAGATTATCAACTATTAATGTCAATAAATATGATTTTCGTCACATTATATAAAAAATAGTAATCATTATATGTAAAAAGTTAAAAAATATGCAATTGAAATCGGGGACATTTTTAATATCTTTTCGGCGAGATGCAAAATTCAGCATAATAACTACCAAGGCTCAGATTTAGTGGAAAAAAAGCTAATGGCAAGCAAGCCAGTTTGCAAATTACTTAAACTTAAGTCCTGTTTGCATACACATTTTTGAAATAATCTGTTATAATGAATTTGCACGAACTTACACATTTTCTTTTCCTTTTAGCATACGTCACAGCCTTCCATCTTGCATGAATTAACCCCAAGTTTTTAGCTACTGCAACATTTTATCAAAGAAAACTGACAGCTCTCATAAGAAAAGTTCTCTTTACTTTGGTAATTTTGTAATTTCCTTAGCTACAAGGTGCTGCTGCTATTGAACGCTCTCAACGTATTCATCGTCCATACAGCTTTTGCAAAAGTCGTTGTTTGCATCCGCACATGTTTGCAAAGACGAAGTGTCCGGTGATAAGTGCAATAAGACTCCGCGCGTCAATGGGGTGCCTTCTTAGAAGGATTCTTGCTTTCTTATGGCACACCTTGAGTCATAGTGTCTTGAAATAGCACATGTGGTTAGTTCCCCCGTGTACGATTAGCCAGTATTGGAGCCTGTAAATAAGCAGTCCTCTTCATTGATTCTATGGCCTACTTATGGATTCTCCTGCTAAGCATGCATTCATCGCTGAATCCTTCTTAGCTGCCTCATTTTCTGATATACAATTGTGGTCAAGCACCCAGCAGAAAGTGACTCTTGACTGCTCAGAGTTCATTTTTTAACTCTCTGAAATTCTACATATATTACAGTAGGCTACAATATCTTTAAACCGTTTGCTGAGAATTTTCAAGTAATGTTCCTAAATAGTTCGCTACCTTGCTTCAGCTTTTCAATCAATTTTTAAACTAAAGCTGAATATTTTCGAGCTTATTTCCTTAACTGACCTACTTTCAATGCAACAGGAGTTAATTTAAAATGAAAACTATTTTCTGTTCTTTGTATGCCGAGATCCGATATTAACATGTGCATGCAAGGTTTCTTAATTTTGATGGACAAAAGCTGTAATTACCGAAAAATATTATTCCTCTAGAAGGTTATTTAAATAACAAAAAATTGTGTGTTCATATTATTTTTTAATCAGAAGGGAATTTTTTATTTCACTGAGAACATAGTCTCTAATGGAGGACACAATCACAACATCTACGAGTATAGCTTGGGTCAGTTATAGTGAATTTTGATCCAGACCTGAAAACCAGGCTTTACATATTACTTTATGACCAAATATGCATCGTAATGGATCATAAATACAGAAGCTATCTAGACTCTTTGGCGTAGGCTAGACATCTAAGGGGAAAGCGGAATGCTTTACAGTAAAATGACAAAAATCTCAGCCTGGAAGATACTGGTGTGCATTCCTAGCAACTACACCATCTTAATACTAGACTTAAAGAAAAAATTAATTACTAATAATCCTTTTATTTGTCTGTTTGCATGAAAACTATAAACTGGAAGAAATTTTCAGTTGTCATCGTCAGTATTGATCCCCGTATCAGGAGCACCGGCAATCAGAGACCACATTACAAAGGAAATCGGCACAGCGTTGTGATGTCATGTACAGTGTATTGCCCTTTTCTACAGCCCTAAGATTTGATGATACATAATGAAATCCTTCATAAGTTCCCCATGAACGCATCCTTTAAAAATAATATTTAACACTCATTCGTTTAACCAAATTTAGCGGTCGCAAGCAGGTTAAGTAAAATTTTAAAATCGAAGTTAGCTACAGAAGTTTTTTATTCGAATATTTTGGAAACTAGATTTATGAAGATATTGATATTTCTCAAGTTTGGTGACGTCAGAAAATTTAGTTCAGATCGATAAAAATCGAAGTTCGCTTATTTAATTTGCTTAAAGTCGCCTGTAGTATACACAACTCATCCCAACTTTTTAGCTCTTTTCAAGTTGTAAATTATCAAATTATCTTTGTGGCTTTCTTTTATTAACGGTGAATTTAACTCAAGGAAAACCTTGTCAGTTCAATTTGTTAAATGACTCTTGCTAACAGCTTTCAGTATCCTTACAACCACAACTCCATATATACGTTTTACTCGTCCTTCAGACTTTCACCACCAAAATAGTACGGAGTAACACCATTCAAGACTCCTTGCACGTCCTTGATTGGTCTTCTTAAGAAATTATTCTTTTTTCATCCTGAGATGGTTACCTTTTTAACAAGAAGGATGAACAGAAAAATAGAAAATTGGCTCTTTTCCTTTACTTCCAACAAAAGTGTAATTGAATGGCCACTAAATTGCTTCTAACTTTGAATGTGTTGAATTGAATTGGAGCAATTTCTGCGAGGGTGGTAAGAATTAAGGTTCATAGAATGAAAGGTTAAGTTTGCAGTAAGGTTCAAGTGCAAATGTGCTCTGGAAAGGCGAACAGTTGTATGAGTTAAGCGTTCGACGTTGAGAAAATTGTTCCAGTTCAATCCAAAAGACCCGGTAGGATACCCTTCAATTTTTATCCAATTTTGTGTTTCCGCAATTTGTGAATGCTGATGAAAAAAAGGGGCGTGAGGTAATTTTCGACATTTCAGATCTTTTCGTACTTCTTCTTAAGGTGTCCTTACGGAGTTCTTTCAAATAATTCTCCCTCCCTTATCACCTTGGTCTGAATTGAATTATATGTCAGTACGGCAAATCTTCTTTATTCGGAAATTTTTTTCTTAGACTCGTTGAAGTTTTTTTTGAAACGAATTTTGAACAAGTACTTAATTACTTTTGTACTATGCATACTACTCGAGCGCAAAAATTCTGTTAGAATATTTGCTGGCAAATTAATCAAAGTAGCAATCCAGCAAAGGCCACAGAAGTAGAGCACGTTAAAGCTGACAAAAATAAATCGTTCGTCAAAATCTTCTTATCGGAGCCAAAATCAATAGGTGGTAAATTAGTTGTCCTAACATTAATGTCCCATTCGCCACCCACTACACCCATAAGAGAGCCAATTATGCCGGAAAGAAGCCAGCAAGAATTAGCAAATTGCAAAAGTGGAAGGACACTGACTTGCCAAGTGCATTGCGACTTCCCAACTCACTTCACTCGAGCTAAGGAGCATTATCCGTAATTTAAGGGTAATTGGGGTATTGTTCACTCATTTCACATCCATTGTCTGCGGGTACAATGTGACTTTTAAAAGTAGTATTCTTGCCCCCGGATAAGGATTAAAGTCTTGCGGAAACGTGCATGGGCGGTCCGTGTAAGATGTGCGGTTAGTCAGACGGAAGTTATCTCGACATTATCCCTCAGTTTGACTTGTTGGTACAACGCCAACCATACTCGTATGTGGCATAGTGTGTGCACATATGCAAAGTATATGGGTATTTTAATACTAGCGCCTTCAGATAGGGTAGACGTGGTGCATATGTTTTTCCACGTGGGTAATTCACAAGAGGGCATTATTAGAGTCGGGTGCTTTAGTGGAAAGTGTCTCCCATAAGTTCACACTTTTGTTGAATGATGGAGCTTTTGTTACGAATAATTTTGGCAAATCCTCAGTACTGTGCGGGTAAAGTTCTCAGATTTGAGGACACACTTAGCGCACTGTTTCTTATTCATTTGGGTCTCTGTTAAGTGTGCTATTATTACACTTCCTGCTAGCATTCCTTCGTTATTTATATTTCTGTACTTAATGCGTGAACAAAATTATGATATGTGTAGGTGTTTTTTATAGGCCCCACATTTATGTAGCTGTTTATTCACCATGCTCCAAAGATGACCCTGTCCTTTTAGGACCATAGGACGATTTGTTAAAAAAATTTCATAAAGCACTCACTAGTTCGCTCAATGATATAGCAATTCAATACTTTATTATTGTAGTGCAAGATGGTTCGATTTCAACTTTCTTGTTTATACTTCATTGTCAAGCCAGTCCTTAGCCGATAACATAACACAATTTATTTATTTTGGTACATTCAACAACAAGAATCCAATACCTCTATTATCTAAAGCCAGCTTCTCCTTATTTATCTTATTTATGTACAGACGGTTTCGAAATAAATGGGAAACCTTTTGGGGGGTATGAAAGTAAAGGTTGAAAAGCAAGGAGATGACCGAATTTTTGAAAACGTGGTCAAAATATTTCCAACGACTCATATTTATTTTAACTTCTCAGCAGTCGAAGATTTATATTATAATGGCATCCATTTTTTCCAGATATTGTGAGGGAGATAGTTTATTGAAATTTAAATAAAATACTGCCAAAGTAATCACTACAATATCTCACTAGTACACTCCCCTCAGGTTTTTATGGTAAGAATCGTAAACTGTCAAGCAGTCATATTGTCATATTAGAATATCTATTTCCAAATCATCTGAAATGAGTTTTCTGTTTCTAGACGAGGGACTACTTCCGAAATATCTTGAATCATTTCCATAAAAAAATATTTGAAAACTTTCAATGTCATTCAAAATAAAAACGTATTTTTATTTTATTTCATTTTGACAGATAATTTAATAAAAATTTGGTATAAAATTATAGTAAAACGTGTTGCCAATTGTCAAAATTGACAGATAAGTGCTATCAGTAACAGTGATTTTAGTTCCAGTAGCCATAAAAACTTTATATGCCTGAGAACTTTTTATGGGAGTAAAATTTTCTAGACCCACACACATTGACAATAGGAGGTCTGCAAAAAATGCAGAGGATGCTTGCTTCTCTTGTCACTCATAAATAAATTTACGTATTTGATGTACTATCTTCCTCACAATTTCTAGAAAAAATGTATTCCGTCATAATGTAAATCCTTCTTATGTATACCTACTATCATTATTTATGCTGACTGAACATTATTTATTTATTTTGCTTCCGTGCTGAAAGATTTTTTCTCTTAAAAACAAAAATGGAAAAAGGAACCGATTAAGTTATGACGTAATAATTCTGATCTTAAATAGTATACCAAAGAAAAATCTTCAACTGTGCTAACTCTGATCACAATAAAATAATTATAAACTACTTTTATATAACTTTTCGAGGGAGAGTTTATGTTAATTTTAAATTTCCTATAATTTGTTCACGTATTGATACTTACGGCACTTTCGGGCTACGCTTCGATACACTAAAAAACTATTAGAAAAATTTTGAGTGGCAACACCAACCAGCACTACCACACCCAAAATATTTCCCATTTATTCCAAAATAGCCTGAATATTAGAGAAAAAGGAAACAAAGGGAAGAAATTAGTTAATTAAGAAAAAGAGAACTAACTTTAATTAGTTATAATGGAAATCTATTGATATGAAAAAAAAATGAATCGTAAATAAAAACTATGAGAAAAGCTAGAATTGGTATAAGACTAATTCTTACGATACCCTAGACAAATGCCCATATCCCATATGTAATTTCGTATGGTCACCTCTCTGTGCAAATTTGATTGTTAAACTGGTTTTTCGGATCTGTTTCTAGAACGGTTCGTCGGACAGTAAAAATGATTATAATCAGTTTTATATAGGCTTTTATATTGTGAAGAGGTGTCTAGAGCTGATAGATTTCATAGTATATGAAAAAAACTTCAATTTTTGTATGGCAACACCATGAACGAGTTACCCTTAGAATATAGAGATAACAGGAAGTGTTAATGCCTGTAAATTTCGTGTGCATGAGCGTGGATTTTTTTAGGGTCCCGTGAAGTAGTACAACATTATATTGAAGAAAGAGACAAATGTATTTTCAGCTGTCAAACGAAGTTTTCTAACTCGCAACATTTTGAATATAATTTAAAACTTGTTAAAAGTGAAAGATATTTTATTTAAAAATAGTGGTAAATAAAGTAAAGAGTGTAAGTAATTATCTGTTGATATTATAGTCATAAATTTTTAAGTGATGTTCATGTATTTTCAAAATGAAGTGTTCGGTGAAAAATTGCCACAACAACACTAAGGTACGACGTGGGAAATCATTTTTTAGGGAAGTATAGTTATAAAATAATATTTTGTGTTTAACACAACTTTTTATATTAAATTAAATTAAAAATACATAACACAAATGATGAAATATCGAAAAATTCCTTTATCCACCGAGATTTGTTTACGTTTATGACAGCTGAGAAACTCCCAGGGTATATTGGCGTAGTGACAGCGAATAAGAACATTTTCGGTGGGAGCAAATGTAATATTTTCAACCATTTATCTTGTTGCCCTGCTCTCTATATTGATTCTACTATACGGCTGTACTGAGCTTTCACTACAGCGGCAACAGGTACTAACACAATCAGAATTTGACTACGCCAAATATACTATTTACATGAGAACGTCATATACGTTAATCTCCCTACCTCAATGCCTTCTTAGGCAGTCTGTAAATATACCTTCATAAGGAAAAAACGAAATTTTTGTATGGCATCTCCATGAAGGGGTTAAGTACGTGATTTGTCTCATTTTCGTTCTCAAATCTACAATTTTTTAGAAAGGCCGGGTGCAAAATTTAAATTCTCTAAGTAAACACGCTCTCGGGCTATCGAGCGGACAGACGATTGGGGAGACAGATACACGAATAGACAGACAGACATGCAAAAATCAAAATAAGACTTTTAAGACTTTTATTTCTATGCGTTACAAACGGAATGCCAAACTTAGTGTATCCTATAGATTTTATTTAGGGTATAAAAATAATATAGAAAAAACTGCTGCATTCCTCGATTCTACTGCATATTCTCAGCAAGAACACTCCTTGAACTTTTTGATTACTCCGCTATTTAAGCATTCTAATGTATGATCACATGAGGAGAGAATTATCTACGAAAACGTTGAATTGTGCTAAACTTAGGGGCTCAAAAAAGTCATATATCGCTTAATGGATTGTGTGTATCAAGCCGTAGGTGAATGATAAAACTATAGGCATCATATGACAATCCAATAACCAGTTAAAAAATGTCAGATTTGTTATAATACTCACTCAATCAACTTTTAGTACCGCAATACATACAGAGAACGAATTGCAAAATATTTGCCAGCCAGAAGTGACATTGTTAAGATTACATCGAAATTAAGGATTCCAAGCTGTTGAAAAGTAGCATCAATTTAAATTTGCCTGAATTAAACCCATTAACGAATAACTTAAGTAGGTTCACTAATTTAATGGCGGTATATAAGGGAGGGTGTTTAAGGGTCCAGATATTTTAGCCTGATCTTTGATAACTGTAAAAAAAAACTACTAATTAGCTTTGTTTTTAGCATTAATTCTTAAAAAAACGGGCAAGTGCGCTTTGGATACGGAACTCTAAAAATGAAATTTTACTTTAGGTCTTCCTCCCGTCTGTGAACAAATTCAGGGTGTGTCAGACTAATATGACTACATTTTGCAAATTGATTCCTCTCTCGTCCAGGCCAGTAAAAAATTGAAGGGGGGGCGGGGGGGGGGGGTGTTGGGCAAAGTGCCACCCTAACGATTTAAAGGGTGATTAGTAAAATATGCTTTTTTTTTATTGAACACCCTATATCTTAAAAAATACAGAGTGCACGATCTATTTTAAGACGGCATTGTATGCAGAACCTTAGAGTCTTACCTATGAGTGTTAAGCCACCCCCATATCGCGCTATTCTACAGAGTTATGATACTTTAAATTCAAATTTAAATTCAAAATGTCGGTTTTTAAATTTGTTATTTTTTTATTTTTCCATTAGTTTTTTTAAAATACCCCGACTAATACACATTTTTATTACAAAAATCAAAAGCCCAGAGTTTCCTCTTGAATTTAGCTTAGTGCACTTATGTTAGGTTAAGGACTTATTAGCTTTTACCTATTCAGGTCACAGATAATTTGTTCCCTTAGTAATTTTCTAATTAAGTTGGAACTGAAAAACCACCACCTTTTATCTCGGCCAAATTTCAACTTGTTCAAAGAAGCCGAATTCATCGCAATTTTTTTACAGAGATAGATATTGCCACTAGCTTCAAAATAAAAATACAAAAACAAACAAGTACGAAAGCTAGAATTGGTCTAACACCAATTCTTATGATATCATAGATGAATGTAATTTTGTACAGTCACTTCTCTGTGCAAGTATGATTTTTGAAGTGGTTTTTCGCATATATTTCGGTTCGTCGAAGAGTAAAAATGGGTATAACGAATTTCATAGGATTGTACATTATGAAAAACTTTTTATTATATTAAAACCGCCTTGTATTGATCGTTTTCACAGTGTATGTAAAAATCTTAAATTTTTTTATGGCAACACCAAGAAGGGGGTGCCCAATTTAGGCCATTTTATAAATTTTCTTTACTATTGCTATAAAAACATCATGCACCATATTTCAGTTCTCTACGTTGAAGCGTTCTCAGGCAGTGCCCAAATACATAATGAAAACCGAAATTTTTGTATGGCAACCCTATGAAATAGTTGCCCGATTCGGCCTATTTTCGAAATGAATTTACTTTTTTTTTAAGAAGTCCGTTTGCAAAATGTCAGCCCTCTAAATGCACGCTCTCTCGAGTTTTCGTGCGGACGGGCGGACAGACTGACTGACAGACGGACGGACGGACATGCAAAAATCAAAATTACTTTTAATATTTCGCGTGGGTGTCCAATCCATTTTGCTCTACCATCATTATTTCTAGGTGTCACAAACGGAATGACAAACTTAGTATACCCTATAGATTTCATCTAGGGTATAAAAAAGTGCTAGAAATCCGCAATAGTAAATAATACCAGACCTGTAAAGTAATTTAGTACTAGTATCGGTACCAGTACCGGAAGTTGTACTTGAATAGTTTTTAAGTATCAGTACCGGGACTAGTACTTAAAATATTTCAAGTCCAGGTACTGGTACTGTACTAGTACTTGTAATTTGACAGGTCTGAATAATACTATGTTTTTCAAAAAGAGTACTATATTAACAAACATTTTTTCGTTTAGTACTATTATATTTTTTTATCAAAATATAAAGTATTAAGCATCATTTGGCATTAATCATTCATTAATCAGAAAATTGATTGCTCCGTTCTCAAGAGATGAATTTTTGAAAATAACGTTCCAACGTGTGGCATGGTAGGGTAAACAAAAAATTATGGGCGAGTTATTTTGGTATTCCATACAAACTGTGAAAGTTGCATCCAAATCAGACATGGTCGGTTTGTTAATAGTATTCAGCACTGGGGTGTGCCACATAGAATAGTAAATTTCGCTCACGCGGAACACATTGACCAAAACGATGTATCCAACGTCAAGTTTATCGGATTTTAGCTTTTCTGCCGCCATCCAAAAGCGTTGGGAGGCTTATTGATACAAATACTAGCAACATAGGGCAAACAAATTCCTCTCTCTTAACAAATCCGAGCTAAGTTTGATAATGAGCCTATTCTCCGGTCACTTTTCTTTGGCAAGGAGGAAGGCGAAACTTGGTGCTCTTGGTCGATTACGAAATAGCTGAGCATGTTTTATGAGAAACTTGGGACTGAAACCTCTCAAAATTACGTACCCATCACAAGAAGAAATTGTATGCTTGAGTTGGCTCTATGAGTTAATGTCAATATCATAAAAGACTTTACTCGACACAGTAATGGTGCGGCTCTCTGTGTCGAATGTCACTAATAATAAGAATCTATTTTTTATGCAAGTATATAAGTATGGGGCCATAAAATTATGACCACTGCGGGAAACAGGGCGAAATGTAACTTCGGTTGTTCTGATTGAAAATCCCATTGATTCTTTAGGAACGAAATGGACATTACTGGAATCTTACACTCGTCTATTGCGTAGTCTGGTTAAAATTTCTGTTCCAGTTGAGATATATAATTCGATTTTGCAATTTGAAATGCGAACTGCTTTTTAGAACTTTTAAGTGTGGTGAATGGTGTTGACTTTTAAGTTTATAAATTTTTGTAACTTTGCTATTGATTGGAAATATAAGAGGGTGGTTTCGTGGTTTCGATATCTGCTCTCTCTTTACAAGGTGTTCATGTAATCAAATCTTTTTTTTTTTGTAGATGTTGAAGAAAAAGGGCATTCCTGTAGAGAAAAAAGTGATATTATAGCACTTCTCATAGGTGGTCGACATTCTCTCCGTGAAATTGTTCGACTTCAAGAGGTCAGCCACACCTCCGTGGCAGCTTTGAAGTCGAAAATGCAAAAATGCAAGAAAAATGTCGTGTCCTTACGCAAAATCTGTGGCCGTAAAAGAGAAGAGAATGACAGAAAGGATCGGAGAGTGATATCCACTCTATGCGGACATCGCAGAATACCTTTAAAGAAATTTAAATATGTTGCAAGACGATGGCATAAAGTTATGGGTCAGGACTCTGAAAAGGCGTTGCGCCGAAGTTGGTCTGAAATGCTGTCGACCAACAAGAAAGCCCAGACTGACCGAGGCGATGAGGAAAAACAGGCTAATATTCGACAAAAAATTTTAAAGACACTACAGTTGACCAGTGGAAAAAGGTAATTTACCATTTTTTCCATTTTTTGAAAAAATATTCGATATTTGTAATTTTATTCTCAACGTGGCATTTTTTTCAGATTCTGTTCAGCAACTAATCGACAATCTAAACCATGACTGAAGCGGCGAGGCTCATCAGAAGGTTTCCAAAAGAAAAATTTCATCCTTCCTGCCTGGTGCATTCAATAAAACTCCCACCTCAGGTCATGGTTTGGAGCATTATTTCCGGTGAAGGTCCTGGTCCCCTCTATTTCGTAGAGGGAATGATGAACCAACATCAGTACCTTAATATGCTCCACGACATTTTCATCACGTATCGATGCTCGGCCTTGGTATGACATTCATGCTGGACAGTGCTCCTTGCCATACTACCCGGTCCGTCAAAAACTTTCTTGAATCCTCCGAAATCCCGATCATTCCTTGGCCATCCGATTCCGCAGATATTAATGACATTGAAAATGTGTGAAATGTCCTCAAATCCAAAGTGTATAAAAGACGACAACTCACCAAAGAAATTCTCAGCCAGAACATCCGGGAAGTATGGTAACTCACTCCTAGTCAAGAACTCCATCAATTCTGCATTCAAAGTATGCTCAGAAGAATAAAAGCGGTTTTGAATAATAAAGGAGATGGAGAAAATACTAAAATAAAATCAATTAGTTTTCTTCTTTTATTATTGCCAAGTGAATAAATACTAGAAATAAATTATTTTCTTTAACACTAATTAGGTTTTTCATTGAATTTTTCGAAACGGAAATCGAAAAATGTGATAAAGGAAAGGCTGTCATATTTTCATGGCCCCATATGTATATGTGCAGCTTAAAATCTCAAAACGGTATAAAATTAAAAAAAAAAATCGAAATAACAACAGTGGTTGGAACTCGAATCATCACCTCCGATATGGCGCATATTCTTCCTGCAGTGCTTGTGGGAATTTTCAAGTCGGTGAAAGCTCCATGTAAAATTTGCCACAAATCCTGCAGTATCACCAGTTAAAAAAAAAGCTACTGTCCTCATCAGATGCAACTTCCTGTCATATGGAGTGAAATATTTTTTCATTCATTCACCAGTCTTTAGAACAGAGTACCATCACCCCCACAAACTGGGCACATTTTATGAGCCAGCGATCAATATGTGACAATTGGTTAAGATACGCAAAACGGTGGTGCAATATATTGAAAGAGAAGAATTCAATTCTTAGAGAAAATTGTATCGAACAAATACTTTTAGATTAAATATGGAAGAAAAGTGCAGCTTTAGCGTGTTGTGGAAAACGCCATAAAGATCGTAAAAGTACTTACATCTGAAGAGCCAAAAATATTATCTTTCCTAGAAATCAAATTTCCACACCTACGACCAACTGACCCCAAGAGGTACAATTCATTACATTCAATATGCACTGCTAGAATAAAATTCTGTTTACTCATCTTCTACCACTAAAATCGTTGACTACACCTCTTTATCATATTTTCTCTCATTAACTCAGGTCAAAAGAGTTCATAACTTGTGATTTACGTTATCTCTAAGGAAGCTCCTTACGTAAACTTAACGACCATCAAACTCTCCATTCCAACTACTCTCTACTCGATTCAATATCCACCGCTGTTTATTTTTGCAGACTACTTGTTTGGGGAAGAATCCATCCAAATAGCGTCTTTCAACTTGAACCATCGATTCAGCCTTTTTTGGATGATGTTTTGTCCCAGATGATGTTTATTTACCCTAAGAACGTGTGAGTTTATAGTGCGAGCAAGCCACCGCGTCTGCTTTCAGCGCCGATGTAGACTTAAATAGATTTGTTACTACCGAGTAAATTGCATCTAGAGATCATTAACGCATAGCGCTTGCAAGTACATCTAAAATTTCGTCGATTACACGTTCGTGTTGAAAGATATGTGCGATTGGGTATCAGCAATTAACGCTTATTGATTGAATTCGATTCTTGCAGGTGGTATTCATTCAAGTAATTGTTTTTATATAGCTTTATTAATGTAATAATAATCAATGTAAAGTCTATTGTAAGAACAGAATCTACTAATATCTGAGCGTATGTAACTGTAATGAGATAGGAAAAGTGCCTATTGGATTACATTGCCGCAGCTTATCTAAATTTAGTTTTCTCTAGTCGAAATTGTAAATTTGGCAGAAGGTAATTTTTATATTTATATTTATCAGAATTAACATTTTGCTTGTTTAAATAAGTTGCAAATTTAGTTCTTCTCAATCAATCAATGAGGCATTTGGTCTGACCATCATGTAATTGCAGCTAATGCATCATCAGCATCATCATTAGAAGTACGCGCCTATTTTTGTCTCGGGCTATGCGAATAAACTTGTCATAAATCAGAGCAATTAGCAATTTTAAGAACGATTTGAGAGCAGTTAAAATGGCAATTTCGATTACAATTCAAGTACAAATGCCTTACGTAAGTGCGACCATTCAAGTTTAATGTGGTTCCGCTGTAGCAAGAATATGTAAACAAATGCAACAACTGCAATTTGGAAGACTGCAATTGTGCACTGTAACACAACTTCATTCACATTTCTTAGATATTTCAATTGAATGCAGTAAATATTTAGATATTGGCTAAACTAGAATCGGTAATGTTTTCGTTTTTAAAATATTTATTTATGGGCTATTTCCTGGCCAGAGGTCAATATTATAAAAGTTAATGGCGCTAACGCTAACCTAGTCAGACATAAATATTGTATCGCGGTCCTCAACAAAAAATATAAACTCGGCGGTATTTTTTATAAAAATCTATATTGGCTTAGTGAATCACTTTCACTGCTAAACAGTGTTACACCGAAACTACAAGGAAATGAAAAACGTTAACCTCATATTAAACTTTACACTCTGATAACTACAAGTGATATAAATATATCACCGCATAGTAGTTGGAATATACGTATTTTTTCCAAATTCAAAAAAGTACGTACAATTCCCAAAGCGTCCCTTGAGAACTCTATTAAGAAGGCAGATTCGTCGAAAGAAATTTCAGGCCAATTTTGGATGTGTAATGAAAGACTAAAGACTAAAAACTTATATAGTTTACTTGTTGAAATAAAAAACATAAACTAATTCAATAAAGAAAATTTAAGCTATGGCACAAAAAAAATGTTCAGTTAATATCAAAGCAGTATTTAGTAGAGGCAGAGGTGCCCACCACGAAACTTAAAATAATTTTTTTACTTTTTTTTTCAAGATATTAGTTATAGTTTAGACTAATTGATTAAGTGATTATTTTATTGGCACAAAAATGTTTAAATTTGAGCTAGAAATCTCTCGAGAAACAACTTACTTACCTTGAACCAAAAATTAGAGAAAATGGCACAAAACGCTAAAACACATGTTGCTCGCAAATGTTAGTAGTGTTAGACAATCACAATCTTGCTTTTTTTTTAGGTTTCACAGTTTTCATAGTGAAATTGATCATGACAAATGTACCATAATGACGAATTTACCCCAGCCTACCCTACCTCTATAGGATACGAATCGACTGGCCGAGATAGTAAATGGTACTGTGGTAGAAAAGTAAAGAATATTGTGTGAGTTGGTGTACAAAAACCTTGACAAATATTTGCCAAGCCATGAAAGAGAAATCTGTATGTGTGTGCACTAGTCCAATTCTCTAAAATGTTTTATATTTCCATTGGGACGAAAACTAGCGCTTCTGAAAGGAACATAATTTAAGCGCTTCTCTGTACTCTTTCTCCCAGTGGGTTGACACTTATGGAAAAGTGACTGGACATTGATTTTATATATGATATAGAGCCTAAACTACAACCACACAGGAAAATAGTCTTCCAGTAATTTTAAGTTTGGCTCCTTCCCAAAGGCTACACTTACTAACACTTACTACCTATATACCTTAGTTAACAAAATAATAAAATAGTTTTGATTAAAAAATAACTGTTTTTTCTAAATTAGTATGATAATAAGTAGCCTCGATGGCGCTGAAACGTAGATTTATAATCAGGAGCTCAATTTTTCATTGTTTGTTCAGTTGATTTCGATTTAAAATATTTCCTTTTCCTAAGTTAGTATAACGATATTAGACTAGATTTTGGAATTTCAACTGATAACAAGAAATGCTAGGTTATAGTTTTTTTGTAAGTTTAGATCTAACATATCTTCTCTCGATAAAGTTAACGTAATCATATGAGAGCAGTTTCTGCTGATAAGTCTCGTTGACTCAGACGTTACGTAAATTGGTAGGAAGAGACAAGGTTTTATCGTAATTTTTGATTCGAATCTTCTATTCCTGATAGAGCTTTGAGATATTGAGTGCCCTAGCGGTCTCGTACTTCCAGTCCTCGATGATTCCTATGACAATTCAGCAATTCAATTTTTGTTATCCGTCAGTTTAAATGCAATTCGAATTAGTGAATAGTGAATTACGTATCCATTTTCTGAATAAACAAAATATATAACGTGATGACGCTTTAATGTCTTTGTAATTCCCCTCAGTCTCCTGGAGCCCTCTTGATGTAGGGGTTGACAAGTTCCGCTCCTCTGCTGTCGTTTGAGATCAGCACAGGGACACTGAAATTAAATTGCTGCACTCAGTATCGTATGGGTGGATGGGGCATAGCTGCCGAAAGTACGTCACCTGCGCCTTCAATTAAGTTTCGGTAAGCAGTGTGAAGGTCCCTTCTGGACCGGATGTGTCCGACGGCTTTTGTTAGGCACGAATTTTTTTATATTTGGCAGGTAGCAGCGGCAGGTTTTCGTGGAACCCCAACACTCTCCGCCCCACCAATAGTCGAGGCGAGCTAGCGTGCCGTTCAGTATGTCAACGCTATTTACCGAGTGATCTGTTAGCTCATGGTGGTAGTCTTCATTTCACGTCCAAGGCAATCACTCAACATAGTTCCATAACACCATTTATCGAGTAATCTCAGCTGAGTAACAGTTGCATAGTGTATGTACATGCGACCGTGGAAAATTAGAAAATCAGTCCTTGTTGCTTGTTGTTCTGCTGGAGCTCATCAAATAATCTTCTATAGAGCTTCCAAGCGACTGCTCTAGAAGCACTTGAGTTAAGCCTGAGTTACTTACTTGCGGCTTTACCTTTTTTTCTGGATACATCGGTGAGTATGCTTCAAAAGAGCTGCCAAATGATGGCTAGAAAAGCGCTTAAATTGTGCTCTTTTCAGCAGCGCTGCTTTTTCGTCCCAATGGGCTGAGTCTGTAGGCAGATTGATTCGAATTCTGACCTCAGCGCATTCAGATATGCAATTATTACTCAATTGAGACTTTTTGTTTGGGGAATCGAGTCATTTGGTTAAGATAAATTGTTTTAAATAATTTTGTTGGGAAATATATAATAATTTGAATACGGTTCGGAAGACAAGAAAGTAAACATAAGATTATCAGAAGACCATTTTTCTGTATGAATAGTAATTTAGGGCACAGGAACTATTCAAATCAAACTTTTTTCAGTTTTACATAAGAGTACTGCAAATATTTTAGAATGTTAGGACTATTTTAGGCCTCTAATGTAGTAGTGAGTGATTCTGTTTCATGGTTTGAGAAGTATTTCTCGAGGGTTGGGTGTACGCTCATAGGGAGTGGGAGAAAGGATGATAGAAGGCTTTTACTATCTTATGCAAAGTCTGTTTAGAACGCTGTTATGTTAATATATTAAAGATAACAAGTTTATGAGAGTTAAAGGGATCGTATTATTTTTGAAAAACTTTAATGTTATTGGAGGATCCTCCAAGAAGTATTGGATACCAAAACGCGTATTCATGTATATTTGGTAATAAGACAAAAGGACAAATGGTTATAATGAATTACCATCTACTGTTACCCTCAAGTAAACCTCAGCTTTATTTCTGATGGAGCACAAAATGAAAATCAACCAATGAAAAGGATGGTTTCGTATTTTTTAGAGCAAGAGAACAATTCTTCAACCAGATACCTATTTTGATTTATATAAATAATATGACAATACTATTAAAATATGCATCTAATGAATGTCTTCCAAGAAATTGGAAGGCAGCAAGTATACTTCCAATTTCACTTACTTCAGATTTTGCTTGTTGGTCCGATGGTCCAAGTCTGTTTAAAAAAAAGAAAACGGTGAATGAAATTGAGTTTCCCTACATCTGGTGAAAAGTCAATTCTAAGGTTGGAAAAGCTTACATTATGTTATTGTTATACGAATAAAGTTGTCCAGAAAACTGACCGCAAACAGAAAATTTATTAGATTATAAAATAATACTTAATGGACACTGACGAAAGAACTGTTAACCGTTTAGGTATAGAACTTAAAAAAAAAAGATTGTTACTATAACGGCACTACTTAGAAAATTATACTTACCTCCTTTAAAAACATGAAATGTTGCGACCATGTCGATTTAACTCTATCTAAAATCTACTCCACCTTGCGTCGTCTTTGGCTCTCTGTTAGAATTCTTTCTCCCAAGTTACGTTCCCATCTAGTCAAATCGCTGGATCTTGCCATATTTTAGTCAAGCTTGTCTTGTATTTCCCAAGTTTGATTCTCGATGTTTTAGGAAATTGAATGTAGCACTTTATGACTGTATTAGGTTGGATTACGAAGGTATGATCATATCTCTCATCTTAGTTCTTAGTTGAGCGACGAATTTTAATGTTTCTGTACAAATTAGCTTTTTCTTCACAGCCTTCTTATTTGTGCAATGTGATTCAACCTTTAAATACAAGTAGGGGATATAAATTTCGACTGTCCAAATTTTTTTGTTTGAAGGATCTTACATTGTTCAGGCCATTCGAATTTGGAACGCTTTGCCCAATAGTCTGCAGAGGGCGGACTCATTCGGCACTTTCAGGAGACTGCTTATTTCTTATCAGACTCAATTCACCTAGTCAATGTTGTAGATTTGATTTTAGATTTTATGTATGCAAATTTATCTTTTTACTTATCTCATAGATCTATCTAATTTTCTTACTTTCCTTATGAACATTTTCTTTTTCTTTTTAAATAATGGATCAAATATCTTTGTTATTTTTGCTTTGTTTATTTTTGTTATACTTGGGTTCACGTACTCTGTTTTCTTATTTTTAGTTTTAGTTCTTAGATTAACTTGGTTTTTTAGTGTCCAATTCCCCCCCCCCCCCCCTATTATATAAATACTTACTATAAGATTGTAAATCTTGAAGTGTTTTTTACATCTTAAATAAATAATAATAATAATTAATGAATTTTGATGATATTTTCTTATTCTTTAAATGTTCATAGGTAGGGGAATGTCGCCAGGGTTGGCCTATCGTCTAGGTCGGTCGTCTACGATTTGTTTTTTAGTTTCGACCACTAGTGTCACCGATGTTTGAGTCTGGAAAACTTCTTTCAGTAACAGCGAACTTTTCGTGACATTACAGATTTTGAGCGTGCGTACAAAGCACATGTTTTGCACTCAGTGGTTTGAAATTCCAAAAAAAGTTTGTGTTTTTTTAACAGCAGTAATTACAGTCAGAAAGTGAGGAGAAAATATGCAATCATCAAGGTAAGCATTGTGAATATATTGTGTGGTTCATGCTTGAAAACAAACCAAGCGGAAAATTCAATCCTGTAACATGTTTGGTTGTGCTGTGACGTGATGCGGCAATGGCGCTTGTCGTCAAAGTTGGCCACTTTGTGTAATCAGAGTTAACCTGCTATGATCATTTGATGAATAATGCTCAAAAAACGTCCAGCACCAATCCCAGCGAAGTCCGACAATAAAACATTAGCTAAAATAAGATGTCCGCCCAAAAAGTGCAGCCCTCTTCGAACAATTCAAGAGAGAAGTAAATTTGAAATGCGTCAATATAACGACATTTGCGGGAAATACGATTCTGAATAACATGCCATTAAAATTTTGCAAAAAAATAGAAAAATGCAACAAACTCTGCTTTTTATTTCATTCAATACATTTTCCCAAATCATTTTCAATCATTTCAGCACATTTTTCGTCATTTTTGTACAGCATGCCTATATTTTTTTCATTTCTCACGCAATAAATCTGCAATGTGCAGGAAATATGTTGCTTTTACCCACACCTTTTCAAAGGTGTACTGTACTTGGATTCACCAAATTCTTCCGTAAATGAAAGTTATGGCCAGAAGTCGAAAAGGTGGCCAACCCTGACGACATTCCCCTACATATATTTATTTGTTTAACTATAACTGGTGTTCATTTAATAAAAAAAATCATCTTCCGCTTCAATAAGTATCTTTTCCACAACGTTAATTTTCCAAACTTGAACTAAACAGGGAAAAATCCCAAGAAATGTAGGTAATATTGCCTAAAATGTAGGGAATATTCCCTAAAATGTAGGGAATATGCCATAAAATGTATTAAATACTCCCTAAAATGTAGGGAATATGCCATAAAATGTAGGGAATATGCCATAAAATGTAGGGAATATACCATAAAATGTAGGGAATACTCCCTAAAATGTAGGGAATATGACCTACATTTATAGAGATTTTTTCCCTAAACTTTGTGGCAACAACTTCTGCCTTTTTACAGTGTCTTTTTTTATTTCACACCCATTTGCTGGCTATGTATGTTGTTAGTTAAAAATGAGCCATTAAACCATGAGATAGTGTAGCTATGGGAGTTCTGGACCACTTTTTCCATACAAAAAGTGCAAGGTAGATTCCAACTATTTTGATGGATCACTGAGGGCTCTGGGTAGGGGGAGGGGAGGGGAAGGGGGCTGAGGTCGCTTTTGTACTGAAATTTTGACATTATCTAGAAGTTTTCTTTTAGGAAGATACAACAACAACCAATGTAGGTATGTTGACTTGTCCGATAATCAAATTCCGAATAATGTAAACAAAATCACAGCCCAGTAAAGTAAACAAATTGAGCGATATTTACACACACACACACACACACACACACACCAGGGGCCAGGTGGCTGGTAATTTGATATCGCCTCTTCGCACAGGTCTACATCACAGGGCGAATTCCTTTCCTACCGTCTGACTGATCAGGGTATGACGTCATCTGGTTGGCTGATCCCGTCAGCTGATTAAGCTCTGTCATAGCTGATTTTTTAAATAAAATAATGTTGGATTTTGCTGGAATCGAACCGAGAACGCTTGGTTTTGTAAAATCCGATGCGCTCTACCATAAGACCATGGAGGTGTTGTATGAATATTCTTTAAAGTTGCTATATATGGGTAGAGTTCTATACCAGAGGTGGGGGATTAACCGGTACTACCGGGATGTGTCATTTGGTCTTGACTGCACCCTAGTAAGTATAGGGTCAGTTTGGCCAGACAGATGTGACGTCACCGACCCTGAGGTCATTGACCTTTGACCCTTGACCTTTGACCCTTGCCCTTTGACCTTTGACCTTTGACCCTTGACCCTGACCCCGATGCCATTGACCTTCACACACACACACATGCACACGATACAATTTGAGGTATTACGTCACAACTCACAAGTCCTTGCTCATGACATTGGCGTCTCAAGCTCTATCTTCGCTGAAATAAGAAATTGGCTTTGTGTTGGAATCGAACCGAGAACGCCTGGTTCTTGAATTAGGGAAGCCCAACCGTAAAATTAAATGTTAGTAGTACAACGGATACTCTACCACTGACAAACATTACTGAATTCCATCAGAACAACAAGGAGCAGCCGCAGAAAACATATGACCTAATTCTAGTGTATTGTAAATAAAAAAAATGTATTACATATAGTTATAGTTCCATTTTTTCAAGTAATTTGTTTTAATTGTATTATAGTCTAAGATATACATTATTGGAAAATAAAGAATATATTATAGTTATAGATATATTCAAATAAGGAAACCCAACAATAGAATGACACACTAAGAATTAAATGTTAATATTTTTTTAATTTATAATAAATCGATAATGATATTTTATATATGTTATTCTTTTTATTCAATTTCCCTACTAAGTCCAGAACTCCTGAAAGTATTCTTTAATAATATTTGTCTACTACAGAGGGCTCTTAATCGGACGGTTGAACCTTTTACCCAGAATGCTAGGTTGAGCGTGAGCGTGAGAAAACACGTTGACACGTGGGCTTGACCTTGGCCTCTGGCATCACCTTTGAAACCGGAAGGGTATTTTGTCCTTGACCTTGATCCAGAAGTGTGTGTCTTGGCAGCTATAACCTTAATAAACTACGTCACAGGGGATTCTATACAGCTTTTCAACACAAATTTATAACAGGTAAACAGCTTTTAAACAGTGCAAATAACAGCTAAACAGCATTTCAAACAGCTCTGATAACAGCTTAACAGCTTTTAAATTATAATAAATAACACGTTTTTATCTAGCCATCGATCTCGAATATATTCTGATAACTGTAGTTCGTTAAGGACTTGTCGACTCGATTTCACAAGAAGCAGTACGTCATCTAGTAGCCTGGCAGAAGTTTTCGGTTGGAAGAAGTACTCGGTTGGAGGTTCGCCTTCCCTCCAAGCTGTGCTTGTAAGTTTGTGCTCCAAGTGTTTATTTATTCTATTAAAATAAAGAATCAACTCCGATTGGGAGAAGAGCTGCCATCCGATATACTTTGGACAACAAACTGGAAGCTTGATACCCAGTTCGGTTGAAACTCGTTTCGATAAAGGATCGAATTTGGAGCTTACCAACATCCCCCCCTTGACTAAGAAAAGGAAGTCAGCTTTCCTCTCTTGCCAATCGTGCCAGAATTCAATGAACTCATTGATGAACTGCTCTGAGTTGATGAATAGCCAGTACGCAGTTCTCCTTTCAACTGGAGTGATGGTTGCCCCTACAAGAAGATGATCACGACCGGACACAATTCATGAGTGAAGCCAACGAAATGTTCTAGTATTCCAGGGGGACGTAAAGTCTATCAATTCTCGAGCCCGCGAGACTTCCATGGATATTTCGCGAGACCCTCGTGTATGATCTAGTCATAGGATGCATCAAACGATAGATATCCATAAGTCTGAAAACACTAACAAAATTCCTCAATCGAGCAGCATTGAGCTGTTAAGCTGTTATCAAAGCTGTTTGAAAAGCTGTTAAGCTGTTATCAGACCTGTTTAAAAAGCTGTTAAGCTGTTATCAGAGCTGTTATCAGAGCTGTTAAGCTGTTATCAGACCTGTTTAAAAGCTGTTTACCTGTTATCAGAGCTGATTGAAAAGCTGTTAAGCTGTTATCAGAGCTGTTTGAAAAGCTGTTAAGCTGTTATCAGAGCTATTATCAGAGCTGTTAAGCTGTTATCAGAGCTGTTTGAAATGCTGTTTAGCTGTTATTTGCACTGTTTAAAAGCTGTTTACCTGTTATAAATTTGTGTTGAAAAGCTGTATAGAATCCCCTGTGACGTAGTTTATTAAGGTTATAGCTGCCAAGACACACACTTCTGGATCAAGGTCAAGGACAAAATACCCTTCCGGTTTCAAAGGTGATGCCAGAGGCCAAGGTCAAGCCCACGTGTCAACGTGTTTTCTCACGCTCACGCTCAACCTAGCATTCTGGGTAAAAGGTTCAACCGTCCGATTAAGAGCCCTCTGTAGTAGACAAATATTATTAAAGAATACTTTCAGGAGTTCTGGACTTAGTAGGGAAATTGAATAAAAAGAATAACATATATAAAATATCATTATCGATTTATTATAAATTAAAAAAATATTAACATTTAATTCTTAGTGTGTCATTCTATTGTTGGGTTTCCTTATTTGAATATATCTATAACTATAATATATTCTTTATTTTCCAATAATGTATATCTTAGACTATAATACAATTAAAACAAATTACTTGAAAAAATGGAACTATAACTATATGTAATACATTTTTTTTATTTACAATACACTAGAATTAGGTCATATGTTTTCTGCGGCTGCTCCTTGTTGTTCTGATGGAATTCAGTAATGTTTGTCAGTGGTAGAGTATCCGTTGTACTACTAACATTTAATTTTACGGTTGGGCTTCCCTAATTCAAGAACCAGGCGTTCTCGGTTCGATTCCAACACAAAGCCAATTTCTTATTTCAGCGAAGATAGAGCTTGAGACGCCAATGTCATGAGCAAGGACTTGTGAGTTGTGACGTAATACCTCAAATTGTATCGTGTGCATGTGTGTGTGTGTGAAGGTCAATGGCATCGGGGTCAGGGTCAAGGGTCAAAGGTCAAAGGTCAAAGGGCAAGGGTCAAAGGTCAAGGGTCAAAGGTCAATGACCTCAGGGTCGGTGACGTCACATCTGTCTGGCCAAACTGACCCTATACTTACTAGGGTGCAGTCAAGACCAAATGACACATCCCGGTAGTACCGGTTAATCCCCCACCTCTGGTATAGAACTCTACCCATATATAGCAACTTTAAAGAATATTCATACAACACCTCCATGGTCTTATGGTAGAGCGCATCGGATTTTACAAAACCAAGCGTTCTCGGTTCGATTCCAGCAAAATCCAACATTATTTTATTTAAAAAATCAGCTATGACAGAGCTTAATCAGCTGACGGGATCAGCCAACCAGATGACGTCATACCCTGATCAGTCAGACGGTAGGAAAGGAATTCGCCCTGTGATGTAGACCTGTGCGAAGAGGCGATATCAAATTACCAGCCACCTGGCCCCTGGTGTGTGTGTGTGTGTGTGTGTGTAAATATCGCTCAATTTGTTTACTTTACTGGGCTGTGATTTTGTTTACATTATTCGGAATTTGATTATCGGACAAGTCAACATACCTACATTGGTTGTTGTTGTATCTTCCTAAAAGAAAACTTCTAGATAATGTCAAAATTTCAGTACAAAAGCGACCTCAGCCCCCTTCCCCTCCCCTCCCCCTACCCAGAGCCCTCAGTGATCCATCAAAATAGTTGGAATCTACCTTGCACTTTTTGTATGGAAAAAGTGGTCCAGAACTCCCATAGCTACACTACTACCATGCTTCGACCAACTTTCTAAAGCAACGTCACCGAACTTTGTCGTCCGCGTTTTGTCGTATATAAATTATTAATACAATTTAATTTACCGAAATTCCACATTTTGCGGAAGTTACAGCTCTTCGAAAGTCGCAAAAAGATACGACTTTTTCCCTTTCAACCTAACTTCAAAAGTTCATATCCTCGGTTATACTAAGCCGATTTTTAAGTGTTTTGACAAGGATATATTTCAGGTTTTATACGAAAAACACCCGCGGTGGAATTTTTGTAAAAAAAAAATGGATATTCAAGAATTAGGGTAATATGGTAATCTAACTGTCAATCTATAATTATTTCAATTTTTGATCTCTACGGGCTCACCTGCCATGATTATTTTATAGTGATACTGTGGATCATACCGTATTAATAGAAATATTAGCCGAATTGGGAATTAGAGGAAAAGCAAACCAGTTACTAAGTAATTATCTGCAAGCAAAGCAGTGTTATACGAAAGTGGGAAACAGCTTTAGCGAGAATGAAGCGATGAATACTGGAGTCCCGCAAGGATCAATTCTAGGTCCGCTCCATTACTCTCTGTACATCCAAAATTTAATAGAGGCTGGACTGGCCGCGGAATACTACATATATTCTGAAGGTACCCTGCTCCTGTATAGTGGGAAGGATGGCGATGACTTAGAGAGGGTAATAAATGAGGACTTAATACGGTACACATGGAAATAAACTTACAATAAATACATCGAAAACAAGCTTCATGGTTTTCAAACAGACAGGCAAGCAAATGCTGGACATTGGACTGCAAGTGGAACGAGAACCCAATAAAGGACCCGACTCAATAAAATATCTGGGAATGATAATGGACCATAAACTGACTTGGAAACAACACACAACATATGTGAGGAAAAAAGTTGCACCACTTATAGGAATCATGAGGAGAAGAGACATTTTTAATCGTCAGATGAAAATCTTAATCTACAATGCATTTATACTACCATTAATTACTTACAATATGATTAACTGGTCACAATATAGCAATCACTTATTAAACTGCATGCATAGGGTATTAAACAAAGCAATAAAGTCCATATTTAATTTACATAGACTCACTCCATCGCATGAGCTGTATGAATCGACAAATTTTCTGAGCTTAAAACAACTAATTTATGTGGAAAAAGCTAAAATGATATATAAGATAAGAAAAAAGAAGATAAAGTCGAACATAAACCTAATAGAGCACGGTGATACACATAACTAGGGCACACGATTACGCCAACATCTGCGTCTATCATACGCTAGAACAGACAGAAAACTCAAGAGTCTAAAACACACAGATGTACCCATATACAATGAATTACCAGAGGAAATAAAAAATACAGAGCAAGTGCACAAGTTCAAGAAATTAATAAAGAAATTTGCACATGAGAATGTTGCAATAGCATGATGTGTAAACTGATTACTACGTAACAATGATAACTTGTGACTAAAAAGAAAAGAATTGTTGAATAGGACAAGTGCTCTTCATTAATACCAGCCCTTGGCTGTCTGTGAAGATGCCCAAATAGTTCATATAAGAAAAAAAAAACAATCAGTCAGACTAGAGAGATGGAGAGAGTGGTGGAAAGGAGGATAGCTCTCTATATAGTGGCGAAAGTCCGAGATAAATCACGATACTGAAGATATATGAGATCACGTAATACTCAGTCCCTATTCCAAGTAATTTCTCTCGAGCTTTCCTCACTAAAATAATTTTGGCACGTGTCCAACCAATGGAAATCCCAACTTGAAGTTTTTCCAGATTGTTCGTTAGATTTAGCCCTTTCCAGTTTTGAGAAAACCGAAAACCGCTATATGTCCAATCAAGGTTTTTTTCAAGTATAAAGGACAACCTCGAATATACTTTTTGTACCCTAGATGAAATCTAGTATAGCCAAGTTTGTCATTCCATTTGTAACGTACAGAAATAATGACGGTAGAGCAAAATGAATTGGACACCCACGCATAATATTAAAATTTATTTTGAATTTTGCATGCCCATCCGTCGCCGGTCCGTCCGTCTGTCTCTCTGTGCGCACGATAGCTCGAGAACGCGTATAATTAGAAAGCTGAAATTGTGAAAACGAATTTTTAAAAAAGAGAAGTTCGAAAATGAGACAAATCGGGCAATTCCTTCCTGGGCTTGCCATATAAAAATTTCGTTTTCCACTATATGTTTGGATACTGCCTGAGAACGCTTAGTAACAGCAAATAAAATTTCAAAAATGAAATAAATCAGGCAACCCCTTCTTGGTGTTGCCATATAAAAATTTAGGTGTTTTACGTATACTGTGAAAACGATCAGTCCTAGACATTTTTATTGTACCAAAAACTTCTTCAGAACACGAAATCCTATGAAATTGATTATAATCATTTTTTCTGTCCGACGAACCGTTCTAGAATAGAAATATATGCGACAAACCAGTTCAAAAATCAGTCTTTCACAAATAGGTGGCCATACCAAATTTCATATGGGCCATTCAGGGTATCATCTTAGACCAATTCTAGCTTTTTTTACTTGTTTTCTTACAAAAATAGGTATTTATTGGTATAACCGGAAAGTGCAAAATTTATTTTTACGATTTTCAAAGGGCTGTAACTAGCGCAATAAGCGGAATTATGCCAAAATATTTAAATAGTAGTATTAATTATTAAGACAATACGCTTCGGCGCATCGTGGGATGTCCCACGTGCTAGAAATACCTATTTATTATTTATTTAGCTTCCTCTAAACCTTTTAAAAAAATCTAGAAGATGATGTGATTGTTATGTGTGAAAGCTTTCTAAAATTTTACATTAGGTAGGTATACTACCATTTGGAAGTCAATTTTCAGATAAAATAACTTTTGCACACATATTTAAGTGAGGGAAATTTATTGACAAATAACCAAAGGAAGGCATGTAGTAAAGCAAAGTAAAGTATTTGACTACTAACACGGCTTTTCGAATAAGTTACTGAACTCTTGAAGAAGTTAGAATTAAAGGAATTATTTCAACCAGGCAGCATTGAATTTTTCCTTGAATGAATCACAATTATTTTATTGTTCATTATTGTCATTAAATTAATTGTTAATTGTTGGTAACTCCTTAAATAGTTATTTTTACTGCAATTTCTTTTTTACAATTTTTTTAAAAAATGTTACCACAATTGGGAAGGGAAATAATCAGCTTAAAATTCCGTATATCCGGTAGTTTAGGTACTAGGACTAAGGAAAATAAATAGTTTAGTAAATTTTCAAAATAATCTTGCATTTTGCATATAGCCTGATCCATATACAATCTTGTGCGGCTTAGCACGTAGATATGTAAAGTAATACAAGATTACATTGGTTATATAACTGTATGTATGTCTAATTTGTAAATACTACGGGCAATGTTGAAAATGTTGAATAAGCTGAGAAATATATATTTATTAAATTAAAGGCTTATCAAAATTGCTGATAAGTATGGCGCATTACTATACCAAGTGAAGAATTTGAGAGTGATGTACCTACGCGGTTTTTTTATAAATGTCGATTATTATGTCAGGAAACAGGTAGAAAATAGAATGACACAATCAAGAGGGTGTTTTCATAAAGAAGATGCGTCAGACGTATTTTAGTTTTACTAATTACGATTTCAATAAAGAGTTAATGCTACTAATCAATGTGGATAATAATAATATAAATTGGTGTGAAATTTTGTGTATTACTCTGTGATCCAATAAACAAAAGTTCCAGATGTGGAATTCTTTCACAGAATTCCAATGGAAAAATGTGACGGCATTCGCATGCACAGCTGTTTTTACATGCTTACAGAACGCCATTTTCAGCTTTACATATGTGTTCAAAGTATACGAAAAATTGTTAATGGCTTACATTATCTGCGTTCTTTGGATTAGTGCAGTGTTCTGCAAAACATTAATATTGGAAAAATGCATGAACCTATCTGTTTGATTTGGACGTAAAGTAGATTTTATTATACCCTAGAATCTAGATGAAATAATGGACATAGAGTAGGTATACCAAGTTTATCATTCCATGTGCAATGCATAGAAATAATATGTAGGTACCGCAAAATGGATTTGACACCTACGCAAAATATTAAGAACTATTTTAATTTGTCCGCTCATCCGTCTGCATGAAAACGTGAGTGAAATTGTGAAAATTTTTGAAAAATAAAAATACAGTTATTTGCAAGGGATCTGCAGTTGGCAATTCTAGCTGTAATAAAATCTAAAAAATTTGATAGCTCTTGAATTGCTCTATGCTATATCTTTAATGAAGATATTTGGAAAAATCAATATTAGTTATAGAGTAAAGAAGCAACAAATTACTGTTTGCTTGTCTACGCGCCTACGCTCATAAAATTTGTTGTTGTTATTTCCAGTAAATTTCTAAGAAAAATTATAGCCCACCCTTCATCGGGTCGAGGCAACGGTGTTTTTTATGGAGCAAGGCATTGCTGGCTTACCCTTTGGGTACGTCATCAATTGCCAAGTCGAGGCATCGTCGAGGCATCGTCGAGGCATCGTTAATTTTATATTCTAGAAAAGCGTTGCATATTATTCTTGTACGTGTCCCGTCTTTGTATGTTGTCAGTTTGGCTAAGGCACGGGCTTGTAGGGTGCATAGCAGTAAAAAAAGTTTTGAAAGTATAGAGAAAATAATCAAGGTGCCGTGACTTTAATTCTTACAAAACGCTAAAGCTGCCAAACTTTTTTTCGAATTTTTTAAGCTTTATTTTACATTTTCCAAGGATACAAGTCATGGCAGTTTGATTACTTTCTCTATACTTTCGAAACTTTTTCTACTGCTATGCATCCTACACACTATTTATGTTCCCTTGCTTAATTACGAATTTAGTATCTAAATCGAATGGAAAAAATTTAGATTTCTGTTAGATTAGCCTTAGAATTCTCTTTAATTTCCATGCAAAAATAACAAGGAAAAACAAGGAAATCTGATATGTAGATATCCACGTTCAGTTCCATCTACCATACAATCAAAGACTTGGAATCTCGACGCAGTTCCCTTCGGCCAAAGAAGCGGAAATCCGTGCGCGAATAGTACGGATTTCCAGGTAAACTCGTCAAAAATTACAAGGAAAACGACCGGAATTCCATTCAAATTGCTTATTGAGTCGTAATACAGCACTCACGCCGCGGAAGGCACAAAAAACTTATTACATAGGAATGGATACAGAGTTTTCTACGTCTTCCGTGGCGCACCGGCGTGTTTGGTTAGTTGGTGCTCACACTTTTATACCATTTCTGAAAAATCTTACAACCCCAGGCCCATTATTTTGAATACTACAACCTGTTCGTAGCACCATCTATTGGGGAATAGGAAATCAGAGTTCATAAATCAAAAACGAGCTTTTTCTTTGCATACATCGATCGAAACCAGATTTGCCAGGTTTGGCGATTTAGCGCCAAATTCGCTCTTTCAATACAATATAAGCTCGGCCAGTGATGCCAACCAGACGCTTGGGAAAATCCCTGAGTAGCGAAAAAAAAATTCCTAGAATTCCCTAAATAATTGGTTTAACTCTAAAATAAACTAACACAGAATTATTTCGTGCTTTCATAAATACATTTTTTTTATTTATTTATTATTTAAAAGCAACAAGTATCTTAAAGATAAAATAAACAATCCGCTGTGCGTTTGATACAGTACAATGAAAAAATTTAGAAAATATGGACATTATGGACATATGGTATATTGAACTGAATATAGATGCTGTTATGTAAAACAACTAAGTTTGAATTGAATTACATAGTTTTAGTTTGAAGAATGTTATGTTTTATGTACTGTGAATTATATCACAGCTTCCATTTTTTAATGGCTTTTCAAATCAGAAATAACGAAAACTTAATAAATTCGTATCTTCCAAAACAACATGTATTTAATACCTCATATAAAAGACGTTTTTTTTTAAACTGGCCGTGAATTAGCACTTTGGTGGACGCAAACTGGAGATTTCCGCATACACTGATATTTTCAATTATTATGCAGACTAGATAAATGTTCTGAGTTTTTAATTTAAATTAAAAGATAAATATTCAACAGTTTAAACAACGACATTAAGTAAATTCTACTAAAAACCCTTCTTGTAAGGATGGTATTTCTTTAAATGGCCGCGAATTGGTGCGTTTACCCTACTGCCAATATAAAGAGAGCTAAAATTTTTATTTCGTTGTTGGCGTCCTTTCTTTTAGAAATATTTAAGAGATTTGATGCTAGAAAAACAAAATGTCTATGGAGGAAAGCAATTAGTTTTTTTTTAAATAACAAATTAATTAACAATTAACATCAATTTTTTAAAAATTATAACACCTGATATGTGTATTTGCAAGTCACTGTTTTCTGCTGTTGCTTTCAATGTGGTTGACAAAGCAGAAATGTTGCATTTCTGCTTCTGCTTCTGCCTCTGTCGCTGCTTTCTGCTTTTAATGTGTCACGGCCTTTATTTATACTTTGCTGTTGTTCTTTCCACACTGGCGAATAAGGGTGTAGTGGTAGTATATGCTCTCTGTCAGTCTCAGTACTCAGTCCATACTGCCACGGTGAAGAAAGTGAAATCTGTTTTTTTTTCGAAGCGATATTTCAGTTTAGCGTTCATAACCAAGCGGGTAACATTGCATTGAAAAAGTCTTACCGAAGAATAAGTAAATAAATCAATAAATTAATAAATGTAAAAACAAAACAAATCGTTATTAATTTCCACGCCGTACCTCTAGGTACGCTTTATTTTCTAAACAATTTTTACACCGTGGAAAAAACATTTCTGATACAATTTCTTGGACGATGCGATGGTGTGAGATCATGGCCTTCAGTAACTGGAATTTGATCCAGATTGTTGTAACGACTTGGAAACTTGTTGGGTGTGCCATTTTTATTCCACTTTAATTTTTACATTGTACTCTTAATTATTTAGTAATACTTTAATTGTTTGGACACGTCGCGTTCTTACGGAATGACCGATTCTTAGCGCACTATACTTACGGAAAATTGGATATTTAAACTTAACGAAAGTTCCCCTCACACGAGTTAAAATTAATTTGTGTACGCCTGTTAAATTAAAGGGCGCGTTCGCTTAGCTTTAAAATGACCTTGTACCGAAAATGTAACCCTTTCTGCGTTTTTTACACTTTTTCTTAAGCATATCTAGTGAAAATGGCAGAAAAAGCTCATTTCCAAAAGCTAATTGTCTACTTTCTGGCACTTATTGAACGATTATCTATCTATCAAAGTTTAAAACATCATCACAGTGTGTAACGTTCAGAAATTACAGGGTGATTTATAAAATAAAATACCCAAATATGTTTTAGTCCCGTTATCTCGGTACACAGTTGGGATCCCCCCCCCCCCCACCACCACCACCCACCCTTATCCATAGGCCTGTATTTCTACACTACCAGAGAACGCGTCAACATAGAGAGCTGAAATTTGGTATTTTCCTAAAAATGGGCTAAATCGGCAACCCCTTCTTAGTGTTGCCTTTACTTCACTTTTGCTTCACTTTATTGTTTTTTCTTAGTTTTCCGAGAGTGCATGCGCGCCCAGAATTTATGCAGCGGATCAACTTTTCAAACTTTCGTCCTGGATGGTAGTATAAATAGGCTCTTTACTGAAATATTTGCATATGCTGGGAATGTGGACTTGACTTTCTTATAAACGTTTAGTAACCTCAGCAAACTTTTTAAATCTACATCGGAAATAGTCAATTAATTACCACATGGATTTCCTTCATGACATAATTCGTACAAACAAGTCGAGTTAGATTCGCCATCCACTGCTGTTATATAAGAACTCCTGGGTATTTGTGGCGGTTTCGTACCATTCATCATCTAACGATATTTAATTTTCTATAGGCTCTATACGTCCCGTCACTAGCACCATTGACTACAAAAATAATTTTACTTTATGTTATTTAAATTCTTATTATTGCTTACTTAATTACGAATTACTTCAGCTGCAAATATATTAAATTTTTATATATGCGTTTAGTAATTTGTTTGCAGGCACGTGCATGTGCAGGGAATGCGGTGAGTGTGTGACGGGCTATGAATAATTCCTTTACAAAATTGTAAATCGTGAAAGGACTTTACGCCGAGAACCTGACTCATTGACTTCAAGTGGAGGTCTGCATCGCCAAAGGTTTTGTTGTGTTGTATGATGGAATGTCAAGGAGAGTAGCACTGGGAACTACTTGTGACTTACCAAACGATAGATGCTGACCTTCACGGTCAAAAGTTCGAAAACAAAGATAGAGCTTGAAGTGCTGATTTCTTCTCTACTAAACACAGGTACAATTTTTAAACACACCAGTAAATAAGGAATGCAGAGGCAATAACCAAGTTTTATTGTTTTGAAAATTATTACAGGACTATACAACAACAGTTCCTTGCCATAGGAGTATAGTTTAAAGCCTAACAGGTAGGGTTCTCATATCGAATACTTCAAATACGAAATTTCTGCATCTTAACAAAAGTTTTCTTGGCGATTATTTTGAGATTATCTCTGATCTATGTCCAGTTGAAAAATTAAAATAAAATAAAAGAGTTGTTTTTAGGACGTCTTTTATTAAAATATATACTCCCAACGTTTCGACCCGCAGGTTTTACGAGTCCTCTTCTTGGGGCTATAAAATACGTGTGAAGTAATATCGAGACACTTCGGAACTAAAATAAAATTACCTTAAGATTATAATAAATTAAATTTTAAATATCACATATGAAAAACATCAAATAAAATAAAATATTGTACTACACGTTTTTACAAATAAAACTACAATGAGACCAAATTACACGAAAAAACTGACTACTGACAGGACATAATTAAGCTATTGACTAGACTAAAAAGATTATGGGTTGTAGGTGCATCGATCAGTAGATCAGATATGGCATTCCAAAATATCGACAGTAATTGGCACATAATCGAGAATCACACACCTATTGATAAAAGAATTTGTTTAAAAACATAATTAACTCCTGTGTCATAGACTGCAATTATTTCTCTTATAATAATTACACATACAATCAAGATTTCGGTTTTACCATGGTTAATCCATTGTCAGGAATTTTTATAGATTTCACACTGGACTATATAATTGATGAAACGCTAATACTCACCACACACAAGCCTACTTTTATTATGAAATATGTAGATGACATCATTTGTACAACAGCGCGAGAACATTTAAATGACTTATTAGATACTTTTAACAGCATCAACTCAAAACTGCAATTCACGCTTGAGATGGAAAACAGCAACAACACCTTACCTTTACAGGACATGCTCCTCATTAGGACGTTTCGAGTATATATTTTAATAAAAGACATCCTAAAACTACTCTTTTATTTAATTTTAATTTTTTGACTGGACATAGATCAGAGATAATCCCAAAAAAATCGCCAAGAAAACTCTTACATAACCCAATCATAAGCACAGCACAAGCTAATTATAGTTTAACAATAATCGCACATTGATTCCAAAAGGGAATGGAATTCTGATCATGATCGCCTTCATGAAATATAACCTCAGCATTTAATACATCAATATCAATGCGTACCTCTAGAAGAATTTCTATCCATAGTATGCCACAAAAGCTCGTAGTTATGCAAGTTATATAAGCTTTTAATTTTGAGCGGTGCATACGGGTTTTCGTACAACTTTGGAGTTTATACAGATAAATACATATCAGCAGCAAAATCATCTCCAAAAGAAAAAGATCTTGATGCAAAAATTTCAAATTGTTTTTGGACAACTACTACATAACAATTTTAATTCGTTTGTAGTAGATTTAAATAAAAAGAGTATACATTTCGTTGGTAAAGTCTTATTAAGTCTCCCACCAAGTCGTAAGCTTCAAGCCAGCTGGGCCCCCTTGGAACATCCCTATAACAAATTAGAACGATACAGAATGTGAATTTGTCTGCTGTTTTTTAAAAGAACAACAAACCAGTTTACCTTTTTCGAACTTATTTAGGTACCATTTCTATTCAGACTGTTAAAAGGTGCGATAAAATGAATTAAAGACAGTTTTCATAGTTTGCCCTAATATTATTAACATTCAAACAAGTATATGAAAGGCGCTGATCTCTTAGATAGCATTATCCATCGGTATAAGACTAAAACCTAAAACGTTGTTGCAAGTCTTACTGAGTTTAGATTTTGTTCTGTATAAATACTTTATTCGAACTCGAAGAGCACTTGTCCAATAAATACTTTTACTTTAATTACACAAGAGTTTAAAAAATAAGTACATTTTGTTTATTTGTTTATCTAATAGTACTATATGTCTAGAATATTTTCCCGAAGTTTGAAGTCAATCGGAATAAAAGCTTCGACGAGAGAGGCTTTGGAAATTATCCTTATTAGGCTAGATCGGCCGGGAGCGATGGAAGTATATTGAGGCAGCTGCTTAGCTATTGTTTGTCTGTTTCTCTCCCTCGCTCCTCTCACTTTTAAAGGGTCACCTATTTTAAATATTTTATTTTAATATGCCCTGAACATTGCAGCTGCAGCAGGAGCGGGAATCGACGATTCTATATAAGTTAAAAAAAATATCGTTTTATTCCTACTTAAAATTTTAATCAGTTTTTTCTAAAAACACTATTTTTGAGCTGGGTGGGCACGATTTCTCAAAAACTAATGCATCGATCTTATTGAAATTTTGCACACTTATTAAAAATAGCATTGACTAGCGCCTGATAGAAGTTTTTTTTCGATTACAACTAATTTTACAAGAATATATTTAGTGTAAATTGTACTTTTTTGCATACAACTCTACCAAAAATTTAAATTTCTTTTTAAATCCTGCGTTCAGTCACGAGCTATACTTATGTGCTAACAAATTAATTTGAGATAAGGCTATCATGAGTAATCCTGACAACCACGAGGACACTTTTTTTGGGGTCTCCGGAAACCAAGTCCCACCGGATGAATTTTCGAAATTTTTGAGTGAACATTTTATGAAATAGTCATTAAATGTTGCTCCTTTATATACTTCAAATTTTGAATAAAATAATTTATTTATTATATAAAAGAAAATAGAGAAACAAAAGCTTTTTTTTCTTAGCCTTCGAAACCCATGTAACCCGTTAAGATTGATTATATTGTCAGAGTTGTTATATTGTGCCCTAGATGGTTATTTACGGTGATTAAATTGCAGATAATTTAGTTGTCATCATCGTTTTTAAATCTGTTAGATCCACTAACTTATAACAATGGACTGAGCGTATTGCCAGTTTCCTATAGGAAAGAATGGCACAAGTTTTATAGTTTTTTTTTCGCCCTATGGCAGAGTTGGAGCTACCAACACAAAATATTTCTTACTGAACGTTTTCTTATACCATTTGATGTTTTTATGTTGGCTACAGATGCAATCACCCCAGACTGAATTAGGTAAAGATAGTGTTTACCATGCTCCGTCTCTCTTGCCCATACGCAGGATTCAGGTAAGGATAACTTTTGAAAATTAAAGTAGGAATGGGTTTAATTCCCTAGAAGCTATTAAAATATCACTTGGGCACAAGAAAATAATTTTTTTTTAAATTTAATTCGATTTACGGGTGTAAAATTTCATCTGATTGGTTGAGTTTTACATGTTTTTTATGTAGTAAACGTTTACAGAAACACAACCTTTCCAGAGGCCTGAAAAATTGCTAATGTCCGTCCAATATAAAAAAAAATCTACAGCCACAATTCTGTCAAAATTTCGGTTCATTGTTCTTTTATGCTCTCTTTCAAAGTACTTGAAAGAATTATGTATTTGCAAATTAATGACTATCTGGTGTTTGGGAATCTGAATTTCATAGTAGACACAGCTGTGACTAAAGATAATAATAAATTGTGTATCCTTGATCTCTTAGATTTTACCAAGGTGTTCGATAATGATAATCAGGGCTTGTTGCTTCAGAAGTTATTGTCTAACGTCAACCTCTCTAATTATGTTACTGGCTTGAGTAATATTTTCCTCAATGGAAGACATCAGAGAGTCATATTTAATCATCAACTCACTTCATCAACGTTACACCTTAAGTGCGGTGTTCCCAGGGGTCAATATTAACGGCTTATTATTAACCGCGGGGAGATCGCAAGTTATATCATTCCATTCTTACAAAAATTTAGGTGATTCCCTCCTGTTACATTGAACAATTCAGAATTATAATGAAAAGGTGCGATATTTACGGATGATCCTTAATTCAAAAATTAAATGCTATATGATAACATTAGTCACAGTATATCCAAAATAAAAATATATAGAGGACTTCGTCGGTTATGACTCTCTTATGCCAAAACTCTGCACTCTTTAGTTTACTAGATTCCCACAAATTGCATATGGCATTTGATGACTCTATCAGGTTCTGTTTTTTTGCTTTCTTAGATTATTATATTTTTGTTGTTGTATGAACTGCATATTAATATTATTTTTAACTAGTTTTTGTCCCTCTTGATTTTTTTCCATCTTTTTTTCTCACTCAATAATTTATAAATTAGGCTTAATTTTAATTTGTTTGCTACACACTTTCATTTTTCAAATTTGTTTTAAATTGAATTTAATTGAATTTTTCAGGAAGTGATGCTTATTAGGATTATTCTTCTGCGGAAAAAGTGCAAGGCTCGTTCCATCGAAAACGCTATATAAAAAAATACTTCTGTTCTGGTGTTGCTTAGCCTATTCTTTAACTCTTGTTTGAAATGTATTGCAGTATCTTAGCAATTCATGGTTTTTTCGACAAGAGGCATCTGATGAAAGGCAGTAACTGACATTTTTTTTCTGCTTTTTTGATTGCTATGATCTTGTTATGATGTTGATCGTAATCTGATGGATCGATTTTGTCCAATGATAGCTCAATGTAAAGAAATCCGACTAGGAAATTTTGTCTGTAATCCTGATACTAGGAGTATTTCTATATACGTAGATGGGTCAACCTGAACTCGAAGCATACATTCTACCTGTTTAGGATTTTTCCTCTTATATGGATCTATAGTACAATTGTTATATGAACAAGTGTCTTTTGACTATACTATAGCAGTTCAAAAGAGCTAACTTACGTGAGCTCTTGGCTCTTGCCTTTTAGTTTTGTTTAATAGTTTTTGCTTTTTAAATTATTAGAATATTCTTAGAAATATGTAGGCGAAAAAATAAACGCTATTGTAAATGACCCTCCAGGCTGATCTCAATGCAGTCCAGCTTGATAAGTGCTCGGTCTAGTCCTGTGTGGTACTTACGCGGCCTATAATGTAAACGAATTATTATCAGACGATCTAAAGAAAAGCAATCAGCTCCAGTGCCTACCTTCCGGGTGTCATCAAACAAACCAGAAGAAATATTCTGCAATTCCTTCAGAAAAATTTCAGCTCTTGACATCCTATTTTGAAAGTGTTCCCCTCATACTTTGGTAGCGACACTTTCGTACCTGACTGTACATCCGATGAATTCTATTAGAAAAGCCGCTGTAAGCGCGGAATTTAAATGTTTTTTAATCGAAATAGGTGTTCAAAATTATAAAAATTGTAAAAATGGCATTTGTTTTTAGGAATTTCAAGAGAACAGTTCCAAATTATTAAATAAAAAAGGATAGAATAAATAATTTCATTTCACTTTAATATTATATTTTGATTTTCTGAAACTACGAATAACTTGTTTCTAGATAGTCCGTAATAGCCACTATTCTAGTGCTCGCAGAGAAAAACGTCCTTCTATTGTACACTAACAAGTGCTATCTGAAGAATTGAAACTTCCCCAGAGTAATAACGAAAGTACAAGGAATACTGGATATGAAGATCAAGGACTACCATAGTCTGGATAGTGATCAACCAGTGACAACACATTCTGGCCGTATGGCACATCAAAACATCTATTAATTCTGCAAACTGTAATCTGTCTGCTTTTGTGTTCCGAGCCTACTCCAGCTCCAGTCAATATAAGTTCGTAACTATACATAAGTTGGTTACTTTTCTTAGGTAGCCTGTAATCAAGAGCCTGCTTACCTCAAACCTTCCGATGAAATTTAAAGGAGGATGCACACAAAAACACCAGCCGTCATAGTTTTGAGAAAGTTTGATTTATTCAAAGATCTTTAAGCCGGCATTCATAACGAATGCCTCGGTAAGTCTGTAATGATTAGTTGTGAACGTCTTTAACCTATGGGCGTTACATATATGAACAAATAAATATTTACAGGCCTACTAGCTACATTTACAGTACACGATAATTAAATACTACACATTTCTATATACACATATAATACAGGGGAGCACAGGTACAGCAGAACCTGTCCTATGGGTGTCCTCTTTACAGGGTACAGTTTACAGTTTAAATACATAATAATATAATTAAATATTGCAAAAATAAATCTTACAAATCTTGTTTAGGCTCTGCAGGGAGCACAGAGTTCATTTTCCTAAATATCACTTTTTCCAAAGGTGTTACACTCGATGCGGTGTTTGCATTTGTTGAGGGAATTTTCTTCGGTCTTGCGGTGGCAGCAGTATGGAGGTGGGGGCACTAACATAATGTCATCAGGGCATCAAACTCATTTCTGGGGACTGGGGGCCTTCGTCTCGTGGATGGGCTTCTTCTTTAAAATACTCAAATCATTAACATTTTCTAAGAAACTTTTAGGTGCTGACAATGCCTTAACACTTTCAACGTCCTTTTTCAGTTCTTCCATGTCACGCTTCAATTTTGCACGTCTGTTCTGGAACCAGGTAATTACCTGCGGATAAATTTTACATTAAAAATGGAAGTAGTTTCCATACTGAAGCAATATCTTCCACCATAAATAGACTTACTTGAGCGTTTGATAGTCCTAAGGCAGCTGCAATCTCATCTCTGTCCGCCGGTGAAAGATATTTTTGGTAGAGGAAACGTTTTTCTAACTCGAATATTTGGTGATTCGTGAATGCTGTTCGTGATTTTCGCTTCTTCTTTGGTTGTGGGCGGGAGGCAAACAAATTTAAATGAGATTGATCTAAAAAAATGGAGACAAGATTTTTATTTAATTTTTTATGTAAATACATTAGATACGATTGAATTAAATTAAGAAAACTAATCTCACACCAAAGCGACCTGTTCTATAGATGATAATTTTTACGAGACGAGATCTTTAATAAGTATGCTTTATGTAATTGATCGTTTATAGTCGATGTTAGAGCAGTATGAGTAATAATACATGAAAGATATAATATTATACATAAAGCATAACCGAACTAACTCCATCTCGCTTCATTTAAAGCTTTTATGTTTTCTGAAATTAGTATCGATGTTAAATTCAGTGTAGTAGCTATTTCAGCATCCTACCACGAACCTCTATCTCGCATTGATCGTGGCAGTGATTTGACTTCAATTTCATCCTATCTCTTATGCACATTCAAGTGAATGGAAAATAGATACTCATATAGTACCTACTCAAATATTTACCTTTTTGGTCGCAATGACACACCTAATCTTTTCATAAATCGATGAGTAAATAGATTTTTTTCTTTCGAATTTAAATTCTCCATCCGCAGAATAGCTGTTTACCTTTCTCTACAGAGTGTTCTTTTTGAAAATCTCATTCCTCTTTTACCCACTCAAGCGGCCGTTAAGACTTAATTCATTCATGTCTTCCATATTTCCTTAATGTTATTCGGAAAAAAGTAAACCTCCAATTTGGTAAGTGGAGCTATCAAACAGGTGGCTTGCTTCCATTTAGGTCTTATCTTAATTTCATGCGACGTTAATCAGATCTAATTTAAATGTAATCGTTTAGGTGTCCCCCTTTCTGCATCCCACGAGATAATCAGCGTTTACAATTCAACAAATAGCTAAGATAAAATGAATTAATTTCTTATCTGAAAAGAAAATTCATGACAAACGATCACTCGTTGATCAAAAGCTACCGCAGAGGTTATCTCAGCGAAGATACTTTGAAAATCCTCCAATCTTAAGACTCAATTATCACACTGTATGCGCAAGTTGATTGCCCACCACCGAGAATTTCTCGCCAATTACCCCGGCAACACGATACGATAAGAGCTTCTCCTTTACCATCAAACAAAACAAAAAAGAAACGACATTAATACGGCTCCCAGTCTCAATATACACATGTCCCCTGGAGACCTACCTTGATCTTGAATCGATCATCGAATTAAGAGGAAGAAAAGAGGCAAAGCAGCAGTATACGACGACGACCCGCGAGGATCACCAAATTTACATCTAATTAACTTTTGATCACAAGAATGCGCTACTGCCGTTGAGTGCCCCTCTAATCGCAGTTCGGGCCGCTTTCTTTCTTAAAATAGTTTTTGTTTTTAGATATATTTTGTGGGATTATAGGCATGACTGCGACCCGTTTACTTTTGGGTCGATACAAATGTTCCCAACACGACTACCAAATTATAAAAGAACTACTTGAGTCCCACTTATCTCATGTGTCAGGTGGGAGACATAAGAACATAAATAAAATCTTTAACTACAATTCGTGCATTGAAATGACCATCTTCACCTGATGTCAGGTGTTCTACCTGCTAAGTAAGCTCGGACATGATGCTCTGATGATACTCTTATTGAAGTATCGCATGTCTCAAAAAGCACGGCAAACGGATCGTAATAGCAAAGGGGGATCCGAAATCAAGAATAATGGAAAGGCCTGGCAGTCTTCAACGCGATAAATATGTGTTTTATGGTGGAGCATTAATTTCCACCGTTTGAAGGAAATACATAGCGCGCAATGTCGAAAAGGTTACCGCGATCGCGCAGGCGCACTATGGCAGAGATTCTATTTAGATCTTTTTCGGTCTCTAATGCCCATGCATTTACCCAGCTTCACATGAGATCCGGTGATTAGCGATCTGGTGTTAGATTAACAAGGGTCGGTGAGAAGAACTTTGGTCCGGTTGCCGACAATAGTTGGATTCTAATGGTCAGTGGTCACACCTTGATCAATTAGTTTTGCGATGTCTTCGATACTGGAATTCCCAGAAAATCAGAATAGCCGCGACTGAAAGAGCGGCGTAATCTTGTTGGTTTATTAATTCTTCAGCTATTATGGTTCAATATAAGAAAACTGATCAAATATACCAAGAGAATTAATTAGCACTTAGTTGAGGAATTCCCTTCAATGAGGGTTTTTTTTTTAAAAATCTCGATTGGAAATTTCCAAATCTTAATTGTCAAGTGTTAAGGTGATATGTTATAGCAACATATAAGAAATAATTGCGAGGCTCGCTGTAATGTTCTATCTCATCGAAAATAAAGATTAAAAAAAGCTTCTTGCGCACCAGGACTGTTTTTGAATCAGGAAAGCTTCTTATCAAAATTTCACCTCGATAAAATCAGTCAGAATGCAACGTAAAAAAGTTTTGTCCTATTGTTGCTCTGTACCACATGCAGCAGAGAGCTAAAGGCTGCAATTATTGGATCTTAGTAAGATTCAATGAATAACTAGAAAAATTGCATGAATGTTTTTTTATTTATAATTGTATAGGGAAGATGCCTGTAGACACCAGTCGAATTATATTATTACTAGAGACGCATAAAAAATAACGAAAATTCGAAATGTTAATTTTGCAGCTATCCAACTATATTAGATCGATACTAAATGGATGCGTCATCATCCGTATAGGAGATGCGATTTTAAAGGTCGATAAGCATATTCATGTGTTTTTTTAATAGTCTCAGCATGAGAGTTGTCATTACCGTCAAAAAGCGACATACATTGGGGTTCATCAATAGGACTTTTTAAGTTTAGATTTTTTCATGTGATTTTCATACATTACCTTAAACTGGTCCGGGCCTTTGTTTCCATATATGGGCTTATGTGAATATATTCGAGCCATATTACGTTCAGTTCTATTAATTTCCAAAGCTACCTAAATGCCTTTTCATCTCTATAATTTATCCGGATATCTCTGAAGAGAATATTGTTAAACGCAATAAATCGTGCGTAAGTATACCATGTGGCACTATGCTTCTAGAAGAATTGACTCGGCTAATGGGCGTGATGGACACTGTTTTATCGCTTCGTTTATGCTATTCATTCCTGGGGCCTATTTCATAAAACTATTAGTCTAATAATTATTAGCAAATTTACCAATATTTTTCAAATTATTAGTCCATTGAGTTTCATAAATGTTTTTCGTACAGTAATAAGTTATTACTGCACCGCAAATTAGTGAGAAATTATTACTGCATGAAGATTCATGGAAATGCTGCGCTAATAATTAACATCAATTTTTTTTTAATCCAATTACATGGGTAAAGTAGCCTAATAAGAAAACTGTGTTAAGTAAGACGAAGTTGTTCATTCGTGAAGGATTAAAAACTATATTTTTAGCCGTAACTGTGACATTTTCGCAATAATTTTTGTTTTGAAGAGGATTAATTATGGACTAACTACAAGCTACGAATTTAATGATAAATTCCGTGTTGGTGTAGTAAAAGTATTAAATACTGTGGTTGCGATGAATAGGACCCTATCTTGAAACTCCAAAAACTCATAACTATGCTCTATCATCAAAGCAGGGGCTAACCTTTCACTGATTAGAGAGCGGAGGCCAGTACCACGGAATAGCAGATATGCACGGTATTTCAAAAGCGACCGTTTGCCACGTTATCAAGGACGATGTTTTTAAAAAAATTTATTTATTGTAGCGCATGCCTGACGTTGTTGGCTGTATTGATGGTAGCCTGATCGGCATTGATGCACCATGAACGAATGAAGACCATTTCATTGATTGCCACAGAAATAATGTTAGTTTGTGGGCCCGACCTACAATTTTGATATTGCAGTACTAATTGGAATGAATAGTACATATATATAGAAAAATGGAAAATGGCAGGCGCCCACACCTACGGTAAATACTTTTAGGCGATTCCTAGTATCCGCTTAAACAATGGTTGATTACCCTAAAAATAATGATTTAAGAGATCCCGCTGTGTAAATTTTGAATACGGTACATAAACGTACACGGTCTTTGAAAATAGCATGGATATTTCAAAGAAAAAGTTTCCTTGCCTTAATCATTTAAGGGTTGCGCACATGATCTTTCAAACTTGGACAGTTAGCAAACCTCAAATGAAGAGAAAGCTACCGACAATGAAATAACTACACCATCAAGTTTCATTTATGTTGAATACGTTTGCAATCGATTTTTCGAATTAGAGAAGAGATTTTTGTATGAAAATTAAGTCAAAACACTTTCTTCTCTGAGTCTTATCACTTAACAATTTAAAACTGCAGAATTTAATTGAAAACCGATAAAAATGTAATGCAAATGTTTAATTGTCTGTTCACAGTTTTGCTGTTCTTGGGAACAAATATTTGCCAGCGAGATAGTTATTAGTCAGCAAATCTACACTATTAATTTCAAGCTGCACCAATAATTCCCATGACAATCGCAAGGGAATTATTAGTATTCGAGAAAATTTTTATGAAACACTGTAATATTAGTTCATAATTTATTAGAACTAATAACAGGGAAATTATTAGTATTCGACTAATAGTTTTATGAAATAGGGCCCTGTAAGATCCTCTCCCGCCTGAAAATCCGACTTAAATTTTGTCTCCTGGCGTCAATCGTTACAGAATTTGTATTTAAAACTCGTTCTAACCCTATTCAAGGCTCAAAAACTTAGCAACTACATAGTATATCTCACTCTACTATGTCAACGTAAGTGTACTTTGCTGGAAGACAACGGGTCGTTTATTTCGTCTAGCAATTCTAATTTTGAAGTGGTTTGCCTAACCGAGACTTAGCTAGGTGGAGAATTTTGGAACTCTGAGATCTTCCTCCTCGAATTCCAAATTTTGAATCGTCGTTATCGTTTTACTAATTCCATTGTCAGAGATGACTTTCCATGTTCAGAGGTGAATGTTACGTGCGTAGGACTGTAAGGATCTGAAACTTTCTATGTTGCTTTGAGACTTCTATTTAAGAATTGGGATCATTTTCGTTTTTGTTTTGGGTTCAGAATGCTCTTTCTGTTCTGGATACCTTTTTCTGGGAGAGTTTAATACAATAAAATAATATATCCGACGGCTCAGATAGATTTCTGCACCATATATTCTTATTATTTAACTCCGGCTCTTAGTCTGTAGGAAGATGTTTGTTTCGGAGACCTCTCATCACTCATATTGCAGTGCATTTCGAGCCTGTTGCTTGTATGCTTCGTCGGTGAGTAGGTACCTATTTCCATATCAAATAACTCTTACTTTTTCCGGCATTGATTCCATTCTATTTTCGTTAATGCATCTAAAAATGTTTAAAAATCGGGCATGGAAAAGATTCTGTTAATTTTTAAATATGTCACCAATATGCTTCTAAGTTAAATTTCTCATACTATGATAATATATCTAAGATGAAAGTAACACTAATAATGCTAAGCAATTTTGGAAATTTATTAGCTCTAAACTTAATTTTGATGGTTACTTTTCTTCTTTAAATATATAAATGTGATAATCATAGATTCGTTGCTAACTTGTATTGTATGGGGAAGTATTTCTAGGCATTGGCCAATCAAATTCTCCATTTTCATTTTGGTCCTATATTGGGTTCTTTCCAGCACGGATTCATAAAGAGTAATCTATCGAGATCAATCACTTAGAATTTCTTCCCAGCTGTCTACCTACTATAGAGTCGCATAAGTAAGTTAATTCAACTTTCACTGATTTCATTTCTCTGACAGAATGAATCAACAACAGGATCCTTCTAAATAAAATTTCTACCCTTGGACATTCACTTTTCAATCGAACGCAGTCTGTTGCATGGCTTGGTGATCTATACAGCGAGATTATGAAATCTTCGGGCATATCATAGGGCAGCATATTTTGTTCTGTACTTTGAGTCAGCTTCAAAAATTTTTGCTCTGCAGACGACATTAAAATATTTCATATAATATTAGACGTAATTCCGGGTGTGTTTTTTAAAATTATGTCTCAGCCATTTTTCACAAATGAGGTACTACCAATCGGCTTTGGATAGTAATAATTGCACTATAACGACGACTTTGCACATACAAGGCTCTCCATCTCCTTATAATGCTATGGATGGAAAAATTTTATCTCACCATGACAGAACCAAGGATTTTGATGTTATTCCGAACTCTCGCTTTTCGTTTGATGATCACATTGATTAGATTATCAGCGGAGCTAGCAGAATCGAAGCTCGCACTTCATGATCCAGCAAGGACTAGGCTACTATTCAAGATGATAATACTCTCGCCAGGTCGAGGTCGACATAAGATCGACTTGGCGAGCTTACCACCTGCTAATCCGCAACCCACACAGCGTTGCAATTCACCGACCGTAGACCTCGAGAGGACATTAGGTTTGACTTGCTCTATTTGTTCATCCAGGCTATTAAAAGGATAGTCTGGATTTTGCAGCCTAATCTATCTAATCACCACAAGAGGACATAGGTTCAACTTGATCGGGATGCGCAGCCAGGGCTGTCTTAGGTACAGTCTGGATTTAAAGGTTATCTTATTCGACCTTTCTATCCAATTTCAGAGATAGGTGCTGCTCGTTCAACTCGAATGTCTCCAGGGATTAGATCGCCTAATATCAGGGGATCAAGATTCATCGACATTGTGCTTCAACTCCAGGAATCGTCTATTCCCTTGTCGAAAAGCCCTCGACTCCGCTGACAGCTTAGTTATCAAGAACTGTCTGACTTTTGGCTGCCAATCCATCTCAAACAGAAGTGATGCACTCCTTCTGTTGAAGACATTCGGCATTCCTCATTACTCGTTCAACGCAAAATTGGCCTATACCGTAAAAAAATCGCGAGAAAAGTCCATTTGATTTATTTTCCTTGATCATATATCGTAAAAGTTATCCCGCTCATATTGATCGTGTTAAGTCTGTTCAGCGTAGATTTCTCTTATTTGGAGTAACTCTATTACCTTGCTTTTCTATCTTGACGTGGTTTCCTTACACACAAATTAAATTCAGTAGATTAGTTGAATATTACGATGTTACCCTTAAGAATTAGCCCTTGATTAATCCGAGAATAAATAAAAAATTTTGCAATATGGTGAATAATACTTTTCCTCAAGACTGCATGCATGCTCAATGCTCATAACATAGGACTATTAACATAACATAGGACATTAAAGTAACGGAACCACTTTTTGATTAGATCTCTTTACACACCGCTTATCACAATAACCCGAATCTATTCTGTTCATCAATTGAATAAGTGCCATCCATGAGCAGGTCCTAAAAATATTAAAAATTCTTTCTGTGGGTCAGTTGAAAGGCAAGCACTATCCCATTTTACGGACATTCAAGGTTGTTGTCATGTAAACTACATAAATATAGGTTGTGGCAGTTGTTTTTGGGTCACTTTCAGAGTACAGTTCCCAAGTGTACGAAATTGATTTAATGACTTCCCGAGCTGATTTCACTTGAGAACCCCTCTTTAAAGAGACATAAATAAATCCTCAAGTAATTTTCCTACGGACTATATAAAAGTGTCAAATTTCAAACGAAATTAGCCGAAATTTCAGTTTTATTGCATCGCACGAGCTAAACGACAAAGAAGGCTCCAAGTTTGCACAAGGCAGACACCCTTTGCACGGAACTACGGGTCATTCAAATTGGCCCGCGTATATCCTTAAGAAAACCGAAAATGGATTTTTGCGGTAAGGAAGCAACTTGCAAGCGCTGTTAGCGGAGAGCTTTACGTTTTATTATTCCGTTTGAATTTTTTTCTTTCTTATTGCAGGAATTTTATTCAATTTGCAAGCGGCGGCTTATAAAAGCAAGCGAACAACAGACGACGATTCATATTAACGCGGATTAGCTTTGGGCGATAAAATTCGACGACAAAGTATTGAAGAAGTATTCGAGACTAGAGTGTGAAGAGCGAAGAGACCATGCAGCAGTCAAAGGGAACCGAGGCGTGAAGACACTTCAGGAAAAAGACTTCGGTACCTACTCGTATGTCCAGTTTGGAGGGTCCGGCGATATGCGACTTCACCTCTTTTCACTATTCTGCGGGTATTTTCGTTTTCATTCATTCATTTTATGATTATACACAAATGCTGCTTCACCTTAATGGATTACAATCACGTGTGAGCTCCAACGATAATTACTTATAGTCGCTTTCTGCTCACCGCATACAGTTCGAAATTCAATCCCAACGACTCGGGATATTGTTCAGGCATTTTTGGATGTCGCGTGTAGTTATGTTTGCTAATTTTATACTCTATTCGCGAAAACGTGTTAACTTCTAAAGCTGAAATTTTGGGTATAGCTATTACAGCTATAATAGAAAGAGATTTAAATTGAATCTTTAAAGTGCTCCTAATACAGCATCTGTGTCTCATAAAGTGACAACCCACATCAAATTCGCACCGGTCGTGTGGGACAGTGAGGGCGAACCGAAAATTTTAAATTTTTTGCTGCGTCGATATTCATAGGTCTTGACTGTATTAAATTTTTTTCTGTTTCCAAAATTATTGTTTTTTCATATATGAATCTTAATGAGAAGCTGATTGACAAAAAGAAACTATGAAACAACACTGAAATGTAAAGCGCAGTAATTGTGCGCAAAGGTGTAAAAATGGGGCTACGCCTCCCACGCGCCACATTAAAATCTGTCAATTAACTGCATCTTAAGTTGGGAAAAATAAAATAAAATCGAGCAGTTTATTCGTACGATTGCTATGGGAAAACTTAAACTTTTCTCTTATTTTTAGTAATTGGTTTAATATGCACAGACATAGAAATCTACACCAGATTTAATTCAGAAATATTTTTTACTGAATTCATTTCAAACCACTTAGAATATTTGTATTACAGTCAATGCATTACCAATCCAAAACTATGCGGAAGCTTAGAAAATACTTGAATTCGTAATATAAAAAAACCAATCAGAAGAGGGAGTCCGTACAATTGCGGTACAACCAATAGAAAACTGTTAGAAGAAGAGTTTAAAGAGAATCACTTTCTTCTATGGCACTACACGACGGGTTAAACAGCGCATCTCAAAACCTTCAAAGAAGCTGTCTCCCAAACATGGTCTTATACAGCATTAAAACGTAAGGATAAGGATGTTTACGTAAAGTGCAAAAATCACAGATCATACATAAATCTTCAGGAAAATTGAAGAAGCTGGCTTGCAGTACTAGCTACAAGCTTGTGATGGTTGCTAGTTGTTTGATGAAGGCCACTGAAGCTCTATCGAGCGATCCCTAAGCCAACTACATCGGGAACAGCACGTCCAAAAATTAAACCTTAAAATAAAATCCCACATGATAAGGTGATCCTAAAGGTAAAAATGAAAAGACTCGAAAGTAACAACTCCCAAGGCTAAAAATTCTCACGTTAGTCGTGGCTAGCTACCAAGATATCTCCAGATAAATCTCCTTCAAACGAAAGTTATATCAGATGAAACTAAAAATGGTTTATTCAATATCAATTATATCTTGCTTTTTGGACCCATGCTAGCGCAGCTAATAAAATAAAGACTACCAAAAAGTACACCGACTAACCTATTTAGTAATTACTAGTGACATAGGACCCATTCTATTTCTGACAAGGAGACTCGACTTTTCATACTACATCTTCATGTGAAAGAAAGCTGTTCTCTATAGTTGTATTAAGTTATAAATTAAGTTATAAAGGGAGAAACAGTTTAAGCAACGAAACTTAGGCATGACCATTGAAATATCTTAAAATAGATTCGCTCTTAGCAGATAACTAAAATCTTTTATATAAACTCATATTCCAGTTTGTTTGCACGAGGTATTAACAGACCAACAGGAATGCGGAGAAATGGTCGAGAAACCTGCCTTTATTATTTTTATGGCTCAACGTCATCATTCTCTTCGAAATGGAATTCATTCTCAAGGTTCGGGAGCTCTTGACTCAGACCCGGAAATACAAAAATTTCACTAGCCGAAGAAATTCATTACTAACTCTAGCAAAGTAGCTGACAAATTCTTTCTTCTTAGAAAATCAGTGTTAAACCCATTACAGGGCTCTTCTTAGATCATTGCGTTTTAAGGTGTTTGAGGAACAAAATTGGAGGATGCTCAAAAGCCTCTACATACTCTTGCAAATACATCTCCAACAATCTTTCCTTCGCAGAGCGTTGCGTAGGAAGTGTTTTTGGCACGAGAGTAATCGGAAAACAGCAACTGGAAAAGAATCTTTCAGGTTGTGAAGAATGCTAAGAAAGATTACTTAACGAATCTTATCATGTATCTCATGTGGCATTATCATGTTTTCTGTATATTAGTTTTTAAGTCCAGACATTGAGATATTTGTCAACGGCTTACTAACTTATTTATCATTAATGTAAAAACTCTTTATACATATTACGGGGTGTAGCGTCCGGAAATATTAAAAATGTACAATTTGTAATGACCCAGTTTAGACGGGCCAGTATGCTGCCTCTGCAGCACGAAATCTGTAGGTAGGGTGGTGCTTCATTCCTGCCCCCAACTATCATCTTACATACAAGTTTTCGTGCGGCAGAGGCTGCATACTGACCCGTCTCAGCTTGGTCAATGTTTTATGACGTTCAAATTGCTGGTCACGTAACTTGTACAAAGTTCTGGTCCTTTCGAAGCTGGTTCCACCTGTTTGTATGTAGGCATTAAGCTCAATTTGGTTTTATCTATATAAAACTTCATATTCTTAGTTTAAACGTTCTTTAAAAAGAAAATTAAAAGAAAATTCCAACCAATCAACAAAAGAAGCATTTTACACTTATTCACTGATCTCAATTTGAATAATTGCAATTTTCCAAATACGGTGCAATTTAAAGTTTAAGAAAATCTCACTCGCCACTGTGTACAGGTGGCTTCACGCTACTTAAATCACAAAAATGTTGATCTCTTATTTCACCGTCACACACAAAGCATGAAGGTTCGAATCCCGTCGGTGACTAAGATTTTCAACAATGCCCAGGCATAGTTAAGCAAGAAACATCAGCAATTTTGGAATTATCCTGAATTGAGGAAATTCGTATTTGGAACACAGTACTAGATGAGCGCTAGTTGGCAAACCCGATGACATTGCATTAAGATTTGATTTTTCCCCCGTATAAATTATATTAAGAGCTCCGGAATTACTGCTCGAAATTTATAGTGGCGAGAAGATGGCAATTAAATTTTTGAAAAGAGTATTATGACTTTCAAACGTAATTAACGAAAGAGCAAAATATGTTTAGTTTAAATATGTATCAAATTATTATACGTCTTTCTATATTTTTTAGCCTCGTCTTCTTATTGAAATCCTTTAAATTCCTTGTGGGACATAAAGCAGATTTAGAGGTTTTTTTTTTGTGGTCTTCGGCTACCGAGTGCAATATCAGGCCCAAAATACATTCACGGCCCTCAATCCACTGGCCACAGGATGCACGCCTCTGAAGCAATGTAAATGTATTGCGGAAGTTACATTCGCGGACACAGGCTGCAAGCCACGCTGTGGCTGTGTCCACGGTTGATCAAATCTCAAATTTTGTGGCTCGTGGCACAGGTAAACAACTTTTCTGACTAATAAATAAAATTCCGATTAATTACAAATCTCCCGCCATATTGAATAACCAACTATTCTTATACTTCAATGTTGGTAGTACCGGGGCCACGAGCCACAAAATTGAGATTTGCACAAACTTGGCCACGGCCACAGCGTGGCTTGAGTCCTGTGGCCGCGAATGTAACTTTAACAATACATTTACATTGATTGAGAGGCGTGCATCCAGTGGCCTGTGGCTTGTGGTCGTGAATGTATTTTGGGCCTCATTCAGGCCCAAAATACATTCACGGCCTCAGGCCACGGGCCACAAGCCACTTGAAGCTTTTGCCCACTGCTGAAGCCAACTAAGTTACATTCACGGCCACTGGCCACAAGACGCCATTCTTCCGATTATGCATAAATGTATGTATTTTCACGTAATTAATAATTTTTTCTTCCATTTTATTTTTTTGCAGAATTATTACAAAGCAATATGAATTAATTCACACAGGTAAACAACTTTCCTAACTGATAAATAAAATTCCAATTAATTACAAATCCCCCGCCATATTGAATAACCTACCATTCTTATACTTCAATGTTGGTAGTACCGGGGCCACGAGGCACAAAATTGGAGATTATCTCAAACTTGGCCACGGCTACAGCGTGGCTTGTGGACTGTGGCAGCGAATGTAACTTTGACAATTCATTTACATTATTTCAGAGGCTTGCATCCAGTGGCCTGTGGCTTGTGGCCGTGAATGTATTTTGGGCCCCACTCACGGATCGATAACAGTGGCGTAGTTATATCAATGCAACCAATGAGGTTGCGTGGGGCCTCTGATTCAAGGGACTCGCAGCGAGCCACAAATGGTTCTTTTATTTTGAAACTTTGCTAGCGCTAAATCTTGAAAGAAGACCCTTCTAAAAGTGCCGCGCAATTGTATGCTATGTAGTAAGGCATGTTACTATTTATTTTTTCTATATTATTTTCTGTGCAAACTGTGACTTGAGATTAGGAAAAAATTGTAATTTTAGTTTTAATTCATTTATAATAAAATCCACCCAGCTTTCAGGTGTCTACTGCCGACTAGCCGACTTTTCGTCCAACGCTCGGTGGTCCACGTTCCTTTTCATAGGAAAAAGAGAGGAGCTTCCATTTGTTTTTTGCATTGGACTCGCAAAAGCTAGTTACGCCATTGTCCCAACAGCTTTATTTGTTATTAGAAAATTCTCCAGAGTATATCTACACAAAAAATAAACTCTTTCTAATTCTTTCTAATTCCCTCATCATGTACAGCAATCGCGAACTTGATTGTGACTGATTGACCGGATACAGTTCTATGGAGACCATATGTATATAATTACACAATTGTTTGGTATAGTTTCAGAAAAGGATCGCAAAATATTATGACATTATTCAGGTATATATATGTATATGGGATATATATTCCATAGTTTACATCTTATATGAAAAATTCCAGGACGCATTTACAAAACTAATTAGGAAACAATTTATGCAGTAAAATAAATTTCCCCAAAACAACCAAAACCCACTCTTCAATTTCTCGCCTTTTCTGTTGCAATCTCTTTAAATTTATTAAAACGAAATCAAACATCAGAAATCTCCAACAAAACAGACTATAGGGAAACCTGTAACCCTTCGACATTAACATGATGAAGTTGCTTTTTCCTGATCTTCTCGTCTTCGAACCTCCACCGCAGTGCACTCTTCCTTCATTCTTGGACTTTTTTTTCGTGTCTTTTTGGTGGTTTTTGCCTCATTCTTAATTTTCCAGTATAAAGAGGTAACTGGCGGCGAAGATCAAAGAGTGAGAGTCGGCACCCTTTGATCAATTCATATAAAATACTGGCCACGCCTCATAGGTATTAAAGAGATGGCGCTCACGGCCTCTAACTCTTGCAGCCTCAGCACCATTACCGCACCGCGCCGCCGCTGAGGAGATCATATTCAAAATACTTACCTGCGCAGGAGTACTCATGCGTTCTGCTGCTTAAATGCAACGTGTCTGCTCTGGTCTGAGGCTGTGGTCTCATTCTCGAGTGAGTAGTCTAGAGCTGAACGAACGAGAAATTGTGAGAATTGTTTGTGGCTGGATAAGGCGAGAAAAGACGAGCTTTTTGATTAACTCGGCCGGCTACTGACCGAAGACTCAAGCGTGCGATTTATTGTCCTCCAGCAATTACTGTTGGTTTCTGGGTGGCATGACATAAAAAAGGAGTAAAGAGAATAGCCTTGTTTCTGCGCGTATGTGCGGAGTGGACTTACCATGTAATAATTATGAAAGAAGATTTCGATGCTTATTTTGAAAAGCAGATATTAATTATGCACATACATAGCTGACTTCTGTATGCATGGCTGATAAGGGTCACCAGACATCAACCCTCTAAGCAATTTTCGTATCGTCGCCTGTCAACTTCCTCCCTTGCGTGTCATACGCTTTACTTGCAAATATAGACTGATCAAGATTTCTACTAGCGATTGCATTAAGGACTAACCGCAAATATGTATGTTCCATTTCCAAGGCGAAATTACACATCAAAACTGTGCCCATTCTACCGTATAGGACCTCAAGGCATGTGCCTGACAACTGCTTTGTACTCGTACATACCACGGAAAAGAGCGTGTTTTTCCACAAAATGCATCTATTAAGACATATAGCAATTCACAAAGATCTTTTGTCCTCCGGCCGACTTTAAGTACCCGGCAACTACGAATTTGTCACACGTCAGAAATATGAGGGAAGGCTGATGGGAATCTTTCCCGATCGCAAATGTTCTTGCTTTGAGGTGCACACATGTCTGGAGATCAGCGTGTAAATTTTGTGGTTTACGCAGCCATTTTGACACTTAAGACTAGGAATTGAGGCGTCAGATTTAATGATAGATTAACAGATTCGAGCTCGACTATTAGGAGGGTTGCATAGAAATAAAGGGAGCCCAGCTTTTAATTTATTTCGATCGTTTCGTGAAGGGAGTGGATGAATTTGGGCGGAGATCGACTGGGCAGATCCTATCAAATGGATGGAATTTGTGTGTTGTTTTTGGCTAAATGCAAAATGCATTAGAAATAAAAAAAAAACTATTTAATAGAAACTTTGTTGATACTGGTTTTTTTCTGAGCAAAAAACAATAAAGCTACAATTTGAGAGTGAATGATTATGTATCACTGGAATTTCGATAGTAATATGGATAAAGTGACATTGGTACTATATTACTCACATCCTTCAGTTTCTAATAGTGTTGTACATAATGATACCTACTATTCATCGATTTGCTTTTTTAAATCGGATTTCCTTCTTGGGCCTTTTGATTTCTTCCACGTATTCGTTCCAATTCTTCCCAATGTCATAAATTGTGCATTCTCGCTACTAAAACTGTGTCCAAGTACAGGTGTCCATTACATTAGGAAAATTATCTCGTAAAATTTATAAAGTTTAAAATTAGAAGAGTTCGAAACTTTAGTGGAAGCGCAGCATTGTTAACTGAAAAATAATTTAAAACCCAGACCAGCTTCATACTTCTAAATATACATTATAATTATTAGCATTACATTCATAATTTTCGTCATTCTCTTCAAGAATAACATGTTTTACTAATCATATAGAGACTAACAGGGTATAATTTAAGCCTTACCCATGATTATTTTCTAAATACGCTGTCATTTATTACAACGTGTATTTAGTACTTATTGTATCCCACTTGAACTAATTTTGCATAAGCTCTCCCGTTCATGAGTGTGAATGGATCATTTATATCCGCTCAAGTGTTCATTGTCTAGCCACTGGAAACTAGCTCTTGCGATTGCCATGTCAACGTATTTCATAATCTTTTTCTTAAATTTTTGAAAAATTTCTCGTGTTTTGACCAACGCATTCACAATAGTTTTCTGTTAACACATAGACGACGCGTTGCGAGAATCAGAGTGGACTTTGACGCAGCTTAAATTCTAGAAGGTATCTACACTTCACTTTACATTTGTCCAAAATATTTGAATATATTTATTTACCCAAGCTTGTTTTACAAAATGTGCTACAATTTTATTTTCTCTATTTGCCTGTTGCTTTCTATTCTAAATGTTTGAAAGCCGCGAAGGCACAAAAATAAGTTTCTGAGTGCACCGATACTCTTGAGTTCCCTAAGACTCACCGGCATCTCCCGCGCGGATGTGTACAAAAGCCAATACACATCCGTACGAGAGATGTGTTCAAGGTCCTTAAGAAGATCAATGCCTCTATATCTGCAGCAGTTCCTGATAGTTTCAAGCCCATGTTAAAAAAAAGCTGTGCCTTATTCTTGGATAAACCTCTGCGGAAGGTATTCTACTTGTCTTAGTCCGCAGGATAATTTCCAATTGCTTGGAAACTAGATCACGTTCAACCTATTCAAAAGAAGTTTCTTTTCTTTCAAAGGATTTTGAATCTATCATTAACACCAAATTATGAAGTAACTAGAAACTAAGCAACTCATCAACGATCGCCAATATGGCTTACGGACTGATCGCTCATCTAAAGACTTGCTGATTATTCTTATGGAACGTTGAAATCGTAGTTGTAGTTGGTGATTCCAACATTGCTGTCCTACATATTTCAAAGGACTCTGATAGTGTCTGGAACGCAGCCCTTTTAACCAAACTTCAAGAACTTGCTCTCTCCCATCTTCTTCTATTATGGATGAAATTTTTTTTATCTCGTCGCTTAATACGGATTATATTAGACGAAGTTACAAATGCCGGTGTGCCTCAGGGTTCTGTTACCTCTCCATCCCTCTTCTTAATTTTCATTAATGATCTGCTTTCCCTTACTTTCAATCTCATCAATAGTTTTGCCGATGACAGTACCGTTGATACCGTAGGTACTCTTTTGACACTTTCCGGACTTTAGAAGTAATGCCACATCTGTCAAACGAGATTGCATTATTTGAGCTTTGAAGAAACATTTTGAAATATCCTCACTTGTGGCAATTCAATGTATTAAAGTTCCAAAGCAGTCTTATCTCTTTTCCACTCCCGTTTCTTTTTATGGAGCACTTCCTGACGCTACACCGCCTTATGCATTCTTGTCATTAATATTTCCCGTAAGTTAAACTGGGCATCTTTTCTGTTGCCAAATAAGCATAGAAATATCTTGGATTTCTGAAAAGGTGTTAGAAATATTTCAGCCCCTCGAATCTAGCGCTCCTCTATAAGTCCTACATCATCCTGGAATACAATTCCCATATCTGGATCGGGACTGGTCGCATAGTCTCAGCTTCGTTGGATAATGTCCAAAAGAGAACCTTCAATATCATTGGAGATGTGGCAATAACTTGTCATATCGACTTGAGCACATCCTCAATGTTGGCTGCCTTCCGCTTCTTTATCGCTACATGCGTGGTAAATGTTCTGATGAAATGTCTAGTCTGATCACTGATTCCTGCATGCAATACTCATGCTGTAAGCCGCGCACATTCTTTTACGCCTCAAAATACTTTCGGCCGAATAGTAAAATTTCGTGATGATTTTTTATCCCGAACTGTGGGAACATGTAACAGTCTACCATTTTCTTTTTTTCTTCCGGCATACAATCTGCAAAAGTTTAAGGGTAACATACATCAGCACCTTCGCCGCCACTCTCCTCTCATTCCCTAAATCCTTTCTTTATCACCTTCTTGCCCTGCTGTGCTTCCATCATAGTCCAGCAACTTTGTTCGTTGCGAGTGGTAGCCACTTGCTTATCTGTTCCACCCGTATCTTCTAAATGATAATATAGCATATACCGTTTTTAAACCACAGTTGCGCCCCCGCCCCTTCCCCTACACGAGAATCCTGCACGTACGGAAGTAATTTCCAAGTTTTATCTGTCGCGTATCTGCATGATCACAAACATGGAATTGTTTCATGGATAATCTGCAAAGCCTTTGATAAATACATACACTAGTATGTTGTCGCCAATATTTCTAAATGATACAGTTATCTCTTTTCTTATAAAGGGTACCTATAACGTTCACGAAAAGAAATCAAAAAATTTCAGTTATAAACAAAAAATTTGCCTCTTTCAGTCAGAGTTCTGCTAATTGTGTTGGTATTGATTGGGCCAATTACAAAGTTTGTCAAAAAATAAATGAGTTCCTCCATCTGCCCAAAATTCAATGAAATTCAAAAAGAAAGTATCGCTGAAACGGCCACGCGTTAAGATACATAAGGAATAACAAATTGCATTCATTCAGCGAGTCCCAGAAGCGCTTGAAGGAAACAAAAATTTGACAGCGCCTTCTTCAAATAGGAGATCCCTGAGTGAGTAGATAGCTAATCTACCAAACAGAGTCAGCTGAATAGGCTCAGCCTAATATCTATTAAAAAATTAGAAAATATTAACGGAGTTCGTATTGTGGACTATGTTGGGAGACTCTTGATTTCGTATCAAGCTGGGATTATTTGAGACGACACAATTGATTCGAAGCCAGATTATCAGAGTTGTTCGGGAAAGTTTAGCACAAGTAACATAATTTTTCCATCATCATTTAGTTCTTGACGAAGCAAACATTTCAAAAATAAATGGCTCATGAATTGAACAGAGCCTACGTAGAGTGGAAAAATACTTCATCAATTCATTGCCGAAATTGATTAATCTTTTTTTATATAAACGCAGATATCTTGCAAATACTCTGTAAATCGGAATAGCGGAGCTGGTTTATATGTAGCTCTGAGAATTATAGTCCTTATTAGCCAATTTTGGTTAATATTATCATAAATAAATACACATACCTAGATGAAAGTAATATAGTAATTGTTTGTTTTAAAAAAATGAAAGTGCGCGACATTAGAGTATTTCCCAATGAAACAATTAGGTAAGCAGTTATGTTCTAGTACGGTGCACCGAAAGCTCTATTGGGAACTTCAAGCTGAGACAACGTACAACTAGATAAGAAAATCTCCAATTAAAACCCGGATAACTTTTTGAAAGCTCTTTAACTTGTTATTCAACCGAAGAAAGCTATCATTGCGAAGAATTTATATGGCATAATACAGCAAGAGAGAGGGAGAGAGAATGTTAGAGCTTTCTATTAGAGGGCCATTAGCTGTTTTAATTCCACTGCTTTTTTGTGAGTTTTTCACATCTAGTCTACATATATGTCAATTGTCTCAGCTTCAAGGTACCTAAATATTCTTGAAGCTATTCTCGCATAATGCAACGGTGCATATCAAACAAACACTTTCCCTTTTCCGAACCTTTGAATTATCCAAAAAGAAGAATACTTATGCAGGGGAGGGAGTAATTTTACAAAATAAGAAAAACCACAACCAAATTATCAGAAGGAATAGCTGTGTAGTAACTACATATGTATATGCTTTAAAAATTTCAAGAATAAGAAATGCAATAAAATTTAATACCACAAAACTAATATTAATGATGTCAATGCCTCTTGATAGAAATTCAGAATCGCCTAAAATAAGCTTTACGGTGGAGTGTTGTTTCTCTGACACAATTCTATCTACACTAATCCTCTCAGCATTTTATTCTCAGTTAACCAATATTGGTTTATCACTCATATCCCCAGACACTACTGTTGCATTGTATATTTGAAGAATGTTGCTAAAATACTTCCGAAAACATCCAGCACTAATGTAAATAAATTGCCCTCTAATCATTCCTCCTAATGAAGAAAAACTCAGTGCGCTATATCAAGAAAACAAATTCTAGTTAAATCGGCGTGACAAATGCACCCCTTATTGGATTCTCGGAGCAACCCTCAGGCGCGTGATTTATATGGCCAGTAAATTTCCCTATAGGTGACAATATAAATCACGCCTGGGAATTCAACCGTTTGCCAGTGATTTTGCTTCCGGTGAAATCCACTTCCTCGGTGTCATTAATTGCATCGAAAGAAGGAAGACATCATTGGCTCTTTCCGTGATGTGTGCACATCGCAGCTGAAATTGTCACCCCGTCAGAGAAAATATGTTTATAATTGCGAGCTAATTGACAATTTTAATGCCAGACATTCATGAGCCAACCCTCCGCTTATATTTCTCTCTTGACTTCATTAGATACGCAACAACTATCTTGGGCCTTTGAATGGATAGATATATGTACGGCACCGATGATCACAAAAAATTAACAGCGCTAAAAACAAGAGTCCTCAACATCAAAATGCTTAAACTGCTGGAACAAATTTTTCCTTCTAAACTGTTGGATATTTTGGTGGTAAAATAACGTTTTCATCTCTTACAAAACGTTTAGCTGTAAGCTAAAAATAGGAGCATGCAGTGATTAAGAGGAAAATCTCTCTTGATTCGGTCGCTTTCGAAGAAGTGCGCAAGTGCTAGAAACTTAATTATTCCATTGTGGTTTGGTTTTCATTTCAACGCTTCATGAATTTTCCAGATTGTACAACATGAACAGCAGCAGTAGCCGTTCTTTTTTCTTTTCGTATGTGGGCACATTGGTTGGAAAATGTTCTAATAATATCGTTTAGGAGAAACAAGTTAACCTCATTCATAAGTCTATCACAATTTGACGATGGAAGTAATTCTGTCGATTTGCGATTTAATGGGAACACATAAAAAATAATACTCTTCAAAGGTTTGTGAAAAGTTTAGGATTAGTAGTGGTTAATTAAAACGTTATAGTTTAGGACCTCTGGGTAAATGGAGTTGATATTTGATATTGCAAAGGGAAAGTAAGGTAAGAGAAGGTTGAACTTATTTCGTCAGAGTATATAAGAGAAATTGTTCATATGAAATCCATATAAAATGCAGCAAACTCGAAAGAATTTTTTCGTAAAGGTAATGCCCGCAAAAACATAGAGATGGTTTAGTTGTACTTGTGGATCTAATTAGCCTAGGGACAATATTGAATGCAGCAACTTAAATATCCCAAAGCCCTGAGTCAACCTATTTCCTTCAAATAGAACAAATCTATAGATTATAAGAAAAAAAAAGACATAAAAAAATGTAAGCCAACAATATAAAAAAGGGCCCAGAATAACGTTAGAGATTAGAAGATAATGCCGAATATACATACGAAATGGACACATTGACATTCATTTTGATTTGGAGTTGAACGTTGCCTACATGCAAATGAATATGGAAATTTCGAAATCTTTCTGGTGTGGCATAATTGTTAATGGTAAATAGCATTGGTGCCAGTATAGAATCCTGTGGAGTGCCAGCTTTTATTCTGGATGCTAACAAGAGAGGCATCTAAGCTTTCACTACTGCGACTAGTCCTTCAGTATTACTTAGTAAGTACTGTGTCTCAATGATTCTTTGTTTTTATTTAATTTGAGAGATATACATATAGATAAATTGGCGATCAAGTCTCACTTCGAGATTTTATAGGCATATATAAAAATTGTATTTGTATTCCAGACGTCTAATAAAGATGAATTAAAGAAAAGAATAATTTTTATAAAGAAATATTTAATACGCCTGATACCGATTGACAAAAATAAACTGATTTAACTGGAGTACAAACTATTCGCCGTCCAGAGATCTAGTGCCATGAGGTAGCGTCTTCGCAGGTCATCCCTCAGCTCACCGGTTTCCTAGAATTTAATTAAAAACAACATATGAACGACACGTTCAATGAGGATCATTATGTTCCTATCCTACGCCTACACCTACGTTACCCTAGTAAAGAGAGAGAGAAGCAAAAGAAAAGCTGCAGGTACACATCTGCCGTGCTCATAGCCATGACGAATCAATGATGCTATATACCGAGCCACCCTTACACCCTTAAGTACGCCATGACAACTCAATGATGCGACTAAGTGTGTATATACATGAGAAGGTGTTTGGGCCATGACAAATCAATGATACCCGCACTTGACGATCGTGGCTAGACATGCACCGCGCATTTCTCCTTGTCGCCTATCTAACCTTGAAACTAAGAAAACCCTAATTATAAATATTCCTAGAAATGTTCACTCACACACGTACGCACTCAAACACAATAATCACTCACCCTTCTTTCCTTAACCGAGGGAATATTACACTTTGAGTACCTCCGACTTTCCACCTTACAATCTTAACACTGACTGAACTTGTGATCCGATTGCAATGAAGGGAAGCTGCGGTACATTTCCCTATGTGTTTTGTTCTCTCCTTCTTACCTTTTTTTCTTTTATGTAACAGCTCGGCCATCCTGAAATGACGATCGTCCTCGCTCGTCCTTCTCTGACACTGAATCGTCCTCAGAGTCCGAGATCCCACCAGGTCTGACCCAAGGTTTAATATGCTCCACCGATTCAACATTTTCAAATGGTTTGCGTCGACTTCTAAATGAACCTGGAAGCTCAGAGACTACATAACGATCCCTACTTAAAACTTTCTTAATTTTGAAGGGACCCTTATACTTTGGTAGTAACTTTCGGCTCTGACCATCTCCAAAAATTTGCTTCCGTACAACTATTAACTCTCCAGGCTGGTAAGTCCTAGGTCGTTTTCTTTTTTTGTCGAAACGGTCTTTTTGCTTCTCCTGATCTTTTTTAATTAGATCTACTACTTCCTGTCGCGCCTTTGTTAAATTTTCAATCACGGGCCTTTTTCTTTGGACAACTGTACTTAACTTTGCGTCTGCGATAGCTCGTGGTCGAAAGCCGTAAAGCAGCTCGCAAGGAGTACATTTCGTTACACTGTGTACGCTGTTATTGATAGCAAACTGAATTTTATTAATTTCGCGATCCCAATGTCGATCTTCATTCGCTGTAGTTGCCAGCGAAGATAAAATTGTCGAGTTAAAGCGCTCTACTTGTCCATTCGCTCTGGGTGTAGCTACAGCTGTTTGAATATGTTGAATTCCCCTATCAGTACAGTACTTCTCGAATGCTTTCGATGTAAAGCAGCTTCCTTTGTCAGAAATGACGCGATTTGGCACACCAAACTGTCTGATTATTTCATCTAACATCTTTAATACTGGCATTGTACTCGTATCCTTCACAGAATTCAAGAATATATATTTGGTTAGACTTTCCACACAAACTATTAAATAACGTTTACCCTTAGTACTCTTTACGAATGGGCCTAAATGGTCAATATGTATGGTATGAAACGGTATTGGATCTTTGTCAATCGGATGTAACTCTCCTTCCGCCTTTCCCTTGGGTTTCTTGTGATATATACACCGAATGCAATTAGCAATATACCTTTGAACATACTCTCTCATTTTCGGGAACCAGTAATTTTCACATATTTTCTTCAGCGTCTTTTCCACGCCGAAGTGTCCAAATTCGTCGTGATTAGCACGCACAATCTCATGCCGCATCCCTCTTGGTATCAACCATCTTAAGCCATCCTTCGTATTTTTGTAAATTCTACCATCTTGTAGACAATATTCCTTATGTATGTTTCCGTCATATTCATTTTCAGGCTTACTCAGTAATACTTCGTGAATTTGTTTAATTTTTTCTTCTGTTAGTTGGCTAGCCAGAACCCAATCTGCTATTTCGATTCTAAACACTGTGTCTTCATTTATCGGTGAGGTGTTTTCTATAGCATTTCTACTCAATGCATCGACGTGCGCCATTTTAGTGCCCGACCTATATTCCACAGTGAAATCAAATTCTTGAATTAATAACCACCATCTAGCTATACGCGGAACTAAGTCTCGTTTATTGGCAGCAGCTTTAATAGCATTACAGTCAGTTACAACTTTAAAGTGGACATCGACTAAGTAAATGCGAAATTTTTTTAATGATTCTACCACAGCAAGCGTTTCTAATTCATACGAGTGGTAGCTTTCCTCATACTTATTTGTTTGACGGCTATAGTAGGCTACGGGATGTAATTTATTACTGCTGTCACTTTGCAATAGGATTCCAGCAACTCCAAGTTTACTTGCATCCGTGTGCACTTCTGTATTCGCGTCTGGGCTGTAAACTTTTAACAGCGGCCGTTTTACTAGTTGTCTTTTTAAATTTTCAAACGCATTTTGAACGTCGTGATTCCAAGCCCACGGTTTATCTTTCTTTGTTAATTCGAATAGTGGTCTACAAATTATCGCATAGTTTTCAATAAAATGTCGGAAGTATCCTGTCAAGCCTAGAAATTGTCTAATCTGATGTGCATTGGCAGGAATTGGAAATTGTTCAATGCATTTAGTTTTTTCTGATCCGGGTCGTATACCGTTCTTATCCACTTCGCATCCCAAGAAGTTAATTGACATTTTGAAAAAGTGACATTTAGATGGATTTAGTGTTAAATTTTGCTGCTCCAGTACCACAAGCACAGACTCTAGTCGCTCCAACCCTTGTTTAAAATTTGTTGAAGGGATCATCATATCGTCTAGAAAACAAAAAACTGAGTCACCACGTAAAGGTCCAAGAATCCTGTTCATCATACGCTGAAAAACTGAGGGAGCATTACATAAGCCAAAAGGCATCCGATTAAATTCATAATGCCCATCGCATGTTATGAATGCCGTTTTCTCCTTTGATTTTTCTTCAACTGGAATCTGGTAATATCCACTTGTCATATCTAATGTCGTAAAAAATTCGTATCCATGCAATTTATCCAGTTGATCGTCCGTACGCGGAAGAGGAAACCTATTGATCTTTGACTTTGCATTTAATTTTCGATAATCTATGCAAAGTCGTTTTTCTCCATTCTTTTTCTTTACTAAGAGAATAGGCGACGCATATGCAGATTCTGATTCCCTTATTATTCCAAGCTGTAAGAGTTCTTGAATGATTTGCTTGATATGTTCGCGTTCCTTTGGAGACATTCGGTAAGGTCTGTAAGAAATTGGCTTGTCGTCTATTAAGTCAATATTTATTTTAGCCGCCGTTGTACAACCAATTTCTTGCAAAGACATTGCAAAACATTTTCGGTATTTTGTTAGCAGACTTTTCAGTTTTTCAATATCCACAGCATTCAGTGATGAACCTAAGTTCATATCTTTCCAGTCAAAATTATTTTCGTTGTAGTTTTTCAGTACTCGTATTTCTTTCATATCCTGGATGCATGGAGTACCACGAGCGAAGACATTTTTGCTTTTGAAAATTACATCATGCTTGGATGTATTTGTAACAGGCACCACGCATGTTCCATCATTACATATTGTTAACACACAGGGTTGTATGAAATATTTGTTGCAGTTTTGCGTTCTTGGGCTGAAGTCTACATACAGTTCGGTTTCGGGTAACAACTCTGTCCTACAAATAACGTGTGTCGTATGTTGAGGGGGGATCACAACAGCATCTTTTACCCACAGTGGATATTTTTCTCGTGGTAAGTCGATGACGCTTGGAAGTTCACTGAAATCTTTTTCATATATATTGAGACTGTTGCCTTCCTTGTGAACTATTATGTGATGTAACTCTGTGAACGGTTGACCAATTATAACTGGAATAGATTGGACCTCATCAGGGACAATAATAAAATCCGATTTTGCCTTCGCCTGATCGACCTTAATGGAAATATTTTTCGCCTTACCCAAACTAGAAATAGTACCACCTCCATACCCTCTAATCAAGTCTGAACTATTTTGTATGTGCATATCTAACTCAGAAGCAAGTGCTTCTCTCATTGTGTTACAAGAAGCTCCTAAATCTATAAACCCTCGCACGACTCTATCGTTTATTTTAATATTTTTAAAATATTTCTCACCTGATGTATCCTTATTGATCTGAAGTATTTGCTTCGGTTTATCATTTCGGGAACTTCGATAACAATCCCCTGTATGATAATATTTGCATTTTTCACATCTTTTTGGGCGCCTTGGACATTGCGGAAGAAGATGATCCCTGCTGCCACAATGGAAACACTTACGCCTGCTCATGTTGCTAAACGGTTTATCACTCTTACCTCCGTAATGGTGAGATCGTTGAGGTTTGCTGTCATTTGTGTTCCACACAGATGGCAAGATATCGACGGTTTTTAAAAACCTTAACAATTCTTCTGGTTGCTGATGATTTCCTGCTTTAGCTGTTGCTTGTATTGTGGGGTCAATAATACCTGATATTAAACAGCTCACTGCTCTCTTTCCGCTAATTTCACACATGTTTAGCAAAGCCAACTTTTTATAATAATAATTTAGCATGGTTTCGTCTTTTAATTTTTTCCTTGCTAACATTTCTTCCAGTTGCTGTGAGTAATCCGTTTCGATTGCAAATGCTTTGATTATCTTTTCCTTCCATTCGGCCCACGACAACCTTACTGAAGGTAAACTGCGATACCACGTCTCAGCCAAACCTTTCAATTTCGAAACAGCGTAATAAATTGTTGTAATTTCGTCCCATCCGTAAATTTCCTGCAGTTCGTCTACTTTGACTATCCATTGGTATGCATCCAAAGCCCTATTTTCTGGATCAAAAATTGGTAACACTTCACTACGATCGGGATTTCTAGTGCTCCTGGATTGAACCTCATTATTTGAAGCTAACCTGTACACCAAATTCGTTAACCGTTCTATTTCTGTCGAATGGCTCTGACTTGGTGCTTCGGATGAAGCCGAATCAGTCTCATTATTTAAAGAAAATTTATTAATCTTAGTTTTCTTTTTATGCAAGACTACTTTCCACCCATTAGAAGCCATTTTTTTTTTTTTTTTATTTTTTTTTTTATTTATTTATTTTTTTAAGAAAAGGTATAAATGTTTGAAAAATCACCAAAAAGTATAATTGAGAAAAACAAAACACTTTTACCACTCTCACTCACAAATTCTAAGATCCTATTTAAATCCTGTGTCCTAACATAAATTCTACAAACTGTACTAACACAACTATTGGACTGACTACATATAGTTCACATATCCCACTTCTGAAGCTAATAAAGATGAATTAAAGAAAAGAATAATTTTTATAAAGAAATATTTAATACGCCTGATACCGATTGACAAAAATAAACTGATTTAACTGGAGTACAAACTATTCGCCGTCCAGAGATCTAGTGCCATGAGGTAGCGTCTTCGCAGGTCATCCCTCAGCTCACCGGTTTCCTAGAATTTAATTAAAAACAACATATGAACGACACGTTCAATGAGGATCATTATGTTCCTATCCTACGCCTACACCTACGTTACCCTAGTAAAGAGAGAGAGAAGCAAAAGAAAAGCTGCAGGTACACATCTGCCGTGCTCATAGCCATGACGAATCAATGATGCTATATACCGAGCCACCCTTACACCCTTAAGTACGCCATGACAACTCAATGATGCGACTAAGTGTGTATATACATGAGAAGGTGTTTGGGCCATGACAAATCAATGATACCCGCACTTGACGATCGTGGCTAGACATGCACCGCGCATTTCTCCTTGTCGCCTATCTAACCTTGAAACTAAGAAAACCCTAATTATAAATATTCCTAGAAATGTTCACTCACACACGTACGCACTCAAACACAATAATCACTCACCCTTCTTTCCTTAACCGAGGGAATATTACACTTTGAGTACCTCCGACTTTCCACCTTACAATCTTAACACTGACTGAACTTGTGATCCGATTGCAATGAAGGGAAGCTGCGGTACATTTCCCTATGTGTTTTGTTCTCTCCTTCTTACCTTTTTTTCTTTTATGTAACACGTCATGGAATTAAATAAATTTGAAATTTTTTACATCAATTTACCATAATAAACAGAATCGAAGCAAAGTGCGCTCGCTGGTTGACGGCACGCGAGGATGGTAGACAAATATTTATGCAGTTGTTGTTTCTTAATTAATAAATTTAATGGAATTCCCGAATGTATTGTAACTTTTTTATTCAAGTATTACTAACAATAATAGGCTTTAGTATAACGTGCAATGGGCGCCCAGATGGAAACTTCCAATTTATGTAAAAAAGCTATGTTTGGTAATCCACGCTTAACTTAATTGCCACAGCCAAATTAAAACCATAAGGCGCACAAGTGATAGAAATAAGGCCAAACATAAAATATGACTGGAAGTAAAATAAACAAAATAAATTCAATATCCTTAATACGACTTGAAAAAATTTAACCATTGCTGTTTTATTAAAAACTAACTATTAGCTGTCATTCTATAATTGACGCACAACAAAAAGTCTTTCGGTCATTCCCGCTTGAACTTATGTACATGGAACACTTTAAAAAGACGAGAAATCATTATGTTTCGTGATATAGTCGAACAAATCCAGGCCAATTTTCCTCTATAACGTGCAAAAAAATATCGACCAAAACTCATATTTCATATTTTACGAACACCCATTCCTGCCACTCTATCTTAAGGAGGTAATCTTAATAGCAACACAAGAAAGAATTTGCTTAAGTGACGGCGGCAAGTAAGTAGGTATCCGACGCGCGAAAATTTCAGCAACCACCAACATACACAGAAGAGGTCCCATCCCGCTTCTGTCCCCTTCCCAGCTGCCTGTAAAACCAGTACAACAGTGTGCGCACGCAACTTTCATAAATCGCCAACTTAATTTGTTGTAATTAATTAATTATTTAATTATTACAAATTTGTGGATCGCACGAAAACATCATTTCACCTCGTTGTGATGTACAAAGGATGGTTAACTTCATTAACGAGACATGAACGCGCTAGCATACCTACGACCAGCTCTGTGTTGACTCTCGGCTTTTTTTCTTTTTTTGAGTACAACTGTTGTGGGAGGAACCTCAGTTCGATTGAACACCTTTCGCTGACTTTTTTTTTTCTTTCTCATATTGCATGTCAAGCCTCAATTCTTGCCAGTGATAAATAATTGGAACAAGTCACTTTGCCCCGGTAAATATATGCCAAGACAATAGGACGTCGCAGAAATTGCCTTCGTCTGTTCGTCGTGAGATTTTCGTGACTCGGTTTAAATCGTTGTGCGTTTTGCTGCTCGGAATTATGTTGCTAATTAGTAGGCATGCATGCGGTATTTGTGCCACATTAATGAAGCGGAACAAAGACTTTCTCAACTTTGTTAGCTTTTCTTGGTGCTGTCATATCACTTGAGTCTATTTCTTGGCCATCAACAATAAATAACCAACAAGTTGACATAATTTATTTGTGGAAATGCCAAGAAAAGTTGTTAAGCAAATTGGAGAGAAGGATTTTTTCACTCTTAGCCTATAGAGCAAGGTCCCAAGAGCGGAGAAAATAATTCATGTGCCGAGAGAATGGTATTTAAGCTGGTCATATACTCGTAGCTTATGATCCTACTTTATGGTAATGGAAAGTCCTAGGTAGTCGAAATGAATATAAATCGGGAGTTGTACAGAGTCAAATTAAGAGGGGAAAATATTCTGAGATATTACTAGATGCCTACACCTATGTTAGCCAAATTATCCAATTTGGAGTGAATTAATTTGGGGACGTACTGAGAAAATTATCTAACTAAAAAGTGAAATGGAACCCCGTTATCGTGGTCTTGTGCTAAGATGGGAGTAGGATGTACTTATTCCGTCGATTTTATAGCTCAATAAATATTTTAAGAAATGCTGACAAAACGGCGGAAAATGTTGAAGTCATGAAAGAATCTATTAGAAAACTAAAGTTACTGGAAAAACAACTTTTCCTAATGCAGAGAGACATGATAATCGCTAAATTGAAAGTGTTGGGTTTGTCGAAAATAATTTCGGGACTTAAAATAAAAGAAAACTCAATTTTGTGAAAAGTTTGACTTCTTATCTAATCAATTATATACATATGTAGTTTCCACTATGCCTTGCGATTGTGCTACGACCTTCTGTATGCATACGACGCTATATCGATTTGAAATTATTATTGAAGTTATTATTTGAAGTTAACCGTCTGATAGCCTGATTCTTTGAGAAGGTCAGTGTTAAGTTTGACAAGTTGTGACTCGTGAGTTGGCTTCCAGAATAACAAGCGTGAGGTCATGTTTACCGTGTCTGTCGCACATCATGAATTTCGAATAACGTATTAATATTAAGTTTTGTTTTAAGTGTTTCAAAAGTCGCAAAGAAGATCAGTGTATGACGATAACGTGGTGACTCTGAAGGCTGCCCACTAGTAGTATGAGCGATTTAAAAGCGGAAATGAGTCGTCTGAAGACGAGCAACGGTCGGGCCGTCCTTCGACCGCAAAAATACACGACAATGTGCAAGGCAAAACGGATTCGAGAGCTTAGGGAAGGACTAAATATCTCGCATGGGTCCGTGCAAAGCCAGAAAAATGATTTAATGGCCACACAAAGCCGCTGAAAGCTCTTCCGAAAGAAACCTTCCAGAAATGCTTCCAATCACGGAATCAACATTGGAATAAGTGCATCGCCAAGGAGAGCACATTGAAAGATATTAATTTAAATTTGATGTAAACTTATTACTTTGTTTTTAATAAAACCATTCATCGTATTTTTTTATGACACCTCGTAAAATAAATCTCTGTTAGCAAAGATTGAAAAAGACTTGTCGAAATACACATCAAATTCACTCAATTTTCGAACGTTGTATGATTCTGTCACTGACATATATAATATGGACTGACTACGATCATTGAAATACACTACAGAAAGTGGCCTCACTTCTATATTGCTGACTCTTTCGGTCTAAGCACCATGTACCAACTGTGAGAGAACTGTGAGCAACAAATAAATAAGTGGGTTCGTAGAAATAAATGTTTTTAAATTAATTATTTAGGGTTATTACATATAAAAGCTGTTTTACTAAAGACAATATATTCATTAGATACGCAGAAGAAATTCCAAAGGATTTATTAAAGTCATTTTTGGAGCTACGTGCTCACTGTTTCAACTTCCCGCCAATGATTTTTTCAATGTTGGCACCGACGTAAGAACTCATTTTGACACAAAAAATTGTGCCCACATGAAATAGAAAGTTAAGCAGTCCATATTATATATGTCAGTGGATTCTGTAAATTCAAAAAAAATTTCGTGGATGAGCAAGAATTTTCCTCGAAGATTGTCTCAGTTTTTGTTGGTTGTTAAATGTAAGTTGAGGTCTGGCATTATTCTGGCGAAAATATGTATTATTACTCTTGAGTAATGTTTCATTTTTCAAAACGTTTCAATTAGTTGCAAATTTTATAACAAATATACAAAAACCGGTCGCCAGCAATAAATAATTAAATTATAGTTCCGAGGGAGCAATCAGAGCATAAAACTTAATTAGCAGGCAACTCATACTAAAAAATGATCATTACATAGATCATGACAAGAGTGAAGCCAAATATCAATTCACTAACGGGTACTATGGTATCATGGTATAAAGAGTGAGAAGGTATGCGTCATCGGTTGCCAAAATTTAGACAGCTGTGAAGAAATCGTAAGCGAATAAATTGCGTTGAGTTTGTAAGTGCATATTTGATAGAAGTTAAGCCAAAGGAACTCTTTTAAAATGGTTAATTATGCAGTAAAAGGTTGCAAAAAATGAAAAAAAAAAGATTTTTCATACATTTCCTTGGAAATTTGGAAAATAGTGACGTTGTGCTCAAATGAAACAAACCTTTTTACTCCGTATATACCATGCTATGGTATCATCAATATCTATACAGCTACAGAAACAGAATACAAAAACATTCAGGTATTTAACAAAAAACAATTTAAAGCTAAAGTAAATTAATTGAGAAGTAGGTTCACAGTCATCTGCTAGTATTATTCCAGATGGCAAGATAATCCGAATATTTTACAGGACAAATTGACCTTTCGTAGGGAAATTTCCCTAAAATGACATACTAGGATAAAATGACACAGTGACCTTATTTCCAATTTCGAATTACGTGCAATCTCGCCAGTGAGTACAGCTCTAAGAAACAGTAAAGCTTGAAACACATTCACTGCAGTAGCTTTGACTTCAACTTTGAATTCATGGACTTTACATTGTATCTTATTTGGTTGAACTTGAAGCTGCGACAATAAATGCAGTTGCAGCAGCAGTAAATACAACTTCAACTTCGACTTTGAGTAATTTCGAACTTGCTGCAAGTTTTTCAGTACTGACAACCTAAATATTAGAGGGCATTGGAAAAATAAGAAAAACGAAACATTTTCAGTCTGTAATTTTTTAGTTGGCGTTAACTATGGCTGCGTTTGGTATTAGCAAGAGTTTGTTTTAAAATAATGGAAGAAAGCTATTAGCGTGATCTTCCGAATTTGTACGATAAAGCGGATGGTCAAAATGAAGGTGCACATGTGCAGTGAAGTCGACTTTACTGCAAAGTCAAAGTTACTGCAGTGAATGTGTTTCAGACTTAAGGCTGAGAAAGTTCAAGTCAATTTGGGCGGTTTCTGTGAAAGCAACACTTCAAAAAGTATACATAAGGTATTTATGGAAAACCTGTTATTGTAGTGAAAATATAAGAACGTAACGCTATCTGTGTACGTATTAGCTTTAATTATTTGCTCTTTGTTAATTTTGCTTTATTGAAAATATATCGAATTAGCTTTAAGCTTTATTCAGTCAGAGACATGTTTTAACTATCAAGTGAAATGCCATTTGTTCGTGCAAAGGTAAACCTAAGTTTATGGCTGATGCTCCTTATGAGGACTTCCACTAAAACGATGATGATTCTCAGGAGCCCTGTCTTTTCTGTAATGCTCCTTATAGTAGGCAAAGAATAAATAACTAAAAGAGGAGACACAGAAGAGTGTTTCGATTGTTTTCCATTTAAATATACACGGCGAGAAAAAGAAGGACAAAATAAAAAAAATAAAAGTAAAATCAAACCCTATTTGAACATTTTACGAATAAGACAAAAAAATGTGAAAGCGAAGATTACATGCATCGAAACGGAATGGCAAATGATTTATTTTAGTAAAAAAGAGAGAATGGGCGGAGTTTTCCGATTTTACGCTCATAAAATGTTCCCGCGCTTTTGTGAAAACAAGTTTTTCTGAAATATTAACACAATTGCCCCAATGTTTTTCGCAGGAATTCTAATGTTTGTTGGTGTAATCCCATGATATTTGAACAGCACGCTTTTCTGTTTACATTTGTTTTGCTATGATGAGATTAAGTGGGAGAACTCATGCTGGATTCTCTGATATTTTCGGGAAAAATGGGAATTTCATTTGAGAGGAACTTTACATCTCCTTTCAGCATCTTGGCCAAGGTGTAATTTATCTTTTTCTTAAAAATGGGAGGTAGTGTGACCCGAAGTACACCAGTTTTTTTAGTTTATTATGAATAGTTTGATAGGATTTTGACGGATTTAATAAGATTTTGTCGTTCGGGTAATCCTACGATCTCTCGATTTTTGTTTTTAGCTCGTTGTCTCATTTGCACTAGAATAGTGTATTAGCCAAGTTCTTTTCCCCATTCATGCAAAAGACGAAAGTGTATGAAATTACTTGTTTCATTCTAAAAAACACGAAAAATTTCCTATTTTGTTCGCCTCTGTCTCTACTTATCCTTATTTATACTTAGTAGTAGGTCTAAACCAGGAGGGCTATGGATACAGTGCAGTATGCACTATGCTCAAAATGGGCACATAATAAATGTGCTGGATTAGTAATAGCGCGAAGAAGTTGTTTTGTGATGCGTGCAAATATAATTATTAAAAATTAAGAGCACTATGGCATCGGGTAAAATGACACACTTAAGGTTTTCACGCTCATTTCCAATCATTACACATCATTATTTGTTTTTGTTAAAAAAGTTTCTATTTTTCGTAATAGTTCTAGAAAATAACTGAATTTTAGTTTACCATATTAGGACAACTTCTCTTACCTTTTGAAAAAATCATAAAGAAATTCCTCGTTACTGAAGCCAATATGCCTACAGAAATATGTTTAGTTAAAATATTATCTTAAATGTGGAATCAGGTGTTTTCGCCAATTTTTTGAAATATCATGTTGACAGAGGAAATATCAAAGCATGAACAACTTCCTGAAGAGTATGCGGTGAGAAATTTTGATAAGATTTGTTACAAGAAAAATTCAGGAAATTATCTGTAAGCTATCACCTTTCTTGTGAGGAATTACAATTTGGAAGAAGATGGAAATCTTGCTTATCTTCATAAAGCATACATAAGAAATATGTATTTCCTTCAGCCGTATATAGAAGCTGAATTATATTAGAATTAAATTAGAAGTAAAATTGCAGTGAATTAGGTATGTAAAGACGTTAAGTCGTTATTGTAAAGAAAACTTGGGACGATACCGTAGAATCTGAAGAATACATGTAAATATATCTCATATCATAGGTTTCATATTAAAACTTTTAGGACTGACTGGTTTCGCAGAATATAATATGTGAAAAATTTGAAAATATGAAATTTTGCTGTGGAAATCCTACAAGTAAGCTGCTCGATTTCAACATTTTCGAACTTATAGATCAACAACTATTGCAGGAACGTCGTGCACATAATTTCAGTCGTCCAGCTCAACGCCTTCTTAAGCAGTGATAAGCAGTAACGAAATACATACATACATTTTTGTAGGACAACTAATACCAAGGAGTCTGAGATGATTCAAGAAATGTCGGAAAAATTATTTAAGAAATTGCGTAGCTAAATATTAGAAAGAGGATCGTACAGATTCAGGCATTGTTATTATTTTATAAACAACGCCTGATCAGTGTGTTCAAAGCACGCGGTAAAGCTCAATTTGTGAAATCTAATTCCATACGTTTTCGTCGCTGTTACAATTACAATTTTGAACTTTTCTTTTATTTTTTCTAAGTCTCACTGGATTTCGCTTTATTTTTTAAAAGTAATTAAGATTTTAAATTTATTTTAGTTACTTTAAATTTATTAAATTCACGTAATGCTAGTTATACAAAATGTGAACAAGGAAACAACAATAGCATCAAGATTAAGCAACAAAAGGAATAAAGATCACATGTAGTACCTACTTACTAAAAACTTCTTGAAAACTTAAGATTTTAATTAAATTTAAAATTGCTTATGATAATGAGACGATAAGTAAAGTAAGTAATTCTCTCAAGGATTGAAGGCGTATCGGTATCATCCTTCACAAATTGGAAAACAAAACTATTAAATCGGAAATCTTCCTACCTGTTTCAAGAGAAAGTAGAGTAGGTGTATTAAAGTTTTTATTGTATATTAAAAGTAGCCAGATGAAATTAATTCGGCGATTCAAGCCCTCTTCTATGCGTGAAGATTAAGTCTCTCCACATACGTCGGATACGTCATACGGTCATTCAAAGGAAGGTCACGAAGAACAAATCTAAGAAACCTACTTTGAACCGCCTTAATTCGGTTAAAGTGAACAGAGTGGAAAGGATCCCAGATAGGACAGGCATACTCTAAGATTGGTCTAACCAAAATACAATAGAGAGACTTTGGTAGCATGCGGGTCATCAAATTCATGGGTCGATTTTTTTAAGAAGCCCAGAGTAGCATTAGCCCTGCTCTCAATGAAGATCTCGAAAGAAAACTGAGAGTTAAAAGCAACGCCCAAATCTTTTGCCAACGCTAATTGCAGTACAACGAATCCTTCTTTCGAGAAAGAAAACTGGTAATGCACTTGATTGAATTCAAAGGCAAATAGTTGTTTGAGCACCAAGCACGGAAAATGGACAATAGACGTAAAGAGCTTTACAAATTTGAACGAGACTGAGGTTCACTTACGGATGATTGATATTTTTGAATTAGGAAGTCACATTCCGTAAGGGTTATCATCTTGACATTTAATGTTTTCAATTTTATAATATGGTAAAATAAAAAAAATAACAACTGAGAGATGATTTCATTGAGACTTGTGGCTTTTATGGACATTATACATATAAAAAAATATAAGAAGAATCTACATAATAATATGAAGAAAAACCGACAGTTCCTTGCTAAACTTTTTCCTAGAAGGGATCACCCCTTTTCACATTCTTCTTCTATAATAAAATAATAAGAGTGTTACCGATTTCATTAATATTCCGTTAATATCATTGGATAAACATATGAGCTCTTACGGAACGAACGACTCTTACCAAACTTAAACTTAACGAAAGTTCCTTAAGAATGTCTTAAAAATATTTAATTTAAATGGCGCATTTGCATTACTTAAGTAACTTTACTTACACTTACGAATGCGTCTATTATGGTCCAACCTTACGTTAGAATTTAAAATAACACAATCGTTTTCGTCCAAAATTATATGAAAAAATTGGGCGTTGTCAACGGTACAAAGAATCTGGGAACTACTCAGAACTACATCAGCATCGTTCATGTAAATAATTAAAATGACAAGGGGGCATTCATCTAGGGTATCATAAGAATTGGTCTTCGACCAATATATAGAGCAAAGTTAACGGAAATCTTGCGCTTTGAGTTCACTAATTTCAACATTGCCAAAATAAGCGAGCTGCCTTTGAGGTTAGTACAAATAAATATTGAAGATCCCAGTATGCTAAATAGTCCTGATCACTGCCCGATGTACAATAAAATATCTTCCAAGACTAAAAATGGGAATCTAGAAATTAGAAAAAAAAAACAAGGGGGAAGCAGGTTGAAGATCTTACTGTACTTCATATTAATGCAATGAGTTTCATACCAGTGATATAAAAAATTATTACAAATATACGACAACTGAAGCAGTTTTGTAGTTTTGATTTTCCATTCATAAAACCATGTTGATGGAATGGAATCTAAGAACACCATCACAATCAAACAGGAGGTCACATAAGATATCCTCAAATGGTTTAGGAATATACGAGTATTTAAATGTAAAATGGTAGTTGGTAATTAGTTCCCTTTTACCAATTTTAAAAATTTCAGCAATAAACGATTTAACTCACAACTCATATCATCATGCATGATTAGCTAAAATGAGCCTTTTAATTAACATCGTCAGATGACAGATTAGATACTTCATTGAAAATTAAAGAAGGTGGAAAACTTTTAAGATCCGTTTTTGGATTTATGCATCATCCCATTCTAAAATACCTGTTCAGGAGAGCCTCATGAAATTTGCTCCCCAAAAGTCTGTAGTGTGTAAAATCGATACTGAATTCAGATATTCATCTGAACAGTCTACATCATATCAAACCACGAAGAACAATCTTTTAGAACAAGAGAATGGAATAGACTACATTACACCAAATAAACGAAATATTATAAACTAATACTGTAAGTTCGTCTATATCTATAAAGTTAGAGAGGTAAGGACCAGTCAATACAGGATCAATCACAAGAGTCAGGATAATTTCCGAATAAGTTATTTGGATTATTTAAATTTTCATAGATGATTTCGATATGGTTGTACTCATTTACATTACCTGACCTATTTAACATTACTTGTGTACATTAGTTCATACTTTTACATTTAGCTCCCTAAACATTACTATAATCTAAGCTTTGTAGCATGAACTAAAATAAACTCCTTTGAAAACTATTGTAAACAGCAAGGGACACTTTTTTGTAACTGAAATATGAAAAAAAGGAGGGTTTCTTGCAACAATAATTATGATTGTCAACAAATCGTTTTAAAAAAACAAAATTTGAAAATATCTGTAAAATGTAAGCAGGAAGTAGTTAAATATTAAATAGTGTCACCTACTTTTATGTAAATGAATTCACATAAAGCGCAAATGTTTTCTTTCAATTAGGCAATTTTCATTCAATCAAGCAGTTTCCTTTAAATTAATTGCCTTACATCAATTTCACAAGGTCTAATGGAAAAAGGATCAGCGAATTGAAAATTGCTATAAATGGGCCTGGCCCTAGACAAACTGACATTATCTCTAGCATTTAGTCACAAAGGATTTATCTCTGATCCTTTTAAGCACACATATAACTCTTTGGTTGGCCAACGAAGCATAAGCAGGGAAGGGTGCTGTACTACACTCTAGAGCAGATGTAAATTTTCTATTTATTTACCACATCCGTTATCGCTGTCCTTATACTGGGACAAAATCACCAAACGAAGTCGCTTAACACCGCCATTTTTCTGCTTTCTGTAAATTTAAGCGGCAATAAACGTCTCCAAATCCACTTTGTCAGGGCAGAGTTTCTTACAAGTTAATGGCTCCCGGGCAAGCACAACTCTTGAATGTCAACGACTTTATGGGGGTTAGAAGTGATTTTGTTGGGGACAGAAAAACATTTCTGTTGTGGAAAATAAATTGAAAAGGTGCTCACTGACTCGGAAAATCTACTTGTAATAAATTGACAAAATTCTTTGTGTGTAAAGGGGGAGAACAATCCTGTGACGTAGGTAATCTCAAACTGGTATAAATGTCGGACAGATGGGAGGTGGAGCTAAATAACAACGAATTAAGGCACCAGTTTATAGGGGAAGCTGGAGAGAACAGAAATCGTAAACACATGGATTTAGTTTTAGTTTTTTTTTTTTAGTTTTATGGAAATTCTAAACGAATTGTTTGAAAAGTTGGGCTTAGGAAATGTGTTTCACATTTATTTGGAAGTAAAGCGAAACGAACAAATACTCAATTCCCACTCTATCTATGTATGTGAAGGAAAAGGATTTCAAAATGCCTTTGAATTGTGGATGCATATATTTTCCACACCAATAAGCGATATACATTTTAATTATAAAACCTCTATGAAAAGAGACTTAAAATGATGATTATTTCTCTTTCAAGACAATTCCTATTTTATCGGACTAAATCTAATTAAATAAATAGAATTTAGCGATCTTCACTTCGTATTTCTGCAAGCTTTAAGAAGTTCGTCTTCCGATTAAAATATACCAATTCGTAGTAATTATTAACAGGATTTTTAGTCATTTGTTTATTTGTAGGAGATTTCTATTTCAGGTAGAGTTATCCTTATCATTATTATTATTCAATGCTTAACTCATGACTCAACTTCTACTTTAGACTGGGATTTTTGGATAGGCTCAGTATAAACGTTGTTAAATACTTATATCTAAGAATGTGGTTTGCGTATAGGTATTGTTTGTATTGAAATGTAGTGCTATGTAATATGCATTACTTCAGGAAATGTTATAACTATTTGGATCTTTCCTTGTAGTATGTGTTTTGAAATGTGTATATTTGTACTGTCTTTATAATCACTAATCCGTACCACTAAAGGTTCATACCCTTGTATTCCGTAATGTTCAAGGAGGAACTTGTATTTATACTTTCCGGCATTAATTCTTATCTGACTTTAGATTCAAAAATTTATAAAATGTTCATGGTTTCCATAGAAGTGGTTGTGGGAATTAATAAATATCAGTTCAACTAGACAAGTACGACCTGTCCTCGTTCATAACGCGCTATAAATTCGCGCAATATTTAATCCGCGTAATGAGTTTTTACGGTTTCAAACGAGCTACAGTCATCCATTAAAAAGTTTAAATAATATTTGCTCCAATTTCTGTTACCGCAACAGACTGTGCAAATTCGTAAGATTCACAGCAAATTAAATTCGAAATTAATGCAGGAAAGAAAATGTCGAGAGGGAAATTGTGCATGTTCTCAAGTGTATTAAGGAGTGGTCGTCGTGAACCAAAAACTGGTTGTTATTAATTATTGCCTTTAATTACCATAAAAGTTTACTATTCGTGAACAAGACGACTGGACTAAGTTCTATTTATCGCCCCGCGGCAAAAACAAGTTGCACCGATTGGTTTTGTGTCTCTAACAAGAAAATCTTAAATCTCGTAGGTACCTCCATGCTCACAGAATCGTTCATCGGAAAAGTTCTGATATATTTAGCCAGTAAACTCACTACATGAGAGCTGCGAGACGACTACACAACCTAAAGTCGTGCTATTGTTGTTTGGGACAAATATTTCCACGGCACATTGGTGACTAGAAGTTTCGGTTTGTGGCTTTAATTTCCTGTCCCAAGTGACAAAGCCTCATCATGGCGTGTCTTATGTATGACAATCATAACAGTTAGCAACGCTGCATAAAATCATGTTGACAGAGGGCTGTTGTCACTTGGTGTGACATGATTAAGGCTCAGCACAAACTGCACAGGTAGGTAGTCGCATTCACAGAGACCGGCACTCAGCCATGAGTATTGCTAACAACTCTCCAAGGCTACCCTGGACGCGACGAATCAATTTGAGCAAGTTGAACAGCCGCGCTGTTTGAGCTTCCCCAAAGCTGAATTTCAATTCAATTTTTGGAACTGTTTCTCATGACTCATGATCAGTAATCGATCTCGATGACGTTAAGAAAATTTGCCGATTATCTAGATATAGTGTGTGTTGTGGTGGGCCAACTACATATATTCGGTCTGGACACAATCGACTCATCAGGGACGAGTGCACCCTTTTAACTCTTAATTAGTTGATTGCCGTAAAGTGCGCTTGTTTTCAGTTTTGTAATTTTGTAATTGATGGACGAGCAGCACAAAGGTGGATCCTCATGTATTGTGTCTGTTTGTGAGCTCGGGTGCACGGGAAAAGCGCCGCAGCTTGGAATGAATATTTCACCTGCTCTGAGACGAATTGGTCTATGGCTATGGGTTTAAATATAGTGCGGCCGATTCAAGCCTAACGACTTTGACGCTTTAAGTTAAATGGCATTCATCAGAGGATGAAATGAAAAAAAAAAACGATTCTACGAGGGGATAGAATCAATATACTAATTGTAATTTAAATATACTGTGGTTGGAAGAGTATGGGAACAATGGCTTGATGACAGCAGCACACGATTCGACTTGAAAAACCTGATCAGGTGAATTAGAATTTTTGTTTATATTGAAGAAAAGAAATAAAAAAATAAAATAGTAGATACTGAAATGGGATCATTTTTTCAGTGAGGGATGTTTATAATGAAAGTCAACTGCCAATTGAATCTGACTAGCACTACTAGCAAAATTATCAGCACAAAGTCCGAAGTAGGGCAGGGGATTTTTACACCTGTAATACGGACATATCGAAGACTAAGTAATTTCTGTATGTTTACTTGCATTGCTTTTACCCTTTGTCTGTCATTCGACACACCGTATGGAATTATAACTTAGCCATGGAACCAATGGCAAATAATTTTTGATTGGATATACAGAAACTTTCTCATGTTTACTTGGAATAATTTTATTTCGTGGTTATAGTGCATCACTTGGCCTTTATTTGGAGCTTTGCAATATCTACAAGAGTAACGGATTAGTACTAAGAAATTGAATAAATTCTGCCGAATGTAAGATTGAAATTTTAACTACATTGTGCCAACTTACTCAAATCTTTGAACAAATGTCATTCATATTAGCAAACCTGACACTGGATACTACATTGGTTTTTATGTACGACAACTTGTGTATTATGAAGTCAAATACTATAAGACGATATCACGAATGTAAGGAGCACATCAAAGTCACGCATTTTGCGTCACCTGTATGAATATTTCTCAAATATGAAAGCAGAATATATGCATAACAGCTGAAGTTTGGATAAATGTTTTTCTATAGTATAAAATAAAAAAAAAGGAATTTAAGAAGGTATCTATCTTTTCAAAAAAACTTTACGATATCTTTCATAAATGCACAAATCCCAAATTTAACTTTAAAATTCATAGATTCGGAGAGGGAAGAAGCAGGCAGCGTTGCCTCCCTTCTTGAATACTTGGGAAGCAATTTAGTGGAACAAAGGTATTAGACATGATTTGTTGGAAGTAAAATTATTCCAGACTTTGGTTCTGTATGCTTTATTTATAAAATATATATATCGTTGATATTCTGTTAGTTCCTTAGAGAGCATAATACACTCGACGGTGGTTATCTCCAACTTAATTCTGTTGTCATCTTTTAACAAATTCAAACTTAAAACAAGTAAAAAATCTAGTATTGGTCTAAGACCAATTTTTATGATACCCTGTTCGTCGAACAGTAAAAATGGTAACCAGTTTCATAGGATTTCACATTCTGACGAACTTTTCAGTACATTAAAAACGTCTGGGACTGATCGTTTTCGCAGTATATATAAAACTTCAAAATTTTTATATGACAACACCAAAAAGGGGTTGCCCGATTTATTCCTTTTTGGAAATTTTATTTACTGTTACTATGAAAACACCATGTACCAAATTTGTCCAAATATATATTGGAAAACAAAACTTTTGTGTGGCAACTCCACGAAGGAGTTGCCCGATCTGTCTCATTTTCGAACTTAATTTTACTTTTTTTTTTAAAGTCCGTGTACAAAATTTCAACTCTCTAGGTGCACGCGTTCTCGGTTTATCGTGCGCACAAGCAGACGGACGGACGGACAGACGGACATGCAAAAATCAAAATAACTTGTAATATTATGCGTGGGTTTCTGATCCATTTTGCTCTACTATCATTATTTTTGTGCGTTACAAATGGAATGACAAACTTAGTATACCCTATAGATTTCATCTATGGTGTAAAAAGGTAAGGAAGCAAAGCTGAAGCAGGTAGATATATCTTCTTTGGGAGGATAAGAGTGTTCCACATGGAACAATGTCTTAACGATAGTGCTTTTCAAAACACAGAGTATCTCCCACTCACATAATTTTGTGCTGGTTTCAATGAAAGAAATCGCCCTTTTAGGTTAGGATATTTTTTTAAAATAAAGAATTTTAAATGAAAGTAAAAAAGAAATCAATTGCTTATATTATAAGTTAAATTAAATATTCTCTGAGCTGATTTAAGTTCTCTGTCGTTCAATATTTCTCAAATAATCTATTTTCTGCAAAGTCAGAGCTAGTTTGTGACAGTCTTCGAGAGCATAACTTAGCTATTTTCAGCTGTGGCCGGACACTGGAGCTTAAAAGTAGATATAGGAATATTTATGTAAAGTATGGAAAATTGGAATGCCGCCATTGCTTTGCATTGGAATTTATTACTTTAAAAATGTTCGTGCTGTACGTTTTCTTGAGAATTAAATTTCTTGTTTAAGCTTTTTGTTAAAGTATTTCAGAAACTAATTTGGTTGTTCAAGATTATTCGTACAGATATTACATTATTTCTAATGCAAACAAATAGGTTCTAGTCTACACAAATAGCTTAAGCTCCAGAGCATAAATTTTGAACGTCCCATAAGCATAGTAAAACTTGGTACCATATAAAATCGACATTACACACTTCTTGCCTTGTTTTACTGCTGGTGTTTTTCACATAAAGCTGGCTTGTATGTCATTCAAACACCATAATATCCATACTTGGCTGCAATTTGTTGCAAAAGTTAAAGGCAAAGTTTTCAAAAATGTTTTTTTCAATAATTTCTTTTTACATTAACACTTTGTTAAAGAAAATTAAAAAGAGTGCTAATTTGGTAAGGTTAATATATAACTGTATTTGTTTTAAAGTTAATATTTGTAAGAAAAATGAATCTGATGTTAATTACCCCGGCTATGATGATTTTCCTAACATACTACTTTCCATCGATATATCCGACTTTTGAAAGCCTTCGATCACAGGAAAAATGCAAAATTTTTTCTTGTACTAAAAATTTCTTAATTATACAATTTTAAATTTTTTGAGAATAACTTAAGACTAACAAAACTATTAAATAAAAAAAAAAACTTTTAAAAGAACTTTGCTTCAAAATCCGTACTTGAAAATAGAAAATAATTTCTGCCGTCACTTAATGAGTCTATTTGTGATCTAGGTACTCATTAAGTAAAGGCAGAAATTATTTTCTATTTATATAGAGTTATTTACCTAATTAAATTTTGAAATTATATTACATTTGTGTATAAAATTTTCGAGGTACAGAAAAAGCAAAGTCAAGGCTAATAAGTATTTTGACAAACATTAGGAGTTCCAAATTTTAATTTCGGAAATTGCTATTCACTGTAGTATTAAAATTTCAACTGCCCAGACTTTGCTTTCTTTACGTATCTTGAAAATTTTAGAATTTATAGACAAATGTAATATAATTTCCATATTTCATTAAATGTAAAATGAAGGAAAACTCTAGAGAGATTTTGTGATCTAGATACTCATTAAGTGAAGGGAGAAATTATTTTCTATTTTTTAGTGCGGATTTAGAAGCAGTATTTTCTAAAAAATAATTTTCTATTTCATTTGATTAGAGTATAAATTTTAATATCATAAATTTTTGATTTATTATAGCTCTAGGGGGGGGGGGGGGGTCGCTCGGGCGGCACCCGGCTGGCGGATACATGCGAAGAATTTATGTGGCATAATATGGCAGAGAGAGAGAGGGAGATAATGTATAAAGGTTTTATTAAGGGGCTATCAGCTCGTTTTAAAACATTGCTTTCGAACCGTTGTCATAGCTGACACCTAGCAGAATTCATGAAGGTGTTTAAATTTATCGACATTTCGGCACGTTGCCATTCATTCATTACTTGTTTCTTTTGTGTTTTGTTTTTTTGCTTTCATTTAATTTTTCTCTCTGCTTTTCGCTGTTCTCATATTCCCGAGTAAAATTAAACAAGATACTACAAAATATTAAAATATGCAATCAGAAAATGCGAAGTGTAATGTGCTGAGATTAGTAATTTTTGTTTCATAAATTGGTTTAAACATAGGAAAAAGTAAACGACAGCTCCACTAATTATGGACCCATTCATTCCGAGCATTGACCCGTTCCACATAGACCCGTTCGTTCTGGACCGACACATCTATATTATCAATGCTTTGAAAATAGCAGTAACTTTATTTACTCGAGAGATACAAAAGGTTGCATAGAAATTGAGCGAGTAAACTTCAGATGCATAGGAAGGTGAAAGAAAGCTCAGCATAAATCCCTTTCATTATTCTGTGAAGAATTATTTATTTCTCTCAGAAGCCCCCAGGTCAAGTTGATTATTTTAAATATTTATATAATCTTTACTTGAACATTAGATTAAGCTAACAAATTAAGATTTATGTAATATTTACTATGAAAACTTGCTGTTAATAGTGGAAACAATTTTCCTGCCGTGCGGGCGTGAAGCAAACACCCAATAACTTTTTTTATAAAAATAAAAAATAGAATCCCGCATTCATATACATTGCTATAAATCAAGCGTCCACCCACATGAATATGAATAATGATGACTGAAATTTGATTTTAAATAACAGTTTCCGAGATAACAGGACTTAAAGATATTTGGATATGCTTTTATAGATCACCCTGTAACTTCTGAAAGTTACACCTTCTGATTTATGATTTCAGCTTTGATAGAAAGACAACTATTGGACCTTCCAATGATCTATAAATTTGTTGCTTCCTCTTCTCCGTTTTGAAGTTATGGCTAAACAAAATAAAAATTTCGGAATTTTTACTCAGTTTTTCTTATTTAAATAATATTGTTATCAAAAATTACGTCATCAATACAAATTTTTCATATTGAATTTAAGAAGTTCAAAAGCTTAGCTATAAAATGACCTATCACACTCTGTACCCAAAATGTAACCATTTTACTGTATTTGTTGCACATTTTCTTAAGCATATCCAGCGATAAATGGCTGAAAAGAGTCATTTCCAAAATATAATTGCCTACTTTCTGGTACTTATTGAACTTTTTGAGCAATTTTTTATATAGCATTGGAAAAGTCCAACGATTCTATCTATCAAAGTTAATCTTCACCATAAGATGTAACATTCAGAAGCGAATATGGAACAATCTACCATCTTCTGGTTTTCTTCGGGCATACAATCTGCAAAAATTTAAGAGTGATACATGAGCATCTCCCCCACTTTACTCATGTCCCTTAATCCTTTTCCTATCTACTTTATGTCACGCTGTGCTTTGCATCATAGGGTGTCCTCTGAGCTTGGCTTTATAATATAAAAAAAAGCATCTTATAAGGAAAACATAAATGTCGAATGGTAAAAATATCTATAATTTTATACCAACTAAATAAATACGGGAAATCATAGAAGGATTCACACCGACCTTCTATTGTAATAGAAATTTTCAAACACTCTTTGGAGATATATCGTAAGTAGAGTCGACTAACAATACAATTATCCCTGTATTCTGACAAGACATGATTGGTCTTAAGTCAAGAAAACTCTGTCGACAAAATCGTATGTCTTCTTCTTGAATACTACGGCTGCCACAGTAAACTGGTGAAAAAGTCAATTAGCTCTCTTAATCTCTCGTTCCGCCCCATATTCTATGCCAATGAAACTCTTAATTAGAAGACTCATCAGATTTATCTTTTAAATGTTTTCTCTATATTTTTCGTAAGTAGGCTCTGTTGTTTGCTTTCAAAGTTTTAAATAAATAATTAAGGTGTACGCAATTCGATTCTGTGTAGAACTATGTATTTACCTGCCTACCGAACCATGATTAGTCTGTTGCTTACGATAATAGTCGCCATAAATTTAGGAATGGTAGAAAGGCACACCAATAAGACAATGACAGTCATAAACTAAATTCACCCCAGCACATCGGGCACTCCTCTTCATAAGTCCCGAAATTAAGTAGTGCGACTATTCAAACCCACAATAGTAAACCGATCCCAAGAAATTATTTCCCTCGTAAATTAGTCCAAACAGCCGGTTAATGTGACATGTGTAGCCCAAACAAAACTCCCACTTTCGTCTCTGTGACCTGTGATGGGTTCGGCAATGTTTACATAGTGCACTGCAAGTCAGGATAATAATTGCCAGTTAAGTGTACGATTACACTTGAGTCCTTGTGATCTGCCGAAGCACCAGCCAGAGTTAGGCTAATTACGTTAAGAGCATAAATATTGTGTGGAGATCTGAGGGTACTTTTTGTCATGGTTCGGTTTTCTTCATCTTGTACTTTGGAGTAAAGTAACGAGATAAGAGAGATAATGTGCAGACAGATATTATGTACCTATGCATGTGTATATGAATAGATAAGCTCTCCTTGTTGGCAATGCAATTACAGCATCTGCCTGTTGTCTAGCAGAATCGTTAAATGCGATTATAAACTGGTGCTGAGCATAAGCTAGCTGATGGTCATGGAGGACCAACTCTTTGAATACACATAATAATAGAAAAATGTCGTTAGCGTTCGACGTCACGTAAGGTGGTACAACTGTATAAAACAATCCTCTTTAGCTCGTCGCAACCTCGATCATTAGTAGTCATGTGATTGGCCTTTGGCATTTGATTTAACACTTAAAGGCCTTCTAGCTAGCTAAAGTGCCAGTATTACCTGTATTGCATGGCATTACTTGCACGATTGACAGGCAAATCCGCGATTAATTACAAGCCCTGCACACAGTTCACATGCGTTCGCTACACGCAATCTGGTTCTTTCGCCGTGCATTTATTAATTTTCTAAAAAGGCAGCAGTTTTACCTCCTTCATGAGCCCATGCCCATTATTACGATGATTAATTAACAATGATTGCGCGACTTGCTACTAATCACGCCGTGCCGACAATTGCATGAGTTTACTGCCAACTAATTAGTACCAAATTTCATGGTCAGGTGAGACGATGACTTACTAATAATATTATGCCATTAGGGCTCTCTCACTCCGACTTTTTAACGTGCTTTGTATATATGTAGGTGGATGAATATATAATTAGGCTGCATAATGCACACTAATGGATGTCTATATACATACCTTCGCCGTGCTACTTGGCTAATGCGCGACCTCGAACAAGACTTTCGACTTTCCTTACGGAATCGACTACTGTAGCGCGACCTGTCCCACTCGAAATCATCACCGAAATCTGCTCCACATCCGAGACCGATAATCGATTTATTAATAATGAGCTCATTCGGAGAGTTCAGAGCGATAAATTTCCATTAATAAGTAGCATAAAAATAAACTTGCATTTTATTATCGTGTATCTAAATTTCCACGAGTAGGTATCTCCTTAATGCGCGGCACACTAATAACTTTATCTCTTATGCCGCGGAGCGTTACTCATAAATATTTAAATTGTATCGGATTAGGCCGTCGTCGCTGGCTGGCAAAAACAGAACAGGACAGAATAAGCGACCACGGCGGCCATTAGGCTGCGTCATTACGTTATGGCACAATTTCTGAAAATTTGTTTTTATGTAAAAATTATGTCAAGAGAGCGGCAGCGGCGGCGGCTTCTGAGGCTGCAACATAACTGAAAAATAAACAACTTTTTATGAAATCGATTTCAGCCGTATCGTGGGAGGATGTCGAATTCAGGAGCTTTTCTTGGAATTAATTGGTTTTTTTTTTGCTAGGAAACATCCCTTTTTCGTGTTCGTACCTGTTTCTCGCCACTTCCCAAACAGAGTTTTAATTTAGTCAGATTATTCTGATTTATGGATTTTCGCAGTCAAATCGGACCAAATTACTCGCGGGCTTATTTGTAATTAATTCCTTAATTCATTTTGGTTGTGGTTCCTTTCTGTTTCCAGTTTGAGATTAAAAATTCTCGAATTTTACAAGCTAATCGGACTCTGTCAAATTATATATATATTTTTTTCAGATACAAATTGTTATCACTTGAATTGCCTGTGTTTGCTAAATAACTAAATATTATTTGGTATATTTTATGGCCGCGGTCTTCAGTTTCAAGCGAGTTAAATTCGGTTAAAGTTTAAATTTATGCTTACTCGTCTTCTTTCATACTTTTTTGTTTTTTAAGATCTTGGTATCATCTTGTGAGAAGATATTATTACCAAAATATAGGTATAGGTCGGGTTGAAAGGTAAATAGTACAGTTATGGAATAAGACTTGGATTAGGGATATTGCAAAACCGCTGGCATTAGACAATAAACTATTCCATTGCACAGTGCACGGCACAACCAAATTTGAGTTTCATGATAATGAATTTGAGGACGCGATATGAAGAGCAAATGTTATGTGCAATAATATATACCTAGTTGTGTATAGCGGAACAGTCAATCTAGTAAATCACATAACAATTAATAGATCGCAAAAGGTATCGATATTCATAACAACAGTATTATTCTCTAGTAAACATGTTTTGATGATTTCATCGATGAGTTCATCATGATCCCTTAGATGAAGGTAATAATGAAATCTGTTCTGGAACCGGGACTGAACTCATAATACAATTAAGCATCAGTTCCATAAGTTGTTACATTACTTTCTTGTTGACATAATGAAAATATTGTCAGTTAATACATGTTGAAATAATGGAAATACTCACTGTTTTTATCATCAATAAATTCATAATGATAACATTGATATAAAAATTAGTTCAATTATAATATCACTCGACCATTTTATTTTACATCTGCATAATATTATTATTTATGTTTCGTGACATTTTTTTGTAAAGATATAGTTATTTGAAATTACATCTGGCAACAATAGCATCTCGTATATATTTACATACAAATATGTTCATTATATCTGACTTTATACATACACCACATACCATATAGCAATGTTAAATTAGAATACCTATTAATTATATAATCCTTATACGTTTATAATCTGCCATTTTGTCATCGAGAATTCGGAATACATGCAGTGTTAGAAGTTTAATATCAACAAGATGGTTGCTTCGAGCCGCTCAATTTATGGCCCTTGAGCGGAACGTGAGCATGTGACCTATACATAATATTACATTCTTCTTCAAAAATTAGATACACAAGTAACATTTTTATATGAAAAGATCTTAAAAATTCATCAACTACATAATGCAGCATTCTAGAAGCATTTTTTTTTTCTTTAGGCAGGATGAGGCCGATTGTGCTAACCTGCTAGACAACCTTTCACCAAAACTTTCCAGTTCTCTTGATGAAGCGCTGCAAGTCTTAGTGAAGTAAGTTTTTCAGCTCATCTACAGGGCAGATCCGAGCGTATCCAGCCTGCTCCGGTCAAAGGCCAGACAAGCAGACAGAAAGTGTTCGGTTGTCTCAGGCTCTCCTTCCAAGCACGAACACTCAGGGCTGCCAACTACTCCCATCCTTGTTAAATGAGCGGGAAGCGAGCTGTGGCCGGTGATGATGCCAACCACAGTTTTCCATTGTTTCCATCCGAGCCCCAAGGGAAAATCAGAGAAATTTTGAGCCCATCAAGAAAAAGTTATCTGCACAATTGCTCAAGTTCGCCCATCTATGCTGATACTTCATACGAACATTCGCTTTGTTGAGAGATCCGATAACTAAGGTGGCAACGCCTACGGCGAGTTCCGGTCAAAGCAACGAAAAACCAGAGCCAGACCTGGCCAGAAGGTTAGCCCTTTCATTCCATATGTTTACAATGTAACCAGGAACCCACTGAAGAGACACCTTGCTGTGGACACAGAGCTTAACCACGGACGGCCTACAGTCACCCAGTAACTTAAATATTATCCGAGGGCCACTCAGAGCAATCAAAGCTGACTATCCGAAATGTCATTTCCGTTGATCTCCATATATATCTTCGCTGCCTTTATGATGACGAAGATTTCAGCCTCGAATACAGTGGTGTGCCTTCCAAGTGAATACTCAACCTTATGTCTGGTTCAAGAAAGTCAACACCCGCACCTGCTCCCTCATTAGTGAAAGAGCCATCGGTGAAAATATTTAGAGTGGACCGGGGAAAGCTCGATATGGCACCTCACTCAGCCAATGATTTCTTTTTAGGAAAACTCACACAGGACCGACGCTCAAAACGAAGCTTTAGTACCATCGCATCTTATGGCATGCGGCCAAATGGTTTTCCTTTTCCAATTCTAGGGGCATACTACAAAATGTGATTGCAAAGGCCATGTCACAGGCGAGATATCTACACAGAAGATTAACTACTGTTTTACATCACAGCTCGAACACAACAAGTTTCACATTATATTATCCTCAGTCCATGAAAGGCATGATACAAAGATAATAAGGTATGGCCGATTCGAGAGGAACTTTTTGTGTTGCTACGTCATGAGGAGACAATGTCAATCCAGCGACTTTGTTTTGAGTTTTTCGTATTTTATTAACTGTAATATTTTGAATATAATAAAATATTTGACAAAACATTAGTTTCTTTGTTTAAATCACTTTGGGAAAAGTAATTATGTGCGTATGATAAAGTAAAGAAATTTTCAAATAGAAAATTTTTTTCACTTTGATAAGGACGATTGAAATTGAGATGAACAAATTTGTGGCATTTTTCGCCATATGCGGCCAGCAACCAATTGACAGATAATTCGGCCATACCTTGTTAATTTTTGTATCATGAATGAGAGGAATACCTGCTTAAAAGGCAGCCGTAATCGATTAATATTGGCTGCTCTATATGCAATTAACACTACAAGCGCTTCACATGCGTCATATTTAACAAAGAGAATTCAAAACTTCTTACCACCTATACAGTCAATATCATCAATGAACTCATTAGATACCAACCTTCATTGTCATCAAAACAATTTTTATGTGAAGCGCGGGAATACATATTTTACATACAATAATCGTATTATTAGCACATTAAACTTATGTCGACTTTAAGTAGAGCAGCAATTAATGCTCGGCCTTCAGCTCAATTGGAGAGTCCACAGAAAACGTTCGGTGTGTCGTGCTAGTTCATGCCCTACAACACAAGCAATGTTTTACAGCATCTTTGTAGAGTTTTCATCAGGTTTAGAAGGCAAGTGCCTGTTTATACCATCAGATAACCGTTGGGAATGACTTAAACCTGTTAATTTTTTTCATTCTGCGTGCAGTACCTACTTACTCAAATTAATTTTCATTAGTAATATCGAATTTCCGATATATATTTTTCTAGCTGTTTGAAGGTTTCGATGGTTTTGCTCATCAGCCTGTCCTCCAAGTTGTATATTATAATCGTCAGTAATGACGGCAGACGTCTGTCTTCTGAAGTATGTTGCTGTTGTACTATCAGATGCAGCATGAACTTTATCCCCCTGATTTCGGTTGGGTCCTACTACTATAGCTTCCCTCAATTTTCACAATCAAAAGTTGAAGCTTACTCTAAAATTGAACTCATATCAAAAGACCATGAGCTCATTGCAGCTTATAACAGTATTTGTATCATGAAAGGCTGATTTAACCAGGAATATTTTAATAAAATTGAATTGGTTCTAAAATGAATACGTCTACTCTTTTTCTAACTTATTGACTGTCTTAGATCCAGCGTGAATGACAATACAGAAATGCATGTAAACTTAAAAGGAACAACAAACAAGTACCTACCAGTTAACAGATTATCATTAGTGGAAGTTGTAACAATTTGCAGTCATTCAGCAATTTGTACTCAAAAATCCCAGAACTGATATTAAACAAAATAACATCGTCCATTCCATCAATAAAAATTTTACCTAAATTATGGCATCGGTTTGACGAATTAAAAATAGTCGACCACCAACACCTGCTTTCACAAGAGCAACAACGTCGATTTCGTCATTGGATCTGAATACTTTTTCCAAGTGCTTAAGGCCAGCTCCAAAGTTAATCTGTATCACCTCGCATCCAAAGCACTATCTGCGGTTGGGCGCTCGCAGATAAGCGCAACCAGCCTACAGCAGCAAAATATAAGAAATTTTCAACATAGCATGGATGTTAATATCGACAATCCACTGAGATGATTCGTGAAATTGGAGAATGTCTGAGAAACTTCTTCATCTCACCTTACTCAGGACGAAACATTTGGTGAAGAGCATTTCAAAAATCATACCGACCATAATCTGAAAAACGCTTTATTGTACGTCCCCGTTCTTAGAAACATGAAGCTCTCTGAAGGTTCTCTTGCATCATGCACACCCATAAAGAACCAAAGCGACCAAAGGGAACCAAAGGACCAAGTATATTTTTTGTTCACGAAAAACTAAAACCTAAACCATTTCCTGGTAACTAGCATTCAGCGTGATTTCCTGAAATTTTAACCTTAAATATTTTGGAGAAGAATACACATTCCACATAACTCGCTATTTTTGATGAACCAAGTACTATAACGTATGTTCGAGCTTCTTGAAACATCCAAATTTTGTCCATGCTATCAAAATTAGAGAGACGTGAATAAGCAATAGGTGCAGAGAACCGCAGAAAGTATTAATCAGTAGATAATGTGAACATCATATAGGTTTAAGGGACCACCAGAGTCTATAAACAATACACGATAACTTAGATGGTTCCTGCACTAAACTAATGATCCTATCACAGTCTCGAAAATGCTACAAGTCATTATAGGAATTTTATCTACAGTTCCTATATTACTAAAATTTCTGCATCAAGGGCTTGGGCTTCAATAAATAGGTTGGAATTATTAAGAGTCACTTGCACAACAATAGAAACTTTCATAAAAAAATTCAACCAATTTGATAACATGTACTTATCAGCTTTTCTAGAAGATCACCAATAGGATATTTTTCCTAGCTAGAAATGTCTTACTATGCAGATCTTGAGAAACTTCAACCACTTACAGTCGCAATATGCAATAGTTTCAATATCATCCTCAATTTCAGGGCATAGAAAAGAATTCGAAAACCTTTATCACCACACATATATTGGACGTGAATCCGGCGCAATTTTATTTGCCCCAATACGATAATATTACAAAAAATACTGCTCAGTCTTTTGGCTTCTGATATTCCAATCTTAATGATCCCACCATCAGTCCCTCTCCTCATACCTAAGCGCGCTATTTCCCGATCTTATACTTAGCAATTATATCTCTTAAGAGAATTAACCAATTTGAATGCAGCATCAGCACCTTTTTCTCATTTATTTTTCCAACAGAATTGCAGTACTCGGCGATTTTCAGTTTCTTTAGTGTAAGAATTTGGCGGAAGCATTGTTTTTTTCTTGTACCTGTCATGAAATGCATCGCTGTTTTGACTAACGATTAATAATGAAATCTTGTTAAGCATGATAAATTAGGAGCCAAGAAAGTGCGTTTCGTGCTTCGGCATTCTTTCATTCACTATTCTTTTTGATATATACGGATTCCATTGTGAACAATGAAATTCGAAAAGATCAAAGTGTTTTGATGCAGCAGGTACCTAATTCAAGACTTAATCGAAAGCCGACAATTTCTTTTGTTGCTAGCCAATTTCCTGAAGATCAAAGATTTCTACCGACTCCAATCGGTAGAGGATGATCGGTAATTAGCAGGGCCACTAATGGAAAATATATACCCATCCGTGCTCGACACTCCTGGAGGGCGGTTAGAAATTTGGTAGGAGCAGTTCGTTTTGCCATCAGGATAGTTTCAGCAAATTTTTCTTTTGCGATTTCATAACAAAACCACAAATAACATGAGGAAGTTGTCGTTTGTTAGGCTACTCTCCATAAAACTCTTGATATATGGCTGCTTATGCTTAAATACCAGGATGGCAGGTATATAGGTAGGTATCTATGCACACGACTTTAAAACTCTGAATTATTTAATTCTTATTGGAAAAATAGTTTCCTCGACCGACGGTGCCACTAAGCGACAGATCAGTCTAATAAAATGAGAAACACATGCATTTGCCGTACCGTTGACGCCACAGGAAAGTCATTAGAACCATCGTGCGACCCGTAATCCAAACTACTTCGCAAGAAGCCAGTCAATCATTTAGCGGCAGAATTGATGGTCTGATTATTCAAATGAGATGTTGTTACCTGTTTGTAATATTATTAATAAAAACATAAAGCCCGTAATTTATCTGTTGTTATTTGTCGGTTAGCAGTTGCCACTTTATTTAGAGCCGCCGCACCGCGGCCGTCGATGCTGTGACAGTTTGCATTTTGATTATTATATTGCAACTTGCAAAATTGCATTTACGTTGCACCTCTTTATTAATTTGCAATGAGTTAGGTCAATTACTCGCAATTATCGATGCGAAGGTGACTGCTGCCATAACTCATTTACCTATAGCTATGCATTGCTCAGTACATTTGTACCCTATTCCCGCGCCTCTCTATAAGCGATTCCATAAACTCGGCGAGTTGAACTTTTAATAGCCGGAAAGCACACATTGGGTGGCTGCGCTAATTTATTGATAATTTTACGAGGTTGCAACTTGTAGCGGAATACCTGCACACATAACTTGTTTCAGTTATTATGCTGTGTGAAGGTATTCCAAGATAACAGGAACATTAGCGAAGCGTTAAATGCAACTCAAACCTAATCGAACTACAGATATTATAGTCAGCCGTTGCGTTTTCAGCTAGAAATGCCAAATGTCTAAGTATACTTCATTCGCATTCACCAAACCTAATAAATCATTTATGGCACTAGTAATCAGGTGACGTTAAGTAACGAGTTATGGAAAACATTGGTTAAGTAATTAATCAATTTACCCGCAGTGGTGGTTTTTACACACTACCACTTAATGCCAAAGTGTATTGGCAATCAACACTGTGCTTATATGTTTCAGCTTGTGGTAAAAGAGAATCTGCTCTGTTAAAATCGTGAACAATCAATTTAACATTTAAACAATTACGTGAATTGAAAAATAAAAAAATATCCAAAATTCAAGCGTATATGTATAAAGGTGACACGAAGCACGAGGCATGTCAATCTCACTTTCAATTTCTTTAGACACGTCTATCGTAGAACAAATTAAGGCCACTATTTCGAAAAAACTTATACATGAGGGATATCAAAATAACGGTCGTGATCATGATTTCGATGTTTATGCGGGCTTAACCCATTTTGCTTGTTGTTATTGTTGCCCAACTAACAAACAATAGCAATTGATGGATTTGCATGGCTTCAGCGAAGAAAGATATTTTTAAACCTGCACCTATCAAATCGACTATGACTGACCCCAGTTATTTTGTTGAGCTTCTGTTGATCACCTACCAAAAATTTGATTTTATTCAAGAATTATACGATGGCAACAGGTTAGGTTCAGGTTATTGTGACGGGTACTGCTAACAACCTATCAACCTCAGCTTTATCTTGGGAGGGTAACATACCAATATCTCTGAGATCTGGCCAAGTCAAATGGATTACGTAATAGTGCTGAAGTTAATCGAAGCTGTTTTCAAGAAAGGAAGCACTTAAGTCCATATCTATCCTGAGCCGTTCTTAGCGATGTATCTTTACCCAATTGAGATCATACTTTACTTGAGCCCGTATTATTATCCGGTATCATATTTATACAGGATACCTAATCGCAAACTCTCATCTTGATATTGTAGTAAACAGGCTTTGTATAGGGGCAGTGTAGACCGCATTCAACTGTTACAAAGATGGGCTATACTCAGAGGTTTTTCAACAATTTAACTCTTTCAGGGTTTTTTGTTATAAATTTGCAATCTAGGGGCAGACAGAAGATGAAATATTGATTTCACTGCACTCGCTTATCGCTGTTTGTGAAGTCCGACTGATAACCATGTAGGCGAGGTGAGTATAATTCTCAATGACGCCTACCATATTGTAGGGTTTACAGTGGAGAGGTACAATGGGGATTTTCTTGAATCCTTTGAACCCAAGGAATCATTTTAACATGATCCTATATGACTATGCTAGGATCAAGTTTGGAATCTAAATTAAATATCGCACTCAGTCAACGCCCAAAAACAAATAAAACGAAAGATACATAATTGTATATTGTCTTAAGAGCCATTGGTTAGTGGGTTGATAATAGAAGAAATGAGAGATAGTAAAGCACTGTGCTCTCTGACATAACAGTCCCGACCCTAAAAACAATCGACTCTTGTAGAAAACCACAGCGTCCTAAAGCAATGATATTCCAGGCATTCATATGAAATGGCCAAAACAGTTTCAGATACTCTGGCGGTGAGATCAGTGGCTGAGTATGGTTCTTATCCTTAATACCTTCATTGGGCCATCCACCGGAGATTTGACAGAGCCTTGTGTTTGTTAAACGCTTCTTCATTGCCAATAGTCACAGTTCATGTAAGTAGAGCTGTTTTATATAAAATATTTCAAAATATCAATGGCTGTGCGTACCAAAGAAGTAAGAATAGTCAAAACTTTCCAGATATTTCATTCCTTCGCAATAAAATTTGGACATTTGAGCGATATTATCTTGTCAAATTGGCCTTAAGAATTCCTTGAAGAACCTAACTAATATTCTCTAATGAACTAGCGGTACATCGCGGTCAAATATAAATGTTCTAAACGGTAATACATGAAATTGTGTCATGTAAAGCTGCCTACGGTTGGTTGGTTGGTTGATTGAATTGATAAGTAAATGCATTGAAGATTGAGCATAAATGTTCATCAGAACCAGGAATATTTTTCCACTAATAGAAGCTTCCCAAATGGGAAGGTACGGATATTGATGTCACTCCTATGAAATTATTGAAAGTAATTCGCAAATTAACCACCAAGATATCATATCTTTCTAATAGCAGTATGTAAGCAGCCTTTCCAGGGAGTTTCAGAAATCTATCATAATCAAACTTCCATAAATAGGTGACATTTGAGATATATACTTCCTGTGATAAATCGGGGTACATTCTCACATGTAACCAAGATTACAAAGTTAATTTAAAAGGTGATATCAGTCCAGAACAAGTTTCAGTTTTCCTTGATATAGGTTGCGAAAAATTACAAAAAAATTGTCATCATTACTCCGCTTGCAAGCTTGCAATCATTTTAAATTAATATTATAAAATAGCTTGAAATGGGCTCAACGTATCACTCAAACTTTCTATTTCCTTCGAGGTGATAACTGGAGTCAAACAAGGATGTTATCTCCGGCCAATATTATATCTCGAAGGGCGCCCTCGTTGTCGCATAAGTCTCATAAGACTCTGTAACAGGGAAAAATCTCACATATTCGTATTATTGTGAAGGCTCATACAGACTCGGCAAGTTACTTGTACAATTAGATTGCTACATATGAGCAAGTTCACATTCGTCAAGTACTTTTGTGGACTTTGCCTGAAGTGGAACAAATATGGAACGTTAACTTAAAACAGCTGATTGCTGTCACTTCTTTCAAAATTACATTAACAGCCATATTTTCCGAAGATGATTCCGATAAGCCTGCCCATCTTCAAGAATTAGTTCTTTAAGAAGAGTACTAGAAGCACCTAATTCAAATCTTCGCTTTATACATTTGCCTACCCAAACACATTTTTTCTCACTTTCGTTTAATATGTCCTCAAATTCGTCTTTCATAACTTCAGATATTTCCATAATACGTTTTTCGATTAACGTCTTCCTACTCATTTTGAGGAATACAAACGTTAACTTTTCTTTTCTTTTTTTTTTAAAGAATGTGATGCAAGATTGACAACTTCCATAAATCTAGTTCATCCAGTGGCGTAGATAAGACTTCAGGGGCCCTTTTTAAATATACAGGGTGGGCCAAAAGTCACCATGGGGTTTAAAAATAACTAACTTTTTCGTTTGTACATTGCTCCACACCCTGTTGACCGTTTCTCTTCATTCCTTTTTTACATGATAGCCAACTGTCTGTTCTTCATAGGTAAGCATGTTTCCCCACCCCACCTTACCCCTCCTTTTTTTCATCCTACCATATGTTACCAATTTAATTTTTAAACCCCATGGTGACTTTTGGCCCACCCTGTACATACATTTAGAAATGGAAGTCAATGGAAGTCCTCAGGTATAGTCGATACTGTGCTTTATAGATAGTTAAGAATGGGAATATGCATGTATTAATGTATACATATGTACATATTATATTATTATTAAATTTTTTCTTATGTCTGATAGATAATATTATAAACAATATGTGATTTGAATTTTATTAAAATCGGTTAAAAAGATCTTGAGATATTTGTACGCGAAAAACGTAGTTTCGGGATAAGACCCAAACAAAAAATAACAACTCCCTGCCGCTTCTATTGCTATAACTTCGGAGATAATTTGAAAATAGTTAAGCGTTTAAAATATTCTTCAAAGTTAGCAAAAAAAAAAAAAAACATTTAGATTGTTTGGAAATCACAAGGTGGTGTAGGCCCCTTAAGGAATAAACATTCATTTTTTTTTAGAAATTTACAGAAAATATTTCTGCAGAATACTTATTCACTCTTGATGGCCGAAAGGAGTTATTTTCAGATTCTGTGTCGGTCTCCAATATGCATAAAAATTCTAAAGAAAAAATTTCCAGGTAATTTCCAAGCAAAAATTGAGGGTTTCTCTACATCAGGTCGAGATATCGTGCATTTTATATTTTAATTGGAGCATACATTCATGTATATACTATACCTACTTCATTAACATATACTACATACATATTATATCAGTCATACGAAGATCATCCAACGTAAGCAATGCAAGCAAAGTTTGTTTCTTATTATTTCAGGATATTTTAAAGAAAAGAAAAGAAAATATTCAGAGAAATTTTAAACAGAGAGCGATGGCGTTGTTAATGACTGAGAAGGGGTCATACGGATTCTGCCAACAAATCCAAGGTACAACCAAGGCATGGTGAAACGATATCCTTATACTTATACTATTTTTAGTAAAATGCTGGAATTTTTTGACAATTTTAGTTAGCAGTTTGGGGCCTCTAAATTTCGGCCTCCCCCACCTGGCGAGCTCTGCGGGTGCCTTATCTACGGCACTGCGTTCATCTGACAATTTACACCATTCGCCATGTATAAAATTCATGTAAAATTGAAGTCAAAAGTGTGGACTTGCTAAGTAAAAAAGTGTGGAGCAAGACCTCCAATTTTCGCGAGTAAGCATTTGGACCTACGAGGGGCAGGGAAAAGAAGATAGATTCTCCTTGTGCAAGTAACTTTCCAAGTCCGAATGGGTCTTAAATGACAGTGCTTGACAATAGCTTGAGAAATAGCAAAATATGACTGGTCTACATATGACTTTAAATACAACGCACAAGTTCGCATGTAAACACCTGCAGGGGAGTAATGTCCTCTGGATGAACACACCTGCTGGACTACATATACATAGGCTAGAGGCGCACTCCTGGACAGAGTATAGGCCTAAGCACAATTGCGACGGCGACAGCAAACGGCAGACTATTGTAGAATAGGAACAATTTTCTCTAGGAACATTTTATGGAGCGTGTATTGCATAGGAATCTGCAGTTGCCGTCGCCCGTCGGCCTATCTCGCCATCGTAATTGAATTGAGGCCGATGCGCGGCAGCAACTGCAGATTCCTGCGCTATACACGCTCCATAAAAAGTTCCTGGCGAAAATTGTTCCTTTTACTCCAATAGTCTGCCGTTTCCCGCCGTCGCAATTGTGCTTAGTCCTTAAGGTGGATGTATCATGTTTTACTCTATTTTCCAAGATATATTTACATAGGTGTAGAGGATTAGGTACAGGAGACGCACAGACTTCGATAAATGTCAGAGACCATTTCAGTCTCAAAGCCAAGCTAATTACGCTGTACTCTGCCGCAATCGTAAAATCTTGCGATTGGCACAACTAACAATTTTTGTATCAGGTCCATTTGGGGATGGAACTTTATTTATAATGCAACTCAGCCGAAATAAACTTTTCTTCATTTGAATTTGACCTAATCGAAACTGACGTGTTTTAAAATGAATCGAGCCAGCTTTTCAGAGTTCTTCCTATGGCTACGACCTGCGTATTTTGCTGCTCGCATTAATTTCTTTTTAAGTAAAAAAAAAAATAAAATAAAAACGAAAAGTATCTAAAGATATAAACTACGGAATGCGGATAAATTAGGCATGCACTCTTGTCAACAAGTTGATGTGACTGAGTGACAAAAAGTCGAACCCGCACAACATCTAATTAATAGAAGCGACAACACAACGCTTCACGCACCAGCGTCCCTACATCTTAATTATTGTGTAAATACGCGACGTCTTAGTTGAGTTATAATGTGCGAAGTGAACCATGCCCACTTTAACGAAATATTCCTCATTTCAGGCAGCTCTCGATGTCATTATTCAACTCCGGCTAAATAAATAGCCCGCCATATTTCAGAGCTACACATTTGTCCATTAGGGCGAGTGCATCACGTTTTTAATTTACAACCAACAAAAGCACCCTATAAACCCACCAGCACCAGCAAAAACAGCAATTCCAGAGAGCAGATCCAGAGGTGCTACGGTGCGGAGACGGGCGAGAGCTCATAAAACCAGCATTAACATCAAAGGTTACGGGCGAAAGCAACCGACCCTGAATGACGGACGATTACGGGGCCCGCTTTCATAGTGTTTATGTCGAGTGTGAAAAAAGGTGTACCGCGAGCAAAACAAAATACAAAAAAAAAAAAAAAAACGCGCGTTGTGTGTGACACTTTTACATAAACAAATAAACAATGCGGAGTTGCGGAACCCCTGCTCAGTAGGTAAGGTATACACTTGGGACGGGTAGGGCAAATATTTGACGCCAGGCCCAGGACCGGTAGTTTCGAACCTCCCCTCGTGTTGCATTTTCGATTTGACGGCATTGTTGATCACACCTTCCCTCCTCACCTGTAGATTTATTGGTGTTGAGCTGAGCTTAAGAGGCGTCTTTGATATGTTGTCACAGCAGCTTAGGGGGTTGGCTGCAATTTAAAAAATAAACAATTCCCTTCCTGTTTCTAATCCGTATCGACTCGACGACGCGACGGGTAGCTGGAACTCTCTCGGCTATTGGATGGATTCACTGCTTTTGTCGCTTAGTCGATTGTGTACTGAAGTTATTGTGGCAGAAGTTGAACTAATTTGCAGCTATTCTTCGCCAAACGACAATTTTACGACTAGGTATGTGTATAGAGTTACAGCACAGAAAGAATTTGTGTGTGCGTTAAGCAGCAAAATAGCGTAGGAAACGCGGTAGATAATGGAATCATTCGAACGTGTAAGCAATTAAATCGTAAGTGCAGCGGGCATGCGCTTTAAAAGATGTCAGCTGGTCATCGCTCTGTCAGCGTATTGAACGAATTCGCAATTCGTTTGCAATCATATATGCCTGCGATCTTCGATTAATCTGAACTTTAAAATTTCTAAAATATTTATGTGACAGGCCACACAAGCAACTATCGACCGCTTTACTTCGGAAATTCCCTGTCCTGCAGAGATATTTACCTAATTTCAGCCGAGGAATAAATATGTCATCACATGAGGATACTGTGGAGTTTTCTAGCAGACCTTTCGAATAAAACAATTCTCACAGGAATAATCCTAGAGCCTTTCACAGATACTTAAATTTCAGGATGCGTGTGGTGTTTCATAATTTGTTTGTCACCAAACAATTTAAGCCCGGTCACTTGGGAAATTTTTTAACAGCGGAATAGAGATAATGGCTTGGTTCATTTCACTTTTTTGTTTGGTTTTTTTTCTATTTTTGTTGTTGTTGTTGTCGTTGTTGTTGTCGTATGTGTCTTCTAATGCAGTTCATCATTTCAGTTTATAAATGTTTAGTTTGGAGCCTTGATCAAATGAGAACATTTTAATGGTAGGCACAGTAAAAATTACAAGTACTCGCAAAATTATGATTTTTGAATTCCTTCTCAGAGATTCGGCTTCAACTAGCAATCAAGGCCTAACTAAATAGACGAAAAATACAAAATGCATTAAAACACATCGGAGAGATATGGCAGGTATCAATTATTCTTGCCGTTGGATTGGACTATTTTACCAAAGAAATTTTCGTCTTCATCCCCTTTATCCCCTGATCCTTGGAGGGACAATACTAGATGAGTGGAAAAATCTGAAAATTTTTTAAAAGAAATTTTTATGCAAAATAGGGCATTTCGTATCGGCAGGAATCGTTGGTTCCTTTATCTGCCGTAAACGCCAAAGTGAACAGCCAAGCTGACCTCATATACAAGGTGATTCAGATTAAGATACCTTGCGGTATACCATGCGATTCCTTGAGATAAGATGATCAAAAAATTGTTCCACATACCCCCACTTAGAAACCTTCCTTTAGGAGTTGTGGCCAGTTGAAGATTTGGCCAATATTCGTGAGAAAAAATGAATATAAGTTTTGAACCACCCTATAGATTTTGGTTATTGTTGGCTTATTAAATAGCCAACAATAGTAGCTGTCGAAAAGTGTATTACTCTGTGTTTTTTAATTAAGCTTCTTTAAATTATTCTCAAATATATCCAAAATTTTGATTTTTTTACATACAAAAGTTTTTGAAACAAATAACGGTATTTATGAAATTTGTGTGTAAAAAATCAATGTTTGTTGCCAAATCTGCAGCTCGAGAATTAAGTGAAAAAACTCTTTTACAAATGAAAAATCTTTCAACAGAATTTTTTTATGCAAAAGAGAAATCAAGCCGTACTGATAAGTATACAATTCCTGCCGATACGGAGCGCATTCTTTTACATAGGAATTTCTTTTCAAAGATTTTTCATTTGTAAAAGAGCTTTTCTACTCAATTCTCGAGCTGAAAATTTGACAGCAAGCTCGGTCAATTTGATATTAACTAAATTCGCTATGAATTTAAAACTCTCTACAATAGTTTATCCCCATCAGACCTGATGTCATGCTCTAGCTATGACTTCAGGATAATTAAAACTCCCAACTCTTCGTTTATACGAAAGGTTGAAGATACGAATTATGAGTTTCATACCTTTGCGCGTCTCACAACCACAAAGCAGCACTAACTTCATATAGGAGTTAAGCAGCCGAAGTTCTGTTCTTACTGAGATTTCATTAGAGTTACATATCCGGCACCTGTCGGAAGAAGTATACTGCTTAACTTTTTTATTCGAGTATTAACATCTGTAGTAGGTAATTATGCTACCGAGATAGCATAAACTGTTCACTATTCCCACTACTACACACTTGTGTTAATCTGCATTTCCTTCATTTTTTCTAGATACCTTCGAGCCGATTCTCTAGAGTAGTACAGATTTCCGTTCCATGCTGTTCAAGGGTTGATTGGAGAGTATTTGTTGATTTTTTTTTTATCTATTTTCTGATATTGATATGATATTTTTTCCTATACTTCACTCTTGGAAAACCAGGATAGCGCTATGAAGGAAATATTTTTTTTTTTTTTTTTAAAAAGTTAGGGATGTGCTGATCCATGTTTGGACGGTTGTCCTTCTTGCAGATTCAAAAGAAGTGTCGCCACGAATTATAATCTTTTTCAGTCTTCGCGCCTCAAAACATTTACGGGTGGGAACTCAGGTCTATTCCTAGAAATATCAATTTTTTTTTATATTTTCATTGATATTGAAGGCGCATAGTAATGCCCTTCTGCAAAATTTACTGACACGCTGACCAAACATGGAGCTCTTAAACGCGGTGCCGCACACATATTCAAATATAAAATTGGACAGGGAGAGTGGAGAGAGTGTTCATAAGTGGTATTTTATTACCTTTATTTTGCATACTCACCACGAATTATTTCTTGGTTATTCTTAACTGGGTGGGTGATAAAGTGATATTATATGCAAACAACTTGGTAATTTGAGTAACAGGTAACTTTGTGACTAGTTATTAAGGGGGATATGGAATTTGGTCTAAGCGTTAATTCACTCAAGATCGATCTCTGCATTTGTATAAGGAAAAGGAATACAAGAACAATGAACCTACCCTTTAATAGCTCCATATAGCTTAAAATATCGAGGAATTATCGTTATTAAACACTGAGCTAGAAACACAACGAACAAGGCTTACAGAATCTTCGTCATGATGATCATCCGGATTTACATAGGAATCACAATATGTGCTACAACTCTATTCTCCATACAGACAGTTCTAAATTAGAGTAAAATACAAGGGCGGGTGTATTCTGCGAGGAAAGGTTTAGAAATGCATAGGAGTATAAATGTGTATATGACAGAATCTTTCGGGCTAAAGTCAAAACAGAGAGACAGAAGAGAAATCTTCGGACAGCATCCAAATTAGTATTAGAGTATAAAATTACTCAAAACTCCCTTTCATGATGTCCCTCTTCCGCAATTGGGATTGCTTCAAAATAACATACTTCCAATATCGTAGCCTGAGTCTACTGTCAGCATAGTTAACTTAGGTTCGAAAACACCAAAAGCAGAACACCGAACTGTGGCGATAGCCCAATCCAAGCCCAACGAGGCAAGTTTTCAAATTAAATAATCCATCATTGAAAAACCTGGTGTCCATCGTTGTAGATCACTCCTCCCAGGAAGCTATGACTCATTTTGTCACTCCACTAAGCGATACAGATGACTTGGTTGAGAGCTTATTCCTAAGGGATCAATCTCTTTTTAATGTAAATTAGAGAAAAGATTTATAAATTGTCTTTCATCAATAGCACTTGCCTTAACTCTAATTTTAGGATTCGATTGTTAACAAGAAATAAATGTTTAAGATTTTCTTAGTGCTGATTCTTACCACTGAACATAAGAATCAGCACTAAGAAAGTGAACTAAATATTTACTTAATATAAATTTTATTCATCTCTTTCTCTGCCGCCAAAGCGTCATAAAATGTTCGCGATAGTGAAACCATTCCAATTACCTATGTCTGCAGCACTTGAAACTCCTTATCGGGTTCAAAAGGAAGTCCGAAGGGAAAAGAAATGCCGCACAGTGCTTAAGGCTTAATTATATCTAATACATACATACTTATAGGTACCTAGATAAAAACCAGAAGTTCAATGTGCAGGGAATTTACCGTCTCAAGAGTAAATAGTAACGCGATTGGGGCACTTCGCAGCAATAATTTTTTTCCAAGTGCACCACTGATACTGGGCCCTCGTAAAATTAAAAAAAAATGAGCAAAGCCTTAACCATGTATTTATTTAGGACGTAATTGGATGAAGTCCTCAAAGGAACCTGTCATATTTCTTCCAAATTCTTTCCATTGTCCTGTTAGCTGACATGCGACATCACAAAATGAGCGAGAAGAAACAGCACAGGTTAATTCTGGCACTGTGACTGGACACCGCTTGTTTTCTGTTCGCCTTAAACGACCCAAGTCTTTTCACACACTGGAATGCATCAGAGGTAGATGCCTGAGATTGAAGAAAATGTGAACAGCAGGAAGTCTTGTCCACCACTGTGGTGGGTAAGATGTGATTTCGAACTTGGAAGCCTTCACGGCGAGGAAAATCAGCGGGCTTTGATTTGAGAAGAACTTGAAAATTTACACCGCCGTGCTGCAAGCATTAATTTATAATCAATAAACGCATAACTGGTTTCCTCCGTCATAAATTAGTGTAAAGATTTTCGGCAGGTGATGATGACAAAATAATTAGTGAATTTCAGCGACAAGAACTGCAAAGAAAGTATACCAGGAATTCATCGAGTTACCTTCAAAACCACATGGCCATGCAAAAATTATGTTCATTTCTTTGTTTACTTTATAAATTAAGCAAGGCCGCTGTTACATGGACCTTATCAGATAAAAAGCGGTGATTTTCCCTTTCAATTGATCCCTACTCATCGAGCGGATTGCCTACTCCAATTAAGACCAGAACAAAAACTTCCGCTGAATTACTGATCTCTTCAATTACACAACCTCCAAGGCCCCAATTGAAGTCGAATTTCACACTTGACTGGTGGAATGGCAAAAACTGCACCAACATTCATCGCCGAGCAGGCCCAAAACTTAAGACTTTGCTTCATACAGTCGCAGCCGAAAAAGTCCGCCGCGGCAGTACCGTGCGTGAGTATTGCCCACTATGTTGGCCGGTATCGGAAAACATATGCACGGAGCGGATAACTTCGCCACGATAAATCAAGCGAGCATGCTGGTGCATCTCTAAACTACAATAATCCTCATGTGTAGAACAAGTGCGGCATGTAGAGATGCGCGCGTATGCATGTAATTTTTCGGCCTCCCATATTGATGATAGAGTTATTACAAGATTTGTACCCCATTCTTAATTTGTTGGCGGCACCTTTGAACATCTTCCAATTAGCTCAGCCGACACCTAAGGCAGCGGTATCTTTGACTGCTTAGAATGGACCACACCATTTGCTTCGATGCCCAAGAGATTTTATTAATGGAGATGACCAGGCAGAAAGCGGAGGCACCATCAAGGTGTTCTGATCAGTTTGTGAACGGGGGCTTGTAGATGAGACGAGAGCCGAGAGGAGGATAATCGTGCCCTCTTAGGTGATTACCATTTCAAAGTTTCAGGGAGCCGATCTTGAGCGAGGTATTAAAGGGTTCTTATAGTCTCTTCGCAGGATTTCCGAACTGATGAATTTAATTCATAAATAGTTTTAATATTGGATTTTTTTCTGAAACGTCTTCTTTGGCTTTACTATTTTTTTTTTTTTTATTAAAGGAGCTTACTTACCAGAAACGCTTTAATATTCAGGCAACATTGAGTACAGTGGACTGCAAAATTTTGCATAGTCACATCAATTAAAAAATAAACATTAATCATCTCTCGAATTTTGAACTGTCAGTTTGGCTTTGTTATATAGATTTTAATTTTTATCTTTATTTCTTTGTTTTTAAATGATTTTCTATACACAACTGTGAAAACTTCTTTCTTGATTAAATTTACCAAGGCTGACTTTTCTTTCAAAGCGCATACAATAAATTATATTATTTTTATACCCTAGATGAATTCACAGGGTGCACTAAGTTTGTCATTCCGTTTGTAACAAACATAAATAATGATGATAGAGCAAATTGGATTAGACACCCATGCATAAAATTAAAAGTTATATCTATTTTTGCATGTCTGTCCGTCCGTCTGTCTGTCTGGCTGTGTGCACGATAACAACAAAATGCGTATACTTAGAGAGCTGAAATTTTGTACACGGACTTTAACAAAATGGGTAAAATTAAGTTCGAAAATTAGACAAATCGGACAACTCCTTCGAGGGGTTGCCATAGAAAAATTTCTTTTTCCACTATATATTTGGACGTTGCCTGAGAACGCGTCGACATATACTGTGAAGACGATCAGTCCTAGACATAGTACTAATGGCTTCTTCAGAATACGAAATCCTATAAAATTGGTTATAATCATTTTTTCTGGTCGAAGAACCGCTCTAGAAATATATGCGGAAAACTATTTCAAAAATCAAACTTGTACAGATGGGTGACCATACGAAATTTCATACGAGCATTTATCCAGGGTATCAAGAATTTGTCTGAGACCAATTCTAGCTCTTTTACTTGTTTTATATTCATGTTATTAAGAAATCGATATGAAAAGTATGTTTAAAAACACTGGAAAATTATTCTGAACTTTGTCGACACATGTGAAGTCGTCGGTGGTATTTATAAAAAAAAAAGCCGAACTTAATAAACATCTGGTGATCTTAATAATCTTCTTGCCAAAAAGTTGTTGATGAATTTTAAGTCAGTGGGCTTTGGCGCTGGTAGCAAATCAAATTATCAGAGTAGTAGAGTTTTTAGCATCATCATGTGCACTTTTCAATTAAAACTTATTTTTCTGCACCAAAGTGTCTTATTGGTTCTTTTAGAGAAAGGGCAAATGGCACAGACTTACTTGCTCGAGAGTGTGACACCCAAGACTTGGCGACTTGCTCTAAGCATAGTAAACGTGTATAACTGTTGCCTTCCTTGGGAAAAAGCCCATCAAAAACTACTAAGCTAAGGTGCAAATATCATCGTGCTCATTGCTGTGTGCGAGTTGGTATATTTCTTTGGGATATCACCCATTGCTCTTATAAAATATCTCTGTACGAGTAGACCACCATTTCCTGAAATACTCGTGGGAGCAAAATGGAGCTACAGTGTTGCCAACCTTTGGAATGGTTATTATCGGAAATCGGGGCTAAATACATAATGAAAGGAAATAATAGATAATTCGAGAAAACAAAATGTATATATTCCAGCCAATAAAAGTTTATAATAATTCATGTTCGTCGTAATCGTTATCCATAACAATTTTTTGTTTTCTAAAACCATATTCATTTACATTTAATTAATTTAACATTGATTTACCTGGCTAAAACTTTGTGCGACCACAGGAATTACAAATGTGTTGTTCAGTCAATGATATTCCATTTACGTCTATTAAGTTGGGACCGCCATTTCATGGTAGAAAATGTTGTCAAAATTTACGGTTCAACTAGGACTAATTTAATGCCACTTGCCCAAATTTAATGCTCTATTATTAAAAAAAAAAACATGGATAATCCAACTTTATCCAAACTTAGGACCATCACTACTGAAAATAGGTTAAATAGTATTGTCAAAATATCGTGCCTAATTTAGTACCTCTTCTCCGAAGGTAACAAAGTAACCGTGACCAAGAAAACATAAAAATAAAAATTTAAAAAACAAAATGCTCCATCGAGCCTACACGTTACCTACATTTTAATATTTCTGTGTTGTTCAATGGGATTAAAATCTGTGATCAACAAATAATACTAGAAAGGAATTGAATACTCCAAACTATTCGGGATTGAACTATTATTTATTTGACTGTTTTCTATAATATTATGCCTAGTCTCCAACAAACTAACTAGCAAACCATGAATCAGCGGTTAACCATTGTTGGGTGAAACCTCGAAGTTTGGGAAGGTGTGGTAGATACTAAAAAGGGTGGCCAGCTTAGAATCAAGAGAAAACGGAAGTAAATACATTGATATTTAATGCCTCCAACACAAATAGAACTTGTGTTACTACTTCCACTTCCTTTTCTCTCTATACTTCACTGTACAGCTGAACTGCGTATTGTAAAACAAAAAGAAGATTAATTTTTGCACTCTGAAAAAGGCTTTTCGGTAGTTGTCAAATTACATTACCGTGTATCGAAAGAGTTTTAAATTCTAACCATGGATGGCCTTTGATTTATCGCAGATAGGCATTAAGACCTATGATTTTTCTGCTTTTTAAAAACGAATTCCAATTTAATGTTGCAACAATCGTTGAAAAACAAGCGGTTAACATTTCTTCTTCCACGGTAATTACATTTTAAAACGACGTTACATTATGCTTTGCCATATTGGGGTACAAATGTTAGTTCGTATTGGTATGGAAGGATATTATATTTTCAATAATGGTGGTGCCAAAATTTGATAAAGCTGGCTTATCCACGGATAGAGCATTAAATTCGGGGATGAGGTATTGAATTAACCATAATTAAGCCCTAGATTTTGACGTATTCAAAACTTTTCTACCATGAAATGGCGGTTAATTGACGTTACATTTATTGTGTTTGTGCACAATCGATTCCAAAACATTAGGTTTTCGGTAATTTCATGCGAGAATAAATGCTTTCGCATGAAGCGTTGGAGGACGGGTAAACAAGAGCTATACAAAAATCATATTGAGAACGATCTCTAATTCAAAAAATTAATCTGTTTCAAGAATGCTGTGGGAACTATTAAAAGTTACTCCCGCGAAAGTCCCGCCACTGAGCATCAGTTTTTTTCAAATAATGTTTGTGGAAACTAGTCGTTCTGCTTTCTGAAACAGTGGAATTAATGTTTCAAGTAGGTACTAAAAACAAAAACGGTTCTATCATTTTCTAGAAATTCATCTTCAAAATTAAACTGAAGGTTTATGTTTTTGCAACACATAATACAAAAAGCTTCACACGATTTTAGTATGATCATTTTCATCGAGCAATTTCAGTATTGATGCCGCTTTTATACCAATGTTATCTTTAGTTTAGCTTAAAATACTAGAAATCATTACGATTAAGTGCCTTAGGTGATGTGATGTGATTCAAATTCCATGTACATTGAAGAATATCTTAGGTCATTGTGCATTAATACTTTTTCACTCTGAATAAGCTTATTGACTTTAACTATTTTCGGAAGGAATAGTAAATAAGCTTTTTTTTTAAATTGGTCACAAACTAATTTAGAAGAATGAATATTTTTATGTAATTATTCAGATTTTAAAAAGAGTTTAAAAGGGTCCCGATTTTCTAGTCGTTAAAATAGGATGAACTTCTCTATCACAATATTTCCGAAGTTCCTTCAAGGAGTGCTTCCTTTTCGCGTTGTGAATTAAATAATGGCAAACATTTCAAACAAGCAAGCAGGACTTGCACACAAATGTAGCGAATGGCAAATGCACATTTAAATTAAAAGCCTTTAAAATCAAATATTCATCAACTGTGTTTAAAACTACTCAGCAATAAATTGAGTTTTATTACGAGATCATGCGAAAATCCTGGTAACGCAAAGTTTTGGAAAATAAAAAATCCCAGAAAGAATTTTTGTATGATAAATATTCAATAAAAATTTATTTGGATCTACTACAAAATATTAGGAAACATAATTCTAAAAAATACTTCAAAAACATATTTCAAAAGACAGTTGCGTACATTTTTTAATAATGTTAGAAAATTCAGTGACCTCGAATTTATTATTAACATTCTTAAAATGCATACAAAATTCGTGAAATATCTATTCTTCTGCATCTCCTGTCTTTTTAATAAAAACTAGGATATTTCAATTATCTGATTTGCTATTTGCTTTCTAAATCATTACTATGCAATAGTGGTCCAGAATTGTTAATACCAATTAGTAGTTTGAATTTCAGATATCAAATTAATTGTGATTACTACTACTACTGCAGTAATATTTGGCTGGAGTATTCGAGCGAAGGCAATGCCCGATATTCGTGAAATTGCACATCTGATTACAATTAACATAAAGAAAATATTGTGGCGACACGACGATTTCATCTCAAAGCGGAGAGTCGAACGAGGCATCTTCTTCTCGTGAACAATTTCTGTAAAAGCGCAATATTCTTGCTATTTTTGATATATTCGTACTAGTACAAAGAAAAGCCTTTTGAGGTAAAATTGAGAGCCGGTTTTTATAAGATAATGTTCCGACAAGAATAAGTAAAGACAGCTCCTTCTATTTAGTTATAGAATATAACTTTTTTTTTATTTTTCTATAATCTACATACACAATGATAACTGCTAAATAGAAATATCTCCGTAAAATTCCAAAATCACATATATTTTTTCAATTTTGCTTAGATTAGTAGGTACTCTAAAGAAATTTAACGAAAATTTAACGAAATTTTATTTTTCAATGAAATTTCTTTGAAATTTTGCATTTGTAGTTCGAAAATATTGTCATGCTCACGGTTATTTCAGAACAAATATCTCAAGATTTCGAGTTTTTAGGGGTTTCAAGTTTTTTTGTATCATTGTATTTTAAGGATTTTTTGTTTTCTGTTTTCCTTATTTTTTTAGAATTAATTTTAGTAAGTTTAGACATTCGAATTAAATACGAACTGCAGCAGCTATTCTTACAATAGAATAGTCCACAACAAAGACCACCGTGACGATAGTTGTCTTTATGGAGGAAATATTACCTATTCATTTGACACATTTACATTTAAGTGAAAAATTGAAAATTGTCACTATTTTCCTATATCTAAATTCTAACAAATTTTTTTAACTATCAAACGTTAATACTTTCCTACTTAAAACAGGACAGTGTCAACAAATCTTACCGTGGAGTAGACTTATTATTATTATAAAATAGGAGAATGAGGCTAGAAGACCGCCCCCTAGCCGCCACGTCTTATTACCTTCATGTTCCTCGTGTCCTGGTGCCCATCTAAGTGTGAATTTACTGTCCTCTGATTGTAAATTTAGGACATCTTCTCTTAACAGTCCCAAACTAGATTTGAAGTGAACAAATTAGAGTTTAATGTCTTCATTGCTCCTTGGATGTTGAGCTTATAATAAATATATTATGCATTTAGCTAAGGATTCATAAGAATCCTGATGATATTAGCAAAGCCAACAAAAACTTACATGTCAACAAAAAATGTACCAAAGGTCTAAGTTGTAACAACTCCGTAGTAAAACTCCCCAATAAGCAACCACTGCACTACATTCGTACATAATAATTACTTTTAAGCTTAAAAGTTATAAATGTGCTTAAAATATTTGAAATTTAACATTTATTATAAATTTTTGGTTAAAAAAGAAGTAGACAATAAATTTCTATGCCAAATATTATTGTTGCCATGCTACTTTGAAAACCGTTCTTTGGTGCTGTGCGGAAATCTGGGCTATATAAACTATAGCCTGACTTGACTTGATCTCTTTTCTAGTGAGCAGCACAACAACAACTTGGTAATTTCTATCTTATTAATGTATTTTCTTGTATTATATTTCCTATTAACAAATATAGACTTATTTTGGTATCGACTGAAATAAAGGTTCGTTCTGTGGGTATCGACTGCAATAAGAATTACTAACTTCACTTTATTCTGGGTATCGACTGGAATAATGACTTGCTTAGGGTATCGAATGAAACAAGAAAGTCCCAATCCCAACCTCAATTTAATAAACAGACAATTTGGCCGAGTGCAAAATATTGAGCTGGTGAGCACATAGTCAATTGTAACAAAATCATTTCTATCAATAATTTCAATTTACTTTTAGCCTTACTCTTTTAGATTTGAATTCACTTTGAAATCTTTTATACAATTAAATTTCTACATATATTCTATAATGAAACTTACAACTTTGGTTTAAGTGTAGTAGATTTAGTGGAAAAAGACATAGGCATAGACTCTTACACCCGTCATGCTTTCTGGTTGTTTTAGATCTATCATTTTGGAATTTTACATGAATAAAATAAAAATAACAATCCATGATTTCTGGAGCCAGCATTTAGAGCTTCGAGCAGCTTTCCTTTTAATGAAAATATGTAGAGGAGGTAAGCCTAGCATCACTTCTAAGACTGATGTGGGATAAGTCTTAATGGCACCTGTTATTCTGAGGCATGCAAGACTTTGTAGTTTCTGTAGCTTTGTTTGCACTGTTCTTTGTTTTGGTCCTCTATACGATAGCACCATATTAGAGTACACTTAACATTACTCCGAATATATAGGCGAAGACCATAATAATGCAGAGTATGCTAAAATACGTCAACCTGCTCTCAACATTTTGTTAGTTCTCCATCAGTACTCTGTTGATAACATTTTTGCAAGAAATGAGTAAATTCTTACTTTAATTCTAATTCTTTAATATTTTCACACTTAACCGCTTTTTTGCTTAACTTTAAAAGAAGAACTTATATGAGTAATATTTATTGTTTCATAGATTCTGGTGTCTGTTTTCCTTGTTTTATTCAAATTAATAAGCAAATAAATACGGAATAACCTACTTTTTTCCAAAGCTTTCTTTAATTCTGATTTCAAATACGGTCATGGTTGCTGGTAATTGCATTCGGTGGCCGGTAATTGGGGTTTTTTCAACATTAACAATAAATGAAAAAAAAAACCAGACGAAACAAATCTAGCTACAAGCAGCATTCACTATTTGTTTATGAGAATAAATACGTGAACTAAGAAAATTCACCAAGTTAAGCCGGACAAATTACTCGACCGGTAATTGGAACTTTTACTCCATGTGTCTCGTATCAAATTGGTTAAAAACGGCACTAAATCGCCATTAGAGGCAATTCCGGGCCTGTTTATTACTTGCTTATTTCATCTCAAGCAAGTAAATTCCATATTGCTATAGTACCAAAACTATAGGTTTGCATAAATTGTCGATGATAAGTGAAACACTATTAAGCATATTTTGAGGACATTCAGTAGAAAACTTATAAAACATTTATGGGCAAAAAAGCGGAGTGATATAATATGGGGGCAGATGAAGAATATATACACGTCTGCTTCGCACTTAAAAAAATTGTGTAGTTTCCATTACTAACCAACAAAAAGCAAAACACATTTGTTTGAACCATTGCATTTCCTGGAAAAGTACATAATTGCATGAAATTAGCTCTGCGCATGACACGTACATAAGTAGTTTTTTACGCTATTCTGCAGCTAAGCAACAAGTATCGTTCGACTTGGAGTCCTAATAGCAATTCTTAGTATCATTAACGAGATTCTAAAGTGATCCGCACGATTACAACGACATACCGTTAAAAAACTCGCGGGAATACCGCCTCAGCGGAAATTTAAAGAGAGATGTGTGAATGTGTGCTTCACCTGATCTCGTTTGCAATGTTGACTAGTAACCGTAGGCCAAGTATGAACTTAATGAACTCTGGTTTCCGTTGACTATAGGACTAGAAATCCCAATTGGCGGCAATCGCCTGGAAATGGCTTTTGCACTTTTGCAGCGAAAACTCATTACGGCGCAGCGCTGCACGGTCTGGATTTGGCTATATCACTTCGACTTCAATGACAATTTCATTGCTGTGCTAACTAGAATTTACAATTTTTCGCCTTTGTATCTGTTCTGATCTGTACACCCACACGCATCGTTCTGATTAGGCGTATCAAATTCTCCGTTTCCTTAGACGCAAAATTTATCGCCAGGTAATGGCACCTTTATATGAGTACCTGCCACAAAGGCGATCACCTCAAAGATGATCTTGTCATGAATGCACATGTCTCAGTTCCCGTTCTTCTTATTATAAGAAGTTTTGAGGTGATTCTGTCTTGTGTGAAAATGCCCACCCTGTTGCCGACTGATGCATTTATAAAATGCTCTCAGATAATGCTGCCTAATCGTGTGTGACAAATCGATTAAGTCGAGGTTTCGGCCATGTCTGCGCAGCTAGACTCATTTCTAGACATTCTGCTGCGTTTTATCGTCACTTGAAAAGGTGAAAATGAACCTTTTGTCGGGCTGGAGATCATAACAGATCCTTTGTGGACGGCTTGTAATGGGCGGTAAGCAAACCTGATGTATGTAGGTGTGAAATGAACGAAACATTTGAATAGTTTTCGATTAGTTTTTTCTTGTTAGAAACTAATCGTTTTCCATTAAGCAAAGTTATGATTTCAATGAGCGTGCATAAAAATTTCTGGATAGTTGTCGAATGAATTTCTGTATCATCGTTCTTTAATTAGAGTTTTTAGCTCACTATGCGTCAGATAAATTTGTTGTGTGTGTGAGTGTTATCCAATACTATTATTAACATACATGGACTAATGCCAATTTTTCGTACAGTTGGGATTCAAAAAGGGAAATAGAAACAAAACATTGAGAGCACCTTTTGCTCTAAAGGTATTATATTACCGCCAATGAATACCTAAGGAACGTGGTTTGTGTGATTTCTAAACGCTTTACACAATTTTTTTAATTTTTAGAACCTAATGTTTAGATGAAAGATATTAACACTTATTATGATCGTCGTAGCTCTCCTTTTCTGTCTACACAAATTAGAAGCATAACAAGTGTTAGTGTCCTTGCATAGCATTACTCAACCTGCTCAATTCATTGACGATAGCACATGTTTTAATTATTAAGCTTCGTGCGTTTAATATAAGAACACGGCATGACCTATGACATAAACCAAAATCTGAGAAACTTTCCTTTGCGGTCATAAATATACAAACTTATGCTTACTCAAAATGTCAGACAAGGTGATTAAAATTTTGCTTTTGCAATTAATAGATAATAATCAACAAGGACAATTTGCTCAAAAAGAGTGCATTTTTGTTTTACTTACGAATAGAAAACGAACAACCTAAAGATTAAATCAAGACTGCTGATGTATCATTGGTTTTGCCTCACATCCTTTGCGAATATGTTGACTCAACAGTTATTTTGTGATGGGGCACACGGAGCGGATATTTTATAGAAATGTTCTCTGAAAGGCTATCTACAAAAGCATCAACAATTATGCAACGTGCAGAACTTAATTTCTCTCTCTATCACTTTTGGAGACCCAAGTTAAGGTGTCTACCATGCTGAACTTACTGGAAACAAGGCTTTATGATGGTGTATCAGAAATGAGTTCTTCGTGGTTAACTGATGATCTTATTTTAAAGAAATGAGACAACTTTGGGTCGTAGACGTGTTGACGTATTTTTCTTTGTATCAAGTGAGGATATTGTCAAGATCGTTATTCAATGATCTAAGCATGCGATATCGTTTTACACATGCCGTATCAAATGAGTAAGTGAAATCAATGGCGTCGTGATCGACAAAACTGTAGATGGGATTGAAAGAAGTGAAAACAGATCATTAATGAAATTTAAGAAGAGATTCGGAGAGATAACGGAGCCCTGGAGCACACCGGCATTTATAGGGTGAGGTCTAATACGACCCACATTAGGCGACTACATAAAAGTTTCAATCCATAATAGAAGAGAAGGAGAGAAACCACGAGCCTTAAGTTTGGCTAAAAGGAACAACATTCAAGACCCTATTAAATATCTAGGGTAATGATAAACTCATCAAAATTGTGAAGACTACGGTTCCGACGTTCCGTAAGAAAAGTCAGCAAGTCTCCAGTTGAGGGTCCTGCCCGGAAACCATATTGACAAATTGTGACCGTATATTTGCTCTCAATGAATCCATGCTGCCATGATATCACAACATTATCCCGGTAATGATAGTGCTCTATGTTATATATCACAGCAAATGCACTTTACAATAATTGGGCATATCATCACGATTCCCTTTTTATTTATGCAGTTATAACAAATAAGAACTTTTCCAGGTGTCAGGAAATACAGACCTCGATAGAAATAAGTTAAATAAAAACTAAGAACAGGAGCTACTACAACGCTTAAGAATAACTGGTATGGGACACCATCTGGTCCACGTGAACAACCATCATCAAGTTCAGAATCAGTACTAAATACAAGATCAAGGGAAGAAAGAGTAGTACAATAACACTTTATCATACAATTAAACTAATCAGTTTCAATCACAATATCATCCCTAGACTTTCTGAAAGAAGTTAGAAACTAAATACAAATCATTATAGAATCATAACCAGAAATTTGCTCATACCTCAAAGTATACCACACATATACCACAATAAGCAAAATTTCGATGGACGATACTGAACTCTCAACAAAAGTGAAAATATCTATTCAGAACTTTCTCGCGAATAAACTAGGAAATTATTTTGTGTTAGATTTCTCTGGAGGTTCTAGTTAATCTGAATTTTATTGAATTTTCTGCCGAAAACAAAAGTAAGGATTTAAGGATTACTCACAATATTTCATTCTAGAATTTAAGTTTAGATAAAATTCGCTTTCAGTCTTTAAAATAAAAACTATAGGGAAATCAATAAAATTAATCATTAGAGGTCAGGTCAAGTTTACTAGGAAAATCCCCTTCTTGCGTGAACAGAGCAGAACTGTTTAACTAAATATTTCTCTAACATATTTACAGAAGAACTTAAAATTCTTAAGTTAAAGTTAGAAATTTTTCATGTTTAGTTTTTAAAGGCTAATTAAATTGACTAATAACTGAGTGATATGGGGCCTAATTAACCAATCAAAATAATTCCAATAATTTTAAGGCGATATATAATATTTCTTCTCATAACAGTTATTGTATGGGAAGCTATGTGATTCGATTGGGTTTTTACATATCTCTATTTGCCTTGTCATGTATGTTTGTTCGACAATTGTTCGATACACTTTCGTGCTGTGAGGGATTCGTCACGAATTTAAATCGACGTTATTCAATACGCCCACAATTTTTCAATTACTTTCTTGACACCTTTTCAGAAATCTCAATCAAATGACGGTGTGATGGCCCACATTGCTTACGAGTGGCAGGCAGTGAGCGGCGTTTTTTAATCAAGCACGATACTCACTCAAATTCCCAAATTGATTTCAGCTACTGTTATTGGATTATACAATTATTGTGAACGGTCTTCAATTGATTTCGGCGGCACAAAATTGATGGCAAAGACAGGCTTGAATTAAACATTGAATGTTAGTAAACACCTCACTGCCCTGCGTTTTGCATACCAAGCCTCATGTATACATATATTTATATGTATGGACAAACTCCTTGGTATCGAAAGGTGAGAGAATATCTTGAGTAGACCAAAATTTCCATTAACATTTCCAGCGGCGGAAGAGTTGCAAGTTGAACTTGTTTTGCTGGCGCAGCGGATCGAAATTCAATTGGAACACGTCGCAAAGCAATGCCCATTTCGTATTTCGCTGATAATCACATCGCGCGCTGATCACCGTGATTACAGCTGATCAGATTTCGATACGTGATCTTGCTTCTGTGTGCCACAGAGAGGCCAGAGTCTTGCCAATTATCTCGTCTGGCTACGCGGTCTGTCTTTTCTGGTCCATTGCGCATCTCTTGCATCCTCAATGTGGTACTGAAGAAAAATCAATCAGAGGAAAAACGCATCTGGTTATGGACAATTGAGCCTCATTTATGATTACGCGATTTACTTAATACGAAACCAGTAGTAAGGTCACTCCGCGCCGGATTAATCAACTTTTCATAGCATCACTGCGTATATTTCGAATACGAGTAGTTCAAATACGTGACAAGATCGGTCTGCGTATCGCTTCCTGATGCTCTTGCGGTTGCCTGATTTGAAAATTTTTCAACACCTTGTCTTAATGGAAAAATTAACGAAAGTTGAATTTCTTTTATTCATTTCTTCATCCTTAGGCTTTGGAATATAATCACATGAGCTCTCGATTATTTTGTGCTTGTGGAACTATAATCTCAAAAAGAAATACTCTAAAAAGCGAAAGTGGTCACCCAAGACGTTAATTCAACGTAGATACATATATATGAGCATTTTTAAGAGGAAATGGGAAACATGTAAAACATCCTCTCTTGTTAATTAAGATGCATGAAGAGCATAGTTCAGGGAATGCTTTATAACTGGAAACATCTTGTACATTTGGCCTACCTAAAGCCATAGGTATACTACGATTGTCAAATAAAATGTATAGATAGACGCGGCTGAAAGTGGTGTTAGATTTCATTTCTAAAGGTGATGCAATCTATTGCCAAACGAAATGTGGTTTCCCATGCTTCCGATGCGATTTTTGAGTATGTCCTTTTGAATGCTGCTCCAGGCTTCTAAGATCGCATCTATATGAATTGGTGGGTATTGTGATAAATGTAGCTGACAAAGAATCTCCATAAATTCTCGATAGCACACCAATCCGGAGAGAAGCTATCCAAACGATGAAATTGATATTATTTTCCTAAGGCGCAACCTTGACCACAGCACTAGTATGGATTGCAGCATTATCCTATTGGAAAAACAGCATTTTTGTTGTAAAAATGACCGCAAATGATAACTCAAAGTTGAAATTCAGTCGCTACTAATCATTTCCGTGGAAATTATTGCTAATTGATTCTTGCCGAGGTGGAAAATAGTCCAGCCATTTCCACTTATGGTGGTCGGTAAGTTTTGTGCCTTGTTTATTTTGACTCTAGATGATTCTTGATTGAACTTCGAATTGAGTTAATGCTCACATTCAGGCTGCATTCCGATTGATTTGACTAAAGAATTTAGTGAAAGCAATCTGAGTAATTCGACGCTCATTCTGAACAGTCAGTTTCTTTTTGCACCTAGAAAGTTGCTTTTTAGGAATCCGTGCCCAAAGGGTGCCAACGGGAGCCTATTACTAAGCTTCCACTGTCTGTCCTCTTGTCTGTCAGCCGCTATAAAAACAAATAATGAAAATAAAATAAAGTTAAAAATGAAAGGGGGTCCTCATACAATAAACTTTTGTTTTTACTTGATCTAAAAAGTACCAAGTGTGAAATCTTGTACGATGGTACGGAGCCCTTCATATACGAGTCCGACTGTCAAATAGTTTTTATTGCAAAAGTTGCTAATCATTATCCAAAACGGAAATTATTAGATTTCCTAATAACAACTCTACCTGGATTATGTAGAAAGGTTCCAATAACTAGTTTATGATTTTTTTACTTGAAATTAACTACAACGTTAAACGGTATCCTCAATTATAAGTAAATCTATAATCAACAGAATCTTAATAAGCCACCGCTTTTCTCTTAAAATGTGTCGACATTCTGCAAGCTTTCAGTCATTAAACACATAGCTGCAAGATCATTAAAATCAACAAAAGCTTTTTACCACAACAGATTTCAGCACAATTCAATTACTTAAGACTTAACTAGTTGTTCGTGTGACCGACCGTACATAAATATATTTAGCCGCCTCGCTCGCCTGAGCGCAAAATATAGCAGAAGAGTTGCAAGAAAAAAGAAAACAAACATGCTGCAAACTAGCGGACTGTAGACGGCCGGCCGCAGCGGCAATAGACCGGGTCTTAGCGGATAATTGAAATCAACTCTTGATTACGGCGTAACACAGTCGAGAAGCGAAAATCCATTAACTGATCGAGCATTAAATTTTCACTTATTTCGCGTAGTTGTTTCCTCAAATGCGTCCGCTTTCCAAAAACTGCTTAGCAGATACTTAAGCGGACAGAAAAGCTCGCCAAAATCGAAAAGTGTTGCAAACTGGGGTCCGTCACCGTAAATGAAATAATTATTATTGGAACGGCATCTATGTAGGTAGTTCGGTTATGAAATTGTCTGTGAATTAAATTTCGCAAAAAGTTGGAAAAAACACTCGCGCTCAGAGTTACACATAAAAATCAGTTTTTAAGCTTTTCTAATTATTTGCAGTCGCCAGTCATGTGAATGTGGTTTCTTAACTTAACTAAAGCGGAAATAGTCGTTTTGTTTCGAATTACACCGGTGCAGCTAATTAAGTTTCCAAGTGCTCGCAAATTAAGTCACGAGACAAATTAACTCACAATTGCCGCTTATTATTAAAGTCGCTGTGCGAAAAGCCCTGATTTAATTTATCGATACGCCTTTTGTGCTCCCTTGGGGCTTTGCAGCACAAAAGCGTGCAGTGCAAATTTCTGAATATTTAATTGGAATGTAAGTGGTTTGGTTAGCGATATAGGTACCCGTAACAAATATTTGCTTGCAATCGGCCGTGATATATTTAAAGACGGCCACAATTCCGCAGTAAACAGATGTTGTCGTCACTGGGAATAGGTCATTTTGAAAAATATTATTCATTTTGTTTTGTTGAAATATTTCTGAATTAAGTCACGTAAGTTTAAATATCCGTCTGGTCTGAAAATCTCATCGTTCGCATTGCGCTATCATTGCATTCGTTATACTTTGATCAAGTTTCGAATGCTGAAAAATAAGTTGCGTAACTGGTGACCATCAATCTTTTTAATTCATCCTTTAATTGCCTTAAATCAGTTGCCCATCTGTCGCGCAATTAAATATTCATGTTTCTTGCTTTCTGTTTTTTTCCAACAATTATATATGGACTCCAAACCACTCATATTACAATATCCCTAGTTCCAGTGGGTTAATAGTAAGTGGGTGTCCTACTATCAGGAGAGCGCTCTAACCCAACGGCAAGCATTGTGTGGTTTTACTCCAGACTCAAAGAACTACAATATTAATATTTTTAAGTGAGCTTTAAATAGATATCAAACATAAGTTTATGCAAATGTACCTAAGTACATTAGAACTGCATTTTGTAAACCCCAGCGATCCAGTCCAGGATCACATACACGAGATCTACAGAGCTATCGGCCCCTCTTCTGCCAATTTCAACTCGGCTCTTTTCCTTGGTCGAGGGTTATAATGAGGATCTTAATATAACTAAGTGACCTAGCGTAAATTAGATGCAAAACTCACCGATCATTGGACTTCACTCTGGAACACAATATCTCCACATAAGAATTTAGGAAGAGTGACTAGTACTATAGTTCAGCACGATTCAGTTAAATCCTGACTGTGCAAATTCAAAACATGCTTTGAAGGCTGAACAAAAGCTAATGATCGTCAGATTACAATTCAAGGAGGGTAAGAAAGTCTAAACTACCAGCCAAGAAAGATAAAATCCTATATACATATTGAAGGAGCCTTCGACAACAAAAATTTGCAAATTTGGAAACTTTTTTGTTTAACGAAGGAGATGCTCGATTTCATACATATTCAATTTAGATCTACAATTATTACGGAAAGAACATCTACAAATTTTAAGTTCTTGAGTTTAATAACTTCTCAAGCTCAATCCAAATGCACAGTGAAGAATTTGTATATGGCAACAATGCAAAGGAGTTGCCTGATTTTACACAACTACGAACTGATCTTACTTTTTTCATAAAATTGCAATATAAAATTTCAGCTCTCTCCTTTTTGACTGTGTAGACAGACGGATGCATACGCAAAAATCAAAATGCGTCCCAAATAAATTTTGTATGTGTAAGTTATTTTCCTATACCAGTATTTTTTTCGTGTGTTGCAAATAGAAAGACAAACTTTTCCTTACTTCTTCAAAGGTATAAAATTAACAAGAGCTCCGGGAAAAAACGCGTCCATGAATTACGGGCGAAAAAATGTCATTCTGAAATAAATAACCCAAACCCAACGGACTTGATATTGTTTTTAATTTACATCAGAATTTAGCATTGCCAAACTTAAAAGTTAACAAGAGATTTAAGATGTGATATTGAAATACAAGTGGCTAGAGGTCCCAACGAAAAAGTATTAGCGATGGATTTTCTGGAAATTTTTGAGCTTAGCTTGTACAAAAAATAATATTGGCAAATGATGAATTGAGTTCACAGTTGAATTATATTTATGAAATGGCCGACCATGAATAAGAAAACTAAAAGTTTAAATAAAATTCATAAAAATAAAAATTAACTTAAAAATAGAAAGTATTAGAAAAATACGAATAGAAATTTATCTAATATGAAATTAAGAAACAAATTAATTTAAGATTGATGATGTTTCGTATTTGATTTTTTAAACCAAACGAATCACTAGTTTTAATCAGTGCGGTAACGAGTTAAACAACTCAATCCCTTGGATAAACAGCGTATGCGGATCACAATAGCGCGGAATAATGAAGTTAACAAAATGATTAAAGTAACGATGACATAAAACATAACTTCCTCAGAAAGATAAGATGGCTTACGATTCCGAATCCATCTACATGCAAATAGGAATTTAAAATCAGTGTCATGACTATAATAAAGAATATTACTAATAAAATGCGAAGGGTGATCATATCCTCGCAAGTTATATACAAATCGTAGATAGAAATATCTCTTGCTGATCGAATCAATAAATTTGCGAAATAAAAAGAGGTTTAACCAACCTAAAAAGCATTTACTGAGAAGTGTGTACTTTATCGATATACATATGTATATAAGATACAAGTTTCATTTACTGTTCAGGAATATAGTAATTAACGTGATAAGTTCGATCTAACATTGATGACCATGATTTAATTGCTAACTCTTCCAGCATAAGAAATAAGGAGTTATTAATTTTAATATCAGGAAAATAAGTACTATCACCGGCATATGCCCTCACAATAAGAGCTTGAGCAAACAAACGAAAACGTAGAGATTGGTTTTTATATGGTGAGAAGACTAACGGCCCCAAAATGGATCCCTGAGGTAGACCTTCAAGAATCAACAAATTATAAGACTGAAGACATTTAATTTAAAAAAACGGGGCTTTCTATGATAAATGCTTTCAATAAAATTATAGTAGACGCAATGCAACTCAGTAAAATGAAAAAACCGTTTTCACCTTCATCACTAGCTTTATGTATATCTTCATTGATTTTTAATATGTCATTAGTTCTGATATTCCGACTTCAAAGGTCAGAGTAATCCATTGCTAGAAAGACATGCATTAATCTGCCAGTACGTAAGGCTTTACAATGGAATGACAAGACACTAATTGGATGATATTCAGACATATTAGTATGAGTAGAGAATGCTTATAGCATCAGTGCCGATGGAATTAAGACTTAGTCGAACTGATAGCAGGTTACAATTTCGAAAGAGTTTCAAATTTGGTATCATTGCCATAATCAAAGAAAGAACTTAACTCATCAAGCGAATTATAAATTTAAATAGCAGAAAATGAAGAGTTAACGCTAAATGGAGGATTTAGTTCGTTAATATTTATATTATTAAAGTCACGATACCTACGGACTTAGAATTTCGTTTATTATACAAAGTTTTAAAGATCAAGTAATGATTAAAAATCATGGAATTGCGATAGAGAAAGGCGTGATGATATGTTGCGCAGAGAACGAAGCTTTTTCAGCAATAGATTCAATGCGAAAAGTATCTTATCGTTATTATCAGAAAGAAGGATGCCAATGTGTTAGTGAAATAAGTTGGTAAAAAGCTTACTAATTTAAACTATTTTCGCTTAATGCCACAAACATATACCGAATCCAATACAAATGAAGCTACAAGGATTAAAATAGCAGAACAACAAAACTTTTATTATAATAAGTAGAGCTGAATTATATTAAATAGCAAAGGTAGGCATCTGGTCTAATTCACGAAACTGTTAATTAATTGGATTTCTTATTCCAGTATTTCCATTTGATAAAAACAAAACTATTGACTGCAGCGTTTATCGGATGCTCTTCATTCATATCTTTCTTTTAAGGCTCATTTAAATAAATTTGGCGAAAAAATTTTGACAGTGCCCGATTGCAGAAAATTCGAGAATTACCTTACAAAGTCGGTAAATCTGATACTAATGGATTTTTGTAGGCCTTGTACTCAGAATAGTCAATCGAAAAATATCAACAAAAGTCGATAATATTGGTAACTCATTTTAGAGACAAAAGTATCAAGTCTTCTCTTTACGACGTTTGAAATCTCCGTTGTTAATTAAATTATGCCGAACTCGATTACGTCGAATCGGTAACTGACTAACACTGTACTAACAAGCTCGGGAAGCTGCTAGAAGAGCTTTTGTATTCCAGGTTTTACTTCTAACCTATTACGGTGAGTTTTAGTCGACGAAGAATAGAAAAAAAGCTGAATCGTAAACTTCAACTGTAATACTTTTATTTCCTTACCCATTTCCCTTGATATCAAGACCCGTTCACCAACTTAAAGAGGCGCACTTATATAATGACTTTGAATATGTGATTACTCTAAATCATCATTCAACAATTAATCGATCACTCACACTGATCACTAGATTTAATAATACGAACGAAAACGTTAAATAAAAAAATTTGAGCAGAAATTTAACGTGGTCGCTCAGTTTCGGCTATGACTAGAAAACTGTTCATAACTTATCACATTTCTTTGCTATCAAAGGGAATAGATTTATACATGCCACTTAAAAACGTTTCCGGAAAAGGATTGAAAAGGAAACACTACAAAATCTTGAATTTCAAAATCCCGACAGTTTCTAAAATCCCGAATTACAAAGGGAATGCGAAATGTAGTAACTGTGGTGTATATATGACCCAAGTGCATGAAAATGGATTTTCTGGCGGCTAAAAGGTCCGGAGAAAGTTTTCTGAATCGGGAAAAAAGTACACCAGCAGATAGTACCGGGCACGACCTTTCTTTTGATATGCAACATGCCCCCCCCCCACTGGATTTTCCTAACCCTACCCTACGAATTGTAGTTGGTAATAAGCTGAGGCGAACAGTGAAACCCGTTTTTCGATCGAACATCACCATACCGAGTTAGAGCCGTTCTAAGGTGCGAAAATTTAGTATGTTCCTCAGAGGGAAATACTAAAATGTGAGTATGGAGATGGCTCCGAGTATAGGAGTGTGGATACTCAAACTTCTTCTCCTAAGGAATTCGATTCCGCACTAGATTTTCTAAAATGTACTAGATCAACTTTGACCCCTCCCCCGCAAGCCTTCCGTGCTTAATTGGAATAAACATTGTTAATAAAGTATGTTCAAAGTATCGTAATGCATCGTTCAAGACGTCTCTCGTGTGTGGAAGTGTCCGGTGTAAAATGGGCATTCCCCTTTTCAGAATTTAATAATTCCGAATCATAAAATACCCAATTTCAAGAATCCCGCATTAAATTAATTTAATCTGTTTATTTGTAAAAGATGCTTCATTGAAAAACTTCATCTGGTTTTTTAAGAAAATTATAAGATTATATATGTGGAAATATCTTGCGATTAGTTCAGCTGCTGTAGGTATATGTAACAGAGTAAAAAAAAAAGGTTTCAAATTTTTGTTCGAACTTAAAAAATATTCACATACTTAACTGAGAGAAATATTATGGACTACCATTTTAAGATATTATATTTTTCCAAGAGATCCCCACCTTTTTATGATTCTTTTAATCTTCTTACATTTTTGCATTGACGACTTTTTCAATGGAATTTTCGCACCCGATTTTACCTTTCCCACACTTCTTTTTACAACAGTAATTTTTTTAACAAAATTCTGAATGAGTTCATAAAGATCCACATTTCTGTTTCCAACTACGATTTTTAACCGTCCATGCCAGGCTTCAGCATTATTCTTAATACGATAAAAGTTTCTGAAATGCTGTTTGTGACTGCCCAAAATTGTTGATCAGATCGTGGATGATCCAGATATATAATTTTCTTTAAACCAGACCTTTTACATCATCATCATCTAGCTTATTATGCTAATCTGTGTAATAGTTACAGATTTCATCAGATGGTATAAAAGCTAAGGACCTTAACATGCGCACTTGAATACAAAGTGCATCTACATTACCATATTTAAAGGCAAGGCGCCATGTTTTTGCACGCGACGCCACATAAGTTGCCCAAAATGAAAAAGACAATGACAGGCGTTGTTGAGAAAAAGTTCTTAGCCGCAGATGCGATAGATTTTTCGAAGTCAGTGATTATAAGAAAAGGATTTGATTTGACATAAGAATTGCGAATACAATGCCTCAGTCATGACACTTATAATATTAAGAATAGGATCATTTGGCTATCAATTTTCCGGTGAATACAAAAAAGTTATTTCATTACTTTTGAGACTACATAAAAGATTTCATCCATTAACCATCACACTTAGTTTGCAGTATTATAAATTTATCATTTTCCAATTGGAAATCCTTTAAAATAGAAAGTTCACCATCAAGATAATTAAATAAAGGCGAAGGCCCAATGTACGTATCGCATCCGGCGCGTTTTCAGTTTCTTTCGCAGCAGACGCGTGTAGGTTTTGAGCAAGACCAAATGGACGCATCGCGTAGGTACTCTTAAGATTTATTTGTAAAAATAACAAGTAAAAAAGTTAGAATTGGTTTACGACCAATACTTACCATACCCTAAATGAATGCCTGTAAAAAATTTCGTATGGTCATCGTTCTATGCAAGTTTGATTTCTGAAGTGGTTTTTCGCATATATATCTAGAACGGTTCGTCGAATAGAAAAACTGATTACAGCCAATTTTATAGGGTTTCTTATTCTGAAGAAGTCTGTAGTACAATAGATATGTCTAGGACTGATCTTTTCCACAGTATATGTAAAAAACCCAAACTTAAATATGGCAACACCAAGAAGGGGCTGCCCGATGTATTCCATTTTTGAAATTTTATTTGCTATTACTATGAAAACACCATGTACCAAATATCAGCCCTCTATATCGACGCGTTCTCAAGCATGTGTCCAAATATATAGTGGAAAATGGAATTTTTGTACGGCAACCCCACGAAGGAGTTGCCCGATTTGTCTCATTTTCGAACTTTTTTTTTAAAGTCCATGTACAAAATTTCAGCTTTCTAAGTGAAAGCGTTCTCGAGATATCGTGCGCACAGACGGATAGACGAACAGACGGATGGAAGAACAGACGGACGGATGGACGGACAAACATGCAAAAATCAAAATAATTTTTAATATGATACGTGGGTGTCCAACCCATTTTGCTCTACCATCATTATTTCTAGGTGTTACAAACAGAATGACAAACTTAGTATACCCTCTAGATTACATCTATGGTATAAAAAGTGATAGAAAAGCTTGAGTTATTAATTAAAAGTGAAATACTGGATATATCAGATGTGACAGTTCTTGTATTTTCAGCGTACCAAGCATGTAAATAGTTTAAATTAATCAAAAGCACTGTCAAAGAGTCTGCCGCGCGTTAAAAGTAGAACGTTGCTCTACTTTCGCGTCGAATCCGGCAAGCACGAACTTAAACGTGTATGTTCTATTGAACAGTCCAGGCGACGCGACGCCTGCAGCGTTCATTGGCAGAACATGGGATTAGAAGGCACAAATGATGTACTGGATGTGCAGCATGGTTATTAGACCCTCTGCTTAAAAACCCAGCGGCTTGCCTTTCTAGGAATAAGTGGCACCAATACCTGCATTATAAGAGCCATAAACCAACCATTAATATCCACTCATACAGTCAAGCTACTCTCTAGGCTTTAAAAGTCTGCTCTAATAAGTCGAGGATAGTCTCAGAGTGTCTGCGAACCCTTAAAAATTTATGAAGGAGAAACAAAGTTATCCTTATGTGTCTGCCTAGACGTGAGGGCCATATAGGAAATGAAAAGAGGAGCAGAAACTGTTGTTGTCGGACCAGAGCCATTTTGTGGCACTTCAAAGTATTACCTCAGAGCTACTCTGAGTAGTTGGGAGAATAAACAAAAGAATCTTTTTTGGGAAAGACTACAAGGACTTCGTCAGGCAAAAAAGTTTATTGACATCTCTGGCGCAAAAGCAAAGGAACTCCTGCTACTTAGGAGAACAGAACTCAATATCATTACAGAGCTGTTCTCAGGCTATTGCCCATTGAGGTATCACCTATACAAGATAGGCTTAGCTTAGGATGCTCATGAAACCTCGGAGCCCTTGCTTTGCAACTACGAAGCATTGGCCAGCCGGAGGTTACTCCATTTAGAACATCCTTTTCCTCCACCAAACTATGTGTGGAACCTAAGTCCAAGATTGGTATTAGACGTTATTAACGGTCTATAACTGAGAAGGGAGTAAATCGAACGGGGACTCACACACAATAGATCTTCCAGGTCGCAGTGAATGCGAACCCAACACCTGCACACCCCTCCACAAATCTAATCTAACCATCAAGATACTTAAGATCTTCAGCACTGTGCGATTGTGCTTCTTTTAATGCAGAAGAGCATGCTCGGCAAATTTTTAGATTTTGGACGTGTTTCGTTCGTAAATATACGCGGCTTTCACTGCTAATTTATCGAATACCGTATTGTTACGTGCTATAGAAAAGGACAAGCGACACGCATTTTTTGTGACAGTAAACAACTTTAGGTTCGGCATATCGATGTTTCTGGAATTGAATCTTCGGGATGATTCTGGGCAATTTATAGAGTGTATTACAGCACTTCTCACCGCCAGGAGTGTGTCTTGTCTGTGGCTCAGACAGTGCAGTCGAGGTAGTAAACAGCTGAAAGTATTGAAATGTGATAAATACAAGACTAGCGATAATTGGAGTAGAGTTGATTTGTGATTGTTTTAATCTTGACCAAAATAAACAGTATAGTGTAATAAAGAGAGCTTGTGAATCATATTTGAAATATTTTGTTTTGAATAACGAACTAATGCCACGCTCGTAACAGTATTATCTATGAAGGTCGTAGTAAACGCGTTCTTATTTTGATATTCTTAACACTTGCACTTTTATTTAAGCACTTCTTTTTCAAAAGCAAGCGAATCGTGGGAATGTTTCGACGGATTTATATCCACTGTTTGCTCAACGTTTGCAGGATTTGTTGTACCGCGTCCTTTGCGTATTAAGGTTTTTCCTCCCAAATGTATTTATATTTAATCTTTTTCTCTAAATGATAACTACAACCGTCAATCAGCAATTTCTCTTTGCACTTATTTGAAGGAATGACACAAATATTTATTTTCTCTGAAATATGTACCACTCTTCGATTTCAAGCCAGAACTGAAGACAACTTGTAGGCGACTTATCTGTTTTTGACAGCACGCACAATAGAATCAAAACATTTTTTATATGCCGAAATAAATAACAATTATTTGCAATAGATTGCAAATGAGTTCTATTATTGGCACGATATAATCAACATCTGGTAAAAGAATGTAATAATTTCTCTAGCATTGCAAAATCTCGAAGTATTTATACATACATTACATTATACATCTGCGATGACAGCACGGCGGTTTTGATTTCTTCCAAGAGATTTGTATACTCTGTAACATATAACCTACAGCAGCCTAACATTTCTTACATATTTCCACATATATAATATTATAATTTTCTTAAAATATGAAATGAATTTTTTCAATGATTCAATATATTAAATTAATTTATTGCGGGATTCTGAAATTGGGGATTTTAAAACTCTGGAATTAACTATTCGGGATTATGTAGGTAACCGGATTGAACAGTAATACCAAGACAGGAAGAAATAGTGGCACCACAAAATATTAGAAATACATGGAGCTGTTAAAAATTGAATGAAGGAAGGAAGGAAGATCTTCGAACATAAGGTAAAAAAAGCAAACGATTGCCTTTAAAAGAATATAAAAAATAAAATAAAATGAAAATAACAACATTATTTATGCACAACAATTATGTTGAAGAGGCAATCGAAGCCATGAGTCCTGTAAAAGATGTGATAACCCTATGCAAAAAAGACAGATAACAAGAGAAAATTCCAGAACATATTTTATGGTTCTGGAATTTTTTATTGTGGTTCTGAGCGCATGTCTTGGAGGGAAACAAAGATCGGAGGTGGCACATCGGAAGCCGTTAAAAACGTAAGATGAAGTATCATATCCCTTTAAATACATTTTAAATTCTTTTTGTTGTATTTATTTTCGAATCCATGAATTCCATGTAATATGTCAACATATAAGATAAAAGGAAGAGTTTTCTAGCGTTTTTCATCATCAATTTTTCTATACCTAATATGACAAATCTTGGGAGTTGTCAAATTTGTTGAAAATCTAAAACTGGAGAGATCCTTTAACTTTTATTAATATTTCACTTACCAAAATAGTTTTATTTAAGTACTTTTTAGCAGAAAGAAGTCTAATTTTTTATAAATTTCACAAATTACAAGCAAACTAAAAAATATCTCTGCTAAATATTCCTAAAAACACATTTGCTGGCTTTTGAAAAAACACTTCATTCAACACGTCCAATGTATTTGTATCTCAGGTATCTGTATGGAACAATTAGCGATCTACAACCATTTTGATTATGTACGTTTCTTCTGAACAATCGGAAATACGAAACTTTCTTTTCATCTTAAGATATTCCACAAATCCCCAAATCCACAAAATCGAGTCGAATAATAAATTTTAAAATTGTGACAATTTGAAGTGTAATAGATTTATTTTGTGCGCTAATAGCATGTTATACAACACATTTAATCTGCTCATAAATTAACAACTTAATTAAAAGCGTGCAGAATTGTTATCTTCGAGTCTCTGAAAACTTCACTCTTATTTACATATTATGTAGTACGAGTACCTAGGTAATTGGGTTTGTTGCAGCAGGATACTTTAAAGTATGTTTACATTATTTTTATGGCTTTAATGCACGAAGAAAACCTAGTTTTGATGGAAATGTAGTGCAAATGCATTTTTTTCATCATTTATTTTCAGTTATTGCACACATAGTGGCTGTTGTGGAGTTAATTAGAGAATCATGTTGAAAAAATTAATGATTACTGATTTACGAGAATCCAACTAGGCTAGTACTTATTAACTTATTCACAAGTTACTCAAATTAGTGGAGGATTTAATTTTGCTTAATTGTACTATTTGAATTTAAATTAGCGGTGCTGCTTTGGATATCCAGAAGTAAGGCAAAAGGCAATTGATTTTGCATTTATTCCTTAGTCTGCTCTAGGTGCTTAGCGTGCATTACAAAGAAAATCCATTAACATCCTGACTACGTACAACATTCGTGATTAGGAACGTTATAAACAGCGATAAAATTATACAAAATAATGAAAAAACAAACAAAAATTAAAAAAAAAAACTTAAACAAGCTGAGGTTCACAAAACTCTTTCAATAATGAAAAATGATAAATAAAAATGTGCCACATGAACGAAAGAAACTCGCATAAATTGTAATTAGTATGTTGATGAGTTAAAACAAATAAAGGCCCATAATTTGTTACATTACTATTACTGCCATTGTCATGCAAAGGAATAAGGAAGCATTCAGGATTTAAGGCAGATACCCAGAAGAAATAGATAAGTTAAATAAATAACAAAAAAAAGATAAATAATCGTAAGTTAAACTCAGTAACTTTCCTCTTGCGGCCGGATGAGATACTATCAGTCATATTATATTCGGTTGATGTGAAAAAAGTCGACAGAGACCTCCTCAAGCTCACTTATACATATGTAAGTTGCATTTTCATAGCTTGTTACTTTTGTTTAGATCAATCCGATCATACAGTTCAGATAAAAATTCAAAGAAGGTCAGAATGCTAGTTTTTACCCTTCAATTCAGCGAGAAAGTTTTTGAAAAAGCTTTTGAACTGCGGATTGGCCAGATTACAGAAAGTTTTATCCGATCATAGAGGATAGTTTGCTATTTTCTTGGAGAAATAACAAAATACCAGATAAAATTAACTCAATGGTACGAAAATTTAGTTTCGAATCAAGCAACAACAAATTTTTATTGTTTCTGACTGACCTTCTACTGAAAATTACATAGATTAAGTTTTGCGAATAAATAAAAATGTCGTCATGTTGGTCAAAGATCATTTTTACAGACAACGGTGGAATGAAGATATGGACTCCTTTTGCAGCAACTGGAAAAACAGAACTTATATGGATCCACTAGAAAAATAATTCCGAAAAGGCGCTGGAAATCATCAGGGTTGATTCGCCTGAAGAATTAAGTGATAAGGTTAACTATTGGCTTTTGAGAGAAAACTATTGACGATCTCAATTACAACACGAGCTTATAGAAATGGAATGCAACCTGACAGTATTCTAGAATGCATAATGACTAAAAAGAGAAATGGTTGGTAATATGAGAATAATTTAACATCTCGTTGTAATGCCGAACAGGATATTTGGTATGAAATATCCAAAACTAAGTCGGAAGAAACTTTAACAAGTAATCGCAATGGTACGGTAATATTTAGTTGTTCAGTTATCTACTAAGTTTCAACTGTATTATAAATGACAATGATGGATCGAGTTGCTTTAAGCACATCCATAATCTCACTGTCTTGAATAAAAAAGCTAAGAGCTGTAAAACGAAAAAAAAAGTGAAAAATCGACTTATAACAAGAACAAAATCTAATGACAAAATATTTAATCATGTCCAATCAATAACCACTAATTTGTAATCATGACTAATGACTCGCAGACTAATATTGATTACTATTGAATTTCATTCATATTCATGATAACTTTAGTAATCCAATTCGAAATGAGTGCCAAATAAGTAGAAGTTTTCAAAATTGAAAATAGATTGATCGGATTTGCACAAAATTGGTGTCCAAACACTTTTCGGCCGTCCAAGTGTAATGCAACCATTTCTGCCTTGGACGATTGATATAACTATGTACTTCATTGACAAGAATAATTTTTCGACCGGGGTATAAACAAAAAAATAATAATAATTCAACCATGGATATTACCAGACCCATCTCTCTAGCTAAATAAAAATCGCTAATATAAGCAAGGCACCTTGACGGGTCACAACTTCATTCAAGTATTGACAGAAAAAGGATTTTAAGAAAAAACTTACAAATAAATCCTACTAAAAATCGACAAATCTTGCAAGAACAAATTTCTCAAATTGTCGTGTTCAGCTTTTAGTACAAGATAAATTGTTTATTAAATATAGATACTAACACAATACAGGGCTCCTTAAAACTTGACTTTTAAAGAGCCAGGGATGCCAGAAAATTTTTAATAATCAACAAACTGGAACAGGCTATAAAAAAGTATAGATAGAAATAACGCAGAGGTACGTTTTAATTCATTTTTCAACTCCCTTTCTATTTTAAGTGACGTCGTAGAAAATCGGAAAATTGGAAAAAAAAACAAAAATTAAAAACGAATTAGTCGGAGTCTAAGACCAATTCTTATGATACTTTGTATGTTCACCTATCTGTGCAAGTTTGATTTTTGAACTGGTTTTTCGCATATATTTCTAAAACACAGTAAAAATGATTACAACAAATTTCAAAAGATTTCATATTCTGAAGAATTTTTCAGTACAATAAAACCGTCTGGGACTGATCGTTTTTACAGTGTACGTACAAAACCTAAATTTTATATGGCAACACCAAGAAGGGGTCGCCCGACTTAGTCCATTTTTAAAAATTTTATTGACTATTGCTATGTAAGAACTATGTAATAAATTTCAGACAGACGGATGGACGCACAGAAATTCAACAATCAAAATGACTTTTAATATTATGCGTAAGTGTCCAATCTATTTTGTTCTACCTCTACAGTTCTTTTCGTACAGCAAAGGCTAAGCTAGTTAGAAGTGGGATGTCCAATCACATTTTGAGAAATTGTTTGACGTAGTTTGGTGTTAAGCTTTCATCTACAATATCAAAACCCTTGTTAATAGAAAAACAAACCCAATAATGGTACTCATGGGCAACTAAGAGCATCAACAGAGATCGGAATAAATTGATGTCTACAGATGAATCATCTTTTTGGCAATAATAACCTGTTGACGTATCCGGGTAAAACCATAGTGTTTTACGGTTCCTAAACACCCAGCAGAGTTTCATGTTTGGGGCTGCTTCTCCGCTAATGGATTTATTATTTGCCAGGACTCTAAATGCGGCAAGAATGGTTCAATTGTGTAAAATTCGATTGCATCCTTCTGCCGAAAAATGCTCGGACCAGAAAACGACGGTTGTATTCTACAAGAGGATAATAATCCGAAATACGACAATCGGTTGTGTAGGTACTCGCTAAAAATCAGAAAATGGCATTAATAAAATCGATTGCTCGGCACTGATCGCTGACGCCTAGCCAATCGAAAACGTTTGGTGTCTCATGAAGCTAAATTTACGAGGATACAAATCTAAAACTATTAAACAGTTTAGAAATGGTTTACGTCGTGCTTGGAGCAGAATATGGGAAAAACTTAAGTAAAAGTCAAGCAATGTATCAAAGTCCAAGATACTGGATGAGTCTTGAAAAAAAAAATCACATAATATTTGCCTTACTTATACTACATTTTGTCTTGTTAGACAGACTGTGAATTATTTTTTTATGTTAATTTTGCCCATTACATATTTTATTACAGATCTAAAGCATTTCCAATATGGAAAATAATTCTTTCGAATCTTTTCAATTTTTCCCAATCAGTTGGTTGAGGAATACAAAGATAGCTAAGGCGATCAGTGATGTTTGTTGGAGAATAATTTTCCAATATGTTACATTTGTCACTAAATTTCACAAAACATTTGTAAAAATAATCATGTTAACAAAACCAACAACAAACTCAGATGTCAACACAAGTATACCTACATGAGGCATAAATTAGAACAAGCGAGCATACATATAATAATAATAATTATTATTATTATTTATTTTTCCCATGCTGGAATCGAACTCACAGATTTTAGAATCAGTCATTGATGGAGAAGTGACGAATTTTAAAAACTTTTATTTTTAACGATTCTAAATTAAATCATAAATATAATAAATAATACAAAATGCATACATTAATGAGTACCTAATACTCAAAAGATTTATTATTTATTGTAAATTTCAATTGGATAAAAGTGAATGATTTGCTGGAAACCTTATGACAAATTCTTCACTGGGAAGTTCATCAATATATATTTTGTGATACTTAGTTTATTTTATTACGTCATAAAATATTTTACTTTATACATGGTACAGAAATATTGGAATCCTTTCGCTGATTTATTTACTTCTTCCTGAATATTAAATTTTCTTGCGTTATAGGATGATGAATTACAGTTATGTGCGTAATTTAGTTAAAATGTTTAAGACACAATTTTTTATTTCTTTTTTTTTTTTTGTATATGTCACCACATCCATTGAATAGTAGTTGAGATTTTAGAGCACTTACTAATAACTCCAAAAATTTTCTTCCAAAGTTTAAGGGAATGTGAAAGATTCAAATGCGGGCTGTTGCCAGCAATGACCGACAGAAAAAAGTATTAATTGTGGGAAGAATATCTAATTATATCAAATCAATTCTTGATCCATTTTATACAACCTAGCTTACTTACATTTTAAGAATATTATCGCCCTTTGGATAAGAGATATAAGTATCAGGAACGCTACATCATCAGTTATCATTTATAGAAGGAGGATATTCTACCTCGCTTTTCCAGCCTCCGTATTACACTGATCAGGCCAACTTGACTATGTACTTTTGTTGTTCATCAAAAACTATAATTAAGTTAAAATTCCTGATTTAAATTGCGCTCTACTGGTATTGACATCATCCCTTTTGTAAAAGACATGAGATATTCAGTGACCTTGTCTAGTATTATTATCGTTCCCTTAATTATATTTTTCTAGTTGTGCTCAAAACTTGTTTCCCAAACCTAAACCTCTGGAGACCATTTTGGAGGAATCATATAAGATCTATGGAATGAAAGCGATTATTTACTTATTTATTTAGATTTGTAGAGAAAACTTTGCAGGTCAACTCGAAAAATTGTTCGAGGTAACCGAATATCAGATTCTCTACGTATAGCGCTGTAGTGATACTACACACCATTAGACTCTGAACTTTATACAAAATACCTCAAACATAACTCATAAGTGTCCTGGGGAGTAAAAGTCAAGAAATAGATATTATTGGTTCCAAGGAAATTTTTAGTTTATTTTTCCTAGGGATGCAAAATTGTCAGTTGTCCTGCTGGCATTGGAGAGCCTAAATTTTTGTGTGACAGAGTGAGAAAACCAATACTAGTCAAAATTAAATAATTCCACTAATTTTTCAAATTCATGCAAAACTGCAAGAAAATACTTCCGACAGCGAGACAAATATGTATGTAAATGCACTGACCGATTTCCTAATTATCGTGGTAACATACTTATTATTTTCAGTGGAGTAAAACCTTTTCTTTCCGGTAGGAAGAAAATAACTGATTAAAGTGTAAACAAACGCTATTGCTTCAACCAAAACCCTCGAGAAATACTTCCGAAGCCATGAAAGCACCATGAGAGCACTAACTTAGTCCTAACATTCTAAAATATTTGCAGTGTTCTTATGTAAAACTGACAAAAGTTCGATTTGAATAGCTCCTGCGCCCTAAACTACTGTTCATACATAAAAATTGTTTTGTGATAATCTTAAGCTTGCTTCCGTATCCTCGCGAACGTAATCAAATTTTTATTTCTTTCCTAAGAAAACTATTTAAACTAATTTATCTTAACCAAATGCCTACAGATTCGGACTTCGGCCGCACATACGCTATTGCAACTATTACTCAGCTGAGACTTACTGAGCGTAGAATTGTAAGGTTACTTTTAAATCACAAATATTTAATTATTTTGTTAAGTAAGGTACATACATAAGTGTAGCCTTTGGAAGGTCAGCAGCTAAACTTAAGATCACTGTAAGACTATTTTCTTGTGCGGATAGTAGCTTAGGAATTATGACATCCATATAATCAATGAAGTGACCATTCCATTATAATCAATGTAAAATATTTTAGAGAATCGGACTAGCACGCACACATATAAATTTCTGTTTCATTGCTTGGGAGGGTTTTGCCTCACCTCAACTGTCATTCATACGGAACAATAGTCTTAAAATTATTTTTACCTTCACAAAAGTGGTAACCACCTCTACCATAATTAACCGATAAAAACTACGATTTCCCAAAAAAAAAAAAACAGCAGCATGAGTGTCATCTTATATTAAGGCTTAGTTTAGGACTCTTGTTAGAAAACTTGTAGCAGTTTTCCGATTAACTAACATTTTTCTATAATTTTCTTGCAAGAGGTACATATAAAATTTCATATAGCTGTCTCTTTTCGTGTCACTGTGATTCAGTGTAAAACAACCCAAAATAAAGTTTTGAGTCTTTAACTAATGTGTGCAGAAGTTTTGATAAAAGTGGAAATTTCATTAGCACTCAGATATTGTTAGAGCTCTTTCGTTAATTCAAAACGAAATATGTATATGCCTTGGGGAAAATTATAGTATATTTGATGTAATGTGAGGTGAGCGCGAATGTTTCATAGGATGCACCTCTTGGAAATTTTGGATAAATATAAAACAAAGGACAATATTTATAGCTACGAGATACAGGGTTCACATTAAACGAGAGAATTCCTTCCGAATCATAGTTGGAAGAAAGTTTTTTATTTTGTAATTTGTTTCACTTTTAAAATCTCTTTATCTTATGTAATGAAAATAGTAAGTACACTTTAAAAAGTGGGCTAAATTGGGCAATCCCTTACTGGTGTTGCCATACGAAAAGTTGAGTTTTGTTGTGAAAATGATCAGTTCCAGACGTTTTCATTGTATACTGTGAGGTCCTTCAGAATATAGAATCCTATGAAATTTGTCGTAACATTTTCACTATCCGACAAATCGTATAGATGTAAAAGCAACTTTAGCAATAAAATGTGCAGAGAGGGCTGACCTTGCGAAATTACATACAGCTATTCGTCTTAGATTCTAGGGTATCGTAAGAAATGCTCTTACGCTTAACTTTGGATTTTTTCCTTATTTTAATTTTACTTGAATGATTGAAAAAAAAAATTGTGTTATTCGTGGTTAAGAAGTGAAAAGAGCTGCATAACTAAGAATTTTATTCGCTCCATTTAATTTTTTTCTAATTGGCAATGTCTCTAGAATGTTTGGTATAAAAGAGAAGTATATATGCAAAGGACTTTCCTTTGTTAAGTCTCTTATTTCATGCGACGCATGCTTATTAACATTTAATAGAGACAAATGGAAAGGTGTAGCGAAAATTGTAAAGTTTGGAGTAAGTTGCTAATATTAAAAAAATCTGTAATATCTCTTTAGAAGGATTTCGTTTATGCATATTTCGGCAATAAATTATCCAAAAAATCTTGGAGCAATTCCATCCGGTCTTAAATGATTGTAGTAATTTTTTTTTTATTCTTAATCACACCGTGTATAAATTTTAGTAGTCCTTTATGAATGCAGCTGTAAAACTCCAAAAATAAGTAATGCCCACAAAGAAAAAATCTAGATATTCGTTGTTTTGGGCAGTATCGAGCAGAAACAAAATTATTGAGATTTTATATCGAGAGGGGCAGTAGAATGCTTTGAGAAAAAAATCCTAAATTAGATTTGAGCCTACTTTTTTCCTGGGCTCTACCAGAAGTTCGTTAATAAGTAAAATAAATTTGAAAAGTCGTACCTAAATCGAAAGTCACTTGTTAATCACACAAACGCATCTCTTTTAAAAGATCTTAAAATGGAAATAGTATTACAAGTAGGTAGGTAAGGGTAATCGAACTCCAAAACCATCGATCAAAGTTTTCATAAAAACAAAATCGGAAGACAAATCTCCACGCACAAATTCTGTTTTTCATACTCTCTTGAAACAATTTCTCACCTTTCCCTTAAGTCTAGAACACAAACAACGACATATAAATACCTGAACTGTCATCACCTTGTGATTCGTCGAAATTTTTGGTCGTCATCTGGAAGAGAGCATCCAGCGGAGTTCCGTTGGGTTTTGTTTTTTGTCCACTAGAATTACTGCTACTACTTTGACCACCGCTTCCGCTTCCTGCTCCTCCGCTGTGGGGCGAATGTCGGTGGTGATTTGAACTATGATGATGCAAATGATGGTCTGATGACAATCTATTGGAGATTTCAGGGGAGCAGCAGTCACTAGCAGCGGAACTAGAACGTTCCGATCCACTTTCTGAAGGAATGATTTCCATACTGCTCATATGCCTAAGAAGCTGTGCCTGGGCATTTAGATGCTCCTGAAGTTGTCTTTGATAATCCAAAGCTAACCTATGTTCATAATGAAGAAGGGCAGGGGGGAGGAATGGTCGCACAGGAACAGGACCTCGTAGGTGATCCCATGGTCGAACAATTTTCGTCGGCTGCAGGTGTAAATGATTATTCTGTGGAATTTGCGGTGCTTGCTCGTGTCGGGTATTTGCTTCATGACCCAAAATATCTGCGATGGAAAAACTTTTAACACCGTCAATATTGGATTTCTGCGGACTAACAGAACGTTCACGGCTCTCAATCATTTTTAGTTTTTTCAGAGGCATAAAGTAGTCATCACCGCCATTTCGTTCTCCAGGCGGAGGACTGGGGGCACCAACAGAAATATCCGATCCTGCCGGACTAGCAGGGCCAGTCGAAGGTGGACTTGTACACAACATTTTTTCTAATTCACTTAAGTAAGTAATCTTTTCGCAGTATTCCACTAATTGTAAGGCTAGTCACTTCAGTAACTCGCAACTCTGGGCACTTCTGATTGCACTATTTTCCATATTTTTATCACTGATCACTTCAGCATCGATCACTTTTGTACCTAATAATTAGCATCATCGGATGCAATAAATCACTGCGAATTGGTCCAGATGACGCGACTACACCACTCCACTACAGAGCACAGCGCGCCCGATTCTGATTCGAAATCAATCGTAAAAAACTCCACGCAAGCTTACCAGTCACACTAACGACGGCAAAAAGTCTCAAATTGCGATAACGAGGTAACCTCTCACAAACGTTACCAACTTCCTTCGTTAACGAGTGGCAACTGTTCCCCGTATGCCAATAGTCTAGAAAATTGCTTATAATCCGGTTTGTGGCATCGCAACACCTCCCATCTGGGGCGGTTACTTCCAATTCAACCAATCACATTGGGCTGCTTGACTGCAATGGTGGTTGGCTGGGAAGTCACCGTAGCATTTAAGTGTCATGTCGGCGGCTTTCTTTGACTTCAGTCTGACAAAAGCGGAAACAAGACCTAGGCCGTTGGCACATAACAGGAACAAAACGAACCACCATCCTATAAATTTGTTGGTAGAGTCTAATTAATGCCGGGCAAATTACCGGATTGGTGCCTTCTCACTTACTCTTGACAGATATCGGCGTTAGCCCTCTCATTAAGGGAGTTATGCCGACACGGACGGCGCGGCGGTGGTTTTTTCTTCTTTGAGAGTGTTGCATGCGCTTTCCACCGCTAATGAGTGATCGGGTGGGGTCATGCTCCTCTAATTTGCAAGGATGAGGTGATTCCGAGCTGAATCGGACAAAAAGCATAAATCGGAACTCTAACTGCCTCCTGTTTGTGTCTTGTGTTGTGTGCGAGGCGAGGTAAACGATTTAATGAGGAAAAATTGGTTTTCGGAAAGTTTAATGACGTATTGTGCCGCTGAAAGCGATGCTGATAAACGCAGCCTGCTAATTTGTGGCGGTTTCCACTGTTTCCATAGTTTTCTGCGAGGCCTAAAACTTGGTTCATGGCTGCAAAGGCGATTTGTTTATTTAGCAAAGAATGGCGATTCTTGGTGACTATGCAATTTCGACTCGGGTGGAAATGGTGCGGGTGCGTTACAAAATTTAGACATTTTCCGTAAATTTGAATTACATTTTTTTTCTGCAAGTAAATATTGTAATTTCTGGGAAAGGTGCAGTTGTTTTCTTTTTTCATATGGGTGTTCTTACCAGATTTGAATTTTTTTAATTATTTTTGTTGATTCACTCGCATCTAATCAAACACCTAAATAACTCCCACATTACCTATTTATTTAATTTTGTCATCTTATCTTAAAAGTTGAAGAATTTTCCCAAGTTGCCTAAAGGGATGCTCTTTTAAAACAAAGTGTAAAATAGTTCAAAGAATACCTGCGACACTAATCTCCGACGATAATTTTTGATATGGTACAGTTCGATAAAATTGTTGCCAATTCTCTCCGGTTTAGGCCGTTTCTGTGCTTTAAGGGCAGAAACATAGTTTTACTGAGAGTCACCAACGATATTCGTGAAGCGCTTAATAAGTATAAAATGAGAGTTCTAGTAGGTACCTACCGTTGGACTTTTCTCAGACTTTTGACAGTGTCAATTACAGTAAATTATTGCAAAAATTATTTTTGAATTTTAGCATCACCTTGTCAATATTTGCAATTATTAACAGCTTTTTATCTAGCAAGTGAAAATTAATAACTGCTTTTATAATACAACAAAATTGGCATGTGGAATCCCCAAGGCTCTATTCTAGGGCCGCTGTTATTTAGCCTTTATATTAATTACTTACCCGATGTTATACCTACATTTACATTTATCTGCGGATGACGTGAAGATTTTTATGAGCTGTCCTACTGGCTTGTCTGAAGATTGCGTTTTCAAAGTTAGTAGTTATCTCGAGCGGATAGATGAATCGTCAATATTAAACGACCTTGCATTGAATGCTTAAAAACCTAATTACTACTACATCGAAGAGTTTGGCATTCTTTAAATTTTTCCCACATTGTTCTTGGAAATACCCCGTTTCCCCGATTAGAGCATGTAAGCAATCTTAGTATAATGCAAAACTCTCGGATGAGCTGCAGTGATTATGTGAAAACATGTGGGGAAAAGTGTACGGTTTACTTTGTCGCCTTTGGTTCTCTGCTTTCTGTAACTGTAAGTGTGAAAATTAAAATCTTCAGAGCATAATTATTACTCTCTTTTGCTTACGGAAGCTTAGTCTTTATTGCCCTAGATTCTAACTTTTGGCGGAAATTAGAGATCGTTTAATAATTACATGAGATTCGTATTTGAACTTCGAAGTTCATTGCAGATATCACTTTTCATGTGGATCCTTTCTGTTTTTGCGGTTTCTGTCCATATTTCATTTCTTAATCTTGTGTTGTGTCTGTGAAGTTCAATGGCAGCAGTAATTTTCAAGTTTGATTTAATTTGTTTATTCCTCAGCTTACATACGAACTTTGCTATCTCTACAAAAATTTGTTATTATAAACTATGTTTGTTTGTTCTTCTTAGTATTTTTTTTTGTTGATGTTAACCATCGTACATATGTTATACAGCATTTTTTAATTGCTGTATTCATAGTTATTTGTACTCTATTTATTACATATTTGAAGCATTGGGACCATATGAGTATGTTATAGTTAGTTTATATGTAATGGCACCCGCACATTCTACATTAGATTTTCAGTTCTATCTTTTATGTTTAATTCATTCTTTTTATAGCATCCAACGTCGGTATAGTCTTATATTTATTCATGATTTAGCTACGCGTCTAAGATAAACTCTCTGCAAGTTCACAGAACCGATCTTGTCATTTTTTCATTCAATGATAATTCGTTGCCATCCGTCCAGTCCTGGTACATTTTAAGATCTTCACTCATAATATTTTGCAGATCCTGTTCAGTCTTCGCTTATTAATAATATTTGTGTCATCAGCAAAAATGTGATAATCTCCCTTTAATCCTGCATACGGGATGTTATTAATGTATAACAAATGGAGATTTGCGTAAAATTTGGTATCTAAATTATTTTCTGTTTATTAAGTAGCTTTCAACTAATTTACTGGCTACACCTGTTATTCCTAGCTCGTCCAATAACTTCAAAAGAAGATTATGATCAACTGTGTCAAACAGATTTACAGAAATTGCTCCTCCATACAGTCTCCAGTCCCTAGTCTAGATATTTGTTTATGACATTCATTGTCTTAGTTGTAGCTGACTATTTTCATGAAGACCAAATTGTTTCTGCTCATATCACCCCATTTTATTGATAAAGATTCTAAATCTTTTTCAATTATTTTTTCAAATACTTTTCCAACAGAACTGAGTATTGCAATCGGACTATAATTGCTCATATATTTTTCATCACCACTCTTACAAACTGATAGTATTTCAGTCTCCTACAGAGTATTATGATAATTCCTCGTTAATAAAAATTGTGGTGGTGGTGGAACTTATTATATCAGCAACAGCAACAATCACTACCGGAAGTGATTCCGACAAGTCCTGACGCAGAATCTCTCTTAAGGCTTTTAATTGCGTTCTCAATTTCTGTTGGATCAGTTCAAGAAAAATTGATTTCATTTCTTTATTATTGAGTTGGTAGTTGATAATTCGAGAACGCGTATACTTACAGAGCTGCACTTTTACACACGAGCTTTTAAGAAAAATAGAAAGGAACTTTTTTGGCGAAAATGGGACAAATCAGGTATTTCCTTCGTGGAGGATAGAGCGATAGGACATAGTACTCACCTAGCCAAACAAAAAATTGTAAGGCAGGGGGGGGGGGGCATATCAACTGTTTTGGAGTTACAGAATGATTAAGAAATTATACTAGTCTTTCACAAAACACCCTTGTATCTTATAAAATACAGGGTGTACGGTCACTGTCAAGATAATAACTCCTAAAGGGAGAGACGTACGAAGTACGGGGCTGCTTGAGCAGTTTATGGAAAGCTCATGAAGCTCTGCGTATAATCAGCTTTAAACGGTGACTATACACTGCGTACTTTTGATGATACGGGGTATTTTGGGAAAACCTAGCATAACTTTTTTATCACCCTGCGACTCCAAAACGGTTGTACAGATGGGTGACCATACGAAATTAAATATGGGAATTCATTCAGGGTATGGTAAGACTTGGTTTTAAACCAATTCTAGCTTTTTTACTTGTTTTGTATAATTTTTGCCTTTTCTTTATTTCAGTGATAATTTTCTCCGTTAATTGTACACATTATTGCTGCATCTAATCTTTTTGTATGTTGTACTGAATTCTTTACCTTCCTTTGTACTATAATATCAATAAGCTCCTCAATTGTTACTAGTTACTTGAGAATTTTGTATCCGATCTCTTATATTTCTTTTTATTTAATGTTGAGATGATTTTTGTGCTCATTACTTTTTTTATGATGTTTTTAGTACTTTTAATAATTATTGTTTTGTGATCTGATATGGAGTTTAACTTCATATTTATATCCATATAAGTCTGTGAATACATTTATTGTCGCAGTAGTTTCAGTAGACCTAGTTGAGTTTTCAGCATTAATTTTATTAAAATTTTAAACTTATTTGCCATTAAGAAGTCTGAGTCCTGAGGAGTTTTTAAATCATTGTTCGTCAACAGATTGGTGTTAATATATGTTCAAAGGCTTATTGTGTTGTATTAATAAATTTTCCGTATAGTCCACAAATTCTTGTGGATTTTCGCATGTTATTTTAAAGCTACTTTTGACTTCGGTCAATATCATATTATATTTAATATCTAGTTGAATACTTTTGCAATGCATTCCGTTTTCTTTTTCTTCTACAATTAAATATTCATATAAAGCTTTTTATATTGTAAAATTTAATCTCATTGGGATAAAGTCATGTTTCGTTTAACACTATTATTGTTATAGTTGGATTTCTGACGACCATAAGTTCAATATTAATATTCAAATATCACAAATTTGTCATTATATTCATGATCACTTTAATGGATTCCCCAGAATAATCAGTTTTGTTTCGGACTATCTCTACGTGCCTCAAGCATTGTGGGCATTTTTTACAATCTGCAGTGTCAGTTGTCATGAGTGACTTATTTATTTTTTGGCACTTTCATTTGAAAGTTAATACAACAGATTATATTTTTAGCGCAGTTAGGAGCACCTAATTATATTAAAATCTTCTCGGTTACTGGTCAACTTAAAGCAATTTTACTATTTGGAAATGATTTCCTCTAAAGTTTTGTCCATTCAATAAATTAGAAATCTGGATAAAAACAATGTTGATATACAGTTGTTACACTCTCTCTCTTTAGCGTTAAGTAGTCGAATATTGCTTATAGTCTCAAGCTGTGTTCTTTTGTGTACCTACTTTGTTCTAGAACTCCCATATACTGGAGAGAACAAATTGTTCTGCCGATTGAAGCGAACTATTTGTACTTTTCACTTCATTTCAATCTTTCTATGAAAATGTATGAGGCGTTCTTTTGTGTATCTTTTGTTCTGCTCTGTTCTGCGGACACAAAAGGACACAGTCTATGTCAAGTGTAGATTTAGAACATATTAATAAGACTGATTGTAAGTATTAAAATTTAAATACTTGAAATGTCTTTAAAGTCTTTAGCGAACGAATGCCAATATTTTCAAAGCATTGTTAGTTAGTACTGCATAAAATGTACCTAATTCGAAAAATTCCAGTAAGCAATTTTAAATAAAAAATAAAAATTCTCAAGCGTTCTGGTTGTTGGTTGCTTAAAAAAATATTTTAGTTATTGCCTAACCAATATTCATTTGGTCAAAAATAACTCTTTAGAAATAACCATTAAAATGTTGATCATTTTGATTGGTTGGAATATAGAAAACTGTTAAAAAATTATCAAAATAATCGGAAACAAGGTATATTGGCTTGATATTAACCAAATTACCGTCACTGTATAAAGCACAAAAATCTTAAAGAGAGTAACCTGCGAAGATAATACAATCAAAAAACAAGATGAGGGACTTTTGGGAAGATTTTATCTATCGCTGCAGACCTAAAAGCAGAAGAAGATGTCATACGCCGAATATTCTTTATTTTACAAGCAATTAATCCGTTTTGAAAGGAAAATTGTAGTGTCATGCGTCACCACTGAAAAAGAAAAATTAAAAAAAAATGTAGAATTATTTCTTTATTGAGTTTTACGGACATATTTAATGGGTTTTTCCTTAAGCAATATTTTCTAATAAATTTAGGAAATTATTCTTGTCAGATTCTTGGGAGTTTTTTCGTATTTCAAAGAATAATTGTTGGCATTATATCTTGCGAAGCTTAGAAAATCATACACCATCTATCCCGCCTTTCCCATGAGATATAAGAAATTACTTCAATTGAAATCAGTTAATGTTTGACATACAGTTTCTTCAAATTTGTTGATCGTCCATCCGACTTCTAAGACCAACCTTTTTACCACAGCTTTTTCTTGCTTTCTGTAAGATGTGGGCAATAATAACATTCCTTTTTATCGCCTTCCCAAAAGATTGCGAAGAACGATAAGGACCTCTTTAATGCTGGCGGGCCTGCCTCTTCTTTCGTTGGTGGGGACCGTCGTTGTATTTTTCTTCCTATTTAACACTTTCCTTGTTCTCTCCTTCTCTTTGTATTTTTTTTTTTTTTATGTGCAAAATATCGAATGCTCTGATTCTCCTCTTTTCTTGATGATTTTCAACCATTCGAAGTTTACTTTGTCTTTCTAGATAGTTTACTTTTGTCATCGGTCCATACCGATACCGTTTTGTATAAGATATACCGTGCAGCAAATTTTTCAACAATGCTCTGTTAATATTTTTCAAACTCCTTGAACTCATCATAACTTTAAAATTTTTATCTTAAATAACAATCTCAAGAAGAAAATTTTTGGAAATATTTCACAGATATCCGGTGAGCTAGTGCGTCACTTGTAATTACAGAGGAAGCTGGCAGTCAATACGTATCGTTGTTAAAGAACCTATTTATTGTGTTCCAGAAATTTTGTCGCATTATCTTAGTTAACTGTACGCCACCCACAGTTTTGCTGGAATTTCTAAGTTTTGCTTTTGTGTACATTTTTTTTCTTTTTATTGTATTTTTTCCGTGTATTGTTATTGTAATATGCTATAATTTGAATACCTTTTTTGAAAGATAGACAGCGGTTGAAATAGTGGGGAATTTCCCGTGCATCACCCAGATAATTGCTGCAAGGTCTTTAATTACTTCTGCTTGAGTTCTGTTTTATGTTTGATACGTTTTATGTTTTTATAATACTTTTTGTATTATTAATAATTATATCTCTACATTCGGTATATGTCTTGTTGTCCGTAATCAGAAGTACTGCTCATCTCATTACCACTCTTCTCTTTCCGCTGTGAATCCAACTCCACCAGCGTCACAAATTTTTGTTTTTTTATTTATTATTATTTCATTTAAGTATATTTACTTTTATATTACTCGCTGCGGTAAATTTTTAGTATTTAGATATCATAACAGTAGATAAAAATAAAACATCCTTAATTTTAGGAAGAAAAAATCCGAGTTGGGTCTACAAGAGCGCGTATGTGTAAAAAACTAATTTTACAGGAGAGACAAAAAACTGTCTGTTTATTTTCATAGGCGTATATCAACGGGTCCATTTTTCATTTATTTATTTATTCAATTTTCAGTTATCACAGGAAAATTTGGATTAAATTTCAATATATTTAAATTCGATCGAGCGACTGTTCGTTGATAAAATTTTGGTACGGAGCCGTGATTGCGCGACAGTTCTTTAAGTCCAATCTTTTACTAACAATGACCATAAATTTTTATGACTTAATAATCGCAACATAAGTATGTTCATTCATTAGGGCAATTTTTATTTTCTAAAATTCTTTAATTCATGATATAAGAGAAAGCCTGATAAATAGACAAATAAAAATATAGTCCGCTCTTCTAACTTTTAGCAATTTTTAGAAACCTTTGCCTTTCTATTGAAAAAAAAGACAATAAATTTTCACACCCTTGTGCACCTTTGTATACTAAATAAAGATTTACGTCTCTATTAGATCTGTTGCAGTCATCTTAAGAAAAGGCACCACAGGAAGAATACGATGAAACATGACGCAACAAAAATGTTTTCTCATTTCCAAGTCCAATTTGTTTCAATTTACTAAATCCCAGCACTTTCTATGGGCAGTTTGAATTTTCATCGTTTGGTCATGTGCTCAGCACGGAAACGCTATGATCATCATCTGGGCCCTATGAAGGCATATCGACCCATGGATTCCCTGTGGTCTGAGGAAGAGAACATTGAACGGCGAACACCTAGGTGTCGGCAAACCTAATTGGAACATGTTCAAAGAGACCGCCAATAAAATAAAGTGGAGGTCCGTGGGGCTTGTAATAACTCTATCTCCTCTCAAGATGGGAGGCCAAATTAGTGGCTACAGCATCAATGCACACTATGAAATGAATAGCACAACGATCACGGCGTCTTTCGCTGCATGAAGATTGTAAGGCTTTTTGGACTCTGGTGGCCTTCTTATTTTGTAAAATGATAAAATCTTAATGGGAAAACGGATGAGATTCGATCATTTGGTCAGGTTTTGAAAGGTGTGTTCTGGCCAACAGAGGTGGAGCTCATTTCCGTTCGACTATCATCTCAAAAAGATGTCTGAGGCGACATATTTTAATGCAATACATCAATGCATTTTAATTTTTGTTGAACTTCTACAAAGTTTTATTTGCGTACCAATTCTATATATACACTGTAGCCCTTGAGATGTGTCAAAGGGATGAAACTTAATAACATCGCTGTTGAAGGCAGATCAACTTCCTTTAGGCAGTCTTTTCGAGATTTTGGCCTATATGGACCCCTGTTTACAATAATTAATAGGAACAACTCTTATCAAATGTTTTAACTTGATTGAACAGGATTTTACGGTTTTCTTAATTTTTTTCTATGTTTCTGTAGAATTCAAGTAGTCACTAGTAGTCTGTATAGCAATGCACCGCAAATGACGTTGTCGGAGATTTATTTTCAAATATACTTTTACGATTGGTACATCGGAAGAGTAAAAACTAACAAAGCAGACATAGGTCCAAGACTGTATAGATGATATAAAATTTGTATAATTTTCCAAAAGCACGAACTGCCCCAAAAAGATGGAGGAACTTCCTGTAGGTGGAAATTTTACGGACAAAAATCAATTAAAATTTTCGGGACAGGAGCTTGGTCTCCTGCTAGTAGTATAAAACTATGCATAAAAAATGAAAACGTACAAGGATTAAAGAGGCTCAATAATGAACATTCTTTAGTACCATAAGGCTACGAATTAGCCTCGCATTTTAGGAAAATGATGTGAAATATATTTTTTATGTTTAGATATATATAGAACATGCGATTTCACGTAAAAATATGAAGCCAACTTCTGTACATAATCGCGCATTATGGTTCCAATTATTGATCATAAGATGGCGGGCAGAAGCTGGTTGGCGAAGAACAAAGAGAAAAACCTGATCCTAGAATATATTGCAACTGGTCACCATGCGTTATTGGAAGGCACAAACTTACGAAGTTGGGTCTTATTCAACTTGAACTTTGATCTTGGATGCAACTTATCTAGTTAGATTAAAAAGAATTGCAATAAAGGGTTTTCCAATAAGAGGTGTTATTTTAATTAGCCCGCTATTTCGGTAGATGTCACTTTTGGAGCTGTCAATTTTTGACATTTGACAAGTAGAAACTACGCCACACGATTCAACAACGCATTGAAATTATTAAAATTCACTATAAAAATGGTGAAAATGTGGCAGAGACGGTTCGTAACACTCGAACATTTTTCTGTCATCGTGAAGCACCTTGTCGGACCGCAATACAGAAACTGGTAGAAAAATTCGAGCTGTCGGGACAAGTTAGTGATGTGAAGAATAAAACCCGTGCACGTCGCTCAAGAACAGCCGAGAATATTGCTGCTGTAGCCGAAAGTGTTGAAGAAAACCCAGGTTTGTCCATTCCTCGTCGTTCTTTGGAATTAGGCATTCCACAAACGTCATTACATTACATTTTGCATAAAGATTTGGGTCTTAAGGCTTATGAAGTTCAGTTAACACAAGAACTCAAGCCGGCCGAGCCGATTATCAACAACTTCGAGTCTTTGCTGATTGGGTCCTTGAAATGCATGAAAATGATCCGGAAAAGGATATGGTCCTGTAGGCATGATCGTGGTGGTCATTTGGCTGATGTTATTTTCCATTATTAACGGCATACCTTCCTCTTTATAATGAAATAAAGATCTGATCATTTATCTAAAAAAATGGAATTTTTGTTTGAATATCAAAATAACACCTCTTATTGGAAATCCCTTTAGAAATAAATAATATTGACTCTTGTTACTTAAAAGGGAGGGAATTCCAGACGTGATACTGAATCAAGAAATCTAAAAGTGAGGAAGTAGAATATTCCAAACAATTTTCTCGAATAACCGTTGAATACCCTTCAATATGAATTCTTTAGAAATCCAGTTAAGTCAGTTTGGAGTAAATTCAGTTCACGACACTGTTGAAGTTCCATCCACTCTTTCAGCTCAGGTATTAGGTCTTCTTAAAATCGGTTGACAGGTTTCTATCCTGACGATTTTATAAACAATGCTGGTGTACTGTAAGATACTAACATTTTTATTAATGATTTGATAGCTCTCACTTTCAATCCTATTCATAATTTTGAAGACGACATCACCCTTGATTTCGTGTACTAGTTTGACTCTATGTCTGATTCACGCGCGAATATTATAGTTGACAAACGAAGTAACATGTCTAGTTGACTAAACAATGACTTTGCAGCAAACTCGATTGGGGCAGAGCGACTTGGGTTAAATGTTTCCGAAATGCAGTGTATTGTCCGTTATCTCTTTAACGTACCCTAACAACCGCTCAACCCATTTCCGTCGATGGAGTAGATATCTCCAACTCGCAAATCCCAAACATCTTAGACATTGACATATCCAACAATTTTAATTGGTCTGATATTGCCAAAAATGCGATGAAATACTTGGGCTTTTTCTAAAGATGCAAGAAATATTTTATACTTGCTACTGCTATAATTGAAATCTGTTGCCTGATCGTGTTGAATTTTTCCTATGGGTACCACACGGGCTGTAACCCGAACTCACCCCACACCCTTGAAGTCTATGAAATTCCGTGAATCTTGCATAAATAGAATAGTACAAATGCGGAATGTCTTACCATCCTCTGTTTTACACCTCAGCTAAAAGCCGCCAAAATTCCTGTGTAATGCACACCATCCCCTCCTTGACTCTACCCAATAGTTCTCAACTCCCTACCCTTTCTTCCTTTCATACCAAGGCTATGCTATGTCATCGTAGGGTATCCCCCGAACTTTGATAACATAAAATAGGGCTGGGTACAATATCGTGTTTTTATGCACCATTTTAAAATGAGTTTCATCAAGCTCCCCAAAAGTTGTGCCATTTTTAAGGTTCATTCTATTCTTAATCAGGCTCTTTGATAAATCAATGATTTCGAAAATAGATGGCGATCGCATCGAGGAAGTAATTTTATTTTTCACATCGACATCTTGCGAGTAAATCCGTCGGATGGAAATTATATTGCAGCATTCGAAAGTGTATAAACTTGGGTTTCTTTCTTACTACATATGAAAAACACTTAAATTGGCGTCTGTTAAAACTGGTTCGCTGAATTTCGTTTTGGTCATATAAGCATAATATTGAGCTCTCGGGACGTCCGAATAAGATTACAACTGCGGATATGGTCAGTGAAATTCATGATATTTGATTACCGTTGAGTGAGGATATGCGAGATTACTAAAATGGTTAACATTTCAGACGAACGTTTATACAGGATAAGCACTTGGTTATAGAAAGCTTTCTTTGGATTGATTTCATCTTGAATTGATGGAATGCTAGCCTTATTTGGCCCCTTGCGACTTCTTCCTCTTTCCAAAAATGAAGCAATGACTCAATGAAAAATAAATCGCATTAGACGAGGAGGTAGATCAGCGTTGAAAAAAATGCTTATATTGCAGGTTTCGAGAAATCGTAGTTTCTAGAACGCTCAAATCGCTGAGCAAAGTGAGAAACTATGTCGAAAATAAATATGGAATTTATTCCTTAATGCTGGTCAAAAACAGACACACAAAAATGTTCAGATTATAAATTTTATTTAACTCTATTTTATTCAGAGTATTGCATGATAAATGTAAGATGTAACTGTGTGTTTCGTTTAGGAGCCATGAATTGAAGCTATCAACTCGGAACTGCAGAACACAGTTTGCTTACGTAGATTGAGCAACATATTCGGAGTTGCATATTATACATAAATTTGCGCAATATTGTCATGCCTGATTTCTGTCTATATACTTGATAATACTTCTAAATTTTTATTTGCAACATTTACCCAATTTGTTTTCATCTAAAAGATGTTTATTTCATCACTAGCATTTTTTAGTACTAAAAATTCTTCGGAAACATTGTCCAATAAATGCCTAACAAGAAATGATGACCTCTTGCTAGAAGAAATACTTAATTAGTCGTTTTTATTTGCACACCCAAAATAAATCGAGCGATTCCATTGCGTCTCAATCAATGATTTTCAGGAATGATTCTTTATTCGATTAAGGACTGCTGACAGTTGTGGAGGAAAAACAAGCGCACCTAGTGTGCAAAATTCTGAGCTTCGGAATAGTAAGAACAAAATCGGAATGTGTGCGAAAGAGACAGAGCGAAAAAGAAATCCCCATTTTTCAGGAATTTTTCGAGTTTCGGAGTGGTATTCAGAAAACTATTAAAATTCAGAGAGAGTCTTCAAAAAAGTGTGAATTCGGATTTTTCTCTGAATTTTTTCTGAACTTTGAAGGCATTTCGAAACATTTCTTAAGCTTCATTTGCACTGCCATTTCTGAACAATAAAAAATGTTTTATTATTATAATTTTGCAGAAAGCATTTTTTTTTCAACTCTTAGAGGGTCGGATCTGACCACATTCACCAAGAGATCGTTCAAGGCCTTGATGACGGACAAAGTTGCTAAGCATTTCACTTCTATAGGTCTGAGGCAAAATATTAAAATACCAAATTTTTCGTTTTTCGCCGTTTTCAAAGGTATTTGAAAATACCAGTTAAATGTTGTCAAATGTTTTATTACAGATGGTGCTCTTACCTTATATCTATCAGCAAGCATGGGTGACATAAAAGCGCCTAAAAGTAGTATTTTATAATGTAGAAGCCAGATTAAATAAAAGTTATAAAATGCTTTCAGCATCATCGGCAATGCCAGAATGAGATGGCTCATTTTTTTATTAGTTAAGCAAAAACAATTGCCTAAAAAATTCCATCCAATAAAAACATACAAAATGTAAAAAATTATCGTTTTTATCCTAACAATCTACTAATTTTCCGAACTGGCAAAACCAAAATGATAAAAATGTTTTAATGTCATTATTATTTCGTAAATATATCCAATTTGAAAATAATAATGTTTATTTAAACCGTTTCAAAACATTTTTGAGTATTTACCTGTTCGGAACCTTTGATATATATTTCTGAGAATTTGGTATGATTTCCTTACGATTTCAACCGGAATTCAGATGAGAAGCTTGACAATTTTCTTTAGGAAATCTGGGAATTTCCTTTAGAGCTCGTAAACAATTCATAAGAATAGGCAAACTCTTCTCGCTTGGATTTGAGGGTATGTTCGGCGTTTGTGTAAAAATGTTCATATGAGCATTGTTCTGAAAAGTTTAAGATTATTAAATTTGGGAGGGACTGGGACGGAGTTAGGATTGGTTATGTTTTAGGATCTTTAGGAACTTAAGGACTGGAAAGTTCCTATATTGGCAGGTTTTATCAGAGGCATTCCCAGGCTCTTGAGGAGTTTATTTCGATTACCCCCTGTAGTAGTCCCCTTTAGTATCATAGAAATGGGAAAATTTATATATTCTACCACAACATTCCTTCCTCCGTATCAGCTAATTTCTTGTACTACATAATATTATCGCTCGTGCGCAAAGTTGTCAGTTTCAAAACCCAATACGTGTTCGTATCGAAAAATGTTCGCTCAGTACCAGTGGAATAATATATAAAGGGTTCTGGGGCTTATGGTGTATATAATAATAGCCAAATCGATAAAAAGATATGGACAGGAACAAAATCTGCCTTTCTTTCGCGTTGATTATGGTATTATTGTTTTTATGTTACGAGTAAATATTGAAATAAATATTTTATATGCTATATGTATTATTGTTATTATAAAAAGTTAAGTCCAGGCACCCTACGCCCCCTGTAAATACGCCACTGGTCAGTATCATTCTCAGGTTCTGTTTAAACAACCACCAGACATTTTTAAATCTCTACAAAAGGTACTGTTCACATATACCCAAACTTTAAAATTTTGTGAACTACGCCAGAAGATCTTTTCTTATTAGTTAAAAATTCAGAGGAACAATCGACCGATTTTTTCGATACTCTTTAGCTAATTTTTTTATTTTCTATTTTAACGTGAGTGAAGTGAGATGTTTATCTTGCTCTTCACTTTTTTCTTTCAGCACTTGGCAGTGATTACTCACACAACGGTTTTTCTTATTAAATGACACAAAATATGTTATTTTCACGTAGGTATAATACCAGAACCCAACCAACCATTCTGATTCTTTCCAAGTACTTTCAAGCACGCTAAATTACCGTTGAATCCAATTGTCTAATCAATGAGTCTATTTTGCAGAAAAAGCTCTCATGCTCTCAACCGAATCTTTTTCACTTTTTCTACTCCACAGAGTGGTGAACTGGAAAATGACCCATAAGCAGTAAATATGTTAAGACTTCAAACTGTGTGAATTGACCATTTTCTCCGTGGTATTTCCGCACCGGACTCAGCAAAAAGCAGACGCCAAAACCATTGACCAGAGTAGAGTGGTGAGCAGTGACAAATTTTTCATTACCCGAAAATTTCATTGAAGCGAGAAACTCGGAAAAATGTGGGAACAAATCGGCCGATGCGTTGAGCACTGATTAGTGGGGCTCTTTTTATCGCCGCGTCAGATTTATTTCATCCGCTAGATAATAGGACTCAGTTGTTTTTCTATTGCCACAAATAACATATACTGAAATAGGAAAGGGACTCCAAATGGGGTCCCGCAAAGAAGGACCGAAGCACTTAGCCCGCAATTACCGATGATCGAAGAATTTTCTCTCACGCAAACCCAAACCTGTCGGGAGCTTCACCGCGGCGTGAAGGTGCGCTTGACGAAAATGTCAAATCATACATTTTGATGAAATGCGACCGCCAAGTGAGATGGCCTAACAAGCGACCGCCTAAGTAGATTTGATAGCTTCAAATTAAGGCGATATATCCATTACCGGGGCACTTCAATGAAACCGCGTCGGGTAGATACAAGCAATTATCTTTTCAGTTATACAGCTATCATGTGCACGTTCACGTATACCTGTACCGGAGTCGGGCGGACGGAGAGCTTAACGCGGCACGGATCATTATTAGGCAAGGTAGGGCTGCGATTTCGGTAAATAATAACCGATTCAAAACAAATGGATGCTTTTGCATAAGATCTGGAGACCTGAGACAAAATGACAAACCAAAGTAGTTGAGCGCTGAGGTGTGGTAGACGCGAAACAGTCTAAGGAATATGATTAGCATGACTAAGTGGAGAGAATGCCCGTATTTCAGCGTTTGAGATTTACCGCCCAGTGAACCTGCTTATATGAGTTGAAAATCGTTCATTTTTGGCTCACTAAAAATAAGAGCGTCTTCTCAAAGGAGCCGACAGACGAGCCATTTCTACTGAAGATCGCATACACCTCCAATCAGTTTTCATAAATAAAATTATTAAATTCCTACACACACACTATGTGCATTTTCTTAAATTTCTCACATTTGGTTTTTTTTTTAGGTTGGGGCTTTTTTCCATTATTTGTTTAAAGCAACCATTATGACATTGTTCCACCATATTTAATGACCTTCCCGGCCTTGTTTTTTGTATTTGTATTTTTATATGATCTTCCGCAAAGCCGTCCAATACTTCTGATTATTTCGCTCTCAGATTCTACAATTGTGCAATGGTAATCAATTCATTTCAGGTAGTCGCAATACGACGAAATAAGATTTTCTCTATAATTTTTCATACTGGCTGCTTCTAATGTTGACATTGCCATATGTGTTCAACAAAAGTAACCCATCCCCCCTGTATTCGTTTGGCGATGGTACTCCGCCTGGTCCCCTTTATAAACCAATTGAACACTCGTCCTCTCCACTTCGTCTTGTTATAATAGCTATTGACATAACACAATAAGCTGAGCTAATATAACAGTTAGGATGTAGTTAACAATTTTATGTTAAATGTTTGCTTCTCAAACGAGATTTCGCATCTTCGTGGTCATAGTACTGCGTGGCTAAATATTAGAAGAAACTCTTCTGATCTGTTTTAGGTACACTCGGACCTTCTGACAAAATAAAAACGGGTTTCGATTGACAGTTGAGGAAGGGCATATCCTGTTTGATTTTTAAACCATTAATTCATTATTTATTCCAATAATCGGATGACCAGTTTTGGTGGAGACATTGCCCTATACAGGGAACCTGGTAAACTGAATCTGTAGGACAAAATTTAGGTTGGTGATAGATTTCGATGAAAGGAAAAAAAACATGTAAGGAACAAGTTGCTTATTTTCACTGCAGTAGTAGCTATATAACAAAATTCTTATTTTCATATATTTGGAGCAAAAAATTATTGATCAGATATAAAATCATTCGAATACTGTTGGTGGATTTCAGAGGTGTTTACACATCATAATCCTTGAAGATCGTAGTTTTCCATCCTGATCTCATACATAAATAATTCTAATGATAACTCGTATTACCGCCGTCTTTAGTCAAGTGGGGGCCTATGGCACTTTAGGATATGGGGGCCTTCTAACAGAAACTATTTTCAAAACTGCATTGAGTTATCAACAAGAATAATAATGTAAAATACAATCGCAAGCACAGCACTGGAAACACCGATTGCAAATTCCAAGGCTAGTAAACTGAATTTTTTCAGTCCGGAGAAGAAAGTTATGGTAAAGTGGCGCCAGGGGAGTACCTATCCGAATGTTATATTTAAAGGCCACAATCGAGCGAGTGGGTTTAGTTTTTTTATAATCGAATTATTTAGGATAATAACCTTAACCAGACAGAGTTGCCAGTACCTGTTATCTTCACATGAACCAACAGTATATACATTTTCTCTGATTAGCAAAAGGAGTGTGACTATTGAAAGTGAACCATGAAAAAATGCGGAAAATTTAAAAAATACTGGGACTGCGATAACTGACACTGAATTTAATGACAATAACATTTTATTTATATGTATAGAATTTGGAAAAATTTCCAAGGTCTACTTTCAGTAGACAAACCCTAATAACTAAACTAACTTATCTTACTGGTTGAAAAATTGTACATCGGCTGGGCTACTATCGCAGGGGCTAGGGGCCCATGGATCGAGGGTCGCTGGGCCCTTACCCAACGGGCCTATGCGTAGAGATGGCACTGTTCGCGGCTCCTAAAATTCTCCAGAGTATAAGCCAATTTTTTGCAATTGCGGCTCTCACTCCCGCTGCTCGCTAAACAGCTAGGGCCTTGTTCTTGCCAGCGGGAGCTGTGAGCTTCACTACCTAGCTATTTGCTCTTTATTCGTGCATGAAAAATTTTCTTGTTTTGTTTACACTGTCCCTTGCTCATCCTTTTGCAAGCCACGCAGAGCATCGAATTGTTTTCAGTAAGTTGAAAAAAACCCCGCAACTTATAATTATTATTTTAATGATGGTGAGCCGGAGCGATTGAATGACTCGCTCACGAGCCTGAGAGGTTCAACGGCTCGAGTTTGCGAGTGGGAGCAGCGTTGTCTCCCTTCAAGAATAATAGTAAATCTGCTACTTTTTTCTTTATAAGAGAAATTATTTACTACATTTTAATTTACTACTTTTTTAAAGTATGTCACAACAATAAGGGGAAAGATACTAATTTTAAGTTTGAATTGTTTAAAAGACGACAACAGAAACAGTTGGAGATAACTACAGTCGACTGTACCTGTTATGTTTTCTGAGCAACTAACGAAATATCAACGTTATATATTTTATATTAATAAAGCATACAAAACCAAACTCTGAAATGATTTTACTTTCAAGAAATCATATCTACCACCTTTTTTCCACTAAATTGCTTCCAAAGTATTCAAGAATGGAGGCAACGCTGAGCAAGAGCGTTTAAGTAAAAAAATTTGGGCTCGTGCTCGCGAGCGGATGTAATTTTACAAAAAGATTTTCAAGACCGCTTTTCCGGATGCAGCTTACGAGCGAGCATTTTCGTACTCTGTTTCAAAGGCACATTGAAGGCTATTGCTTAGAACGAAGAAATTTAGCGTCATCTAGATTCTTGTCAAAAAACTAACATAAAACAGAGCAGAAATATTTTAGAAAAAGTGCTGGACGTATCTAATTAATTTCAATTAACTGTGGACAATCCGCTTTGTCACTAGTTTTCAATGCGTACTTGGTAAATTTTAGTAACTGGGGAGTTATTGGTTTCTTATAACTTTCACATGCTTACTGTCAGATAGAAACGTTCAAATAAGAAAGTTTTGTTACCCTTTTATTATTTCGCTTCGCAGATGCTTCATATTTTATTGATAGCCTTGTTCCTTCCTCATTCTATCTGTAATCTGTACCGCTTCAAAAAAGTTTCCCAGTTTTGGTGTTAAATAACTACCTTTGTCAGGCGCTATTTATGGTTCTATTGATTCAGGAGATTACATCCACCCTGCTAAAGAAGAGAAATTCTCAGTGGTGGTAGTGAATAATTTTTATAACATTTTATCAGCTTCATTGCTTATTGCGTTACGGTCTGTAAATCTGAGCAGCGAAATTCATGTCACTTAACATCTACCATTCTTAACTTATTTCCATCTTATTCTTGTTTTTTTATGGGGCTACCGGAACCAGCTTAACGCAAGCTCGCAGAATGCAACGTTATTAGAAACGTCATCAACCAAATGCTCAGCCATATTATTAACACTAATGCATATGCGGTTAATAGATTCGTACATGCTAAAGTTAGACCTCGAGGAGCTGACGGAAAGAGATTTTGTTAAGTAACAACGGAGAATCAATACTTGCATTTAAGAGTTGATGCACAAAAGTTACATCGGCAACCATGCGATGTTTCTCAAAGGGTGGAAGAATTAATGAATTATTCCAGGGAAAGTGCCTGAGAGCAAATCGTAGGAAGTTCCGCGGAATAGATTCGATGCGGTCGATGTGTGTGCCGTCAAATGGAGACCATACCTGGCTAGCGTATTCAATAAGTGGTCTCACAAAGCAAGTGTACAAACGCAATGTTGTGGTAAGATTCGAAAACTCTCGGGACCAATACTTTATAAAACACAGCATAGAACTACTCTTTGATACCACGTACTTTATATGGGAGATAAAATTCAATCACATTTGACACCCAAGTCACAGACACAGCCCACACGGCGAATACAGGAATCCGAGAACTTACTTAATCATAACCTCACATTTGTCGATATTGAGTACCAAATTATTGCTCTTGCACCAGTCGTAAAAGGGGAATGCCCATTTTACGCCCGACACCTCAAGACATTACAGATATCTTAAATGATGCATTATGATACTCTGAAAATTCTTTGTTTATTGTTTATTTCTATCTAGTTGTGGAAAGCTGGCGAATGGAGGGTCAAAGTGTTTTCTACCACATTTTGGAAAATCTAGTACAGAACAGAATGCTTTAGGTCCTGAGAAGAAGTTTGAGTACCCATCCTGCTATACTCGGAGGCTTAAAAAGCTATTTAGTATTTTCCTCTTTTTTATTCAAACTGATGTACTAGATTTTTCGCCCATTAGATCGGCTCTAACTTAGTAGGTTTATATCCGATCGGAAAACGAGTTTCATTGTTCGCCTCAGTTTATTACCAGCTACAATTCGTAGAAGAAAATTTTTCTCTGCATAAGGTTTAGGTAGGAACCCCCGGCGAGGAGCTGGTTTCAATACCGCATGATGCATATCGAATTAAAGGTCTCCTCGAGTACTATCGAGTGGTGTACGTTTTTCCCGATTCAGAAAACTTTCTCGTGACGTTTTTGCCGCCAGAAAACCCATTTTTTTACACTTGGGTCACATACCCCCACTTCTAAAATTCACATACATTTTTGCAGTTATATCTCTCACGGCCATTAGTGCTTTGTTCTGAACATTTTCCTCATAGGAAGCCATTTTCCACGACGCACCAATTTTGCACAATCACGAGAAGTACATAAGTTCACTTTTCACCCAAGAAAGTCGCTTAAGCTACATCTGATTGCCAAAGCTTTCTCCCGCTATAGATAGAAATAAAAATTGTGAATAAAATATGTTCAGAGTATTATAATGCATCGTTGAAGACATATCTCGTGTCTGAAGGTGTTGGGACTAAAGTTGTATTAATAGTGGACATTCCCCTTTGTGAAGGTCTTCTTGAATCTATTCATAATTATTTGCAGATTTTACCAAGACTTTGCAGTATCTCACAACAGAGATAGAACAAAGAACAACGATCCCAAGTGGCTACCTTGATGTACGTCAGACGAAGCCTTCAAGACTCTAGAGATGGAATGGCGAAATACATTTGGCATGTTCTTTTATCTAAATAAGACTACATCCATTTTAGAAAAGAAGGGTATACTCACACTTTTCCTTTTTAAACAGTATTACGGAGTGAGATAACTTGTCGAAGGTTTTACTAGAGTCTGTATAAATACAATCTGTCCCGCCAATGGTATGCGAGACAAATTCCAAAAAGTTAGTTAGACCTGCGCGAAATAAGCCCATGGTTTGAAGAGAGAAAATTCTTGCAGGATATTGATAGCTGAGAATAAATGATAGATTCCAATAATTTAGGCATGCAAAATAATTTTGCAATAGGCCTATAGTTAGAAACTTCATTTTTACTACCTTTTGTGTGGATAGGTATTATAAAAGAATTTTTCATTACCTGCGGAAAACAACTACTATCGAGCGATTTTGGTAAATAATTTTCAGCGGGGCTGGCTGCCAGCGTGGAGGTAACTTGACTTCACAAAGGCTGGAGGATCCCATCAGGACCCTTTGTGAAGTCATTTGAAATCGCATTAATATGATCGAGTATATCCTCTTGTGTAATTGAAGGGATAGTAAATGAAACGTTATGAGAGTCCTTTACATGACTGAAGTTGCTATTTCGTATTTGATAATTTAACGAGGCAAATGCATTGTCCAAAAATGAAGCAAAAATATTACAAATTTTACACGTATCATCACCAGCAGAATCCTTGTGACTCATGGTTTTGGGGAGTTGTGTCTTCTTTTACTTCATATTAATAAACTTAAAAAAAATGCGTGGCTCATTAAACAATTACCCGCGAATGCTTTGAATATACTCATCATAAAGTGTAGAAGAAAGCTCTTTGAACTCATTATTGGATGTAAGGAAATTGTTGTGACTTCATTAGGTGCAGTAGGCACTCTGCCTAGAGCATACATAAGACTGAAAATTAAATTTACATACAAAAAACTAATTTTAAACGTATTCAAGAAGATTTTATCATTCGAGTAATCCTACGTACTTCAGTTTCAATTTCAATTTCCATTTTGAATTCGTTGCCTCAGTCGCACTCATGCAAAAGACAAAAGTAATGGCATATGTTTCTTTCTTTGTACAAAACGATTTTTTTCCCAATTTTGCTCTCCTGTTTCCTGACTTCTTATTAGGTTAACTTTGCCAACACACTACACAATATTCATACAAAACCTCATTGTACGTTCTTTTATTTATATTCAAACTGCAAACGTTGACAATTTGTTTTTGCACATTCATCATTACTGGTTAATGCCAGCTGCAAGCAAATGTGGATTAATAGGCTAGAAAAATTGAGAAATACCAGAGATCAAGGTATTTGTCTCGTAAGATCAGAGGTTAGAGCAGTCGCCGGGAGAGTGGTAGGTCCTTGCTTCATAAAACCGGACGAGGCGGTTATTTTTTTTTTCTTGTATTTAATAATTTAATTAGATCCGTAAAAATAAAAAATTCTTCTATTCTATATATGACCGATTCTAAAAATTATGAGTTCGAATTTCGTATGGGACAAGATATAATATAAAAATGTATATTAATATTAAATAAAGGCATAAAAAAGTTTATTCATAAATTGTTGGGGCCAACGAATGCCATATTATTCAAAAGTGCCTTGAGAATTGCTTGAATTTGGTTTGAAAGTGAGTTATTTTGAAAGAGGAACTACGATTGATACATGTCATGAATATCATATATATATATCCATTTCATTAAAACAAATAAGGCTGGAGACTTTAATACTGTACCTCAGTATGACTATAATTGAAAAAATTACAACAACAAAAATATTTCTCCTGATTTCTGCTATTTTGGCAATTCCCAATAAACAGCTGCAATTAAAAATCGATCATCGTTAGTCTTTCTAACAGTCGATTTGATTGTAAAGGAGCTTTTATACATAAAATTGTAAGAACGAATCTCCATCACCTGCTTAATGCCGCGGAACCATTTATGTTTTAGTTTTAGTGTTGCCTCCTTACCCTCTTCATCAGATTGATCATTTAATACAAGGCCAGAAGTGCCAATTATGATCCACCGACCAATTTGTTTTTATTAGAAAAAAAAAGCTGAGATCACTAAGCTCTGTAGTGACCGCTCCATAATCAAAGGTGTCCCGGTCCATCACGGAAAATAATAATCTTTCAATGGTCCTTCTGCACACGGCCAAGTCTAAACCGTAACAATGGAGAGGTGCTAACTAATTAGTATGTCCCGAGGCTATTACAGCTGAAGGTCATAAATTAAGCGGAATTTTCGGAAGCAGGTAGAGAGCACACACTATCCACCTAGGATCGACAAATATTTGATGACTTCTCAAAGATAATAAGACATGAGTGTGGATTTTAGCACGATAAGAGATCTTGAGGGAAATTTCTCTAATTGGCTTTTTCCGAGCACTTTACCCTGTGGTTTAATGAGATATACCTAATCATAGACGTCTACTCTTCAGTCTTTTAGAAAGTCAAAAGGATAATAATTATCGATGGCTGCTGACTTCTTTGGACACCTTGCGCTAGAATAAACCGGCTAGACAGGGTCTATCATAAATAGCCAGGATAATGGTAAAAGAGTGCCGCCTTTCCCACGTATTCATGTTTTCGGTTATCACCCACAGACGTGGAGGGCTTGTTTGTCTTCTTTTTGTTCAGCCTTTGGAATCTTTAGACCAAACAGGGGCCAAATGAAACAAATCAAAGAGAGACCGATGAGTCATTTATGAGCATAATTTCAGACTTAATGACGCCTAAAATCACGAAGCCATGAGAATGTTTTTAGCGTTATTGAAACCAGTTTCTCTCATAAATTTGAAAAATAAATAAAGCTTTTAGCCCCCGGTGATTTCTGTTTCTTCACAAGAAAGCAAACATTTTTAAAAGTTTACTGTTAACTGTGGCTATCAATTCTGGGCATCTAATGTTCTCCTTGATATACGAGAATATGAGAGAATAGAAAGTTTGTCAAATACAGTAATTATTATTCCGTAAAAATTAACAGAAATTATTGCTTCATCCTCACTTATATGTAAATGTACGCCATGACACTCAACTTATGCGACCAGTTAATGAAATGTTCACAAGAGCTGGATAAGAAGCTGAAAGAACGTTATTAGCTGGGAAGTTAACTATAATCAATATTGACAGTTATATTGTGAATCCTATGCTGTTCAGGGGCCCTATCAAATCGGTACTCTATAAAGCAGGCATGCGCGTGGAATATCTGCATGTAATCGGCATAACCTGCGCATTAATTTCTTTTAGGAGTGCGCAGATATCTTAAAAGCGACGAAACTGATGTGATTACAAGAGAAACCGTCGTCAACTGGCGCAGAATAAAGGGCTCCAGCCAACAACTTCCAATAAGGAGGAAAACCTAAAAGGCCAAACACGAAGATGAAGATAGAGTGGAAGTGGAGGAACAATGATTTTAATGCTCTGACCGGAGATAATTACCGCACTAACAACGCGGTGGTTTCCTTTGATCTTTTGCCGCCATCACCTCAACACATCGATTTTTAACGTAAGCTGACAGTAATAGGTTTTAAGTAAGTAATGAGATAAATCCAAACAGAGATACTTCCAGTCGCAGCTGGCAGGGGGCTGTACAAAACGAGAATTATTCTAATGGCTTCGGAAGATACCCCCAGGAATAAGGAAGGAGTTGCCTATAGTAGAGTATACTTGATACTTAAGTTGATTGCAATTGAAATTGCAGCGTAGATTTGTGGGATGTAAGTGGGCACTATTGCGGATTGATCCGATCTAAGTCCTGTTCAAATGCACTCACTATATATGTGAGCCTGTAAAAACTGGAAAGATTAGTGAAGTGACTCTAAAGATTGTGACGCTCGTCAAAATTTGTATTATATAACTAGTTTGCCTCGTGATTGGAATGTGGCGCAGCTTCAAATCGAGTAACTGATCCGAAAAATGGATGTACTACCATCGTAAGTCAAATACGTAACAGTCTGTGATTATTGTGTACATAAGATATTGGAGAAACGGTTAAAATGTTCGAATAAGTGTTCATGATTTTTGTCGCTAGAATAAAAAAGCTTCGAACCACCAACTTTGGCATACAACATGCCACTAATACACTCGATTCATTTGAGCAGCGATTATAACTTTTTTATTTAGATACCTAATAAGAAAAAAGTTTGTTTTCAAGAAAGACTATTGACCTTATTTTTAATTTATTAATCAGCATTCTAGTGGTAGCAGCTTTTGGAATATGTGTTCTAAGCTGGAATGAAGTAAAATTTCAACATATCAAGAGTTTAGTAATTTAAAATAGAATTTTCAAAAGGACACTGACGCGGATTATATGTTTAGCTCGAAATTTTGTCATTTAGTCGCATATTTTAGTAGTTTTCGAAAATTAAAACATTAAGTTTTACTGTGAACCACGAAAATTCAAAATGCACAAATAAAACTAAAAAACTGAGCTTTTCGACTCAGCGCTCAGAGAGGTCTCATCAGTATGGTTATCTCTGATCGACTACAATAGACGTTCAATGAAGGAGGTCACACAAATTGCCAATATAAATAGTTTTTTTTTTTTAAATTAAGCTGTTATGGTCGCGTGTGTAACCGACCTCAGACATTCCGGTGCGACTTTCTTGCGATCCCTATGACATCTGTTGGGTGTTGCACCACAGTACAAAAAATAACTATTCTATTAAAATTTGAAACTATTGAGCCTGCTTAGTATTCTGCCTCTGCCGCACGTAACTTGTTGGCAGCTCTTGAGGCAGCACGTATTTTTATAGGGCATTATGAGTCATCAGTGTGTATTTGTTACTTTACATGATTTATCGGTGCATTTGTTGCACCGACTGAAGGCAGCAAGGGCAACAAGCTGACTGATACAATCAAGAAGGGCATTTTGAGGCACCTCGAAGTGTACTTTATACAGACCCATCTAAATTATGTTAAAAAACCTTTTGAGTAGGGAGAGGGACCGGTCCCGTTCGTCCCACTCCCCCTATTCGGTGCACCACTGCTTCACGCAACGTGGGCTTGTACAGCGAATACCTTGTATGTGTTGCGCCTGCTATCGTAAACGTGCCCCGTTGGCGGATCACAGAAGATTGGGAAAAGCAAATACCAGAAAAAGAGTAGAGCTACCAGCGAGTATGATTTTGAGGTTTCGTCAGACATATAAAAAGTAATCCTCGTGTAAAAGTAGAATTTTCGTACTTATTTTTGTAGTATTTTCGCAAAATTTACATAAACAAATTTAAAATGAATATCCAAAATTCAATTGGATGGTGGGTAAACACAATTGCAACGATAGAGCAACCGACGAATTCCTATGCAATAACGTTCCATAAAATGTTCCCAGAGAAAATTGTTCCTATGACTGCAATAGTCGTCGCTCGTCGGCCTCTCTGGCAGGGTTGCCACTTTATGACTATAATCATAGATCTACCACTATTTAAAGCCAATATTTTCAATCTACCTCTCTATGACCCTATTTGAAAATCTATGACTATTTGCCATTACTGCCACTAAAATTTCACATTTCACAATTAGTTCGCCTTTTACGAACAGATCCTAGCTTAAGTAATTTGTGCGGTAATGTAAACGCTATCTTATATTCATGTGGTGGAATGTCAAGATATGAAATTGCAACAATACCAGAACCAGAAGAGTCGAAGTCATAGAAAGAAGAAACAGAAGCACTAGTAAAAAAATTCTTTCCAAATAGCCTCGCATGTTTCAAGTATTATTTTACGAGCTGTCGATGCTCCAAACCTAAACATCCAGGCTATTGTTAGAAAATTCGCACCTTGAGAAAGAAACTTGAAAATTAAGGATAAACCATTAAACTCGCGCTGCTTTTCGGTATTATAGCTTCTTGTCCAAATCCTTTTCTTTTTGTTCAATAAAATCAAATTATTGCGAATAACGCAAGCCGCTAATACAAACAGTCTTCTTTTTATTTTATCTTTTCTCAACATAATTAATTATCCACCACACAAAAATCTCAATATTGAACCTTCAAAAATTGATTGTCAAAAACTGCACTGCTTTCAATGTGCTTTACAGTGCAGTGTACTGATCCATCACTGCAGTGCACTGCATCTATTGTGTTTCAGCCTTAAGCAGAGTTACAGGCAGGAATGGGAAAGTAATAGAAAATGTTTAAGATTGAAGGAAAACAAGGCTTATTGCAAACTATGTAATAAAACGCTTTGTATAAGAAGAACTGTAATTATTAGGCATGAAAATAGTTAGGAACACAAGTTAAGATTATCTGAATCTTCAAACCAACAAACTTGATTATAAACTTTTAGTGATAGTGAAGCAATCTCAGGTTTTCACAAGAAAGTAAGATGTCAAATAATTTCTGTAATGTGTTGTAATTATCGCTTTCTTTGGTGGATACCTTACTTACTTTATTTAGAGCTCTTTTCCAGACTCGCACCAAATAAATTGTACTAGAACAAAGAGCTAATTCAATGCTAATAGATATCATTGCATGCAATGATGAAAATATTAAAATATTTACTAATCTATAGTAAGACATATTTTCAATAGCAATAGAAAGAGAGTTTAATTGGATTGGCTACGGCTAATGTTGCCGTCATGAGTGGGATGATGGCGTAAAAACAAAATTAAGAAAATTAATTGAATAACAAGTTAATTTATCATGGTTGTTCTACATGCCACTCTTTAAATTTTTGTACTTGTGAAGCATCTAAAAAATTACATGCTAGTATTGAAAATTAGTTCTAAATATTTATATGTACATACTTTTGTCACAGTGCAAAACGACAAGGCATTTTTAGTGAATTTCAATAAACTTTCAACACAAAAGCTCACAAAATTTTAAATTTGTCCAAAACACGATGGCTTTACTATGAGGAAGTTGTTAATCGAATTATTTTGAGCAGTGCACGTCGGTTAAACATTATTTTCATTATTAGATTGATTAGTTGATCAAATGATGGTTTTATTCTTCAAGGATTAATACATATTCATATAGTTTACTTGCATGTTTTTTTTTCATATATTTTGAACATTATAAAAAAAAAAATTAAAATTTTTTTATTTGCAATTTAAAGAGCATGTGAAATCTGCAAGAAAATGAAATTTTAAATTTAATGTGATTTTTCTGATAAAAAGTACAATTTCTCCCAGTATTGAAACCCGAAAATAATTCAATGTGGAAATCTATCAATCACATCCATTGTTGAAGCTTTTTCTTTTAATGAAAATATACAGCAGCCACAAAAATAAACGTTTTTAAAGCATTGATGTTTAAAGAATTGACAGATTTTATGTGTATTTTAGCTACTTTGATGCATAGCAGTGATTCTGCTGAACGTGCATTTTCAATTATGAATTATGTAGAGTAAGAAAAGAAATCGCTTAAATGTTAAAACCGTGGAAAGTATTATGTATACGAAACAGTTAATAAGTAACCCCAATAGCGATATTTTTGAAATCTCCGACAACCTTATTAAATATTTTGTTAGATTTAAATTCATTACTGGAAAATATATGAAATAGAAGATTATAATTAGAACTGCAATATTAAACAAGTGAAAAAAATTCAAAAATGCGTCAAAAGATAGTCAAAGTTTCGTCTACTCAAACCCAAAAGCCCTGTGTGGAAGCAGGCCGGCGAACACTTGACAGCACGTATTAGAAAATGCGTTGGGAACAAATGCCAACCTCTCATGTCGTATACGAAAACCGAAAGTTCTAAACAGTCCCTTCAACTGATGCGTCCAGAAAAAGTTATGATATAACGAACTCATGTGTGAATTTGAGCACGCAAAGAAAGGCTCAACGAAGATTTCATGCGGTAGTATAAGTGGAAGGGTCAAGTCGCCCGGGATAAAAAGTACAAGATGAGTTATACCTAAATCTTGGACTATGTATAATGTGTTGAATCCAAGTGACGCATCACCAATCATAGGTTGCAATGAAGTATTAGTTACAAAAATAAGCGAAGCATAACGCGTAAAAGACAGTGAAGAGCCAGTGCTAAGAACAAAACTTATTTAACTATTTTATATGATGATATCAAAGAAAGTCCTTTATTTCTTGTTTATTTAAAAGCATCATACATATAGGTACTCTTAATATCCTTTTTCAATACTATAGAACTATAGTATATTCATAAATAAATAAGAAATGATAATTGAATCTGCAATATTAAATGAACTTTAAGTTTAGCTTTTCTTAACTTACTTACTTGGTTGAAAGGCTATACCTTCATATACATATAATATTTTTTTTATTTCTACCACCCTATCAGGAAATCTATGACTGTCTAAACATTGGATCTACTACTATAATATCATTCAGTGATAGTAACCCTGCTCTTTGCTTGTCGTAATTGAATTAATTCAATAAAGTGGTCGACGACAACGAAAACTTCAGATGCCTATGTAATACACGCTCCATAAAACGTTCCTGGAGAAAATTGTTCCTATTACTGCAATAGCCGTTGGTCGTCGCAATTGTGTTTAAGACTTAATGCTGGATGTGCAGTTCAAGCAAAGCAATATACAAAGAATCGTTATCGTGTCATCTAAATTACACGAGTCGGGAAAAATTCATCTTGAACGCCTCGGAAAATACACCGACTCTCTACCTATAAGGCGACATATCAGTACTATAATAATTCGAGATAAATGCAATTTTACCTTGCGCGAAAGATGTATAAGTGAGGTTTCGATACAGGACTGTGTCATACAGATTTCTGCAGAAAAAGAACAATGTAAGTCACATTTATTCGAAAATGATACTTAATGTTAAAAGTTTCAATACCTATCAATTTAAGTGAATTTTTAAAAATTTCGGGAAGAACAAAAAAATTTAAAAAAGTATCTTTAATAAAATAACAAAAAGTGTGTTCACAATAAATAAAACTTTTTCTTTTCATACAGAGAAAAATCAATGTAAGTCGAAAAAATAACAGAAGAAAACAGTTCAAGTCGTAGGTATAATGTAGAAAGCAGTTTCCAGGGGATACTTCAATTAGGCTTTTTTATGAATTATCTCGAGTATTTTAAGAATGAGGTGATCCTTCGAAAAATGGCTGTACCACACCGCCATGGTATTTTTTGAAGCGTGCAAATCGTATTTTATTGAAGACATTGGAATGAGTTTCTTGTAAGATTTTCTAGATATTCTAAAAAAAATTATTATTCGGGTCATCTTACGTTCTCACAGTTCTCACAGTCGTACTAGGACAATGCATTAGTGAGTTCTTTTCACCCACGCATGCAAGAGACTCTACTATATGAAATATTTCTTTCTTTGTTCAAAACGAAAGATTTTTCAGTTCCAGCACCAAACCCGATAACAAAGCCGATATCGCGGATCTTAGCGTACCAAAAATCAAATGTTTTAGTATAGCTTGGGTCAATGGCGAGGCTTCAAAGGGCTTAAGGTGTTCACGGAATACCCGTATACGTATATTTCTCAAGATAAAATAAAATAAAATTAGAAGTTCATTCTGTCAAAATTTTTAAGTTTCCCAGCCCTCATGCCTTTGCTTTGCTAACAATGTTGCGGTCGAGCACGGTACACAACCTAACAAGGTATGACGTGCGACTCTCCCGTTCATAGATTCAGCATTTTATGTATGTAACGTGATGCGAATTGAATCACTCCCTGGTAAATACGATTTAATGATTTCTTCGATGAGTTCATCATGTGCCTTTAGATGAAAGTAATGACGAAATCTGTTTTGGTCCCGGAACTCAACTCATTATATAATTTTATTCAACAAAAAGCTTTTTCCATGATGAGCAGTTCCATGAGTTGTTACATTATTTTCTTGTTAACATAATGAAAATACTCAATGATACATTCATCAGTCAATTCATAATGAAATAATGGAAATGCTCTCCACTTTTATCATCAATAAATTCATAATTATGACTTTGATAAATAAAATAGTTCACTCGATCATTTTATTTTACATCTGCATGTCCTTTTGAGTACATTTCCGATTTTGACGACCAGTGATAGCTCAGTGGATAGAAGGGGCATTTGTTCAAAGTTTTAAATGATTTTCATGATACCAGCTAGACAAGGAGACTCTGAAGAACTAGAAAGGAAACCTATATATTTATACCTATCCCAAATTAAAAATGTTTTCACGTTAGAGAATTCACTTCACAGCACTTTACACAACTTTCTTAAACGAATGCTTTTTTTTTAAATTAATACAACACACCATTCATTATAAGTTCGTGGAAATGCATATGAATTTTGAATATGAAAACGCTCATGGTATGCTCATCGAAAGGCTCATCGGAACTCATCAGAAAACAAAACTTCACTCGCGTTCAAAAACAGAGAGACTTACACATATATATATTAGCAATTCCCAGATGCAGCAATGCTAGTTTACATAGGATTCCCCCGAACGGGGAAGAAGGTTTGATGAGCATACCGTGGACGTTTTCATATTCAAAATTCATGTGCATTTCCACGAAATTACGATGAATGGTGTGTTGTACTGATTAAAAAATTGGTGGGTGGGATTTTCATCAAGGGATGTCAATGAATACACATTAGATCTTAGTAGCATACTAAATCTTGGCAAGCGTGAATACATTCCATATTTTTACAGAAGATCTCAACAACAGAAAATCTGTGAAACCATGCTATAAAACCGAAAGAGTCTGTTTTTCGTGCGTACCAATTGCATCTATGTCCGGAACTAAAACAAGTCCAGTGAGAAAAATTTCTTTTTGGCCAGAATATTAGACAAACAATCTTGGCAAACCGCAAAGGTAGCCAAGGTTTCTGGTCTATGGTCAAAACCATCAGGAACAACTTCACCAGTTCCTCTATACCTTCACTATATAATAATGGTGACTTGATTGCTGACTCCCTGGATAAAGCTAATATTTTGGCTGCTAGATTCGCTTCAAATTCTCGTCTTCCACCCACTCCACAAACCTCTGTTTTGCCACTCCCGTGCGAATGTGTACAAGAGCCGGTACAAAGCCGCAGGTCCTGATGGTTTCTCGCCCTTGTCAATTAAAAGCTGTGCCTAATCCTTGGCTAAACCTCTGCGCATACTATTCTACTTGTCTTATTCGACAGGAAACTAGCTCACGTTCAGCCTATTTCCAAGAAAGGAGAGGGTAGCGATCCCTCAAATCATCGACCAATTGCAATCACTTCTATTCTTTCAAAGATTTTTGAATCTATCATTAACTCCAAATTAATGAAGTATCTAGAAACTAATCACCACGTCAACGTTCGCCAATATGTCTACCGATGGACGCTGATCTGGCGACTTGCTGACTTTTCTTATGGAACGTTGGAACCGTAGTCTTCACAATTTTGGTGAGTCCAAAAACGTTGGCCTAGATATTTCAAAGGCCTTGGATATAGTCTGGCATCCAGTTTTTCTATCCAAACTTAAAGCACTTGGTCTCTGCCCTCCTTCTCTATTATAATAATAAAGTTCCCTATCTAGTCGCCAAATATGTGTTGTATTAGATGGTGTTACATCTGAACCTCATCCCATAAATGCCGGTGTGCCTCAAGACTCTGGTATCTCCCCAACTCTCTTTTTATTTTTGGTTAATGATCTGCTTTCCCTTACATTCAATCCCAACCATAGTTTCGCTGATGACAGCACTCTTAATTTCGCTTATTCCTTTGACAATCTTGCGGACTCCAGGGGGAATGCTGCATGTGTTAAACGAAATTGCAAGATCAGATCTTTGAATAACGATCTTAAAAATATCGCTTGGGGCAAAGTAAATCTCATCGGATTCAATGCATCTAAGATCCAAACCTGTCTCATCTCAATAAAACAAGAGCATAACTTAACCACTCCCATTTCTTTTGACAGGGCATTGATTTCTGATTCTAGTAAGTTAAACTCCACAGATCACATCTTCTCTGCCAAAGAAGGATCGAAATGTCTTGGATTTCTGAAAAGGTGTAAGAAATATTTCAGCCCGTCAAATCTAGCGTTCCTTTACAAGTCCTACATTAGACATAGGATGGAATACAATTCCCATATATTGACTGGGGCTGGGGTCGCACAGACTAAGCTTCATTAGACATTGTCCAGAATAGAGCCTTCAAGCTCATAGATGATGTGACAATAACTTGCCATATCGACTCACCGCCGCAATATTGGATGCCTTTCGCTCCTTTATCGCCACATGCATGGTCAATGTTCTGATGAAATATCTAGTCTAGTGTTATAATCTAATGGTAAGAATACTAATTTCTCCTTTGATTGTATGATTGTCTTGGGTAGAACTGAGTTCAAATGAGCTCTAGTAGGCTACATTAGTACTAGCAAATTCTCAAGGAAGGTAACAGTACGGCAGTAGTCGTTGAGAATTCTAAGAGAACGGAGGTGACAGGACGATGGGGCCTGTGCTGGAAAATTAGGTGAGGTTTGACGTTGCTTTTTGTATTGGATTGTAGTTTGTATTGGCTTGTAGTTTGTATTGGCTTGTAATTGTTGTGTTTGCTTGGGACAGAAAGTGCTGGGAGGAATGAGGACAGTCTGGAATATTTGGAGTGAGGTGCGGGATAGTGTGCGTGTTCGTTCCGTACCCATGGCGTTCATGTTTGTTCATGTTTGTTTATAATACGGGCGCCTGGCTACTCGTTCACCACAGCGCGCATGCCTGTATATTTCACCGACCACCTCGGCATTGAGTTCGGTCTCCACGTCCATGCCATTTCCCAAGTGTTTATGTGTGTTTGCGTTTGTGCTGTTTTTTATATTATTCCTCACTGAGTATCGTAACGTAGCGCACTCGCTCCTCTATTTAATATCAGGAGTAACTGAGAGAGAGACAGTCGACGGGCCCAGAGGACACCTACTATAATCTTGCCCGTATAAAATTTAATTAAAAGTTATTTGATGTTTTTTTGTTTTGTCATTGAAAGGAAGCCCATGATGAAACTAGTCTGATAAGCATTAATAGGAAAAATATATTATATTGAAACTTTCAAGAGCAAGTTTCCTTGCATGGCCGGTACCCTGAGGATCGTTTAAAACTTTGAACAAATGCCCCTTCTATCCACTGAGCTATCACTGGTCGTCAAAATCGAAAATGTACTCAAAAGGACATGCAGATATAAAATAAAATGATCGAGTGAACTATTTTATTTATCAAAGTCATAATTATGAATTTATTGATGATAAAAGTGGAGAGCATTTCCATTATTTCATTATGAATTGACTGATGAATGTATCATTGAGTATTTTCATTATGTCAACAAGAAAATAATGTAACAACTCATGGAACTGCTCGCTCATCATGAAAAGCACCATTATGTTGGAGAAAAGTATATAATGAGCTCAGTCCCGAATCCAAAACAGATTTTATTATAGAGCTCATGCTGAACTCATCGAGATAATTGACATAATAAATTTTAATAATTTAAGGGACACTAATTCGATAAAATGAGTAATAAACTTGGTTTTTTGTAGTGACTCTTCTTCGGCTTTAGTGATCTAAAATATGATGATGTGGTACATTTTGACCATATTCATCGGATTTTCCACCCTTTTTGAGATGTGCCATTATTTAAACAAAAAAACGAGATGCAATAGTATATAAATAAAAATATTATTTCTGTTCAGTACTAACTCTATATAAAAATCTCAATGTGTCGCTATTGAAATAAATTACGCAAACGTAATAGTGCACGTCAGAATTGTCGTCTTGCTACATGCAATTAGAGACAGAATAGAAAAATGCATTATTGACACTGGTGATGTTTACCGGAATTTAAGCACTACTAGTTTAACGCCCTCTTCATAGGAACATAGAGCATCAAATTCTAAATGAAGTTCAGACATTGGCTAAAATTTCGCGAATTTTGAATTATGCCACATTGCAGCCGGTGAGCGATATGTCCGTCATACTTGAATATCTCAGCCTACTCTCAATCTTTTTACTTTACTTTTATTTTAATCCTCAATGGGTTTTGAGAAAGCTGTAGAAAGGGACAATGGAACTCCTTGAAATTAGGCTGTAGTTATTCCTTAAATATATGCCGTTCAGAAAACCTTGAACCAAAATTGATGCGGTGTGCTAAGTTTGTCAGATTAAGTGTAGTGTGATCGATATATAAGAAGGATGGAGTATGCCAATGGATTCTTTGGAGCGGAAGGGAGGTCTGAACATACTAGCTTTTGCTCAGACCTCCCGCCCTTAATTCATTCCTTCTCCCTCAAATATACGTTTGAAAATCTTTCGTTTCTCGAAGGAAGTGCAGACACTTAAATGCTCAGAAGTCCTTTCACGCATATCGCCCGATCAAATTTGTACACTGGCTTCACAGAAGATCTTTCATGCTTCATTGCGATATTCAACGTGTTGATTTGTGATTAAATGTCTTCAGTTATCGAGCCTTATGCTTGAATTCTTGAAAAATTGTCATACATATTTGTAGTTTTATCTTTCATCCTGTAAAGTGTTTACACAAGGACGTAACTTTTCTCCTTTTAAATATGACCCGTTAATAGTTCTTTAAAAAAAAAGAGAGAAAAAGAATTACCCCAAAATATGCTTCTGTTCAAAACTTTTTAACATTTTTGTGTTATGTGAAAAGTGAAATAGTGTAAGACTTTTTGTGTTCTGGAAATTGAACTTTTTACTTTTTGCATAATTTAAAAATATGTATAGCTTTTGATCGAAAGCAGACATTGAGGTTATTCTTTTGATAATTTAAAGAACTATTAACGGGTCATATTTGAGAAGGGAAACAGCTATGTCCTTGTGTAGTTAACACTTACAGAATCAAGGATAAAACTACACATTTTTTTCAAGAATTCAAATTTAAGGTTCGATAACTGAGGCATTTGCAGTTTTCAGTTTTGTACATTCTGCAAAGAGGACTCAGGATAACGTTTCCATAACTTGCTCCAACACGTTGGTCGACAAATTCCAGAATTTTAACACTGTTTGTCAATGCAGAGAAAACATTATCTCTATTATTTCTACAATTCGTAGAATAAATTTTTTCTCTGTATAGCTTTAGGGTGGGAGTAAGAGCCCCCGGCGGGGGAGGGCTGGTTCCAATCCCGGATGTTATATATATTAAAGGTCTCGGCGAGTACTATCGGAGGGTGTACTTTTTTCCGGTCTAGAAAATTTTCTCTGGACGTTCTTCTCACCGGAAAAACCATTTTCATTCACTTGGGTCACATACACCCCAGCTACTACATTTTCGCAAAAGAAGTAAAAAAATTAATTTTTTCATCCAAGAAAGTCGCTCAAACTACATCCGTTACTTCATTGTTAATGAAATATGTTCAGAGTATCCTAATGCATCGTTTAAGACATCTCTCATGTTTGGAGTTGTCGGGCCTAGCGTTATGTGAAAAGCCGGCATTCCATTTAGCAAGTGTTACCTCATTTACGAGGTAATCAGCATTATACGTTCATATCATCCATATCCATCTGATTTAAATTGTTCGTGCTGATAGGGATTAATTAATTTGTAATAATATGAGAATCATGATTAATGAATAGGATGAAGAGAAGTGGATCAAAAGGGTTACCATGCGGTACTCCAGAGTGTGACGTCAATTTATGGAATAGTATGGTTCTCTAAACTTGCCATTATTAAATAGCAGCCAGATCAGAAAACGTAATGAGAGTTATTTAAACAGCAACACTGGAGAAGTGATTGTAAATGTAGCGTGCTTCACAGCCTTACTTAAAACAATTAACAAAAGACTGACTAAAGTTAGACAGATTTGCTTCTATGTTTCTTAAAGCCATGTTGGTTAGGATTAATAATTTCAATACTGGCACTCACACATAATAGCCCACAACAGTTTGACAAATTTTATTCCCTGAATTATTTTCCATAATATTGAATTTAAAATTGTTTCCGATTGCATGTCTGACGTAACAAGTCTAAATCTTATAAAAGATTTGTCCCAATTTGAAGAGCGCGTAGGTAAACAGACCATACAGGTATGCTAACATTTTCGACTTTTTCATTCTTTGTTTATTCTCTCTAAATTATGGGGCCATTATTATTTCTATGCACTAAAATCATATCCACAAATTTAAGATATGGGTGATGATTTCAAAAAAGATGCGTAATAATTTTCACCGCTTCGTCAGTGAAGAAACTGATTCTCAGTAAAGCCAATGTGGAATTAGTAGAACCGCGGCCTTCCTAAATACTTTTAAATTGACCAAAAAGTTCAAACCTCACACCGACCTACAGCGAAGCCGGTTGGATTATTTTCATGCCAGCAACACAAAGCAAGAAAAACCCTATTAAACCAAATTTAAAAATATCCCAAATGCCCAAAATTTTTTGAAGAAGGAAAGAAAAGAAGACAAAGGTAGTGGCATGAGATCTTCATTCCTTTTTCAAATCGCAGAGCCGAAGTCGCATCGCAATGGCTGCCATTGCAACATTTGTTTACATCTTCTCAATCGCAACGTACACAAAAACATGTTTACTTTGATTCTTCAGAAATTTGAAGATATAAATTTCATTCAGAAAATGTTCCATCAATTCGGTAAGTAACATTTCCTTGTCCAGCTTTATGAGTCAAAGTCTGATTTTTTTCATTTTCCTCATCATCTGTAAACATGTACCAAGATTGTAATAAAAAGGCAAAAATGTTTCAATTACTGAATATTGCCGCACTAACTTAACTGAACAGGTTCTTCGTAGTCGATAAGCCCTACTCTATGCCGGAATCCTTTAAGGGATTATTCTGTTTGTGAAACCGTGTTTTATGACAGTTGATGTATAAAAAAGAAATCAAAGAAAACCGAAGATGTTTATACCTGAAACTGCCTGTTTAATCCAGGTAACCGAACAGAAGCGCCCTTTTGATTGTTTGCTTTCAGAATTGATTTTGTCAAATTGTGTTCAATTTATCACGCACGCATCAATAGCTCCAAAGCGTTGATACAATTTTACCGCTGAACGGGGCTCCTTTTATAGATCTTTTTTATCAATCGTGAAGCAAATAGCGTTGACCCTAAGGATTGTGTCCAATGGAGTAGAATATATGCACTGGGCGCTGTACGTCAATACAACAAAAAATCAAAATTATGTGTTTATTGATTTTTCCAATTTTTTCAGAGTAACAATAAAAAATTCTTTATAAAATGGTAGCTTAGCAAGAGAAACAGATGAGGTACAAGGTTAGGGTTACAATGGGTTTGGATAGCCATTTGAATGATGTTTAAGAAATATAGTAAGCTCTTCCATATTCACACACATTGTTGCAAATCAAAACCACAAGTCTGCATTAGGGCATTTGTTTTGTAACGTTGAATAAAATCAGAGAAATATTGAACTGACTCTTTCCTTAAAACAATTATTCAGTCAGTAATATGTATCTACTGTGGTACTATATATTTGACTTGATGTTGGATTTGAAGGCTTCTTCGCCAGTAAGTTTGAAAGGCGTTTACAGACGGTATCGAACTCAATCTTTTCCTATTCTAGGTTAAATATATTTAAACCTTGCAGATGAGCGTCAGTATTAATTGAACATTATATGTAGACGTACATGATGTCCACGACTAGAGGTAAAATTTTGAAATCTCAGTTATGATAGAGGAAAACATCAGTTCTCCTATTTACGGCAAAAGGAAGTTTCACAAGTTTTAAGTGGATTAAAATCTATAATTTGAAAAAAAAAAAGTTTTCAAAATTCCTGATGATATTTTTGGATAGCTCATAAAATAGTCTTTACAATGCAATCTTGTGTTAAATTAAATACCCCAAGCTTAAATCACTTCAAAACAGAAATGTTGTCCCCGTAATTCTAGTTTTTTGTTTGTCTTTTTTCTCAAAATAATGTAAGAAAATCGCAACAAATCAAAATTACTCGCGTACCTCTATTGATTTTTGTTTTAATGTAGCTTTCTTCAGAAAAGGTGTAATTTTACTACTTTCATATAAAAGTTCGTTTGGGATAGGCCAAAATTTATGGTGAACTTTTGTACTAGTTCCACTGTTTTACTTTTAATTATTCTGAATCCTATACACCTTACTTAATTTTTGGATCAATTTTTTTTTCATTGATAAAGGAACTTAAAATGATAAGTGACAAGTATACTGCGGTAATTCTTTAAAGAGAACTGATAAAACAAAGATGACTGGTATCAGCGAACTGTTGAAGACTCCAGCAGCGGCATTTTCAAAAGCATGAAGAGAAGTCCACCTACTCACATATAATTTTGCTTGTACAAAATTTAACTAAAAATAAGCAGTCGATAACGTCTGAAAATGTTGTTCATAGAAAGTAATGTTGTGATACTGATTAACAACCAAAACCAAATTGCAAAGCCTATATTTATAGAAGAAATTAGCGGCCGCTAAAATAGAGTTTGAATTTCTTATGAAAAAGGGCATCTGTCGGTCATTAAATAGTCCTTGGTGTCCTCACCACTACAACTTGTAAAAAAGGTAAATCGTGCGTGGAGATCATACGGTGACTATAGACGAATAAACGCTTGTAATTCATAATCTCGTCCACCATTTTTCGACTTTAGATCTAGCCAAAGCATATCACCAAATTCCGGTAGATCTGAAGACATTCCAAAAATGGCAATTTGTACTTCTCCGAGTTCACCCGTATGATTTTTGGTTTATGCAATGCGGTATCATTCAACGGTTTAGCCAAATGGTGCAAGAATTTACATTCTGTTTCGTGGATCTGGACGATATTTTAATCGCCTCCAAATCCGAAATTGACCCCTACACCATTACCATTACCAAGAGTTCAATCTTATTTTGAATACAGAAAAATGCATCTTTTTGCAGTCACAAGTTAAATTTTTGGGACAACTCGTCCCACCTAACAAGAACATGGTGAAGCAATTACAAATTTCGAAATCCCTGAAGGCGCAAAATATTTCCGGTGCTTTTTAGGAATGCTAAGTTTCTACCGTCGCTTCCCGCCACAAGCAGCGGAACATCAAGCAATCCTAGTCCTACACAATGACCGGTTCCAAGAAATACTCACAAAAGTAATAAGCATATATCGTATTATCGCCTTATATTAAAAAAAAAAAATTTTCATTAAAACTATTATCACACGGTTGGGAATCCGTCATGTAACTTAATGCTAAATTGGTGTTGCTGACAACGGCTTTTGAGTTTGTTGTTGTTGTTGTTTTTGTTGCGGTTGTTGTTTTAGTGTTGTTATTTGTTACATTTTTTCACGTTTTCACAGTTTTCGAGGTTAAAATCCAGTGCTTCTCCAACCTTCTCTGTAGTTCAATATTATACGGAAATATAGCTGCTTAATGAGCAAAAATTCGATAACTCAGGCAAATGCTCGTTAGATGCAAAATAGAATTCGCTTTTAATGATATGAATAGAAAAAAATTATAATAGAGGAAAACAAGCAATCACATTGTTATCAACGTTTGAAAAAATGTGTAAAAATGGTAAATTTCAAAATATTTTCGACTGTAACTTCGTGACTTTTCATCGCAACAAAACACGAAATATATGGTTAGAAAGGCCTATCTTTCCTCTTTCATATACCATTTTATATCGAATAAAAAATATTGTGGAGCTATAAATTATTATATACATGGAATAATAATAGTTTTTTTTATTTAACATGAGATTTTGAGGGTGTATGAGAAATTTCTAGTATGCCACTACTTTTAGCCCACTAGACCCATAACCTACACTATGTCTCGTCAAAATTATATTTTCGCTGCAACACAGTGTTATTTTTAAAAGAAGCAAACTTTCAAAAAAAATCCCCATTATTCTTTAGAGTAATTTTCTTAAGACTAAACTTTTATTTTGATGTATGTGTAATATTGGTTCGTTGTCGAAGGTATTTCTTTACTGAGCGTTTACACGTGCAATTGCGATTGGGGTGAAGCTTGGACTTTTGCTTGAGAAATTTGGTCGTTTCCACCTATAGTTTTAACAAATGATACAAAGATTAACAAGGTATGGCCGAATTATTTGTCAATTGTTTGCTTGCCGACAAATTTCACAAATTTGTTCGTCTGTCTCAATTTCAATCGTCCTTAAAAACACATTTTTCTATTTTGAAATTTTTTTTCTTTCCCACGAGCACATAATTACTTTTCCCGAAGTAATTTAAACGAAGAAGCTAATGTTTTGTTAAATATTTTAATATATTCAAAACGTATTTAAGTCAATAAAATACGAAAAACTCAAAACATATACGCTGGAAATGTCATTGTCACGTCATGACGTAAAACACAAGAAATTCCTCTCAAATCGGCCACACCTTGTTATCTTTGTATTATGGTGTTAATTTATTCTTTTCCTTCAAACTTATATAGATATAAAAAGTGTCAACATATCTATCACAAGCTGCAAGTCTAAAATATATTGAAGAACATTGGTGATTGACAATGGCAGAACAGAGGTAAAAATTAGTTTACCCATATTTAAAAGTATCTACCCGAAAGTAATTAAACTTAGCAGTAAGGAAAAGCTTATGAAGGACTAAGACAAAAGAAAAGTTTAAGAAATTCTCTATTATCAACTACGACCCGTTCTCGTGAACGTTTTCATTAAATTCATTTAGCTGACAACAGATTACAAACCGAAATTTTTTGTAATATTTGAATCAGTGAATCAGTAAATCATTCTAAACTCTGCAAAAAAAACTTTGCAAAATTTTGGAATAAGTACTTTTTTACATTTTTTCTACTATTTCTAAGACAATGAGCTATTAAAAACGAAAAAACTAATTATTATGGATAGTAAATCACATCGTTACAATCCGACGAAAGAAATCCTACTGAAAAATGATCTGCTAGAAGATAATACAAATGTCACAAAAACTAATTTCATAATTTTATTAACATCTTATTTATGAGACTTAAAACCGTCTTGATTCTTTTCAGAAGATATAAAACGTCAAAGGTTTAAAGCCGTAACGTTCCAATATAATCGGCGTAAGAAACACCTTTCAGGAGCCATAATTGCGTCGTAAAATATCAAAACGATCACCGCGCTCAAAACTCGTAAATGCCTAAATATCACTTGCTCACATAGCAGAGTCATATTAATCGCGCCCAAGTTCTTAGCACTTTCATAAAAGCAACAAATCTCTAGAAACTTTTACGATTTTCCTCATAGTTACATACCCCAAAAGAGAGAAAAAAAAATTTAAATTTTATGCTGGGAACAATATGCTCTACAAGCTTCGAAAATCCATGAAAGTTGTCGCTCTCGAAATGATTTCGTATATAAAACAAGAAAAAAAAAACGGTTGAAGATGAGCTAAGAGGACTGGGTGTCAAAATATTTTTGATGTTTGTTTCACTTTTGAGAATTGGAGAAAAACTATCATCTTTTAGCACAATTTCAATCTTCAAACTCCTCTGTACTTCACACATAGTTTCGTTTCATAATATATTTTTAATTTGCAAAAACTCTGATCAAAACTCCAAGATAACACGAAGATAACTCAACGGAACGTAATTCAGAATGCAAACAAGCGATCATAACATTGTCTTTTGATGAATTATTCCGAAGATAATTATTATGATAACGAGTCTATGCGATAATGCAAAAATGAGCGAACACAAACTCTGTAAAACTCCGCGAATAAATTGATTTGTTACAGTTCAGGTTGCGAACGCGGCCTCAATTACTCTCGCCCCTTTCCAATTAATGAAATCTAACGCGACTCACTCGGTTCACTTGTGATAACATCTGCGAGTGTGATGAGCCTACTCGCACTACAGCGTCGGGTATCGGAGACTAAAAAGGTTCGCGCTAATGTTTCAACATTACAAATTAACTGTAAGCAGGTGTAATAACCTGCATTGGTACTCTCCTATCAAAACAATAGCCAGATCCAGAAGATGTCTACCTCAAACGAAGTGGAATGACATTTTCGATGACGGCGAATGAAATCTGAAAACTTCACTAATCATCAGACCATGATGGCAAGCGGCAGCCATTTGTTCTTAATCTCATGCTCATTCTCTCTCATCCCGGATGAAGGAGGTTGTGGTGGATGTAGACGTGGGGAACGAAAAGCGTAAAAAGTAGCAGACACATCGCTCATAGAAAACATAATGGAAGTTTTGACGTAATTAAGCTCATCAGCATAATTTCTTACTTAATCACTGTCCTCAGTCTGCTTTAGCAGGGATCCAGTTTAATCACTTTCTCAACATTTCAACAGGTTTTCAGATGGTCCCCATGAAAAATTGCCACCGATTTGTTTAAAATTATTCACTTGGGTCAGTTCTTGGATAATCAATTTATATGGCACGCTAATAACCGGTGTCCAGACTCACATAAACATGTTCTTCTGTCACATATAATATAAGTGGATATCAACCAGATTTTTATCACGTTAGATATCAAGGATCCCATTAAGCATTTCGCGGAATTCCATATGTTTTCCATGTCAATTTTGACCATTTTACCTGGAAATTCATACGATTTCCGCACGGAATTCAGTGCATCTTGCCCAAGAGAACTTCACCATAACTCCTAGTCTTTGATAGTATTGATAGTTGAAACTGATTGTAGAAATTAAAGGATTTCCATGCGTTTTCCGTATTATTTTCGCATGGTATTCCAAGACTTTTCCAATGCATTTCTATATGAAAATCTTAGGGATTTCGATACTCTTTCCGTGTTTTTTTAATAATAAGAAAATCTAATAGATTTTCAGGTCTAACTTAACACGTGATTTCATAGCAGTTGATTTTTGGTGTGACAGCACAGAATTATATTTCATGATCAATCTTAAAAATGGCAGACACATTGAATGGTGGAAAAGTGGTGGCAAACGGGAACAAAGACGCGGAAAAATCTAGATAACTTACATCATACAACGATAACTCGAGAACACTTTCACTTAGTGTGCTAAAATCTTGCACACGGACACTTCTTAGAAAAAAGTAAATTTAGTTTCGAAAATGGCACCAATCGGGCAATTCCTTCGTAGGGTTGCCATACAAAAATTTCGTTTTTATTTGGTAGTGCCCAAGAACGCGTAGAGTACTGAAATTTGGTGCAAAGTATTTTCATAGTATTTACCAATACCATTCAAAAATATCGTTGTTCACTATAAACTTGAACACTGGCTGAGAACGCGTCAACGCAGAGTAAATAATAGTTCAAAAATAAACTAAATTGGAACAATCTTTCTTGGTGCTGCCATACAGAACTTTTGGTTTTCACTATATATTTGAACACTGCCTGAGAACGCGTTGACGTACAGCGCTGAAATCTTATACACGGGGTTTCCATACAAATTCCAAATACAAGTTCAAAAGTGGACTACCAAATCGGCAACCGTTTCTTGGTTTTATACGACAACAGCAAGAAGGAGTTGTCCAATTGATTTAATTTTTGAATATGTTCTTACTATTTTTGTAAGAACTCTGTGTGCAAAATTTCAGCATCATCCGTTGAAGCGTTCTCAGGCAGTGTTCAAATATGTAATGAAACACGACATTCTTGTATGGCAGCACCAAGAAGGTGTTGCCCCATTTAGTCTATTTTTGAAAAACAAAATTTATTGAAAAATGAAATTTAAATATAGCAAGGAGTTGCCCGCCTGGTCGCATTTTCGAAATAGAGAGAGAACGCGTCGACGACGTAGAGAGCTGAAATGTGCACACGGCGTTTTCATAAAAATAGTAAATATAATTTCTGAAATGAACAATATCGGGGAATCCCTTCTTGGTGTTACCATATAAAATTTACTATGAAGATGATTAGACGTTTCTATTGTATACTGAAAAATTCTTCAGAATATGAAATCATATGAACTTGCACTTTTTCCTTGTTGAAACATATATCTCTAAAATTGGTGGCATCGTGTATTCTACCATTCGATCCAATGCCGACATAAATCAAATAATAATTACTAGTAACGAGAGCAAAGAGGACAGTACTGAAACATATTTTACAATTGTTATTCAACTAGAGCACATTTGTCCACAACCTAAAATAATATGTAAAAAATGTAATGAAATTAGTAAAATAGTCAACTGTATAGCAAATCAATATCTATAAAAATATGTCACGTATTGCAGGTGCTCTCGTTAACAACAAAAAATTGCAATTCACACAAAATAATTACTTGTGAAATGCAACTGTTAAACTTTCGAATTTATGTCTTTGATTACTCCGAGGACTCAAACCACCTTTTCTATAGATTTTTGCTCTGCAAATTTTACCAAACCACTGACAAATATTCGCAATTTGATTATTTCCATTAACTACCAGAGTTACTGATTCTGATCCCTTGTCGTACTTTCTGTCGTAGGTATATTTCTGTCACAAATTTTTGATATTTCACCATGAATTTGTCGTAATTTTATTTTCTCCATATTTATTTTGATTTATCCTTTTCATCAACCACAAAATAGCCGTAAATGACTTTGCAATGAATAAACCTCAAAATGCATAAAACTGCTTACGATGTTGTGACAAAAATTTTAAACTGTGGTAAATAGATTTTCCGCACACGTCCTTAGAGCATTAAAAGTGCTTAAATTTGAAGTAATATTTTTTTTAATTTGTAATGCGAAGTGTCATCTTAAGTTTATTTTACGTCAAGCAAGGCTTGCTGAGCTAAAAAAAGTATGCCGTATATTTTGACATTAAATTATGTCAAAAGATCAGAAATATCCCCAAGGGCCCTAATGTTGAATGTCGAATTTTGTAAATAACGAATGTTTATAACGAAATGAATACCTCGTACATGGTCTTGAACCTCATCGTTATAAAGTCGAACTGATGAAAAAAACTTCAACATAACGTGTGTGGTAAGATTAAATAAAGTAAATATGTCCTGTTAACTATGTCACTTAATTATTAAAAAAAAAACAAGTTTTCCTTGTGCTTGTGGCTACTAGGTGTGTTTTGGTTAGTATTGGTATGGCTTTCTAGGTACTAGGACCATGCGGACACCGCGACTAGGTTCGTTTATTGTGTCCTCTCTTAGAACGGCTAGGCAAAATTTGGTCTTTTTGCGCGCTCGATTATTGCCTTTGGGGTTGGCTTGCTTCTCCTGTGATTTGAAACCTCAACGCTGCAAGCAAAGTTGACACAGTTCGCTGTTAGATTTTCGTCTTTAAAAAATAACGGAGGGGGTCATGTCCAATCCTTATTAAATTTGTATGATATTGCTTTAAAATATAATTTGTATACAATTAGTTTTAAAAAATGGCTAGCTTCAGCGAATTATCATTATTGTATGCTTCTGAAATTGCTGAGGAACAAATTCGACGTAATTCATTTTCCATACAATGTTACGTCGAATTCGTCAGCCTATGGATTTCCTTGAACTCCCCGAATATAAATTTACAAAGCTTTCTCGACTAAAGAACAATGTGATGATCTTATCTATAAGTGGAATCCATATATGGTTAGTGCCTCACGCTCAGTAATAGATATTAAAGGAAAAGTAATAGCTGTTGGGGCTTTGAATAATTTATCCTGATTGCTTTGACCCTTGTTAAGTAATTGGATGGATTCGGTAGATGTGTGATACAACATATTGATATCTCTTGTCAAGTTCTATGTGGCCTTTAATGCAATTGAGAATTATCAAAAGCTTGTTAGAGATAGTGAAGATATTTTAATGAGCCAACCCTCGGTGAGTAGATCTATGAACAAGTTCTTAACGCTGTTCATGAGAATAGCAATAGCAATATAAGAATTATTCTCAACCAGAAAGGAGTACGACTTTCTAACGTTGGAAATAGAAATACATATTTAGACAAGTACTTCTAGATTTTATGATGTTCATGGATTTCCGGAGGTAATGGGATGTGTGGATAACACTCATAACACCCATTGATTGCAGAGCGCATTTATGCCAACCGAAAGAGCTTTCATTCCATGGTAATTTTTTTTATCCTATATTTATATAAAAATTCTTCATATTTTTTCTGCTGGGTCATTCCACCCAAAATCGTCCAGCACTTTCGGTTCGACCATCACGAATTTTTCTTTAAAGTTGTCATGTTTAAAAGTTTTATACTTAAAGTATATTTATTATTCTACTTTTCAACGTCCTCTCCTGTGCATTCCGCGAGATTTGAGAACTCAAAATTTTATGAAATGTCGTTGCAGAATTACTTTTAAAAACGCAAATTGAGTTTAAGCTGCTAATTTATTTACTTTTAGGTTTCACAAAAAAATTGTTTGTCTAAAATTCTGTTTCGGCCTATTCGATCATCTTCGGAGGATTTTAACAAGCTACTGAATCTACTAGTATGTGAACTCATTTACATAGGTCAACACACTTGTCGTAATATGGGGGACAGAGCAAACTGTAATTGCTCATTAAGTACATGTACATTATTTTTATTTTTTGCTCTTTCTATTTCTATATTTTCTAACAGATCTAATCTTTTACCTTTCTTCTCAACATTCAATACTTTTATACTTTCTATACTACAATAATGGTTTTGCTCTCTTAAATGTATGGCTACACCTGAATTTCTCAATAAATCATTTTTCTCTTTGCATTTTATTAGCTTATTTCTGACTCTGTTCTTATTGTAAAAAGCGACATTAACATTACAATTTTTCTTTAATATTTTTCTATGGTATAACTAATCTTTCCTATAAATGGTAACCTTATATAATTATTAGTATTAACATTAGAAGGTATCAAGTTACCAAGTTTTTTCATCACTAGTTTCTGTTCCTTCTGCTTTATTAATCTATCTATTACCTTTGGAGAATATCCATTGTTGTTAGCTATTTTCTTAATCACCTTAACTTCTTTATTAAATGCTAATTGAGAAAGTGGTATACTAAATAGTCCATGGATTATAGTATTGAAAGATGACATTTTTATATTATACGAGTGATTAGAGTCTATTGGTATAATTGAGTCTGTAAAAGAAGGTTTTCTAAAAATATCAAATGTAAATTTGCTATCTAACTTATTAATTACAAGGTCTAAAAAATTTAATGAACAATTTTTTCAGTTTCTATGGTAAGTTGAATTCTATAGCATGTTTAGAACTAAAATCCGTAAATTCTACCAACAATTTATTGAAAACTTTGCGTAAATTATATGCTGGTGCTGATCTATAGGAAACTACTTAACGGATCGGACAATTATCTTTATGTAATTTTAATAGACCATATATTATCGGTGCCTTAGGATTCATGTTAATAAGCCTTTGATTTTCTAAAATACTACTACATTTCTTAATGGTCTTTCTAATCACTGCTTGAAATTTCGATGTAGGGTCTGTAAACAAATGTACAGCTCCACTTTCTGTAATGAACTCATACATTTTTTCTATATATTCTGTTTCATGTAGAATTATTAAGGAGTTACCTTTATCTGCTTTTGTTGTGATTAATTTATTCGAGTCTATTTTTTGTTTTATGATTTAAGAATTGTTTTCTCTCTATTATTTGAAATTTTATATCTAAAGCTGTCTAAACTACTTTTAATTTCTTTGGCGCATTCTGCTTTAACCAACAAATTAGATTTATTTGTACATATACTGCTAAATTAATATAATCTTTAAATTGTATTTCACCAGTTGGCAAATATTTTATACCTTTTTCCAACAATTTCATTTCTTCTGTAGTAAAGTCAATAGTTGTTCTGTTTTTAACTCTTGGGAAAAACGTAATAGTTTCCATGTCACTGTCACTAATATCAGTTTGCTATGTGTTGTATAGTTGTCTGCTATTTACATTTTTCCTATTGTCTTCCCTGTTTATTTCTAAATCCCATAACTTCTGATTTTTTTTATACATTAATTTAGAGAGAATCCCAAAAAAATCTTTCTTGAACAAAATTAATTTACGTGATTCTTTGTAGCATAATTCTCTCACTTGATTGTCTAAAATTTCAAACTCCACTGGATGTAATTTGAAGGTTAGCTCTAGACGAATATATTTTTCGTGATCACTCAGGTTTTGTTTGACTGTAAACCATTTCCTTATCTCACTTTGAAGCCAACACCACTTTGCTAAATGTAACGCTTTAATTGCACTTGCTGTTGCACTCTTACAATTTATATGAATGTAATTCGGGAACACTTTTCGTTTTTTGCATTGAATATTGAACCAAATGGGACTGTCACATCTTTTGGATTTCAATAGAACTTTCTTGTATATTGCCATTAGTTTAGCCTTATCTGCCACATCAAGATATTTTAAGCTGTTTAATAACTTTGGTTTGTGAAACATTTTTTATAAAACCCAAACTGAGTTTGAGCAGCTAATTTATTTAGTATCAAGTTTCACAAAAAAATTGTTTGTCTAAAATTCTAACAATTGTTTCGGCCTTTTCGACTATCTTCAGAGGATTTTAACAAACTACTGAATCTACTACTATGGCTATAATTTTAAAGAGGATAAACTGAAGTTTATTAGAGTCCAAGAAAAAAAAATGATCACCCAAAACTTTTTTTCAGGAATAATTGTTGAGTCTTTTATCTTGGAATATCCTGGAAGACGTATTCTCGATTTTTTTTACTATTATTATTTTTATTTCTTTTTTAATTGCTTCATTTGTGACAAGAAAATAGTATACTTATCAATGGATGGATGAGGAGGAAACGTTTGAGTTGTACATACATATGTATATATACACAGACATTCCACATAAAAACTATCCCTTTGGACTGAATTTGATCCAGAGCATTTCCAATTTGGATGAAACTTTCAGAGTTTTAATGGAATACGAAAATGGGTCATCCATATTTTTTGTTTCCCACTACAGGCCAAGATAGATAGTTAAATACTTTAATTAATAAGACGGCATCGCCTAATGCCAAATTTGTACGAAGAGTATGTTCAATACATATACAAATTATTTTTTGCCAGAAAAATAAATTCATTAATAATAATTCATCTAAGTAATTCTATGCTTATGTCCCGATGTATGTTTAGAGACGCTAATCCGTTCAAAGGATCTCCTCACATTGTGGACCTTTATTAGGTTTTCAGATGACGCAAATGGAAAATGAACGCTGTGATCAGAGATAATACTGCCATAATTTTCAAAAGTTTGTGAACATTTTGGAATGCATCCTTGCTGCAGATATGGAGAATCTCGAGGGAATTATTAACTGTTTTATCTGTAATGCGGAGCCGCTAGATCTTGACTTCATTGATCCATACTTCAGATGAATTGTTGTGTAAAATAGAAGTAAAACTTTCGAGCAATTGTTTACACGCTGTCTCATTCAAATGGTCTTCTAAATGAGTAGTGAACAGATCAAGGTATGGTATGAAGATCGACACACGATAAAAACTTCAATTGTGTCAGTCATTGCATTCTACTGTTATGGTCCAATAGGCGGAAGATTCTTCCAGCAGCCAAGGGCATATTCTGGTAAAATAATCATCGATTGCTAAACAATTACCTCGTATGGAATTGCTCCGCAGCCGTTGGTTATTTTACTGATTAGCCTAATAGCTGGCTGCGATGAGCGCTTAGTGGAGCAATCGACGATTACCGACGATCATCAAGTTTCCGTTCGGTTCGGAGTACTTTTAAAATTATTAACATAGGTCAGTTCGCGATAAATAAGGAATTATTCTATGTTAAAGAAATTCGAGTGTTGTTTTATTCGAAGAAAGTTTTATCGTGATTAATTATTTGGTTTTCGTTGCTTGATTCTATATAGTGACACGACACCACCGTTTGGTTGGTTTGACGAGATGAAAGCTTTGGATTCGCAACAGTTATACCATGCCCATCGCAAAACTCTCTGTCGCTTTCTTTCTTAAGTATAGCATCCTTTGGAGCATCTGGAAGTGTAATAGCTTCTATAAAGTCTTGATTCTCTGTGTGCTAAACTCGACTCAACGATAAAGAGTGTACTGATTAACGAATCGGAATCGAAAGTTGAAAATGCACGATTTTGAAAAGCAGCAGATGACGTTGTTGCATCTTTCATGTCGAAAGAATTTCCAGAACATCAATGATCACGGGCTGTAGATCGACGTAAGTTGCCACAGACTCATGCCGTTCCACTCACCTTGTCGTATAACAAGTTTTTAACCTCTTTTGTTATTGTCGCAGCGTGCTGCAGGAAACAGTGTGCTACGTGTATGCGCTGACGATAGCAGCAGTGCTCACACGGCGCACACTGCGATCGTGCTGCCTTTTTTCCACCGATGGAAACTTGACGGCTGACGGAGGCAATTGGAAAAAATTGTGAGGTAGAAGAAGAAACTTTGCGAGACGTCATTAGTACATTTCCAGAACCTTCTTTGGAATAAAAAAAAAATTATACGGTTCAAGCATATCGCTAGTTGTCTCGTTATTGGGCTCCAACAGTGAATGGATGCGACCAAGTCATATACATACATATATATATATATATAAGTAATTGATGTATTGTTATTCACGCTTGTTACGGGACCACATTCTTCTGGGTGCGTAGGTGATACTTAACCACAACATATACAAAGTGAAACTCACGCCAGGATATGGTGCCCGGATTTTTGTCGACTAGTAATAGTTCCCGGTAAAGTTCAGGAAAAAGAAAAAGGAAGCAAAATCGTGCCTAAATGTTCTACAGCTGGTGAAGAAAAACAAACAGTTCAAGGCGGATCCAAGTAGTACGGATGATCCCGGAGCTCACATTCATACAAACGCGAAGTCACGTAAATGTCTTGTCCTATATTATGTAAAGGAAAAATTTCAGTTTAGGCTACTGCACGTAGCAAATCCCCACCTAATAAGGTTTCGATCCAAACAGATTCTTAATTTTCCTGCTCGCTGACTTTATCGGCCTAAGCATAAAGTATTGATCAGGGAAGTTACGAAAGAGGAAAATAACGGACCTTCGGATAGCATAGCATCCTGTATACTACCAGATAACATTTGAAAGTGACGAGAAAAAGATGAAGGGTGAGATTTCATACTATTTGATATAAATATTTTGAAACAATTCACAGTGCTTGAAATCATCGGCAATATCTATTGATGCCCGTCTTACATGGCAGGCAACGTTTCGACCCCACGAGGAATCTTCTGAGTAAACCCGGACGTAACAACGAACATATATAAGCGCTGAAAAATAAAAAATATTAAAAAAACTTTTAAAATAAATAAGTTTTCTAAATAAAATGCACTAAAAAGTTAAAAAATAATTTGTTTCATACTCATTGATATAAACAAGAAAAGTTTAATGCAAAATAAGAAATGCTACAACTCCGATTAAATCTTAAGAGTTTAGGCATCCATAACTATAATCCAATTGTCTAACTGCAGATCATGCCCAAACTTTTAAGATTAATTCTGAGTTGTAGCATTTCTTATTTTGCATTAAACTTTTCTTATTTATATCACTTACAAAGAAACAAATTATTTTTTACTTTTTTGTGCATTTTATATACAAAAGTTATTTATTTTAAAAGTTTTTTTAATATATTTTATTTTCTACTTTTTAGTAATAGTCTCGAAACTTGACTCCCGAAACTCGACTCTCGAAACTCGATTCTCGAAAATTAACTCTGGAAACTCGAATTTGGAATTCAACTCCCGAAACTCGAGTCTCCAAAATCGAATCTCAAGACTCGGCTCTCGACTCTGGAAACTCGACTTTCGAAACTTGACTCTCGATATAATCACACACACGGCCCAACACGTAAGAAAATTTTACTCAATTTTACACCCATTCTAAATCAAAAAGCCCCATATAAATCCATCCAAAACTCCGTCCCGAAGAGCACTCTCAGGCGTTTAGGCACTCAGACACAAACTTTTTGAGTCAGGGGTCTGTAAGTTGATAGAAAGCTATTAAAAATTTAAAAAAAAGGGCAAGAAAGATAGAGTAGGGCATATATTAAACAGGTACACTGGGGAAAATTTCGTTTACCGCCCGTAGGATCATTGGGAGAATTGGGGCCAGCAGTGAAGGCAGACCTCTGCCCATTCACGTAAGTAAGGCTAAATGGTGCAAGGGTCCCTTCGGGATCAGATGTGGTGCTTGTGTTTTTTTTGCTGTAAGGCACGAATTTTCTTTTTGTATGGATAGTGACAGCGGCAGGATTTTGATTACCCACCCCATTAAATCTGCCGCAATAGCCGAGGTGCTTTTGTGCCGCCCTGTGTTATCGCTGTTCACTGAGTGAGCTGTCAGCTCATGCTGACAGAATGGACTTCAAGTCCAAAGGTATTCACTCGAAAGTACATCCATAACACTTTCTTCTTTCTTCTTTCATTTTTTCATTCTTCATTATACCGTCTTGCAAACCAAACTGCCTTTTTGGAGTTTTGAAACAGTTCTAACAGACCCAAGACAGTTTGTTATCCAGTAATATCACAAACTAAAGTGACCGCTAAAGGTGTGAGCAGACAAATGTGCATACTGCGATTTTCTTACACCGTTTCCTAAATAAAATGATAACATTGATTACATGATATACTTGTAATTTAATCCAATTAAATAATCAATGAGAAAATAAATGCTTAAATGTAATGTTAACATTTTTAATTAGTGCTTTTGATTTTGATTATCTGTGAACAAACATTTGTCTTCATAATTATATTAATATATTCATTTTTTTTTTTTTTAATTTTGTAGATACTTGATTTGACATATAAGATAATTTTTACTTACATAATCCACTGAGCGGGTTAGAAATTTCGTGAATTTACGATGAAATATGATTTCAAAAAATCATATCTCAAGAACGGACGGAGCCGCTTTTTGCGATTCAAATGCCAAGTTAAGCTTAATGTTTTCAATACAAATTAAGTAACGCCAAAAAAAATTTTCTTATTATTTATTATAATAGTTAAAAACAAATAGTATTAATTGCGTGCTTTTGAAATTGACGATCTCCACAACTTTTATTGTATTTTTATTATTAAGCCATGTAAATGTATGGTATTCGGCTTTGAAAATACAAATTTTTACGTTCGGTATGTAATGGATTTGGATTTAAAGAATTCATACGTGTTGATTCCGAGTATACGGAATCTGCATTCGGTATTAATGAATGAATGGAGTTCCAGGAGCGAGAAAGAGACCAAATGTGGAAGCAGAATTAAACGAAATCTAGAAGAAGAAAAATTTGAAAATTTGATTCCACAAATGACAAGTCTTACCGCACAAAAGGACATTTTATGGCAAGTATGAAAAAAATTTGTTCGCTAGGATATTTTTCGACGAATTCAAATTTTTAAATTCAAATAGTATTTATTATGCGCTACACAAGTAAGAAAAGATCTTATAAATATGTGTAGGAGAGCAATAGAAAGCTTTAGATATAAGAATTGAAAACTTAAACTTAAACTATACAGAACAAGATATACAAGAAGATAATATGTATTAATATTAATATGCTTCATAAGAAAATTTATTCAAACCAAACAATTAAGTAGCTCGCAAGTATTCCAGTAAATTGCTGCGAAAACTGTGATTGTCCCTGCTCCTTCTGAGTTGAAGAGGAAGAGAGTTCCAAGGTTTTATGGATTGAAGAAAAAACTGACGACCACTTGAGCGACAGGTGGAAATAGGAATGTTTAGAGAATAAGCTCTCATTGATTGGGAAAAATCCAGTCTAGTATACAGATAGTCAGGTTGCCCAGATTTCATCAAATTACGGAGGAATAATATCGTTTCTAACGTGCATCCCAAGATTGAATTTAAATATTCCGAGACATGGTCATATCGCCTCAAGCCGAACACATACCGAACAGTAAAATTAAAAGCCACTTTCAGCTTACGCGATGAATCTGAATCAAAACCACAAAAAACTTCAAAGCCATAGGTCAGGATAGGAATAATTAACGATTTGAATAACATAATCCGCGTGTCAACAGGAGTAAATGCGGCAGTGGCAGAAAGTTTACGTAGCATTCCATAAACCTAGCAGACAAGCCCATTTATATGATCGGTCTAGTTCAAAGTACGATCAAAAATAATTCCAAGATTCCTTACAGTAGTACTATAAGGAATAGTCACATTATTCAGGATAATATCTGGATAGCAGGAAGTATCCAATTCACTTTTATAGATCACGATAGCATTATATTTAGAGGCATTTAAGCTCAAGCCATTATTAATAGCCCAATTAAGCACATCAGTAAGATCTTCGTTCATGCGACATATAGCATCCTCCACCAATCCTAGAGGCCTGGAGATGTAAAGCTGAATATCATATGCATACAAGTTATGATATTTCTCCGGAGGAGATAAAAAAAAACTAATTTCAATGTAATGACCGATTTATTTCAAAGCTCTTGTAAAACTGAACAATTCTTAATTTCTACCTTAATTAATTTCTACCTGAAAGAACTTTTTTGCTTATTTTAAAATAATTTTATATATTTCATGATACAAAGAAAAAGCTGAATAACTAAAAAATAATTTAATTGCAATGGAATCAAATAAATTGCAACACGTATCCGGTGTCGATACTTGTTGGTCAGTCAACGTGACTTACCGAAAATTGTCTATTCGACATAACTGCGTTTGCAATTTATTTGATTTTACATTAAATTAAAATTGTTACCAGGTGTTATGCGTGTCATGATAACTCCTCCCCCTTCAAAGGTCCGCGTCCCGTGGGCTTCAGAAATTCAAGTTGATAGGCTGCAGTCCAGGATAGGTGGTTTCCCGTGTATCCGCTACTACCTCAGATGTTAGGACAAGCTGTTGTCGGTTTTTCCGGAACCTCCTGACGAGAAGAATGATAGCGATGGCAATGACGGTTATTGTGCCAACATCTGTTATAGTTGAGACCTGGTCGTTACTAAACAGCTTCCGTAGTTTTTCGACATTTTTTAGGTGTAGGTTGTGCAGGTACCTCAGGTCTAGCTTAGTTCCTTTCTCGGTTATATTACGTTGTAGGACTGATGGCAATATTTGGAATGTCCTTAGCTCCCTGGTACTGAATGTGTTGTTATTGATTTTTATAGTCTCGTTGTAGATTTGGATCAGGAAGCTACCATTTAGATGTCTACTCGTCTTGTTGTGAATGATCTCGCCGTTAAAGTTGTTCAGAAAAATAGTGTTGTCATTAAGCGTTTCGATTTCTTCATTCTGGTTGAACTGGTACTCGCATCCAGCGTGCTGGCTTTTTAGGAGTTGTCCTATACAATGATCGCTTGGCAATTCTTTTAATTCATTATTTTTGTGCAGATGGTTGCATCCTTGAAATTGTAACACTTCCCGATTATGCCGAAAATTTCATGTTGATTAATGAAAAGTTCTCTATGTTCAACGTCAATTTGCCTGTTGTTTTTGGTCGTAGGTCTCACTGCTACGCGGTTGTACTCCTTATTGTTGGTTTTTGGCATTGATAGCACGTAAAGAATGGTTGACTCTTTCACTATCATTTTTGGCTCTGCGTATTCGATGGCTTCTATCTCGTTTGAGTAAGGAAGTGTCTCGACTTCTGCTAGGATATGGCCAACTTCCTCTTTATCTAATAGGTTGGTGTTGATGATTCCTGCTTTAGCCAGTTGGGCGGCTCGTACGATTTCTTTTAGTTCTTCCTTTACTATACTGAGCCTGTTGAACGTTGCTTGTTGAAGTTCTTCCATAGAGTTTTCATTAAATTGTTCAGCAATCTTATTGTACTCTCGAAGGATTTGGTTAACTGTGTTCGTCAATCCTTCGTTAATCTTGTACTGTTGGTTGTTGTTCTCAACTATTTTGTTTTGACTCTTTACTATTTCGTCCCAGTCTGAAGCGTCTGGATTCCCTGCAATCCATTTCCATGCCGAACCAATCCAATTGATAGACCGCCGGTTCCTTTGTGGTTGCTGTTTGAGTTCTGCCAGTAAGACGTTAATTTGCTGTACCTGGTGGAGTAATTGGGGCTTAAAGATGTTTTTGGGGCTGACCATTTGTATCGTTGGTAGTATCTTCGTTACAATATCTTCGTAATTAGTTAGGTTTATTAAGTGAACCAGGTTGAAATTGCCATTTATTATTCGTCCTTCTCCCAATTTTAGTGTAACTATCGGTGTGTTGCACTCGTAAATGGTGAACGACGTCGCCATCATCAAAAATGGTAATCTGAAAAGAAAAGAGGGAGAGAGGAAGGAAGTTTAGTTAGGTATATTTTTAATTTGTGTTTTGTGTATTCTTCTGCCGGATTCTGTGATAACGGTAACCTTATTGTCTTTTGCAACTACTTCTTTCTTAAATTTTGGTTTATTTTTTCCCTGGATTTGTTTGACTGCAATATAAATTGTTTCGCCGGGTTTGTAGGTTTTTGGTTTGTTTCTTTTCAAGTTTTCTCTTCTAATTTTATTTTTTTGATTTATCTCTATTCTTCCCATTAAGTCCTCATTGACCCTAGTTTTGAAGTCGACCAGATTTTGGTAGTTTATTCGTTGCAGTCTGCCAAGAAAGATGTCACTTGGCTTCTTATTCGTTACTGAGTGTATAGTGTTGTTATATCTATCTACGGCTATATTAATTAGTTCCTTTAGGGTCAGGTCCTTATATTCCTCTTGTAGGCAGCGTACCACCTCAATAATAGTGCTGTGTACCCTCTCTACTGCTCCGTTGACTTCACTTCTTTGCGACGGTGTTAAATATGTCTCTATACCTAAGGTTTTCAGGTAATCTATTATAATAGGGCTAATGAAACTCTTTTCATTGTCCATTACGAGGATTCTTGGTGCTGTAAAGTAGTGTAGGACCTTAATAATTTTGTCTCTCAAGTGCAAAACAGATTTATCCTTTATATGAAATAATTTTGCGAATTTTGAAAATTTATCGATGCAACTAATAAATTTCACATTCTTTATTTCAATGATATCGATGTGAAGTATTTCTGACGGGTAACTTGGAATGGGAGTTTCCTGCAGTTCTGGTTTATTTGGGTGTCGATCATACTTATTGGCATTACAAATGTCACAGTTTCCGCTGTATTTTCTTATTTCTTTTGCCATCTGCGGAAAATAGTATTTTTCAAGTATCTGTTCCTTGTTCTCATTCCAGTTTCGGTGAGCTCTCCTATGTTCTTGTTGGATGATTCTGAATTTGTTCTCTTCATTGTCGACATCTTGAACCATTCGTTGTGTAATGCGTACCTTGTAGTTTGCGAGGTGTTCTTTAAAGATGTTCTGTACCGTTTGAATGAATTTCTCTGGAATTTTGAGACCATTTACTATTGTTGGCTGGAGTTTTTCCTTTAGAACTCGTGTTAGATTTTCTTTATTCACTTCAGGCAAGCTGATGAAGTGTCTTTGGTACCCCGGATGGGGTTTTTCATAGGCAGAAACTCCACTACCTTCACTGATGATTATCTGATTTTTGAACACGTTTATTGGGGCTTCACAATGGGGAATTAATGAAGTGTTGTCTTCATCTGCACTATGTGCTGTTTCTGTCGATGAAGAGGTTAGAGCGTCACTATGTGCCGTATCTGTCGATGAAGAGGTTAGAGCGTCACTATGTGCCGTATCTGTCGATGAGGAAGTTAGAGTATTGGCCTCCAACTTTAGTCTTGACAAAGCATCAGCAACCTGGTTTGTACGCTCAGGCTTATAGATCAGTTCATAGTTGTATTCTTCTATTCTCGCCTTCCATCTCTTAAGTTTAGCGTTGTTGTTTCTGTTGCTTAAGGTAAAGGTTAGCGGCTGATGATCTGTTAGTATCTTGATTTTTTTTGCTCCATATAAATAATTTCGAAGATTATCTAGAGCCCACACGATTGCTAGCAGTTCTTTTTCATTGGTGGCGTAGTTTTCTTCTGTTCGGTTTAGTGATCTAGAGATGAAGGTAATTGGGCGATCCTTTCCTATCTCACCCTGGGATAGAACGGCACCAATTGCGTGATTTGACGCATCCGTCGTCAGGATAAATGGCTTCTCGAAGTCGGGAAAAATTAATACCTCTGATGAAGAAAGCACCGTTTTTAAGTGTTTGAAAGACTCCAATTCCTTCGCGTTTAAATTTACCTTTACCTTTTTTGACTGACTCGCCTTTACTTGTGCGTTTGGTCCTCTAGTAAGATTTGTTAATGGCTTTGCAATTTTTGCGAAGTCCCTTACAAAACGCCTATAATATGAGGCAAGTCCATGAAATTTTTTTACTTCTTTCAGATTTTCAGGTGGTTTAATTTTTAGAATGGCTTGAATCTTTTTAGGGTCAGGCTTGATACCCTTATTCGTTATTATGTAGCCCAAAAATTCGGTTTCTGACTTCAGGAATTCAGTTTTGTCTAAATTCGCCCTCAAGTTTTCCTTTTCGAGCTTTAAAAATATTTTCTCGACATTTGCAAGATGTTCTCTTTCGGTCTGTCCCCCGAATACTATTATATCGTCGATGTAGACGTAGCAGATCTTCCCAATATATTCCTTTAGCACATCGTCTATCATCCTTTGAAAAATTGCTGGGGCGTTTTTGAGTCCAAAGGGTAGTCTAGTGAACTCGTATTTCCCATTGATTGTTGAAAACGCCGTTTTGGGTATGTCTTTTTCCTTCATCCGAATTTGGTGAAAGCCAGACGTTAAGTCAATTGTGGTGAAGTAGTTCGAATTTCCGAGGCTAGCTATAGTGTTTGATATATCCGGTATCGGATATGTATCGGATATGGTCACTGCATTTAGTCTTTTAAAGTCTATGACCATCCTATACTTGCGAACACCTGAAGCATCCATTTTCTTGTCGACAATCCAGATTGGTGAATTGTACGGGCTTTTAGATGGTCTTATAATTCCATCCTGCAAGAGCTGTTTTATTTGCTGGTCTACTTCGCTTCTCATATTCACTGGGTATGGATAAGATTTGGTATAGATTGGGTCATCTGTAGTTGTCTTAATCTCTGCCCTTATGGTCGTATCTGCTGTTTCTTGATCAACCAAGGGCCCGAATAGGCATAAAAATTTCTTGACAAGAGCACCTACCAGTTTTTTTGCTTCTTCAGATAGGTGATTATCCCTTATTTCAATGCTATTAACCTGGACAGATTTTTTTTCCTTGAGAGGAATTGTTATATTAGGTGCAATTTTTAAGGTGTTATTTTTTCTATTGATAACCGCTCCGAGATGTTTCAGTGTGTCATCTCCTATTATGCCGTCAAATGTTTTTAAACCTGGTAAAACAAAAAGGTCTATTTCGGTATTGTTTCCTAAACTTGCGAAAAATTTTCCTCTTACTTTCTCAGATATTTTTATGTCACCTCCCGCAGATCTAATGGAAAAAGGTTTTCTAATAGGCTGGGCATTTATCGCTAGCTCTTTTTTAATGAAATTTTTATTTGCTCCAGTATCTATTAAAAATTTTAAAATTTCCCTGTCTCTTGTTATATACTCTAGGTAAAGTACGCTAGAGAGGCTCCCGTCATAAAATTTAGCTCTGCATTTTCTTCATCATCTTTTTGTTCTTCTTCCTCTTGGTAATCTTCATAATCACTAAATTGCTCGATGTAGTCTTCATAGCGAGAATTTTCTGGGTGCGTTTCCATGTGAAATAGGCGCTGGTGTTTCCGTGCATGACCATCAGAATTATTCTCTCTTTTGGCAGCATTCGTATCGAGTGGAAATGCCGCAGGGCGATTCATGTAATTGACCTGCCTTGTCTGAATCGACCTATCGACGTCCATTGGCGTTGATGGCTTGGGTTGTATTGGTCTAGGTGGTGGTCCTGGATTTTGTTGGTGTTGGATATTGTACGCCATATTCCTTTGTTGCAACGAGACTTGATTCGGCGCATTACGTGCGACTGCCTGTTCGCGTCTGATAGATGGCATCTGGTTTAGCGGGGCAGTTACGAAGTTGGTAGAGTTTCTCCTATGTATTGGCAGATTTCTATAGTTCAAGTTCTGGATTTCGAGGCAGGAAGAGTAAGCCTCCGGTAGTGTACTAGGCCTCTGAATCATAAGCATCTTTGAAAGGTCCCCATTAAGGCCACGAATAAATACATCAAGGGCCCTATTTCTATATGTTTCTACAAGCACGTTAATTGTTTCCGGCTTATAGTCTTCAGTTTTGATTTTGTTCACAATAAGTGAGAACTGATGATTGACGTTAGCGTAGAATTGATCGATTGTCGAATTTCTTTGCATCAAATTGCCCAACTGATGTTCTAGAGTTCGCAGATCTCTTTTGTCTGCGTAATGAAGAGATAAACATTTTTTAATTGAGTCCCAGTCGTCGTCAAATATCTTGTATGAAATAAGGGCCGAGTCTGCTTTACCCCGTATTTTTTGCCTAATACTTTGCAAAATAGCTCTATACATGGGTTTGGTTCGAATAATATCATAGTCTTTGAGGATGCTTTCAACATTATGTACCCAAGAAACGTATTGTATTGGATTCCCATCAAAAACTTGTAATTCTTTAACACAGTCTGGTAACTTGCTAATATCTTTTAAGTCCTGTTCATTTCTTGGTATAGGCAGTGTAGAGGTAGTCGCAGGAATATTTTTATCTTTTACCTCTAATGTCGTTAATCTTTGTTCTAATTTCCTACTGAGTTCTATTTGAGCATTTACTGCTCCTGTCAATTGCTTAACCGCTTCTTGGAGGTTTTCGATTTGAGACATTTTAATAGAGAAATTTTCTTCTTTTTATAGGAAGAGAAATAGGGAGGAATAAGAAAATATATGAAAGTGTACGACTTTTTAATAGAAAATGGACAGTTCACTTTATTTCACCAAGTCTTTCTATCAGAAAAATGTGCACAATTTTATTTTAATAGTTAAATAGTTCAATGGTTTTTCTATGCTTGTAGATTTTTCTAGGAATTATGGAAACATTTACTACCTACACTTTATTCCCTCGCTTTTTATGTTTCACCAAATTGTAGGTTGTTCACTAAGCTTTCCAGATTTTACGATCTCGCTCTCTATTCTACTGAGGTTAATTAAAAGTTCGATAAATTTCATTTAATTGTATTCACTTTTCAAAAATGTTATAGGATATCATTTATTCACTTAATTTGTTTTAAAAGTTTCAATCTTTTTAATTTTTTATGAAAGATTTAAAAGTAAAAAAAAATAAAATTTTTATTCGGTTTTATTCACTTTTCAAGAATTTCAATAAAATAAATAAAAAAAAAAAATCCTCACTTAATTTGATTTGAAAGTTCTGGTTTTGGTTTGTGGTAATTTACATTTCACTTTTCCAGAGTAATCCGTTTCAAATGTAAAAAATTTGGTACTTACATTAAGAAAATTGATTTCATTGTTTCATGATAACTTACATGTGGTAATCACAATTTTTCAAAATCATTGGAAGATCATTAATGAAGAGAGTGAATACTAAGGATCCCAAGATGGAGCCCTGAGGGACTCCATTCTGCAAAGATAAAAAGCCAGAAGCAGAATTAGAACAGACCACACTCTGTTGACGCCCGTTGAGGTAAGACCAAACTAACTTGCATGCACAATTTGAAAATTTGAATTTAAAGGCAAGTTTACTTAATAACAATATGTGTTTAACCGTGCCAAAGGCTTTGGTATTAATTACAAAAATGCCTATTTGAAGTCTCGGAAGAATGAGTCAAAGTTTGTTTGTGAAAGCCAACCCGCTGGGTGTCTCTTTTACCCGCATCAAATTGCTGAAGTCATGAGTCTCTAAATTTGAATCCTATTTTGTTTTTAAATCAAAAACTATTTGAATTTATTATTTTGTAGTTTAATCCACAAAATCCCTTTAACACAAAATTTTGGTAGATGGTAGAAAGAGGGTAGAGAATTTAACCGCTGCTATGGTTTTTATTACGATTGTATATGCACGAAATGTTAACTACAACTTACAAATGATTTTTTAATGGGATTTTGCTTCGAGCCAATGTGACACTTTTCCTTTTGCTTACCGTAAAATATTCATCATCTCACGGAAATTACAAGAAAACAACCATTTTGAATTTAAGCACCTGCGATGCTGTAAGTAGGTGCTGAATATTATCTTACAATAACTTTTGTCAGAGCTTCAGATGCAGTTGCGAATTTGTCATATTTTTGTTGTCGTAAATTTTTCTCATAATTTTGTCGTATTTCGATTCTCACCATAGTTTATTTTTATTTATCATTTTCCATTAGCACAAAATCAACTAAAACGAATTTAAATTGCATAAACGTCAGAATATACGACAAAAATTACAAAAAATTTATTTACCTACACAGTAAATTTTTTTCGCCAAAAAGGAGTGGCAACAATTTGTGCCACTAAGCATAGGTATTTTTTTATAAGATTAGGGAAATGATCTTGAAAAGTGGAATAGGTTTATAACCCTAAAATGTAGGTACATACTTCCAGATGTAGAATAATACTTTATTTATAGAATGTTCTTTTCCTTTTATCCGAGAAAGCTTACCATTTCGGCAATTTTACGTACAATATAGATTTTCTGGAGCCAAATACCTACAACCGTTGAATGTTCTATTGATTTGTGGATATTGAACTGATTTTCCCTTTATATCAGAGAAAATTACATTTCTATGAAAAAATGTGTATTAAATTTATGCACCGCTCCTGAAGTTCTGACAAAAGTTTCGAACTACAGTAAATGAATATCATGCCAGCCTTTGTGAGCTAAGTAAAAATACACACAAAAACAGAAGAAAAGTTGATTCCACTTCGTCGTATATTTTGATATTCACATACATAAAATCAGAATCATTTCTATCATCTGGGCCGCTAACAATTAATTAAGTACAGGTAAGCATAATGCTGTTTTCTTTTCTTTACCTAAAAATTTCTCTTTAACATTTTTATACACTATTGGTATCCACAATCTGTTCAAGGGAATTATTTTCAGATACAATATTTATTCTGTGTTCAAAATAGAAAATCTTTCAGATAAAAATAACCATACATTTAAAAGTGCCAATGAACTCAAAAACTGTATTATGTACATGATTCCTGCATCTATAAATAGCTTTTATTTTCATACCCTAGACAAAATTATAGACTATATTAATTTTGGTTTGTAACCTACGGCAAAATGAAATGGATACCCACTATTGAAAGCTATTTTGTTTTTACATCCTGCCCGTCTGTCCGTCCGCCCACCGTCAAAATCCGTCAGTTGTCTGAAATTGGATTTCCGGGAATTTTAGTGAGCATTATTGTTATACGAATTGTTTTTTAAATTATATGCCATGAAGCAATATTGATTCAGTAGAGCATTTACTTTTGATGAACATGTGTCGACTATGTAATTGGACGCATTTATTCATCCCCCATAAAGTCGACCAATTATATAATCGATACATATTCATCAAAAATACCTAACTATGTTGAATAATTTCACATCAACTCCAGTTCGCCAATTTTTTGCATACTTTTTATTAATTGCACGCATAATTCCTACGAGTGTGAAATTTTATTTTTTTATTATTTGCAGATGCAACGTTTTTACTTACTTTGATTATTATCGTTCAGTCATTTTTGTTAAGAATTAATAATTTCGTTGCCTCTTTTATTTACAAAATGTCTTTTTCATCAATCACACTACGGAACTTACCACATAGAATACTACTTTCCCTCCAACCTGAAACAATAAATCTACATTTGTTATTGTATCACCTTAGATTAGGGAGGCTATTAGTCTCACTTTGATAAATATAGGTATACAACTCAAATAACTTTAAATCGTTATCATGACACCAAACTAACATAAAACTGTCCTTGGCTTGAGTGTTATCTTATCTCCCACATCTTAACGTGTATTTTAGTTTATTTTCATTATAAATTTAAATTACATATTACCAGTGTTAGTGTTAGGAAAATCTCTACTACTCAACGTCTGACTTCACGACTCACTGCACGAAAAAATTGGGAACTTCCGTGGTACAATTAAATCGTTAATTGGCAATAAATTAAATTTTCTTTAATCCGGTTGTTTTTATTTCAATTCCAATCGTAAAAATGCATGTTCAAAGCAATTAGAATTTTGCCCAAATCAGAGTTCATTTCAGACAGAATAGGAGAAGGAAATAATCACTCCACCAAGTAGGCACAAAGCGAAACCCCACAAGTTAGGAAAATGCTACGGAGATAGATTACTTAGTGGGAAGTGAGGTTGTCAAATTAGGAGTTAACGTATTATAGACCACCGCCGAAGCCGAATCAATCATCCGCGTAGAGAAACAAAGAGGGAAGCAGGCAGTTCAAAGTGCTGCAATGAAATTCTGATTAGCCTCTAATAAAAACTCCCGGCAAAATCAGCTCCGTTCTTCACTCTTCATGTATTGATACACCACCACCACCACACCTGCCCAACAGCTCTTAATAACCTCCCACCCATATGCCAACCGGTATTCCTATAAAGTCCTACCTATGCATGCATATATATATGTACATTAGATGTATGTATGTACACTTACTGCACATATACCTTTTAGCAACAACTGAACAAAGGAATCCACGTTTCACATTGGTCTACAAGAAATGTAGAAGGGGGCCGCATGCGTGCTGCGGTTCAGTGCACGCCTAGAGACTCCCAGAAAAGCTTTGGGGAATCTCGTTTCTTCTTGGTTGTTTCACGTCATATGGGCTGCGCCCATTCCCAGTCCCTGCTCGTTCAACTCCATTTTTATCCCCCATTCTAATCTAATGCGGCCAGTTTCAGTTCATGCCGTACTTCGGAGGGGTTCTTTGTGGTTTTCTCGCTGCTTTTCATCGCGATGCCAAGCCAAGTCAAGTTACCCGTAGTTTGGCATAAATTGATCGCTGGCATTTTTGTGGTCATGGTGTTTACTGGTAAATGAAAAATAGAACCAAGTGGCGTTCCATTTTTAGCGTCTATACCGCGACATCTTCAAGTAAAGTAGTAAATTACTGCCGATTTGAACACCCCTTCAAGCGCACATAAATTTTATATAAATTCTTAATAGAAAATTTATAATTCACACTAAGGCTCAATGCGTAATTTAGTTGGGGAATTTTGGATTGATCAAGATCTCTCTTCTGCCTATATATAGAGAGATAGTGAGTATCTTCACAAAATGCCTTGGTTTAATTAGAGTGAAGGAAATATTGCATGCGATGTGACAAATAAGAAAACTTACATTTTTGTGTTATTTTCCTTTTTATACACCTACCCAGCGGGAAACGGTAACATTTCGGATGCATTCCGAAAACATTCTGTGAGAGACAAGGAAGCAATCCACTCTCATACCCAGTTAATATCTTTTAAACCATTGATGTCCTACGACGGGAAGGGTCACTTGCACACCTTACCTCTGCATGACCTGTAAGGTGAAAGGAAGCCTTCCTTATTATTCTTTGTACGGCGAAAGGAAGCATTACTTTTAAATTCTTCGGAAGATGAAAAGAGTAATCCTTTAAAATTCAATGGAAGCATTCATTCTGCCATTTCAGAATAGTGAACGGAGCCATTAAGCATGAAATTTCCGGATAGTTAGAAAGAACCATGCAATTTATATTCTCAGGAAGGTGGAGCGAAGCACTCTTCGCGTTTTCACTGAGGAAAATAAAACGTCTTCACTTATTCGTATCTCGTACTTAAATGAAAATAATCCACTTTTTCTAAAATAATGCAGAATATTTTCCATACACTTTTCCTTCTTTCATTGTTCTTAGAAAAACAATGAAACTACTCGACCTGCACGCACTCCCTCGAACTAGCCTCTGCAAATAAAGCCGCACTAATTTCTATCTGTCTTCGATAACAACACGAATTAAGATATCCATTCATTACTTCTGCCTTCTCTGCATCAGTAAATTAGGCCTGTTCCCTAAATCAGGTCAATTTAATGTATGTTGATGTACTCCTTACTATTGCATTCCACGTAATGCTTACAGTAAGCCTTATCTAAGTCGGGCATTCCATTTTTCCCCTTGGGTAACTGTAAAAACCAGTTGAGCCGTTCATTTTGAAAGTGGTTCAAGTCCATTTGGGTATAGTATATCTATTGTCTTCGGAATTCTATGTAAATATAATTGGTTAATAAATTTACACTGTCTTAACTTCAAAACACAAAAGCTCACTGTTAGATCCTAAAAATTTTTTCAAATTATTATTTTAAATGAATTTAAACTAAAATATTTCAATATTTCGTCGTAAAAAATGGACTTGTACCACTTTCAAAATAAACGGCTCAATTATAAATTTTTAAAAACCAATCACCTCCAAAAATTTAGAGCCAAGAGATTTTTGAGTGGTATAAATGGAGTTGATGATCCTTCTCCATGTCACTATGTGGCCCAGGCTTGATATTTGAGAACTTCTTTCGGGAAAATTTTTCTACGTACATATTTTGATCAAAGTAAGTTTTTTAATCAATAGTTTTTCAAACACAAGTCAAGGGGCAAAATTGGCTATAGTGCAAGGGGCATAGCATGGTTCTTTTTCTGAGTAGCTTGGTTTATAATCCGGTTTAGTGATATACTCCTAAGTCGTATCGTAACTCCAGGGCCCACTAGTTGTCTTGAACCTTGACTCGGAAAGAAATGTGTCGTGGTTAGTTGCAGTCAGAAGTCCGCACTACGTCTTAGTTATCTGAATGTAGTTGTAGTGTGGTTTGACTACACTCGATACTTTGGGGCTATTGTCCAAACATGCGGGAGAGCAACAACACAGTTGCTAGTACAACAGTAGGATAAGGAGATCTTGCTTAGGATAGTACGACGAGTGTCGTTATCGCGTGTATAACAGCTGGATAGAAAGATCTTGATTGTGCGAGTACGACGAGTGTCTTATCGCCACCCTGTTCAAATTGTACGCCTGAAAAAGAAACTATAACATTCGTAAAGGACGTAAATGAATAGTTGACCCTGTGTCAAACTGGCCAAGCCAAGTGGACCACGTCTACCGTTGCGGTAGATTTAACCAGTCTCGGTAGGCAGATACAATGTATTGCGAACCTCTGTTAATACTCTTTCTGGGTGAACAGTTAGTTGAGGCGTTGTTAGTGTTGTCGGCTTGAAGCAACTGCAACAATTATAAACAGTGAAAATGACCAGTAGACGAGGTAACGACGGGTCAAGCTGAATTATCAACTACTAACGTTCTGGTAGGTTGACTCAATCTTGTTACACCCATGTCATGTATTACTAGCTTCGTCGGATATTCTTCATGGACAACAGTTAACTGCAGCGTTGTGGGTCTTGTCCGTTCGAAACGCATGTAAAACCGTTGGCTGTGGTGTTGGGGAAGCACAGCGAGATTCTGCGATGGACACTCCCCCCCCCCCCCCCCAGTCAGTTTTTTTTACACAATTTATAAATTATCTATAAAATGTCATCTGTATATTAAAGTCTTATAAAATAAAATAAAACCTTTAAATACACAATAGCAGATTTTAAGTGATAGGCGCAGGATTCGAGTTTAGAACCCTATTTTTCCGACTCCTTTTAGACTTGGGACATCTATGGCCCCCCACCCCTATCTTAGAAACCAAATCTCTGATGCGCTACTGGACCTGGCTAGCATATTCCGGGAGGGGTCTCTCAAAGCAAGTGCAATGTAATAGTGGCATTCGAGAACTCTCGGGACCAACATTTTATAAAGCCCAGCATAGCACTACTCTTTGATACCATGTACACTGTAAAAAATATTAGGACTATTCCCTAAAATGTAGAGAATACTCTCTAAAATTTAGGGAAAAAAGTCTACATTTTAGGATATTCCCTAAAATGTAGGGAATATTCCCTACATTTTAATGAGAATTTAGGGAATAGTCGCTACATTTTAGGGAATATTCTCTAATCTTATCGAAAAATACCTGAGCTTTGTAACAACAATTTGGGCAAATTTTTTACTGTGTAGTTTATGTGGAAGATAAAATTCATTCTAAGGACACATTTGATACCCAAATCACAGACAGAATCCACACGGTGAATGGAGGAATCCAAGAACTCATAATCACAATTGATTGGTCTTAAATTCTTGCAGGAAATCTTGCAGGAAATCGACAGCTGAGAATAAATTATACAATCAAATAATTTAGGCATACAAGAAAATAGGCCAATAGCAATTTTATTGTTACTAGAATTTTTCATCAGACCCGCTCTGCTTGGAAGCTCATTAATATGGTCAAGTATATCCTCGTGTGCAATTGAGGCAATAATAGGAGTGATGGGAGTCGTTCATACGACTGAAGTTGTTATATATACAAATTTCAGACGAATCGTCACTAGCATAATCCTAGTACCTCTTTGGGATAGTTGTCCCTTTTTTGTTCTTCATATTAATAAATTTAAAAAAGGTGCGTCTTCCCGATTAAAAGGTTTCCCTCTTTTTATTTCAATCACCTCTCTAATTATTCTAAGAATTTGAAACTTTTTTGTAAAGATACCCCGAACATAATAATGATGTTCATTGTCCATTAAATGGCCACAAATAGTCGAATTTTCATTGCCTCTGTTCTTTGTTGCTTTGGTGTGTTTGTTGCTGGTCTAGTGGCCACCTTTCTTTTCGTCTAATCAATGTAGAAAGACCGCAACTACAAGGACTTTATATACCCGGCAATTCTGGAACTCTATCTTTTGTCGATGGCATTAACTGTCCTATCTTTCTTGGCACTTTAAAGATTATTTTGATCTTCTGTCTGTGAAGTGTCCTTCCTTTTTTAAACCATAGATGAAATCTATAGGGTATACCAAGTTTGTCATTCCGTTTGGAACACCTCGAAATAATGATAATAGATCAAAATGGATTGGACACCCACGCATAATATTAAAAGTTATTTTGATTTTTGCATGTCCGTCCGTCCGTCTGTCCATCGGTTCGTCTGTCCGTCCGTTTGTCTGTCCGTCTGTGTGCACGATAACTCGAGAGCGCGTATACTTAGAGAGCTGCAATTTAGTACACGGACTTAAAAAAAAAAGTAAAATTACGTTCGAAAATGAGACAAATCGGGCAACTCCTTCATGGGGTTGCCATACAAAAATTTCGTTTTCCACTATTTATTTGACCTCAGAACGCGCCGACGCGACGTAGAGAGCTGAAATTTGGTACATGGTGTTTTTATAGTAATAACAAATAAAATTTCCAAAATGGAATAAATCAGGTAATACCTTTTTGGTGTTGCCACATAAAAATTTAGGTTTTTTACATATACAGTGAAAACGAAATTTTTATTGTACTATAAAACTTCTTCTGAATACAAAATCCTATAAAATTGATTATATTCATTTGTTCTGTCCAACGAACCGTTCTAGAAATATATGCGAAAAACTACTTCAAAAATTAAACTTGCATAGATCGGTGACCATACGTAATTTTATACGGGCATTCATCTAGGGTATCATAAGAATTGGTCTTAGGCGAATTCTAGGTTTTTTACTTGTTGTCTATTACATTTAACATTTATTTATTTATTTGTGTACCCGTGCCAAAGTCACGCATAGCGCTGGGCACATTTTAGAAAGTTACATGGTAGATTTACATTATAGCAAAACAAATAATAAAAAAATTATAGTAATAGAAACTTAATACATAAGAACTGTCCAAGAAAAAAATTTATCCTTTTATATTGGTCACTTACACGGAATCATAAATTTGTAAGGGAAAATTGCTCTTATAAGGTGAAGATAATATTAGCATTAGTCATTAGTATCCTACTTCTTGTAAATTAAAGATGTCAGAAAACGAAGCAAAAACCAGAAAATTAGATTTTTTATGAAATTTTCGGAAAATCCTGCAATAAAGTAGGTACAATGTTATTTCAAAACACGTATCCAAATATGTGAGCACCTTTAAAAGGACCATAGGAAAATATAAAAATGGTCAACCAATAGCAAGAAACCCTGGTTCAGGCAGAAAACTAGGTCCTGCTGATAAGAAACTGGTTTCCAAAGTATTGCGTCAATATTCGTAGAAGCCAAACACTTCACTTAGAGATATGGCTGAAATTGCTGGTACATCAAGGTCAACTATAACAAATATTAAAAAGAGGAGCAGCTTACAGACGTATAAAGTTCAAAGAGTTCCAGATCGTTCTGAGGATAAAGAATGTGTGGCAAAATCAAGAGCTCGAAGATTTTATATACTTTACCTGGCCAAATTCGAGTGTTTGATAATGGATGACGATCGAGATTTATTGCAAAGCTGGTTTTAAACAATTCAACTTTTCAGTCAGGCCTTATATGGAAAACTAAAAGTTTTAATTCTAAATAAAAATATTCTAATTAATTAGTGAGTACCCTATTATGTAAATAAGATGTTACTAAATTAAATTAAATTAACTTTATTAAACAAAAATTTAAACTTTTGAATTATTTACAAAAATAAAGGAATTGAGTTTTTCTTGGACAGTCCTTAGTATAGTATTCCTTTAAATTTAGAAAAAAAAAGCTCTTTTTGTTATTGGACCTTTGTACTGATTGTTATGAATTTCTGTTTCCTACTGTAACCATTCGATTTTAAAACTTTGTCTAAATACTGTAGTTTGTTGTTGATATTGTCTGCATCACACATCCTATAGGCTCAATGTTTTAATGTTGCTGCGACAGATTGTAATTTTGCTGGGTGATGATCTGATCTGCGTGTGTACTTTTCCTCAACACTGTGTGTCCTAATATCAGTGGCGTAGCGTACAAGGTGTAGAGGGGGGCATGTTCCAAGATGGCACAGATGTGGGGGGCGGCAGGGAGCAGCCGAGCTCAGTAATACTGTCTGCAGGATCAAGCCATAGTCATAGACAAGCTAATAACATACAAAACTGGACAAGTAAAACGAATACCAGTAACGTCTCGCTCGAATATAAAATTGACGAAGCCCCAACGATGCCTCGACTTGATGACGGTAACGAAAGGGTAACGTTCCAATATAAAATCAACGACTTAAAACAAAAAATGTTTTCTTCATTATATAGAGTAACTGCTGAAATTCGAGTAGCACCAAAATGTGGCCGAAAAATATGCCTGCAATAATATTGGCCGTCGATGATGAGGAATACAACCATGACCAAGCTCCTTAGGATATTGATAGAGAAGCGTGTAAGCTTTCGTAGCTACAATAGATTGTACGAAAAAACTTATTGATTCCGGCCCACTGGGCTTATTAGACTTAATTTTTGAGTCCAAAATGGAAGGAGGGTTATCTAATATAGTTATAATGCTGACAATATTCTTCACAGCTGCCATAAGTAGTAATGCCAGTTGGAAGATATACTTCTCTAAATTGAAACTGATTAAAAATTATTTAAGATCAACAATTTCCACGTTGAGATTACAAAATCTAGCTTTTCTGGCAATCGACAAGACATAAAAATTAGCATTGACGAATGTATTAAAAAGTTTGCCTTGCTAAAAATATACAGAATAAAATTTTCAGTTAAGAAAGACGTTTTATTTTGAATCCATTTGAAATAGTGACAAAGTATCACATATGTTTTTGCGTAATTCCGAAAGTAGGGGGCGGCAAATTTAGGGCTCGCACCGAGTAACAGAAATCTACGCTACTCCACTGGCTGATGATCAATTTTTCTGATTGTAAGAAGATCGAAAAATGGAATTCTGTAATCTTTTCTATTTCTGAAGTGAAATGTACACATGGACGTTTCGAGTTCAAATACTGAAGAAAAAATTATTATTATGCACAATATGCCATCGACGTATCTCAACCATACTTCAGATTTTACATACCTACGATGATCCAATTTCTATTCAATTAAAATATTCCATCCAAATGTTGGCTATAATTGGAGACGCTGGAGAAACCATCGCTACCCCTTCTTTTTAGATATAATATTCTCCATCATATATAAAACAAGTAAAAAAGCTAAAATTAGTCTAAGACCAATTCTTATGATACCCTAGATGAATGCCCGTATTAAATTTCGTATGGTCCCCGATCTATTCAAGTATTGATTTTGAAGTTGTTTTTCGCATATATTTCTAGAACAGTTTTTCACACAGAAAAACTGGTAATAACCAATTTTATAGGATTTCGTATTCTGCAGAAGTTTTTAGTACAATAAAAATGTCTTGGACTGATCGTTTTCAAAGTATACGTAAAAAACCGAAATTTTTATATGGCAACCCCACGAAGGAGTTGCCCGATTTGTCTAATTTTCGAACTTAATTTTACTTTTTTTTTTAAAGTCCGTGTACAAAATTTCAGCTCTTTAAGTATACGCGTTCTCGAGTTATCGTGCGCACAGACGGACGGACGGACGGACGGACGGACGGACGGACGGAAGGACGGACGGACATGCAAAATTGAAATAACTTTTAATATTATGAATGGGTGTCCAATCCATTTTTCTCTACCATCATTATTTCGAGGTGTTACAAACGGAATGACAAACTTAGTATACCCCTATGATTTCATGTAGGGTATAATAACCCGATGTTAGTATAAATTTTAATATCTGCCAGCTTTGTATCCATATGTTTTCTAAGTAGCTCTGTTGTATTCGAATGTTTCTAAACAATCACTCAAGATCAAAACTAATCATTCATCGCTTTCCACTTACAGTGTTTTTAGTTTCGTTACAAATTTCTCAGGGTCTTTAACATGTGACGGAAATTCATACATTAAAGGTTTCAGTAAATTTTCCATAGCCTTCGAGATATTGCAAGTCGGAGATCCAATCTGGGTTAATATTAGTCTACTTTATGAAGTTTTGGCATACCATAAAATTTTGGTACATGTGTATCATGCAACAGGTGAAATGTTTTTTAATTCAACATTTAAGGATTTTACTTTTCTCAAAATCCTATAAAGCGTCCCATATCAGGGATATAGCATCACAAGGGTTATATTATTACATACATGCTTACATATTGGTTTTTATTGTCTACCAGAAAATGCAGATTCTTGAATTATTTGGCATAGGAGCGTTTGCCTGTTTGCATTAGACTAAAATTCTTCATGTAAAAACAGAGCAGTTAATTAGATACTTAAATTGGTTGCTTTCGGACAGTCCCAGTAGGAAAAAGAAGGCCTACTTCATTAGTTCAGAATAACTGATAAGTATGACCTACTCATTGCATTCTATGTCATAAAATGAGAAGGCCTTCTCTAGTTCATTAACGGTAATAAAGAGAAGGTCTTTTCTATGTCAATGTAAATGTCTCAAAATAAATTCTTAAATGTTCTCTTGTTACTCACTATAAAAACCAAATTTGTTTTCATTTGTCGCTTAAAAAAACGCTACCAACTACGTGGTCTACCACTAAGAAGAAGACTAAAATGCGAATAAAGGAGTATGCGCTTGAGAAAAAAAATAGTCGATCGTTCCACAATGAGAGTGGAAAAAGCGAAACAACAAACTTGTTTCTCTTAAAAGTAAAGAACTCATTCCCGTCTCGCTTTTTAAGTCCCCTTACAAGGAAGTACTTTGAAGATAATGACCACCTCCACTAGCAAATCAGATATATAAAAGACATTCTAATATATGTAAAGCCTCGTTATTTTTCCTTTTGGGTGACTTTTTTTTCGATAAAATTTCAAGTGAAATATTTAAGGAAGATATTAATAGAATAATATATAAGAAATATTCTGGAAGGAAAAATCAATTCTATTGCCAATTCTTCAAACAATGGGAATAACTACAAATACAAAATGCGACCGTCCAAATTAATGGATTTAACTTATATTGGAGAACCTGCGGAAAGAGCTCAGCTATTTTTCAAAAAGGAATTTTTGTAGTGCTACGGGATCTCTTACCTTGGATAGTGTGCTAGAGCTTTCCAAACAATGGGACAATAACAATTCAAAAACTTCAAGAAAATAAAAAATAAATGAAAACAAAAACAAAAATAAAACGGAAGATTACCATGAAATGATAAATATAAATAAGTGAAAGCAATAAAGGCCTATATAGGAAATTGCTGGGAATAAAAATTTCCCAGTAGAATAATTACTGAAACATTTGAACATTCCTAGAGATTTGAACATTCCTAGAGAAAACTGTTCTGATCTATAGCCCTTTTGAATTCAATTCAATTTTATTTTGTTGTTTTTTCAGGAAAATATCTAGTGTACTTCGATGCAGTGTTGCAGTTGATTCAACTATCTTTCTTCAATTTCTCAAATCGAGTTTGTTCTTTTCACTAACATCTTTGCTTAATCTTTTTATGATTAATTCAAAGAATTAAATAAACTGTTGCCATTGGTTGATTTGTACACAATTTGTATGTCATATTTCAATAAGGCATCGTCCGGAGACTATATTTTTATAAGATCAAACTAGACAATTTTCAAATAATGCTAGCCGCGGTTCAACGAAGTCGCTTTTCATTTAAATCTGGTTCAAATTTTCATTTCCAATTGTTTCAAAGTTTCAACTCTAACTAGCCAAAGTTTTAGTAGTCCCAATTGCAACTCAAAATGTATTTATTGCACGACTGCAGCTATGTATGTAAAACCACAAAAGGGGAATGCCCATTTTTCATACAACTTAGGCACGACAACTCAAGACATGAGAGATGTCTTAAAAGATGCATTATGATACTCAGAACATATTTTATTAACAATGTGTATTTTAACTAAGCGGGGGAAAGCTTTGGCGATCGGATGTAGCTTGAGCGACTTTCTAGAGAAAAAAGTGGCTTTTTCTACATCTCGTGATTGCGCGCAATTGGAGAGTCGTGGGCCATGGCTCCCCATTACAAAAATGTTCACAACGGAGTAGGTACTACTTGCCATAGAAGAAAGAATTGTAAAAATATATGCGAAATGTAGTAACTGGGTGTATGTGACACAAGTGCATGAAAATGGGCTTTCCGGCGTAAAAAAAGTCTCGAGAAAGTTTTCTGACTAGGAGAGATCTTTCATTTGATATGCAACATGCCATATTGGAACCCCCCACGCGGGGGCTCCGACTACCAACACTAAAAGTAACCAGAGAAGAATTTCTTCTATGAATTCTAGCTGGTAATTAGCTAAGGCGAACAGTGAAACCCGTTTACCAATCTAACATAACCCTACCGAGTTAGATCCGATCCAAGGTGCGAAAAATATACTACCTCAGTTCGAATAAAAAAGAGTTAAATACTAAAAAGGTGAGTATGGGAATGGCTATAAATGGGTATTTAAGGCTCCTAGTATAGAAGTGTGGGCACTCAAACTTCTTCTCAGAATATAATGAATTCAATTCTGTACTAGATTTTCCAAAATGTTCTACAGATCAAACTTTGACAACCCCCCAAGCCTTCTCCCATTTAATTGAAATAAACATTGATAATAAAATATGTTTAGAGTATCATAATGCATCGTTTCAGACAACTCTCATGTCTGGAGGTATCGGGCCTATAATGATCATTCCTCTTTTGGCTTGTTATTGAAATTTAACTGCGGCCTTTTTTGATTTTTTAAATAAAGTAAAATAAAATATTTGAAACGGAACACAAAGTTTCAAACTTAAATCTTTTAGTAATACTAAGATTGATACTCAAGATGAAATATAAAATTTGGTCTAGTTTTGAATTAAAAATTCGGACTACTCTGAATTAAAACTTTGAGTTGAAAGTTTGGACCAGTTGGAAATGAAAATTTGGACTTGTTTGAAATGAGCCATTCGAGTTTAAAAGAGACTTCATTAAAGCACTATTTTAAAGATGCAATTTTTTTTTAAGTAAAATTCTCAAATATTTCCACCAATTAACTCCCGATACTTTTGTTTTTATCCAACACGTGGTACTCTCTGCATTTTTTTTCCATTCCATTTTATCTCGGGGAAGTTGGTAGAGAATTGTGTAAGATATTTGTGCATATTTAGGGATGTCCAAAAGCTTTTCGTATGCGCAAACTTTTTCTCTAGATAAAAGATGCGCATGCAATGAAATTCCATAAATGCCTTTCTAATGACAAGAGGTAAATTTTCGTGTACAACGGCGGGTAGAGCGGGCTAGAAATAGTGTGAATTACTTTTTTTGTCGATATTTGTACTTCGGTTTTGTTTGTGAAGGAGAAGGTGAAGAATCTTTTGTCAATCACCCACTTTACTGGTGGAAGCTTTATCTGTGGAAAAATTTTCCGAAATCTGTAAATCTATAGAGTCTTTGCTATCAAGATCATTCACATAGAGATGTATATTATGTATATATGTATATTATAATAAAAAATCGTGCCAAATTTTTGGGAAACCAAATGAGAATTTGCAGGTCTGGACAAACAAATGTTATCGGAGCTATATCCGCAGAAGGTTATTAAGATGTTTTCGCAGGATGTGATTATTCTCGATTTATCTACTTCAAAATATTATGGGAGGATAGGGTGACATCATCCTGTATCGAGAGTTCTTAACCTCGTTTAAATGACTCTGAAAATCCAGAGTCAATGAAGGAGTTACTGATAATTAAAGAGTTGATTTTAATTTCGTCATTCATATCGGGGGACATCCATTAAACAGCCAAAAATAAAAATGTCATCCAGCACTAAAAACGAGGCGTAGTTAAGTCTGTTTCCCTAAAAATAAATGTAATTTTCTGTGATATAAAGGGAAAATCAGCTTTCTTTCCCCAAATCAATGGAATATTCAATGAATTTAGGTATTTGGCACCAGGAAACCTATGAAATACGTAAAATTCCCGAAATGTTAAGCTCTCTTGGATATAAGGAAGAAAACATTCAATAAATTAGGTATTATGCTAAATTCTGTATGGAAATATATTTTCGTTTATATAATTCACACATTGTTTTTGAAAACAAGTCATATGTTGTTTTTCAGTATTTTGTTTGAGCGTGCCGAGCGCGCCAACATAACTTCCGTATACTACGTATAGTAGTATGAGCCATTCTTATGTTTTTTAAGAGGGTGGTGTTTAATCACCAATGGTGGAGTGTGGTGCTATCACGTATTCCCTACATTTTAAAAAATGTTCCCTACATTTTAGGGGAGGAAATAAAAAGTAAATTTGAAAATTCCCTACATTTTAGGGAATATTCCCTACATTTTATGGGGGAGAAAAGCAAAAAATTGAAAATTCCCTAAATTTTAGGGGAAAAAACAAAAATTCCCTACATTTGAGAGAGGATAACCTACTTACATTTTAGGGATAAAAACCTAATCTACGTTTTCCAAGGTGGAGCTTTCTCTAATCTTATCGACAAATACCTAATCTTTGTGGCACAAATTGTTGAAACTCACTTTAGGAAATTATTTTTAACTGTGTGGTGCAAGAAAAAGGAATGTGCAATGCAAGGTTGTACAACGTTTTAACCATTAATTTAATGCACATGAATTTTACCGGAAGTTTAGCATACGGAAATGAAGTTAATGAACTAACTAGATACCAAGTTTTGATTAGGCAACAACTTACTCGGCTCGTCCTTGAAGCTCATTTTTCCTAAATTATCCTGCATACATAAAGACGACCAAATATTCAAAAATCACATATGCCATTTTTGCAGTAATTGCAAAATATGCTAACGACATTTCAGGGATATCATATATTATTAAAATTCTGTCCTTTAATTAGGTTAGTAACAATAATTATATTTCTTCTAGTTAATTAGCATATAGTTTTCACCATATATATTCTACTGCCTTAAAATTTAAGCGAAATAATTAAAATTCCTGAGAAAATTAAAGATGATAATAAAAATTGATTTTATGATAAACAAAATGTCATTCATTTAGACAAAAGTATGGGCCCAATTTACAATATGTAGAAAATCTCTCTTAACAACAAGATTCTAATTTTCTCAATGCCACCATTTTTGACTGATCAGATCATGCCAGTTCTCAAACCCGCCTTCCCATACTCTAATAGCCTCAACTAGTTTGCTGGCGTTAATCAAGTGATGCAAATAAATTAGCGCTCGAGTCTAGAGCCTCTTACACTTTCACTTAAAACATGTTGTCACCATTATTGTCGTCAAGTTAATGAAACTAATTTTTTTCATGAGTATCTACTGTAACAATGTCGTTTAATTGAGTTTAACAGTAATTCATGCGATAGGCCAACAAGCTGTAAACACTTCTGTAATTGCCACAAGCTGCAATTGCGCAAGCGAATGAGTATTTAAGATTTATGGACTGAGGATCAGTAAAATTAAATTAGTCAATTAGTTGGGGCAAGAGTAAATGATTTATACTAATGAAATTTCTGAACTTTTTAATTAAGGAAAGCTTCAAAACTATTTTAATTTGTAATGAAAAGTTATTCTTTTTTTATTTATTATAAAGCCAAGCTCAGGGGACACCCTATGATGTAAAGCACACCATGGAAGGAGAAAAGGATAGTGTAAGGGAACATAAGGAAAGTGATGGAGGTGCTGATGTATGTCACTCTTGAACCTTCTCGCATTATAAGCTCGAGGAAAGAGTTTTGCGCGGCTTTCAGTGTGAGTATTGCGTATAGGAATTAATCTACAACGGATCTCAGACATTAACTATGCATATAGCGATTAAGGAGTGAAAGGCATCCAACATTGCAGCGGTGCTCGAGTGAGTCGATATGATTAAATATTGTCGCATCGTAAATGAGCTTGAAGGCTCCCTTTTGGACAATATCCAATGAAGCTAATGCTGTGCGACCAGATCCGCCCCAGATAAGGGAACTGTATTCCATTTTAGGTCTGATGTATGACTGGTAGAGGAGCGCTAAATTTGACAGGCTGAAATATTTCTTACACCTTTTTAGAAATTCAAGACATTTCGATGGTTTTTTTGGCAACTGAGAATATTTGATCTGTCCAGGTTAACTAACTGGAAATATTAATGCCAAGAATGCATAAAGACGGTGTATCGTAAATCAGTGCTCCATCATATTCATCGTGCATTATCCCAAGCAAGGATATTATCAAGGTCGTTATGCAATGATCTAATAATGCAATCCCGTTTGACAGATGTGACATTCCTTCTGGAGTCCATGAGAGTTTCAGACGAGTAAGTGGAATTAAGGATGCTGTCATCAGCGCAACTATAGATGGGATTGAGAATAAGGGAAAGCCCTGGGACACACTGGCATTTATAGGGTGAGGGTCATATATAAGGCTCTAATACAACCCGTATTTGGCAACCGGATAAAAGAAAATTCAATCCCTGGTAGAAGAGGAGGAGAGACCAAGAGCTTTAAGTTTTGCTAACAGGGCTGGCTGCCATATTCTATTAAAGACCTTCGAAATATCTAAGGCAACAATTCACCACATTTGTGGACATTACGGTTCCTACGTTGCATAAGAAAAGTCAGTAAGTCTCTAGATGTTTCTAGAAACTTCATTAATTTTGAGGCGCAGCTTTTACTTAACATAAATGAGAAACCTTCAGGACTTGCGGATTTGGAAACGTCGATTCCCTTGAGGACCTTGAACACATCTTTCGTAAGGATGTGTACTGGCTCTTTTACACATCCACACGGGAGATGCAAAACAGGTATCTGTGAAGTGGATGGTAGACGAGGATTTGAGGCAAATCTAGCAGGCAAAATGTCAGCCTTATTCAGGGAGTCGAGTCAACAAACACCTCACCATTGTTAAGAACTAAAATTATAGATGAACTGCTGAAGTTGTTCCTTATGGTTTGACGAAAGACCCGAAACCTTTGCTACCTACCAGATACTTTGTGTAATATTCAGGACAAAAAGAAATTTCTTTCTTTGTATAATGGACTTGCAGGTATTTTATGCAGTCTTGTAAACTAGTTTCAGTTCTGGACATAGAAGCAATTGATAGGTGCACAAACAGACTTTTTCGCTTTTATTGCTTCGTTGAAGTTATCGTAAAGCCAAGAGCGATTTTTCTATTATTGAGGTCTGATGTAAGAATATGGAATGCACAGCATATCGACCAGCCCTTTTTCCTAAGATACTAACTGAGAAAATATGAACATATTGTTACGAGCATGGCTTTCAGTTCCTTATTTAAAACACAATATTTCTAATATAACTCCCAAGTTGTCTTTGTTACACTCTGCTGTATGCTTTTACAAACCCATTGACAATCACAAAACCCTCTACTTTAATTATCACTAGCAATGCACTTCAACTTATCATAATTCATCACTTTCTTCTATTTATTCGCTTTCACTTATAGTCACTGCACTGTCTAAGAAAAGGTTCGTTCCCGACGGTGACAAGTGCGGTATTTATACTCTACCAATTGTCCATTACCTTCCCGAAGAAGCTGTTTATGTCCATACTCTATAGATGTCGCTTGTCCTGCACGTAATACGATTCTCCGCAAATTTTTTATAGTCGTACTTAATTAGTCCTGTATCCATTTCCAATAGATGTCGCTTGTCCTTTTCTATAACACGTAATAATATTTTAGCACAATTTACTTTAAGATAAAGGACGGTGATAGTATTTCAAGTAAAGAAAATTTCTCCTTATCTCTAAGTTAAATAATCTTAAATTGATTAAGTTTAATGAAAAGTAAGTGAGTAAACTTATAAGTTGACTTTAAAATCAATATTTAGATCCTGGACCATACCTATGCTGCACCAGTATGATGGAGGAAATGTACACAAAAGACAACCATCAGGAAGCTAAATAAGCTCTAAAGGATGGCCTGTCTAAGTGTAATACCGGAGACTTCTTTCAATATTTCAGTTTGTACTAAACCGCAGGTGTTTCTCTTTACACATACTGAAAAACAGCTCGGTATACACTCAGTATGTAGAACATTGGAACTCAATATTAAAACTGCGAAAAACTTTCTTGGTATACAGAGTTTATCTGAATCAGCTATCCTAAAGGTTACCACTGACATACGAAAAGGCTTATATAACGAGGAGATTGGAATACTGGATTTACTCGAATTTACAAAAACTTTTGACTTGTAAATCACTCTATGCTCCTTAACAAACTTCAGACATTTTTCCGGTTTTTTTCTAGTGCTGCCCAATTGATACAGAGTTTTTTATGTGATAGATATCAACAAGTTCGAGTCAACGATCGTTACTCTGATTTACAGCCGCCTTTCTGTGGCGATCAATGTTAGACCCATTGCTGCTTTCCGTATTCATCAATGACTTACCAGACATCGTTCAAGAGGTCAGTGCCTATTTATATGCTGATGACTTACAAATATACAATAGTAGACCTTTCTGTCTTATTGAAGACTCTATTGTAAGGATTAATGATGACTTAGTACGAATCTGCGATTAGTCTCAGCGTAATCTTTTGATGTTAAAACCTAATAAGTCTAAATATATGTTTTCTTCCAATAATACTTTGGAAACTGACCTTCCACACATCATGTTTGGGGGTGAAATATTGACTAGGGTAAGCGAAGTTACGAATCTCGGTGTTGCTCTTAATTGGAAAATGAAATGTTGTGATTATGTAGCTACTGCTCTCGTCGAATAAATGTTGCCTATAATGATTGTATCCGCTTTATTTTCAACTTACGTAAATTTGACCATGTCTCTGATTTTATCCCCACAATACTGGGCTGTCCACTGAATATTTACCTACGACGACTAGCAATTCCACTTCAAGCTTATTCATACTAAATGCCCTGATTACTTAATGGATTAGCTTCAGTTTCTCCAATCTCGGCGTCGTTGTGATCATCGGATTCCACGTCATAATTGCTTGGTTCAGGAAGGCTCTTTCTTCATTCAGATCGCACGGCTTTGGAACTCATTACCTGCTATTGTGCAGAGAGCGGTTACTGTCGATGAATTTAGAGGTTGCTATATTCAATTCAGATCTAAATGGTTTCAAGAGTGCTGCTAATTAATTAGTTGTTTTCTTGCTTTATGGATTAATGACTTTGACATAAGATAATTATTTATCACTTGCTTGAGTATATTTGTGGTAGCAATATTTTCATAGTATAATTCTACTTGAATTTAGTTTTTGCTATGTGATTTTATTTTCATTAACATTTTATATCAACGCTTAGTGGAAGTAGCTATTTGAACATTGTTTTTTCTATAATTGTATTTTCAAGTACTTACAAAAGATATTAAATCTTGTGTACCAATCCGTGCAATAAATTAAATTGAATTGAAATTGAATTATCTCAATATGACCCCAGTTGTAAACAATCAATCATTTACTACGCGAACCTTTCAGAGTGGTACTTTATATTGCAAGGTTGGCTGCATCTTTTTCTGACATTTAATACTTCACACATGTTAAGTTGAAGTTACATTTCTTGTTTTTATTTTGGATATATACAAGTAATTTCACAATATTTGCTCGCATCTTGTACATAAACCAAACTTTCTCCAATCAAATAACAAATCAAATGTCAGTTCTCTAATTAATTCCTCAGTATCATAAACCGCAAGTGTGTATCTGAAATTCTATATTTTAAAATGGCATACTTATTATATAAATATCTCAATATCGATGTCGCAAGTCCGTATCCGGTATAACTGGCGCAATGCGCACAACTATTACCAGCGCTCTAGAAACCTTTATTTATTATATAGGCACTCGGTTGAAAAAGAGGGGGGGTTAATGGTGTACAGAACCCTGGCAGATGGATATAGTGAAAGGGACTCAAAAACTCTATCTACTTGAACTAAACGAATAAAACCAAATCAAATACTGGGCATGATATCAGACAGGATGGTCGGTAAAGACATCCTCTGCAGGGAGGAAATAGATACAAATCTAGAAAAAGAAGCCCTAATCTAGTGCACCGAAGGTGCTGAAACCGACCAAGTAAAAATGCTAGAATTGACCTAAGACAAATTCTTATGATACCCCAGATGAAAGCCTGCATGTAATTTTATATGGTCACCCATCTGTGCAAGTTTGATTTTCGAAATGGTTTTTCGCATCACATTTCTAGAACGGTTCGTCGGACTACACAAATTATTAAAACCAATTTTATAGGATTTCATACTCTAAAGAACACTTCAGTATATTAAAAACATCTAGGGCAGTATACGTAAACATCTAGATTTTTATATGGCAACACCAAGCAGGGGCTACCCGATTTAGTCCGATTTTGAAGCTTTATTTACTATCACTATGAAAATACCATGTACAAAATTTCAGGTCTCTTCGTCGACACGTTCTCAGGCAGTGTTCAAATATATAGTAAAAAACGAAATTTTAGAATGGCAACGCTACGAAGGAGTCACCGAATTCGTCCCATTTTCGAACTTAAGTTTACTTTTTTTTAAAAAAAAAACCGTGTGCAATTCCCAAGTAAACAGACGGACAGACAGACTGTCGGGCAGACGGACATGCTAAAATCAAAATATGTTAACTTTTAATATTATGCGTGGGTGTCCAACCCATATTGCTCTGCCAACATTATTTCGAGGTGTAACAAACGGAATGACAAACTTAGTATACCCTTTGCCTTTATATTTTATCTAGGGTATAAAAGGGTGTAGGAGCAGGAATATATGGAGTAAAGCCAAGAGCTTGTATGTAGCTATCGAAGTCTAGGAAAATACGACTCAATATTTCAGGCATCTATCACCAGATGTGTATACGAAACCCTTAGCCGCTCTTTCACTAGAAAACAAATATACATCTGTAGACAAGCTGTACTGAAAGACATCATAACCTCAGTTTATGTGGAAATGAATCCACGCACAAGCATTAACATACCAATACAAAACACCACCTAAAACTCCGATGGGTGTCAGAATTTTTGGAAATGATAATGCAGGCGCATGACGAAAAAAGGAGCATCCATGCCTGTCATCAGGCCGAAAGCACTTTGCGGTATTTACTACAATACCATGAAGCTTACGATATAAATGTGGATATAAGCAGATAAACCAGAGCTGGACATCAATGATAGGATCCAGAAAAGCCAATAGATTCATCAAAGAAGAACCTGGATCTTTTAGGGCTATCACCTCAGAATTATTACAGCAACCTTAATCGGATACTGCAAACTTAACAAACACATGCATCGGATCACCCACTGATTTATGTTGGTTATGTCTCGAAGAGGATGAAACATCGGAGCACGTCTTTTGGCTCATACTTTGTAAAGCCTTTGAGAAGATGTCATCCAAAAAGATACCGCTGGAGATTGCTGGAAATTTATGGAAGTCTTCCTTCTGCTGGTGTTTGCCTTCTAAATACATTGATCACCAGCATTTGTCCAAGGTACGCTACAGTTCCTTAGAGAAATATGTAGTTGATTTTTTTTAAATATTAGGAAAACTCTAGAATTTTAAAGGTATTAACAGGTTCAAGCGCTTAATATTTTTAATTGGAAGTATTGCTCTTAAAAAGTGCACCTGCATGGCAGAAATATTCGTAAACATAGGTTAGCGGAAATTTTGAAAAAATTTCAAATAACAAAGTAAGAGCAGTCAGGCTGGAATAGCGTGTGCTAACGGTAAATTACAGTCTTTACACTGCCAGCACACTCTCAAAACTGCAATAGGCCCTTTAATTATTAACGCATTCCACCATAGAAGGTATAGTATTAGTGCAATGGACTTCAAGGTAAGTATATTAGAAAAGAACTAGGTTATACCACAGTTGTTGTGGGACTGGGTAAAGCGGTGAGCTTCGTGCGATTTTACTATTGGTCATCGCAAATTATGTTAACGACAGTTGATTATTGCTGCTCAACCGAAAGGAACGGGAACGTCTATGTCGGGCTTATTAGAGTGCCGTAAATTAAGAAGTAGCTTTAAATCATGTCGGCTAACTTCTTATTTCGCCCAGAGGCTCGTAACAATAAATCATGAAGAATTACAACCTACGCGTGTTAGTTCAGCACGCAACAGCCTACCGTCAGAATCTGTTCATGACAAATACTAGTTATATGCCGTCGTGGTCGAAAGAAGGCATCCGAACGAGATATTCAAATGAGCCTACCTCTGGAAGAAAGGCACAAAATGATGATAATAATAGTTGGGACCGGTGTATTTACCCCTTTCGTCGCGATGATATTGAAATTTACTCCACATAGTGTACAGTCATCGTAATTAATTAAACGCAATTAAGACGGCCGGGGGGAGAGTGCTTAGCGAAACAAAATCCATCCTGGAATTCTTCTATTTCCAGACGCGAGCAGCCTTATTACATTCATTACGCGCCCACATCGTTCGCTGTTCCTGCCGGAGTTAATTATCGGCCATTTTTGTATCGTTTGTGATGGCGTGGCAATTCAACAATTAAATTGTAGGTAGTGTCACTCTATACCCCCTCTGTACCCTTGGCCTTTGTAACCATATGAATTATATATGTAGCAGTTATCTTGCATGATATCAAGGGAGAAAATCCATTTGAATGCGGCATTCAAACTGCTGACGAACAATAATTAACGCTTTTTGATTGTATTATGCAAAAGCACTCTCAAATGGAAGTAGGTACCTACATAGGTATGGAGAATACAAGGGAACCGGAAGATGTCCTCCAGTAATAAAATTAGTTTTACTACAAATTTGGACAATTTATAAATTTCGAGTCAAGAAGCATAAATGCGCTAGTGATATTTTTGAATTAAGTTCAGTTTGTTTTGAAAAGATGTGCCAACGATTCCATACGGAATATTTTTAGACGTATCTGCTCCGATTTTCGTGAAATTTGTATTGAAAAAGAATTATTCTTTTTCTGCCTTACCTCCTGTTGGGAGAATTTGGAAGAATTTGGTGCGATAACGACTTTTCAATCAATCATATTCTCCTCTTATTAATAACTTGCAATACAAATAGACACACCAATGAGGTACGAAGCAGTATATAATTTTTGTTGTGCCTTGCAAAAAAATGGGTTTGGCACAATATAGACCTCAATATTCTCAATATGCCCATACTTAAAAATAATACTAAAAAAAAAATCAAAAACCCAAATAGAAAACAAATAGCTTCATACAAAATATATCCCAATATATATTGGAAAAGAACAAGTAAAAAAGCTAGAATTAGTCTAAGACCAATTCTTATGATACCCTAGATGAATGCTGGTTTGTAATTTGGTATGGTCACCCATCTGCGCAAGTTTGCTTTTTGAAGGTGTTTTTGAATATATCTCTAGAAAGGTTCGTCGAACAGCAAAAATTATTATAACCAATTTTATAGCATTTCATATTCTGAAGAACTTTTCACTACATTAAAACCGTCTAGGACTGATCGTTTTAACAGGATACGAAAAAGTCTAAATTTTTATGTGGCAGCACCAGGAAGGGGTTGCCCGAATTACTCCATTTAAAAAATCATATTTAGTATTTTTATGAAAACACAATTTGACGTGTTCTCAGGCAGTGTCCAAATAAGTAGAGAAAAATGAAAATTTTGTATGGCAACCCTACGGAAAAGTTTTGTCCCATTTTCGAACTTAATTTTAAATATTTTTTAAAGCCCATGTGCAAAATTTCAGCGCTCTAAGTACACGCGCTCCCGAGTTATCGTGAGGACGAACAGACAGATGGACGGACAGATGAACGGACAAACGAACGGACGGACAAACGGACGGACGGACAGACGGATGGACGGACAGACGGACGGGCGGACAGACGGACGGGCGGACAGACGGACATGCAAAAATCAAAATAACAATCCATTTTGCTCTACCATCATTATTTATAGGTATAACAAACGGAATGACAAGCTTAGTACACCTTCCAGAATTCATCTAAGGCAAAAAGCTATAACAAAAGAATAGAGGAGAAAAATATGACGAGTTTATAAAATAGAACTTTTACCAAGATTCAATTGATTCAATTAATTGAGAGACTTTGATCTGAAATTGCTGAGGCATCTAAAATTTCGAACGTCGAGGGGAAGATCATTCCATATGCGAATGGTATGAATAAAAAAAGAACGAGAGATGAACAAAGCTCTGACAGTCCTATAGGAAAAGCAATTGAGCTCGCGATGACATTGATAGCACAATACATTTCCTGAAAGATCCAAATTATGAAAACCATTACCATAGACAAATTAATAACATACAAAGACTGGACACGTAGAACAAAAATATGCAACGCTTTTCTAGAATATAAAAATTAACGATGCCTCGACGATGCCTCAACTTGGCACTTGATGACGTGCACAAAGGGTAAGCCACCAATGCCTCGCTCCATACAAAATCACAGTTGCCTCGATCCGATGAAGAGAAGGCCACAAGTTTTTCTTAGAAATTTACTGGAAATTTCTTCCTTCGAATTTTTATGCATTGGCCGGGCCGAGAGCTGTGCCTTGCTCGAATATAAAATCTAACAAAGATGCCTCGACCTGATTTAGGGAAGGCCGCAATTTTTTCTTAGTAATTTACTGGAAATTTTTTCCTTAGAATTCATACGCACTTTTGGAGGGCGACAACAATTTTTATGAGCTTAGACGCTAGACAAGCAATAAGCAATTGTTTTTTTTTTAGAAATTTACACAAAGTGTTTCGGTAGAATTTTTATTCATTTTGGTGTCCGACTAGACTTATTTTCAGATACAGTATGTACATCGATGTTCGGCCCGGCCAATGCATAAAAATTCGAAGGATGAAATTTCCAGTAAATTTCTAAGAAAAACTTGTGGCCTTCTCTTCATCGGATCGAGGCAACTGTGATTTTGTATGGAGCGAGGCATTGGTGACGTCATCAAGTGCCAATTCGAGGCATCGTCGAGGCATCGTTAATTTTTATATTCTAGAAAAGCGTTGCATATTTTTGTTCTACGTGTCCAGTCTTCGTATGCATTAATTTGTCTATGCTAATACGTTTAATGAAATATCTAAAACCAAATTGTTGTGTCACCATAAATTCATGATAACCTATTTAAGAAAGACAGAAGATGATAGACTGCTCCACATTCGTACAGTTCGGGATAAAAAAACATTACGGAATTTTACTGTACGGCCGAAGGTAGATTTAAGGGTAAAAGGATGTGCGCGGTTTGCAGCGCATGTATTGCGTGCAGGAATCATAATACAAGGGATCAGACTAGACATTTCATCGGAACATTGACCATGCATGTAACGATAAAGGAGCGAAAGGCATCCAACATTGCGGCGGTGCACGAGTGAGTCGATATGACAAGTTATTGCAAAATCGCCAATGAGCTTGAGGGCTCTCTTTGGGACAATATCCAATGAAGTTAAGGCTGTGCGACCAGCCCCGGCCCAGATATGGGAATTGTATTCCATTCTAGGTCTTATATAAGACTAGTAGAAGAGCGCTAGATTTTGCGGGCTGAAATATTTCTTACACCTTTTCAGAAATCCGAGACATTTCGATGCTTCTTTGGCAACAGAGAAGATGTGATCTGTCCAGCTTAACTTACTGGAAATGTTAATGTCAAGAATGCAAAAAGATGGTGTATCGTAGATCAGTGCTCCATCAACAGAAACGGGAGTGGATAAATTATGATCTTGTTTTAATGAAATAAGACAGCTTTGGAACTTAGATGCATTGAATTCGACGCGATTCGCTTTGCCCCAAGCGAGAATATTGGCAAGATCGTTATTCAATGATCTAATCATTCGATCTCGTTTAACACATGCGGCATTCCCTCTGGAGTCCACAGGGGTGTCAAAGGAGTAAGCGAAAGCAAGGGTACTGTCATCAGCGAAACTATGGATGAGATTGAAAGTAAGGAAAAGCAGATTATTAATGAAAATTAAGAGGAAAGATGGAGAGATAACAGAGCCCTGGGGCACACCGGCATTTATAGGGTGAGGGTCAGATGTAACGCCATCTAGTACAACTCGTATTAGGCGACCGGATAAAAAACTGTAAATAAGTTGCTTCCTTTCCTAGATTTCGCTTGCCTTCTTCAATTCGATCTTTGATATCAGCCATGTTGGAGCTAAAGAGCTCAATATCTGGCAATTGAATTATACACCGAGAGTTGCAGGTAAAACTCTGAATTTTTATTTCATATCGCGCTTAATTTATACTTTTGAAAATTGCTTACATCGCTAAAACCTTGATACAAAATATTGTTTCTCATGAGAACTATTCTATATTACAAAGAGTATTACAAAATTGCTTACCTTGCTCAAATTAGCAATATCGATCAAAAATATATATTATCGATAAATGCATATACATTAACCCCACTGACATGTATATAAATGGACTGCGTGTTGAACTAAAAATGCATGAAAGCAAATGGCACCACCTTCATATTTCTGTCTCTTTCCGTGAGAGCATACTTTCCCACTGAACTGTAACGATTAAGAACGAGAAATATCTTGTAAAAGTCCTTGTAAAAAACACTTTCTTCGACTCATAATTCAAATTTAACGATACAAATAGTCCCAAATTCTTTTGTGGTAAATTCGGTAAATCCCACGGACATGTTTATAAGTAAATTCGCAAATAATTTAAATATAGCGCCAATTTACGATAGTTGGTAACATTGACAGTGAGAGCATATTTCTGAAATCAAAACTGGTGCCACATGAAATAGGAGATCAAGCAGTCCATTTATATATATGTCAGTGATTAACCCCTACATGAACAAGCATAGCATTGCTTAGATGCTTACTTTGCAATCTTTTTTCTTATTGAACAAATGCTAAGTAGATATGACACAGTTATCGATTGCGTCATTGAGCAATTACTTTTTTAAATTCACTGAGTAATGCATTGTATGCATCATCACGGTGCAACGGTGACCAGTGGTGATCATATTGCATTTTTACAACTTTCTTTCACTTAGCGTAAATTCATGAATGGATCGTAGAATGGCGCATGGCTATTCCGATCATATTTCTTTTTTTTTTGTTATTTACTTTTGCTTGTTATGTTTGTTTCGTTGATTTTTATTTTTTATTATTATTTGTTGTTGAGGTACGTGCATATGCCTTTATTATTGTGGTATGTAGGTATGCTCTACAAAAGTTTCAATCATAAGAGAAGAGGAGGGGAGAGACCAAATGCTTCAAGTTTGGCTAAAAGGGCTGGATGCCAGACTCTATCAAAGTCCTTTGAAATATCTAGGGCAACGATTTTGGACTCACCCAAATTATGAAGACTACCGTTCCAACGTTTCGTGAGAAAAGTCAGCAAGCCTGCAGATGAGCGTCCAACTCGGAAGCCATATTAGATGTCGTTGATGAGATGATTAGCTTCTAACTCTTCATTAATTTTGACTTAATGATAGATTCAAAAACCTTTGAAAGAATCGAAGTGATTGCAATTGGTCGATAATTTGAGGGATCGCTACCCTCACCTTTTTTGGGAATAGGCTGAACGGGAGATAATTTCTAAGCAGTTGAAAATTTTCCTGTCGAATAGACAAGTAGAATAGTTTACGCAGAGGTTTAGCCAAGGATGAGGTGCAGCTTTTAATTAACAGGGGCGAAAAACCATCAAGCTCTGCGGCTTTGGAGATGTCAATCCCCTTAAGGACCTTAAGCACATCACTCGTACGTATGTCTATTGGCTCTTGTACACACCCACACGGGAGATTCAAAACATGTGTCTTTGAAGTGGATGGAAGACGACAATTTGAAGCGAATCTAGTAGCCAAAATATTTGCTTTATCCAGGGAGCCAACAATAACTTCACCGTTATTGAGTAGTGAAGGTATAGAAGAACTGCTGACGTTGTTCCTAATGGTTTTGACCATACACCAGAAACCTTTGCTTCTTTTGTGGGTTGCCAAGATTCTTTGTCTAATACTCTCATCAAAAAGTATTTTTTCTCTCTGGATAATTGACTTACAAGTCTGCCGTGCAGTCTTGTGGACTTGTTTCAGTTCTGGACATGGATGCAGTTGATAAGCGCCAAAAGCAGACTCTTTCTATTCTATTGACGAAATTTAAGGATTAAATGAAATATTACGAAAGGAAAACTGTTAGAGATTATTATTGGGCGATGGTAAGAAATTTAAATTTACTAGACCAGAAATAGCAGTTGCTATTTATGAAAAAAAAAGAAGTTTAATTCATCTGAATTGATATAAATTTGGTTATTTACCTTGTAAGCTACCCCAATTTCCTGTGGACTTCTTGCTAAGAAGTCTTGGGGAACAATGACGTGTTAAATTTGGAGCAGTAGAAGTTTATCTTAACAGAAAGAATTGCTGTTGTAGTCATATTACGTCAATTTCTTTTATCTTAGCAGATCTTATAGAAGACTTGTTCTCTATGAATTATTCGAGTGATAAGCATCAGCCGTATCAATGCACATAGCTCCTTCATGAATATAAGAAGCTTTTGTTCTACTGAAATTATGAAAAGAAATTGTTTTATTCAGGGTCTTATGGTTTATAGGGATCAAAAGGAATCCTAATACAGTCCAAGGTGATCATTAATTCCTGAAATAAGCAAAATAGTAACAGAACTACTTATTTGTAACTATTAAGCCCAGGAGAGTTCCAGTGTTATCATGAAACTTACAACACTGCGGCCAATATGCTTAGCAATGTCAACAACAAGATTCTCAGCCATATTATTAACAGTAATGCACATGCGATTAATAGGTTCGTACTCGTACATGCCAAAGTTAGACCTTGAGGAGTAAACATAGCCTTCTCAAATTGTACCTACTCTCACAAAAAGAGATTTTGTTAAGTAACAACGGAAAATCAATACTCGACTTTAAGATTTGATGCACAAAAGTTACATCGGCAACTATGTGATGGTTCTCAAATGAGTGCATATTTAAAATCAAAATTCAATCTGTGATCACATTTGACACCCAAGTCACAGACACTGGCCACACGGCAAATCCAGGAATCCGAGAACCTATATAATCATAACTGATTGTTGTCTGCTTCCTATGGAAGGTCATAACCTCACATTTGTCAATATTGAGTAGCAAATTATTGCTCTTGCACCAATTGTAAAATTTTGGTCACCCTGTACCTGTTCACAATCGTTAGTTATCCTTACAACAGATTTAACCTGAGCGTAAAGCTTAACATCGTCAGCATAAATCAAGACTTTAGAGTGCCTCACAACAGAGACAATCTCGTCAATAAAATAATTAATAACGGTCCCACAAGGTAACGATAGACGGAGCTTTCAAGACTATAGACATAGAATGGCGGAATAAGATTTGATATGTTCTGTTATCTAAATAAGACTCCGTCCATTTAGAAGAGTTGGGCTAAATGCGTGTCCTTGGTTTACATCCAATATCGGCCGTCTAATTGCGGAAAAGGAGTTCTTTTATAGGGAGTTTATACGCCTTAAGACAAGTTTTTCACGCACGTTATTCAAAATCGCACGTAATAAAGCAACATTGGCCATTAAGTCGGCCAAATATCAACATTTCAAACAAAAATTCAACCCAACGCTTTCAAATAAGATTCTATGGAAGAATATGAAACAAGCTGAAGTATATGGGGGCACCAAAGAGGAAGCTTCACTCGACCCTAACGTGTCGCATAATGTGAATCAAGCAGCATTACCCGGCAAGACACTATGTTTAAGTAACCCTGAGAATACTAATTCTTTCTCTTTTTGGTGTATTGATTACGTAGAATGCTATAAGTCTATCTACTCTATTAAATCTAGTGCCACTGGTCCTGATAATATATCTCCAAAATTCCTGAAATTATTGCTGCCTTACATTAGTCGCTATATAATATTTATTTTTAATACCTACTTAGCATCATCTGCCTTCCCTTCTATATGGCAAATTGCTACTGTGCTACCTGTCTCTAAAAAAAAAAAATCTTTTGCTAACCGTTCTGATCTTAGACTCATCAGCATTTTGTGTTTCCTCGCAAAGGCTTTGGAAAGGGTGATGTTCATTCAGATCCAATTGTTTGTTGAGAACAATAGAATGCTTTCACGTTGGCAATCAGGTTTCAGACCAGGATATAGCTGTGAATCGGCTGTCCTAAGGGTTACCACTGATTTAAGAAAAGGCCTAGATAACGACGAGATTGGAATACTGGTTTTACTCGACTTTACTAAACCTTTTGACTATGTAAATCACTCGATGTTTCTCAACAAACAGACATTTTCCGGTTTTCTTCTAGTGCTGCGCAATTGGTGATTTATATGATAGATATCAACAAGTGCGAGTCAACGATCGTTACTCTGATTTACAGCCGCCTTTCTGTGGCGTTTCCCAAGGATCAATCTTAGGCTCATTGCTGTTTTCCTTATTCATCAATGATTTACCAGACATCGTTCATTTATATGCTGGTGACTTACAAATATACAATAGCAGACCTGTCGCTCTTATGGAAGACTCTATTGTAAGGATTAATGATGACTTAGTACGAATCTGCGATTAGTCTCAGTGTAATCTTTTGATGTTAAAACCTATAATGGAAACTGACCTTCCGCACATCTACGTCGAAAATATTCCATAATTCGTTGCACGTAGTGTGTTTGTGTGTATGTCTGTCTGTGTGTGTGTGTGTGTGTGTGTGTGTGTGTGTGTGTGTGTGTGTGTGTGTGTGTGTGTGTGTGTGTGTGTGTTCGTGCTCGTTAAATGCGGACAAATGCGGACAAAGACCGAAGTCATATTTTCCACTTGTCAAAATAAAATTAAGGTTTTTATCATTTTATCGTTCTGCTGTCAAATAATCAGATCACACAGCTTATTGCTGTATCAACTAATAAATTTGACATTGGGCTTGGCTATTTCAAAAGTGAGGTAACTAAAACCATCAGTTGGATTATATAAGTACCTACGTTTTGGAGGGAAGCATCACTGGGAGTTTTGTCTGTGGCGGTAATGGTAAATCATGTACAAATTATAAACATATTACTAAGTAATCTACAATAGTTAGTCGCACTTGTTTTTATAGCATAAGTACTGGATTATTTGCTTGTTTATGTTTAGGCTTAGAACTTATTAGTATTATCTTGAATTTTGATAATGAAATATTACTTCCCTTGCATGCAAAAATGTATTTCTTAATGATGAATTTTCACGGTGTGATAATTTATTTAGTAATAACTATTTGTGGAAATATGGATTTAGAGCTTTCGCTAAGTTTTTGTTTTGAAGTATTATTGGTGATTTTGAATTTAAGCACGTATGCCATAGTCTTCATATGCTATTTATTCTTTTGAATTGTTGTTGTATTATATAATTAGTTATACTTTGCTATTGATATTCCTTAAGTTGTTCTCATTTCAATTCCTTTTGGAGGGAGTTTATGATATTTCAATAATTTTGTTTGCAAGCACCAAAATAAATTATGCCTATGTACCTGACTTAAATACTTTTCGATCATATTTTATGTCTCACAGTAGTGGCTTGGAGGGATCTGGCGCTTGTAGAATTTTACCCAACATCTTTAACTCACAAACCGCAGGTCGGAAGTTTTATCATATGATTGCAAGAAGCTTGCTTCCTAACATTGATGAAGTACGTGAAATCTTTCGTGATGGTGGTGCGGATGTAGTTCTTGTGGCGGAGACGTGGTTAAAGCCTAATCTTAGTGATCAGCTGGTAGATATGCCTAGCTTTAAAAATTTTCGGAAGGATAGGTCTGTACGTCGAGGTTGTGGCGTTACTATAACATAGTAAAAAATTTGCACAAATTCTTGCCACAAAGCTTAGGTATTTTTTGATAAGATTAGGGAATATTGCCTAAAATGTAACGAATATTCCCTAAAATGCAGGGAGTATTCCCTACATTTTAATGAAAATGTAAAGAATATTCCCTACATGTAGGGAATATACCCTAAAATATATTTTTCCCCCTAAATTTTAGGGAGTATTCCCTACATTTTAGGGAATAGTCCTAATATTTTTTACAGTGTAAATAAACTCTAGTATATCTTGGAGACGGTTGATATCTAGTGGAGATATTAATTTGGAGGCTGAATACCTCTTTTGTGAGTTGGGGCAAGGATTGAACAAATGCTTGATCGGCTGTATTTATAAACTGCCGAACGCAGATTTATCAACGATCTAACACATATCGTTCCACAATATAATAATACCATAATTGGTGGTGATTTTCATATTAATTTTCTCAGTGGAGATAGTGCTAAAAGCCAATTTAATTTTGTGTTGAACTCGCTTGATATGTATCGAGTTAATGAATATCCCACTCACTCTTCAATGCACTCTTCATCTCTTCCTGATATATTTCTCACCAGATGTCACTAGCGGGTATATCTGATCATGATATGATAATGATGACCTATGATTTTCAAACCCATTATATTCAGGAACCTAATACCTTTTCATTTTATAGTTATAGCGCAGAAAATTTTAAAAATCTCTATAATGGAGCTCAGTCTCTCCCTTGGAATAATGTTCACACTATGTGTGACGCTGAGGATCAAACTGACTTCCTATCTGAAGTGATCTATTAACTTCATGGAAAGTATGTTCCATTGGTAACTAAAACTATATATAACCCTGTCTGCCCATGAACTATGAGCCTCATTCGTCGCAGGAATACAGCATTTGACATGCGGAAACGATATCGAGCTGCCACACTCTTGGATGAATATCGTGTTCTTCGTCATAGAATAACATTTGTAATCAAAATGGCCAAAAAGAGATATTTGTCTTCATTGCTCAATACTGAACTATCACCAAAAAAAATTATGGAAAAACTTACGTTCTACCGGCGTAGTTTGTTCAACTAAAAACAGTATTGACATTGATCCGGCCGTTGCTAGGACGACGTGGCAACCGTAAATAAATTTCTCAGTGTGAATCAAGAATATGATTATTTAGAAAATTTTGGAAAAAAATAAAGTAAACCAAAAAACTTTTTTATTTGAAAAAAAAAAGGACCAGTAGCGATTCTGGGGGGACTGATGATCCCCTCAAATTAAAACAACGGACTAATACTTGCCTGAAGTATTTAGGAGTGTACATCGGACGCGAGAGTAAATCAAATAATAGCCGCATTGCTCTGGAGGAACTCTCTAAAGCTGTAAACTCATGGCATAGTGGACTATTTCCATGATTCTTAAGTCGTCGTCTATCGTTCATCTGCTTAAGTCTGAGACGTTTGATGAAGGCTTCGTTCGTAGGTCCTCTTCAAGCAAAAGCGATAGACGCCTTTTGGTGCGGAAGACAATGGGTTGCTGAAAGCACGCTCAGTCTGCGAGTCAAGATAGGTAGATTAGGTCTCACTAACTTGGTTGTGAAATCAAGGTGTCTCCTAGTGCGTGCATTCCAAAGAGTGTTTTGCCAGAGAGACACCTTGATTTCTCAACTCTGGGTGAATGTACTAGGAGGGATCGGCATAGGGGAGTATTACTACCTGCTCTCTGTTCGGCCACCCTATCCTCGTGACTGGCCACAGGATCTCATCTCAACGATTCAGACCTAGGGCAGAATCAGGCCAGCATTACACCTTAAGTGGAATGGTCTACGCTACACGCAATTCGCGTCGACTCCAATTAAGTTGAATCCTGAATTAATAGATTCAGTGTTCAGTAATGCTCGAGTTTTTGAAGCTGACACGCATACACTGACAGTTCTCGGAGATATTATTGATATCTCTGGAAACTGTCGAATAAACACTAACACTTCACAACTACACAAACTGGCTGTTTCTGCGCGGGAGAGATTTCGCCAACTTGGGATCAGTGACCCTGGCACTAAGTTCGAAGATGCTTTCGTGCTGAGCAGACCACCTCACACACCCTTCAGCACACTTGCAAAATGTGTGCTCCTTGACATGCTTATGTCCATAAGACCTCCGTAGTATACAAGATACAACAGATGGCGAACACACCTCGGGGTGAATATGGGCGTGATGGGAGGGATAATTTGCAGAGAAGTCTACAGTTATCCTTCTAATTACAAAGTTACTGATATAGCATTCAAATTGCTGCATCACAGTCTTATGCATCCTAATCAGTTGTTACATATCGGAAAGCGAGTTCAGAGGATTTACACAGTTTGTGGTGGAGAACAAAGATGTGGAGACCAAAGATGTGTAGTCGGTTGAACTGTTTGATTAGCTTTGTGTTGACACAGGCCAAATCTACAATTCACTTGTACTACATGAGAGTCGGAGATGGGAATCAGAGCACTGACACACAAACCACGCACAAGCACTTAAACGCCACACGTAGACAGATTGAAGAGACGTTTACGTCTTGAATATCTGTCAACGAACGTAGACAAATTCAACTGCACATGGCAACCACTATCGTCGGTGCAGGACGGAGCTCTTGTCTTTCGCTGGTGATAGCAGGCCACAGCATTTGCAACAATAGTCCACGGGGCTTCTCCCCGCTTAGGAATTGTTGCAAGTACGGTGGGAAGGACAAGCGCTCCGTTAGAGATGCTCAGCTGCAAGGATGGTGAGGGCAGTTTGTAGAGGTCTATACACATATATGTCTATACTATACTATACTATACTATACTATATGTCTATACTATACTACAGGCTGCCCTCGCGGGACTCTATAACGGTATCGCGTAAATTTTTCGTTCGTTCGATTTGTGATTTTCATTCGTTCGTTTAGGAAATTAGCCTTTATTAAATTATTTTGGAAATTTGGAACTTCTTGGAACTGCCACTTACCTAATTGTCAAAATTGGGACTGGTTCAAAATTTTTGGTTATACTTTAGATCTTTTTCAAAATTCTTGTGTCCGTTTTTTAGTCTCTTTTGAGAATTTTGTGTCGTTTGTTGCATTACGTTATTTTGTTGTCATTTTGTGTCATTTCTTTCTTTTAATTGTTTAAGTGTCCTTATTGACCTTTTATAACTTTTAGTTTAGCTAGCGTATTTTTTTTTACACTTTGTAGAGCCTTTTCCTACCTATTTTTAAGGAATTTTTAAAAGAACCAAAGAGCAACTAAATAAAGAGTCATATACAAATAAAAAATTATTATTAAGTATCCAGTAAAAACATAAAAAAAATTTTCATTGTTTTTGTTGTAAATTATCAGGTAATTTAATGCTGTAATTCAGCGTTTCTCAGAATATTCATGATATTAAAAAAAAAGTTTAATTTTTCTATTGAATTTCGAATTATCAAGATTTAATAGTTTGCAATATTTTTCTTTTTGTTGATTTTATTTTTTTATTTATAAGTTTATAATTTTTGTTCTAAAATGCATCGAAATAATAATATAAATTTTTAGTTAGGTGACAAAAATTGTCAATTGTCCTATAATCAAGCTTGTTTTTAAGCTGCAATATGTTTTTAATTATTTACCCAGGCGATAATATATGTGTGTAATACATAGTTATATCTGTGCCGTTGCTTCCACTGTAAATTTTTGATACCTGACAAGAAAAACGCCTCTTTTACCCTTATTTCTTCAGTGTAAAGTAATTGAGAACTAGATGGGTTCCTTCGCCAACAATAGAAAATTTTAAATTAAACAATTATGAACATTGTTTGATTATATGAGCATAAAGCCAGGCTAAAAATAGGTTTGGGAATGCAAGATCTAAAATAATTGCTTAAGTAATTAGAAGCCAGTTTTTTCAAGTTAATTAAGAATTATCGTTAATAAGCAATATCCTGTTTTCACGTAAACACGTAAACAGCAATCTCGAAAGGTGGTTGGTTCTCACGTGCGATTAAAGTCCTGATGGCACCATATATATGCACAGTCGGACCGCCGCCATTGAGAACTTTAAGCATAACCAAAGTTTAATCGCTGGTTTCGTACATTGTTAATAGCCCTTTGCATTGTTTTATCTGCGCGGCATAAGACGATTATCAAATGTGACTGCTTGCCTCATAAACGGTTTGAACTGAGGAAAGAAGGAAAACCGAAAACATTCCCGAAAGATGGTCTCTCTTTGATCTTTGCCGACATCGCGAGTCAACTCGCCGCTCAGCCGGTCATCGATATTTATTGCAGCTTCAGACTAAGGTCCAACCTCCCCAGAGAGATACATTGAAGTGTAACAAATGGCTTTAAGTACACCTATGTAGATATATGCGCCAGCGGATTGTGGTCTAAACTTATTGGTGTAAGTGATGTGGGGTAAATTGAGAAAAACAAGGAAAAGAAATCTGCCGTAAGGTGATTTTAATTAGCGTCAATAAGTGAAGTGTTGATTATAAGCACATACCGCCCAAGCTGTGCTCTTTGAGTCTCCGACTGCACTTTCAGTTGGAGTCCGGTTAGGATTCTAGTGACTTTTATGGAATGGAGATCCCGTTCAATTGTGAAGTTGTTAACTTTTCATGTTTTTAAAATTCCTCACTTTTATAACCATGCAACTAGTTTCACGTTTCGATGAGCAAGACCAATATGTACTTGGGTGTCGAGTGCCGAAATTTTTAGGTTGAAAGCTAAAATTTCGATACATAGATAGTTAATTTCCTTTGATCTTTAACGATCAAGTCAAGTCTATTTAGGTACTCAAGAGTTACTTTTCTGGCATTCCTTTGGATGAATCGTTAGAATATGGTAGAATATCATAGTTACATGACTCATCGAAAACAAATGGAATATCCAGGAAACAGTATTTACCAATGTGTAGTTGTAATAATCATGGCCTTGTAAAACCAATGAAGTCCCTGGTAAATTTTCTTAATTCAGTTATTTCTGAATTGAACAGGTTGGCCCTGCGTCATGAAATTATAAACAAATTGAGTGAAAGATTCCTCAGAATATTAGATGTTAAATTTACTTTCTCAATAATCCTATACCGACACCCTCGTATTCAAATTACGATCGCAAGGCAACTTGTACTTAAAGATGAAACTGCAAAAGTTGTATCAAAGGTGGGGTGTTAATTCCAACTCTTGAGGTTGTGAGTTAGAGATTTTTTTTTTAATTTTTTACCAATGATCCTCTTCTGAATTTTAAAATTTTTGATAGACTGTTTGACGACTATTAAATTAGTTAGATATTGGTCCCTAGATCCCATCTTATGGCTCCGACATCAAGGAACTTTCATATCTTAACATGAAAGATAACATAATTAAGCAGTACGTTCTTCTCCCAGATATATATTGTAGTTCTGATGAGGTATTTGGAAATACCACAAAAGAGTTCCGGCCCAAGAAAAGGAGGTTTTGCTTTTCTTTTAGCTAGGCCGCCAGCAATTTTTATTGGTTCATTTCACGATGACCTCATGAGAGCGATTCAGATGCTCTGCGCAAATTATTTTAATGGTAAAAAACGTAGAAACCTTAAAGGCAGCATTTCTATCTGAGAGGATATTGATTATTAGCCTCTTAATATAGTTGCTGTGTTGTCCCATTCCTCTTTTCCGCCAATCTTTTTGCTTGGATGGAATATAGTCAGGATAGAACCCAAGACTTTATAATTATGGTAACTGGGGCTATAATGCAAGACTTTATAATTATGGTAACTGGGGCTACATACGCTTAGTTCAACTCAGCTGTTTGTTTTAGAAACATGTGTATATATATCAAAATATTAATCCTTGTTGAAATTGTTGAAAGGACAGTTTGCTGGGTTACCGTTATTGTGGATCTATTAAAACCACATCGAATAGCATTCCAAAACTTAGTTCAGGCGTGATTATTTCAGACATTTTTGCCATTTAATCCGCATATTTGATTTATTCTCTACCTTAAGCCGGTCATCTAAGGTCCGCCCCCTTAAACTGTGTCTCTACAGCTTAACAGAATGTCCTTTTGACCAGTTACCCTACAATAGTATTCCTGAAATTTATTACAATTATTAAAGTTCAGGATCCATATAACTGGATAACTGATAATGGGGCTTATAGCTCATATATATATATATATTCCTTGAAAATATAAAAAATGATATTACGTAAGTAATGTTTTAATGTAATTATACCCACCTTGATGTGATAAACATCCACTATACGATGGGATTAAAAAAATTAAGTTAGGCTCTGATTGATTATTTAATTAATATAATTCACAGAGACTTTTTTACATATACCTATCTTCTGTGAGCATAGACAACTTTAGGAATCCATACTCATTGACTCATTATACCCTAGATGAAATCTATAGGGTATACTAAGTATGTTTTCCATTTGTAACACCTAGAAATACACCTACGGATAATATTAAAAGTTAATTTGATTTTTGCATGTCCGTCCGTCCGTCTGTCCGTTTGTCCGTTCGTTCGCACAATAACTCGAGAGCGTGTTCACTTAGATGACTGAATTTGGGCTTTAAAAAAAAAAAGTAAATTTAAGTCCGAAATTGGACCGAATCGAGCAACTCCTGAGGGTTGCCACACAATAAAGAATTTCGTTTTTCACTATATATTTGGGCATTGACTGAGAACGCATCGACATAGAGAACTGAAATTTGGTACATGGTGTTTCTATAGTAATAGTAAATAAAATTTAGAAAACGAACTAAATCGCGTAGCCCCTTCTTGGTGTTACTATATAAAAATTTATGATTTTTATATATACTGTGAAAACGCCAGTCCCAGACGGCTTTAATGTACTGAAAAGATCTTCATAATGTAAAATCCTATGAAATTGGTTATAACCGTTTTTACGTCCGACGAACCGTTTTAGAAATATAATGTAAAAAGCCACTTCAAAAATCATACTTGCACAGAGAGGTGACCATACAAAATTACATACGGGCATTCATCTAGGGTATCATAAGAATTGGTCTTAAACCAATTCTAGCTTTATTACTTGTTTTTAAAATATGATCATCAAACCAATAGCAAAAAAACCCATATCTATGCTACGGCACTGAGTAGCCTATATGGTATACTCCAAGATGGATACCTTTACTTAACAATGAGGTCGACATATCTAACAATAAAACGGATACTACAATAAATTTAGTTTTCAATTTAATTTAACTTTGTTAATTTAGCTAAAATTTCTATGCAGTTGCTACGCCTACAGTAGCTCACTTGCACTCGAAACCATTACATTTGGGCGTTACATACACACTAATTCCAATAATGAATGAATGATGAGTGCACAAACTTTCAAGTGGTTCATGGCCTAATAAAAAATTTCATTAACCTCTAAAAAAGCCCTTTCTGCCATAGTCTAATCCTAATTTTTCCAGCAACACCCTCTCTGCCGCAGCAATAAAACTTGAGAATTGACAAATTGGAAAGGGCTTCACTCACTTGGAAAATTCACTCTTGATAAATTGAGAAAATTCCTTCCCTGTCTCCTTACGTATAAATACGACGCTCAGTTTATTGTGATTTTCCTTTTTTATTATAGAAGTCATCTCTGGGATAAACACTCCTAAAACGGGTGGCTATAACATAAATCCCCAGGAACAATTCAACTACAGCAGCTCTGCCAGAGGGTTCTTTCCCGAATAATGGATAACTACGACCAGCCAGCGTATCAAAATAAAAACAAGTGTCCGTGTCAAATGTAATTACTGTCATTTCGCTGCATTTTAATATCAGGACGAAGATTGAATTTATGAAGCTCGAGCAGATTGTGTTGAATAACTAAAGCACGAAGGATTTTGAAATAAATCAGTGGTGGCTGACTCGCATTTAATGCAGTTCTCAGCTGGACAATAAAGTCTTCTATACTAAAGAAGAGAAGTGGTAGTTTTTTGACGAGTTTTGAGTATCTTTTACATGTCAACCGTTAATTGAAACAATTTTTTCTTGGGAATATTATAAAAAAAAAACATCGATTTTCTAAATTTGTTTTTCAATTCTGTTCTGCGATAATTTGTTGCTCGGAGGGAGGGTCGAAAGCACAGAATGTTCGCGTTTTTTAAGTAAAAAATTTATTTCGTTAAAACCTCCCCTTTAGATAACTTTTATTTATGGATAATTTTTGAAAATAAAAAAATTGTCTAAAATCAACGATTTTGGCATGAACATAAGGTAAATTTTAAGTAACGCTGAGGTAAGTAAAGAAAATCGACGATTAATTTCCAAATTCATAATACTGGGTCGAAGGGACTACTGGAAGTAAAGTTGGTAAAATAGAATATGATTTGAAAATTAATAAATTCATTTATATCAGGGGACGAAAATGATCAAGATTTGACATTTCTCATATGATAAAGTTATACATGTAGAAAATATAATCTGATCTTCAGTAAATGAATTTGTGTGAACAATTTTAAGATTTACTTTTAACAAAAATTGCTTTGTAATAGTTATTTTTCGACTTTTATTTTTATTGTTATTCATTCTTTCAAAATTTAAATTTATTGATTTTGTGGTAAATTTGAGTACCCAAATTTTTGACGCTACATTTTACTTTTAGATCTTTCATTCCGTGTACTAAAGGCGACCAATAGGCTAAAAGCTTAAAAAATCGCAATTAATGAGAATTTTTTAACAAACATAGAACATAAATTTTATTTTGTTTTGTACTATTTTGTTTTTTTTTTTTTTTTTTCAAAAATAAAACTTTTAATTGAGTTGTGCAAAACCTTCCTACCGTCATGGTCTGCTCGAGAAAGTGCATCTCTGGTTTTCGCTTTCAGGCTTGTGAGGCCAAAAAGTAAATTATGATTTTATAGGTTTTCAGAAATATTTACATAAATGTAATTCCATTTAAGCGGATCCGTTTTTATTTTTTTTTTATTTCTTTTTGTACCAAATTAGAAGCCAAATGAAAAAAAAATTTCATTATTCCTCAAAAATTCAGACAGTTTCTTTTACTTTACTTTTGAAAAATTAATTAAACAAGAAAAGTACGCTTAACTGAAACTAGTCTGTACTGCCCGTTAGTAGAATGTATTTTGATTAAGTGACTGAAATGAATTCACTGGTAAATTGGGATCAAGGTCAGTGGTCTATATCCTAACAACAAGTCAACACTGTTCACTTTCTTTTGCTTTCACTGATCCTGTCATACTTATTAACTTATTAGATAAACGATTCAAACGTACAGGAAACACACTTACAGGATTCTTCATAATAGATACTTATATAAATGGATATTCAGTATATGGGGTTAATATAGAGCAAAAGTTAGAATAACTTAACTTCAAAAATCTGGCTCGAGTAATCGTATTAATAAAGGATTATATAAATTGTTGGGTCAGAGACCAACACACACTAGAAAACACACTTATTGACACCGATTTAAGATGTACGATTTTCAAAAATAGATGGATTGAGACAAAACTCAAATACATAAGTGTTGGATCAGAGATTTTTGTATCACACTGGAAAATATACTTATTGACAAATGATTGCAATATATGTAAGAACGTCAAGCCAAGGATATAAGGCAGTGCAGCTGTGATCTTATGGTACTAGCGGCACAACATGCATAGCATCGAACCAAAATGCATAGCAACAAGAAGTTTAGAGCAACCCATGGCTGCTGTGTTAAGTTAAATTATATTTGCGAAAAATGTTATCTCTATCACGTAGAGAAGAAATTCCCGTTCGATGGTACTTGTAATGATGATAATGATTTTGATTTGATCTCCTCGAAGAGGCTATAGTTTTGTATTGTATTTATGCAATGCGTTATGTAGATGACAAATATATGGCTTTGCTGGGTTGTGTACGTGTTTTTTGATTAAGAGTAATTAGATTAGATTAATTTCTACTGTTTTCAGAATGTTTTCCCTTCAGATGTCGTCCGTCAGAAACAAATCTATTCGAATCGGTTTGGTTCGAACATAGTCTAAAGGAGAAGATATAATGAGATCATAATGTAAATCCTCCTTAACGAGCTAGCTTTTGACTAATTCCAAATTGATCCAATGTAAATTGAGAAACCCGACACTAAGATTGATGTTTTTAGGAAGTCGCGTTTAAAGTTTAGATTTCTTTTCTTTTGTCTATACATAGTTATTGTTGAATTTTACCTTTATTCGTCGATTCCAGGAATGGACAAAGGCAAATAATATTGTCATTACCTGGACAATGATCATAGATCATGAACATTTCCTAGAGAGGGCTAAGAAAGAATAATAAATTTAAAGATAGCTACAGACGCACATACCACAGGTTCACTAAAAACTCCAGAAATTTTTTCATTCCTTGTATTTAAGCTTAATATTGTATGAGCGCAATCCAGACTACGAATAAATGCAAACAAAATAATATTTTTTTATCACCTTTTTGATATGTTTTTGTTAAGTTTGCAGAAAATATAGTGCAAGAAGCTATTGCACTAGATACGACTTAAAATTCGATAATTTTGCATATTGAAAAATCGAAAATTGCAGCGATTTTTTTTTTTTTTGTTTTTTTTATGAAAAAGGTTTTGTACCTCCAGTGCAACCCAGCTAATTTAGAAATTCGGGAGTTCGATTGGACAACCAATTTATAGGATATAGGAATATTAAGAATGTTTTTTCCAAAAATTGGAAGTGAGATGGCCGCGAAAAAATACCATTTGCAATTTAGTACAAAATAGTGCTGAATAATTTTCATAAGTTATTCAACTTATTAGTAATTAGTTAGTAACTTTCTTCTATTCTAATATGCTGCAGTTCTATCTGTTAGTAAATTTTGGCGATAAGTTTTAACATAGAAATTGAAAGAGTAAATTTATTATTGAAAATGAAAGTGCAATTTGTAACGTATTCTGGGTAAACATTTTCATCCAGATTGTTTAAGGGTAAAAATCGTCCTTCATCATCGAACAAAAAGAACTGTATATCGGTGTCTAAACTTAGTTGCCATTTTTCATTTAAAATTTAAAAAACTGCTCTAAACCTCTTAGTTTCAGAATTAAAGTCTAAATCCCGCTGATATTTAAACCTCTTCCCTGTAGATGATAACGCGACTACTCGCAAAGTGGATCTAACCAAAAGATTAGTGCCACCAAATTACTCTTTTCCAAAATCATTTCGACTAGGGAATTTTGAAACCCATCTAGCTCCCTGCATTGAAGGAATATATTTTACATAAAATATTAACCCTTTCGGAATGGAATAGCTCAATGCAGAAACGCTTTGTATGACCGGAACAAAATTAGAAGTAACATCTCACTATGGATGGCCAATTTTCGTGCATTTCCACATACATAACTTTCCTTCCACGGAGTAGAGCAATATTTATTTATATTTGTGATGTTCGGGAAAAAAAGATAGATGAAAAAAAATATTTGGTTGTCGGAGAGGGGGTGAGGGGTAGCATAGCGGTTGCCAAAAATGGAGCGTCTGGGGTATCAAATTAAAGGGAGTGGAGAGTATAATCGAGTGGCGAGGTTAGTTTTTTGATTCTGTAAACTTCATACGGACATTTTACAGTAAAAACCTTTTTTTCTTTGCACTTGAGTCAAATACACCCCTTCCTTCATTTTGCATATAGTTTTCCCGTTCTTTCTTCATATGCAATAGTCATATATTGTGAACGGTTTTATTAAGGTGGTAAACGTAATGCTTGTTCGCAAACGTGAGGTTAAAAAAACCGTTTTTCACTCAAAAAACTGCCGTTTTCCAGTTTAAAAAGGACTGATTTATTTCTTTTCGAGTTATCTCTCTAATTAGATATGTGATTATATTATTATATATTATAATATTTATATTTAATAATTCTATAGCATCTCTTCTGTGCTGGAAGACGACCAAATTGAGCTTTTTTGAAAATTTAAATATAAAAAAATTTACATTCCAATTGGACGTCACCTGGTAGCGGCCAATAAAACCGCACGGCCCTGGTATTTCCAGAAACAATATTCCACATGTCTGTTTTATCGTATAAAATTTATTTGAGCCAATTCCGTTACTTTCTTCAAATTCTATAAGCGTTAAAGTTCGAGAAGTCTTTGATCGCATATATACGCCCATAAGACAGAATTGCCGTATTTGTCTGAGGGCATAATGCGCCCGTAGTACCGGAAGGGTTAAAATTACACTCAAATCCATTGATATTTTTTTCGTAGCAGGAACATGAGAGATCGCAAGCATAGAGGCCAATGTGGCCTAGAAAACTATAGTTAAGAGGAAACAGCACAGGATCGTCTCAAGATAGCCACTGGATCGAATTTGAAATTTACCCCAGGACCACTGGGATAGAAATCAGCTCCCTTCGTTATTTTGTTAACAAGATAGGCAATTCCGACATCGAACTCTGTCAACTGTGTGAAGAGGAAGATGAAACCTCAAAGTATGTTATATGTAAGTGTCCAGCGTTTGCACAGGTTTTAGGTTGCAAATAACTGAAGAGACATCTATCACCCCAAAAAAGGTTTGCTATCTATCCACAAGGGCAACCATTTTAGGGGAACGCACAATACGACAATTCTGGTAGCAATGTCCACAAGGTCCTAGTCGCCCATACTCTTAACCTAAACTAATCTAATCAGCAAATTTAACAGCTGAGTTACCGACGCCACCATATTCTATCCATTGATATTTATTAATACTTTTATTCCTAACAGCGCTTAGAAAATCTTCTTTACACCCACTAAGGTTACCAATATGCTCCGATGAGAGTAGATCTGTTCCATTTTGAGTTTCCCTGCGCATCACTTCAGTTATCTGAAATTAATTTTCTCAACCCAATTCAATTATTATGCAATAATAGCAATATAATCAAGCATCTGCTGTGATTTTATTATTTGTAGTGTGTACGTTTAACATGACTTCATTCAAACTCCGTTTAACTAATTACGTCGTAGTGACGCAAGCCGACAATGCTACGGCCCCACCTGAGCGGGACTTCAATTGAAAATTAGGATAATTGCGTCCATTTCTTATTCCAAACTGTTGAAATATCTTCCAGCAAACAAGTAACTTGTAATTCTATTTTAAAATATATTAGTAATTCATAGATTCCAAAAATTCTTAGAGTTCGCAAAGATAATCTGAAAGTAACCCACGCCACGAAAGAAAATCATGTGTCATGAAGGAAGCGGTAAAGCATATTTAAAAAAATATTATATCCAGCAAAAATTATCACAAAAATTTCAAATTCAATTAATAATAGCACAGCAAAGAAATGACAAAATAAGACAAGAAATTAATAGTGTAATATTTTGCATTTTTCCATTCAAAATTATGGTTAAGTTTGCGCAGAGTTATTGAAATCTATGGAACTAGAGCTGGATCAATGTTGAATTCTGTTTTGGAACTATATTTCGAGACAAATGTACATCTTATAAAGTAATACGCACGCATTTTTTTCCAATCATAATAGATGAAAGTAGGTACTGATGTTGGTACAGAGAACTGTTTTGTCATTATACCACTAAATTTTTTATACACACCTTAATACTATTGGAGTGGATAGTCTTTTGGCTCTGTTCTTTTCGAGGAGTTAACAGCTGCTGGAGGTTATAATGCATATTTGACTATGTCAATGAATAATAATAATATAATTGGACTGGCTACTGACAATACGTTAAGCATGTTAGTAAATCAGCTTTAATTTTTCGACTAAAAATAAAACTCAAAACAAAACAAAATTGTAAGTCCAACTTGCTTCACTAAAATAATAGATAATCAAGATTATGACTGCATTCTAGAGCCCAAAGTGTAAAAAAACCACATTTAATATTAAGAAGTAAAGTCAAATCGATCTTTGAGTGTTATTTTTGAGCGAAAGGATTAAAATTCAGATTTAATGATTAATATTGATTTAAAAATAAAATTCAAATTTAAATTTTTACCGGCTATTCAAAAAACTAAATTTGAACGATGATACTTGAAACGTAGTTTTTATTATTTTTGTTGTAATGATTACGATCCCCAGCTGTTTCAATTAGAAGGCGCAACAAAACGGTGAAAAAATTCGCTATATTTCAAGCAAAATTTTAGATATTTTAAAGTTTTGTGTAGGTCACAATGTAGGCCTATGCGGCCACGATGAAAATTAAACAAGCTGTAATGGGGGATTTTTTTGTATACGCTTTCATACATATGTATATACCAGATGTATGATATGGATATAGTTATGGATGACTATTTAGACAGCAATCGAGTTACTCAAAATACCTCAAAAAGCCTTCAAAATGAGCTTTTGGATTATGTACTTACTGTAATGAATTAAACAAGGAAATCAAATGGGCAAATTTTGTTTCACATCAAGCAAATGAAACAATCGATGTTGTTCCCAATTGGTTATAATTCTGTGCTTTTAAAAAAATTAAGTGCCCGTCGAACGGTTTTCAATCTACAGGATCATTCGGATCAGAGGATGGTGGATGTGATGTTGGTCTGAACGCACTTAAAAATTACGATAGAGCTGCTGTGTGACAAATTTTTTTAATAAATTTACATACCTAAACATATTAAATATTTTCCTTATACATTGCGTATATCGTAGGTATAGCATTTTTTAAATTTCGAAAAAGTACTGTGTTGTTCTACGACTTTGGTGTTCATACTAGAATAGTGAAATATGGATCAATCGAAATGTAGGACTTCAAGCTAACTAAAGCAAAATGCCATCTCAAAAATATATACAAAAAACGGAATCCAGAATACGCTTTTTCAATTTTATTCATTGGTTTTCTATGTTCTGCTTTATCAAAATCTCAGCTTGATATCTTAACGGGATGAGAGAATAAAATGTTATGAAATATTCACCAATCGTGCACTTGGTCAAAATTTTGTGAAACCCTTCTCCATACCACGCGCCGTGTTCGTTTTTTCTAGTATCCCCAATAATCTTAATTCACGCCTGTTTTCGCGGATGGATTACAACACACTTTATTTCAAAAATGTATTGTTGACTCGAACTTAATGACACTGTACTATTACATAATAAAATGACTATATGTGAACTAAATAAATAATTTTTTTAATAAGTACTTCTTTCTCTTAAACACTTCTCATTCTTAAAAAACTTGAGTCTTCGGACGTCCACATACATATTTAACGCGATCCCAAATTTACAAGTGTCGGAAATATCTACAGACCTCATTCCAAATAGGAATTCATTTTCATTATTCTGATACTCGAGCGAATCACTTCCCCTATATTTAAACATAGGACACCCTCGAAAAGGACTTCAATGTCATAAAATTTCTGACTATTGCTCATGATCATTATAATGAGTAGGGAAATTTCTGAAAATTTATAAATTCCTAGAGGATTCCTCCAGAATGCGGTTGAATCAACTCGCATCACTTTCACAGATATTTACTTACTAACTTCCATGAAATTTTCAAAAAAGGATTTATTATGAGCAAATTCATGATTGGATAATATTTCATGACATTTTATTGCCTGATCCCGTTAAGATACCAATTTGAAATTTTCATATATTTTAGTGGATAATACAAGATAGTAAATAAAAAACAAATGAATTTAATTAAATGGACGTCTTTCAAAGATAAAGAATAAAATCCTTATTATTGATGACCTTTTACGGATATATTTTTAGGATGCTATTTTCCTTAAATACCTTGAGACCTGGACTGCATTTTTTCGAAATTTCAAAAATGTATAGGGAAAACTTTTAATTCGTATTTTTATTTTCACAAACTCTCCAAGTATGTAAAATTAAAAAAAAAAAATCGTGCTGGTCATTACTTTATTTGCGAAGTAGATTAGCCCCACCAAAACTCATTTCTACGAGCCGCCCGAAACGGCTCTTAAATAGTTTCCTATAAACATAGTCATATAAAACTTAAAGTTCTCACTACGAATGCCTTGCTGACTGCAAAAAGGTTGTAGTTGGATAGACGTTTAAGAAATACGTGATATTGTTTAAGGAATTGTTTTTGTTTGTCAAGTTTGATGAGTCGAGGAGTGAAGACCTTACAAAAAAAATTCTAAAGAAATAGTAAATATATATATGAAATGATTATCATTGATTCAAACTTCTTTCTCAGTAGATAGAAAAACTTAACCATAGCCAGGATCTTCCGGCCAGTCATAACCGATTTATATGTAATTAATCAAGAGATCTATTCAAGCGAAGAGTAACGATTCCATTGTATCACAGGCAAGAATTTAACAGGATCAGCCTCTGAATTTGGTGAGAAGGTTGTACTACAGTCCAAAGTACCTCAACACTCCACTCTGAAGAGCGTGATTCGTCTAGTCGGTAGAACTGTGTGTACAGCATTCCTAAGCATCCGGTTCTTTTGTTACAAGTGGTAGCACCTAACTATTCTAATCAAGGGAAGCGGTCTTCCAACTGTACCTCAAGTCAACTACAACCTATCCAAGAAGGCAGGCACACCCAAATCAGTTTTATGGCAACAGAGAACGCCAAAGATTGAAAAATAGTGAACACCGAAGACTCGTTATTTTTCATAACTTTACTGCCTTCATTATTCCAGAATCATTATTATTTTGTTTATCACAGCACTGCCATTAATGAGATTCCCACAATGCAGGCAATAACTGATTCTCCTTGTTTACATTGACACCACAATTTCACTGCTAATTATGGTTACCTACAATTTGGTGTAGTTGTTGTAATGAAGTCCACTAACATTCAACCTACATACTTTATTTATTTTTATTTATTTATTTATTTATTTAGTGCAGCCTAATACATAATTCAAGTTCTATATGTAATGTATAAGCTAATAATCTAGGCTAACCGCTCACAAAAGCCGAAGCTTGTGTGCGAGGGTTGTGACTAATTTATTACTAATTTTCTACTTTTTACTACTAATCTATTACTAATTTTCTACTTACTAATATTGTAAAATAAAATAAAATAAAATTTTAAAAATATTAAGGTATACTATAGTATGCAATGCAACCAATTCATTTAGTTCAAAAATTTATATATTATGTATAATACCTGAGAGAAAGTAAGCATAATTCAAAATCTCTAAATTAAAAAACTAATGGACAATGTTATTAAAGACATCTTGATTGTTAAATACACAGTTTTTAAACACAGTTTTATAATTGGAAACATTTAGAGTCTCTTTTACTTCTGCAGGTAAGGCATTATAAAATTTTGGACCTAAAATACTACTATGTCTATCTGTAATACATTTACTAGTTCTAGGGATTTCTAAAGGTTGCAACATCTGCCTGCGTGTACGATAATTCGTTTGGAAGATAGTGAACTTTGATAAATTTGTGTATACGAATTTTAATAGGGTAAATATATATAATTGTCTTACAGTCATTACCTTCATTGTATGCTTGTGTGGTGGAGTAGTATTTAGATTTCTTTAAGCAAATGTTAATTATTTTGCTTTGAAGATTTGATAATGGTTTTATCAAGACAGTATATGTAGCTCCCCAACTAAGGATTCCATACTGAATGACTGACTGTATTAAAGCAAAATAAACCATTCTCTAAGGATCAAATTTTAAGATATTTCGCAATAGGAGTATTTTATAAATTGTTTTCCTTAGCCGCTTACATAAGCACAGGATATGTTTTTCCCACTTAAGCTTCTGATTTATAAGAACACCTAAATATTTCACTTCACTCACGCACTGGAGGACATTACCCTGCAACTCTATCTTAATATTAACATTTGAATGTGACATACCAACCAATCATACACTGAATTAATGCCTCTTTGCGCTAGTGATAAAGTAAGGACCAATTTTCTCCACTAAATAACAAGACCGTGTCATCTGCAAACGCTACAATATTCTCCCTTCTTGACTGTTCAAATAATTTAACACACTCATTTATGTATATTAGATAGAGGATTGGACCCAAAACCGTACCCTGTGGAACCCCACACTTAATACGAAGAGGATCACTTGTTACCTGACCAATTCTGACTGCCTGTATTCTGTTGGTAAGATAGGAATACTGTATCAGCGAACGCAGCGAGTTACATTCTGCGTAGCTATTTCTGACGGAATATAATAATACCTCTGGCGTTCGTGAAGATATCCATCTCGGAAAACTCCTTTTTGTAATTTACATCAACGATCTGATTTTGACTAATTCACGAATACTTTGTTATGTTGACGATGCCAAAATCGCTGCCTAATTCCTAACTATAAAATACTACAATTAGTGTAGCTGCTATATTGAAGAACTTTCCAGAGTATGGTAATACTATAAAACTTAGCTGGTATACAGAAAAACCGTTAAGAGTATGTTGGTATACAGAAGATTCTTCAAAAGACAAGAATGCGCTAAAAATTCAATCTAATTTAACGTCGAAAATCATATTTTAAATTTTGATACAAAAAAAATTAATCCACTAAGCCACTCTACTCCGATTAGTTGATTAGATATAATTTTACCTACGCAGAAGAAATAGGTTTCCGAACACTTTCAAGTGAATTTTTTCGAAGAGATCGGGGTCGCGTAAATAAAGCGACATAAATAACTTATTAAAATAATTTATATCTTTAATTAGGTTTGGAAATTTACAAGAAAAATAATCTAAACCGTATAGCAGTTAATTAACTAAATAAATAACTAAATTCAGCCACAAAATAATTACTATAACCTGCGCAAAGTTCTATGAATCATAAAAGCCTAATGAACTCGGAGGAGCAATATAATGAACAATGAGTGCTGAGTGCTACGTTTTCATTACGATTTTAGTTCGTTTTAATTATAGCATTCATGTACTACGGTTATGAATGTATTAGTGCAAGAGTTGTTCGAAAACTTCACTCTTTCGTTTCACTTTAGGCATACCTCACTCTCAAATGCTTATTATTTGACTTCCTGAACAATGAGCATATTAAATGATAGGAAAAAATTTTCTCTTACATAGTCACTGCACGAAGCACGTCAGGCGGTAAAAATACTATCTTGAATATTAGTGCAAGCAGCATGAACTAAATCATATCTTGAATCTGTTTATGTTATAACAAATTTTCTCATAGGTCATTATGACGTCAGAAAGAAAAGGCTAGCACATGTAAGTGAAGGGACAAAGGACACTATATTCATAGAGATCAGCTAATGCAGGGATGTAGAAAAGTGAACTTTGTAATTAATTGCCAAAAAACATTTAGATTGAAAAGAAAATTGACTATGTGAAGCGGAAGTGGATTGAATCCAAATGCATGAATTCTAAAAATCTCTAATATCCCATTAATAAATATTGTTATTATTATTATTAATTGGTAAGTAGGTTATAGATTTATTATGGAAATCTATACTTACAATTAAAACTACACATCCATTTATATATCGCCTATATAACTTCGTAAAGGGGACATAACAATGATTTAGATCTGAACTGAAGCACACTTTAACAGAATTAAATTAATTTTATGAATTAAGAAAATGGACGTAAACACGTTTAATAAAACTTCGAAGCTAAATGAATGACACACTTAGGCACGTTGGCCATAATTACGGGAATTTGAAAAATATCCGAGAACTGACTCCTCTTTTTATCCCGGTATAATTGCAAACTGTGACGACTGGATATTAACCGCAATTGGCTCCTCTGGATTATTAAGGTTAAAATCATCGAAGAAAAACAAGACAACGTAATGGCAACGTAACAGCAAAGTCTTCGTTCGCAGATGAATTTAAAATGCAATTGAAATAGGCCTAGTACTGTAATTAAAATCAATGACAGACTAATTAAAGAGAAAGAATTAATCACAACTTTATGATCTTGAAAACCTAACCCATCTGCGTACGTTTGCTTTGTAGCGGCAAGACAAGTGAAGTCGTGATGCAAGGCATATACTAGGCAAAGAGACAATATAAAATACAGTCATGAGAAAACCTCTATCTCGACGCTCGTAATAAATATGTAGCAATTGTGTGTAGTTGAATGTAATGATATTTAGCAAAGGTGAAGATACATTAACCTCTGATCTTATTTAAATTTGATCGCATTACCTCCATCACTTCGTCATTTTAATATGCTCTCTAGTACCCCGGGCCCAGTAAAAGGCGAAGCCGTCTAATTTTTCATTTGCAAATCTCTTACCTGCTTAGATGAGTCGGCTATTTTGAATGTAGCTAACCTAGTGGAAACCATAATATAGACTGACTACGTTCATAGAAATACGCGGCAGAAAATGGGCTTACTTCTATATTGCTGACTCTTTCGATCTCAGCACCAAGTACCAACTGTAAACAACAAATAAATAAGTGGGTTTGTCGAAATAAATATTTTTAAAATATTTATTTAGGTTATTACTAATAAAAATTGCTTTACCAAACGTAATATATTCATTAGATACGCAGGAGAAATTCGAAAGGTTTTATTAAAATTACTTTTCGAGCTGCGCGCTCACTTTTCCGAAATCCCGCCAATGATTTTTTCAATGTTGGCCCCAATGTGAGAACTCTTTTTGACAGGCAAAATTATACCCACTTGAAATATCATATCAGGAAGTTCATATTAGATATGTCAGCGGTGGAAGGATATGGTTTACCATTTGACTTTACTCTCGATTAGGTTTTTATTGCCCGAATTCAATTATCTTCTTTAACACCCTTTTGTAGTAAGTGTCTACCTTTAATCCTTACATGGATTTTGATGAAGTTCAGATATGATCTGTGATCTACTTTGAAAATAGCACGGCACAATTCGCATCGATTCGTAATAGCACTGTTTTTCTTCACAACAACAAAAAGAACTGACATTTCTTATATTTATAAAAAAAATCTTTGTTCGTCAATATTTTGGTTTAGCGAATCACTATGTAGTGTTAAGTATCACGAACAACTATTATCAAATCTAAATGTTATCAAAACCTTTCAGTTTTAATATGAAAAGCCGGAAGTTTTGTAATAAAATGCCTTGTTGGCTTTAATTTCTAGTATAATTGTTATTTCTCCCAGGGTAGAGGATATAATTGGTTCTTTGGCTCGGGACAGGTGAATGTCTGCCTTTATGATTTTTCAAAAATTTACGGATAACATTGTAGTGAAATTTTACGAGTAACCTGTAAAAATATGTGATATTATAGTATAGTTGTAGGTCGAATATTTTAAGTATGTTTAACTAATTTAAAAGAAATTCCGACAGGCACAAAAAATTGAGAATGTAAAAATAGGGAAATTTGTAAGCCAATGGTAAGTTTTTAGAACTTGCGATTTTGAAAAACGGTATGTATCTGTCCTGTAGGAAGTTTATTCCAAGAATGTTGAGTTCCAAACCTGATAATCCTTTTCTTTGAGGTAATAGAAATTGGAAGTACTTTCAGGACAACAAGAAATTATACTGCACGTAGACGCGAACTATATCCTGCGGGACATCATTGATAATTTCTAATGCGTTGTTCAAAGCTAAAGGAAAGTATGTATATACTCAAGTTCACAACAAAGCATTGTAATAAAGATTGCATTGTTTGGCAGGAAATGGGTTCCATAAGTATTTTTATAAAGTGAATACCAACCAATGATCAACCCTTACGCAAAATATTTGGCAATAAATACAGCCCTTTTGAATATTAAGTACTTACATACAGAGAAAGAACGAAAATGGGCAAACTCTGATGTATTATTGTTGTTACCATATTAGGGCAAGATATGGAGATTGAGTCAAATATATTGAATTTTGTAGATGTTACGGAAATCATGTCAATTGTTAGAGAAGAGGTGATAAAGAAAATGATAAGAAAATTGTGTTAACTATATTTGCCTACTATGCTCTTCATGACCATCCCGAAAATGCTGTCCGTTTTCAACAAAAGAATAGTTCCTCGCTTTTGGACAAGAAAAACGAAATTCTTATTGTAAAAGAAAAAAATGAAATCAGTCCTACCGCCTGTTCGGGATTTGGTGAACCGATAAATGAAAAAATAGTCCTTAATAACCTTCCCCCTTTTCTCATCATTGTCTGTTTGCTACATTTGTTATATTCTTCTTTCAAGTATGTATATATATTTTCCTTATTAAAATAGAAATTTTAATCCTTTTGAATCTCTATATAGTACAAGTGCAACAGAACCTAATTCAGGAACAAATGAGCCCTTCAGGCCTACAAATTATCGATTCATGTCACGGTTCGAAAATAAATATATTTTTATTATATATACCAGATTTATACATATGCCTATTGAAGCATTTCCGATCTTTTCACGTAAGTTTAGTCTATTTAGCCTTGTTGTTACTTTCACTGGTCCTTAATTGACTACTACATTGGACCCTGCTAGTCCACTTACATTGCCAATCAGCGGGATAAAAACGTATCTACGGTTAGTTCTTTAATTAGAGATGACAAAAACTTCGTCGCACGACAATCAATAGTTTAGAAAATAATTGTAAAATATATATGTACGCCAATAGCATTTCTAAGTTCGATTTTTTGGATTAAAAATTATAAAATTTTAATTAAACAAAATTTAAATAGAAATAACTTGAAGAAATTTATATTTTGTATGTGAAAATAGTTTGCCAATTTATTTCTAATTTGGGACTTTAAAAGGACAATGCTATAACTAAATATACCAATTTTTCATATGTTCTATACGCGCCTGCTTGGGGTTCATTCCTGGGAGGGGGATTTTTTTCGGGGGAAGGGGGAAAATTTCTCTTCTCTGAACAACATTTATATATATATATATAAATTTTGTAAAATATATGACTAAACTGATTAATAAACAAAAGAGAAAGCTATAAATGGTCTAAGACCAATAATATTGTAACCTAGATTTAATTTCACCTAAATAAAATAAAGTAAAAAACCAAAATTTTGCATGGGTTGCCCAATTTAGTTAATTTTTAAATTGCTTTACTATTTTTATGAAAACGTTATATACAAAATTTGAGCTCTCTACCTCTATGACCAGCTTCGACCAAGTCTGCTGTTTTAATCTGAAGGAAGGAACCGAAAAAGTCTGTTAAGTCCCAATATGGGCTTAATCATGAAAAGAAGGGCAGTTGCCGGTGGAAGGGACAAAACTGTAAATTTTAATAGAATGCCAATACTTAATTTATTTTTCACAATAATTTGCGTTAAACCTAATATATTTAACAAAACAGTTTAACACCTTATGCTACTTACTATTACTAATGACAATTAAATTATAATTAAAATAAGGAAATTTAGTAAAATAAAGTAAAAAGTTAAATATTTATTTAATTGATGAAAAAATCTCCACTAGGTTCATTGCTACCTTGTAGGAAAAGCTGAAATGAAATATTATCAGGATTCAAAGCTTCCGTTAATTGGTTAGTGAAGACGTAGTTTCCGTTTAACTCTGCCGATCTGTCTTGTTGACTGCACAAATCGCAAGTGACAGACTGCAAAATCAAAGTCTAAGTCATACGCGTTAACGAAACAAACGATTTACAATGTTTTTTACCGAACCGATATCCCGAGATATTTGAAGAAAATTTACCTACAGGTTTTAATGATTTGATTCTACTTATGACTTTATTAGATTTTAACACTTTAATTGTACGAATATAAACTTTTAGTTACAGGATGATGATGCTTTAATAGCTTGTTGTGGGAGTGTGTGTGTCCGTTTCTTACGAAAGTTATTATAGGATGAGCGGATTTAATGGAATAGAGATATTGGATGGGTGTGAGGGGCTGCGGAATGTTACAATATGTATGTATCTCCTACTTGTTGTAAATTAATGTTTGGCTTTTCTTCCTACATGGTCATGAGTGACTGATTACTAGTCAAAGCGATATATTTATGGTCGAAAAATATATTTCATAAATGGCATATAACTGTATTCAGCACTGTCCTGATTGAGTGTATTGGAAGCAGTGCGGAAGAAACAGACAGCGTGCTGGCTGTTTGGCTTTACAACAGTCAATGGAATATAACCGGCAACTTTTCTTTTTAGGTTTGTTGGTGTATTATGGTGGTGATGGTAAAATGGTGTTATTAATTATTTTTTTTTTTTAGACAAGGGCAATTAGAAGATTCCAATGCATCGCGGGAGGCATATTCCACGAAGAGTGAGTAAAGTTTTTATGTTAAAGTCTCAGATCGTAAACGATTTGAAAATTTACCATTTATTTCACTTTTGTTAGTCGGTTTTTGTTTATGTTTTTGTTTTTCTGAGGAAGGTCATAGGGCCTGATGTGGCGAAGACGGTAATAAGACCCGATGTGGTATTGCCGGGGAGTACGGAGGTGTTCCACGAAAACCTGCCGCTGCCACCTGCCATATGCAAAAAAGATATCGTGTCGGCTCATACCAATACGCGAAGCATACATCCGGTCCCGAAGGGACCTTTACACCACTCACCATTACCTTCGTGAAGGCGCAGATGATAGGCCTTTAGCTGCATTGCCCCATATTCACCCAATGACACTGAAGGCAGCAGCTTTTTTATTCAGTGTCCCTTAGATGACCTATAAGAAGAGTTGTATAGGAGCGGACCTATTAAACCCTCGGTAATAGAGGACGCCAGTAGAGTGAAAGGAGAAATAAAAAGCCATTACATGTCTACGTTATGAAAGTGCCTGTATTAATATTTTTTTTTTATAAGTCAAGAGTTCGCACAGGAGAGTACACAACTAAATGAGATAAGTTCACTATTTTATACTGCTGCTGGTCTGATTCAACAAGACCACAATATTAGCTTAACAGCCGTCTTTAGTCATATTATTCAATTTCTATCTAGTATAGTACCTGACATTGCTAAGCATACATAATTCTAGTTTTCAAAACAGCTTCGATATTTCAAAATTACGCAAGTATCACTGAACATGATTACTCGTTCACCGCTTAAGAACTAAGGATGCTGAGAGGACTAACGACAAGGACCGATTAATTCATCAGATATGCATCCAATCATAGATCTTATGTTATGATACAACTAAATTTATAAAGAAATATATTTATAGTTCCGAGTACACGCTATTCTTACTTATTCTACAATTTTTTTACCAATTTCATCATTCTTTTCTTCCTTTCCTAACTTCTCTTCAAGAATTTATGATTTCACCATATTCAAGACCGGTACTGGCTGGCATTTCTCTACTACACACATTGGATCCTCACTCATTCATATATACGAGATACCAATGACAAAATAAAAACTTTATATGATCACAGTTGAATCTTGTACCACGGTTCAACATCTTCAAAACGGCTATGTAGAATTAATTTTATTGCTCACGGACCTCAAGGTACTGGTGTGAGGTTATGCATTGACTGCTATTCCTTGTCAAGAAATATAAACTGCATGACACATAAAACTAAATGCAATGTAATAAAAACTGTTCACAAATCTTGTTAGAATGTCTATTTTTCCTACGGAAAAACAAATTTATTCATAAAACAAGTAAAAAAGCTAATATTGATCTAAGAACAATTCTTATGATACCCTAGAATCTAGATGAATGTCCGTATGATATTTCGTATAAGCAATTTTGATTTTTGCAGTGGTTTTTCGCATATATTTCTAGAACGGTTCGTCGGACAGAAAATATGATTATAACCAATTTTATAGGATTTCATATTCTGAACAAGTTTTTAGTACAATAAAAATGTTTAGGACTGGTCGTTTTCACACTATCCTTAAAAAACTAAATTTTTATATGGCAACACCAAGAAGGGGTTGCCCGATTTATTCCATTTTTCACATTTTTTTAAATTTTATTCGCGTTCTCAGGCAGTGTCCAAATATATAGTGGAAAACGAAATTTTTGTATGGCAACCCCACGAAGGAGTTACCCAATTTATCTCATTTTCGAACTAAGTATACGCGTTCTCGAGTTATCGTGCGCACAGTTGGACGGACGGACAGACGGACGGACAGACAGACGGACGGACATTCAAAAATCAAAATAACTTTTAATATTATGCGTAGATGTTCAATCCATTTTGTTCTACCATCATTGTTTCGAGGTGTTACAAACGGAATGACAAACTTAGTATACCCTATAGATTTCATCTAGGGTATAAAAAGGCTCACATCCCTTAGAATTAGTAATTTTTTTCATCCATTTGCGAATTATGGTATATTTCTCACAAAGAAACGCAGTCGCTGTACCAGTATACATATTTTAGCAAAAATATTAGTTAAAAACTTTCCCGTCATTACACATCATACAAAGAACAAGTAATTTAATAGTATGTAAATAATTGAAATAATCGTATCCTTTACTCCTTTTTTTTTTGTTTTTTTGCAAATCAATGCGAAATGTCAAGACTTACATGTTCTGGTGTGGCTGATCCAACGCAGAGGCGCCCCTGTGATGTTCTGCAAACCACTGCCACTTTACTATGAAAGAGAAATTATATTTTTTTTACTGTTTTTCTTTTTGTTCTTTTTGTTAAGATTCGATCCTGTGTCTCCGCTGGTGGCTACTCTACCTATTCCCTGCTTATCTCTTTGGCATAGCGCCTACAATTATCAGGACTAATGAGTATTCTTAAGATAGTTTCTACTCCGTGCTGTAGCATGTAACTTGGTGCGATCCAGCCTGCTTATTATTATTTATTATTTACTTGACATGTGGTGGCCCTAGGGCCCCCTCAGGATACTTGTGGCTCTGCTTATGGTATTATGTGGTTACCGCGAATATGTTTATTGGACTGGGCGCCGGTGACGCTGTTGTTTTTGATTCGAACTATGAATTTCAACTTCCGTCCGTATTCCCTGGGCTTTAAATTTTCATCTGAAGAATTGTCTAGCAGGATCTCAGAGCTGCTAGCAATGTGAGTACTGGGTACTTAGGCTAACTCGTAATTTTGCCCGCTACGAGATTTGGGCAAGTAGCTGATAAAAATCCGAATTGAGTATTTTGTTGGAGCTATTTTTCTCGGGGAAATCAGACAAGTAAACATTTTTTCTTTTCCTATTTTCAATTTCCGAATTATGCTCTCTAAAAATCTGATCAAGAATATGGTTTACTGATGAATTATGTGTGTTTGATCTAATAATTACCTATACTTTATTTTAAACGATTACTTGGGATCGGATGGATTTTTGTTTCTTCTCGTGTGAAAATTACCTTTTTCGGTTGAATCAGACACCTCCTCTTTTCACTGACACTTCACGAATTGATGAGAAGAACTCTTCTTCTTCCTTTTTTCTTATCGAACACCCACTGTCATCCTTCAAATCGCATAGCATCCGAAAGTGGCAGCAGAATCACACGGCGCAGCAAACGGCTGCTAGCTTCAGTGTAGCAAACTACTGCATGCAGTATGCTACGACCATAACAAGTTTTCCAAATTTTATATAAAATAATTTGAATTACGCGCTTTGATTTAGTCTGGACTTAAGTAGTTTACATTCTTTGGACAAATTGTAATAATCGATTTTTTGTTATTAGAGTACAAAATTCCCATCATCTTAAGCGAGCTTAATTTCTACGATGTTTATTTAATTTATGTTATATTAACTTAAACAATTAATAATGTAATTTTTATAAATCACTAGGCCGATTGTGTCGAACTCTTTTCTTTCAGTCTCTCGATCGAATTTTTTCATTCTTTTTCTATTTTTGATATTGTTTTATACAATGCTTTGTCAATACTCTCTTTTCCACTCTACTCACGATCTATAGCGTAAATATTAAGTTGAATTAGTTAATTTAGTCCCACTTAAATTGTACTAATATAAGGTTAGCAATCTTGTATACAAGTCTGTTTAAATAAATATTTGATTGAACTCAATTTTTCTTAGTTAGTTTTTTTTTTAGTTTCAAATGTCTGTTTATCACTTTCTTGAAAATGTAACATTCACTTTAAAAAAACTGTCTTGAATTAGTAGTAGTAGTAGATTTTTATAAGTAAGTTAGTATACAGTGTCACCATTTAAGTAAGAATCTATTCTAAGCTATACATTAATTAATTAAGTAAACGTTGTTTGTATGCTTATACCAAATAAAAAAAAAACTCCAAAGTTAACTTACATCTTAAGTAATAATAAATCCGATGAATTTACTCGCTTTTTAGATTCAGACTGTCAATTAAGTCTAGAACCATTCTGAGATTGAGGCACCACTCATGTTCGAGGTGGAGTAGTCTCGGCCTGGTTAATGCTTCGCAGTTGCAGAGCAAGTGCTCAAAATTTTCGTGAGCATTCTAACAGAAGCGGTAGGATGAAGTCGCAGCCAAGCCCGGCATGTTTGGGTGTTACTTCAAGGGGCAATGGCCTGAGAAGAGCTCAGTAATCATTTTGAGCTCTGTTCTTCTAAAAAGAAGGAGTTCTTTTGTTTTTCCGCTAGAGGTGTCGATAAACTTTTTTGCCTGACGGAGTCCTTCTATCTTTTCCCAATACAGGATTTTTGTTTATTCTCCCAGTTATTTAGGGAAGCTCTGAGGTAACACCTTGAAGTACCACAAAATGGCTCTGTCCGACAAAGTGAGTTTCCGCTCCTCTTTTGGCTAGGCCTTCAGCAATTTCATTGCCGTTGTGGCCCTCATGTCCAAGTACTAATATGAGGATAACTTTATTTCGCCATGATAGGTTTTTGAGGGTTGGTTTATAGATATTCCCAAACTATCCCTGACTTGACAGTGCGGGACTTTAAGGTCTTGAGGGTAGCTTGACTGTCCGAAAGGATATTAATGGTTGAGCCATTTATGGCTGTTTTAATGCAGGTATTAGCACATTCTTTTATGGCCAATACCTCGGCTGGGAATACGGTAGGGGTAGAGACCAGAGCCTTTGAGATATGGCATTTGCCCACTTCGACTCCACTGATCGTTTTTGAACCGTCTGTATACCACAACATCGATCCTTGTTGGAAGGACGGTTTAGTGGAACACCGTTGTTGTCGGTCTCCCACAACTACTTAAAACGGTCTCAAAAATCCACCCTGGGTGTGATTATATCACATATTGTCGTCGTTTACTCGAAGCATATCTATTTTAAGATATTAAATGGGCAACCAGTTCCCTTAGCTTTAACTGTTACCGCGATTTTAAAAATATTAGTTACGACCGGCTTTTGACTGAGTGTCGACAGACTTCCTGGAGTGATGTCTACACCGTAAAAAATATCTATTGAAAATTCCGCTACTATAATAGGCAACAAATTCCCAACAATGGTAGCGGAAATTTACACAACTTTATGCGCACTGCATAACCTTGTGTAAAGCATTTTCGCACTGTATGTAATTTTACATTGTTAATGCATTTTTCAATTTACCATGTAAAATGCGATATGTAAATTTACATCATGCTATGGAACTAAGTGACATAAGTTTAATGTAATTTTACATTATTTATGAATTCTTCAATTCCGTATGTAAAGTACACAATATGTAAATTTACGAATAGTTATATAATTTATTTCAATTGCCAATGTAATGTTTCGTACGGAAAATAATAAATTACATACATAAACAAGTAAAAAACCTAGAATTGGTCTAAGATCATTTCTTATGACCATGGTACTAATAAGTCTAGATTAACAATCAACACGTAAAAGAAGTAATACTAGTTTCGACGCTAACAGCTACCTAAGAAATCATCATTTTAAAAATCAATATGCAGTATTTCCATGATTGAGTTTTTTTGAGTGAAATTCAATCATAAAAATACTGCGTACCTAAAAATATTTTTTGATTTTTGAAACTGTTTTTAAGGTAACTGTTAGGATCGAAGCTAGTAACATTTCTTTACATGTTTTATGATTATTAATCTATCTTTATCTGCACTCCACAAAATCAAACTATACGCTGACCGGCGACCGCATTCTGATATAATTTCCCTTATAATGATTCATAGCAACGCATCCTAATAAACGTATGAGCATGAGCAGAATACTGAAGGAAAGAATAGAGATAAATGCAAAACGTCATTGCTTATGTTTTATTGAAATTTTCTTTTTAAATATGGGAAATTCAATGCAAATTACAGTATTGTATGTAATTTTACACAAATTTACAGCACGATACAAAATATTTATGTAATTAAATGTAAGATTACATAAATTATCTAAAAAACTAATTACTTTACTCTTTTTTTGCAATTAAAATTAGGAAGTTTGCAGATTACGTAAAAAGTATTTAATTTCTTAATGATTATGTGTACATATATACATACATTTTAAGTGGTAGTGACTATTTTAACCATAGTAATTTTCCACAAAGTTAGTTCATAATTTTTTACGGTGTACGCAGGACGAAGGGGTGTCCTTGGTGCTGGCTGATTTGTATGACAGTAATGTTCCACTACTGACCCGACGCTCAAGGACGAAGGGGTGTCCTTGGCTAACAAAAGAAATACATACCATACTGCCTGAACACGATTACTTGTATAGGCGATATAGAGTCACACATTCAGTTGAGATACACATTCGATATGAACTCGTTCGTAATAGGGCCAATTGCAGGATCAGGTCTTCTAAGTATGCCTATTTTGGCGGTAAACTCGATGTCAATTTGCCCCCGAAGAAGTTGTGGCGAAACATACATAATATGGGCATATATGGAAAAGATCCTCCCAGGGTAAGTGAAGATCCTAACATTCTCAATGATTTTTTTGCCACGAATTCCATGTCAGCGTCTCTGGCATCTGATTGCAGTGCTGCTACGGAAAATTTTCCAGTTGATGGCTTTGCCTTGCGGAATGTTGACGAAAAGGAGGTATTGTTGGCCATGTCTGCAATTAAATCTGATGCAACAGATAATCAAAGTTTTAACGCATATATGTAACTACTGTTTAACAACATCTAAGTTTCCCACCGGGTGGAAGCAAGCGCTTCTAATACCTATCCCGAAAAAGTCCTCTGCTTCTGCTATAAGCGATTACCGCCCAATTAGTCTTCTTTGCTTCTTAGGCAAAGTATTGGAAAAGATTATGTATATGCAGACTATTGACTACATTAGTAAAAACGGCTATCTGACTACCTGGTAGTCTGGATTTCGTCCCAATCATAGCTGTGAAACTGCTATGCTTAAAATTTCGTCGGATATTCACGAAGCTTTGGATATGGACCATCTTACAATTCTCGCATTGCTAGATTTCAGCAAAGCATTTGATTCTATTGATCATCGCAAGCTGCCATAAAAGCTATCTCAGGGGTTTTATTTCTCTTCATCTGCTGTTCAGCTTTTCAAGAGCTTCATGAGCGGACATAGCCAATTTGTAAAAGTATAGAATACACTCTCTGACTTTGCGAATCTAAATTGTGGTGTTCCTCATGGATCAATATTTGGTCCCCTTTTGTTCAGCCTTTATATAAACGACCTGACCGACGTAATCCATGATGCCGACGACGTGCAGATGTATCTTGGTCTGTGCAAAACAGTTTAGAACTGAATCCTGTCAAATCAAGTTGCCTAGTGATCTATAGAAAAGACATTGATGTCAATAATTTACCGCCGGTACTTATAAATAACACCAGACTTCCCTATGTGGATTCCGCAAAGAGTTTGGGTTTTTAGCTTAATTCGAAGTTCTCCTGCTGCAACCATATTAGTTCTACAATTGGAAAAATATATGGGTGTCTACGGCGGTTGTGGCTAAGTTCTGGGTTGCTTTCGCTTCATATGCGAAAAAAAACTGTTTAAAGCCCTGGTTACCTCATTTTACTTATAGTTGCATAATATTTTCATCTCTGAACTCAATTTGTCGTAGAAGACTCTTGGTTGCATTCAATAATGCGTTACGCTATGTATTCAAGCTGCCTGGGACCAGTCAGATATCACCCTATATATCGGCCTTGCTTGGTTGCCCTCTAGAAAACTACTTAACCCAACGCAGATTAAAAGTTCTTCATAAACTGATTTATAATCGGAAGCTATTGTACCTTTTCGAGAAACTGAACTTCTTGCAATCGAATAGATATAAGAAACTATTAATACCTCGTTACAGGTCGCAGTGTGGACAGCGTTCTTACTTTTTCCAAAGCATTCGAATTGTTGAAAGTCATGCAGTTTGAGTGTTTCCCAGATTTTAGTCTATATCTCTTTTCACCCTCTCTATCTTTTTTCTCTCTCTTGTGCAACATTGGTTTTCTTATGTATAAGTTTAGTGTAATTTATTTTGCTTGTGATCTTGTTTATCATTTATTTTTTATTAACTAATTTTTTTTCTTTCTTGCACTAGTTTTGTTTCTCATTTCATATATATACGGGTTTTTTCCAGTATTCGTTTTTGTCCTATTTTATTGATTGTTGATAAGTTATTATTTATTATCAATTATTACATGTATTATTTATTATTTATCATTACTTATTGTTTATTGCTTTTATTTTTTTTATTTACTATATTTATTTGATTTTATTGCTTTTTTTCTCTTTAGTTCATCTGTTTCATTACTTTCATTAGGTTGTTCTCCTCTTTTTGTAGCTACCTTCTATTTTTCTTATTGTAAGTTTGGTTAATTTAGTCTATTTGTATTTTAAAAGACTTCCCGCCATTACACCATTGCACTTTGTTCTTTTAAGATCATGTAATCTTTGTACATTATCTAAATAAATTATGTTATGTTATGTTAAAAAGAAACTGTTTCTCCTTGCACTTTAATAGCACTGGAGATCACTTCCAATTTCCCTAAATAGCCAAATCCCACATGTATATATAATGGTTCCCACAGACCGACGACCATGCTACCAACAACAAACCCTAACTCTTCCAAGATGGATTAAAAACTTTCACATCATTGACTTTCATGAGTTAATGCAAGTTGAGTTATCATTATTGTATGTATAGAACTACGAATCCCTGTCGGACAAAACATAGTCCAGTGAAAATGTACTGAATCTGTCCTATTTTCGACCCCTTAATGGGAATGGAATTGCAAAAGCCTTATGATAGTAAAAATTCTGCAAACAACCAATATTCTGCTTGTTCAAAAAGAGTATGAGTATAACCTAAAAAACTAAAAACAAACCATGTAAAATAATTTAATACCATTCCATAAGAAAACACACAGGCTACACGATGTAATTACGCTTCCAACTTCTAATGTATCGCAATTTCATCTACGGTTGGGGATCATTAAAAATCCTCCAGAAAAATATAACAAGCACACGTCATTAAATCTATTCAGGTCGAATATTCTCCCATACGTGTATTACGACGAAAATTATGTAAGCAGCCTATTACGGAAGATATCCGATGTGCATATCATTAAATTCATAATTACTCTAGTGAAGCACCCCACATGAATCTCGAATTTCCAACATACTTTCCGAATGAGTAAAAATTTAAAGAAAAAATCCTTGATACTATGGAAGCCAAACGACGAAGGACACCAATATTGATTGTCTTGGTACAGCTAAACACTGAATACACATACGCTAACGGCTGCGATAGATTATATCACGCACGTAATAATAATGGGAAATCCCCACCGAAATTGGATGGTGTTTCACTCAACCAAAAAATAAATCGACAATTTTCTGCCCATTAATCCTGAATGTCACATAAAATCTTGTTGAAACATTTGAGCGGGCCTTGGACTTCTGACTACCACAAAACTCGTGTTTGCTTTTGATTTGGATTCAATCTACTGAATATGTTCGTATCCAGGAGTCAAATCTCATCCAGCATCCACTCCTGTTCCCGCAATCCCGCGCCATAAGTTACGTGAAATCTGGAAGTATGGGTGGTGAACGAACTTCTGTTTTCGACTCTGTTCCATGGTTCCCTGCAGCAACACCAATTCCGAAAAGGGTGCTTTCCCGCTTATTTCACTTAGATCGATACACCTATATAGGCGTCCTAATGCGGATAAATGATCTGACAATTATCAGAGGGCAATAAAATTATCTCTTGTACGAAACCATTTTAGCTTTCCCATCAGACAAGGAGACAACCTCCTCCCCGATGGCACTCACCAAAAGGAAAGCAACGTAGCCATAGCGTCCCCACATGCTGTTGACAAATTTGGGGTGGTTTATTGGCTGAGAAAGGAAATCCGTGATTTATGGGGGACGATATATTTCATTAGTCCGTTGACATTATTAGAGGTAGCTCGCAATCATTTGGTACCTTGAGATCTATTTAATTACTCTGGTGAGAGAAAGACACTCGCCAGAAAATGGGGCTATCGGTTTCTGAAGTAGTTGGGGCACAATGGCTCAGGGGACCCATTACCTATATTTCCAGCTGGGAATTCGCCCGTTTTATTGATCGATATTTGAAGCACAGTTACTCGTTAACTTCGATTAATGAGGGAGGTAATTTTTGTTATTTTGATTTAGTTAAAATGGAAACAGTTTTTTACGTGTTTGATTGAAAATTATTGTAAAAACAAACCATTAGAAAATATTTTAAAACATTCAAATAAAAATGTCGTATATGTAATTTTGAACGACGAGGACTTTGTATGTACACTTAAGGCTAGGAGGACCATTGAATGCTAATACGAAATCATTCCAATGAACGGATTTTTTGAAAATGTACAATGGAAGGGATCAAGCGATTAATAATTTTCCAAATCTGGACAAAAACAATTTTATATTTGTAATCTGTATCTCACAAAAAGGGAATATTTTTAAGTATGATGTACTTGTACAGAAGGATTAGATATTTTTCTTTAAGTAAATTTCTATAAGTTTGTTTCCCTTGAAAAAATTATGAGCTATACTAAGTCAAAAATTCCATTTGTAATGCATAAAAATTGCAAAACTGGTGGAATGGAACAATGACTTAAAATAGTTGCCAAACGAAAATTTCATTTTCAATGAGGATTTGGTCAAGGTCTGAAATTGTGTACATAGCTAGTTTAGATCTATGCTCGAGAATAAGCAAAACAATGCTGCTTTTTAGTGGTATTGCATTCAAAGAGACCGATTTGCAAGATTCATTTGATTGAAAATCAGCACGTTTCAGATGCAATTTCAAAAATTCAACAAGAGGTGCCACAGCTACTCCTTTAGCTCCGGTTGTGAAACTTCGATATGAGAAGTGTGATGTTTTCTTTTAAATTCAAGTGAAGAAGGATAATAAATAACATGTTCTGTTTTATTTCTGTAATTTCTGTCATCAAAACATAAAATTAAAGAAGAAGAAAGCCCTTTTCTGTAAGCAAATATAAAGCACTCATGTCAGCGAACATGTAATTTTAAAGCATAGTGGAACTTCTTACAGGACGTACGAGCTTCAAGAAGCTTATAAGTGTACTCTCTTTCCAACTGCGAAAACGAGAAAAAATGTTCTTCGCATTCTCCTGGATATAATGTCAAGTTTAAACAACTGCGCAAATCTAGTAAGTTGTTTTAGAAATATCAAAGTGAAGTCTATAGGCTTTGCTCAATCAAAAATATATGTGAAATCTAACTTTTTTCCTGGCTATTTTAGTAAGTCTCTTTTTATAAACGACGCTTTCAGAAATTTATATTTCTGACTTATTTATTAATTAAAAACCTTTTGAAGTTTGAATTCTTGAAGCCTGATATCCTTCAATATATTGTTTCGAATCATTTTTGCAGCACCCTCTCTGTGCCATTGAGATTTATGTTTAACATGTCGACCATAACTTGTGGAAGACTTGCAGTTTTTAAGTAAAATGGATTTTGTTACTAATTATTGATAAATGAGTATACCAAACCTATTAAAAACCATTGCTTGTAAGTAATTTTTGCTATTTCCTCTCGTAAAAGAATAATTATTCCAAACCATCATGGTCTTATTAAAAGTACTCCATGCACACATTAATTTTGAATTTCTGGTCAAAAAATGTTGTCCTAATTCATAAAAAAAAAGGAAAAAACACGCATTTTCAGTGGCATAGCTAGTGTTATTTAAGGGGGGGTGGATTTTTTTTTTTTATAAATATGTGTATAAGCTATAAAAAATTATAAATTATTTTTAAAATGTCGGTGGGGTTCGCAATTATTTTTGACTACAAATAGGAGATAAATTTCACTATTTATTTTATATATTTATTTTTTATGAATATAATTTAAAAATTTTATAAATATTATCAGTGGCGTAGGTATAAAAAACAAAATAAATTCAAAATATTTTATTTATATAAGAATATAAAAAAAAAACGCGCTGTTGACTTTCGCGACGTATTGCAGGAAATTTTGAACAAATGTCAACTATTAGTAGAAACTGGCCAAGAGGATATAAATTTAAGCTTAATTTCTTTCAGAAAAAGTCTAGACTTTAAGCATTATGCTAATAAAACATATTTAGGACTTATCTATAATTTCTGTGAAAAAATTTTAACTCTAAGGAGGCAAAACGATGATGTTTTTGTTTTTTTGTTTTACGTTTTGATCGATTGGAAGTTTATCAGCAGACTTTCTTCTTCTATGCCGATGCCGTTCTCTTCACAGAATACCATCATCAGTTGGAAGAATCCTTTTTACCGGACAAATGTCTACGCATTTTTAAAACTTCCATCAAAGCAAACAACGAATTTGATCCTTGCTGTTCGATGCTTAAATTTTTTCATCCGCAAATATGACAAAAACTGTAGAAATATAGCTTCATGAAGTGTACTTCCGTATGCAGACTTGTGTTTATGGAATATGCGAGGAAACTTTAACTCTATTCGAAGAGTACGCGACAAACATCAAATGTGCTTCATCTACTTTTCATACATTAATCGACTAACCTTAGGTCTCTGCTTTGAGCTACAGGTAGATGAATTTTTAAAGGTATTTGATTGTCGCTTATTCATAAAAGTATTTTCTTAACTAGTCAATCTTTAGTGCGATCTCTATTGAAGCAAGAAGAATTAGTTTTGATTAAATTGGTATGTAACATAATTAAAGACGGCACAGAAAAAAAAAATATCCAACTTTAACACACAGTGCAAACGTCTTATTCCATAAAAATAGACGATTTTTAAATGTCTTACTTTGTAAAGCGATTTCGAGGATATTTTCAAAAATAACTGCTTAACTCTGCTCTGCATACGTACAAAATCGCTGTAGTTTCTGATATGTTTTTACACAATTTTCGGAACACATATACTTCCAGTCTCTTATACCTATACCACTTCACCGAAAATTGCTTCGGCTCTAACCTGAATTCACAACTAGAGATCGTGGAGTGCTTTCAGAATTCGTCAATAAATCTAGTTATATCGTTAGAATATATTTTAAAATTTGTATCAAAACACATGTTCGTTACTTGTACCGATTTCAGGTATATATACGGTTTTAGGAAAGTTCCCCGTAGTTTTTAGCTAGTAGTGAATCGCGGGTTATGAATGGAAATTGCAAGATTGGGGAAATGTTTAAAATCAATAACTATATCACATCAGGAACAGATGAACTCTGGGAAGGGACACATTTTAAAACTGAATACGCAGTAGGCTGACCACTGACATAACAAGAAGAATTAACAATTATGAGACTAAAAAGGAAGAATCGAGATTAAAGGCTCGAGTTGCACCGATTTCTTGACAAAGAGCGATCGTTGAGGAAGAAAAGTGAAGAGCGGGGTAAGTCGTTCTGTTACATTATATAATATCCTCTCTCCTGTCATGGTTAGGAGAGGAAATTTATCAAACACGCCTATTAATACTTTACTTGAATTTTTCGTTATGAAAACTTGAATATTATACGAGGAGCTCTTGGCAAGCTTTTTGTCGTTTGAAAATATTCTTCAGCTCGGTTGTTTTTTTTTTTTTCATTCATTCTACACAAATAACCGATTCCAATAGAACTGTTAATAAACCATATTGTTCACCCAATAAATCCAGAATACATTCGGTAAGTATATAATTAGAATTAATCAATCAAGTTACTAAAAGAGCGAGCAGCATCTGAGTACATACATTCTCCCTGCCCAAGATTAAGGAAACTAATTTCACAGAGAAAAGAATATTGATCGCGATAATCACCATTTCGATTTCAGTCTGAATTTTTCTGTGGAAATGTTAGTTTGCAATTTTCGCCACTCTTAGGCACATTTTTCGTTTGCGCTCGAAAACATACACAATTTACTTAATTGCTCTGTTCACAAGCCAAGAGTAATTGTCACGCTTTGTATCTACTGACGTCATCTCGTATGGACAAAAACTTAATAAGTCAATTATGGTGGACATTTAGAAAGTATTAACTGAACTTTCAGCTCGTGTGTTCGTGTGGAAATCAAAAATTTAGGATCATTTCCATTACACAAATAACACCTACCGAGCATTTATGAGACAAAATTACTACGTGAGAAACTCATTAAGAGGGACATAAAGTCGTGCTCATTGCTAAACAATGCTGTGGTCCGCAGTCAGCTCTAACCGCCTCTCATTAAACAATTCAACAGCTCACAATTGCAGCAACACCTCGTTTTGTCCATCCGGTGTATCTCGGCGGCCAATCACGCAATTCTTGAGTCTGAAAAAAACAAAACTTCCCCGAATTCCTCAAGCACTCAGGTAACACGAACTAATCCCGGGAAACCAACCTTAATGAGGCGAGGCATAGACATGGTCTGCTCTGGGCTTTCATGTGAGCGAAAATGAAGTGCAAGCAACTGCAGTGCAACCATTGAGCCAATGTCCACTCAGTTGCTCAGCGATTGGCCAGAACCACACTGGTCAAGCAGGTATCGGATAAGATCAAAGGAAGTGCCGCGGCGGAGGGTCCACTCTCCATGGCTTCGCATGTGCGCTTTCATAATTTGATGGAGCTTAATTGAACTTCTAATTGGATTGAGAGTGTGGATAAATCCGAGGTATTAACCTGTCGCGGCTTCTGTTTCATGTCAACTAAAGCGGTTTACCTGTTTGCTTTATTTGTTGACTAATTATGGTACTTAAATTCTTTATAAATTATTAACACTACTCTAAACAGCCCAGCGGTGAAGTGAAATTATGCAAAGTGGAGCCTCGCTTCGCACTCACAGTGGGTAAATGTATAAGAATGGCTTAAGTTATTTACTCGCAACGGCAATTTATTTTTAAATGTGGTCACTAAAAGTAATTCGGAAAAACTACTTAAAAAATCTGGACAAATTTCCGTCCGGAGCAGTAAAACTGTGCGAAGGAAATAATTTTTCAGTCAAAACTTTATTACGTTGCGTGACCATTTGTCTTGGTCAGTTCCATGTTAAATAACTTTGAGCGGAAAAGAACATTGAAAAAAATATTTTATTTGCTTGCCATAATATTTATTCATTTAAGTTGGTGGTCATGGATTGAGGGCAACACTGTAATAGTAAATCGTTTAAATTTCCATAATAAAGCATCTCGGAACTAAAAATTGTGCTGACTTTAACTGACTGTAACATACTCCCTCCCATAGTTTTGAGTTAAATTCTAAAGATTCTAATCCTCTCAAGAGAGAGTCGGTGTTAGTCTTAGATATTAGTATGTTAAACTAAATATATAAACCAACCGGATAAAATGACATGCAATACAACATCGAACAAATGATTCAAGTATTATATAGACTTTTTTTAAAACATGCTTAGAAACGTCAACAACAAAATGCTCAGCCATATTGTTAACAGCAACGCTTTTTTCGTATTAAAAGAAAATATTTATATTCTTGTGGTTCTTCATCATAAATAAACTTATTCTATTCTATGGAAGAATTAATGAATTATTTCAGGGTAAAAAGCAGATCAAACATGGCTAGCGTATTCAAGAAGTGATCTCTCAAAGCAAGTGTACAAACGCAAGGTTGTGATTGGAGTAGGATTCGAAAACTCTCGCGACCAACGTTTTGTAAAGCATAGAACTACAATTACACTTTGATACCATGTAGCTTATATGAAAGATAAGATTCAATCTGTGGTCACATTTGACATCCTAGTCACAGAGAGAACCCACACGTCGAATCAAGGAATCCGCGAACTCAATCATAAGAGATTGGTTTCTGATTTCTATGGAAAATCAATCTCACATTTGTCGATATTGAAGATATTGAAGAATTTATGAAAGTCACCCTGTAGCTGTTCACAATCTTTAAAGGATTTAATCTGGGCGAAAATTTTAACGTCATTGGCATAAATCAAGACTGCAGTGCCTCACAACAGAGATAATGTCGTCAATAGATAGAATAAAGAACAACGGTCCCAAGTGACTAGCGGAACGGCGGAAACAGATTTAGTATGTTATTATTTAAATAAGATTCCGTCCATTTAACAAATGTTAGAAGAAACCTATACTTTTCAATTTTAAACAGTATCACGAACTGAGATAACTTTTCGAATGCTTTACTAAAGTCTCTATAAAATAAAGATATAAAGAGAAATAGTATAATTAAAGACATCTGAAGCTTCAAAACAGCAAATACAATACATTTCAAAAATTCTTAAGTAAACCTTCAGGCAAAGTTAACTTAATAATAAGTTAAGAAGTAGGCGAGATTTCCGAGTGTTTTACATTTAAAATTTACACGGCAAGAAAAGGAAGAAGGAAAGAAAAAAAAAATGGCAAATGTTTCATTTTCGTAAATAAATGAGAATGGACGGAGTTTTCACGTTTTACTCTCATAAAATGTTCCCGCGCTTTTATAAAACCGGTTTTCATAAAATATTGACAATGTTTTGGTCACATGTTGTTGCTATAATGGACACATGTTGTTGCTGTAATCCTATGATATATGAACAGCAAGTGTTTCTGTTTACATTCATTTTGCTTTGAAGAGATTAAATTGGAGACACTCATGCTTGATTTTCGAGAAAAAATAGAATTCATGTAAAAGACGAAAGTATTTGAAATTACCAATTTCCAATTTTGCTCTAGTGACTCCTATCTTCTAATTAGGTAATCTTTGCTTCAAAAAGTGTTGCAAGAACTCTTCTTCTTTCTTTTTGTAGGTTTTAATTTTAAAAGGCTTGCATAATAAGGAAGTAATACAATATAAAAATTGCTGACATTCAGAAAGCTTTCGTAGCCTGTACATAAGCTCGCAACAATTTTGACACGTTACTGTGAAGAATCTTCTTCTAAAAAGATTCTTTTGTATTCTAAAAATATGGAAATATCTAATCACAATGCATGCTAATGTTCTAGCATTTTTCGACAAAGATTTAATGCTTTCATCACATAAAATATCTATAAGTTTGTTGAGGCAACTATGCTGAATTCGAAAATCCAAGGCCCAATCTCTTTGTCAGGAAAAAATGTTTTAAAATCTGCTTCCAGTAAACTAATTCCATCTAAATCATTGTCTCTGTCTTCTCGTGGATCACCTCTCAGGAAAATTTCTTCAATTTCATCAAACATAATTTGACATTATTAATATAAGCCTCTGCACCACATGTTTTAAGCAAAATTTGTTCCGAGCATGTAACTACCATCTACCCGGTATCAATGATGTAGTAGCAATGTTAATACACAGTTTTAAAATATTACTATTGTTCGGGTATTCCATTTTTTAACTTGTCTGTAATATGAAGAAGTGATCTTGACACAAGGTTTCTAAAAGGCCTGCTCATAAAAATAGTTAATTCTGCAACCTATGCTAAACTGTTTTTACGTGGATTTCCTTCGATTCCACATTTACACAAAGGAGTTTCAATTTAGTAACCTTTGTATAATATGCTCGGGACCTGTGCTATGTGTTAGCGGTTTTCTGTTTATTATTGGAAAACAAACTGTGGACTAACTTGACAATAACAATGCTATCTTAGATACTGCTGTGAAACTAAAATAAAAGTAATTATCAAATTGTTACACTAACAGCACTTTGGCGTAATTTGCAATTTGGTTAGGTTAAGAGTAGGGGCGACTAGGCCACATCGCAGCGAATACAGTTGATTTGTTGTGCCCACCCCTAAAGTGGTTAGACCAAATCTAGTCTTTTAACGAGCTCTATTATTGCAATTAGATTATATAGCTGTTGTGTACTCTTTGTAACAAATTAAGCACATTGGACTTGAAATATTTCAGTGAAAGTAACATTTGATTAGCTTTGTGCTATTTGAGCCACTACACTTTACTTAGATAACGCATTGCCTCTTAATTCTATAAATAATGGAGGTATTCTGCTAACAGCAATATTCTCACTTAAAAGCCATTGGGATGCTTTAATGTATCACTCGGATCGGATGTTGGAACTCCACATAATATTACACACATTAGAGATACAATTCAAGTATACATGGATAGGTTGTGAAAAACAGTTTCAAGTCGTTGGATGTTCCATTTCGCCTATAGACGAAAATGTACAGAATTAAATTCAGTAGGCGAATCGAGTTCACTTAACATTGTTTAAGTGAAAGTTTATAAGGAGTTAAAATGATAAAAAGTATGAATCGGGGCTAATTTATGTGTAAACATTTTCAAAACAATAAAAATACAATCAGAAAATGATATCCTACCGGGTTAATGTTAGGCCAGTATAAAGTGAATGTGTTAAACATATGTAAACAGTAATAAGTTCAGTAATTTCAGGTATTTCTTTACAGAAAGGCTCATAGATAATATAAAATTGTTGTTAGAAAAGTTTTTACGATATGATTTTGTAATTCAATACTGTTTACCAAGGTACACTATAAACCATACACGCACATAGCAACATAATCAAAAAAGTGCACCGGCCTAATGTCTGATATCTATCTCTCTTTTTGAATTTTTGTTATTTGAAACGAGTCACTACAAGTCATAAATCTTTTAAGTATTTGGGTTTTTCTACAGAATCTAATTTTACCCCAGATTATGTTCGCAAATTTATAAACAAAGATTTAAAAATAATAAATACAATACAATGATCCTAGAAAATTTTACATTGCTATTTTCTTATAATTTTCCAACCTGGCAAACTGTCTCCTAACCAATCAAGGTTGCCATGTTATTATCGTCCTTCCATCCGTATCCATTGTATCGCTTCACTTCACTCCATTTCACTATCCAAAATAGGATAGTGAATGGAAGCGCGCTACAAGTCACTTTCAACCGACTCAGTGAACGCAGAAGATAGTAAAATGAAGTGTTTACCTGTCATTTTTCATACACAGTGAACACACGATAGCGTTTGGTAGTGGCTAATAGTCACTTCTTGCACCTTATGTATACAAACATTTCACAATAAGATATTAATAGAAGATGGCTCTGAAAATCCTGTAGAACATTCCAACGTGGATTCTTAGCACCTTTAAGCTACTGATTTTGAAGACGGGACAGTGAAATGCATGGAGAAGAAAAATCAGGAACTTTGTTTTACGGAAAAAATGCAGAAATTGAAGTGAATGGGAATCTTAAGAAAAAGAAAAGTTGAATAAAAACGACTTAAACTGTAGTATAAAGAAACTTGTAAATTGAAATTCTCTATTAATTATACAAACAAAATTCATAATAATATTTTGAAGTATGTAATTTTGATCAGCATCGGTCGACAACAATCATAAGCGACCATTAAGAGAAACTTTCAAAGAAAAGTAGTTCCACAGCAATAAAAAAAATATAGCCACTTACCTGACCACTTTTGTCTACTTCCTCCTCGAAAAAATTGTACTTCTTTCATGTACACTATTTCTAATAGATTTTATGCATGTTTCTAAAAATAGTAGAGAAAAAAGTTTTTGTTAATTTATCTTGAATCAATTATTAAAAATGTTAGATACCTACCTTAACCAATATTGGACAGAGTTATAACACATAATACTTAAACAAAACAAGCTGATTTTATACAAACAAACTGGCACTGAAAATAAATCATATAATAATCAAAGAAATAATAATTAATAATAATAATTAATTAAAGTTGTTCACTTTGCTTGCATGTCCCTCAATCTGCCGTTGTCAATAATTTCGCTGACAATTGACTCGTTATGTCGAATGGCGATCTCAGCAAATAACTAAATATGGCATCAGTCGATAGAGTCATCAATTGTAAGAACTGGACGAACATGAATAATTTAAGTTAGAGACAGCATACATACATACAATTTAGAATTGTAAAAAATAAATCTCAATAAATTCTTCTACTCAATCTATAACTTATTTTAAAAATTGCGGGTTCACCCCGCTTGGGATGGGTTATAAATAAAAATTTCAAAAATTAGGTAACTATTGTGCGCTTTCATCGTTTCTTTTGTGGCTTAATAGGCTACATAGAAATTTGTGAAATGCAGGAGCAAAAGGTATCAGTCTGATTAGTTCATTGGTAAAAGCAGTCGCTCGGAGATCGAAAGTTCTCGGCTTCAAAAACCGAAACAGGCGGCTAATTTTAATAAATCTGTAGCGTATACTACCCTAGGCAGACGGACAAAATCAATGATCATTCATTCGTAATTGTTTTTTTTTTTTTTTTTTTTTTCAAAAACCAAGTTACCCAAGATTTTGTGAATTAAAACAAAAATCCTGTCAATTTTTATATGTAATTAACAGCACATTTTAAATAATTAAAGTTCAAATTCAAAGGTAAAACGATTTTTGAAAAAGTCAATTGCGAACGAATGATCATTGATTTTGCCCGTCTACCGAGGGTATTAGTTTGTCATTCCGGTTGTAACGCCTAGAAATATTTAGTGAAATTATTTTGATTTTTGCATGTCCGTCTGTCAGTCTGTCGGTCTATGAATCTGTCAATCTCTCAGTCTGTTGGTTTGAAAGTCTATCAGCCTGCCTATATGTCAGTCTGGCTGTCCATCTGTCCTCCCGATAACTTCAGAAAATGTTTACATAAAAGCTGAAATTTGGCACAGAGCATTTTTTAAAAAAAGTGCAATTTAAGTTCGAGTTTCCATACAAAAACTATGTGTTTCACTATATACTTGAACACTGCATAAGAACGCGTCGATTTACGTACAAGGCGTTCTCATAAAAATAGTAAGTACAAAATTTCAACAACTGTTAAAGCTAGAATTGGTCTAAGAGCAATTTTTATGATACCCTAGATTAATGCCCGTATGTAATTTCGTAGTCACCCATTTCTGCAAGTTTAACTTTTGAAGTGGTTTTCCGCATATATTTATAAAACTGTTCATTGGACTGAATAAATGAGTATATGCAATTTCATATGTTTTTATATTTTGAAGATCTTTTCAGTACAATAAAAACGACTGATAGTTTTCATAGTATATATAAAAATCTTAAATTTTTATATGGCAACACCAAGAACGGGTTGCCCGAGTACACCCATTTTTGAAAATATATTTACTATTTTTATGAAAAAGCTGTGTTACATGATTTCATCTCTCTACGTTAACGAGCTCTCAGGCAGTGTCCAAATATATAGTGAAAAACGAAATTTTTGTATGGCAACCCTAAATTTAAGTTTTTTTAAAGTCCGTATGCATAATTCAAAATTCAGGTAGCTAAGGAAACGTGAGGAACTTCAGACAAAAATCAAAATAACTTTTAATATAATGCGCGGGTGTCGAATCCATTTTTCTCTATCATTATTATTTCAATGTGTTGCATCTAGAGAATAAAAAAAGAACAAAGGTAACCCTCAAGGGTAGTCGCAATAATCGCTTTTATGGATCCCTCAAAGGTCAAATCAGTTCAACATAGCTTTATGAATTCCCTGCTTTGGCGACTCAAAGAGTACTACTTCTTTTTAAATCTAAGTGAAGTGCAGAGTGCCTGATATTTTTGCTTCTCGGATAACTATAATGAGAGGTAGATAAAGGATGATGGCTCTCACGTATTTGTGGGCACATTGGACTCACTCGGTGATCTAATTAAGGGAGATATTCCAGCAGCACGGCTCTAACCTAACCGAATCTACTATAGAACCTATTATTTTGTAAGTTTTTTATTTCAATAAATTAGTTCAAATTAAATGATGACCCCTGGCAAATTCTGAAGTGGAATGAGGTACTTTTCAAGATATAGATGTATTTCTTTATCTGGCCCACATCAAACAGCAGCTATTGGAAAAACTTACCTATTTAATTACAATTTTGCGACGTTTATTTAAGTGGATTTGTATGGAATAAATTTAGTAACTTATGAGGTTCGAATAACAACGAGTTCCATAATGTACGATGATGATATTCTCAACACACCCACGTTGAACATTTCTGAAAACAGTGACGATGACGAATGAATTATTCTCGTTTCGATAATGGCGCTATCCCAACAATAGAAAGAGGAAAACTCAATCAACTCAAACACATTCGGCCATTGTGCGGGCTTTCATGCGCGTAAGAGGGCAACATGATTATCAAAAAAAGCGATTTTACAGCTTGTTTTTTGTACTCCTTTGGAAATCAACAAACAATTTCGTGGCTCAATAGCGCACGCCTAATTTCTCACCGTTTCCCTTCGGAATTAGGAAAAATTTGTTTATAATAACCGAATAAAGGCAGCGGTTAACATCTAAATCTCATGAAATGATTGCCCACGCCATATGTATGACTATAGGCTCGGCTGGATCCGCCAACTGCTTTTGATTGAAGCTGAAGGAAAAGAATTTTAATGGACGTAACAGACAAGGGGTTGTTATGACCACAAAAGGATTCGATTCAACCAACTCTCGTATCCTGTTCGTTTTCGAATGTTTTTGTAGTACGTGCATACATACATACATATGTAGATATATAGCCGCAGTCGATATTGTATATAAGCAGACACCCTTAATTAGTCGTAGTTAGTTGTACCGGGTATACCGAGTCTGTACATTAAAAATTATTAATTTTGGTATTAACGTGACTATTACCAAACCGATCTTCCAACGGTTTCAATTCGAAAAGTGGTAGTCACAGCAGGAGTAGAAAATTTCATAGAAGCCCACCAGCAGCGGTGGATTATGATAGCATTGGGCTCGATCGTCGCAACTTAATTAGATTCCAACTGAGGGAAATTGGGCAGAGAACTTTAACCTTCATCCGGTTGGACTAATAATTTCTATTTAATGACATGGAAAGAACCGGCACACATTTATTACTGTAATATAATTGATGAATTAGAAATTTATGGAGATTCTTAGAAGGTTCCATGTAAGGGGTTGGTAACAAAAATTTTTCTTCATGTAACATAAACAACTTTGATTTATTTTGTACAAAGTTCACTTCCCATGAAGCTCTCCAGGAATTACGACGTCTATTATTGCTAACAAAAAAACTTTTGAACACAGTTAATATTATACAAAAGCAGCATTACTAAATCCAACAAATCAATAAATCATTATTAGACTCGATTGAAATTTACTGACCCGGAAATCAATCGAATTATTGCTTAAATCAAACTTAAGGTTGGATTGTTGGATGAATTGAAGAGAGGTTGAGACCCCGATGGGGTCCCTGGAAGGCCCTTCATTAACCATCCAGACTTATGAGCAATTGCTCATAGGTCCCATCAAGATGTTCTTACAAATTCAATATTGACTCACAACCACCCTTGCTGGCTTCATGCAATTCATCTAGGAGATGTGAGCAAGGAATGTGTAACGCTTTCTTGAGAAAGCCCGACAGTGACAAAAAAAAGCAACCTACAGGTTACACGAGCTAATACTTCCATGGAAAATTTTCCTTACAGTTCCTCGAATAGTCCTATTATTCCGAGGAGAGCATTATCCGTTCAATGGAAATTTTGTTGAAATCAGTAAACACTTGAAATCTTTATTATACAATTGTCACACATCCGCAGAGGATGTTTCAAGCAACACTGGTTTTTATTGAACTCACTACGTTTAATTAGGATTTCTGTAATAAATATAAATTGACGCCTAGATCAATGATCCGATCCCAGCATAATTCAATCGGACTAGATTTGCTACTTTTTACTTGCCATACATTTACTCCGGAGTATACAAAATTCACTACTGCCAGGGAATCTGAAGGGCGTGAAAAATAAATAATAATTTATTTTACCATAGCTTGGCGTTGCCAAAGAATTGCCTTCAAATGTTGAGAAATCTGTCAAGAATAAAACTATAGAAAAATGAACATATACATGTATGTACTTCCCTTTTTTTCAAATCTACTGCTATTTTTGATCGATTCCACTACTTTTGCCTCATTTGGAGGGATCACTGACCTAGATAGCTTTGAAGAACCAGACCTTTTAAAAATCGTTTGGGTTGTCTGGATTTTACCTCTGAATCCATAAGGCCGTTTGATTACGGAGGGTTAGTTTCGTGATTCTTATTTCCAAAATTCCTACTATCATAACAGTATTAGTGGAGTATTAGTTCCTTGCGTCATGGCAAAGTCCTCGAGAAATACTTTCCAAGCCCTAACTTAATCCTCCTAACATTCTAAAATATTTGCAGTATTCTGACAAAATTTTGATTTAAATAGCTCCTCCGCCCTTAGCTACTATTCATACAGGAAAATGGTGTTCTGATAATCTTAAGCTTGATTTGTTATCTTCCGAACCGAAATAAAATGTTTATACCTTTCCTAACAAAATCATTTAAAAACATTTATTTGAACCAAATAACTACGATTCCTCAAACAAAAACTCTCAACTGAGCAATAATCGAATACACAAATGTGGCGTGGTCTGATGAATTCGAATCAATCTGCCTACAGATTCGAACTACGGCCGCACATACACTTGCAACTATGACTTAGCTGAGAGCGTAAAATGATAAGGTTAGTTTGTAATCAAAACTATTTTATTATTTTGTTAAGTAAGGTATATAGTAAGGGCAGCCTTTGGAAAGGTAAGGAGCCAAGGTTGAAATTACTGGAAGACTATTTTCCTGTATGGATAGTAGTTTAGGCTCCATAGCATATATGTATATATCAATATCACAATGTACGCATACACACATTTAGATATCTATTTCATGGCTTGGGACGTAATTCTTGAGGGTTTTGGTCATGGCTATTGTGTCATTACTACATTAGCTTGGCCTTGGTCTAAGGTAATGCAATGACATTCCGTTTCGCTTATCTGTAGACATATAAATTCTTTTATTGGTTTTGTGACAGCTTAGGTTTTTGTATGCACGGTATACATGGAAACGAAAGTCCAGGTTTATACCGAGAACAGGTACATTGTGTGTTCTTAATGGAACCAAATATAGAAGTTAGCAGTTTCAATAGAGACATCTTCACAGTCAGAAGAGGTACATCTTTGGTCACGAAAGAATATTTTCTTCGGTCCGCAGTATCTATTATTGCTGGTATTTCTAGTTCTGGCCTGCGTAGATCCTTTTTTCTTACGAAATGTATGAAACCACTAAGTTGTAGTTAGACAATTATCTAAGGGTGAAATTATTAAAATATTTCATGTGTTCCTTTTTTTATATATATATTTGTTCGGATAAAACTGCAAATTTGCTGAATAAGAAATATTAAAAACTTAAAAATGTTAAAAAAAAATTAATGAAAAATATTTTTCAGGTCTAAGAAATTTTCATTAATATTTGGCAACACTCTCATCATAGCTTCGATGTGCTTATCTCTAAGCTTCAGCAAACATGAAAGGACGAGTATTTAGTTTCTCCACAGATTCTTGGAAATTGCGTGTAATTTGGAAATATAAAAAGTGTTCTGAAAATAAGTTTGACTTTGTACTTTGTGATCCTCTTAGTAACAAAAGACATAAAATAATGGATTCGACTGTAGTAAACCTTAAACAAAATGAATTTATTAATTAAAAATTCAGATGAAAATTTTATACTGGACAGTTACAGTGTTGACGATACACAGATGATTTCTTTTCAGGAATGTAAAAGACTCAAATTTTGACTCAACTTATCGCTCAACTCAAGAAGTGAGTCTGCTCAATCATTAAGTCCGCTCAACAGTTGAGCGGTGGTACATCGCCCGAAATTTAAGCGGACTCACTGGTTGCGCGGATTTTGAGCGGACTCAGTGCTTGAGTGGACTTGGGCGGGCTCACTGCTTGAGCGGAATCATCATTTGAGTTCAGCGGACTCAAATCATGTTTTAAATAACATAAGGAGAATCTGATTTAATTAAAATTGCAACTGAAACTGAAATTTCAATCAGATAAGAAAAGCTCACAAAAAAGTCATTCATAACATTATATTGTATTAATTTAGCTTTTGTTAATTTTCTTACCCAACATTTCTCTTCCTCTCAATGTATTCTACAAATTAAACAAATCGTAAAACCTGCAAGGAAAATACCATACTTGAAAATGTTATAATTCAATTCAAGGAAATTGTACTTACATTTTTGCATAGAATCAAAGTCTTACTTTATATTTTTTTTTTCATTGATATGTATGATATGTATATCACTTGCATATCAAAATTTCCGTCATTCAGACGACATCTATTAGGAGTTAACGTTAGTTTTCCTATGCTAAATAATCTTTCTACCGAAGCACTACTAGGCAATGCTGTGTTGTATTCGGTGAAGAGACTTTTTATCGCCGAAAATCATTTGTTTTCAAATACGCTCGAGCTTTTGTCTATGGAAAAATTATACTCGAAGAACAATTTCTGACCCTCCATTGAATTTTGGTCATTTTCACAATCTAAATCCCAAAATGGTGGTGTTCAATCCATTTGCTCTACAAAAATTTTTTTTCTATGCGTTACAAACGGAATAATAAACTTAGAAGACAGACCATATAGATTTTATCTAGGGTGTAAAAATCAGACAATGACAATAATAATGGTCATAACAAAAGAACTTTTCAAGTCTGAAGTTAACACTTATTTTCGGCTGTAATTTAAATGCAATTCAGAAAACTGAGTTTCCTCATGTGCATATTTCTTTCCTTTAGTTATATTTCACAAATATTTCTATGGATAATTGTAAGTAGAGTCGCCATAAATTGAATCATATCATTTTCAAATATGGGAAAATACCATACGCTCTTTCCACATTATTGAATAAGTACAGTGGTATATTATATTAAGAGGAAGAGAAATGTTGGTTAAGAAAATTAGCAAAAGCTAAATTAATACAATATAATGTTATGAATGACTTTTTTGTGAGCTTTTCTTATTTGATTGAAATTTCAGTTTCAATTTTAATTAAATCAGATTCTCCTTATGTTAGTTAAAACATGATTTGAGTCCGCTCAACTCAAATGATGAGTCCGCTCAAGTAGTGAGTGCGCTCATGCCGCTCAAGCAGTGAGTCCGCTTAACCAGTGAGTCCGCTCAATCAATGAGTTTGTTCAAGTTTCGAGCGATAAACAGCCGGTCAAGTGTTGTGCGGACTCAAGTCCTGAGTTGAGCGATGAGTTTATATGACAAATGAGTCCACTCATTTACAGTCCTGTCTCAAGTGATACAATGAGTGTTGAAAACTCTAGATTTCCAAAGTAATATAAACGTGTAAATGACAAATATATGAAAGTTTACTACTGAGTAATTGGGGACTTTCTGAATATTTTGAAAAACCTCTAAGTGTTTCCTTTGAATGAGTTTTTTACTTTATGAGAGTGCAATATTGAGTTTGACAGTAAATTAAAGTCTCCTAAGAAAATAGCATTAGAGTTAATAGGCAACTGCATAATTTTTTCACTCACACTGGTGAAGATAGCGTTAAATGTCTCATATGTAGATTGGGGAGGGATGTAAACACAGCATATAATAGAGACTACAATCCTTATCTTTTAAAGCCACCCATAGTACTTCATGGTCAGTCTCAAAAGATTCAATCTTATGAGAATTAAAATCTCGTCTTATCGCTATGATGCACCCACCGCCATCCTTTTTCCCGGAGAGTTCTAAGTTCCTATCTATAAATTACGTACCTATCATTAAGTAATTCACCACTATATATACCAGCTTGCAGAAATGTTTCAGTAAAGAATATTATATCATAATTATTAGAAATCGTATCGTAGTCAAACGAACTTATTCTAGCTCAGTACGTAGTCCTCTGATATTTTGATAGTATACATCTATGTACATTAGCTACAAAAGAAAGAATGGACTTGTTAAGGAGCTTATAGGCTGCTTTTGATGAGATCGACACATTTGTAATTTACTATAGCAAAGGGTTTAGAATTTTCATCCTTTTTCAAGTATACTTAAATCCATGTTCACCTTTAAATGGCTTTGCCTTGAAGGATAATGGTTTCTTCTCTTTACATAGAAATTCGCTAATATCATATTTTTCTCAGAGTAATTAGGAGCATCAGTTGTCAAATTATTGGATACCTTATTAGCCGCTAATATATGATCACTAACCAACTGGGAGGAATATTTAACAATGATAGGGTTAGAGCTATTGTTGAATCTACCGTTTCTACTATAAGCTTTAAGTACATTACTATCATCACTACATCACTAAGTAAGTTAAATAATAAATGTATCTTACATACAATAGCAAGGGGATTATCATCAGGGTGCTAGGGGATGTTCTTTGTCTCCAGAAAGTTAGACAAAGATCGTTCTTCAAGAACTTGTAGATGTTCCCCAATAGATGAGATATTCTTATTGAGTTCAGTCTTTTCTAATTCAAGGCTCTTTACTTTTTTTTTATAGTCCTCAACAACACTTGCTTCGTAATTTCATCAAATCCACATAAAAGAGAATTGACTGAGTTGTTGAATTCTATTTGTTTCGACTTAATGTTTTCAATTTCCATAGACATTCGACGAACCACCGTCATAATACTGGAATCATCATAGTTGTAACAGTTTTGGTAAAACAGTTATATTACAAAATTACACATTACTTTAAGATTCAGATATTTTTAGCTGATGGTGTAACTATATAAGCATCGTTTTCAAAACAAAAATAATTGCAAATATTTCAATATTTTTCACTACTATAACTTTTTCTAAAAATTGTCATTGTTACATGTTTGGGATAAGTTGTAACAGACATGGGGCAAATAGTAACAAGCGATCATCATTGACATAGTAAGATAATTTAGGATTTCTTTTATTAAAATGCTAGGTTTAGATGTAATTGTTTTTAATATTCCTTTATTCGATTATAAATTAGTCATAATTCTGTGTTACAATATCATTAACAACCTCTAAAGCCATAGCTAAAAAAAAACCGCTTTTTGAGTTCCATTAACATGTTGTGGTAGGGTTTTTGAAATAAATTTGCCATTATTGGTATCTTTAAACTAAAATAAAAATGAACATAGCACTCCACTAACAACTAAATAATGATGTCCTATATAATCTCATTACATTAACATGTCAACTTGCGCCGAAATTCAGTTACTACTTGCCCCCATTAGATAATTTTTAAATTTAATTAATATTTATAAAAAACAAAAAAAGCTGAACGAATATTAATAACAATGGTTCATAACTAAGTGAGTTCGCACTATCACTGTACAAACAGAAAAAGAAAATTCGCAAAATATTATGTCGTAAATCAAAGTTCACTTTAATCTTATTTTTCCATTAACTGTCCAAATTGGAGCGTACGTGTACAACCTCTTCCTTGATGTCCGGCGGGATACTGGTTATATTAACATAATGCAGCTCGTTATATATAAGAGATATAGTCGAAAATATAATGTGAAAATTATCAAATTCCTTCTGAAATTTCGGTGTTACTACTTACCATTATTACAAGTAGTCCCTAGCTCCCCTACTGTTTTGCTGAATTACTCAGGGTATTATCCGAAACAAAAATCATGTTCAATGGGAGGGACCCCATTTCGGAAGTATACCAAACAAATATATCACATCCTAAATAATAATGAAGGGAGAATGAGAGCAAAGGTATACTGAAAAGATGCTGGTACCAACTCACATTTTTCTAGTGAACTAGACCTACTACAAGGAAAGAAAATGAAACTAGCAAGAAACTTAGTAGCGACTAATAAAACAGTTCATGAATAAATGTAACCATCTGCTCGGTTGCTTGCGAAATCGCTACAATAGCAACTCTATAAATCTGCTGTTTACACATCTGTAATAAATAATATTGTTTTTGAAGCATTAAGATGACTGAAAAATTGTGAGACGTTTGAATCCTGAAATTAGGCTTTAAATGTCAGTCCAAACAGTGTTGCTTACTTTCCTTGTGCGATTGGCTTTGTTCCATAGCTTACAGAAAAAAATTAAGCTTGCACGAACTCTGGCTTTAAAACCACGCACCGATGCGCAATTGTCAATAAGGCTTCTTCGGCCGCAATACAAAGCAAAAGAATGATTGACGATAATGGTGTCAACAGGACTGGGGTTCGTCTAATAAACATATTTTAAAAAGTTCAATAATTAAGTATTGATCGGCACATTGAATTTAAATTGACGTAAAGAGCCAGATCGAAATCCATTTCGGACTACTGAGAGAAACTTAATTATTTTCATGTTAAAATGAAAAGACACAAATCGATCAACGCCATTCTATGCGCATTAGACGCAGAGCAGATGTTCAGAGTATCCAGAAGCCTGCGAAGAGTCACAAATTACAGTTTTGACAAAATCACCTTCTGACAACAATGAACTCTTGATTGCAGTCGACAACTCAATACAATCCAGTGACATGATATGGAATCTGGTAAAGCCCAGAGGTTTTGTCAGACACCAACCATAACCTTTTACCGGAAGGCAGTAACTTCATCCGTTTTGGTAGCCCCCGATCAACTTTCTGAGGGTATGAAATTTTGTCATGAGAGGCGTGACAAATTTTAAGATGAAATTTCCAATCCCATGATCTGAAGCGAAAAGGGGGAATAATGACTGCAGAATTATTGACTGGGAATGGTTGAGGCTTGCCATCGATTATCGTTATGAGAAAATGATTAACCTAAATGCGACTAAATAGAGCACCCCGAACAGTTAATTGTGATTGATGCGAAAGGCTGGAAAATGGAGAAGGAAATGATTCGGAACGTTTCTGATTCCAATAGGAGAAAATCATCAAAGGCAGAAAATCATTCTCGCTAGATTAAGGGTCTCCAGCTTTTCTTCAGTGTGCATGAGATTCTTTGAAACCAGGAAAAGTCATCAAAACTCAACGAAGTCATCTCGTACCTATGTTCGAATTGTTGTTTAACAAGTTTGCATTTGAAGCCATACCACAGTCCAGCCAGAACGGACAAAAACTTATCCACAGTTGAGGCAAGCGAGTAAAAACTCTAGATCTTGCCCACCTAAGAAGTGTGGTATCCAGTAGTCGGCAACAATTGTCTGGTGAGTTGTTAACAAAGCCATTAGAGGCTATTGAGCTTGACAGCTAGAATGCGGTGAGTAGCCAAGAGATTTATTTACGTCTTTTCTTTGGATTCACCCGAGACGACTGATTTTAATGGACAAAGCCATAGAAGGCTTTTATTTGTGTTGTTGCAGTTTTAAGTCTAGGTAGGAGTTAAGTGAAGGATTGAATTGTGTGAAAGCTTGAGCGCACAAAAAAACAAACCGAAGAGGAATTCATTACGCAAATTTTGATGTCTAGTACCCACAGACCAATATCTTCTATCTTATGCAAAAGAGCCTTAATTCAAGTTACAGTGAATATTTTTTTTTTAGACTGTGTTCAAGTGCAATGTGCGATTGATCTTTCTGTAAATACTGCCGATGTTCAATTCTATTCTATGTTCTGTAAAGCTTCAATCCTTTATAAAAATATTAGAAGGACATTTTGATGTAAGATTTTATTTGGAAAATTTGCAAATTATTATTTTCACCATCTTAATATGATAAAAAAAAGTTTCATTCGTCATTTAATTTAATGATATTAACGAACTTTACGATATTTAAAAAAAAAATATAATTCTTTGACATTGGTACTATAAAATTTCATAGAGATAAAGATATGTTTAAGGTTCAGCTAGATTGGCTTCAATGCTTTGTTAAATGAGCAAACGCGAATTACTAATAACTCGCTATTTTACCTGGACTATACATATCTGTGCAAAAATTAAAAATGCAACTAAGTAAGTTTGATACATAGCTTTACTTTTCAATAATTAACTAACTATCCTACCTCAACCTTTCAGTCTGAGCAATTTTAACTATAATTTTTTTTTTAATTATGTGAAGCCTATGACTTATTCAATGGCAATACTGAACTCAGTTTAGTGTTTGATCGTCAAGTACTTACTTTTATTATCTCACAGCATTTTTCTTGCGCACTACGCTTTAATAAGTAAATTGAATAAAAATTCGCAAAAAAAAAGAAATACGAATAATTCAAAATAGAAGCAACAACAAAAAAACTGGAAAAAGTGTGTAATTATACCCTAAGTTTGTCATTCGGTTTCTAATTCACAGAAATAATGCTGGTAGCGCAAAATGGGTTGGACACCCACGCATAATATCATAATTTATTTTGATTTTTGCATATCCGTCTGTCCGTCCTCACGATAATGTGAAAATGCATTCACTTAGAGTGATGAAATTTTTCACATGGGCTTTAAAAAAAAACGAAGTAAATTTAAGTTCAGAGACCAATCGGGCAACTCCTTTGTAGGGTTGCCATACAAAAATTTCATTTTAAACTATATACTTGGGCACTGCCTGTGAACATGTTGACGTAAAGAGCTGAAATTTTGTTCGCAGCATTCTCATAAAAATGGTAAAAAATGAACTAAATCGAGCAACTCCTTCTAAGTGTTTGTGTACAACACTTTTGGCTTTTACTTTGTTTAACTTTTATTTTCATCTAGAGTATAATACAAGGTGTTTCCTCCATGGTAGTCCACCGAACGGGGGGTGATAGTACTTCTCAAGACAAACACAAAAGCAATGTTCCATTGAAGGAATGCCACGTAGAATAGCTAAGTATAAAACAATTTTGAATAAAATAAAATAAATTTTAATATCGAACTTTTGGATTTAATAATTAGAGAAACTTTTCTTAGGTTTTAAGGCTGTTTGCAAGGAAGCTTTTTCTTACATTCGGGTGCTGATTCTAAACTTTTGTCGTATACCTACTTTTAAACTTCTGAACTTTTGTTGTATATTTATGAATAATATTTTGACAATTCGCCACTGTTTTGAATTTTACTTAGTTGGTTCTGATTTATCCTTTTCATTTACCGCAAAATAAATGTTATGTGCATTGTGATAGCGCGTTCGGTTGGGTGAGTCGGGAAGAACTTATGTCCCAGTTACAGGTGTCGGCATGCCGGCTAATACAGAAAATGCAGGTGTGTTAGGGGTCAACCTGAATACTGTCACAGCATATGACGAAAAAAGTCATGCCGTGTGGGAAAGGTTAGAATGAGGAAAGTATTTGGATAGGTATAGGAGATGGGATAGGATGTGAGTGAACCGAGAATCAACATTGACTTGCTATGATCCCCGCTGCTGGGAGAATTTGATTTTGATGGTCTCCCATATTGGTCAATGTGCTAAACCACCCGTGAGCATCCGGGCCAAAAATAATTAGATATCCCCCTTTAATAAATCCTCTAGTGAAAGAGAGGGGGAAAGGGAACTATAGAAAAAAATCTGGTGTTGGTTAATATTTCTAGCGCATATTTATTGATTTCAAGCAATTTAATCTCTAACAAAAAATATATTTCAAAATTCAAACTTACCAATGGTAAGGGCGAGAATTACACTTAGAGGAAACTGAGCCAGTTGGGAGACAATACTGGGATACCAAAGATCACTCTAACTGTAACTGGGAGCAGCGTTGCTCATACTTTCTTATTTTAGTGATTGAGAATGCGACTATTAAAATTAATTCGGAATATTTAATTGTTTTTTTTTTATACAGGGCTTTCCAATAAGAGGTGTTATTTTGATATTCAAAGAAAAATGCCATTTTTTGAGATAAATGATCGGATCTTTATTTCATTATAAAGAGGAAGGTATGCCGTTAATAATGGAAAATGACATCAGCCAAATAACCACCACGACCACGCCTACAGGACCATATCCTTTTCTTGAAATTTTGCATAACCAAATCGCAAAGTGGCTGCCCTATGTCCTCGATAGCCTCAATTCCATCTTTGACATCTTTGAGGTCTTGAATAGACGCTGGGCTGTTGGCGTAGACCTTCTCTTTCACGTGGCCCCAAAGGAAGAAGTCGCAAAGTGTTAAGTCACAAGATCTCGGTGGCCAATTGTAATCACCTCTTCGAGAGATAACACGGTCCGGAAACTTTTCCCGTAAAACATCAATGGTTTCGTTGCTTGTATGGCACGTAGCGCCGTCTTGTTGAAAGTAAACGTTGTCCAGATAAATACCATCTAATTCCGGCCATAAAAAATCATTAATCATCTGTCGATAGCGCAATCCATTCACCGTAACTGTTGCTCCAGCCTCATTTTCGAAAAAGTAAGGTCCAATGACCCCTCGGGACCATAAACTGCACCAAACAGTCACACGTTGAGGATAGAGAGGCTTTTCAACAATAACTCTTGGGTTTTCCGAGCCCCAGATGCGACAATTTTGCTTGTTGACGAAGCCATCGAGGTGGAAATGGGCCTCATCACTCAAGATGAGTTTTCGATGGAATTCCGGATCATGCATTTCAAGGACCCAATCAGCAAAGAATTTTTCTACCGATTTCTGTATTGCGGTCCGACAAGGTGCTTCACGACGACCCAAAAATGTTCGAGTTTTACGAACCGTCTCTGCCACATTTTCACCATTTTTATAGTGAATTTTAATAATTTGAATGCGTTGTTGAATCGTATATCGTTCCATTTTTATTAATAGCGTAGTTTCTACTTGTCAAAAGTCAAAAAAGGACAGCTCCAAAAGTGACATCTACCGAAATAGCGGGCTAATTAAAATAACACCTCTTATTGGAAAACCCTTTATCATCATATAGATGTAGGTAAGCGAAAATTAAAGTTCAATTTAAACAAAATTTAGTTATAAATGTTTGAGTTCAAATGTTGAAATGATCTGATTAGCAACGAATAAAATGTGACTACTGTTAACTGCGGATGACAACTGTGATGCTTCGATCAACTGATAATTACTGACTGAAGATACTGATAAGTGATAACCGAGAACTGCTGGTGACTGCTTACTGGACATAATAACTACTGCTCTACATATATATCAGGTACTCACGTGACTGCGCGAAGTGATGCCTCCCGCAATATTGTCCATCCCAAATAAACACTTTACTATATATACGGATACTAACTAACTACTACTCTAACACTAAGGATAATTAACTTCTGAAAATCTAAGCTTTCAGCGAATAACTTAGACAATTAATTCAATGATAAAATATTGACAGTGGCGGAAGAGTTTTTGCTGCTTTTTTTTTAAAAGAGAGTTTTCAATACACATTCAATTAATATTGGAACCCTTGATAACCGAAATGCTTTACATACGAGATATAACATTTTTCCAGTTGGTTAAAAAAGAAAGCAACCGATCTAAATTCTCGTCTTCCGTGTGTAACTTGGTTGCTGCTGCTTCTAAGGACTTAGTAAGATGATCTATAAATTCGTCGAAGATTTTTCGAGTGCTATTTATTTTTAAATAATTTCAAAATAATTTCAAAACCACTCTATCCGCAGCTGATTTTGTGATAATGCTTGTAAACTTTTATTTCGTTTCTTGGTTCCTAGACAAGTACGCCGACGACACCGCTAGAATAAAAAAATTGATACATATATAAATATATATACAGGGTGCCAACTGCGTGACAAGAATAAACAGACGGATCATTCACTCATTATATATGGTCACATCTATTTGTTGACAACATTTTTTTGAAAAAAAAAAAATATATATATATATATATATATATACAGGGTGTCCCGTAAGTCGACGTCAAGCCGGAGTCGGGTGATAGACCAAATCATAATAGTTACTAGAAATATATAAAAAAAAAACTTAAGTCATGCATTTTTTCAATTATAGACATTACTTTTGTTTTCGAGAAAATGTACACCCTGTGATGGTTTTTTAGCTCCTGTTGCTACAAATCTTTACTTTTTTTCAATTTTAATTTTCTTATGTTATCCCGAATAGTGCTTATGTAACCTGTTTCTTTAAATTCTCAGCCAACTGCTCCAGCCTGGAAGAAAATGTCACATTTTGCCGACCCAAGAATAGAAAATTAATATTTCACCCAACTTTAACTGACTGTACTGAAAAACAAATGTACTACGCCAGTTTGGCAAATAACTATAAAAGTTGACGGATTTAGTAAGGATTCTAAAATGGTATAACACTTGCCACATTATTTCTTAGATTACGGGAAAAAAAAATTTCTTCAAGAAACCCAGTTTTGAAAAATTTCTTTTCACCTACTGAAAATGATTCTAGTGTGTCCAAAGCTTGCCTTAAGACCGTAACTTTAAGATTTTATTTTGAGTGATACGGAGAGTCATTGCATGAAGTATGAGTGAGCCAGTTAGTGACGCTAGCGAGTCAAATCATCCAGGGGCCGGATTCTGTAGCACGGAGAATTTGGGAATTTGGGAGATGAGAATTGCGTTTTCTTAGAATTTTTAATTCGCTAATTCTCCATTCCCAATTCACTAACATGGTTGGAGAATTAGGGAAAACGTAAGAAATGGAAAAAGTGCGAATCGCCTGGGACGATTAAGGGTATCAATTTTTGTTGTAGAGGGTTGGACGTTTTTTCATATGTGAGGTACATCTGCCTATTATCTTTTACTGTCGAAATAAATTTAAATTTGTTTTTTTTGGGGTAGTTTTTGAGGGATGTACGAGGGTAGGTTTTCTCGAGTTTTTCCGGGATAACGAGAGAATGGAGAGTAGAAGGAGAATGTATGTGGTATCAAAAAAAATGGGAGCTCAGCGCGAACAAGATAGGTTTAGTAAAAGGGGTTATGGATTATGGTTTAGTAAAAGGAGTCATGGATTCACTGCGTATCCTGGCTATATTGTAAAAAACAAATTATTTAAATCCATGCAATACTAACAGAGCAACAAGGATTTTGTCTCTCAAAGTACCCGCTAAAAATTACAAATCACGCGAAATTGATCAATTTGGTCGTCGTCCAGTACAGAAGAGATGCTGTAAAATTTTTAAATATACACGGTAAAGCTTGTGTGTAGGATGAAATCGCATCTACATTTTGTCCCCTAATTAAATATGTAAATAATTTTTGAATCCGATTAACTGTTTTGGAAATAACTGTAAAAGAAGTGTAGCAGTCCTTTTTAAGGTGAAAAATTGGCCGTTTTTGGTACAAAAATTGACATATTTTCATCTCATCATTGCGAAGAACTGGTAAGTCCTGGAAATTTACTTCCCATGACAGAAATGTTCACAACGGAGTACTAATGGATGTGAAACAAAGAACGGAAGAAATATATTCAAAATATGGAAACTGGGGTGTATATGACCGTAGTGTTAAAAAATAGTTTTTCGGCGGTCAAAAGTCAGCTATCACGTTAAAACGATCAAAACAAACTACACTAGTCGATTACCCTCTCCTCCCTCTTTAATTTGGTACCAAACATGACGTAGTTTGAGCAACCCCCTATGAGGGGTGGTACGACCCCCAACCCCCAAAACACCCTGCCCCAGAAATTATTCACCTATATTTTTGTACTCTAAACCCTTAATCTACCAAAAAAATTCCAATACTCTACAGCCCTCCCACATAGAGTTAGGCGCCCGTGAATATTGCGATAGCAAAATTTACCGCCGAGGCCGCTCAAATTTGCAAATTACCGTTAATCGAAATAAAATATAGCCTATAATGCCCATGCATGGCTAATTACCAAAGTGAATTCTTACTTTTTTTTTATTTGGCTTAGAGATCCTGAGCTTACCCCTGCGAATTATTGCAGCTCCTGATATTGTCTTATTTTTTTTTTAATTTCCCTTAATCAGCTCCCATTTCTACCCCGCACTCTCCCCGCCCCTTTTACTAAACCTATCTTGTTCGCGCTGAGCTCCCATTTTTTTTGATACCACATACATTCTCCTTCTACTCTCCATTCTCTCGTTATCCCGGAAAAACTCGAGAAAACCTACCCTCCTACATCCCTCAAAAACTACCCCAAAAAAAAACAAATTTAAATTTATTTCGACAGTAAAAGATAATAGGCAGATGTACCTCACATATGAAAAAAAGTCCAACCCTCTACAAGAAAAATTGATACCCTTAATCGTCCCAGGAGATTCGCACTTTTTCACATTTCTTACGTTTTCCCTAATTCTCCAACCATGTTAGTGAATTGGGAATGGAGAATTAGGGAATTAAGAATTCTAAGAAAACGCAATTCTCATCTCCCAAATTCCCAAATTCTCCGTGCTACAGAATCCGGCCCCAGTTCTTACAAATGTGCACCGTCTACTCTCCACAGAGGGCCGACTTCCAAACCAAGTACATGGTGAAGGAAGAAGTTCCTTACCTTACGAGGATATAGTAATTCAAGCAGTTGAAGAAGGCCCAAGTACATCAGTACGTGCAATCCAGGAAAGCACAGGAGTGCCTAAAACTATAGCTCGTCGAAGTTTACAAAAACATGAGTTCCAGAATTACGGAAGCAGTTGAATTTGTCAACAACGGAAGATTTGCCCGTCTGATAACCCGATCTTTTTTAAGAAGATGTCGAACTTGTATTGCAGCTGAAGGAAGGCAGTTTGAACGTCTTTTGTAAATAATAAATCTTAGCATCCAAATACTTGGTGTTTAATTTTAAAGTTAAGGAAAAGCTGATTGGGCGCGATCCGACCTACTTTGCGTGAAATCGCGGACATCACTCAAAATTGTTTTAAATTAAATAGATTTTACTAACTTTTAATGGTAATTAGTAATTTAATTGAAAATTGTTGGGAAAAAAAAAGTTATTGCTTATTAAAAAAATATTTAATCTGAGTAATATTTTTTGTGTTATAAGACTATTTATATACCATATTCTTTTTTACGGACGTTAAGTACACACATTAATACTAGCTTTCTCTTTCGCACATTAGTAAGGTTCTGGATCTGGTTCTAACGCGATACGCCCGCGCCTCCATCCGCCCCCTGCGCAGTCCTTCATCATCTGTCGTTGTGATCTATGCGTTATCGTGTTTTCCAAGTTTCCTTATCTATTATTCGACTCGTGTGTATTTCCTGGACTCGTTATTTGCTTTCGGATTGGGTTTTTGTCAGGGACCGAAAATAACTTGTATTTTGAAAATTTTAAATAAAACAAGCTGGGATGAATTATGATCGTGGAATTTAGTGGAATATACCAAAAGATATCTCGTGAAACCCGTTACGATTTCTGTAAAGCTTTTGAAAACTTAACTTTAAAAAAAAAAAACAAAACTAAAAAAAATTAAGCTGGAAAGGTTTATTAGTTTTTCTGGCAAAAATAAAAAGCCAGCTTGGCTATTTATTTTTGCCAGAAAAAATAATTAGCCTTTCCAGCTTAGTTTTTTTAGCTTCAAACTATTATCGGTCAGGAATAACAAGAAAAGTAGTCTTTTTTAGTAAAAAGTCATAACCAATTTGATCCCTGGTTTTTGTTGATATGGATGGACTAAATCGTTGTGTGTCATGTCCACGATCTGTGCTATGTAGCCGAAAACATAGCCTGACTCCAGTGTTTCTGGAGAGATACCGGAACCATGTAGAATTATTGTTACGAGAGATAATACCACGTGAGGTAAGCGTTTTCTTATTTACCTTTAGTTTGTATCTTTAAAGCATTGTAGTGGTTTTTAAATAGTTAAATGTTAATGACATGCAATAATAAATAAGATATTTATATTGCCATTATGAATAGATTTAATAGATTATAGTTGGCTCTGTGGGTATTGTTGGTTTGGTGGGTTATTTTAGGGGGTCTTAACCAGATGATGCGATGGGCCCTGGCATATCAGAATGCGACAATATTATACTTATATTCAAGTAAATCCAACGCTACACGGACGACAAGCTTACGAGGATTACTACTGTTCCTGTATACATGTCCGCCGCACTGTCGGGAGCTGCGCGCATATAGGCAGTATAGTATATTTTCTGTGTTTGGCTATGAACGCACCGGCAGCTTTCCTGGATCATGTAATGATTGATTTTGATCAAGCTGAATAAAGAATTTTAAAAGTAATTGGCTTACTTTTTCACCACTTATTTAGATGAAAACAAACATTTAGGTAAATATTTGTATTGGGATTAGAAGAGTCGCAGCAATATCATAATTATAAACACAAAATAGTAACGGTTTCATAGATTTTGAAATTATATGGACTTTTATGCATTTCTAAGTATTTTTTATACATTTATATATTTTAATGATTTTTTGAGACTCCCGTGTCTCACAATGATGCGACCCATATCACTAATAACTAGAGTCATATAGCAATCCAGCCTATCAATTTCATTCATATCCGCGGTGGGTACAACGTCCATAGTAAGGTGCCCATTGACCTTTGTCCTAAATTTAACAAAAAGTAAGCATCTCTAACATGAAAGCGTCACTATCTGTATCACGCACACTTGATGTAATAACTCTCCGTCTCACTCAAACTAAAATCTTAAAGTTACGGTCTTACGGCAAGCGTTGGGTACGCAGGGGTTTCTTGAAGAAAAAATTCTTTTTTTCGTAATCTAAGAAATAACGTAGCAAATGTTATACTATTTTAGCATACTTATTAAATGCGTCAACTTTTAAAGTTACTTGCCAAAATGGCGTAGTACACTTTTTTTTTTGTACCAGTCAGTTAAAGTTGGGTGAACTATTAATTTTCTATTCTTGGTTCGGCAAAATTTGGAACAGTTGGTTTAGAATTTAAAGCAACAGGTTACATAAGCACTATTCGGGATAACATAAGAAAAATAAAATTGAAAAAATTAAAGATTTCTAACAACAGGAGCTAAAAAACCATCACAAGGTGTACATTTTCTCGAAAACAAAAGAAATGCCTATAATTTGAAAAATACATGACTTAGATTTTTTTTATATTTTTCTGGTAACTGTTACGATTTGGTCTATCACCCTGTTCCGGCTTGACGTCAACTTACGGGACACCCTGTATATATATATATATATATAAAATTTTTTTTTTCAAAAAAATGTTGTCAACAAATAGTTGTGACCATATATAATGAGTGGATGATGCGTCTTTTTATCCTTGTCACGCAGTTGCAGCTCTGTAGTTTCCCAAGCGTTACTGCCTATCATTTGATCCGCGGAAGAGATCTAAGACAAAAACAGAATTGAGAAAATTTCAATTTGAAAATTATTCCAAAGGTGTGGTTATGCGTGTGAAATCTTACTCGAACTCGAACATATTCCCACGAAAATATGCTACAACCCAATATTTTTATTGTATACCTACCTTCTTTAAAAAAATGCTTAGATCAGTAATTTATTACGGATTCTGGGTGATTGCTCTCAGTTTCAATTTTATTTTATTACATCACATTTGCTTGACACCGCAGTGCCACACCTTGTCACCACGAAACTCTTCCAGGAAATATCTGCCTTTGGTGCCTATAACCTGACGCTCAATGCCAAACTCTTTGCAATGATCAAGTCAATGAAAATATCCTCGAAAAGTGGAGCCAGAGTATCCAATAATAAATTAAATTTTTAATTTAACGCTCCTCCAACAAGACTGGGTAGATTGAGTATGATAAAAAATTAGAAAGTGTTTATCTTTTCAATTTTCATGATACTTATATAGAAGAAATCGAGTACACCACACTATACCATAAATACTGGTAAATATGTATATGTAGCTATGTTTTCATAATTGCATATACATACGTTCATACAATTTACGTTTAAGTAGGCGCAATAAGTAGTTTTAAAGAGTACATGAAAGCCAATGGTAGCCATTTTTAATAATTTTCAGTTTTTAAGTGAGAAGAATTGTCATAAGTCCAAAAATGGAGAAAAATTATCCTTTTTTGTTTGTTTATACAATAATTTAATTATAACAATTTTATTCTCTTTTCTCTGTCTTAAAAAAACCTTCACAACCGCTTTTAAAACACTTTAATGACCATTAAAGTGCAATTCATGGAAATAAAAATGTTAATACGAAAACTGGCAAATAATTGTTTCTTCATCTTCTCACTCACTTCACATTTTAATAAGTTAAAACTAAGTTTTATCAAAATTATATATAAATTAAATCGTAAGTCGTATACAATCTCATTATATCCTGTGCACATCCTGGTCTCTTTTTTCTTTTCTTATCATCACTTCATTTTTGACAGAATTAGAACAGAAAACTGCAAGCAAATTGTTGTCAGACATAGCTAAAAGTGTTTTCTATCTAAGTTTTCAATGTTGCCCAATTTATGCTAATTACACGACAATTGGCAACTCTCCATACAACTGACTCTTCCCGAAAATCCATTTTTATATGCTGTACTGAAATTCAAAACAACTTCCCGCATAATTCTCGTTTTAATGCTGTATGCAAATGATGGTAAACTCTTTTTTGACTTGTTTGCATGGGAAGAGCTTTCTTTTCTTGCTTTTTACTTTTAGGTAAATCTGACTTGCCTTTGTTGTAAAATATTAACCGGTTTTTTTACTCAGTAGTATCTACCTAATTCTACTACTCCTGAGAGAATTTATTTAATTTTATACCAATGTTGATACATTTAGGATGTACTATTTGTTGCAAGTAGGTATGTAATATCGCAAATTTGTGAAAGCCAGTTAACAGAAAGTATCCATACGTCTTAAAGGAAAACAATTTCAAAGGAAAACGATTATCTAAATTTATCAAAACTGAATTGCATACCAGCTGACTTCATCAAACATCCTTTGTCAGCTGAAATATTTGTCTTGAAATACATTTCAATTCAAATGGACCAAATCATCATCTTAGCTATTTTTTTTTTGTTTTATTTAATCACTTAGGTACTACCTGTGCCACACACGTTCAATGATGATCGTGCACAAGAATAAACGCCAGCATCCACTTTGCTCCTAATGCTTTATTTACGGCAAACTTCGGAAAGTCATTTCTTACGAAATTACATAATTAAGGCACGAAATCTCCGCTGGGATCTCTCGAACGACTAGTTGCTGTCGAGGCACAACGCCTCGGTGCTCGCAGCCGCTGATCACCTTTAGTGTTTCCCCATTACTCACTGATATTGCGTTAAATATGATCAGAAAATCACTTCATTTTGTTAAGACACACAGTCGGGCCGGAGAGGAGGAGTTACAACAAAAAAGCAGCAGTGCGGCGTGATCATTTATCAGCGGCCCCGTACCCATCACATTAAGCCAATCGAGGAGAAAAAATGATCTTGGTGGACCACCACCGAAGGATTGGTTGGGCTTTATCAGCGTAGAAGACTCACAAACCGTGAACAATTCACTTTAGTTGCGTTTCTGTTAAAACACTTGAGTTTGTAGAAAACTTATCTTTGACTCCGATTTTCGAGTTCTCTATTGGTTGCGCTTGAGATACCCACGATCCGAAACATTCATTAAGTAATTTCACTCCTCGCTGATCGCTCAGCACTAACGAATGAAACCCGAGCAGATCGGAAGGGAGTGGACACAACACAAGTAAAATACAATTACCTCAGCAAATAATGGCAAAGATAATTAAAAGCCGCTGGACATAGTCTCTTTGAATCAAATATTGTTATTTTCTGTAAGTGTGTGGATTAATCTTCCATGACATTTTTATTCTTATTCTAAACAGTTGTCTTACGTATCTCACACACAATCTCTAATAATCGTGGTTGTGAAGCAAGTTCTGTATGTAGTATGTACTGACATATGTACAACATATCTCATGAATTTTGTAGTCGGGACTTCTTACTCCATTTCTAGTAGCTTTCAAACAAAATTGGTCATATACGCATGGAAGGTAATCTTCAATCAACAAAATTAAGTCTATGTGCAAAAACTCCTACGGCCTTAGAGATACGAGAGTTGTTCTTCATATTTTATGAATCACCCTTTAACTTCTGAATGTTGGATCCATGAAAGTATTCCAAGTTAAGTTTTTTTGGATATAAAGTCGCTGGAACTTTTCTTAATGCTGTATGTCTTCTTTACATAATTACTATTGTCTTTTTGCGTTGTTTTTTTTTTGTTCTCTTTTTTCAAAATGCACCTTACCAACACCAGTTTTTCATCTGCGATTTTATCTGATTTAAAGAGCCTGAGGTGTTGGTGGTGTTTATAATAATATGATGAAGAAGTACATTCTTGTCTAGTTGGTTTAGTGTCTACTCCAGTGAACTCCTCATAAACGGGTAATTAGCGTGTATTTAAAAGAGACCAATCAGTATTTCCTTTAAGCTGACCAAGAGTGATTGGGGCACGGGATGCAACATAATTCAAATAGTGTTCAATCGTTGGGCAATCTGAAGAACTTTTTCTACCATTTCGTATGGTGCGTATATGTTCTTTTGCCTGAATTACTCATCCAGTGAGTATTTTATCCGTTCGAGTATTTTTTCCTTCCTCTTCCTTCCACCCTCTCCAGCGCAGCCATATATTTACTATTCTTTGGAGTACAGCAATTAAAGAATAGAGTCAGCCGAGCATCACAACTGACATCATACAACTTCCGAGTACCTAGTTCTCGGTTTTCCAGCTCGGAAGTCAGACTGCAGTGATTGTCACTCAGTTGCAACGTTGTAGTTCCATATTTTTTGGAGTGGTTTTTCGCATATATTTCCATAGACCGGCTCGTCGGACAGTAAAAATGGATATAACCAATTTCATAAGATTTCATATTCTGAAGAACAAAAACCTCTAGTCCATTTTTGAAATTGTATTTGCTATTTTTATGAGAGCTCTATGTACAAAATTACAGCTTTCTACGTCGGAGCGTTGTCAGTCAATGTCCAAATATATAGTAAAAATGAAATTTTTGTATGGCAACCCTACGAAGGAGTTGCCTGATTTGCCTCATTTTGGATCTTAAGTTTCCTTTTTTGTTAAAAAAAGCTTGTGTATAAAACTTCAGTACTCTAACTAAAAGCGTTCTCGAGTTATCGTATGGACGGGCCGACAGACAGACGGACAGACAGACGGACATGCAAGAATCAAAGCAAGTTTTAATATTATGTGTGGGTGTCAACCGATTAATTTTAATACAGGACTCTATGGTAGTATTCATAGTCGAAGAGAGTTGGAGGTCAATCGTGCAGCCACATAACTGGACTATGTGCTTTCATAGGATGATAAAAAATTGATCTTAATCATATTACGCAAAAGATATCTGTGTTGGCAGAGAAGCTGCAATCAAAGCATTGGATTCAAATGTCGTCCAAGCTGTAGTAATAACAATAATAATAATTTACAATCTTTTGCTAGTACCATAAGATTAATCGGAGCTACAAATATAATACTAAAAAGCATTATGAAGAATTCAATAATAATATATAAATCATCAGCAGAAAAGAGAAAAATTATAATGATGCTAATAATCAATAAATAAAATAAGATAAAACTAGTAACTAAAGAAATAAGAAGAATAAAAAGAATAAGAAATTAATTATAAACAGAAATAGATTAAATCCCTGAACTCACTAATGCTTCTTTATAAGTATTGACAGTACCAGCACTCTGAACGTTCGATGGAAGACTATTCCAAGGTCGGGCAGCCTGAATAAGGAAAGAACTCCCCATGTCCAATTTTCTGAATCGCGGGATTATGATATTACGATTACGTGGTGAAGTCGATAATTGGAAAAATTCCCTGAGATATTCAGGTGTATCTCGATTCAATATATTAAAACGAAGAGTTAATGGTCCTTGCTTTAAATAAGAATCTGTAATAGTCTCTGAGCTCTAGCTATCGCTAAAGTGTGTGTGTGTTTTATTAAGACAGGGACGAGAGATCCCAAACACAGAAGCCAGGGCGACCCATTGTTCTAACCTTCTACAAATTCTTTCACCAAAACCTTCCCGTCTTAATGAAGCGCAGCAGGGAACAGACTTGCGGTTTTAAATTGAGATATTAATATTCCAATTATGTCATATTGCAATAATAGAATTTCAGAGACACACTTGCAGTTTACGAAACTGAGAATTATTTAGAGAACTTACACTTGATTTATCATTTGTCATTTAACTTAAGAAAGTTACAAAATGAGAGCAAATATTATAAAATAATTACTAAATATAATTACTTTCTATATAGAAAATAAGAACTTGACAAATGTCAAATATTAAATGTCTGAAAAAGTCGCAGCCAACATTGCAGTATAAAATTTGGTTCCAAAAGGTTCGTGTTTTAAATGATTATGGTTTATATCCAGAGGCAGATTGCAATAAACTCGTATACTGCATACGTTTTTCGCAATTTCAATAATGAGTTCCAATATTCTTTATGCTGAGTGAGATACATATACTGAATATCCAATTTGAGAACTGGAAAGGGTTTGTGTAAGTAGACCACGATTAAAATGTCCCAGAACAAAATACAAAAATATTTATTGAGTGCTTTTCTTTATTCATTCAGAATATTCAGAACGTACCAAAAGTGTTTATTTACCAATATTTCGTTTATTCCATTCTATCTTTCCTTATTCGCAATGGTGTATTCTGAACGTATTCTTTTTCAGTTGGTTTAAATGGAATACAATTTGACAAATGTCAAATGGCAAACATCACTCCAAGAAAATGGAAGCCAACCAGCAGAGACACGAAAAATTGGTTTAATTTTGTAATTAAAACTGGATATTTTATTTTCTGAACCTGAAATTGTATATGATGGTCTCCAGGCGATATTACATTTTGCGTTGTACACAACTGTCAAATTTTTATTCTTTTTTGTTTACTTATTAATTTCTGTTCCGAATATTCTTGTACCACGTGATCAGTATTCTGTTCCTTCCATAGAAAGAATAAATAAAAGCACTCAGTATTGCCTTGTCATCCGTTAATAGCAGCAGTTCTTAGAAAGCAAGAAAAATAGGATTGTATTCCTCCGACTTATTGTACCTCGCTTTATTTTGTAAGAAAAGATATAATATCCAAGTTCAATTACAAAAAGGATGTGTTATAAAATTAAAGAATCTATTCGATGCTTCGTCTTGGATTTATGCCTTTTTGTTTCAGCATAAGGAAATCTTCTTTTCAGGGTTCCCGTAGAAGTTTGCCAAGCTTGTCTCCCTTTCGACGTGGGACCAATCTAGTACATAGCAAGAAGCACATATTCAGGATTCCAGCTTATTGGCCGTAAAGGCTAAACGGAACTCTATCACATCGACATAGGGTCGATCCCGAGAGCTTTTTATCGGCAGCCTACATCGGTGCCGCAACTCAGTGTACACGGGCTCCAACCGGCCCGTCATTCCTCGAGAGTATCAAAAGCTCACATTAGAGCAACCCCAGACTATCTGAACTGCGCGGGTCGATTGGATCAGAGTGACACACTTGGTGTCATCACACAGAAGTACTCGAGATAGACTGGTCTATCACTTTTATCAGATCTTAGCTGCAGTCGTTGTAACGAAAGAGCTCATGGGTTTTCACTCGAAAGTTACCCTAGCGATCAAGACTATACGCAGCGGCCCGTAAGTTCCCCGAACTCATTGTCCTCTGTGAGTCGGAAGTAGTCAACCGCTACTCCATGGCGGATCTAGCATTGTAATTAGGTGGCGGTGGGGGGGTTATCCTGCAATTAAATTTAGCAAAAAAAACAAAAGAACAATAATAACATCAAATGGGGTACCACTTGTCCAGCGCCGTAATTTGCTTACTTTAGCCACCGCAATACTGTACTAGGAGGTACTAAGAAGGTTTCCGCACTAAGCGGTGTGGATGATGTGTCATTTTTTAATATAATTTTTTTACAAAAAGTTATTTTTTAATAGAATAGTAGTTTAGGGTGCGAACTGTAGGAGTCATTTAAACCAAACTTTTCTCAGTTTTACACACTGGCATATATATATGGATTGCTCGATTTGCTATTTCATGCGGGTTCAAATTTTTGTGTCAAAAATAGTTCTTACGTCGGTGCCAACATTGAAAAAACCGCGGGAGGTTGAAAAGTGATTTTAATAAAACCTTTCGAATTTCTGTTGAGTATTAATGAATATATTGCCTTTAGTAAAACACTTTTTATCACTAATTAACCCAAATAATTATTCGACGAACCCAGTTATTTATTTCTTTTTACAGTTCTCAGTACATTTCAGAGGTTTTACATAAGAACTCTGCAAATATTTTAGAATGTTAGGATTTAGGACTAAGTTAGGGTAGTTGTGGTAGTGAGAGAGTCTGTTCGTGGCTTGGGAAATGTTTCTCATGGGATTTGGATCACCTAAACTTGAGGTCCCAAACTCAAGTTCTGAGAAAAACCTATACACATACATCACATGCATACAATAATATTCATTAAAATAGATATTGATTTTTTTAAGTTTGGAATGAAAATATTTTATATAATTTTTTGAACTTAAATTAATATATAAATAAAAGAAAATATAAAATAAAAAATATATTTCTGAAATAACAATTAATTAAATATTTTTTACTTTAATTTCTTATGGGTGGTGTAATGACCCCCCCCCCCCCCCCCTGGATTCAACACTGCCGCTTACTAACGTCTTCATTAGGAGATTCTTCTAGGAGTCAAGTTGACAGCCTCAAGCGGAGGTGTAACATTCATTCTGTTGAGGCATTCGTCTGATCTATCGAACAGGTCCATTAACAAAGCAGTGACAATTGCTACTCAAATTGGTATAACTAAACTGTCATGTCCAATAAATAAACCAATTAAAATACATAAATTTTATAAAAACACTCGAATTTCTAACATATGCATAAATCTTTATTTCACGCAAAACTTGACCTATCTTAACAATACGGCAACTACTCCGAACCGAACTGAAACTTGATACTCTTATAACGGAATACTGAACGGCACTCGCCAGACCAGTCTTGGTCTTTTATGCCTCAATATTCGGAAGTAAACTTTACTCACAACGCGGATGTAAACAAACGACAACAACCTTGTCGTTTGTTCTACCGGTTGCAGCACCTGAGTCGCTTTACATAACAATTACCATGCGAGGTCAATTCTTATCGTGCTCGTCGATTGCTCCACTAAGCAGTCATCGCAGCCAGCTGTTGAGCTAATCAGCGAAATAACCGGCAGTTGCAGAACAGTACCGTGCGAAGTTACTGTTTAGCAATTGATAATTATTTCACTAAAATGCGCCCTTGGCTGGTGGAAGAATCTTCCTTATATTGGGCCATAACAAAACTACCAAAAATAAACCTTTTTACTTCATTTTTGGAAATCATTATTCACAGGATACGAACCATTTTTACCATTTACTCAATTTATTTCATTTTCATACATATGTATGACACTTGTACCTATGTGTAAAGTTAAATTTATTGCAACTGTGATTTTTATTCACAAAATACAGTTATAAATTAAGAAGAAAGAAATAACTAAATAAACCATTAATTAAGTAAATAATTGAATGATTAAATAAGTAAGTGTTGTTCTAGATAGAAATATACTCAACAAGACAACTAAACATGAATTAACTATGTTCTAACTAGAAAATCTAATGGTTCTACTCAATTTAAAAAAAAATTTCAAACAATTATTTAGCATTACTGTACTCGGCTAATTGTATATAAATATTAGTTTGGTATGTTGTATGTTTTTTTCCTTCATATATATACTTATGGAAATTAAGAGGATGATTTGTAAAAATATTGATAACTATTTGTAGTCGAAACCCTTGCTACCTTAACCCCAAATTGTTTTTATTGATAGTATAAGAAAACCATATCTATACACGCATTTGATTGTTTGGAATTTAGTTAATGGACAAAAAAGTTCCGGTAATCCGTTTGGCGGCGGTAACAGACACCTTTTTAAATTCAAAACAAGAACACCTCACAGAGGTGACCGGCAGTAAATTGCATTCTATGGAATGAAAACATTTTAGAAACCGCAAAGAAATGTCGGAACATTTCAAACAGACAAAATTCTCTCTCGACAAAGTGATCAAATTTGGCAAAAGCGTAAATCCCCTCTGTGTTGAGGTTTTCGTTTCTACAATATAAATCGAATTATCTCGAATGACTGGGTTCTTACCTTAATTTTAAGATGAAAAAAACGAAGAAAAAAAAATCAGACGATTAGAAAGTGATTGTGATCTTAATTTGCTGAACATTTCAAAACAGCACATTTACCGAACCCTTTAAAACATGTTTTTCTCCCACTAATCAAACACCTGTCACTGACGGGTTCAGGTTGCCAGAATTCTATACAATACCAAGGTTCTCAGTCTAAGCATAGCAATTAAGCGTACCATGAAGATCTCTAATTATTTTACACCTTTCAGCCCCTTCATCTGTTCGGATCAGATCGGATACATTTATTGAACAAATATATTAGGACGGACCGTGTAATCAGTTGCGGCACGGTGCGTCAATGGCAAATTAATTTAGAATTATCAAAAAGGACTGTTTTCGATTATTTTGGATGCTTCTACTAACAATTATGTGCATGTGTTACAGAGGTAGTTCTTTAATACTACTTACTGGAGCAGGTGAGGTAAACAAAATTAGCATACTTGAAGCGAAAGGCTTCCATATTAGAGCTGCTAATTGTAACTCGTGGGCTTTTTAATTCTAAAATTCGATTGAAAATTAAAAATATTTTAATTTTAAGGTATTTTAACTCCAATCCCAGTAGGAATTCAACGCGGTGAATGAATCACGTAAGCATACTTTTATTTTACACATATAGTTACATAGTAATTTGTTGAAAAGAATACTAATAAAAACAGTCATGAGCCGTCCTTGCTGATGCTGGAACTTTTTTTTTCTGTCACGCATCTTTCGGAAAATCAAAAAAAAATATTTAGAAAGATAAGAGCTTAGATGTAGCATCGGGACAATTTTTAAAATATTTTTAAATAGTTTTTGCAGAAATAACAGTGTTTGGAAAAAAAATCTGATTTTTATCGAAATTTTGAGTTTTAACAATTTATGAAAAATGAACGCGGCATTCAATCAAAATAAATCTTAGATAATATTATAAAGAACATGCGGTTTGAGTTTTATAAAAATCGGTTAAACAGATCTTGAGATATCTTATACACCAATTTAAAAACGTAGTTTCATGAGAAAATGCAAAAAAAAACAACTACTCCCTGCCGCACTCACTTCTAATTGCTATAACGGAGATAATTTGAATTTTGAAATGGTTAAATGCTTAAAATATTCTTCAAAATATGAACAATTTATCTAGCAAAACACAAAAAGGAAAATATCAATTTTTTGAAAATCTCAAGATGGTGTAACCCCTAATGAAAAATGTTGCAATTCGAATTGCTGTAAATCCTACTCTAACCAAAGAAAACCCATAATTTGAGACTCAACAATCACAGAAGAAAGACTGACGGTTACACTCAAGTAAGTAGTTAAAAATGTTACTTATTTGTAAAACTAGAAATTTTAAGGAAATCTGCTTGGACTAGAAAAAATTTAGACTAAATTTATTTATTTTTTTACGAAATGGTTCCTTACTATCTAAAACCTGCTGAGCGTTGTTTTATGTGATAATGATAAAAAAATAACTTATATCATTCTCTTTTGAGTGTATAAAAACTAATAGAAATCAACGCCTGTCACTTCCCACAGGAAACTCCCTGAAACTTGTGGGAAGTGATAGGCACTCTGTAAATATGACGAAAACGTCACTTCGCCAAAGTTTCCAGATTCGAAGCAGATCCCTTTTTGCCCTAAGAGACTCAGCATATATGTACATATACGATGGAGTCGAATTATTTTCAAGGTCGTAGTTCTTCTAAGTACCGGAAAAGCTCACTTATGCCTCAGCAATGTCCAGCTTCTATTCTTACTTAAATCTTATAGTTGTACCTAAGCTTCGATAAAGTAGAATCCTGTATTGCTGCTAGCGAGCAAGTAGCCTGACATAACTCAATACCGCATTGGTATTATAATAAACGGCATGAATACCTACTAACACTATTTATTGCATGAAAAACCGGTGCTCCTATTTATAGCGAATCATCGTCAATGTTAATATTTTGAAGAGAAAAAGATGTAAAGCAGTAGAGTGAATGAACTGGATTCAGAGGACTCCGCGGGTAGTTTTCAATTTCTGAGAGTTTGTCCGACACTACCACATCTTATAAGATTGCTTACAATTATTTCAGCCGACAAGTTCGACCAGTAAAAGGAACTGATAAAATTCGACTGTTTTTCTCTTAGAGGAGTTAGGAAACATGGAAAATAAAGTCGCAGTTCCTTTCGAATTATAAAAATAAATCAAGAGGAGCAGGTATCAAATAAACTGGCTAAATTTATGTTTGTCAAGGTAAAAAAGTATATTCAACACGAGAAAACAAAATTTTAAACACGATTCTTAAGTATAAATCTCACGATGACTATCCAATAGCCGCATTTTTCTGGTAAATTAAGAATAATACTATTTCAACTGGAAGGAATAGTTTGAATAGATTTGGTGCGAAACATATTTTTTGCTCTTTATTACAAATTTTGTTACAAATTGTAATCCAATTTGTATTTCATTTGAAGAACCTCCGATTATATTCACGGACACTAAAGCTTTTCAATTTTTTAATCCCATTTTGTAACAATGCAAATATTAGAACAAAAAATTATTTAGATTCGAAAAATGATTTCGTTTCCTGAAATTTGTATTACACCGGCTGCACTGAAGACCAGATTGCAATATTCCTCACAAGACAAAAGTAAACTTCAAGAAATAGAAAATTCTCAATTTTTTCTGAAAAAGAACAGCACCTGGTATTGAAATAATAAGAGATTATCAGACGAACATGGGTAACAATTTCTGTAGCACCCTCGGAAATAACAAGAAAGTCTTGCTTTTGCTCAACTCTTCAGATTTATCTAGCACTTTAAGTAAGCACACAACGAGGAGTCCCTTCAGTGGATTTCAGCTCACATGCCGAATGAAAGGATTCACATCTAGCCAGCTCTGGCTCTGGTTCTCCGTTCCTTGGACCGGAACCCACCGCAAGCGTTGCCACCTGACTATCGGGTCACCTATCAAAACGGACATTCGTTTTTCTTGATGGGCCCAATAGGAATTTCTCTGATTTTCTCTTAGGACTCCGAAAAAAACAATGTAGAACTGTAGTTGGCATCATCACCGGCCACAACTACCTTCACGCTAATCCAACACGGATCGGAGTTTTTGACAGCTCTGCAAGGAGAGTTTGAGACAATCGAGCACTTTCTGTCCGGCCTCTACCCGGAGCAGGCTGGATACGCTTGGGTCTGCCCTCCTATTTGCGCTTCATCAAGAGGACTGGAAGGTTTTAGTGAAAGGGCTTCTAGCAGGTTAGCATAATGGGCCGCCCTGACCTCCGTAGTTGGAATCTGTAGTCCTCCTGCCTAAAAGCTCAGAACTTGCTCATTTGTTTAGATTACCACGTTTTCTGTCTTGCTCATATTCAATGAACAAAGGGCCCTAAGAAATCGATTCAAATCCGAATAATCAATATTATTTAGTACATTTAAATTTAACAGTTAATTATGTTTTCTTGCTACGAACTAGTATATGACAATCGCGGAGGGAAATAAATATTCCAGTCATAGTAAAATATAAATATTCACTGTAAAAAATCTGAACAACCGTCATGCAGTACACAAAATCGAAGTGAAATTTCATTGTTTGACTTAGAAAGATTTTTTTTTTTTTTTTTTTTTTTTTTGAATCATTAAAAAAGCTCTTTCCCAGAAAGTGATATTATATTACATTCAAATCTACATTAAAAATAAATAAAACGTGGCAATGGTATTCTTTAGTACCACAGAAATCATATTGTGAGCCTTGATAGCTATTTGCAGACAGAAGTTTCAAATGACACTACAAGCAAGAAGAATAGAGTAATTGGATATGCATCGTAGAAGCCGAGGTATCTAAAATACTCTGGGATTCATGTTTTGTGTACGAGAAATGCCATACTTGACGAAGAATACGAGTCCATGCTGTAGGAAGAAAAATCTTTTTAAGGCCAAGTGTTGAGCCTTTTCAAGTTATTCTTCTTCTTCTACTAAATACAAAATATTAAACGAACCAAAGGACAAAACCTGTTCGCTTAAGCTACAAAGCAGATGAAAGTAATAAAGCTATGTCGATGAAGAGCAAAAGTTAAAACTTTAATTTTCATTAATTTTTTATTATAAAAATGTTCCAACAATTGACCTTTTAGATACTTTGAAGAGCTTCAAACAGTGTTTTGAACAACTTCGAAATTATCGCATAAAGCTTGGCTTTGATAATTTGAAGAAAAAACAAAATAAAACCGATAGCATAACAGCAAAGTGGTAGATTATTGCAAGTACTGGACATCGTCATAAATCAAATTGAATCTAGTTTCCAGGAATGTCAATCTTATTATTTTGTATCCTACCTTATTACAAAATTTAAATGCATTTAAAGTTCGCACGTAGATATAGAAAAGACATATATTGGGCCCTATTCTGTCGGTAAAATTTAATCATTTTATGTTATGTTATGCCTTAAAATAAAATATTTCCCTAAAATCCTATTCTGTACCAGAAATTTTATTTTATTTTACGCATCGTAACATAAAATATTTCCTGTTATGGAGCATAACATAAAAGAACCTAAGCAGCACATTTTAAAGGTATTTTGACATATTTTATGAAATTACATTCGTCAATTGACATTTGTGGTGTGAAAGTAGTTTTAATTAAAAACTAAAATGTCCACCGCCATACATAAAGATTACAATTTTGTCAGAAATTGTAGAAATTTGCACTTGGTGCAGTATGGTAAAATATAAAAAGTTGATTATATTTAAATAGGTTTTAATTTTATGCAGAAGATAACACAGGATACGATATCTTCACGATTTCTACGATCAATGTGAATTGCCCAACCTTAGGCTTCAAAAGTTTTTCCGACTGGATAATTAATAAATTTGTTATATTATGATTTGTAAACTAATTTTGCAAACTTATGAATAATTCTAATTTATACCCAAAACTAACTAACTAACTAGAGCCTCATACTGGAAAGGCATCCATTCCGTTCACTTTGAGTTAGGAATCTCAAAGTGAACAGAATGGATGTCTTTCTGCTGCTTTGCATTTCTACGGGTTCGTATCAAACTCGTCAGGAGTTGTCATATTTTAGAACTTTTACACCCAAAGTATTCAAGAGCTATTAAGAAAGCAACTGCTTTCATAAATATATTATTTAGTGGGTGATTTGATAGAGTATCACGCAAATGTCAATTGACCAGCTGTTCAAAAAGTAATAGAAAGCATAGCGGAATGTACTAAATATTTTATGTTACGTGTTCATAAAAGAATTCATAAAATAATTTTATGGAACCACGACAGAATACGAATTTTTAAAATATTTTATTTTCATTTTATGAAGAAGGGATTTTTTCGCCATAAAATAACATAAAATATTATTTTATGAAAAATTACAGAATAGGGCCCATTATGTATCATTTTGAGAACTTCTCACTTTTTAGTCAGCGTTTAAAGTAGAAATTCAAAAAAGTTCCTCAACAAGGAGCTTGCAAATCTAATAATAATGAAAAAATAAATAATATAGAATAAAAATAAAGTTGGTCTTAAATAAAGGAGCAAGTCATATATGTATGTAGATATAAAGTCCAAAAAAGCTACGAAAAGAATCGAAGAAGGCATTTTGCGCTGTGCTTCGAACTTAGTACTGCTTCCCCTCGAATGTATCATTAGCGATAACAAGACAACACCAAGGCATCCCATAAAAATTATATTTTCAGAAAAAAGCTGCAAATAAAAGAATTAAATAATTCGGTAACTTGGCAGAATTACCCATTGATAACGAGAACCCAATATTTAAGTTTCCAAGTTTTAGAACTATAACCTTATTGTAGATACAAACATTTAACATTCAAGAAAAATGCAATAATTTCTATAATTTCCAATTTATAAAAACTAATTCCAATAGGAGGCAAAGTGAAGTTGTGGTTTATTTAATTTATTCCGAAGCTTAAATTTACATTTTTCTTTACTCCATTTTCTTTATACGTAAATGATTAGCGTAGCCTCGTTCTACCTTTTCTTACCAAATTTGAATATTTCCAATTAACTGTTTATATTTTAGTATGAATTTTCATAATTTGTTGGTTTGAATTAAATTTAGCTGCTTTTATTTTGATTTTAATTTAATATAATTTAATATTTTGTATACTAAACAAATAATAAAAACGCCTTTATTTTAAGTAAGATATTTGTTTTGACTTGATGGACTCTGAAGTCATCTTGCACCGAAAAATCAGTGCTTTTAATTTTAAACCCATCCTCTTCTGAGCATTATTACTCCGCATGGAAGTAGCTAATAATTACCAACTTGAAATTACAAAAATTTACTTAAATACTTTTAATAGTAGCAACATAAAGAAAAAAAATCGTCCTTGATACACACTCAGCTGCAACTAATTCGCTACAATTTCTGATAGAAACAAAATTCCTGTTTTAAATGGCCTTCGACTTGCATATTCCAAAGAAGTTATCATTATTAAAAGCCATTGATTGCAAGACCAATTTTACACACGTGCTGTGTATTTTTGTAAACAGCAATTATTATCAATCGATTAGAACACAAAATTGTCCTTATCACTTGATCTATGTAGATTAGAAATAAAGTTGCTTCCAATTACAATTATTATATTGTTTCGTAATCAATCGAGTTAATATGATTCAGTAAAGAAAGGCGATTAGGTTCACCAGTAGCGATGGCCACCACCACATCTGGTCGTTAGCTCATTTACTCATGTAAATTATGCTACCATAACTACCAATCTACAAGCCGGCACGGATGGTTGCCCCAACTGTGCTACGGCATAATGTCATATTAATTGAGCTGCCCATTAAGCGACATTAAATACGATATTCAGCAGAAGAACATTAAGCCCAATAATGAGAACTATCGGCCATGGTCTAGCACTCCATCTATAATGGCCGCTCCTCAATTACGACACGGAAAATAGTAAAGAGGCAATTTTTTGCGATGTGATTTGTATTATATTCTCGAAGAGGTGATCGGGTCTTATCTCACTCTCGTTTGTTGCCCATAAAATAAGACCGGGCAGAGGCAACAAGAGCATCAAGATGATCTTGTGTGGAATTCCGTGGGAGATTTGCATATTTGACGATCTTGTAAAAAGGTGATAAAAGGAAGTGGTTACTGCTCTTAATTACCGTGTTACATGGCGGTGAATAAATTTCTCATTTAGAAAAGCAAATTTCCTAGTCAAAATGCAAAATGCACAGATAGGAGTTGTTATAGGGCCTATTATGTGGCGGGAAGATTGCTTTAATTTAAGTGGGACAAAACATGTCACAACGCGAGACGGTCTGATGGCAATCATTTCTGTGCAAATTACGTCAACGTAAGGAACGTGAGCTCGCAGGGATGACAAGAAGTAAATAGAATAGGTAAAGATGCGTTTACTTGTCAGACTTGCATGTCTCAACGGTGACTGAGGCCAACCAAGCACAGACAAGAGGGCCCCCGGTCTTAAACTTGTAGGGAAGATACGCAACAGCATTGCGAATTAATTGGAAATTAAGTTTAGGAATTATACATAATTAACGCAACATTAAAACGTCACATTTGCTGCGTGCGCATTAAAAGAAACACCGAAGCGCTCATTTAGGATACTTTTGATCTGGGTGGGAATCAGTCATTCATCTGTTTTTATTGTGGCGCGGCGTTCGTAAGTCGCGCAAAGTGTTCCTCAGATGTTGCACCCATAAACGAGAATCTGCCAGCATGTTGCATTTAGTCAATCACGCCGCAGAGCTCTTGGAAATTGTTTTTAACTTATTACTGTAGAATTATCCGGGCGTTAAATTAAAAGCAAGAAATGCAAAATTACACACGTATTCCTTTCAGAGGCACCGATTTAAATTGAGGCCGACACAATTCTGACAGCCATTTGTCAGTCTGCAATCGTTTTGCATTCAAGGAGAAAATTTTGCACTTCTCAATTTTTTCTCCACATTGTAATTACTACATCAGAAATATCATTCTTATTACTCGACACTGATTAGCTTTCTTAGCATATTTAAACAAACAAGGCAAGTTTTTCGGGTTTGAGGAGCACTACCAGAGGAATACATTGAAGGTAGAATCTGGTGAATTTTAATGTATCTCTCCGTTGAAAGTCCAAATAGATGAAACTACCACTCTAAGTACACAAAACATGTTCTAAGTCTAATATACAAATTCTTCCCAGTTTTTTCAATTTGTTTATTCCTATCATCATATTTCGTAGGATTCATAGAATACATCTCGGCGACATCCTTATTTTTGTAGTTGAGTAACCATGGCCTATCCAATTTAAGTTCTCTTTTTGAAAACCTTTTTTCGATCTTCTTTTATAGATGATGGAAAATACCCCATAGTATGATCGAACTGCTACTGATACCGTTATTAATATATTATGCTGTAAATGACATTATGGAGTCCTGTTCAATGTGCGAGGCTCTTAAAGAAGTGCCCTTTCCATACAACTGAAATAAGAACGCATAATCAAGCAAAATGAAACAGAAGACCGGAAGTTCTTCCGAATAGAGGTGCAAGACAGGTTCTAGAAACTTCTAAAACTGTGTAAAAAAGGCAATTAGTAGGTGCTACATAGGAAAACTACCGGGATTCCATTAAGAAAATGTACAAGTGAATCAGACAGGCTAAAGAAGAGTTCTGTGTATTCTACAAGTCCTTCCTTACTTTAACTCAGTGCTATGATGGCCTACAATGAAAAATTAAATAAAACAAAATTTGCTCCTCCAAAATAACAGGAACTGTGGATAAATCATACCGCCCATTCACCCTAGAACCTATGTAAAACTAGAACTAGTAATCTCTTTGATTCGAGATCACCTGAAAATATGTATTCAGAGCTGATAAAAGTATTGAACTATGCATAAACGAACAAGAAAAGAAAGCCAAGGCACATCATTGATCCGAATAACTTGGACCATCTAGGTGATGAGGGATTATGGTCAATAATTTGGTATAAAAAATAAAAGCAAACATAAGCTCCTAAGATAAACGAAATAATCTTTTGTCAGCAAGGAATCAAGTTCCAGTTGCTTTAAGGTATTATGCAACTAATTCTTTCCGGACTGTAATAGCTAATCTTTTCGGTAATTTGTAACATTCGGTTAGCAACAAAATTAGATGAAGAAACAGATCTGTTAAAAGTAAATTAGAATTTAAAAAAATGTGAGGAATTCCACATGTCATAGGAGAAATTTATAGTATGTCGAAAATGTGTAATTTATATTTTGATTCCATTTTACTTTATAGCTTATGAGCAATTATTTAGGAATAGAAAAGGTTACTTTTCTATTAACATATAGATCATTTGTGACTTAAATATAAAAATAATGGACCTATGCAAAAGATTGTTATTAATTTCTATGCATTTTTTTTTTTTCTGTACATTTATTTTATTTTATTGGTGGCACAGCAACATGCACAATCAAAGCTGAAGCTGAAGAATTTAAGGTAAGAATAATTTGTGAAACTTTAGCTATGCCTGTAGAGAATACTTAATTTATTGGTAAATTTTATAAAAACTATCAAAGATTTCAAATGCTTTTGTCAGAATTGGAGTAGTTTGGAAAAACAGTATTGGATGTGAAGGAAAAGATTCCCAAATACGGGAAAAAATTCGAATTAATAATTTTTAGTGAAAGCCTGACATAATATTATCTGCAAAAACTAGCGTGTTACATAATATGTTGAAAGGAAGAATTGCTCCTTCAAGTGACGTATGTGGAACCTAACATTTTGTTCTCATACCTAATAACATTGTCAGCACCAGAATACCTGATATTTCAAAATTAAAAGAAGTTACGTTAATAAACGTTTTTTACATTAAATTTTACATTGCATTTTAGTTTTCGTTTTATTTTTATCGATTTCAGCTTCCGGTTTACCCTTTTTTACTTCAACCAAGTCGTCACAAACTTCAGCAACCATTTTTTTCTTTTGCTCTGTCGGTGCTTTCTGTACGGTCGTTGGGGGTAACATTGAAATTTTTCTGTTAAATTATTCTCAGATGGCTACTATAAATATATTTTTAAATACATAATTAATTGCAATTCTAAACTCAACAATGGCAACAAATGTGGTCTTGTCCTGCCCTCACGCTGTTGTTTAAATTTCTACTTTATTAATAGTTATTCGTTTCTTTATTTTCAATTTAGAATTAGATTCGCGCTATTAAATACTTTACTTATCCCTGTTTATACCTCGTTCTTTCTATTTGTTGTCAGGGCATCAGTCCTTCTATTCTCCACAATTTTTTAACATATATTGTATCATAATATTTTTAAAAAATCTTTATCTCTATAACTTAAATTGTTGTTGCTTATTCATTTTTATAATTCCAAACAAAACACAAATTTATTTAAAGATAAAACTACAACTAACCTCAAAAAATTGAATCAGCTGATCAAATGTATCCATTATATAGCCTTGGTCCTAACTGGCTTTAAGTTTTTATTTAAATCGCATGATTTTACCTAGAATACTAAGCTAAAATCCTGCCCCTGCTGGACTAAACTAGATTCTGATTAATATTTCGCAGTGCAGAGTGTTTTAAGCTTTATTAGCAAAGTCTCAGCCCAAAATAGGCTCCATAAACCAATACCTAACTGGAATCCATTTACTTGTAGTTGATAACACATAAAAATAAACACACCCCGTTCTTCCATCTTATAATAAATATCATAACTATTTCATCCACCTACTAACACTTGATCCTCCTGGGATTTAACTAGCTATGCCAGGAAAGAATAGATTTTCTGATTTATAGACCTCTCCAGATGAGTAGGTGACACCACCTAGCAAACAATTCACGCAGTTCAATTAAATATTAATACGAAAGTGATTGAAATATGTAGATGACAAATGCAGGTCTATTTGACATTTCCAATTGCTTCCATGGTGATCGTTTGAACTCAATTTTCTCGGGTCGCACCTACCACCTACCAACCACAGATTAATTCATCTCGCGCTGACAGTACCTACCTGTTGGAGGTGTGAACTTGACTCGGAATCAAATCGAAATGAAACTTTTTGTTGTGGCTCTTGTAGAAATATCACTGACAATGGAAATCTTTGTTCACCGCTTGACGTTTCGCAAATTTCAATTTGTGACTCTAATTTATGACATTCTGGTTAATTGAGCGTAGTTCGTGCTGTGCTCGAAAGACATGTGATTGACTTGTGTCTGCCGGAGGCAGCAGTCTGACGAGGTAAATTGGGTTTTTGAGCCCAACTTTGCCAACGGATGTGGATCTTCAGTTTTAAAGCGTATATGACACCCTAATTAGTAAATAAAATTAAAACCCGGATGTATGATTGCATATGTGTGTGTTTGGTATATGATTAATTAAGTTAATTAGTTAGAAAAAAAATATAAAAGATTATGAAATTTAGGCAAGACAGTCACTTCAATGTGATGCTCATTACTCCTGTGCCCAAAATTCAACAGAGCCAGAAATTTTTCCAAATAATTCCATTAATTTATCGAAAGTAGACTCGCAGTAGAGTGAACGGCCATAATTATACCATAATTATTTTGTAGAATGAACTGCTCTTTTGGAAACACTCCAAAGAGTGAATAGTTTGTAGGAAAAGATTCAATACTGGGAAATAAGGCGATAGAGATACATAGGTATACTCTCCCATCTCAGGACAAAGATGGTGAAAATTTGGAAGAAAACGAAAAGGATTCCGAGTCTATGAAAATTACATGTTCCTCTCCAACCGTGAATCGAAGTTAGTTGATGTAGATCGTACTTTTTTTTATTGATCGATAACTGTCCCACATACAACTATTGTGATTCTCCCCTCATTTATAGATCACTCCATGGAGGTGGGTTATTCTGCGAAATCCAGTATTCATACGAGTTAGATAGAGATTACTTCCGATGGATTAAGAAAGTATTGTCTTGTCAGAATCCCCGTTAAAGGTTAAACTTGATTGCAGTTTAATTTTAGAAATTCGGAATTTCTGCTCACAGTTCCTTTGAGCCTGTTTAGATGGGACAATATGACCCAGTTTAGACGGTTCAGTATGCTGTCTCTGCCGCACAAAACTTTGTATGTAGAATGATAGTTGGGGGCAGGAATAAAGTGCAACTTAAAATTTTCAAGCAGAACAGGTAGCTCTTAAGACAGCAAGTATTTTATTGGCTATCATGAGTCACGTAATTATTCTATCCATTCATTTTCAAGCAATGCAGACTTTATATAATTTGTCGTAAGGCAACAAGGGTAGCGAATTGACTGATGTAATCATGAACGACATTTTGACGGACATCAAAGCATATCTCATACTGACTCGCCTAATCAGGGTCTTTATTATGTAGCTTTGCGATCTAGAGAAAAGTAGCTGTATAATAAGTTCCATCTAAGATAGGTATGTAGTTGGCATCCTTTTTCATTTCTTATATAATTTGCTTAAAAGTCGAGATCAAGGTTACCACATTTTGGTGCTCCAGTTTTGTGAGCATTTGTAAGTAATCCAATATCTTGTGTGCAATGTATTTTTACCCAGCGCAAGCAAGATGATTGATACGCGTACGATTCGTGCATCATATTCTGGAGAAGATAAATTTTATCGCTGAAGATTAAAATCTTCTATATTGCGGAAGTCACGGCCTTCGAGAAGGGATGTCTACCGAATGGAATACATCTTGATGAATTGCTTTCGTATCATCTAGAGAACATGAATGCAACACTTCTTAATGAATTGCTTTCGTATCATCTAGGGAGCACGGAAGCAATACCAGCAGAAGATAAGAGGAAGATATCGTTGAGGAATCACGTTGAACTATCACATGATTATTGCCTGGAAAACCGGAAAGTGATATCTCCAAATTGTCTCTATAATATCGCCATGGTAATAGAAGGAATTAAATTATTTTTAAATACAACTTTATAAATAAGAGAAGTAAAGTAATGTGCGAACCTTTACTCTATACTCCGAAAGCTTGTTAAACCAGAATGGACAGACCTAAATTTTCTGGTAAGGCATCTTCTTCATTAAAAATAAATATAAACCGGTTTTTCATCAATGTATTCTCCAGGCGAAACTAAGAAGAAAATCTCGCCTTTGGTTATCGTCCTCTTTTCGTCGGGAGGAAAAAAGGTAAAACTGAAATTGATAGCAACCGAATTCATCTCATCTAATTATTGCTCAAGCAACATAAAAGCAATTTTCATACATTTGTATTGCTCAAATAGTCTGAAGATGATAACTGGAAGATGTCCTCTCCAAATATCGCGCTGATGATTTTTCATCTCAATGTTTGCTAGGTAAACTCTAAAATATAGGTTGATGGTATACTTCTACTAGGAAAACTGTTTCGGTCTGGTCGACCCATCGTTGAGTTGAGGATTAAGGTTGAGTTCCCAAATTTTCTCGGGAAGGTCCAGGGTGACTCGTCTGTTCAGTAGTCCTCCTTATATAAGCATCTAGACTTATCCTTAAATATTTTAGACCAAAGAATGTTCATCAGTTTGCTCCTCTTTATTTTCCTCGTAAATGCAACAATCGTGCTCTTTCTTGACTTAACGCTTAGCCGAACTTTAGTTCACCGCCTGCCCATCAATTGCAATGCACTTTGTAGGAGTCTCGAAATCAACATAGCTTAGTATCTTTATACCAACTGTGTTGAGTCTGATTAAACACATCGACAGCAATTAATGACACGTTTTTGTTTTTTAGTTTATTATCTTTTCATTTAGCTTGAACTTCTACCAATTGCATGTATTCGTTTCAATATCTTGTCTCTGGATGGCTTGAAGAATGAGCTGATACGAGTTATTTACTTTTTCCCGTGCATAATATGTTGGTCAACCAGAAACTTAATTCTATTTAGTTGTAAAGGAATTATTTTGAACACCATTGTAAAAGTAATTTGATATAAAAGGCTTTATTTAAATGGCTCGGAGGATTACACTATAAGCAGATCCCATTTGCCTTCTTTGACTACTGAAATTTCTCCTTGTCTCGTTGGCTTATGTTATGAGTATTTTGGACCTAATGTGACGCTAGTCCCAAAAAAAAAACTTTCACCAAAGACTAAATACTTCAATACAATGGGTGCCAACAAAAAAAATCAAAAAGTATTTTTAATGTGGAAAATAAGTATGCTTTTCGTATATTTAATTTATTTGAATGAAGTTAACTATTTCTTGGTTTTAATGTATTTTATCTACATAGCTAGATTTATTTTTGTTTTTTATTAGAACTTTCTGTTAATTTTTAAAAACATTCCGGAATCCTCTCTTGTGTTCACTTCATTACGAGTCAACTGTAATCTATAAGCCGGAAGATATTAATTTTATTTATTCACTAATACATGTGTAAAGATTTTAGAAACCGTTATAATATCCGGTTTGTTTTCGATCAGCTTTGTTTACTTTTTGTATTTTAGAAAGATACCAAGCCACTACCTCACCATACCCCGATTATGAACTTCATGAATTTCAGCGATTAACATTTAAATTTCTGGATCACGGGCAGCAGTTATAAAAATGATCATTAGGGTGATAAGAGGATAATTAAAAGGTACAGGTCTATTCATCATTCTAGCAAGAAGGCTTCCAGTATTTTGATTTTGTGTTTTCTGATATGTAGTTAGGTATACTTTTGGCAACGAAAATCATTGCATTGTCATTGTTTAAAGAGTTTTCTTGAATATTTTGCTTATAAATTCAATTTTATAAATTTCATTCCAATTCATACTAATATTGGTTACAATTAATGTATGCATTTGTTTAAAGATGTGATATGCCTTCTTTAAGGCCATAGCGTTATAAAATGCATATGTGTGAGAAACGTGCCTTGTTGTAAGCGCTTTCTGGGAATGCATACAGCCACGATTAATGCTAGAAGGCTTTGTAATAAGATGGATGAGATCCGGCAAATCTTTGGAGGCTCTGATTTGCATGCTATTATTGTTAGTGAGACTTGACTGCAGCAGCATATTCCTTCTTCGTTCGTATCCATACCTGGTTTCAATATTCTACGTAATGACCGCAAGGGCCAGAGGGGTGGTGATGTTGCCGTTTATTTGAAAGATTCTTTTGAATCTAAAATTATCGAGTTTTCCTCGAGTGGTGCTATGGAGTATTTATGTGTGGAGTGTTGAGGTGGGTCTGGAGAGGTGTGTATTATGTGCTGTATATCGTCCTCCTGGTAATTTTGTTGATGAATGTGTAGAAGAACTTTCTATTTCCATTTCTCGTATTGCGCATCGCTATAGCAATGTTATTATTGGAGGTGACTTCAATGTAAATTTGCTTCACAGTAATCTTCCCACTGAAAGTTTTCGATCTGTAATTCAAGGTCTTCACCTCAATGTGGTGAATTCTCTTCCCAAGTACTTTTGTTGTGCTAATCCTTCACTACTGGACCTCTTTATGACAACGGATAAAGATAAAGTATTATTCCATAATCAGATTAGCCCTCCAAGCATAATTGATCAAGATATGCTATTCATGACTTATAATGCTTCGTTTGATAACTCTAATCAGTTGAAGCAATTTTACTATCGAGATTTCAAGCACATCGACCTGTTTAGCTTGATTAATGAATGCCTGTCCAGTGGCGGATCCAGGGGGGGGGGGGTCGTGGGGGTCATGACCCCCCCCTAAATTTGAGAAAAAATATTTAATTAATTGAGTTATTTGAAAAAATATTTTTTTTTTTATTTTATACTTTTTTTATTTATATAATTCAACTTAAAAAAAACTTTATTCCGAAACTTAAAAAAATAAAAATTGATTTCAATGAATGCTATTGTATGCATGTGATGTATGTGTATAGGTTTTTCTTGGAATTTGGGTTTCGGACCTCAGAGAATCACTTCCCAAGCCACGAAACAGACTCCCTCGCTACCACATCAGAGCCCTAACTTAACTTAGTCCTAACTCCTGTTATATTTCGGGGCTTAGCTTAGTGGAAGGCAATGACTCTACGCCGTTTCAGGAAGCTATGATTAAGACAACTCGCACACTTTTATTTTATTTACATATATTTTTTTTTTTACTTTTGCTTTGTCCACAAACTTTTTCTTTCACAAACTTCCTCTTATGGTTATTTTTACAAAACGTTTATTTTATTTTTTCTTATCGCAACTTCTATTTTCTTTACCTGTTTACAATTAGTGTTCAGCCTACCGCGGCGGACGATGGTTGAAATGAAATTTGATATTTTCATAAATATCAAACCATCGTCTTGCTATCGTGCATACATTGTTGCACCCAGAATGTATTCCGCTCGCGACAATTTGCTGAAAGGAGGCTTTTTGGTGAAGACTTGATCGTTTAAATCTTCACCGAGTAAATTTTCTGCGCCCGATATGTATGTAGGTATATATGTACATACATATCGTATTTTTATTTTCGACGGGTTGAAATTTAAAACTTTTATTTGTCCCAAGTCGTTCTATGGGAAATACTTTTTGTTTTTAACTGAGGGATTTGAATCAATTGCTGATGGCAATTTCACACACTCTAACACTCCTAACATTCTAAAATATTTGCAGCGTTCTTATGTAAAACCACTGACATTTAAAATATGGACTGACTACGTCCATAGAAATACACTGCAGAAAGTGGGCTCATTTCTATATAGCGTTCTCTTTCGATCTAAGCACCAACTACTAATTCGCACGTCACATAGAAATGTGACCTAACTCAAAATTTGTCGTTTTTGAGTTAATTACACCATGAAATTGACATATTTCTATCTGATTGTTTTTGCCGCTAGATAGAGATAGTATCACTTTTCTGTTACTTAAGAACAGATATATTCTTCATAGAACAGTGTGTCAGTGTCACTTTTTGACTTGTGACGATCTTTATAACAAACGTAAATATGTTTTCGACATTTTAACAGTATTATTTTAAATTGTGTCACTTTTCCACAAAACAGCATTTATTTCTTACAAACTTTATTATGAGTTATGACATTTTTCCACAAAGTTCAAAGTACGGAATTTAATTCTTAAAAATCGTATTTTGAGTTGTGCCACTTAAAAAAAACTTGTAAAAATATTTATTTCGCAACAAAGAAAAGCGACACAACTTAAGAGGATGCGGGATTAACAGCTAACCTCGCCAACTGCGGTAACAAAAACTTAAAATTTCTTTTATATAAATCTTCAGAAATAAATTTACTAACAAATTTAAGAGTTCAGACTATTTTTAGCAAACAATTACTACGTTAAGCTAGAATTAATTCTATGTACAGCTTTTCGCTCTCCTGAAAAGTTGCATTTTTTGAGTTGGTCACTTTCCTATGTAACGTGCGAACTGAGAAAGGAATGGATTTTTCAATGTTGGCACCGACGTATGAACGATTTTTGACACAAAAAATTGTACCCGCATGAAATAGCATATGCAGTCCATATTATATATACCAGTGTGTAAAACTGAGAAAAGTTGGGCTTGAATTACTCCTGCAGTTTGCACCCTATTATTAGTTTTTGTAAAAAACGTATACTAAAAAAACACATCATCCGCACCGCTTAATGCGGATTTCCTAGTTCCAAGTACTGCAGCAAGTACTGGTTTTTTTTTTTTTTGCTCGATGATTTCATTGGTAAAATGACCCCCCCCCCCTAATTTCAATGCTAGATCCGCGCCTGTGCCTGTCCCTTACATGGACTGATATCTATGTCTGCCCTTCTGTTCAAGGTAAGGTTGACATATTGAATGAGCCAATCACCTATTTGTATAATAAATATGTTCCCCTTAAAGTTAAGCGTGTTAGTACTAGTAGCTCTCCCTGGTTTAGTCACATTCGTGCTCTAATAGTAGAAAGAGAATTCTTATATCGTCAATGCAGGCGACTTAGAACTGAATATGCTCGATCTCTATTCAAATGCGCTCGGAACAAGGTAACTTCTGAGATTCGGTTATCAAAGCGTCTATATTATAGCTACAAATTTATCCCTAACCTGCCGCCCAGAGTTAACATATATGCAGTAATCTGAGGAAAGCTGGTATTTGCCCTGACTTGAATCCTCAAAGATCATTTGAACCAGACACCTTTAACAAGCACTTTACCACATGTTCTGGTACCGCTGTTACTCTCTCACAGCCCGCGTGTATTGAGACCTCTACCTTGCGCGAGCAAGACATGAATTGTTTGTCTTTCCGGGGCGTCGGGCATGATGAGCTTTACACAGCTATCTCTTGTGTAAAGTCCTGTGCTGTCGGTTTTGATGAACTCAATCCCCGCTTTGTAAAGCTTTTGTTTCCGTACATATCCACATATATATTGCACATTATGAAGACTTGTTTGTCTTCCTCCTGTTTCCCTGACATTTGGAAAGTTGCTAGGGTCATACCTGTACCTAAGAAAACTTCCCCTGTCAGCTTGTCTGACTTATTGGATTTTTCTTAACCTTTTGATAGTGTTGTGTTCTCTACACTACTCCGTAAATTGTATTGTTAACTATTGCTTTTCTTCTTCAGCAGTCAAGTTAATAAGTAGTTTCCTCACAAACTGTTTTCAACAAGTAAACGTTAATGGTATTCTCTCCTCCTTCTTACCTTTGTCTCAGGGTGTCCCGCAAGGATCTGTATTAGGACCTCTCCTTTTTTGTCTATACATTAATGATATCGGTGATATCTTACATAGTGTACAGTTACATCTATATGCCGATGATGTTCAATTGTACTTGAGCAAACCTCTTGGGTTGATTGAGGATTGTATTTGCAAAATCAATGATGATCTTGCTGCAATTCACAAATGGTCGATTGATAATAAGCTTTCTCTCAATCCTAATAAATCACAGTGTTTGGTGTTGTGCAGTTCACCTCCTGATTTCAATGATATACCCTCCGTTATTCTCAATAACGTCACGTTACCTTTTGATAACTCGGTGGCTAATCTGGGAGTGAAGTTCAACAGTCGCCTGAAATGTTGTGATCATGTTAAGAGTATGTTGGGTAAAATTTATGGTGGCTTGCGAATGCTATGGCTATTTGCTAATATCTTACCAATAAATTCACGTTTGAGATTGGTTAAGACGCTTTTGTTGCCTCATTTTACTTACGGCAGTCTAATTTACCCAAAGCTTGACTCCCTGTGCAAACGTAAGATGGAAGTTGCTTTAAATGATTGTTTCCGATTCATTTTTAACCTACGCAGATCTGCCCACATTACTCCTGTCAGGTACTCATTACTGGGATGCTCAATTCAGACTTATTTAAAACGCAAGGCATTAATCTTCCTATTCAATTTAATACAGACTAGGAAGCCCATGTATCTTTATAAAAAAATAGAATTTCTACATTCTAGGAGAGGAATGAGCTTATGTATACCGCGTTTTAGTACATTGACTTATAAGGGATCTTACTTTGTCCAAATTGTTCGTCTATGGAATTCCCTTGCTCACAATACTCAGTGTGCGGCTTCTGTCAGCGAATTCCAGAAATATTTAGATGATTGTATACTTTGAGTACTATGGGATGTTGGGTATGAGTGTGCAAGATTTTCTTATTTCTTTTATAATTTTTGTTATTAATCATGTTTTTATTTAGTTTTAATTTTCTTTTGTCTCCTATATATATGTTGATTGTCTTTACTTTTTCTTAGGCACTTTCTAAAAATTATGTTTTTTTTTTTTTATCTCTAATTTTTTCTTTTCTTTTTGAGTAGCTTGACTAGTTTGTAAAAAGTACTAATTAAGATTTACATCGTGTGTACTTAATTTGTTTAATAAATGAATGAATTTGAGTTTGAAAGCTTTTAGCATTGCGCATTACGGAAAAACAAACACGTTTCATGTTTAAAAATTTATATAAAATAAGCAACGCTTTTAGTGACAATAATTCTAACGCCTATTTATATGTCAGAATCTTTACTTTTAGGAAAAAAAAGTAATTGTGAGTCTTTCAAAAAAATTACCAAGAGCTTCTGCATTTTACCAATTCGCTGTGAAATGAGAGTACAGATTTCGCTCAAGATGAACGTTCTTTTTTAAGCTTGAAGTCTCCTTCCCGTGCAAATCAGGAATATGATTTTCTAATGAATGAAAAATTCAAGTACATAATAATTAAATTTCTTTATATTGTATGACATTTGTTTGTTGTAGCATCTGTTTATATTGCGACCAAATTCTTTTACTTGACCGCTGGTTCTTCCGTAGAATATGTATCCTTTGCACTAAAAGTTGCTTGCAGGTACTAAACCAACAACCTAATTATTAAGAACCGATCAAGGTACTTTCCCTTTATCACGAGTTAACTTGTAGGTACTTAACCAACAAACGAGATTTTTGTCAATGACAAAATAATTAAAACACGTTACTGCAACTAGTAAAAATCAAAGACTGAGTGCTTTATTATAAAACACAAAATAATTTATACAAAAAAATATGCTCCAACTTACTTACTAAAATCACAGTAAAAAAAATTACTTACGCTTTGTGAAATTTATATTTTACAGACCAAAACTTTTCTTATGAACGATAATTTCAGTTCTCATAGAATGTTTACATTCTGAAGAAGTAATCTGAGTATGCACATTCTGTGAGAACCGAAATTATTGTCGCTGTTTGTTGTCGTTGTGCAATTATAGCGTAATTGTTTTCTTCGATAAATTATAAAATTACGAAAACTAAATCAATACGTGATTTAACAGTATCTATACCAAATGTTCGAAAACTTATCACATCTAAATCAGTTATATAGAGAAGTATTTCAAAACTTCACACAAATGCATTAAAATCTAGGTGTAGTGTTCTCATCAATAATTTAAAATGTTTTCCTTAGTGTGAAATGGATATGAAATGCGTGAACCAAAAAAACAAAAACACAATAACAATAATTCTTTCTTTTCATTAAAATATTATTAATTACTTACTATATTTTTCAATATTTTTTAATTATTGCAACTTATTAACACTTTAATTAGCAACAGTAGGTACTTAAATATAAAATAAAAATCCCCCGCTGTAAATAAAGAAGCACAACTTACCGCTTTAAATTAAATTAAATTAAAGAAGAAAACAGAAATGTGAATAGTGTAACAAGTTAATATAATGTTTCTGAAGTTGCATTAAGAAGGCTTAATAAAAGTATAAATAATATGAATATAAGAAGGTGCTTTCGAAAAGGTGAATGATACATATTTACTTAAATATCTTCTTGAATTTCTTACAGGTTATCCAAATGCTATTGTTGTCTATTTATTTATTTATTTATTTGTGAACTTGCAGCAATAGCTTACAGGCTAAAGTCACAATATAAAGCTACCGGGATCTAATTATTAAAAAAAAAAGTATTTTCTCTTTTTTTCAATAATATGCACAAGAGTTGCAGAAGCAGATTTTAATGTAGGAAACTAATTTTAAGATGAAAAAAATTGGATGCAATGCTAACTATTCAATTAATAAGTAAAGCTACGATTTATGGCTTTTGAAATTTCTAACATTACTACCATCAAAGCAACTAGATATAATCTATAGTGTTTAATACAATTCAAGATACAGGGAAAATCGCTAAGAAAGAGAATTTAAATTAAATTATTAAAAAATTAATATATAAATATATATATATATATTATTTATTATTATAATTTATTTTAATACTATACAATGGTTACAAAGTTTACAAAGAGAGGGGATTCTCAATTTCATTGGTGATAACACCTCTAAACGATAAGACTTCGTTTAACAAGTCATTGCAATTTTGCTGAATCTTACACATACATATGAAAAAAAATTGTATCGTAGATTGTTTCTGGCAGTAGGGATCTGAAAAGTTAATGGCGACGGGTACCTCTGGTCGGATTAATGAAATTAAAACTTGAAGATAATTCTGCACAAGGAATAAGGTTATGTATTATTTTAAACAAGAAAATTTCATATAGGAAAAGGCGACGTTTTTCAAGGGTAGGAATACCAAATTTGTTGAGCCGTGAAAAATAATTTAGATAATGTCCCCCCATTTTTTATTGAAAAGGTTTCTTGTAAATTTTCTCTGCAAGTATTCAATATGTTGTTTATAGCTAAGAGAATACTTAATATGAATAAAATGGGTTAATTGCATTTTTACTGAAAAAGAATATATACGAGTAGTACGGTAGTAAATTTTTAGTTTATAACTAGCGTAACAGCCGTTTAAAAGGTGTTGAACAAATCGAAATAATCAAATCTGCAGAATGAGGCCAGATGATCAAAGTTGCTGAAGTTGTCTTAGCTACAAGGGTACAAATACCACCGCTCTTAGTTTTTCGGCGTGTTCCCTTCTGCTATCGCTTCCTTTAAGGTAACCTACCAGGTTGCAGCGGAGATGCCAATAGCTCTGGTTGGATCAAAATAGAAAATTTTGCTCGAAAACCCGAAAAATCTGAGTTTTGTAAAAACCATATTTTGTTATATTCATTTTAATACAAAAGGAATTTCGAAATCTGAATCTATCACTTTTGTACTGTTTAATTTCATTGCAAAAACCTTATATCTGGAAAGCTCCTTACGGTCATAAATTTTTAATAATATGTTTTGATAAAAAACTACATTGCTTCATATATTAAATATAATTCGAGGCCTCCTTAATTATGGTCCTTATGAGGGGTATAGTGATGAACTTGTCAGCATTCCACTTAATAATGTTAATAATTCTATCTATCTAATTGATAATCCCTTTTATGCCTATTTTATAATTAAATAAATAATTTCTAATTGCATATTTCAACTTTTTTACAGACGTTGAGTGTTCCTATTATACGCTTACTGGTTTTCATCTTTATTTCATTAAGCCGTGAGGTTTACGATGAATTAGGACTTTCTGAAATTTTTACGATTCTAATTATGTGCATCAGTCTGTCTTTTTGACACTTTTAGTTTTATTCATTTTGTTTTATTATTATTTTTATTATTAATTTGGTGATCGAGGAAACTACTAACATGTTGAAAGAATGAAAATATCTAATTTGTACTTTACAAACAAAATAAATCACTAAAACTAAATAAGTTCGTCGGAACTGCGTCTTCCGTCCACGAAAAGTAAGATAAACTGCTTGAGTTGGTGATATATGAACTGTGTCCCCTGTAAGAGCAATATAAAATATGGAATCGTTTATAGATAACCTGCCTGCAGCTACGTAAAATGTACACCTTTGAATTAGAATTGGGAATATCTAGCAGTAACCCGAGTTCGAAAAAGGACACATACGACATGTATTTAATTCACCACCTCATGCCTTTTGGGAGCGCAACACTTTATGCAATAAAATATCTTCTTTTTAATCTCTTTTCTTCTTAATGAGAACCTCTCTCCAGTCCTCATTTTGCACATCTAAATGAGTCTATTTGCCATTATGCATATCCTAGGCTACATTTTCGAGTCCTTAAAATCAAGCAAAACGATTATTTTGTCTACATCGGACCTGTACAGACAAGTAGGTGCTCCAATCCGGCTTTTCTATCTACTTTTAACCAAATGTACTAAAATTAAATTTCTACTGAAAAATTAAGTTTTTGACTTTAAAGCCACAACAACTGAATCAATGCAACTTAGTTGTATAGAGAGAAAAATTATTCAAATAGAAAAAATCAAAAATAACTTGAACACATATGTATTGCCTGGGTAATTTCTAGACAATTTATCGTCTGGCAATTAGCATCGATTGCAAGTTGTGACGAGAAGATGATCGTCGTATCTTAAACAGTCTTAAACATTAAATCTTATAGAAAGCTTTGCCATTACGGCGTTTATGTCGCGCTCACTTGTAATTAGATCGCACCGCGCAATGTAATTTTACCAGCACGAGCTCTGCTGTCTGCGCTCAAAGCAGGTGAAGATATGTATGCTAAATTGGCAAACAGAATCGTTACCAATTGTCACCACCTGCATTTTGCTAGCTCTCGTAATTTCGTGTTTTCTAAGATGCAATCCATAGTAAAGTCAAAGATCCTTCAAATTGATCATAATTGTGGATATGTTCCGAAAGCGAACAGGTTTCTTCGTTTGCCGTGTCCGCTTGGCAAATTCCCTAATTAACTTCGTCATCTGCAGCAATTAAAGAAAACAAATTGTACGCATACACACCTACGTGAACGTTCCGCCGTCCAGTCTTCGCGACCATGTATTATAGCGATTCAAAGTAGAGTGAGGATGCGCATTTCATTTACAAAGTTGCTATGCTATAGCATATGGGTATGTCGCCCGGTTATTAATTGGAATAGCATATTCGTCACGAGAGACCGCCGGGCAAACACGAATGAAACATTTCTTAATGATCTAATGTGAACGGCAACGCTTTGCATTCAGCGATGAACGCCTGCCAAAAACTTGTCTGCAAATTACCCGTTAAAGAGGGGAAACGACCTGCAATTTGCATAATTCGAGTACTTCTGCATACGAACTAGATGTTACTCCCTAATTAAAGATACCTAAAGTAGCTAATTAAAAGATGTTTCATGCCGGATTTCGAGCTCTGATATGCCAACGAATATACGTATCTGTATCTGTACATTGGGATCGCAGACGAAAAGCTGATTCAAGTTGAAGAACGCCCTTTGTTCGCTCTAAAAACAGACTTGATCACAATCGCTCAGTCATTGTGACATTAAGAAATTTATCCAATCATGTCGACACATTTAAATATATAACTACATTGTCATCTTCAGCAATGTTGATTGCAGCGATTGTGTTTTTCGAAAAAGCACAAATTACCGCTTGTGTATTGACGATGTCAATTTCAGAAATATATAAAGTTTTTGTAAAACCCATTTTTGGATATTAAAACACCCAGCACAAGTTTTCGAAACACTTGGAATGTTTCGGATTGTGGATTTTTCTTATAAACTGTGAGTTAGCTGAAGTTATGATAAATAGCGCTAATATGTGCAGAGGGATTAATTTTGGAAATTTAAGAAATATTTTAAATCAAACAACGTTGTGTGAAATAATAATATTCGAATATCGAAGCTTCGACCTTCAACGGAAGAAATTCGAAGCCTCAAAGATATCATGTGACCGATATTCAACGTTTGTAACGCTATTTTTACCCACTTCCGGTTGAGCTATTGAGTTAAAATTTGAAAACTTATAGATCTTGCTTGACAATACATTTTTACCCTTCTATATAATTTAAACATAAAATAAAAATAGTGGCTACAAGGTGGCGGACGAATTTTTCCATTATTTTGCCGACTCAAAATCAATATCTGGTGGTTGCCGCGATCGCGAATCGTGAAGTTTTGGTAAAAATTTAGAATTTAAAGATGACGGCTATAAAATGCCGGACGAATTTTGACTAAAAATCGTTATTTGGTCCTTCGTGGTTACAAATTACGAATTTTTCGTCAAAATTAAGAAATGCAAGATGGGAGACGAATTTTCATATTTATGATATAATTTGACTCACAATCGATGATTTTCAGGGATTTTTAGAGATTTTCTATACGGCAGACAAATTTACCCATTTATGGTCCAATTCGGTATCTTTAGGATTTATGGTTTTAATTATTTTTGTGTATTTTGTATTTGTATTTTTAATTATTATTACCAACTTCACTTGTTAGTTAGTGCCAAATTTTGTAATAAAAAAAATTCACAGTTTATTTATTCGGACCCAGGCTTAGCGCCACGTATACAACGTAATGTACATCGATAGATATGGTAGTACAGGATAATAAAGGCATATGTAGATATATGTTATTTTATTAGCGAATGGTAACAAGTGAAAAATTGGAAGAAAGTTAGGTATAAGGGTAAGGACAGTACCAAGGCAAAGTGGTCTCCTTGATCTCAAGCGCTTGGGTAAACTTTTGAAAAGGTCATTAAGCAACAAGTTCTCAACATTTTTGAACAAAAACACATTCACCATGATTCCCAATTCGGCTTCAAGCCAAACCACTTTACACCACCAACTACTTAAGTTCCACACAGATGGCACCAGATATCTGAACCGAAGGGAGTGCATTGTAAGCTGTGTTATTTTGACTACTTCTATACACTCTACAAATCAATTCAATTCACAATCTCCTGTGTTCTGCAGTGCACAGCTGTAGACTGCTTCCTTGATATCGAGAAGGCTTTCGACTCAGTATGGACAGCAGGGCTGTTCTATAAACTAGACCAATTCGGTTTCCCTCCACATCTAAATAGATTATTATTATTAATAACGGGGGATGCAGGCTGGACTGCTGCCTCTCATTTTGTCACCGCGACCTATAAGATCTTTTGTGACATTACTCTTAAATGCCCTAGGGCGCCCATTCGAACTTAAGGTCTTTGGTGAAACTTATAACGTTCTTGGGGGCCATTTTTCCGACATGCTCTGCAGTGGAAATGCCTTTTCTAGATGTCTTAGCCTTATGCGACACAGAGCTTCACAGTCACATAGGATATGTTCCGGTTTCATCGTCTTCCATACAGACGAGACAGATCTCATCATCGGCCTTACCCATCTTCTTAAGATGGTATCTAAGTGGGCAGTACCCAGTAAGTAGGCCCGTTATGAGCATTAGTTCCTTTCTGCTGAGTGTGAGGAATGCTCTTGTCCTCTGTTGTGAATACTTTATAAACTTCTTCGCTTGTCTAAGCCCCGGGGTATTATTCCAGTGTTCCTTATTAGTTCTGTGCTCCCAAAGCCTGATGTGAGCTGAGAGGTGACTCTTTGGGTGTCCAAAGACAGGCTCAGGGCCAATAAACGGAGATTTGGCTCCTTCTTTTGCAAGGCGGTCCGCAATCTCGATGCCTTCATGTCCTGGTACCCAGATCAGTGTCACCCTACTTATTTCGGCCAGTGGCTTCAAGACAGTAAGACAGTCCCAAACCAGCTTAGAGTCAAAGGTAAACGAGTTTAACGCTTTGAATGCTGCTTGGCTGTCTGATATTATGTATATTTTGGATCCACGCATATTTTTGTGGATTATTTCGCGATCGTAGAGTTCTATGGCGTGTATTTCTGCCTGAAAAATGGTTGGTGAGGCCCCCAGTGCCTTTGCGAAATGGCACCATATACGCCCACGCCTGCTTTACCTTTCGTTTTGGACCCATCCGTGTACCATTTAAGAGATCCTTTTTCAAAAGGTAGGTCCCCACTGTGCCACTGTTGACGGTCCCCCAAAGATCACCTTAAATGGTGTTTCAAAGTTATGGTGTTTCGGCATAACGTCTAAAATAGGGTTAGCCATTGGGTCCACTATGAAATCCTGGAGGAATTTCAGGTGGCCAACTAAATTATATGTACTTTGGAGGTTTGCTCTTTGTAGCCTATTGCACTAAGTATGGCCTACTCCCTAACAGGCAAATGTAAGGGTAGTAGGTCCAACATACCCTCTAAGGCCGCAGTTGGGCAGGTACGCATGGCACCAGTTACTCCTACACACGCAAGCCATTGCAGTTTTTTCAAATTAGCTTAAGCTATCTTTTGTTTTATTTTGGGCCACCAAACGAGTGAGGCGTATGTAACCATGGGTTTTATAATAGATGTGTATGACCACAGAGTCATTTTTGGCTTAAGACCCCAAATTTTGCAAAAAGCCTGCGGCATGTCCATGTTGCCACTGTAGCCTTATCTAGTACTCTTTTTAAATGAGAGTTCCAGGTTAGTCTGTTATCTAAGGTATTACCTAGATATTTGACCTCCTTTGAGAATTCGATTACTGTTCCCTCAAGAGATGGTGCTTGTAAATAAACTTCCTTTTTCTCGTGAAGGGAACAACTATTGTTTTACCAGGATTAGCTCGAAGTCCCGTTATTTGGTTATTTAGGGCATTCTGCAGTAGATCAGAGATTATCTGATCATGTTTGCCCCTAATTGTAATGACCAGGTCATCCGCATATCCGTGATTGTCATAGCCGGAGTTGGTTAGCTTCTGTAGGAGATCATCTATAACCAGCGACCATAGTAGAGGGGACAGAGCCCCACCTTGGGGACATCCCTTGGCAGCTCCTAATATGGTTGTCTAACACGCTATCTATTGTTTTGAGGAGAAAAGAAGTTAGACTGATCGGACGGTAGGATTCGGGTAATGCAGGTAAACGCCCCCCCCCCCCTTTAGGTATAAATGCTACCTTCACTTCCCTCCACGTCCTTGGTATATATCCTATCTAAATTAGATTAATCCACAGTTTTCTAAGTTCTAGGGAGCTTGAAAATCACAAATCCCCCCTCAAGGCAGACTAAGCTGGAGTTCCGCAAAGCTCCATATTAGGCACAATACTATCCAATCTGTACACCTCGGACCAACCCCCAACCAAAATGGCATGATACTTCCATATGTAGATGACCAGATCAAAATAAATATTCAGAACTCTGATTCATCTGCATTCGGAAACCCCACACGGGTTGAAACTTCCAATCCAAATAGGCTAAGCAAATAGAAGCACGCTAATATGGGGGAGTAATTAAACACGTAATGGCAAGTAGTGAAAATTTCAATACATTGCTCCGTTTCAATCGGCATGATGAAACAGTCATTAACAAAGCTAACCATGACTACATACTACTCAGCCCTAAAATCCATGTCTGATTTTGATTTTAAAAAAGCAAATCAAAATCAAAAATAAGAATTAGAGAACGATTTCCGTTTCACAAAATTGTTAATACCACATTATCGGAAAGGGAAGTCCTTGGAATGGGTAATGGCTCCTCTATTAGATTATATGACATAATATTCTTTAAAATTTGTATATATAAAGAGTCTCCACCACATATTCCACCCCCATCTGTTATCCAATCTTCTACTTCGATCCATATTTAATATCAACTGCCCAAGTACTTTTCACCTGAATTACAATTTTGTGAAATGCAAATAATTTTTTTTTGAAAACTTAAGCACAGAAAGTTATTTCTAGGACGTTTGAATAAAAAAGATAAATTTAAATAGTTTAGAGCATTTGTGAAGATTCGGTGATAAGAATGATAATGACACAAACAACTCTGATAACTTTTTCTAAATGCTTTTTGGTTTGAAAAATTGTAAAATTCAAAAACTTCTTTAAGACTTACATATGAACATATTTGAATCATATACATATGTATAAGATTTCATTTTGAACTTGGACTTTAACGCTTGATTTTATCTACGATAATGCAAAAACGAAATATTAAACCTGTGTGCGCCCCGTGAAGATTTTCCAAACCGTTCAGGTTCTTTATTTTAATTTGTTATTAATTATAAACTCGTGATATTTATACAATTCTTTATACTAAAAATCTGCAAAATCAAAAAATTCAACTTACTCGACGCAATAAATGTGATGCGTTAGATTCGATCTTGCGAACTTACTGATGCAAGCCCATGGAAATGACCCGATTCATTTGAACTTTTGTGTGTGACGAAAAATGACTGATTTACTTGTAATTATCGAGTCCGGTATGGGACAAGACAAAAAATAAAATAAAATTGCAAAATTTGACAATTCATTTTTGCGCTTTCTTAATGCCAGATTAATGCCGATTTTCAAGTATAATTCCGATTCCCCGATTTTGGCTCTGTTATTTCCGATATTTTACGGCCTCTTCCAATTTTTAGAGATTTTCACTATTCACTTCTAACAATACTTGTTCTTTTTGATTTCAGTAAAGTATTTGATAGTGTTAATCACTCTATTTTACTTTTTAAACTTAAGAATAAGTTTTCTTTCTCCTCATCAGCTTTAGGATTAATTAGTAATTTCCTGTCGATGCGAAATCAAGTCGTTAAAGTGAATAATGCATTTTCTAATGTAAATCTCCTTTATCAAGGGGTTCCTCAAGGTTCTATTCTAGCCTTTAGTTATGAATGATGCAAACTATATAGCAATTAATCAATTTATTGCTTTTAATTAAAACTTTATGTATATACATACCTAACTCTGATATTTTGCTATTACTTTTTCTTTTTTCTCTTTAACTAATTTATATATCCTTTTTTTTTTTTTAATTTTGTTTTTTCTTTTAATGTGTTTTTTTCTCTTTGATTTCTGTTAGTCTAAATTTTTTGTATACTTAATCCTTTACTTTTTTTTTTATTTTTATTTTTTATATTTTTATTTATTAATTAATTAATTTTTTGTTTTTATTCGTACTTATGTATTTATTTATTTATACCGCCATTTATATTTATTTTAGCATTAGTATTTTTTCCCTCTCTTTTTATCTAACAATGATCTATTTCTTCATTATTATTTTATTCATGTTTCCTTAATTACTTGGTTAATCTTTTTTAATTTATCTAAGTATCCAGGCCTAATATAATGTACCAAATTAGAAGTACATAATAAGATTGCAATCTTTGTACTTGGGCAGTAAATAAATTATTATTTATTTATTATTTATAAAAACCCATATTTTATTATGTTAGCTGACACTAAGCTAAGGTATATGAAAATTTGGTAAAAGCGACGAACTAGTTCCTATATACATGCAAAAATATGGATCAGACGCGCGAAACTATGGAAAAATGTGAGTAAAAAACGGACGCAAACATTGCAGCTTTGAACTCGGCTGAGAAGTCTGACGAAATTAGGCAAACCTCGCATTTTTTCCATTGTCACTGTTTGTTTTTGTTCAGTTAATTTCACAATCTTAACCGGGTATTTTTCTAATAGGATCTCCGTTTATTTAGTTGTTCTCTTACGTGATGGATAAATTTATAGTAAGAAAAGTAAGATTAAATGCAGGTATAAAAATATTTACACATCTTGAGAAACTGTTCGATTTTTCTTGAAAAGGAGGACCTTCACTTAGTACCTGTACGACGGCCAGTGCCAGATGATTCAGATTTAGATGAAAATAGGCTAAACTACAACAGACGTATACGTAACTACATTTACTTACGTAAAGCGTAAAATGCATTACAAATAGTAAAAAACTTACTGATAAGATTGAAATAGGGCAACTGGCAATAACAATGTTAATCTAATCTATTTTATAGTTCTGGATACATCCTTAAGTTTTTTTAATTTATATTTTATTGGAATTCTATAAATTATGTTTTAAACAAGTAATTATGTGATTTAATTCTTTCACCGATTTTCATACCCAATTCACGATTTTCTCTACAACATTTTCCCGATTTTTGTATGTTGCCATCTGGCAGCACTGGTTCCAGCTTCAAAATCCGGACGAGGCAGTTGTTTTTTCCCTTCTATTTGTTAATTTAATTTGGAATCGTAAAAAAAAAATTCTCTAAAATTCTTCTATAGCACGTCAATTTTTATTTTACATATATTCTGTACTTTCATTAGTCTGATCACCTACCAAACTTATGTGGCACGTGATCTGTGATCTGGCAACTTTCGTGTGACGTCACTTGAATTCTATTGTAGAAGTAGAAGTGAGTGCAGATTTCAATTTAAAAGTGATACTTACCTAGTTGCAATACTACACGAATTCGTAGACAATAAATTCTCGAATTCTTTGTTATTAATACACATAAAAGTTTGTGTCAAAAGATGCAGGTTGCAATAATTGTAAGTGCTCGTCTCTCAACGAATAACTGCAGCACCTTCAACTTACCTATATTTTCGACATAACTTTTCGTATTAAAAAAAAGGACAATATGTTATAACTTTAAAAACATATTTTATTTTATTTTCTTTTAAGCTGATCCTTCTTCTTGCAAACATTGTTTATTATGTTTTGATTTTGAATTCTGATTCTAAAATACATTTTACATCAAAAAAATGTTTTTATAATTTCATGATCCAAAGAGCAGTCGACTGCCAAAGAAAACAAGCTTTGTATATATCCGTCAAATGGTTCGAGAGCGTATTCTTCCTGGATATTGTTATATCTGTTCAATATAGAATCTAATTTCTTTAATTCCATAATAAATGATTTGTTTGGCTTCTGAAGACCCCCTTCATTGACTACATTTGTCCATGTTAAACCTGTGGTATCTTCTTTATCAGTAAGAATAGCTATGTTTGGTTCAATATAATTTTTTCGGGAACAATGGAATCCATTGGTTGGTCTTCTTCAACAGCAGGACTTTTCAGCAAAGCGTCTATCACTAATAAACGCCGCTGTCTTTTTTCCAAGCGATCACTTCGCTTGTTGTTTTGGTCGATATTGTCTTTATTTGAAGAACTGGCGCAAGGAAGATTTTCGGTGGGAATGGCGTCGGGTTTAAGTTTTTTGCAACTTTTTGGTGAATATTTAAGAAGTTCGTGTTGCAAGTTACGAATATAATTGTTCCGAGTGAAATGCTTTGAGCAAATATAGGCTGTGTGCAAATTTATTTTTTCTTTCCTGTCACATTTACTCTGCCAAACTTTTGCCATTGCCAAATCTTTCGGAAAGCGAATTAGTTTCACAGGCACATTATTAATTTTATTTGTATATTGTTTACTTTTCTTATTATTATTGGTATCACATCCAAGAACTGAACAAACTGCCATACTTATTTATTTAACAAATTTATTTATTTTCAAACACAACACACGCGGTATAAGATATAACTCACAAGCGAAAATGAAGGAAAAAAGCGTAGCTGTCAAACGACAATAATTCAGATGACGTACATGCGCAGAAGATACACAAAATATCACGCGGGAATATATTACCTTTCTATTCTGTATATCTTGGGCCGAAACACAATGTGGCGCGGTAGCTCGTAGCTGGCTCGGTAGCTGGTGCTGTAGCTTGCACTGGCGCACGCCATGTAGCTAACATTGGTTACAATGATGCAGCTTGTAGCCAATGGTACGGACGGTGAAATACCTCATTATTTACTTTTACTTTGATCTATGGAATTTGAAAATATTATTTAATATGGAAGAATTACAAGAAATTAACTTTTTAGAATGTGTAGTGCAATTGTGCTTTTTCACTTAAAAATATTTAAAGACAAAAAACGCAGAAAGTGGTGGGTTAGACCTCTATATCAACAGAGGATGAGTTCGAAAAAACATTTAAATATATAAAGGAGAATGATGACGAACTTTTCAATAAAAATATTAATTTCCAACGACTGTCAGATTTGGCGCGCGCCAAAAATTAAAATTTGGCAAAAATGAGCTACAGCGCCAGCTACACATTGGAACGCCATCATAGACTTTCCATGCTGTCAAATTTTGACAGGTCTGGCTACCGCGCCACATTGTGTTCCGGCCTTAATACGACTACTACGTTCATAGAAATACACTACAAAAAGCTGGCTCACTTCTATATTGCTGACTCTTTCAATCTAAGCACCAAGTACCAACTGAGAGAGAACTGTAAACAACAAATAAATAAGTGCGTCCGTTGAAATAAATGTTTTTAAATTAATTATTTAGGGTTGTTACAATATATTCATTAGATATGCAGCAGAAAAGCTTTTCGTGCTGTGCGCTCATTTTTTCAACTTTCCGCCAATGATTTTTTTCAATATTGGCACCGGCGTCGCACTTTTTTTTACATAAGCAATTGAGCCCACGTGAAAGTGGAAGTGATATGACAAAAATTTGTTACTTTTAGCAGGTCACGTCAATCTCAGATGATTGATGTACATAAGCACCATTTTGTGCTAGATATTTTTATTTTCAAGCAGGGGACGAAAGATCCCAAGCTCAGAGAGGCCAAGGTGTCCCATTGTGCTAACATGCTAAGCCTCTTAATAAGAGACATTAACTTTAGGTGATTTAATCCTGTCAGCTGATCCACAGTTTAAAGGGCAGATCCAAGAGTATCCAGCCTGCTCTAGCCAAAGACCAGACAAGTATACAGAAAAGCTCAACCTCTCCTTTCAGGCAAAATGGACACTCTTCAGGGCCGTCAACAACTCCCATATATATTAGATGAAAGCTTTATACACAAGCTAGTTCGCTATCAGACTATTGTCATGTTACTATCAGATCACTTGCCGCGTCAGTCTATGATGGCGTTGATTCTTCTAGATTGGGGCAATTCAGCCAAATGGTCAGCGACTGTGGTAAGTTTCTTGACTTTGTATTTTCTTCTAATTCCTGTAGTACCATCGTTAAGCGATGCTTGGCTCCCTTGGCTCCTGAGTCTCCTCATCATCTGGCATTTCATATGACTTTTTGTTTCGATCCTGCAGGTGTAATTCAAGTAACTGCTGTTATAACTTAAGAAAAGCTAATCTTTGTTAACTTAACGACTCGTTATTTTTTGCTTGGAATTGGACGAACATTTTGAATGCACGAGACATTTATACCGCTCTACAATGATTCTATGATACCCTTTCTATATGTTTTGTGAGCTGTGTTCCTCTTTTTCGATCCATCAGCTCGTGCGTTTTTCAGCTTTGGAGAGTTCTGTGAGACGTTTAAAAAATAATACTCTTTTTCTAGGTTTAGATTGTTAATGAAGTCTAGAACTATTCTGGAACTTAGTTCCACGCATATTTTGGTGTAGGAAAATCATGTTCGAATAAAGTAATCTCCAGCTGGTCAATGCTTCACAGCTGCAGAGCAGGTGCTCCGAAGTTTTATTAGCATCGTGACAGAACGGCAGGATGAAGTCTCAGCCAAGCCCATCTTGTACAGGTGATACCTTAATATGCAATGGCCTAAGAAGAGCTTTGTAATCATTTTGAGTTTCGTTCTAAGAAGTAGAAGGTCATTTATATTTCGCCTGAGGTGTCTATAAACTCTTTTGCCTGACGAAGTCCTTGTAGCCTTTCCCAATAAACGGATTTCTGATTGTTCTCCAGCTATTTAGGATAGCTCTGAGGTAATATTTTGAATGGAAGCTCTTTTATTCCTCAAGGTGGGATCCGGACTATTTATCTTACTTTATGTCACGCAACCAATTTATTTCTGCTATTGAAGCTTCCTATAACGACTACTTTGATGACTTTGATGGAATCAAGTTGATTTTATGCACTGATCCTGAAAGTTTGATAATTCTAAGCGCAGATGTTACGGTTACCTCTCCATGTTATGTCTTAACGATCTAATCTCTTTTGCGACTATGATATTAATATTAAGAATTTTACCCACTCGACGAGGCTTCCGCTGAGATCCCTTGAATCCCAGGACGTTATGATTGACGAAGCTTACATCTTAAAGCATTTTTCGAATTTGGCTAATAGTTTCTTGAATTGTTCTGATGGCATTCCGGCACAATTTCTGTTTTTAGTCACCTATTTAATTTATCTATTTCTTGTGTTATCTCTTCGAAACCCTGTGATATTTTGAATCATTAACCTTTTGTTATAATTCACGTCGTCTTACTAAGATTTTCAAAGCCTTGGTTTATGATGCCCTCTACTTTCATTGTAAACCCTTTTTGGACTCTTTTCAGCATGGCTTTGCGTATGTCCATCACTACTAATTTAATGAACTTTTGTATTTCCGCAATTGAAGGTGGTTGGCCAATATTCTGAGTTTTTACTGATTTTCGCAATGCTTTCGATAGAATTAATCATATGGTTATCATCTATAAGCTCTCTGTCCTTAGGTTTCCTGTTGTTTTAATCAACTGGATTTGCTCTTATCTGGCAGGCCATACGCAGTGTGTTCTATTTCGATGAAATTGACAATACCTTAGGTGTCCGAGAGGGAAGACATTTAGGACCATAACCATTACTTTTCATCATTTACATCAATTATGTATGACGGTAGCTCCTTAACTCGGCTTGACAAATACAAAGACTTAGGAGTTATGCTCAGTTCTAAAGCTATCTCGTTTTAGGGTTTCATTTAAAAGATGGCCGAAGGAGTTTAATGATCCATATATAACGAAGATTTTAAATTGTACATTTGTTCGTTCTATTCTAGATTACGCTAGTCCTGTCTGGTCTTCTTTCTTTGCGGTTCATATGAATACAATCGAGGCTGTCCACTGTAGACTTTTATGATTTGTCCTTCGTGGTCTACTCTGGACTGATCCTCTCCGATTGCCTCAGCCACTTGATCGACTTAACGTTATTTCTTTGGAGTCTCTCGAAATCAGACACAACAGTTCCAGAATTGTTTTTGCTTTTAAGTGTTTACAAGGCATGATTAATCCTCCTCAATTATTGGGGGCTTTGAATTTAACGATCCCGGTTAACTCCATGAGAAACGATGACTTTGTTTACATTCCTTATCACCATACAAAATATTGTATGCACGAGCCTATCACAGCAATGTCTCATTTTATATGGTCATACTGATTGCATAGACTACCACTTATCTAAATCTCACTTAAAGATTCAACACCGTTAAGGTTACTTTTCTTAATCATTGTAACCTTAGTACCTATGTAATTCTTTTGTGTAGTAGTCAGTACTTGATGAATCTTAATAATAATAACTGAAGCCTAGTCCTCTATCGGCCTAAAAAATGTCTGGAACGAACCGTTTTGCCATTAGAAATTAGAATCAAATTTCTGTATGGTGCCCTTCCTATTTTGCCAATTTCTGTAATTTGGATCTGCTGTTTTTCATAAATGCGAAATCACATACAACAGTTATCGCACGGAAATAGAACGAACTGATGGAAAACACCAAGCTTGCAGGGTTAAAAAATAAAGAGTACTGATCCCAAAATATTTAAGCATTGTACTTAAAATCAAAGGACCCTTATACTTCTGTAACTGCTTTTTTATCAAAATTATTCAAAAATATAGCAAAATCGCTTTTATCGCTGTGCGTTTTTCTAACTGCCCTTGCCATCTTCCATATACTGGAAACCGCATTGAAAACTTATCATTATGCTGCTTATCACTTGAAAAAGAATTTAGCAACAGAAATTTTATTACGGATCTTAAGGAAAGGTAAGTAGGTCTAAAGTCGTCTTTCTTTAATGGATAGAATCAAGCCTCCTGTGTATGCCTGGCTTACAAAAACCACGAAATTTTCACCAGTAGACCTTAAGCTTAAGGACTCATTGAAGATTAGCCTCGTACGAAATCTTCATTTTATTGGCAAAGAATTTAATTGTACGAAACTCGCAACAATTGCGGTGCGATGCATGCGATTTTCCAACAGCCTCGTTAAACCCTTTCAATTATAAATCAACGGCAGATGAATGGCAACGGGCATCAGTTAACCGCAAAAAGCAGTAACGAGAAATTTCATTTTGAGTCATGTACTCAAAGAATTAGCTAAACGAGATCCGCTGGAATTTGATCATTTGTTAGCATCTCAAAGGTGAGATGTTGCGGTCGATTGCCCTGATGCAAGGATGCAAGCCTCGTACACTACTCCAATCTACATAGCCCAGTAAGGGGTCGACACACTATTGAGGCATCGTAAACAAAATGAGTTATGATTTGCGGTTTCGTTGACTCTTGGGAGTTTAAAACAGCTAAGCATGGGCTCCGATTGAGGCACAAAAATACCAGCCAACTACAACAATGTTGCGAATAAATAGCATCAAGCGGTGGCATAGACAATGAAAAGGGCCAAATATGCTTACAACTGCACTTAAATAATGGCAGGACTTTATAATTTGATGAGCAATTTATTAGAGTCTGTTAAATTTCTCATGTTTTTTGTGAGATGTTGTTGCTGTTTTTTTTTTTTTTATTGAATTAGGACTAAAATAAATAATCAGTTTTCGAAACGATTAATATCAAAATCGAACTTCGATTAAAACGAAAATATGGCATCCCTGGTCGAGGCCATTTTAGTGATCAGGTTCAAATCGAGACTGCAAATTCCTAAACTCTCTCCCAAATTTAAATCTTGCAAAAAGTCGTAAAAGGATTTCGAGGGAGATAATCACTCCATAAATGAATAGCTTTAATTAAGCGAAGAACTGGACTGGTGACTCAGTATGAGTGAAACACACAAGTACAAATTAGAGTATCAGGGTTCGAGTCTCAATCACCGGCCGGTACCCTAATATTTTCCCGATTGTTACAATAGAGAGGGGGCTCAACCGAGATGAAGTAGATCTTACAAAAACGTTTAGTCTCAAAAACCAATTCAAAGACGTGAAAAAAATATTAAGGCGGATATGTTAATTTTTAGGATGTCTCAGCATGATCAACACTACTTCAATGAAAAGTGAACTTAACCAGAAAATCGAATAAGGCACTGGCGATTAATTTAGTAGACCACAAAAGGGCAAATGAAGAGTATCAAGGTTCAAAGCAATCGAAATACAGGAGACATTTAAGAATGCAAAACAAGAAACAAAAGTCAAATCTCTTTCGCGGCTGACCAGAAATTTCTACCGATTCTCACATGAACTAGGAAACAAGGCTGATCGGAAATACTTTTATCCAAAGTTGATACTTTAAAGGCCGGATAGTCTCAACGCTGTGATTTAAATAATCTATATAGCTATACGAATAAAAAAAAACTTTATTAAATCAATTAAAATTACAACTAATAAAAAGAGCGACTTAACTACCGACAAATCAAAAATGTACTAACTAAAAGAGATCTTCATTAAAAAGATCTTTACATTGAAATGCTTACTTAGGCAAAAATGGCAAGTGCAGATGAGATTTTCCTAATGAAATTCTATCTGACGAAAAGTAAATACTTGAATAAAGTCACGTACTTAATGAGAATGGCATCGGACAAATAATTATGCTTCCACGTACATACATACATCTTGTCCTCTGCTTACATTTCTCTATATGACTTTTGGGTTGGGGATTCTTGGCATGACATAACATGTGCGCTTCAAAATCTATTGTACTAGGCTTAAGCTAAGTTAAGCAACACATTTTTTTTTATTTGAAACTTCAATAAAATGCAAAGTAGATGACAAAAGGGGCAATAAAAAAGTGAACCAAAGCCGCTTTCTGCAAAGTACTATTGCAATTAAAAAGATTTCGTGGATTCTGGAAAAGTGCTAATCTTTATAAAAAAAAACATATTTTTCTTTACTCCGCTCAGCTTTCAAGAAGCAATTCGATTTTCAGTCGACTTCTAGTTATTCTTATCGTTACACGTTATTCAAAACAATTTAGCAGTTTAAGAGTTTAGTTGCGTGCCGAAGTATACCAAGAAGAAGATTAAGTACTTAGCTTGTTCATAGATTCCATATCCAAATAACTGAGTGTTGGAGCAAATTTTAGTTAGAATGGAAAACAATCGTAATTCAAATTTTTAAAACAAAACATTCAATTGCCTGAAATATTGACAAAGCAATTGAGATACCATCATTCGACAATCCACATGGATCCAATTATTTTTATATTAGTGGAAAGAGTCCATTTTTACCAATGAAGCTCAGTTCACTTCACAGTAGACTCAAGTTATTTTTCAATAAATACAGTACAATCGAGATTTTTAATTGTTGCATTTACCATTCTCCTACAAAATGTTTTCTTTCTGAATTTGCAGCTCTGAATTATCCATTATTATTATTATTATGGTGTCCTTATATTATCCTTTACTTTATTTATCAGTTCACCTAGCTTTGTGTTTAACGTAGTGTGCTCTGAAAATTGGTTAGCTATCAAATCTAGTTTTATTGGTTCACTGACGAACCTTTGTCTCCAGATTGTATCTTTTTTAAAGAAAGTTATTTCATCATTGCTGTCTATGTTTTTTTTTTTTGTTTTTCTTTCGAAGGTTCAATTATTCTTTTATATCTCCTCCATGCTTTATTGTTCTTCTAAATAATTCTTATATCTTTGCCCATTGCTTGAATTGTCTCCAAATAGATATGGCAAAACTAATTCTTTAGTATTTCGCTCTGCTCCTCTGTTTTTTCTGCAAGTAATAATAAAATTTATAGGTAAGTAACTAGGGAGAGCCCGTCTTCGTTCCCCGGCGATAATATCAATACCTAGAAAGTAGGGGGTAGGTTGGGGTGGTTAGAGATAATTAATATCGAACCTATTGGGCTATTCCGTACTCTAGGTTTTATTCTGTGGCTGCGTGTAAGAGTGTGCGTGCATACATTCATATGTGTGGCAGAGTGTGGCTCTCTACGTCGATGCATTCTCATGCAGTACCCAAATATACAGTAAAACACGAAATTTTGGTATGACCACCTAACGAAGGAGTTGCCCGATTGGTCACATTTTTGAGCTTAATTTAAACTTTTTTAAGAAAGTTCCGCATACAAAATTTCAGCCCTTTACGTCGACGCGGTAGTGTCCAAATATATAGCGAAAACCTAAAGTTTTGTATGGAAACACCAAAAAGTGGTTGCCCGAGTTGGTCCATTTTTGATCTTGTGTTTTCTTGTGTTTGCAAGTTTCATGAAAACGCCGTGTACAAAATTTGAGCTTTCCACGTCAACGCGTTCTCGGACAGTTTCCAAATATATAGTGACAAACCAAAGATTTGTATAGCAAGATCAAGAAGAGGTTTCTCGATTCAGACCATTTCTGTAATTTTATTTAATATTGCTATGAAAACACCAAGTACCAAATTTTAGTTGTCAACGTCGACGCCATGCAATGCCAAAATATATAGTTAAAACGAAGTTTTTGTATGGTAACTCTAGGAAGGCGCTGCCCGATTTGTCCCATTTTTGAACTTAAATTTAAATATTTTTAAAAAACGCCGTACACAAAATTTGAGCTCTCTACGTAGACGCGTTCTCAAGCAGTTTCCAAATATATAGTGAAAAACTAAAGTTTTGCATGGCAACACCATTTTTGAACTTGTATTTGTAATTCTCATGAAAACGCCATGCATAAAATTTAAGCTCTCTAGGTCGACGCGCTCTCAGACAATTTCCAAATACATAGTGGAAACCCAAAATTTTGTATGGCAACACTAAGAGGCGATTACCCGGTTTAGCCCATTTTTTAAATTTTATTTACTACTGCTATGAAAACGCCACGTGCCAAATTTCAGCTCGTTACGTGTACTCCTTGTTAGGCAGTGTCCAAATATATACTAAAAAATGTGATATTTGTATGGCAACACTACGAAGGAATTGCCCACTTTAAACCATCTTTGAACTTGTATTTGCAATTTTTATGAAAACGCCGTGTACAAAATGTCAGCTTTACGGGTCGAAGCGTTCTCAAACAGTTTTCTATACCTCAGAAACAGCGCCATCTATCATGTCCAAAACTATCCTATCTTTCAAGCTGGAGCCACAAAATTTCATTGAAATCGGTTGGATTCGGAGATTAGCGTATACAAAAACAATGACACGGGATTTTTATAGGTCTGTTCCCTTACTTCAGGAATTATAATGCATTCGTAGAAAATTTAGATAATCTGTTCCAGTACTCATTCGAACAGTATTTTTTTCCCTTCCGTAATGAAAATTAAGAACTTTGATAATTTCAGGCAGCCCCCAAATAATATATTACAGCTTTGATAGTAATAAAAATAGACTAGATTTCACAAGGATGCGAATTTCCTTCACAAGTTAACTTTAATTAAAAACTACTATATTACTGAGCCAAAGGAGTCACCAAGGGTTGTCCTTGTCCAGAGTAGCTCCTGCTTCCTTAATATTCATCTAACACCTTGCCCACATTAAGTGTAGGTCGATCACTCTTCGTCAGCTGACGTTTAATGTGACCAGAAATAAGTCCATGCGAGAAGAAAACTTAAACGATAAGTTTGAAAAGAACTAGCGCTCACTATCGTAGTTGACTAAATTTTCGAGTTTTCTCAAGAGGCCATGCAAAGTGGCTGGCTCTCAAGGTTTTTCCATTGACGTTACCGGTCAAGATACGATATCAGTGCACATCAACACAGTTGAAGCAGAAAAGGTTAACTTAAAAACATTCAGGTATCCAGCAGTCGCCTGACGCCTTAGTCTGCGACAAGAGCTGTATTATCTCGTACCCTCATAAGAATGAATAGTGATGATATATTTCCTAATCCTTTTTAGACTCGTTCGGGATTGCGTATGAAAAATGAGTGGTATCTGTATGAAATTTATGTAAATTACTGAATTTTTCAACACTTAATGAAGCAAAGAGAAATAAACCCACTCCGTTGGTGGGCTGTTCTCAGGCTTCAGTCTGGAAATGACATCTCTTAACTCAAGGTGGTTGCAAATGAAAAACGATTCTTAAAAAGAAGCAAATTTTCATATCATACAATGAAAAATCCCCAATGATCATGAAGTCAGCTGACTTCCCAGAGGGCCAGTATTAACAAAAACTGCAGGATAACTATCTCAACAGCGTCCTGAAAAAAATTCATTTTGTCGAGCCCAATAGTTGCGCTTTGCAAAATTTTCGGCTCTTTAAAATAGATATCTTCCCATCATACCTATGGTTCCTTCAATGACTCCATCCTGCGGGATAGAATGTTCAAAGTCGTTAAAGGTAATGAGGTACGTGCTCTTAGTGCTCCCAGGCTTTAAAGGGTGCCAAGACATTTTCCTTTAATGTTTTAAAATAGTTTAATGTTTTCAGTAAGCATCATGAAAACTAATAAAACACCAAAAGTGGACTGTAATGTACCAAAAGTGAATAATTGCCTTATCTCTAATTTCCATTGAACACGAATTTGCTACACAAATTTATTCTGAAAACATATATAGTCCTCTCAAATTCATTATTCAATTGAAAAGTTTATTTTTTATCATTCTTTTAACAGGCCGAGATTTTTTTTATTATTATTATAACTTATTTTAATCCGCCACGAAGAGGTGCTTAAACGTGCCGGAAAGATATTTTACTCGATAGTTCAAAACCCAACCAAACTTACAAGTCCAACTACAGCATATTTGAAGAAACAAATTCCTCCATCTGTCTATATGCCACAAGACCGCTCCATAATCTCCCAGTATCCACCCAAAGGATCAAATATGTGGAAAAAAAATTATAGACTTAAAATACATGACTGCAACAACAAATTATCCTTAAAATATGTTTCAATTCAAAAGCTTATTTACAGTTAAAAATTTTAAATCAACTGCTCCTCCTTCTTCGTACTTGCAAAAACACGAAAACTCCATCATTTCAAATAAAATTAAATTTGAGAAAAGCCACCATAATTTAAAGGGCGTATCCGTGATCGCATAATTTCAACTTTAGACTTGCAGTCAGTTGAAATTAATCACGTTAATCCAGCTTATGTTAATTTTAGACTAATTACTTATATACTCAGCTCTATTTAAAGCAATTAGCATCGCTTAATGAAGTGAGATAAATCTCCATTTTCATCCGTCCAACCAAAACTGTCTGGTAATTCTGCGGGGCGCCAAATGATGTTATTTATAAATAACTATACACAGGAAAATTAATTAAGATCTTTTCTAGACCGACTGCATACGTGTTTTAATTCACAAAAAGTTTTTGATCATCATTTATACAATTAACGGGTTGACGATTATTTCAAATTTCAATAAAAAAATAAAAATAAAAAAATAAAAAATTAATCGAGAATATGGCGTTACTAATGCTTTAGTATATATACAAAAACTACTCTCGCGCTACCTGTTGCATTAAAATACACCGAAAACTTTCATTTTGGTCTCCGGCCGGGAAATTGTGTAGATGAGGATTAGCTTATCAAATTGCTTTGCTTTTTCGCCGGATGGGGGGCGCTAGTATCGATTCTCGGAATGTGAATTTCCCGTTATTTATTTACAAATTGTTACCCTCTCGAGAAGAAGATGGCGCTAACATCACTATTTTCCAACAGTTTTTTTTCACTTGCCAGCGATTTTTAAAGGAACCAAACTTCTTGAAACCTATTAATTGTTTTATTATGGGAAATAAATTTTCGAAAAGCCATTGTACAATTGACGGCAAAGAATCAGGTTGGTTAAAGTTTTCATTGATTGAATTTACTTTTCTCTGTACATACAAGTTCATAACATATAAATGTTAAGGAACCACCTAGCCTACCCAACCAAACCACCCACTTACGTACCTACCTACTTAACTACCTACGTGCTTAAAAAATGATGAAGACAATTTTTAATTGATTTTCTTTTTTTCTTTAGATAATTGACGCAAAAGATGAGTCTTTCTGGGAGCAATTCTGGGCTGATCATTCAACAGGATCACAAGATGTCTTATTCCAATTGCAGCTTTTTAGGGTTCCGTAGGTCTCTTAACTAGCTGTAGCTGTTAGTTATCGAATAAATTTTATATGAATTTTAGATAGAATTTATATACCTCATATAGGCCTGATACTACACAGTGTTACAACTGAGTATGAATTCACTTGGTTCAGTTTTTATAGTAAACTCTAAAAATATAACCTAACATTTTATATAATTACTATATGGAAAGCCCTTTAGCTATCCCTTTCCGTATATAATCAATTTAAATAGAGAGTTCAAAACTATTCTGCAACTTAGCTGTGCAGTTCATTTCTAAGCCAACCGCTCTAGGGTGCGCCTCGTGCTTCGATAATTAAAATCATCTGTTGGCCTGTTGGTAGTCAATAAGTTTAGTTGTATTAAAAATGTTTTCGGGAATATATTTGAAAATTCCGGGTGGACAAAACAAAAAAATTATTCAAGTTTTCTCAGAATCTTCCCGGACCTTTCGTATGAAAATTTTGTTTCTGCAGAAAAAAATGACTTATTTTTTTCAACAAATTTAATTATTATACCCTAGATGAAATCTGTAGGATATTCTGAGTTTGTCATTCCATTTGTAACGCACAGAAATAATGATGGTAGAGCGAAACGGATTGATTTTTGCATGTCCGTCTGTCCATCCGTCCATCCGTCTGTGTGCACGATAGCTCGAGAACGCGTTCACATAGAGCGCTGAAATTTTTATCCACGGACTTAAAAGAAAATTAAAATTAAGTTCGAAAATGAGACCAATCGGGCAACTCCTTCGTGGAGTTGCCATACAAAAATTCTCTTTTCCCTATATATTTGGACACTGCCTGAGAATATGTCGACAGAAAGCTGAAATTCAAAAATAGATTAAATCGGGCAACCGCTTCTTATGTTGCCAATATAAAGATTTAAGTTTTTTACGCGTATTGTGAAAACTACCAGACCTAGAAATTTTATTGTACTTAAAACTTCTTTTTCTGTCCGACGAACCGTTCTAGAAATATATGCGAAAAACCTTTTAAAAAACCAAAATTACACAGATGGGTGATCATACGAAATTCATTCATCTAGGGATCATAAGAATTGGTCTTAGACCAATTCTAGCTTTTTTAATTATTTTGAACTAACTTCCAAATAAACATTTTCTGGTAATTTATACATACATATAATATGAATTGATACTATTTAATTAATTTCTGTTATGACTTCGATCTCTTCTATTTTGAAAAGCCCTCTTTGTCAGCAGGCGCGGATCTAGCATTGAAATTAGGGGGGGGTCATCTTACCAAATTACATCTGTCGAGCAAAAAAAAAACAAACAAAAAAAAACATCCAACGCCAACGCCGTAAGTCGGTATGCATAGCCACCGCAGTACTTACTGCAGTACTTGGAACTAGGAAATCCGCATTAAGCGGTGTGGATTATGTGTCATTTGTTAGTATACTTTTTTTTTCAAACACTAATTTTTTTAATAGAATAGGGTGCAAACTGCAGGAGTCATTCAAGCCAAACTGTTCTCAGTTTTCCACACTGGCATATATAATATGGACTGCTCGATATGCTATTTCTTCCGGGTATTTTTGTGTCAAAAATGGTTCATACGTCGGTGCCAACATTGAAAAATCCATTGGCGGAAAGTTGAAAAGTGAAACCTCTCGAATTTCTATTAACCCAAATAATTAATTTAAAAACATTTATTTCGACAAACCCACTTATTTATTTATTGTTTACAGCCCTTTCTTAGTTCGCACGTTACATAGAAAAGTGACCCAACTCAAAAAATGCAACTTTTCAGGAGAGCGAAAGAACGAAACACTGTACATATAATTAATTCTAGCTTAACGTAGTAATTGTTTGCTAAAAATAGTCTGAACTTTTAAATTTGTTAGTAAATTTATTGCTGAATATTTATATAAAAGAATTTTTAAGTTTTTGTTACGGCAGTTGCCGAGATTAGCTGTTGATCCCGCATGCGCTTAAGTTGTGTCGCTTTTCTTTGTTGCGAATAAATATTTTTAGAAGTTTTTTTTAAATGGCACAACTCAAAATACGATTTTTAAGAATTAAATTCCGTACTTTGAACTTTGTGGAAAAATGTCATAACTCATAATAAAATTTGTAAGAAATAAATGCTGTTTTGTGGAAAAGTGACACAATTTAAAATAATACTCTTAAAATGTCGAAAACATATTTACGTTTGTTATGAAGATCGTCACAACTCAAAAAGTGACACTGACACACTGTTCTATGAAGAATATCTCTGTTCTTAAGTAACAGAAAAGTGACACTATCGCTATCTAGCGGCAAAAACAATCAGATAGAAATATGCCAATTTCATGGTGTAATTAACTCAAAAACGACAAATTTTCAGTTAGGTCACATTTCTATGTGACTTGCGAATTAGTAGTTAGTGCTTAGATCGAAAGAGAACGCTATATAGAAATGAGCCCACTTTCTGCAGTGTATTTCTATGGACGTAGTCAGTCCATATTTTAAATGTCAGTGGTTTTACATAAGAACGCTGCAACTATTTTAGAATGTTAGGAGTTTTATATGCCAAAATTACCTAAAAAGGTGAAGAAATTGCCATCAGCAATTGATTCAAATTCCTCACTTAAAAACAAAAAGTATTTCCCATAGAACGACTTGGGACAAATAAAAGCTTTCAATTTCAATAGAAAAAAGCCCCACGACAAATCTTACCTTCAGTAAGATTTGTCGAAAATAAAAATACGATATGTATGTACATATATACCTACATACATATCGGGCGCATAAAATTTACTCGGTGAAGATTTAAACGATCAAGTCTTCCCCAAAAAGCCTCCTTTCAGCAAATTGTCGCGAGCGGCATACATTGTGGATGCAGCAATGTATGCACAATAGCAAGACGATGGTTTGATATTTATGAAAATATCAAATTTCATTTCAACCATCGTCCGCCGCGATAGGCTGAACACTAATTGTAAACAGGTAAAGAAAATAGAAGTTGCGATAAGAAAAAAAAAATAAACGTTTTGTGAAAAACCATAAGAGGAAGTTTGTGAACAAAGCAAAAGTAAAAAAAAATATATATAAATAAAATAAAAGTGTGCGAGTTGTCTTAATCATAGCTTCCTGAAACGGCGTAGAGTGATTGCCTTCGACTAAGGTAAGCCCCAAAATATAACAGGAGTTAGGACTAAGTTAAGTTAGGGCTCTGATGTGGTAGCGAGGGAGTCTGTTTCGTGGCTTGGGAAGTGTTTCTCTGAGGTCCGAAACCCAAATTCCGAGAAAAACCTATACACATACATCATATGCATACAATAGCATTCATTGAAATAAATTTTTATTTTTTTAAGTTTTGAAATAAAAATTTTTTTTTAAGTTGAATTATATAAATAAAAAAAGTATAAAATAAAAAATATGTTTTTTCAAATAACTCAATTAATTAAATATTTTTTCTTCAAATTTAGGGGGGTCATGACCCCCACGACCCCCCCCCCTGGATCCGCCACTATTTGTCAGCCCAATGGAGAAAATATAAAAAACTCTGGAAAATCAATTTTATATACCGAACCCTTATGAGAAAATGATTAGTTTTCATTTTCTTAGTAAAAATTTGGTTCGTCATATTCATTTCCTATCATGCTTTTGAAGCCTGGGATCCCCTCTCAATTTTGAATATGCTGAAATTACTTTCTCCTCTAGCAAATGGGAAGAAAAAGCTAAGCCATGTTACAGACGAAGAAGCAGTTAATTTAATAGTTATACTAAAAGAGGTAAAGAAGAAAACAAGTTAGTCTATATACTATACACATATTTCAATATCATATATTTTAATTCCAAGCTGCGCAAACTACAGAAGAACTTTTGAAGTGATCCGAAAAAAAACTTCCTTTTATTATCGTCGTTGGCAACTGTACGTGAAATGTTTTTAAATGTAGGTATACTAAAGTTTTTTATTTTTTCTATGAAACTATGTACAAATATATTATTATTTTGGCAGGATCAAATGTGAATTCGACATTAGTTATGTGATGGCACAAGGAGCAAAGAATTTGCAAATTGTTTTCCAGATTGCCAAATCAACGCAATGGGCGGCTCTATTAATTCTGTTCCTCTCAGCACTATCAGAGTTTTATTACGTCGGCAGAGGCACAACGTCAGAGGAGCACGTCGTGAAGCACGTTGTCGGACCGCAATACAGAAATTGGTGGAAAAATTCGAGCTGTCGGGACAAGTTAGTGATGTGAAGAATAAAACGAGTGCACGTCGCTCAAGAACAGCGGAGAATATTGCTGCTGTAGCCGAAAGTGTTGAAGAAAACCCAGGTTTGTCCATTCCTCGTCGTTCTTTGGAATTAGGCATTCCACAAACGTCATTACACCGTATTTTGCATAAAGATTTGGGTCTTAAGGCTTATAAAGTTCAGTTAACACAAGAACTGAAGCCGGCCGATCATCAACAACGTCGAGTCTCTGCTGATTGGGTCCTTGAAATGCATGAAAATGATCCGGAATTCCATCAAAAACTTATCTTGAGTGATGAGGACCATTTCCACCTCGATGGCTTCGTCAACAAGCAAAATTGTCGCATCTGGGGCTCGGAAAACCCAAGAGTTATTGTTTAAAGGCCTCTCTATCCTCAACGTGTGACTGTTTGGTGCGGTTTATGGTCCCGCGGGGTCATTGGACCTTACTTTTTTGAAAATGAGGCTGGAGCAACAGTTACGGTGAATGGATTGCGCTATCGACAGATGATTAATGATTTTTTATGGCCGGAATTGTATGGTATTGATCTGGACAACGTTTACTTTCAACAAGACGGCGCTACGTGCCATACAAGCAACGAAACCATTGATCTTTTACGGGAAAAGTTTCCGGACCGTGTTATCTCTCGAAGAGGTGATCACAATTGGCCACCGAGATCTTGTGACTTAACACCTTGCGACTTCTTCCTTTGGGGCCACGTGAAAGAGAAGGTCTACGCTAACAGCCCAGCGTCGATTCAAGACCTCAAAGATGGAATTCGTGAGGCTATCGAGGACATAGGGCGGCCACTTTTCGATTTGGTTATGGAAAATTTAATGAAAAGGATATGGTCCTGTAAGCGTGGTCGTGGTGGTCATTCAAGTAGTCTCAGCCTTTACCAATGATAAAATTTCTATGGAAAGGTCACAATTTCCTTGAACTTGATAATAGGCTTTAAGATTCACTTGGCATTTGAATCCGAAAAATTGCTCCGCTTTCGAAATATGACTTTTTCAAAATGACTTCATTGTAAAATCACAAATTTTTTAACTCTCAGCGGGAGATAGGGCATTATTGGAGGAAACAATAAAATATGGGTGAGCTATTTTTGTTTTCCATACTCACTCAGTTTCATCTCAATCGGAGAAGGTCAGGTCAGAAATTGGCCCAAAGTGATCGTTTTGGTGTGGAATGGAAGTTAAAATGTCCTTTGGTCGAAGTGGTTACATGATTTATTTATGAATACAATAATCAACAGTAAATGCACATGAAAAGTAAATTCACATGCATCGATAAGGCATAATGGACTCATTTGTCTGAGCGTGTATATGCACCAGGAGCGTAAAATAGCTAGCTCAGCCGAGCTTTTCAAACTTTTTTTTAGTTTACCTGTCACATTGAAAAGCTATGTAGATCAGAGTACAGACAGCATACAAGTACATAAGAAAATCTCCATATAAGCCCACATTACTTTCTCAAAGCTCTTTAACTTTATATTCAACCAAAGAAAGCTATCAGCACGTAATAATATGGAGCTTTCTACTAGGGGGCCATCAGATCGTTTTAATTCGGACCGCTTCTTTTTCAGGGTTTCATATCAGTAGATGTAAGTTGCCTCCGCGCAGAGTGAGTTAACTCAAATTTATGAGCTAGATCGGTAACTAGATACTTCTATCGATTGGTACAACAGAACTAGATAAGTTTAGAGTTATCTGACTGATATAACATAAGATAGCTTACTTTTTAATTAGCTCACCAGTTTGAACTACATAGCTCACCAGTTTGAACTAGCTCACCAGTTCGAGTTAGCTCACCAGTTTAAGCTAGCTCAGCAGTTAGACTTAGCTCACTTTGAACCAGCTCACTAAGGCAATGTGTGCAGCAATTCTTTTTTTTTCAAGAGCACATACTGTGGGAAGGGGCTTAGTAACCAACAAAAAGTTTTTATTGTGTTTGGGCATCTAATAAAAACATTGAATGATTTTATTTGCAATTTAAATTAGCTCAGTTTTCAGCTATAGCTCAACAATCTTGTCTTTCTGGATAATTTGACTTTGCTAAGCAAGCTTTTTAGTTTCACTCACCAGTTCGAGCTAGCTCACTAATGAACTAGCTAAGTTGGAATTGGAGCTAGCTCATCAAATTTTAACTAGTTCAACAAGAAAATGAGCTGAGCTAATAGCTCAAACTCTGAGCTTTTACATTCCTCATATGGGCCCGTAGACCATAATGAGTATATTTGTCTGAGCACTTATGCGCCCATAATTAGTACTCAAAGGGTTAATATTATGCGCGGTATGAACATTACTAAATCGAATCAGCAGCAGATTTTACGTTTAACTTCAGCTCATTTCTCTAATTATTCTTCAAAAACCGTTGCCCAAATTATTAATAAAACCAAACAGCAAGCATACTTGTGTGTATTTGATTACAAGTGAAGTCAAAAAAGAATTCTTTTGCCGATTATCACAAAAGGTCGGATATGCTTTCCCAACGGATAAATTTTGCTAATAATATTAATCTCTGTTAAGCTTTTTTCTTCTATGAGGACATTACTCAAATGCCCTTGATAAGCTGATCGTCGCCTGTGCATTGGCCTGGTTCATGACCAGCTATGATATCACGCACAGATCATAAATAATTGTTTACATTTATTATCATCATGCTGTAATCACCACTATTGTCGTGGAAGCCATTAAACAACACAACAGAGAGCTCATGTTGATAATTCGCCAAAACTCGACGTTCACAGAATTTTATTACGCCAACAATGATCATCATTAATTTCCCCTCTTTCAACTCAACTCAAACTCAATCTCCTGCTCTCACACATTTGATTAAAAGCTGTACATACACATTATATTACACAATAGGAATGGGCAGGTGGGGCCGTACACACTTATACCTACAAGCTACCAAGAAAAATTGAGAATGAATGAGAATTCTGTTCTATTTTTTGGAATTGGATTGGAATTTCGTCTGGATTTCTATCTACCACTCTACCGGACTCACTTCTCTGTCTCATTCCGTTGGCACTGTGACTGTAGTAATCGTGTTGGTGCCGTTCGTATCGCACTCGTCAGTGTCACAATTCGCAGAAAATTCGGTTGAATATAATTTTGGCGGTTCTCAATTGACAATTATTTTTTACAGTTAGCTTTTTTAAGTGCAAGTGTTTTCACGGGAGTTTTTCTTTTAAAGTAAGTATAAAATAACGTGTGAAAGTAGGGAAAAGAATGTGTTTTGCCTGTAACCTTTAGCGTGTAATGTATAACACTTCGAAGGTGAATTCAAAGTCACGGAAGATAAGCGACGGAAGTTTTCGTACTTCCCAAAAGGTCGGTCGCAACCGCAAGTGAGTTTTTCGTTGAGGGGAACGTAGAAAACGGCCACAAATTACATCACCACCAGACGATGAATCAATTTTTTTAAAAGCACAGATGTTCAAAGTCAATGAGGTGTTTCGTTTGATGAATTCAAGACAAATAGTAGGTACCTACGCGTTGGGGTTTTTGGTGTTTATTGGAATTACATTGTGCTCTCACGCGCTGTCATAGCAATTAATATATAAATGGCTGCGAAATAATAATTTGTGTTTACGGTATAAATAATTTCCACCGAACACTTTTAATTAAAATAAAAGACATTCCATGTGCTTTGTGTAAAACTTCTTCCGCAGGGCAGCGGAGCTATATTCGAATAGCTCTGGATAGTTTATTCTCGTTTCAGAAAAAAAACCTTATATTAAAAGAGAAATATTCATAAGAAACGGACGGAAGTTCTTACGAAATTGATATTGGAGAAAAACCAGCCGGCCGGCACATAATTGAATGCATATGCGATAAAGTAACGTACAATTGTACAGCTCTGGCTCCATGCATATACGTTCCGTCGCTTCCAATACCTATGCGTGACGATGTATTAGTTACGGCACGTTACGTACGGTGTTGCTCTAAGCCCCGTTTATTAAACAAGCATTGAAATGCATTTTAGAAATCGCTGCTACTCAACACGCTCATATTACTGCTTCCATCGATATCTAAATCACTGACTTGGCTAAATATATTGTTCTGCGAACTGATAGCACTTTCTACGAATTATTATTTATATTATTATTTTATAACTAATCATCTACTCGTAGTTACATTCTTCTATCTGCGCTTGCAATGCTCTTGAATTCGGACTGCGACAAAACGTAAAATTTTATGGTGAATTCTTTTTAATAAAACTGAACAAGAAGCTGGCAGATCTACAGCGAACTTAGCCCTGTCCCGAACAGGGACAAACTGAAAAGGATGAAATGCAAGAAAGTAGACTACCCGAAAATGTTTAATAAAAAAACACGTAAAAAAGCTAGGATTGGTCTAAGACCAATTCATATGATAAGCTAGATCGATGCCCGTATGAAATTTTGTGTGGTCGCCCATCTGTGTTTTGAAGTGGTCTTTCGCATTCGTTGGACAGAAAATATGATTATAACCAATTTTATAGGATTTCGTATTCTAAAAAAATTTTTAATATAAAAACGTCTAGAACTCATCGTTTTCACAATATATGTAAAAAGCCTAAATTTTTTTATGGCAACACCAAGAAGGGGTTGCTCGATTTACTCCATTTTTGAAATTTTAGAGTCTATTACTATTAAAATACTATGTAAAATTTCAGCTCTCTATGTAGACGCGCTCTCAGGCAGTGTCCAAATATATAGTCGAAAACGACATTTTTGTATGGCAACCCCACGAAGGAGTTGCCCAATTTGCCTCATTTTTAATTTTACTTTTTTTTTAAGTCTGTATACAGCTCTCTATGTGAACGCGCTCTTGAGCTATCGTGCGCACAGACGAATGGACGGACGGACGACAGGCAAACATGCAAAAATCAAAATAACTTTTAATTTTATGCGTGGATGTCCAATCGATTTTGCTCTACCATCATTATTTCTGTGCGTTACAAACGGAGTGACCAACTTAGTATACCCTATAGATTTCATCTAGGGTGTAATAAACCACTTTAATAAAATATCCACACTTTGATTACAAATAATTTTGATTTGACGTTTAGTTCCGAACCGTAACCACAAATTTTCATGGGACAAGCATTGAATAAATAACTAGTTATTTATTCAATGAGGACACTGACATGTATATAAATGGACTGACTGATCTCCTCTTTCATGTGGCACCAGTTTTGATTTCAAAAAGTATGCTCTCACTGGCGCTGCATGTCAGTGGGATTTTCAGAATTTACCACAAAAGTATTTGGGACTATTTGTATTGTTAAATTTTAATTATAAGGCGAAGGAAGTGTTTATTACAAGGCTGTTTTGGTTGGAAATACCGCTGAATCAATACAGTGCAGTGGGAAAGTATGCTCTCACGGAAAGAGACAGGAACATGAAAGTGGTGCCATTTGCTTTCATGCAATTTTGGTTCAACAAGCAGTCCATTTATATACATGTCAGTGAATGAGGACAAGAAAGCGCAGATACTGAACATACGAGCCTCGTGAATACACATACGTTCGGCACAAGTTTTGTGTCAGTGTTGTGAAGAAACTACTTTAAGTTTAGGAACCGAACGAGTTACGGCTCAGTTCAGGTGAAAATAATTCACTATAACCACAGATAAGTAATACCCAGATATTGAAGCTTGCTGGCCTGTAGGCTGATATATACATCATGGCTGGCTCATGCGAAGCAGATTTTTAACATTGGTTTTCAAATCTGGGTATTACTTATCTGTGCTATAACCAAATTCTAAATATTTGTTTTTTCTCCTGTAATAGGAAAGCCTGTCAGCCCAACATTTTTAATATACTGAAAAGTTCTTCGGAATGTAAGAAGCAATGGAAAAAACAACTTTTCGAGATATTCTAAATGTGCTGTAACACCCGAAGGCTATTATGGATAGATGATGATTAGACAAGCCTAAAATTGTATAGATAGAGGAGGACAAATCCAAACCGTTTCCGAGATGACAGAGCAGCTTAAAGATATTTGGATAAGTTTTTATAGATCACGCTGTAACGTTAAATTAATGATTTAAAATTTTTTAGATAGATAATTGTTTTGAAAGAAAGAAAGTGCAAAAAACACAGATCAACTTTTAGGCTTCTTAAATCCAATATGGAAAATTGGTGTTGATGACGTGTTTTCTTTTTTGATAAAAATAGTATTTTTTTCCCCATACGGAAATCGAACTCACAATTTTTAGAATCGGTCCTAGATAAAAAATTGGTAAATAAAAAAAATGAATTAAAATTCCGAAATTATGATTTAGTTGAGTTCAATACGGGGAAGAGGAGGCGATTATCAATCTATCAAATTTTAAATCAACATCATAGGGTGCAAATTTCAGCAGTTACATTACAGTCCCGTTATCTCGGAAACTGCTAGGATTACCGCTGCACCATCCATACAGTTTTACCTATCCATAGCCATCGGGTGCAAGGCCACACACGGAACATCCTGTATAGTCAACGCTTCTTGATTTGAAAACATGCTCGTTTAGACGTTGTTTCTCGTATTTCTTTGAAGAATGGTAAAAATTGTTATAATCAATTTCATAGCATTTACATTTAGAAGGACTGAAGGATTGAAAACATCGGAGGATGGCAATTTTCTTAGGATATGGTACATTGCACCTGAAACTGTAATACCCAAATTTTGAGGTCTCTGTGAAGCCATGTCCTTCCCAATATACTACGGCTAAGTTCAAAAGAGCCATTTTTTTGTCAAATATTTTTACAATTTGTTTTCTTTGCAAAGAGAACACATAAAAGGCTCGTTATCCACATATAGTTGCTCAGTCGATCAGTCAACCCTGAACGTTTGAAAGTATTAAAAAAATCTGCGTGAGTCGAATAGTGGCATTTACATATAATGTACTGAATTTATAAAAAAAGGAGAGTGATATTACTACTTCACTTAATTCCGTCAGAATATTTAGACTATTAGAAGTCTAAACATTAAATTGGCATATTAGAGAGCGAAACACCACGGCCCCTCACACTGATTTTGTCAGTGGTAAACCTACACTGATCAAGATAATACTTGTACGGAAAAAATAGATAGAATCTTTTTTTATAGAGAATTTAGTTTTCTTCGTTTTAGTAGATACTGCCATATTTTTATCGTAGGATTCACGTATGCCGAGTAATTTCGAAAAAAAAACACACCTTTTGGCAGTCATTTTGAAAGCTTCCGCACGACCAACCGTTGGTGACTTTTAGTATGTTATTTCCTATGTTAAAATGAGGCTATATATCAAATTGGAGATTGGTGGAATTTAATTGGAAATAGCACCTACATATATATTGTCTAAAATGCGTGGGCTAAAAAGTTAGATGTGAATTTTATTACTGAGTGAAAGGAGTAAATGTAAAACACAGATTTAATGATTATAGTGATTTAAAAATTAAAAGTGAAATTTGAATTATTACAGGTGATTCAAAAAATAAAATTTGAATGATGATGCTTAAAAGCAGTAATTACTATTATTGCTTTGATTGTAATATGGTTACGGTCCCTGATTTAGGCTTTTCGGAATTGGGATATGAAAATTGTTTTATGAAAGAGGCGAGTCTGTTTACACCGATTACCGAGCTACTGTTCCTCACTTTTCTGAAAACCTGATAGGTATAGTTGTGTAACCGGTACCACGCAAAATTACTTTATAATTTCCATTCTTTGGCAATTCAGTACAAAACAATCCTTTATTTAATAAAAATATATATAAACATGATCTAACATATCTATATGCTTTTCCAGTCAACTTTGCCAGACGTTCCAGCTGGAGTGGAAGATAACACACTAATTTGGTTTCTGTAATAGGCAAGACAAAACTTTTTTTTTTATTAATATTGTCCGTCATTTACCGATAAGAATTATATGTTCACTCATTTTTTTGTTATCATCAGCTGTTATGCATCCCACGACACAATTTCGAGTTTAATGAAGCCTTTCGTTTTCATTGTTAGTGAAGATGTTTCTTTTCTTGCTATTAAATGCGATGCTCTTGTAATAAACTTTAGTTTCTGTTCTCAACATACACCGACTAGTATTTTCATTTTTATGTTAACATTGAACAATTTCTTGCTGAAAAATAGCTATTTCAAGGATATATGTATTGTATTCATGCATTCAAAATCAAAAATCATACAGTTTTCTTTGAAATGGATATTACGCTAAGAAATATTACCTCATTTACGTCATAACATCTCATTTTGATACTAATCCTCTGCGTTGATTGCTTTTATTAAAAAGTAATTTTCACTAATGTTTTTAAAAGGATTAAACAGAGACTCCACATCACGTATTATGAAATTTCGCTATCAACTTTTTCTTGGATCAAGTATTTTATGATATGAAAATCTAACGACTAAAAATTTAACATATTTTTGGTTTACCTGGTGATACTATCTGCATATGGTTCACTTGTCTTCCCGAACAACCATTAATTACCAAGTGCTGGTATATTTTTAACACGCATCCTCATTTTGCCAATGATATTTCAATCTTATTGCAATCTTATTGTAGAGATAATTAATGCCCTAATTAAAAGCAAATGTGAGACTCTCTGAGCATCCATACAATTGATTCATTCCGTTGGATATTTTTATCATAGCTCAGTAACGCTTTTAATCACATTTTCAAACATTTTCTGAATTGCCCAATTATCACTAAGGGGGTGGAAAGGACTCTACTTCTATTGTAATTGTATTGTATCCGAGGCTTTTGACTAGGAATAGTAAAATATACCTCAAAATCAAGGTTAACTAGTGTAAAAAAAATTTGATCACATCATCTTGACAATCCCCTCCTCCCACTCAACATCTACCCTAACCTATCCTTACACACCCAGACAATCTCCCCCTTAACCAGTAGCCTGCAGCTCCGCTCCCTTCTCTTTCTGAAAATTCTACTAAGAGATCCAAGCTCTTTGGTCTTGTGCAGATAAAACACGTGTAGATGAACTTAAGTAAACTTAGACGTATGTATATTTAGAAGCCTCAGAAGATACCTGTTCTAATCTATATACATCTCAGTTTCATCCCTCCTCAGCGTGCGGAAATATTCAAATATTGTTTTATACTAGATTGGTTACATTCTCGCATGTGTTTTGCTTTACTAGGTTAAAGTAGCGGACATCCGATAACCTGTTATCCTTATGTAGACCCCTTATTAAGGGCCATTGCGATACCATCAAGGTATATAGAAGACAAGGTATTCTCATTAAAAATTTTGTACTAGAACTGTGACGTGTTTCGTCCTATAACGTATATACATTTCTATTGAAAAGACAGAGAGATGAGATAGAATATTGTGTTCTCTGTACCGTACTTTCCTATACATTCGGTCACAAATGGCTGAACGTGGTTCGTAATGCGAATACCTTGTATCTCTGTACCGTGCGATACCATATACGTTTATGGCACTACCGAAACCAAATGTGAAACTCTTCAAACTTTGGTTCATCTTTTTTCATAAGTGATCCTTTTGAAAGCCTTCCACTTCCAATATCACAAGTAAAGATATGCAGACTTTTTTTTTTATTTTCGTATTTTTTTACTGTGTGCGATTACAATCGAGTTGGGCGAATTGTTTTGGACGGTCTTCCGATATTGTTCAATCTATAAAATAGATTCAAATTTATTTATGAGTCGCCCGAGAATAGTTCATTTTTGAATTCACTAACGAAACTCACTCGATTCTTCTCGTGTTATTTTTCTTTGAATTTGCATGCTTAGGTATTATTTAACTTCGACGGATATGCTGCTCCTTCAGTAAAATCTTTTACCTAAGTCTGATATGACAGGGTTTAACTTTTTTATTCGTTTTGTAATTAGGGGTCCTCTCTTTGTGAAGCCTTTCGTAGACGGGCTCTGCTGTAAATCTGCTGTAAATAGCTTTTACCATTCCACTTCATTTACTTCGCACTGATATAGAGCACACCTTTTTATGTACAACCATTTTTAAATGACATTACTGAATCTGGTTTGCCATCACTTGAATCGAAATATGAGTGCTCTAAAGACTTGAATAGAATACACTTGCTGAACAGCTGTGCTAACACTCAACAGCTGTTTCAGAGCCAACAAAATTTATCACAGCTGTGATATGTGAAATTTGTAAGCATTCGCGCTGCAAAGAAAGATTGTTATGAATTTGTTGGAATATTATTTCATAGAGAGTACCCATTTGAGTACTAAATTTAAATTTTTTACTAATTATCTAAAAACAATGCATTTCTCTATTTTTATTTACTTATTTCATAGGTCCGATACTGAACATATAAATTTTTATGCAGGTAAAGCAACTGTTTTTCCAAGCACTATAGGTATTTTTGTTGTCATGCGATAGGTGTTTGAAATAAAGGAGAAAAAAACATATGACTAGAAAGAGCAAGCACTGCCTGGCATTGGCATCTGGCCACAATTTAAAATGAACTTGCCTACTATTCTCTACAGGCATGCGTATTTGAAACTATCTATCAACAAACGTCAGAATGTGCAAATATTTTTAGCACCGAGCAGCCACCGAAATCGAACTACAAATTTAGTGATTTTTATTTTCAGTTTTAATAAAAATATCAACCAGCTCTGTCAGCTCTTAAAACCGCATTAGTTATGTTCAATTATGTTTGAATTAACGAAGTTTGTCAGTAACGCATGAAAATTTTATCAAGAAATTCTATAAAATTCTAGTGGCGCATCTCTTTTGAATTGGCTTTGTTGTAAATTGCTAAAAGATTCAAAATATCTTTCGACTTCCTCAGGCAGAATCACGATTTATAAAAAAAAAATCGAGTTTCACTCTTTTTAGTCTTTACTGGCTTATGTGAGGGGTGAGGTGCCTATCGCAACGATTGTGAATTGTTGTGATAAAAAAGAGTTTGACGAAATTTTCCTAGAGAGATTTAAATACTGCGCAGGTCAGAAATCTTCCTCAAAAAGCTCTATGCTAATGTAACTTCCATACACACACCCACTCATTTCTAAAATAAACCATGAAATAAGGAAATTGGAAACTTTTTCTCCCAAGTATATCTGAAATTCTAAACTATAAAAAAAAAACTTTACTTGAGTACATCTACCCTGCCTGCCGGTAGCTGAGTCGTTGCCGGGTAATCTTAGGGGTAATCTCAGTGGTAGTCGCGCAGCCATGACTACATACATATACATAGTCGTGGGGGCACAGGCACAAGGCAGGTGATGAATTATCGAAAAACAGCGAGCTTTAGTTGGTTCATTTTTCTCTCTGCGTTGGAATGAACTTTTGAAACAGTTCTAGCTCAATTGTCTTCGAGGTGTTAGCTTGGCTAAGTGACTTATTTTTGGTAAAATTTTCTATAATTTTCATGCGTTGTTATCATTCATTGAGCAGGTGACGGATTATATATCGCGGTATAGCCGGTTTTTATCTCTGAATTTAAGGAAACTAAAATCGTTTAACCGAAAAACGAAGTTGTTTTCAGTGCTTGAAGGTCATAATCACCCTTCAAAAAGCCGACTTTTATCAGCTGTTCTTTCAGTTCACTTTGATCTAAATTTAAACAATTTCTCAAAGTACACAACAAGAGGGAACAAGTCGCGGACGTCAGTTAGAATGGTTTACACAACTGCTTATGACGAACCCAAGAAGAAGGTAAGGGCATTTTTTTTCTGTAGACTTACTATACTATTACAGTGATTATAATTTATCTTAACTTTGCACGTGCACTCAGCCATAATAAAGTAAACATATGGTTACAGTCGTGTTCCTACATCAATGCTCTACTCAGCAGCACAACCTACGTATTAGGTGGCAATATTGTGTCAAAACTTAAATCGGTCTTGCTCTGCTTGAATTTTCTGCGCGCCATTGCCGCTCTTTGGCTATTACACAACTGATTAATTTTTGATACAAAAAATGCCCTTCACCAAGGACATTCTATGTAGCAATTATTCATTTTGATGTGCGTTTTCAGCGTTTTTCCAAGATAGAATAACTAGATGGATCTATTGAATGAAATTCTTCTAGATTTTACCGATTTTTTGTGACATTACAAGAAGAGCTAGAATTTGCAAGCACTCTCGTCGAAATCATTTTTTTTATATCTCCTTAGGCCAGTCCCCGGTAGACTGGTTACACATTGAGGGATTAATTGTCACCAGAGGTGGGCATTAATCGAAAAGAGATCGTCTTAGTGTGCAATCTTTCCCGTTGAAATGAATTGCTTTGTGACATTTTATCTGGTCGGTATGCAACCGGCCTTATTTTTATTTTCATGGAACTCAGTTTTAGCACCGCCTGTTTTAACAATTGTTGAATAGGTCATTTTTCATGCGGCAGATGCTCGTCAGCTCAGCTCGAACTGATATAAAAGTTGTTGCAACATTCAAACCATGATTTTTCATTTAACAGCTGTAAAAGCTATTACTTTTTAATTAACAATTCTATCGACATGCAAATATCGCAAAAACACCAATATAGTGCCTGCTTTTTATCATTTTATATTAATGGAATGCGTGTGCAATGCATACAAAAATAAATACACAGCAAATCAATCAGTTTTAAATGCGACATCGAGATTATACTTCTGTCCTCGTATACAAGGTGTTTCCTCCATGATGGTCCATAGAGCGGGAGGTGTAGTACTCACATAGACGAACAAAAAATTTTATGGTAGGGACCACTTTAACCGTTTGGGAGATATATGTAGAGTGATTAAGAAATTATGCTAGATTTTCACAAAACACCCTGTATCTTAAAAAGTACTGGAGAAAGCTGATTATATATAAAACTTTATGTCCTTTTCAACGACTAGCCAACTAGCCCCGTACTCCTTTTTCCCAGGAGTTATTGTGGTCTAAACAAAAAATTTCGGATTTTCTTAGCTTTTTTTTTTAGTTTGAACTCAATTTTTTTTGCAAAAAGCTCGTTAACATAACTTTTTTTTTTATAAAAACTATAAACTGTAGACTCTTCTCTTGAATTTGACCTGTTACACCCTATGTCCTAACTGTAGCCGTTAAATAGTTATTAACTCATCGCCTATTCAGGTCATACCAAAATTAGACGATATTTTTTTTTTTAATTACGTGTTTTCAGTCACTAAGGGAACAAATTATCTTTGAGAATAGGTTTTAGAATAGGTTAAGAGCTAATAACTCTTTAACGGCTGCAAATAGCGCAAAGGATGTAATAGGGAAAACTTAAGAGAAGAGTCTACAGTTTGCAGTTTTCCAAAAAAAAATTTATGTTAACGAGCTTTTTACAAAAAAAAAAAATAGAGGTGGAAATAAAAAACGTTAAGAAAATCCGAATTTCTTAGTTTAGACCACAATTACTCCTGAGGGGGAGTACGGGGCTTGTTGAACAGTCGTTGGAAAGGCCATGAAGTTCTGCATACAATGAGCAATTGATAGTGATCTGACACCCTGTACTTTTTAAAATACAGGGTGTTTTGTGAAAGACTAACATAATTTCTTAATCACCCTGTATCTCCCAAGCGGTTGATGTGGACCTCCCCCACCCCTGCCATACAATTTTTTGTTCAACTAGGTGAGTACCATCACCTTCCGCTCTATGGACCGCCATGGAGGAAATACCCTGTATACATATATCCTTAGGATTTTATTAATATCTATTCGAATCTGTTGAAATCTTCTCGATACTCTTTATTTAGACATAAAACCTCTTTAGACCTCGTACAATAATTACATATTTGTCCTATCTAGGGTAAAACACCCTAATACCGGATCTTATGTACTTTCTGTTGTAAAAATGTTGATTTTGTGTTAGCTTTTATTGTGCCTTGATGCGTTCTGTTATAGTCAGTCAGGGCCGGATCTAAGGGGAGGGAGCACGCGGGGACACTTGCCCCGGCTCTAGATTTAAGGGGGGCGGCAATACGACGAACTTCTGAAGCCATAACTAAACGAGAAAAAATTTAATTACAAGAATTGGAAAATTTTTTCAGATCATACTTAACACTTCAGTCTTCTTTCCGGAATCTAAAAGCTCCCTTGCTGATATCATTTATCATACTTTCAATTGTGCTTATAATTATACAGTCAATCAGTTTACTGTCTATTAAATTTAAGTCTGTAGGCCTCTGTAAGCTAATTAAACTAAAAATTCCGCTAAATTCTCAAATTTTACCTTTCTATCATATGAAATGAATTCAAAAATTGTACAAATGTGGCTGGCAACCCTGTGTTCCCCATCATCCATCAATCCTACCTCGAATGTAGAAAGAATATAAGACAGTAGGAACATGCACAGAGATACCAGGAAATTTTTTTTATGCCAGCTAAATTTAGCCATTTTATCCGGAGTCCAGGCCTTTGAATCTGAGTAAAAAATCGCATAAATCCTTTCAACCTGAACGCAGTTTGCCAGAATTCCTACCGTCTCAAATTTTAGTAGTTTTAGCCGAGAAGATTCATATTGAAAAGCGGCAAAAATAAAAAACTAATCTCTAACATAATTTAAATTTTTAATTTGTTATCCTTATGTTAATAATACCGGAGACAGACTTGCAATTTCAATATTGCATTTTGCGCCCAACAGAAAGTCTGTCTCTATATACTGAGAAACAGCTCGGTATACGCTCGGTGTACACTCAGTATGTAGTACATTGGAACTCATTATTGAAATTACGAAAATTGGAATATGACCCTAGTTATAAGCTATAATCATTTAATACACGAACCTTTTAGAACCGAATTTAATATTGCAATGTTGGCTACAACTTTTTCTGACATTTAATATTTGACACTTGTCAAATTGAAGCGTCTATTTCGTTTTTATTTTTCATATAGACAAGTAGTGCGTGGAACTTTCTTAAGTCAAATGACAAATCAAGTGATAAATCAAATGTAAGCTGTCTAATTGAATTCTTAGTGTCGTAAGCCGCAAGTGTTTCTCTAAAATTTTATATTGCAATTGAAATAATTGCATTATCAATATGTATATGAATATTGAAATTGCAAGTCTGTTTCTGGTATAAAATAAACTGTATTTGTAATGATACCATTTTTTTCTTTCCTTTTATTTTAAAACAGTTTGAGATTCAAACGACATTTAAGATCTATAATCTATCTTAATTTTTGTTTGAATTTCAAATTCTTTTTATTTAACAATCATTTGCTTCGAATTCAAATTGTTTTTAACAATTTTGGTTCTAGTTCCATTGCATGCAGTATAAATAGGTCATCTATCATATACATATGATGCCTAGTATACCTTGGATCTTTGTTAGAGAGGGCGGTAACTAATCCTCTTTGCCCCCCTTCAAAACTTTCCTAGATCCGGCACTGTAGTCAATTCTTATATTGCTGTTGAATAAATGTTAAAATTGTGCATGCATAGCATGTTTGTTTGTGTTGAAGCTAAATAAAAATCATCGTCATAGCTGAATTATAGCCCGCACGAGTCTGAAGTTGAATTATTGAAAAAAAAAATATTTCATACAAATTTCTCGTGTTATGATCTTGATTTCGTAAAACTTTTAAACCATGAACATAATTATCTCAATATCTGCTTCTGTTCATAAGCGAAGAAGTTTGATTTTCAGAACATTATAAGTGTTTTACAAGGAAAAAATTTAGAACGGGTCTAAGAAAAATTCTTACGATACCCTAGATAAGAGGTAGTCAACCTGGTCCCTCCTGCCCGATAGTGGGCCATTAAGCTTTCATGGTGGGCAGTAGAGGTTTTGTCCGATGCTGAACTGCTTTCGTAATCACCGCACATTTAATACTCACTGGGTGCGTTCACTGACACGATAGCGTCCTTAGCGTTGTGATAGCGTTGTGTTGTGAGCAAATGTTAAAAGAATTACTTTGACAGTTAGTCACTACAGTGGTGACTCTTATGTAACCAAATTGCAGTGAACGCAAAAGAGAATAACGTAGCAAATAAAATATTTTTGACGTTTGCAAACATGAACGTCAAATTAAAAATAGCGTTATCGTTGGGAGATGAACTTTTCTCGACATTGCAAGGAAATAAAGTAATGCATTGAAATTGATTTATAATAAAAAAACTTTTTCCCATCACACAGACCATATTGTTCTCATCAATCAATATCGCACAACTTTACTATCCTAAATACGGGTAGTGAAGTAATGCGCGCTACCGTTTACTCTTGGACGTCTCAGTGAACGCGTGAGAAAGTAAAAGGAAGTGACTATCTGCAATTTGCTGTGTACAGTGAACGTACGATAGCGTCCTTTAGTGACTCGGTATTGACATTATGTCACTATTTTTCTGTCGGTGAACGCACCACTGACGAGAGCGAGGTGCATTGACGCTGTCAAAAGCCCTCGAGAATACTTCACAGCCATGAAACAGACTCCCTCCCTACCACATGCGAGGCCCAACGGAGTCCTTACATTCTAAAATATTTGCAGTGTTCTTATGTAAAACTGACAAAAGATTGATTTGAATAGCTCCTCCGCATTAAGCTACTATTCGCACAGAAAAATGGTGTTGTGATAATTTAAAGCTTGCTTTCTTATCTTCCGAACCGAAATAAAATTGTTATACCTGTCCTAACAAAATTATTTAAAAAAATTAATCTTAACCAAATGACTACGATTTCTCAAACAAAAATTCTCAGCTGAGTAATCATTGTAATGTCGCTGTGCCGTCATGGCATGCCGAGGGCTGATGATATCGAATGTAGCTGCCTACAGATTCGGACTCCGGCTGCACATACACACATGCAATTATCACTGAGCTGAGATGTATTGAGCGTTAAATGGTAAGGTTACTTTGTAATCAAAACTGTTTTTTATTTTGTTAAGTAAGGTATATAGGAAGTACATATAGCCTTTGGGAAAATAAGGAATCGAGCTGTAAATTACTAGAAGACTATTTTCCTGTATGGATAGTAGTTTAGGCTTTGTGGCATACATAAATGCAATGTTTAGCACTTTTCAATAAGTATCAGTATAGAACATTTTAGAAAACGGACTCCGAACGCACTGTGACTTCCAAAATTTGAAGTGTGGTAGTTTAAAACTAAGTCTGGTAGATCGAAAAAAGCGAGGTAGATTTTAAGTGACCTCCGATTAATATTACAGACACTATAATTTTTTTTTTCATACTTCTCTTAGGTAGGATACATGAATGTACCAAATCTAAAAAAAATAAAAAAATTTTATTAATCCTTCGTATTCAAAGAAAGAAAAATAAAAAAAAAAAAAATTTCTTCAAATTTAAAATAGGACATTAAAAATTAATAATAGTAACTAGACATTCACAAGATATCGTTCTATTTTCTCAAATTTAAATTTATAAACATAAAGTATAAATAAAAAATAAATTTAACAGCATATCTTAACTAAGCCTCCATTCAAAAATTATGAGTACTTTGCAATTGCGCTAAATTTAGTTACTGTCGAATCTCATGTTTAGATGGAGTTTACCACCCAATTTGTGCTGCACCGGTCGCGGTAAAAAAATTTTTAATACCAGAGATACGAAAGTGGGCGATGCCCTAGATGAATTCCCGTATGTAATTTCGTATGGTCACCCCTATGTGCAAGTTTGATTGTTACAGTAGCTTTTCGCATTTTTAGAACCAATTTTCATAGGATTTCATATTCTGAAGAAATGTTTAGTACAATAAGAACGTCTAGGACTGATCATTTTCAAAGTATATGTACAAAATCTAAATTTTTGTATGGCAACAACAAGAACGAATTGCCCGATTTAATCCATTTTTGAAATTGTTTTTACCCTTCTTTTAAGAAAACGCCGTGTTCAGCTTTCTACGACAACGAGCTCTCAGGTAGTATCCAAATACATATATAGTGAAAACGAAATTCTAGTAAGGCAACCCTACGAAGGAGTTACCAGATGTGTTCCATTTTCGAAGGAACAGAAGGACATGCAAAAACCAAAATAAATTTTAATATTATGAGTGGATGTTCAATCCATTTTGCTCTAGTAGCATCATTTCTATGCGTTACAAACAGAATGACAAACTTAGTATCCCTATAGATTTCATCTTGGATATAAAAATATACTTGACTCTCACCCAGTGATATTTCCTCAACACTATCACAATTAACGACTACTCTACTACTCTACCTTAACTCACTGTAAAGACTGCTGTGACTAATAATATGCTCGTCCAAAACTTTGTACAATATAATTTCAATACTTCACAACATCACACTCTCACCACTCACCAGTGTCTACCAAACTAAATAAATACTTAGTTTTCAAGCTTACCTAATATTCTTAGCACTATGTCTAGAAATACCCTCTCAAGTAAACAACAATTCAGCTGAGTATGAGATGTATAGACATAGAAAATATTTCGGCCGTCAGCACTGGACACTACTTCTTTGGAAAACATGTGGAGCGCGATCCCATGCGCCCTGTGACTTCTGTAGAAGTTGAAAGCTAAACGCAGACTGGCAACTTTTGGTAAGCCGCAGCTGGATCCTAGTGAGTTGGATTTTGAAACCAATTTAAGAGGATTTTCCTACTTTACAGAGATGGGACGGTGAGCACAATAGGCCCAATCAGTGGCCGCAGCGCTTTATAACTTTTCCTCTCCCTCTTAAACCAACCAATCAACCACCCAATCTGTAGAGGTTATGCAGACGAGGATGAAATGGAAAGCATTCAGTATCTATTGTGTGAATCTTTCCAAACGATTAAAAAACTCACTACAAAGCTTCTTCTTCTTTTAATACTGGTTCTATCATTCCCATTGTTTTAATCAACTTTTCGGTAAATTCCAACGAGGTGATATCACAACCGGTCCTTCCAAGGTGCAAGCGTGGTTCACTAAAAACTGCTTCCTACCTACGTCCAGTTTCTCTAAACTAACATGACCCTGTATAGGAAACGAAGATATATGACATCTTCTTTTACGAAGGCTTGTCCATTACAAACCACACTTTTGCAATATAAAATGCTGTGCCAGACACGGAAAAAGTTTTTCTTGCATTTTGCTGACTTTCAATTTCCGTCAATTTTTAACATTTTTAACATTGTCTTAATTAATTTCAAAAAAAATTGTCATCTTCCATAGGATATCCCAAGAATGCATATTACATCCATTTCCTTTAATTCTGTTAATCAATCGGAAATTATCTGCGATGTAAGTATCTATATGTAAAGAGTAGAATCTGGTCTATTGGAGTTATTGGAGATTGGATTATGGCGCACATAAAAATGTGCCTTGGAATAAATCCGCATCCGGTCGAAAGAAAATCGATGGCCATTAAACCCCGAATTTACTTTCTATAATTTAATTTAATCTTTGTCAGACTGATACCATCAGTGATGTTTCCCTACTTTTTCTGAGAAATCAAACTTTTAGTCATGTTTCACCAAATTAATGTTGTTCGCTTGTGTAAACTGAAATTTCCTATCTAAAGTAGGGCGCAAGTATTTTTGTTTAATTAAACACATTCAAATCAAATAGAATACCTCAATTTGACAATATTTCAACGAAATAAGCCCTACCTTATTTGCAAAAGTTATTTACTTATTTCAATGTATTTTCTTTTTGTTACTAATTTCGCCATGTTAATCTTTCTAAATAAAAATAAATTTAATATTTAGTAGGTATTAGGTTCGCAAATAAATAAAGAGTGGAAAAGACAGGTTTACCTTTTGTTTCGTATAACAGTTTAATAGCTGAAAGATGCCAAAAATATGCATATCTTTATTAGAGTCAATTGTAAAGCCTTATACACTTAAGATTAGAATAAATGGAATAAATACTGGCTGGGCACTTAGCTATCGATTTATTTTATTCGTTTATTTTTAAAAATTCTTGTGAAACAAAAGAAAGGAAACATTTTTGATCACTTCCACAAAAATTAAAGATAAAAAAATTATTTCAAGATTTGATTGTGCGTTCCGTGTAAAGAGCGCGATTAACTTTCACGAAATAGATAATAACGATTAGCGCCTTTTGTGTCTGGCCGATTTCTTTGAACTTCTCAATTAAATCTAATAAAAAAACATCGCAATCAGTATGTGATGACTAATGAGTTTAGGACCAGAATAAAACAATTTGTATCTTTGATTAGTTTACTAGACAGACTTACATTAAGCTTGTTTTGATGGATTTCAAACGCTATTAAATCCAATAATCGACAAAATCGATATTTATGATTATTATTTAGAGGTATGGAGAGAACTGATCGTCTCAGTTGATTGTCCCTTCATGATTTTCAAAATCAAATCAAATTTTATCAGAAGTCCTTCTTCAATTTACCACATTTTGCTATTATATTTCAAAAAATTAAGAGAAGTGTAATGACACCAGATTAATTACTTGAAAACATTAATTCTAGGTTTAAGCTAAATTCATTAGATATGCTATTAAAAAATGTTAGCTAGTTAATTACACCTCCATTAAATGATTTTTGTATTAAACCTTGCAGTCTGATGTCACTATTATGCTTCTAGAAACCATTAATAGGTTGCAGTCTATACGAATTAGCCTACGCAAAAGTTAGAATAAAATTTTACAGATATTCTGGAAACATTTTACGTTTAATTAAAAAATATCAACCTACTGTGTGTACCTACATTATACATACATATGTTGCATTTTAAAACTACATACATGGCTTTATGTTGTTATGATTGAGACCTCTACTTCATTTGCATACGCAGACAATGACGTGGCGCTGTTTTGAATAGAAGATCAATTCTTGTTGTGAATATAGATAATCAATTATTTAATGTGAAATAAGAATTAGTTAATCATCGTTTTTTGGCTAAGTCATTGTTGTGTGTCGTAAAACAAGACCTTACAAACACAATAAGTGCGAACAGGTCGTGCCTAAACGGTAGCCCTAATAAAAGTTACAGTGCATCGCATTTCATAACAAACTCAGAATTATTAGGTTTGTTGTGAAAGCGCGTCACTGCAAGTGAATACCGGCTAGTCACAGCAGTGACCTACATTTAAAAAAAAAAATGGAAAAAAGAATGCGCGGTGACATGGTGGCTAAAAATGCTCTGAAAGCCAGTTCTTTGCATCAAATGAAAAGTGTTCAAGTTACGGGGATAATCGGCGACTTATTAGTTAGATATATGTACTATAGTAAAAATAGATGCATGCAGGACATTGCTAATTAAATATATGTATAGTAAAAATAAAGTGAAACAAAAATTAGTGAACTGTTGTTCTTACTGTTATGTCACATCTGCACAACTGAACCCGATAGACGGAGATCTCAACAGCGCAGTAAGAAATATGTAGCATAACTAATTAATTATAAAACACAATAGCAATTTTTAAATTCAAACCCGTTTTTATTATTTTTATTAATATTATTTATTAGCCCATTATAAAGCCTTCGGCTGGGTCGCTGTCATAAAATAGGACAGTTCGGTGTACAATTCGCAATATGGGAAGGGCCATTAAGATTTTTGAATAAATTCCAAATTGATTAATGGAATATTTATTCAAACACCTCAGGCAACAGTTTGTCCCAAAAATTTTTATTGAAAATGATTTAAAAATGAAAATTCAATGATTTTTTTCTTAATTTCTCTGATTTGCGAAACGGAGCTGCCACAAATTTGAACTAAATTAAATAAATTTTTAACATAAGCTTTTTGAAGTAAATAAGCAGAAAATAACGTTTTCCGATTTTTAAAATTCTACTTATTTTTATGAAAATTTGATGCAATAGATTGCTTTCTTAATGGGTAAAATCATAGATGGCACAAGAACTAGATGTCGCATGGCATACTAGAGCAGGGTATACAGATTGTAAAATGGGTAGTGCATTCTGAAACAGACCATAATATGTTTTAGAGCGTGCCTAAAGCAAATCTTTTTCTAATATGAGTTTGTACACATTTGATCGACTTCCTCAATACTTCAGATACGAAAAAATATGTATCACTCGAGGTATACATCATTTCAAATATTGTGGTCCATTCCGGTATGGACCACCCAGCCTTATAAATTTTGTATACTTTTTTGGTACTGCATGCTACATTGAATTCTTGTTCCATCTATGATTTTACCCATTAAGAAAGCAATCTATTGCATCAAATTTTCATAAAAATAAGTAGAATTTTAAAAATCGGAAAACGTTATTTTCTGCTTATTAACTTCAAAAAGCTTTTGTTAGATTTTTATTTAATTTAGTTCAAATTTGTGGCAGCCCCGCTCCGCAAACCAGAGAAATTAAAAAAATTCATTGAATTTTCATTTTTAAATCATTTTCAATAAAAATTTTGGGCCTTAGGTGTTTAAATAAATATTCCATTAATCAATTTGTGATTTATTCAAAAATCTTAACGGCCCGTCCCATATTGCGAATTGTGTACCGAGCTGTCCAATTTAGGACAACGACCTAGCCTTATGCATCAAAACTCTATTCATTTAGACAGAAAACAAAAGAAAATACATATCTACATACAAATTCAGATAAAAAACGCATATCTATTAAAGTTCATTGCACATTACTGACTACAAATTTAAGCATTTCTCTTTTGAATACATTCAAATTATTTTCACTCTTGATTGCGTATGGAAGACCATTTCAAAGTTGAATCCTTTGTATATTAAGCAAATTGAGCACTACTCTTGACAATGTGAAGTCATCATTTCTTCGTAAATTATACGGCTGAGCATCCCTTGCTGAAACCAAGTGCTTATACAAGTATTCCGGCAACATTTTCCTTTCCATTTTAAAAAGAAACCCCATTGCGTATTTACACGCAGCCTTTGCTTTAGATTTAACCAGCTTAGAATTTCCAACATATCTTTCACAGGGATGCGTAAATTACACTTTAAAATAGATCGTATGGCTATGTGGAAGTACAAGTGCGTTATAAAGAACGCTTCTTAGCATGCTCCTGATTATTCTCAAGAATCCCGATTTTTTTTTTTAATTTTTTACATATTTAATTCGCATGATCATGATCTCTGAGTTTCAGTTTTGATTTAATACAATTTACGCATTCAGACCAAATCGTAGCAGTTACCAGAAAAATATAAAAAAAAATCTAAGTCATGTATTTTTCAAATTATAGGCATTTCTTTTGTTTTCGAGAAAATGTACACCCTGTGATGGTTTTTTAGCTCCTGTTGCTACAAATCTTTACTTTTTTTCAATTTTATTTTTCTTATGTAATCCCGAATAGTGCTTATGTAACCCGTTGCTTTAAGTTCTAAGCCAACTGCTCCAGCTTGGAAGAAAATGTCACATTTTGCCGAACCAACAATATAAAATTAATAATTCGTTGAACTTTAACTGACTGTACTGAAAAAAAATGTACTACGCCAGTCTGGCAAGTAACTTTAAAAGTTGACGCATTTAATAAGGACTCTAAAATGGTACAACACTTGTTACATTATTTCTTAGATTACGGAAAAACATTTTTTTTTCTTCAAGAAACCCAGTTTTGAAAAATTTCTTTTCACCTACTAAAATTGATTCTAGTGTACCCAAAGCTTGCCTTAAGAGCGTAACTTTAAGATTCTAGCTTGAGTGAGACGGAGGTCATTACATGAAGTGTGAGTGAGACAGATAGTGCGCTAGCGAGTCAAATCATCGAGTTTTTACAAATGTGCACCGTCTACTATCCACAGAGGACCGACTTCCAAACCAAGTACATGGTGAAGGAAGAATTTCGTTATCTTACGAGGACGTAATACTTCAAGCAGTTGAAGAGGATCCAGGTAGTTCGGTACGTGCAATCCAGGAATGCACAGGAGTGTCCAAAAGTTTTAAAATAAACATGTGGACCGGAATTTTAAACGGAAAAGTCATAGGACCTTTTGAGTTGCCAGAGGTCTTTAATTCTGAAGTTTATTTAGATTTTTTGCAAAACTATTTACCTAATTTACTGGAAGACATGCCACTAAGTATTTACAGAGAGATGTGGTATCAGCAAGACGGCTGCCCAGCGCACTATGCCCTTTCAGTTAGAGAATATCTCAATGAAGAATATCCGGACAGATGGATAGGGCGGTCTGGTACGATCTTGTGGCCAGCCCGTTCACCTGATCTAAATCCATTAGATTTCTTTTACTGGGGAGCAGTAAAAGAAAAAGTTTATAAGAAGTCAATTGAAAATTTAGCTGAGCTTCGGCAAAGAATTACGGAAGCAGTTGAATTTGTCAACAACGGAAGAATTGCGTCTGATAACCTGATCTTTTTTAAGAAGATGTCGAGCTTGTATTGAAGCTGAAGGAAGGCAGTTTGAACATCTTTTGCAAATAATAAATCTTAGCATCCAAATAATTGGTGTTTAATTTTAAAATTAAGGAAAATTTGTCCTAAATTTAACAAAAAGTTAGCATCTTTAACTTGAAAGCGTCACTATCTGTCCCGCTCACACTTCATGTAATGACTCTCCACCTCACTCAAGCTAGAATCTTAAAGTACGCTCTTAAGGCAAGCTTTGGGTACACTAGAATCAATTTTAGTAGGTGAAAAGAAATTTTTCAAAACTGGGTTTCTTGAAGAAAAAAAAATGTTTTTCCGTAATCTAAGAAATAATGTAGCAAGTGTTGTACCATTTTAGAATCCTTATTAAATGCGTCAACTTTTAAAGTTACTTGCCAGACTGGCGTAGTACATTTTTTTTTCCAGTACAGTCAGTTAAAGTTCAGCGAATTATTAATTTTATATTGTTGGTTCGGCAAAATGTGACATTTTATTCCAAGCTGGAGCAGTTGGCTTAGAACTTAAAGCAACGGGTTACATATGCACTATTCGGGATTACATAAGAAAAATAAAATTGAAAAAAAGTAAAGATTTGTAGCAACAGGAGCTAAAAAATTATCACAAGGTGTACATTTTCTAGAAAACAAAAGAAATGCCTATAATTTGAAAAATACATGACTTAGATTTTTTTTATATTTGTTCTGGTAACTGCTACGATTTGGTCTATCACCTGGTTCCGACTTGACGTCGACTTACGGGACACCCTGTATATAAGAATATCATTTTGCACGATTGATATCATTAATATATAGAAGGAGCAAGATTACTCATAAAACAGAGCCCTGAGGCACACCCATTGAAACGTTCAATGATTCTGATAACAGGACATTTATGTTTTTTCTTTGAGTTCTTCCGGACAAATATGAATGAAACCAATCCAATTCCACTTGTCTGATTCCTCCATATATCCATAGATTTTTAACAATACATACCTCTCGGTCAAGTGTTTCTAATGCACGTTTCCAATCTAAAAACCCACCTGTTATAAAACTTTCTCTATCCATTTTCTGTTTCCATTTAAATATAAGCCAATTGAAAGCCGTCTCACATGAGTGTTTATTCTTGAATCCCCATTGCGCCTCAATAATCAAATTATTTATTTTAGTATATTGCATCAATTTTTCAACAATAAAAAGTTCAAATATTTTTTCGTAACAAGGAAGTATATTTATATAGGAAATACTCCCATTTCAATTGACAAATTAAATATTTTCTTCAACACTGTTCCCAAAATTCCGAATGAATCATAGAATAGATCCGATGTGAGACTACTGAGATCTTACTTTTTTTACACCTTGTTTTATAGCTTTAGAAAGCTAATGACAGCTGATGTATTGCATTTTAAATCTGTATAGTAGGTAAAGGTAAAAAGCTATTTGTGTACTGCATCCTAGAAATGTATCTGTTAATCAATACTTTCTACCAAATAACTACTCAATTTGTTTACTATAAGTAAGGATTCCTCAATATCCTGCTGTCCAATTCGCAGATTTTATAGATAATTCTTGATGGAATAGATTTAGTTTAACTACCATAAGAAAACACAAAAATTCTATTGAATTCACAAATAAATTTTATAAAACCGAAGTAGATAATCCAAGTGCATGAAAGAGAAAGACGGAATCTGAAATCGACACGCGTTCAAAATATCAGAAATTGCTCTAACATTGGAATACATCCTGATGTATTTTCTGGCTTTTAAACTCATGACATTTTCTATTAAAACTGAAAAAGTTTAAAAAATGACGCTGGTTTATCATTTAAGACAAGCTAGAGCAAATTTCTTTATAAAATTCGGGTGATTTTATGTGTGTTGGTTTGTTTTGTGTTATTTGCATAGAAGGTTCAGTGCGCAGTGTCAGGTGAATAATTGATTCACGTTTGCTATATTATATGATCGCATGATTGATTTTATCCCAAAACCATATCAATAATCGCGAAATCTGCGTTATGAATATCTCTAATTGCATGCACAAAAGGTACGGTGACAGGTAACACAACCTTAACCGCTTTAATAGAGATGCATCACTGGTAACAGCCTCCCCCCTTATGTGGGGTTAATGTTTTGCCTAACCTATTAAAGTTTATATATGTACATATTATGGTAGAAAAACATCCAGGCATCGAGACGTTGTCAAAATTTCCAACACGGGTTTTTAAATGATTCAATACAAAACCAAGCCATCAGCTAGCCGCGCTTTGCTCAATGTTGGAATTTTTTCTCTGTCAGACCTACTTCTGTCAACAGATATATGTACTATCAAAATTAAAATGACAGCACCGAGCCCGGTAGTATCATTTTCTTTCAATTCTCTGAGGCAAGCTGGGAGGAAGCCTGAGAGAGGCCAGGCCTGAGGTGAGGCTTCCTTGGATGTGCTTCTACCTTTAATTACTCTGAAGTTTACTTTTTAATCCTGTAAAAAGCAAAGTACACACTTCAGTAGTTTGCATTCGAAACCTTAATTTTTCCAAACTTTAATAATATTAAGTTTAGACTTTAAACTTCGTCATTTAAATAGAAAACTCAACTTATTGGTAAATTTTACACTGAGGGGGTTCTACTTTTTTAAAATGTTTTGTTTTAAGCCAAAATTTCGATTGGAATTTTATACAAACTTTTCGGTTTTGTTTAAAGACCGAATTTCCGACAGTGTGGATAGCTAACGCATGCGTAGTATACTACAATTAGCATTCAATAGTGGGCTGTTGCTTTTAAAATCTAGTTGATCGTTTACTATAAAATAGCCATCGTTTTTTGCTTTTTTAATCTCGAACGTTTCATATATATCTAGTAATCTCTTTTCTGATAAATTATGTGTGTCTTCTGGCATCCTGGCGATTCGTGTTCAATATTTCCTTCCCCCAATTACCATATGAGAATTTACAGCTATGTAAAGGAAATAAGCTGGTTTGTCACGAAACACCCGCCAATTAAAGAATTATTAAAAAATATTTCATTAATTGAGTTATATGAAAAAATATATAAACTTCACAAAAATTTATGTATATGCATAGACTTTTCCAGAATTTTAGTTGGGGTGGCAAAACCCTCGAGAATACTTAACAAGCCATGAAGCAGACTCCCTCACTACCACATGAGAGCCACAATAGAGTCCCAAAATCTTAAAATATTTGCAGTGTTCTTATGTAAAACTGACAAAAGCTTGATTTGAAAGCTCCTCCGCCCTAAGCTACTATTCATACAGAAATATGGTGTTCTGATAATCTTAAGCTTGATTTCTTATCTTCCGAACCGAAATAAAATTTTTATACCTTTCCTAACAAAATTATTCAAAAAAAAATTTATCTGAACCAAATGACTACGATTCCTCAAACAAAAACTCTCAGCTGAGTAATCATTGTATATGACGCTGTGCCGTCATGCCATGCCGTGGACCGATGATATCGAATGTAGCTGCCTAGATTCGAACTCCGGCTGCAATTATTACTCAGCTGATAAGCATAAAATGGTAAGGTTACCTTGTAATCAAAACTATTTTATTATTTTGTTAAGTAAGGTATATAGTAACTGTAGCCTTTGGGAAAGTAAGGAACCAAGCTGTAAATTACTACAAGACTGTTTTCCTGTATGGATAGTACTTTAGGCTCTATAACGTACATAAAGTCAATGTTTGGCACTTTCCAAAAGTTTTTGTGGTGATCTTCAGAAAATATGTTAAAATACTTTAAAAAAACTTTTTTTTCACATACACAAATAATTGAATAGGATTTAAAATAGAATATAAGATAAATTTGGGTATGGAAATCCTTATCTCAAAATTTTTATGGTACGTTGACACATGGTAATGTGTCTAACAACTGACATACACATATATACATAAGCATGGAATTGTGGCATTAAAATTACTGCAAATAAATGGGACAAGTTTTGTATATTGGTCTCAGATTAAATTATAATAAAATAGGTGGTAATTTATGAGCAATGTTCTCTCTCTTCGAAGTTTTTGAAGAACGAAAGCTTACAGTAAATCGAATGATGTTTGGTGAACTGTTGGTGCTGTCAACTAAAAAAGAAGTGATAATTGCTTTACCGATTCCATTGATACATGATTTTAGCTACCATTTATAGGGATGCAAAGTATTTTCGACCTTAGATTTAACTAACCCGAAGATGTGCCAAAGACAGCAATTTGTACTCCGTTAGGGCTATTCGAGTTTACACATATAACCTTTGGGCTATGAAATGCGGCCCAAACATTCCAAGAGTCATACATACCATACTTTAGGAGTTCAAATTTCGCCATAAAATCTATTAGTGAACATTTTGACCTTATGGAGCAAATTTTTGACCGTCTGAAAGCGTATGGAGCTATATTATCAACGTGGATAAATGTAAGTTTTCGTTTTCTGATGTAATTTTTTTTAGGCCACTTTATCTCGCCAGATGGCATTAAGCCACCAGCCGAAAGAGCGAAAGCCATTGCGAATTGTAATCTACCGGTTACAGTGAAGGATCTAACGACATTTTCTCGGAACGATCAATCACTATAGCCGTTTTTTACCACATGCGGCAGAACATCACGTAATCTTAAACAACTATGTAAGAGGCTCTAAAGAAGATGGTAAGAAGAACATAAGCTGGTCTGAGGAAGCAGCCAAGGCTTTCAAATTGGTTAAAAAGCAAATAGATGAGGTAGCACTTTTAGTATTCCCAAATTCTCTTTCGGAGTTAGCCCTGTGGATTGATGCTTCTGATACGGCCGTAGAAGCTGCCGTGTGGCAAAAGACGGACAATACTTGAAAACCTCTGGGTCTCATTTCGATCAAGCTTTGGATTTCATCGGCCACTGACATCAAGCATGTGCCAGATAAGGACAATGTAGTAGCTCCCATGCCGACGAACAAATTAATGATCCTGAGCTACTAACTCTCCTTCAAAATTCATCATATAAATTTGAAAAGTATCCCATTTTTGGTACTGGTAAGCAAATCTACTCTGAAATTTCGGCGAATAGTAAAAACCTTTTATTCCAAAGTCTTTTAGGAAACAAGTTTTTAACGCGATATACAATCAATCGAACCCAAGTATCCGTGCCACTAACAATATGGTAACCTGCAAATATTGTTGGTCTTCAATGAATAATTCCTGGGTTCGTGCATGTCAGCGATGCAAAACCTCTCATCGTCATTGAAAGATTCACGCGTTGGCCTGAAGCTCAATTTGAGTCAGCACTTTTTGCTGAGCTCTCTAAGTTGTTAGGTTTGCTCGTAGCCGAACTACTGCATATCATCCTCAAACAAATGGGTTCTTAGATCGATGGTATAGTGCGCTGAACGCTACTATTATGACCTACAGAAACAGGACTTGGTCAAAGATTTTACCATTCATATTGTTGGGCCTCAGGACAATGTTCAGGGAGGAATTTTTTAACAATTCCGGCGGAGTTAGTTTACCAAGAAGGTTTACGCCTGCGGACTTTCTTCAAAATTTCCAGTTTGATCCCCAGACTGATTTTGTTATCTCTTTGCGTAAATCGTTTGCTGATCTTCCGCCAATTCCGAATTCTAACCATGCCAAGCAATCACCTTTTAAATTCAAGGACTTAGGTACTTAAGTACCTAATTGTACAGACATTTTCTTACGAACTCTACTGTGGCGGCGCGATATATGGTATGGTTTCGAAAATGCAACAGCGAAAATGCCTTGCAGGACATTTTAAGTAGGGGATTAGTATGAAAAAAACATAAATGTTTTTGAAAAAGTAGTCTGGAATTTATTGTTTTAAGTCTGGACACATTTTTTATATTAAGCTTGGAAGATAATATCCAAGACTCTTATTATATTAATGTTATAAATTATTAACCGTTTTTTTCCGGTATAAGTTCCCTCAAACCAAAAAAAAAAGGAAATTAAAGAAAATATGTATTGATGAAACATGGTCTAATTTATTGAAGCGATTCCTAGTTGGTTGCCCTCGCTTTAACCATCAAAGTACCCAAAAATAAACGTTGAAATATATAATCGTTTTTGGTAAATTAAAACGCCATACTTACAATTTTATTTTTATGTGCAGTAAAATTACCTCCCGCCCCCCTTAATTTTAATGCTAGATCCGCGCCTGACGCGACATCTCGTAGCCACCTTGTTATACAACATATGAAAATGATTTTCAGCTTAGCTACTGACTATAGAGCTCGCGTCTAATTTTATGCAATTTCATGCAAAATGAAATTTCGCATCATAGAAACAAGTATATCTCAAAAACGATTACATGTAGGTAGTAATGTTTTGACTTTGAGGTTCTACAACTAGCCTCATGCGGGGGAGTGAAATGTTGTTTCAAGCTTACATAGTTTAAAATTATATAAGTTAAAAGTCATAGGTGGTATACCAAGGAAGTTACGAGGTGATGCGTACTGTAATTAATAAAGAGGGATCCTGGGGGGTAGGGGGCGGGTATGCAGAACGATTCTTCATCAGCTCACCTCAAGGAATTGTTCGGCAAACCGGAACGGATTATTATGTAGATAGCATGCTTGTTAAACTTAGATACATATTTAAAATTCTATACACATTAACAGATCTATATTCACTGAAGTGTCTTCATTCAAATTAAATTTCATAAGATCTAGAGTTTTTGTACGAAAAAATTTTAATTTATTCAATAAATGCTATTTTTCATAAATATAACGTTTTAAGTACCGGTACAATACCAATCCCTGAGGCACGCCTATCTTTCCCTTTAATAAATCTGAGAGTACATAACTCATTTTAGGGTTTTGTGCAATTTGAAAAATGATTTAAACCATTCAAGTTTAGTGTCCTGCACTCCGTGCTGGGAAAGCTTTTGCAGTAAAATATCTCAGTCTAAAGCTCCGAAGGCATAGCTGAAGTCCAAAAATAATCGCTATTAGCATAATCTATTTCCCTCTTGATATCGAATACTAACCAGTTCCTACAGTTCTTTTTCACATGAGTGCCACCTTATTCGTTTCGACGTTCATAAACATAAAGCTCAAGAATTTTCTCTTCCGTTGGAACTCTTCGAAATCTTTTGTATTTAATAACTCTTTATCATTGATTCCTTTCAATTTCCAGAGAAAATTCACGCTATTATTGAGAAATTCAAAATTTTTTTGCCACAAGACTAATTTCTAAGGATCACATCTTAATCTATTAACATCTTTATGCTTTTTAATTACATATCTCATCACAGATAAATCTCTTATCATAGAATCTCATCCGAAATTTACCAATGACTAACTAATAAGCTCGGTTTAATATATAATACTTTTTATTCATTTCTAACATATTCGGAATTACAATAAATACTTCAGACACGAGACGAGTTTCCAAATATGGTCCCAGATAGACACAGTTGCTTTTTCTCTAATATTTAATCAAAATCTTTAAAATAATGCAAAAATGTCCATTCCATAATAAAACTCAGATTAGCAATTTAAACCGTATCGCCTATCTGTCCCAATTTTACAATATTGATAAGTCATTTGTTTTGTTTCTTTTAATAACTAATCTTTTCGGTATGATTCTCAAAACTTTCTAGCTGTCCTTCTGAAACTTTCGCAAACATCTTACATCTTACCTTGTTCATAGGAACACAACAGTTGAGCAATACTCGTAATATGATTTCACGTGTTTTCAGTTTTCTAAGTGGTTTAAATTACAGTCATCAGCCAAAATCACATTGTTGTCATTTTGCAACAAAACCAATCATAATTTTACAACAATCGGAAGATAAAACGTCAGAAAATCATTCAGATCCTAAAAAGATTCAGGGACCAGACATCAAGAAGCAGTCGTGATGCTTAAAATCTTGATTTCACTTCACATATAATTTTAAATTGTTTTGCCTCATACTTTTAGTACTCTTAGTAGTTTCCAAGGGTGCCCAGCAAGAATGAATCATTTGATGCCGACCAAATGCTGCTTGCTTCCACAATGCGGCAGTATTACTGTATAATATTGTGAGCAGGGATACTTTTATATGACAATATTACCAAGGATTTACCCCATTTTACCCACATACGAATTTAATGTTACTTTCTTCATAAAATTACTCTGTAAAATATTTCAGTTCGCTAAGCCAACTCGTTATCAAGTTACGTGCGGACGACAGCAAAAGTGAAAGTAATTTTTAATACTATCCGGAGTGCGTTCCAAAACATAGCTACAGTTGACTACAGCTGACTTCAATCGTTTTAAGACCCACTAGTGAACTGAAATACATATGTTAGCTGAGTTGACTTTTGTGCGTTATGAAGTCAGCTGTAGTCAACTGTGGCTATGTTTTGCCGTATCATCATTATCCAAACATGAATTTTCGAAACCATGCAACAACCTCTAAATTCTAATTGTGCTGTACCTGCGAAGATCAATGATCTGGGTTGCATCTCCCGAATTGCAAGAAGCAACCGTTTATGTATAATTAGCCGTTAGGGCCCCGATATCTCTTGTAGCTACCTGTAGCAGACGTTGAGAGCTAGCTTTCTATCTGTTTATACTTAAAGCCATATCCTTAGACTACTGTAAAATCCAGATTGTGGTGTTAACTTTTCCTTGGGTTGAATTTTTGGAAGCCGATTGATCCATTGGCTAACAATAGTTGCATTGATTAATAAAAAGTGTTCTATCATAGTAAACTCCTGAATATCTTACCTTTAGAGGCCGTGAAATACCTTCCAGGGTAATACATGATAATTATATTATATGCTTCGCTTATAAATATATTTTCTCATGTATAATTTAATTTACTGCATCCCTTGCTTGTAGTAGCATACAACTCTATCAACTGTATGGTTTTTTTTTCTAAGGAGCCTACTGTCATACATACAATATATAAACTTCACAACATTTTCATCTTTTGAAGGATCCTTGTTTTAAATTCTTGAGTGAAATTTAAATTGTATTTTTGTTATTTTCAAGATGATACAAGTTCCCCAAATGAAGGCGGCTGAAGCAGAAACCCATTTGGAGCATATGTGCCAGTTGGACTTCGCATCCCCGGCGGCTCATGTACGTCTCTCAGGGATTATTTGTACCATTGGACCAGCGTCTTGCAGTGTCGAAATGTTGGAAAAAATGATTGCCACAGGCATGAATATTGCCCGACTAAACTTCTCACATGGTTCATATGAATATCACGCTAACACAATAAAAAATATCCGCCAGGCCGTTAAGGTATATTCGGAAAAGTTGGGTATCGTGTACCCTTTGGCCATCGCCTTGGATACTAAAGGACCTGAAATCCGCACGGGACTGATTGAAGGAAGTGGGACGGCTGAGGTTGAACTCAAGAAAAATGAGATCATTCGATTAACAACTAACGCCGATTTTGCCGATAAGTGCAAAAAGGACATTCTTTATGTGGATTATGAAAACATTGTTAACGTAATTAAACCAGGAAATCGTGTGTATATTGATGACGGCCTTATTTCCTTGATCGTAGAAGAAGTATCTACTGACACATTGGTATGCACAATAGAGAATGGAGGAACTTTGGGATCTCGAAAAGGCGTAAATCTTCCTGGGGTACCCGTCGATCTGCCAGCTGTGTCTGATAAAGATAAATCAGATTTGAAGTTTGGTATCGAACAGGATGTGGATATGATTTTCGCTTCATTTATACGAAACGCAGATGCACTAAAAGAAATTCGTGATGTTCTTGGTGAAAAAGGCAAAAATATCAAGATTATTTCAAAAATCGAGAACCAACAAGGAATGCAGAACTTGGATGAAATCATTGCAGCATCTGATGGTATAATGGTCGCCCGTGGTGACCTTGGTATAGAAATCCCACCGGAAAAAGTTTTTCTAGCCCAAAAAGCAATGATTGCAAGATGCAATAAGGTAACTTTAGCTATAATTTGTCACATTTATAATTTCATGATTTTATTTTATCTATATAGGCTGGTAAGCCAGTGATTTGTGCAACACAAATGTTAGAATCGATGGTTAAGAAACCCCGAGCTACACGGGCTGAAATTTCAGATGTGGCCAATGCAATTCTTGATGGAGCTGACTGTGTTATGCTTTCCGGCGAAACTGCTAAGGGGGACTATCCTCTGGAATGTGTCTTGACAATGGCCAAGACTTGCAAGGAAGCGGAAGCAGCACTTTGGCATCGAAACCTTTTCGCTGATTTAGTATCAAGAGTATCTGGAACATTGGATGCAGCACATGCCGTTGCTGTAGCAGCTGTTGAAGCATCCCAAAAAAGCCAAGCAGCTGCAATTATTGTCATCACGACATCTGGACGATCAGCTCATTTAGTCTCGAAGTACAGACCTCAATGCCCAATTATTGCTGTGACAAGATTCCCCCAGACAGCTAGGCTGGCCCATTTGTATCGCGGAATCTTACCATTAGTTTACACAGGTGAATGATTATTTTTATAGCTTTGAGCAAGGTAAGAACTTTTAATTATTTTTGCAGAAGCACCACTATCCGATTGGCTGAAAGATGTCGATGCACGTGTGCAGTTTGGACTCCAAGTAGGCAAGAAACACGGTTTCGTCCAATCCGGAGATCCAGTCGTTATTGTTACAGGATGGAAGCAGGGATCTGGTTTTACAAACACCATGCGCATTGTGTATGCATATTTTGAAGAAGATTATAAAATTGGTGATTGTATTTTGAAGCGTCTTCCAAAAAGGAAGACTAAACAAAAAGCATGCTCAAAAGTGTGAATGGGTACTGTTTTGATACATTGTGAGAGATTTGAAGTCTTTGAAGACAACATTTTTACTGGACTCTATGATGAAGATAAATTTATTTCTTTGGTAGTTCACAATGAATATGTGGATCAAATTTGGAAATAAACCGTTTTTAAATTACTGTAAGCATTTTAACAAAAATGCCGATGAGTAATCCGTGTTGGTGATTGGTTTTTATTTAATTTAAAAAAAATATTAGAAAAGATGATATTTATAGTGTTCGGTTTCTCAAGCAACTTTTCATGGAACGGAATATGAATCCGCCTAGGCTCGAATAGGGTATTATCTGTGATTCACTTAAGGTCTTTTAAAATAAATATGCAAATATTCAATTCGGTTGTTAATTTGGCCTTCCCTCACAGCTAATTCTTTAGTCTGTTCCATGAAACTTTGTTCAACTAAAGTGTAAAAACTTGTGAAAGTCGAGTCGTTAAAAATCATCTTTTCAGAAATATTTTTAAATAAATAAACACTTCAGTCAAATGACAGGCTATTATTCGCATTTTTGGTTTTTACAGTAACTTAGCTCTTATTGTATTTACAAGAATGTCTTCCTAATAATTACAGCAATATCACATGCCCCTTTTGAAGCATTTAACGCCTTGAAGAGCTACAACAAGGCATAAGAAAATGTTTTCTTTTGTTCTTAAGCATATTGTTTCTATTTCAAGCATTAATTTCTTAAAACTGACTCAGTTTGGTGGGCTGAATTGCCCGAACTCTGTAATCTATGAATGTAGGAAAAATTCTTTACATCTTTCCAAAAATAAAATAATTTAAAACACAAACAAATAATTATCCGATATCAAGCTAACCAAGCACATCACAGTTTATAAAAGATCAGGCATAGCCCCGAAAAGATTGGCTGGTTTGTTCAAGGGACGTACTCGCTAATATGCTACGACTCCAATTATAAAGTTCTTGATTTCACAACTCATATAAAGCTGCAGTTAAGTAATCCTGGGATAATATTAATTTAGTTGTTTTATTCTTACTATATCAATTCCACATCGTTCTAGATATTGTACATGTGGGGCTAATTTTAGCGCTAGGCTAATTAACCATCATATCTACTATGTACAAACACAAAAATATTTGGAGATCCAGGCCTCAATTCCTGCAGGAAGATCTGTTTAATTCTAGTTAATTCCTAGTTCAGCTTACAAAGAGAGTTACTCCAAAATATTTTTCGGTGAAGGAAAGGTAATGTTTTGACCATTCAATTTGGTAGCGTAAAGTTAGGTACTTTTGTCAGCGTCGGTTTAATTTTGTTAAATCTTATTTTACTCAAAACTCTTCCTTAATTTCACTACGTTTACGGAAAGAAATATCCCTGATACATCCACATCGTCCGCATATTTCACAACCTTATCTTGTTGGAAAAATATTGAAAATTAACAAAACAAATAAAATATGAGCTTCGATTTTATGCAAACTCTTATTACTGACCGATTTTGGTATTATGTAGTTGAAATGTAAATTAAGCCAAGCAGAGATTTGAGTAGCAATTGTATGAAAGTTACAAATGATCTGTATGATAACCATTGAATTTTGTATGTGTATGAAAAGAAGAGCAAAAGTAATGAGCTGTGAGGTATTTACAAGATACATTTAAAAAATTTTAAGTTCCAACCAACTCGTTTTGCATTTACATTCTCTATATCACCAACCTTATGGGAGGAATACGGTTGTTTATCTTCTCGTAATCGTAGAATGATCAGCGTCGTTCATAATATAAGTTTTAACCTTGAGTGATTTGACTTTCTCCTCTCAGAATCTTCTAAATAAATGCTCCAAAAACCACAGATATCTTGATGCGCCTATTATCTTATATATTTTTCAGTAAGAAAAAATTAAATTCATTTTACCGAAATATGTGGGAACATTTCAATATGCATTTGCCCGCAACCACTGGGATCATCCCTAATCATGGAAGATGAAGTGAATTTCGAGAATATGCCTGAAAACGCCCTTTTATTATGGAATTTAAGAAATAGACTTGTGAAATGTTTCAAAATCATTATAATTCCCTCTTTCTGACATGTTTCTCATGGTAATGAGCATGAAATGACTCAGCTCATTTTTTAATAATTTTAATAATATCATAAGCACTTGTATAAAAATTCCATTATGTGCGACTAATTTCCGGTTCCGATATGACTAGAATCTGATTTTTTTTTTTTTTTTATAAAACGGTGTGAATCTAAGAGAGTGAGTGGCTTGCATTTAATTCTTTACAGTTCAACAACTATTTTTTATTACAAAACCACATTTTTCTTATCTTTCAATTCTAGCAATGCCGATTAATGGGTTACCACCGCTTGCAGATGAGATTGCTCTTCAGAAATTACATTAGTCGGATATGTGTATTTATTCTCATCGCAACAACTACCTAGAGCAACAGAATACTAACCAAAAATAGTACTGTTAACTGCCCTGTGTATAGAAATTGTCATCCGATTTCGTACAAATTGTTCTATATATACAATAACACCTTATATAAGTATGTTTGTATGCACTGCGAAAGGGAGCCTATTGCAGATCATTTTATCCAAAATGTTGAGTATTGTTGTTGACTTTTTTATAGTACATATTTTAGATTTGTAATAAACTTCCGCGGAGCTAATTTATTTTAGTTTGTCAAAATTAAATAAATGAGAAAATATGTAAAATATACTCTTCCTTATTTCATCATTGTCAAATTTTTTTTTATCACAATACCACCATAAACGGCGGCTTATATGCTGCTTTAAGGTCTGCTATGAACCATAGCTGCGGAAACGAGATTTCTGCATGATTGAAAAGTGAACTTAAGCTGGAAGTCGGGCAAGATATTGGTAGAGTAGAAGAGGGCTCAAATTTGAAAATCATGGTTCGAGTCTCGACAAATTTAGAGGTTTCTGCATCAGCGGCTTACATCGTTTTCATCTGCTTTGTGTTGTATCTCAATTACAGCTAGTGTGTTATGTGCCAAGCTCGGATATTTCTTGAACTCCAACTTATTATTATAACAGTTGCGGCTTATAATTTTGCTTACAACTAAAGTTGATAAAATGTTTGTTAGTTTTTGTGAAACTTTCTAAAATTTAAATGAGGTAATTAGTTAACCACGTATAGTCTATTTCATATTGTTCATATGATCTAGAACACATCATATGCAGACGTTTTAAATACAATTAACCCTTTGCCAGTCGTAGGAAAAAGGAAATTTTTCAAAATCTGGATCGTGAGGTAAACCGCTTATGTGTCTCAAGTAAAAAAAGAGACTCTGATCCTTCATATACATTCACGTCTCAAACGTTTTAAGTATAAAATCAGAGATAGCACAATAACAACAACTAAAACCTTAACCGTTTTTTAGCCCCAAAAATTTTTGTTGGCTCCCAGTTTTGGAGATATGAGTAGGTAAGTTCAATAGCAAACGCAAAACAGAGTTCTGAACAAGACACGTACTACTATCAAAGAAAGCCCACAAGATCACACGAGTTTTGATACACCCACCGCTCTTAGTTCATTATCCCAACCCCAACCACCATGTAAGAGCAGTGCATGCGAAATAATCACAACACAACGTAAAAGCCAAGTATACATCAGCACGCTACCAGTCAAGTGCTGGAAAATGTCTCAGCTGAAGTAGGAACACCGATTTACAGAGATCGTTTTCTTACTGATTTATATTCTTTGCTACTAGATCTGCGTCTTTGCCTAGGTCTAGGCTGTCATCTGCGTATCTTCACGATGTGAAGGTCAGGACAAAAATGTCGAAACTTTTCGATCTAATGGATGAAAACATTTTGGTTTTTGCACAAAGCTTCCAAAGCAACATCGGCGAGCCTAAAACTACTATTAATGAACTGAATTCTGATGCCGTTAAAGTACTATTGAGCTTATATAGCTCTCCAGAAGAGCTACCATGCTACGTATGGTTATAAACCGAAACATGAGCCTAATTCTTCTATGCACTATCGTCACAAATGAAAATCAATACAATTACAAAATTGATTGGAGAATTATATTCTCAGGGAAAAATAATAAATACAAATTTTATGCTTACTTTAGGGATGTCGACATGGATGTCAATGATACCAGCTTCAACTTGCCTCTGATTTACACCATGAGAGTCAATTACAGCCAGCACGCACTTGCCCTATTAATCTTTCTCAAGCATTTAACATTTATTTATCCACGCAAAGCGCTGGACACATCTTGGAAAGTTACATGGTAGATTAACATTATAGCAAAACAAATATCAAAAGAATAGTAGACGTGATAGATCGATCTAGATCGAACTATAGATACAAACTAATTAAGAATCAATCTGAAAATAAAAACAAAATAAATTAAAATATATAAATTATTTTTTTTAGAACAAGATTTTTTATTAAACATTAGGTCTGTTTAATAAGTTGCTCAAGGTTATTCTAGAGCAGAAAAGATCAGAAACCCGTGTTAATGGACTCAGAGCACAGCTCTAAAGTGAACTGAGCTGTGTTTAACGAGTCTGATCTAAAGTGAACTGGAGTAACCTAGAAAAAGATTTTCTGCTCTATCTTTTTCGAAAGAGTAACTTAAAGCAAGTATTTGACAACTGTAAATTGTGTTGACAGTTATGATACAATCCAAATAATTGCGTTTTTTTGTGGAAAAAAAGGTTTCTTTTCATTAATCTTGCATTAATTTAAACAATTGTGTTTTTTTCGGTGACAGATCTCAGAAAATTTCCGAAAAGTGTGTTTCATGATCTGCCTGCTCCCTTCTGTTCTTTTCTGCTCTAGTTTTAACTTGACAGTTAACCTAAGTTGAGGTGCTCTTCTCTGCTCTGAGCTTCTTTAAGCAGACCCAATATATACTATATAGTTCAAAGCTTTCAACTAATAGATTAAATACCAGCAAGTATTTGCGGGAGCCAATTCAAGTAACTACACTCAAGGAGTCCTGAGCCTCTGACTTAAATGAATTCAGCGAAGCGCCACGTCTGACGTCATCTGATATCCGATTTCAAGTGGTAGCACCACACAGAAAATTGTTTTTTTCGCCATACTGCATGTGAACCCTAGGAACGACAATCCTGTATCTGTTCAAAACGCTCCAATTGAAACGTCTGATAATATAATTGGGCAACAGGTCATGTCTAGCTCTATAAATCAATTTTAGAGTTCTCAATTCATTCATATTACCCAGTGTACAGGGAAGAAGCATTTCTAGGGAGGGGGGGGGGGCACATATGATCCTGAGATCTAAACATATCTAGCGATTGCCTTCTGTGCACGAATTAATTTAGAAAATTTACCACAGGAAATAGGCAACAGTACTACATTCGTATAGAAGAAATGTGATAGAATCAGAGCTAAGAAAAGTCTCGTACGAGAAACCAGATCAATATGTTGAGAGGCAGCATAAAGCGAGCGCAACCCATAATATACCCTTGAGCAGATCCTATTTAACTGTGGTTCCCAAGTGAGACCAGGATCCATGATACGACCAAGATTCAGAGCGGCTTAGTCTAGAGCGTAATATTATGACCCATAAGATGTAGTTTGGGAAAATTAGAACTTACATTCCTCAGACATATGGAGTAGATGATGGATTGAAAACCAAACTGTCGTTCGTGGACCAATCAGCAATCCTATAGAAAGAGTCCCATTGATAGTTGCAACAGTATCATTAAGATTGTCCTTAGGAGAACCAGAGTAGATCTGGACATCAGTACGGACTGGAAAGGATTAGCGTACTTCGGAGTGAGATAATTCGCCATATGAACACTAACTTTCATCTTTCGTGCTTACATACAGTATTTTAGAAATTGTAAAATTATAATTCTTTCCATGATCCGTCTTTCAATATCTACAAAAATAACTTCAAACTAGAGCTGACTTTAAATTAAGAACAGCCAATAGAAAGATATCTCTCTCGTCGATTTAATCCAGTCCATCGCATGTGAACACTTGGTACTATTCAAATGTTTAGTGATAATACTCCAGAATACTCTTTTGGTGAGTTGTTTTGATGACACTATACCTCGGGGCAAAATCGTTTGGAGTAAAACCGGGTAGTACCCGGTTTTGGACAAAATTACCCTCAGTTAATATAATATCTGAAATAACGTTAGTTTTCTACACTTTTCAGATAAATAATGCCGCGTAGTTACAAAAGAACTACTAATAGACAGTCATGGGAGGTGGAAGTCATGTCAAAGGCCATTTTGGAAGTTGTGAATGGAAGAATGAGATTTAAAATGGTAGCTAATCAGTTTGGTGTTCCTCAGAGCACTTTAGAAGACCGAAAATATATTGTCGGTGTGGAGAGATAGAAAAATACCATTGTTGCTCATGTTTTCACTATGGAAGGTCGTTTATTCAGGCTTCATATAAAGATTTGCGTAAACTTGCTTTCCAAATGGCGGTGTTAAATGGTATCACTAATAACTTTAACAAAACAACACAAATGGCAGGCGATGACTGGCTATATAATTTTCTTAAGTGTCACCCAAATCTTAGCCTGCGAGCACCTGAACCAACCTCAGTGGCAAGAGACATGGCTTTTAATAAGGTCAACGTCGGTAAGTTTTTTGTTCTTTTAAAAAGCATAATAGACCAATACAAGTTGAAAGCGACAAAAGTATACAACTTTGATGAAACAGGCATCACCACTGTACCTAAAAAACAGTCTAAAATAATTGGCCGTAAACAGGTTGGTATTATTAGCTCTGGTAGAGAATGAAAGCAGAACTAGTTGATGGTGCACCACCCGGGGCCGTCTCAGGTTGTAGCGGATGGATCCAGAGCGAGATATTCCTTCAATGGCTAATGCATTTTATCGATACTGTGAAGCCATCAACAGATGATCCTGTGTTGCTGTTGCTGCACGACCATACCGCGCACAAGCAAAACCTACTCTTAATAGAGACGGCAAGGGATAATGGTGTAATAATATTGAGTTTCCCTCCTCATTGCACTCACCGTCTACAGCCCAGGAAGGAGTGTCCTTCAGTTCCAGCTTGCTAAGTTATTTGGACTCGCTTGCGCGAAATCGGCAACTCTATAAATCGGGATTTCAAAGAACAGGAATCTTTCCCACCAATGAAAATATATTTTCAGACTTAGACTTTGCTGCCTCGTTTACAACTGACACAAAGAGAACGATGTGCCTTCACCTGCTTTACCCAGCACCTCTGCTAAGCAACCGATTTCCAGATCCAACCCATCAACAGCAAGCGCTGCACCGCTTATGGCAGCATCCAAGAAGTCTTTAAAACAAGCCAGATTTAACCAATCAACGACAACTGCCTTATCCAGTGCCTCTATTGAGGAAATAGGTGAAAATCACGGTTTCGTTTGTCCCAATGCTTCTACCAACGAAAAATCTTCATGCTCATCTGCGGAAGCAGATTTTATCTCAGCGGAGCATATAACACCCATCCCACACGTGATTCGCAATCCTTCTAACCGTCGCCGTAGAGAAAAAACTGCTATAATTACATCATCACCACACAAATCAGAACTAGTGGAAATCATCGAAAATCAACAGAAAAAGAGCTTAAAAAAGAAAATTTGTTTTAACACCGCCAAAATTTCAAATATTAAGATATATAAATCAAGAAATCGTCGGAAAGTGAAAGTAACAATCCAGCTGACGAAAATGCTTGTGTTTATTGCCAAGAAACATATGGAACCTTCAGGCTGAGCGAGGGTTGGGTGCAGTCTGTAACATCCCATAAGTGCTGTACGGGCTGCCAGCAAGAAGACTTAGATGAGTTCATATGCTATAAATGTTAGGTAGGGGTAAAATCGGGTAACATACCCGATAAAACCGGAAATATACACAGCATGTGAAATTTCGGTTATTTTTTTTTTAATATTTATACTAATTTTAGAAAAGCTATATTATGTTTTTTTAACACCCGACTTATTTTTTACCGGGAAAATTGAAATTTTGTTTTTATGGATTTATAATTTGAAATTTGTAATATGATTATTGCTTCTTTTTTTCACAATGCCTTTGCCTCGTCAAATTTTCAACCTCAACTACAGTCATATGAACGACTCTCATAACGTTTCATTAACTATCCCTTCAATTACACAAGAGGATATACACGTTCACATTAATGGGCTTCCAAATGACTTCACAGTGGGTCCGAATTGGATCCCTCCAGCTTTTTGAAATCTTGCTGCCTTGCCCTGGTAGCTCCGTTGATAATTATTTTCCAAAAATCGCTCGATAGTGGTTGTTTCCTCCAGCTATGGAAAACTTCCTTTATCATACCTATCCACAAAAAATATAGTAAAAATGAAATTTCTTGCATGCCCAAATTATTCGAATCAATCAATTATTCTCAACTATCAACCTATTGTAAGAAATTACTGTCTTCAAACCAACATGGGTTTATTTGTCTCAGTTACCATTGGGGGATTTGCAAAAGGCTACCACACAGATTGAATTTATAGAGACTTTAGTAAAGCGTTCGACAAGTTATCGCACTCCGTGACACTCTTTAAAATCGAAAAGTATGGGCTTCCTCTAACATTTCTTAAATGGACGGAGTATTATTTACAAAACAGAACATATCAAATCTTATTTCTTGACGTTTCTAATCATGTTTTAAAAGATCGTCTATAGGAATATTTAGTATTTTTGTTCTATTTAACGTTTTTAAATTTTCTTGTTCTATATTGCATGTAATTTTATCTATTAAACGTGTCACTACAGCTTGTGTTAACCTGGTTCTGATAGTAAAAAAAAATAATATTGAACTGTGCATTTAATAATAGGCAAACTAAATTAGGTGAAAATATATACATTTGTTAAGAAAAAAAAATACACTTTTGACCCCGACGTGATTTGAACACGCAACCTTCTGATCTGGAGTCAGACGCGCTACCGTTGCGCCACGGAGTCTATACTTTCGATGGTCCAAAAATAAATATTTAAGCAATCCGTTCATGGAAAAATAAAATTTTGCTCTAAAATAAAAAAAAAAACTTCGTACATGCCTACTTACATAGATGGAATAAGAACTAGATGTCGCATATCATACCGTAGAAAAGAATACATATTTTAAATGGCTGGTCCATTCCGGAATAGACAACATGTTTCTGGGGCACCGAGAAGAAATGTTGCTTTAACAGCAGTTTTGTATACATTTGGTCGACTGCCTCAACATGGTAGATGCGGGAAAGGGAAAATATAAATCACTCGACGTCACTCTCATCATTTTTCTTTTCATGTCGCTGTAAAATAAGGAATGATGCACAGCATCGGTGCGGTGGGAGGGATGTTACTTCTTTCTTGGCTCGTTTTTGGAAATACTTTTTATTTTGCTAGTTTTTAGGATTTGATTTTATGTTTTAAAAGACACAACAACTTTATTAAATTCATTTGCCCCTGAGAGTAATTTTTTGTAATGGTATTGCATGACGGTTCCCAGTAGGAAATCGAGGGATTAGTGAACACGGTAATGGCTTATTTCACCTAGAATACTACACGTCTATTACATCGATGACATGGTAATGCAGACGGTATGGTAATGTAAGCACGTTTGCTTAAACAGAATGCAAATGATGATTCATATGAAAATAAGAAGAAATGTTCTGTTCATTTTTGTTTGTTTCAGAGTGAAGCTGGCATAGTCAGTCAGTTGTAAGTGTGATTATTCACATTTTGAGTTGCATTAATAATTAAGTTGAGGTCAAGTGTGTAGTGTATGTATTTAGTTTTCGTGCACAATAATTCTTTTATTATAATTTTTAAATTCTATTTTATTTTATTTCTGTAAATTTCGAATTTAGAGTAATAAATATATACAAAAAAGCGACTTTTATTCTTTTAAATAAATTAGTTCATGGATGAAATCAGTTAATATTCGTTCTTCAAAGAATTCATGGATGGCTTGGTAATGCTTAAATTGCCCCTTACTTTTATTCCCACATTCACTTCAATGATATAATCAAAGATTAAAGTGTCAAAGAGTAAGGCATGAATTTCCAATGACATCTCTGTGTTAAAATTCACTGGTGTTGGGAATGTATATTAGTGTACATATGTTCATTACTTCATTAATGAAGTAAGGAAAAGATTTCCTACTGGGTTTTGTACCAACTAATATTCTCCTATCGAACTTAATAATTTTCCTAGAAATTTACAATTCGCTCTGTCTTTGGTAAACTATTAACATACAAAGTCTAGACACGTAGAACAAAAATATGCAACGCTTTTCGTGCACAAAGGGTAAGCCAGCAATGCCTCGCTCCATACAAAATCACCATACCACGACCCGATGAAGGTAAGGCCACAGTTTTATCTTAAAAATTTCTTTCTTCGTATTTTCATGCATTGGCCGAGAACTCTAATATAAAATCAATGATGCCTCGAGCTGATGGAAGCAAGGCCGCAATTTTTTCTTAGAAATTTAATGGAAAATTCTTTCCTAGAACTTTACGCACTTTTGGAGGGCGACAAAAATTGCTATGAGGGTAGACGCGTAGCCAAACAATATGCAAAAAATATTGTACTAAATTTCTAAGAAAAAATTGCGGCCTTCCCTACATCAGGTCGAAGCATTGTTAATTTTATATTGGAGCGAGGCACTACTCTGCCTGCATGTTATTAGTTTGGCTGTTTGGCCCTGTCCTTTGCCGACGCTTCCCAGTAGGAAATCGAGGGATTAGTGAACACGGTAATGGCTTATTTCACCTAGAATACTACACGTCTATTACATCGATGACATGGTAATGCAGACGGTATGGTAATGTAAGCACGTTTGCTTAAACAGAATGCAAATGATGATTCATATGAAAATAAGAAGAAATGTTCTGTTCATTTTTGTTTGTTTCAGAGTGAAGCTGGCATAGTCAGTCAGTTGTAAGTGTGATTATTCACATTTTGAGTTGCATTAATAATTAAGTTGAGGTCAAGTGTGTAGTGTATGTATTTAGTTTTCGTGCACAATAATTCTTTTATTATAATTTTTAAATTCTATTTTATTTTATTTCTGTAAATTTCGAATTTAGAGTAATAAATATATACAAAAAAGCGACTTTTATTCTTTTAAATAAATTAGTTCATGGATGAAATCAGTTAATATTCGTTCTTCAAAGAATTCATGGATGGCTTGGTAATGCTTAAATTGCCCCTTACTTTTATTCCCACATTCACTTCAATGATATAATCAAAGATTAAAGTGTCAAAGAGTAAGGCATGAATTTCCAATGACATCTCTGTGTTAAAATTCACTGGTGTTGGGAATGTATATTAGTGTACATATGTTCATTACTTCATTAATGAAGTAAGGAAAAGATTTCCTACTGGGTTGTATACATATGCACACAAATAAAATGCTTCATTCTCGTACACAAACTTCGCGATACCTTTCCTTTAATTCTCTATTCGTAGATTACGCTCGTCTCCAGTCACTACAGCCACAGCGGCCGATGCCAGCATCTATTGAATGAGGATGGCTGTGAGTGCGTCTACGTCCCACCCACCGCTGTTCGCTGTGCTGTTCTTTAGTTTGAACAGTACAGAAACATGAAAAGAGAAATGATAATAGATACTTCGAGTGATTCATATTTTCCCGCATCTATCGCGTTGAGGGAGTCGACCAAATGTATACGAAACTGATGTTAAAGGAACATTTGTTCTCAGCACCTCTGCAACAAGTTGTGGTCTATTCCGGAATGGACCAGCGATTTAAAATTTGTATACTTTTCTCTGGTACTGTATGCGACATCTAGGTCTTATGCCATCTATGCTACTTATAATACCGATCCTATTTTACATAGACCATGTGTAGACGAGTCAGTATACCCTTTGCCTCACGAAAACTTGTTAGTAAGATGGTGATTGGGGCAGCATCACCCTACCTACAGATTTCGTGCGGTAGAGACAGCATACTAAACTGTCTCAACTATGTTTCCATGGGGGGGGGGGGGGGGGGGGGTAGTTTAGACGGTGTAGTTTTTTAGTTTTTACGCGTCGCGCACGAAAATGATGGGAGAGGGAGATGAGCGGTGATGGAGGAGGGCGCGCACAGAACAGCGACTGAGCATCGAGCACGATCATGAAGTTTTTATCAATTCCTCTTTCACTTGTTTTCTATTCATACGGGGCAGTTCAGAAAAATTGTTATTTTCAGCAATTCCTCTTTCACTTGTTTTTGCATTCGGGGAGTTCAGGAAATATTTTTAACATCAGCTGATCATTCAATGATGTTGAAAAATATTGTGTGCATTTGTTAATTCGGGATGTTCATTTATTGAAGTGTGGACCATTGATGTGAAAATGTTATGTGTGATTGTAGTGTTTTGTGATTTTAAATCGGGATTTTATTTTGTGAAAGCTTAGACCGTTGACAGTGAAAATATTGTTTGATTTTCTTGCTTTTAAATTGAGAAAATTGAAATAATATTTTTATAATTAGAGTTTTGAATGCTATTATAATATGTTAATAAACATACCTTTCAAAATGCGCAAGATATTTACTAAAAATATTAATAGTCCAAATAATTTTCAGTTAACGTGAAGGCCACCCAGAGAAGAATGTCAAAGACGACGAAATAAGCGATTAAAGAACTGCTCTTGTTTTCGTGCGCGCCGTGCAAAAACTATACCGTGTTAACGCACAGCAAGTTTTTCCCTTCTTGAACAAAAGAGAATAACCGATCACGCGACGCAAAAACTACACCGTCTAAACCAGCTCCATGCATGCAAAGTTCAATTCGAATTGAATCCGAATTAATGCTCATGGAAACGTTATTTTATTTTATAATAGAAGAATGTGTAAAGAGGTTAGTGCCTTCTAAGAGAAAGAAGTTAAAAATGTGAGACATTGATGCTGGAAGTGCTGCCAATTTTTCTTTTTTTGATCGGCTTATCTCATATAAAGCTGAAATCTGAAATTCCTTTGAATTCATTTATTACATTTTTTCCATATTCCTAGACATTGTTAGGGATAGGGAAGAAGAAAAAACATTTGTTATTGAAGATAACTTAATATCCTCATATTTTCCATTTTTTTTCTAATAGACTGCGCCATCTGTAAACATGTTTTAAAATTTTGATACATGTAAGGCCATCTGTCGAGAAGAGGTAACAGATTTGGTGGTAAAAAGGCAGAATGATTAACATTTCTCCGCAAGGCGGCTGCGGAACGGCAAATACGGAACTTTTGGCGTGAGTGTCGGCGCGGCGAATCTAACACGGCCCCGTGGCCCCGTTGTGGGGGCAAGGTGCTCCAACGGAGGAGTCCCAGAACTATTGGCGCTAGTGTCGCGATGCATACGATATTTGCTTTGCATTTTCGCCGAATGGGGGCGTTCCAACGGAGGAGTCCCAGCTATTGGCGCTAGTGTCGATTCTCGGCATGTGAATTTCCCAGTTTTTTATTTACAAATTGTTACCTTCTCGAGAAGAAGATGGCGCTAACATCCCTATCAACAGTTTTTTTTCACTTGCCAGCAGATTTTTAAAGAAACCTATTAATTGTTTTATTATGGGAAATTAAATTTTCGAAAAGCCATTGTACAATTGACGGCAAAGAATCAGGTTGGTTAAAGTTTTCATTGATTGAATTTACCTTTCTCTTTTTTTCCTTTTTGTGTACATACAAGTTCATAGCATAATAAATGTTAAGGAAACCACCTAGTCCTATCCAAGCAAATCACCCACTTACGTACCTACCTACCTACGTACTTAAAAAATCTTGAAGACAATTTTTTAATTGATTTTCTTTTTTTTTTTAGGTAATTGACGGAAAAGATGAGTCTTTCTGCGCTGATCTTTCAACAGGATCCCAAGATGTTTTCGCTTAAATACCACCATCAGAAATTCGACTTCTTCGTGAGGATAATCCAGCAAATTTAGCTACTCTTTGCTATAAAGCTACAGAAAGGCTAGCACCAGCAGTTGATAATAGTTGCCGAACACAATCTGCTTTGAATTGTGTACGACTTCTAACGAGAATCCTTCCATATATTTTCGAAGATAATGAATGGAGAAATCAGGTAATAAACAGAATGATTCAGCCTCACCATTAGCTCAAAGTCTACTTAATGCAATTTGTGTAAGATTACAATTAATGAGGAATAGGAACACTGCTATTAATTTTGTAAAGAACTTTCCGTTCCAATTTCGATCAATGTTAAATGGAATGAAGGTTTTTCTATTACGGAATAAAATAATACTTGTTCATCCTACTTTTTTATGTCAGGATGGCCGAGTGGTCTAAGGCGCTGCGTTCAGGTCGCAGTCCACTCTGTGGGCGTGGGTTCGAATCCCACTTCTGACAAGAACTTTTTTTATATATTTTTTTTTAGACTCGATGTCTACTAATTTTCCCATCACTTTTTTAGTTGGACTAAATTTGTAATGATCGCCGTCAAACAAATCCCATCTGGCAAGATCATTCAATATTTCTCTTTGACGACTAAGTGATAAACCAACAGTGGAAAAAGTTCCAGCCAAGTAGATATAGGAAAATGTAAAATATTATGTAGAAAGGATAAATTCTGGGATTGCCAGGAAATGTTGAACAATAAATGCCGGCTCCATGATTATTGTAGAGGTAGACAGCAGAAATACTCTGCTAAAACTACGGAATAATATAAGCCAAATAGCAATAAACTAATTAAGTAACTAAATACAGTCCAAGACAACCTTCTCTACACCTCTGCAATGGTTGGAATACAGTTATCAAATCAAACTATTCGAAGCATTTTTAAACTGAAAAACAAGTAAAAAAGCTAGAATTGGTCTAAGACTAATTCTTATGATACTCGAGATGAATGCCCAAATAAAATTTCGTATGGTCTACCCATCTATGCAAGTTTAATTTTTGAAGTAGTTTTTTGTATATATTTCTAGAACGGTTCGTCGGACAGAAAAAATGATTATAACCAATTTTATAGGATTTCGTATTCTGAAGAAGTTTTTAGTACTATAAAAATGTGTAGGACTGATCGTTTTCACAGTAAAAACCCTAAATTTTTGTATGGCAACCCCACGAAGGAGCTACCCGATTTATTTCATTTTTGAAATTTTATTTGTTATTACTATGAAAATACCATGTACCAAATATCAGCTCTCTACGTCGATGCGTTCTCAGGCAGTGTCCAAATATATAGTGGAAAACAAAATTTTTGTATGGCAACCCCACGAAGGAGTTGTCCCATTTTCGAACTTAATTTTACTTACAGATGGACATGCAAAAATCAAAATAACTTTTAATATTATGCGTGGGTGGGTGTCCAATCCATTTTGCTCTACCATCATTATTTCGTGGTGTTACAAACGAAATGACAAACTTAGGATACCCTTTAGATTTCATCTAGGGTATAATAAGAATGAGAAGTATTCGAAGTGATTGTTTGCCAGTTTGGGTTACGCGAGTTACATTATATTGACCTAGAGAAATAATAAAGTTCGTTTTTTTTTTTTATATATGAAGTGCTGTAGTTGTGATTAATTACCTGTTAGCATCTCCGATTGATTTTTTTTCTGTCAACCACTCAGCGGATTATCAAGTCGCGTTGAAGTTTCCTACCTACTAAGCATTGGAGCCAATGTGTCCATAATTTTGGGGGGTTTGAAATCTTTAGATATTTTGAAGCATTTTGGAAGAGTTTGGCATCTTCTCTGTTAGTAAAACAATAGATCTGGATTAGCACTTCTTTAACTCGTATGTGACTAAATAGGGTACCCGGTACTTTTTTCGGGCTTAAAATTATATATTTATTTTCACATCGCTCCTAGAGGCCTGTGTATGCCTGAGAACTCCTTAAACATTTTTGAATATTTTTGAAATTTGGTTTTTTTGCCATTTCTATACTTCTATCACCCAAGTAAGGTACCTGGTACCTTATGAGTATCTTCGTATTTTTCGTATGAAATGAAATGCAATAAAACATTAATAACTAATTATTTATTTAATTAATGTCTAGTAACACAGAATTTAATTGATTGGACTGTTTAATGTGGCAGTATAACTGCAGTCAACACAGATAGTTGGCGTGGTTTTTATATACTGATTACATATAGTGCAGCATTTCCTAATCTTGTGACGCCCATAGTCGTCTGCAGGCACCGATGACATACACCTGTATACTTAGTGCTATCTTATGCGTCATTATGTGGATTCTGTGGTGCCTGTGCCAGGGTTGGCAGGTACAAATTCTTTCCCAGGTCCTTGAGGAATAAGCGGCGCTGCTCTGTTCATTGCGTCAAGGTGGGAAAGTTTTCCAAATATATGATAAAAGGTGCTAAACATGCAACATATATTATGTTGAAAAACAAAATGTTTAATTCCATCTATTGGTTCTACGTTTAGTGGTGTATTTTCTTAGCAACTGGTGCATCATGTGCACCCCTGACTTCCTTTCGTTATAGAAGTGAATTATTTCTGGGTTTTGTGCAGCATTATTATGTACATTCGGATGGGAATCCAAACATGACCGTACCAGTACTGCTTTGTTTTTCTTCGGAAAGTAGGTAGCTTACTAAAGAGGCAAAAATTTACGATAAAATCTCTTGGTGCCTTGCAACGGATCCCTTTCATCACAGGCAATAACTCTAAAATATTTTTCGCTAAAGGTTTTTGGATACTACACTAGGTGAAGTAGGGGTCATATATGATGAGTTTGAACAACACATTTTCTGGTAGAGATAGCCGATTCGTCACACTTAGCGCAAATTTACAAACTCGCCAAGATTGGAGTATAATTGGCGCTGAATCCAAAAGAAATAATTTTGATTTAATAGTGATAGCATTGAATATTTTATGTCTTTCACTTGTTTTTTATCGCATCCCACACACGCCACAAACCAAGCTAGCTCTCACCCTCGAAGTGAAATTCAGCCTCATCGGGAATCTTTCATTTTCGTAGAATAGTACGAATGTGCAGAAGTTTACAATATTCTGGTTTTCCCTCCAGTTATGAGGCAAAATCCATGGGAGTTTAACAAAGCATGAAGCGTCACCACCTAATTCAACTCAATAATGCTAAATTTCCTACCTTGGTTGTGCTGTCGATATTATAATAATTGGCTCGAATTGTGTTCATAAATACCATTGATGAGCTATGATTCTCATATTAATCTTGTGGCGACCAGCACAAAGTATTTTACATCTGGCAGTTTCTCTTGTCTAATTTAGTGTATGTCGAAAATGTGCTAGGAATAATTAGATTTTGTAAAAAATAATTGTTAATGTTTGAGACGCCACTTCTGTTTTTGTTTTCAATTCCATCAGTACAGAATCGGGTTTAAAAAATATTTTCCAAGCCAACGTGTTTACTGGATTGGATACTAATGCCCTTTGTGTGTTTTATTTCAAAGAAGAGAGATCAGAAAGTATTAAATGCACATAACAATAAAGTAGAGGAATATTAATCCCCACAATCTCAAGCATCCGAAGAAGAATTCAAATTCGATAATATACCGCTAATAATAGAAAGCTTTTTGTCTTCGATTGCATTCAACTCGTGTTGCTTTCTATTACAAGAACCAGATAAAAAATATAAGCAGGCTTTTTGTACAACTTGACCACCAAATAGAGCCCTCACAGTGAAATGTGAACCGTTCTTGCATTGTAAATGTAATTGAAAAAATCAAATAAACACGAATGCAACACGTCAGAAAAATTTATAACCATTTTTTCATACAATTTAATATTAATTAACTTCGTAGGTGTGTGTGCAATACAGCAATGTTTGTATACATACTAAGAATAAGAACAACTACGTCCTTTAAACCTATTTTACAATATTTTGGTGTGAGTCATTACGAGATTTTTCAATTCTCACGTAAACCAACAGGATCTGGATCAGGTATTCCACCTAGTCCCTCGTCGCTTAGGCTCAGCTGCTGTCTTTTAAATATTTTCAACTCTACGTCTTTTAGCGTTCCGAAAAATTGTGTATGATTACTCATGAAACTGTTGTCAGGAATTTCATAGCGTATCCCACTTTTCCTCGGTAATTGTTTGAAATCCTGATCTGATCCAGTTCTATCAATGATATTCTCTTTTTTGTATGATTCAAACGGACAACTGTCACTTCCTGAAGTATTACTGAATTTCTTATCAATTACTAACTCTGAATTCTTTCTAATGTGTCGATCCCCCTTGGATGAAATATTTTTGATTGAAATTTTTCTGTCTTTCGCCTGGCAACCTTCATCAGCTTCCAAAGCTTGATCAACAGGATGAGACATAGTAATAGTAGCTACCGGAACTTTCACATCTAAAAAGGCACACAGCTCCTCGATGCCATCTAACGTCTGACTTAACTCTTCCAAGTGCACGTGATTCCTGAGATGTGCTAAGTACTTCTTCAATTTCAGTCTAGTAATTGTCATAATATATTGTGCGTTTTGAAGTTCCAATCGAAGAACTTGGGGACTCTGAAAACAAAATCAATCTGAAGACGACCCAGTTATTTGAAAGTACATACACTTACATCTACTCTATAGCCGTCGATAATTGCAACATCAGGGCCTTGATAGCCTTCATCGTTAGCTAAACGAGCAGCGGTAAGAGCATTTGTATATTGTAATTCACTAATTCTGGCGTCCGCTAATGACCCTGATCTAAGTTTTCCATCAACAATAAGAGAAGAAGATCGTCTGCGTTGCTCCAATTTATCAATAGAATTCTGCTTCGTTGGATTTTTACTAAATACTTTCAAAGAATGCTGACGGGGTAACGTAGACGAATGTATGCTATTGCGATTTGTTGGAACCACCTGAGACTTGAGTGTAACATATACAAAGGCGTTTGATGGACGATCATATTTCTGAGTTAAAAATTTCCTTGACGTGAATAAATGAACTTATAATAGACAACGTACCTTTGGCATGTACATGTACAGAGCATGCTGCAAAATCAGGCTAATATCCAAATTATTAGGGTATCTCATTAAATACGTTAGACAAGTAGTATAATCACTTAGAAGCACTGAGAAAATGCACAATTTAATAGATTCAGTTTGCTTCAAGAAAAAAGTACTTACACCTTTCCCTTATTCTTACCAGCATTGCAACAAGGATGTAATTCGGTAGTTCAAATCTATCACTATCTGCAAATATCGCATCCCACAACAGTAGAAGATCTTGTAATGGAAACTCTCTCCCGAAAAGCAATCGAAGCCATCGTCTGGTAGGAAATGCTATTTGATATAAAATAAAATTAACAACTCACACTTAAACTTACATTCCGAAAAGATGCAATGGAATGTCCAACTTAAGCAGGTGATTATGTAAGTGGAGATCCTCCTTGGCAAGAATCTTATCCCTAATGAAATTCAATTGACTAATCACTTCAATCTCCATTGCAGAGTAATCGTCGTCAGAAGACTAAATATTTTGTGTTAGCTAAACATTTATTTTTATGCGTAGGCATATACTTGCCTCAGTTTGCACTGGAAAGTACCCATCGGACGTTGGTACCATATTTATAATTCTATAGTAGGACTCAATTGAAGTCATCACACGTGAGAATATGCAGCTTTAGGACAAATTAACTCATATTAGGTAAATTATGAAATTGCATTAAAAACTTACTAGGCATCAGCTTCCAAGTTACCAGAATCAAGAACTTTCAAAAGCAGTTCGCTGAGGGGATTAATATTAACAAAGCTTTATTTTTGAATCATGGATAAACTCACTCAAATTCGGCCGAAACTTCCATATAATGCTGCAAGGCCTGATGATCACAGTGGAGAACAAATAATATCGGAGCAAGTATCTCATGCATTCCTTGTCTGTAGCACATATACGGATGCTCACGAGCATAGTAAAACAAAATATTTGTCTAAAAGTATTTCGACATTAAAACAATTTTACAATTTTTTTCCTTTACATTGGTGGACCGACCATTGCCTCCCGAATAAATGGCTTCCGAAAAAAATCCACACCTGGAAAAGTTCTTATAACATCTTGCTTGATGACAGAAAATAATTCCTGATCTCCAAAATACTGATTCCAAACGCTCTATAAAATGCTAGTTACTTCAAATTATCCTTTAAAAGACAACAATTCACTGCCAAACCTGTTTAGATTGGGAGAGGGGATCATCATTTGGTGCGCCTTCTATATGCGGATTACAAGCAAATTCCTCTTTTAGTTTTTTGTATCTAAAAAAAAAAATAAGTTAAAGAATAAATTTGATTTGACTTCTATTGCTTACTTTCGTCTTTGCTGTTCCTTTTGATCCGCCCAATTCGAAGGCGAATCGCTTATTACCCTCAGCAACAGAGACCAACACACGCTTCTAAATTTTGATGTCTTTAGCTCCCCTAAATAGGCTAAATTTCGAAGACTATCTAAATCGGCTTGAGCGTATGATATGAGATCCTTCCATTCATTCCTGGAAGATATTTTAAAAATAATGGGGAAAAACGATTTCCTTTCAAAGCTAGAAACAGCTATAGTCTAGAACTCTTGACCAACCACTTTCTAAAGCAAAATTAATTTCGAAATTCGCGTCTATTAACACTTTGCTAAACGCGGAAATACATAGATAGGTTTTAGGCCTTTAATTTTGTACAAATAATAACAATTTAAATAGTCTTAAAGCAACTTCCATATAAAAGGGAAGAAAGAAGAAAATAAATTCCTACTTGAAGCTGGATGGGATCTACCTCTCGTTTGTCATGCCTAACAAAATAAAAAAACGACCCATCCCTGAACTAATTGCCTCTCAGCCAATCCGAGCATTTTGGGTTATTGAATATTAGCGGGGGTCTGCAAGGTCCCGCTCGAAGATTGAGCACAATCGCTACATACAGCCTGCCCACCAAGCAATCCAAGATCAATTGTCTTCCATCATCTGGAGTTACGGACGTGGCGCCAGAGGGCATCAGCATAGCAATATTTTTCTTTACAGACTGTCGTAAGTGCTTGAACGTGCTACACAATTAGCATTTTCTTGTGTCTTTATACCTCACGTGGGTGTTATAGCCTGAGAGGAGGTATAATTCTCATATCAGAAATATTTCTATTAACAAAGAATCAAAGTGCCTCAGGAAGCTCAAATTATGGCGACTACAAGAAAAGCGTAATTGGAAAATGATAAAATTTTTACAAATACTAGCATTTTATAAGGTAGATTTTGATAATCTTTAAAGCATGGTCATTGGACTAAACAAACGAATCATCGAATATGAACAAAAACCAAACCATCAAAGTTAGGCGCGGCAAACGAAACTTTAAACACCTATTTCTATAGATCATGGATCTTTTCTTGGCCGAAAACTGTATTATTATTTGAAATTCATTCACTATTGCTGAAGCTGTCTTAGCGTTGCTTTACACGATTTCACTTGGTAAACGATACTAAAATTCACAATTATTTTCTTCACTTGTTTCTTGAATGACACGCTATTTGATACGCTAAATATTGAATTTAGATGAAAACATTATCCCTCGCCGTAAAGTTATAAATTACTATACTCCGTTGCATTCTTGTATGCAAGTTGTGTATTGGGCTCAAACACAAGAATACGCTGATTTCTTTTGCCCCCATTTTTCTACTGTCTCATTTGATCTTCCTCCGCTATATGTTCATCTAGGTATACTAACGCTGGCCCTCAATCTCTTAACTCCTATACGTTACGTTTGCCAACAGGTTCAATTATTCATCTGGGACGCGTTCATGAAGTAAGTTGCAGCTGTATATGGCAACTGTAGATGTGGCTATCGTCGTTCAGAATAGCAATAACCAGATTTTTGACTTGGCTAAATGACAGCTCTTAGCTTTCGAAAAATCATAGTAGTTGGTTTCGTAGCCAGCTGCAGCTGGTACCGACTTGAGAGAGCTATCCAGCAAAGCTAACATAACATAACTGATTGTTTGTCGTTATTTTTAAATTGCAGAAAAGAAAAGAAATATTGTTGTAATAATAGCAAATGTAACATTTATGTGAATGAGCGGGGAAAGCCAGACGAAGCTGATAACAAATTGTTGTTTGTATTTACATGAAATGTAACTCATACTCCATTGATGACAGCTATGACTGGCTGCGGCCGCAGCCTACTTCATGAACGCGCTCCTGTTACTGCTGCCAATACAACTTTTGATTTTTCAGTCGAAGGCCATGTGCTCTCATTGTGTTTACTGTTAGAAACGGGGTTTGTCACGCCTATCACTAAAACGCCATTGCTCTCTGAATACCGATCACAAAGAAGGCCTTAGTTTTTCTCAGATCACAGTGATGGACGCGTGACCGTAACAGTATCAATCATTAATTAGGATCTAACTTAGTGGGACGTTATTTTTCAAGATTTTTCAAGCTTTCAGTATTCAACATTTTCGATATTCAGGTTAACAATAATGATCACTAACAAATAGTTAACATTGTACGAAGACATATTTTCAAAAAAAAAAAAATAATAGATATACCTACATAATGTGCATATATATAATAACAACACTAAACTCAAATGTAATGTTGAGTATCTGTTTATCGATATGTTGGGGCTGGTTCCAACTATAGTATACTTTAAGATGCTCATTACATTAACATGTAAAGCAAGCCTGCTATTTTACTCTAGATCAGGTTCTATAATGTAAGGGGTCTGACCTACTATCTAATAGGTTAGTTTTCTTTAGATCTAGTTTCATTACTATATACAAATATATAAGGCTATAATTAATATATCTATTTTTCTCAGTTCAATTACTGTTTATAATTCTTTTTTTTTATAGTTTGTTTTACGCGTAACAATCTATTTCAAAACTGTTTAATGTCGGTATGTCCATCGTTGTACATTGCTTTAAGCAGGGGCTTACAAATAAATGCTCTTTGAATTTGAATATCTAGTCGCAATACGGTATATGGTACAGCTTACTGTCTGGTCTTAGTTGTATCTAGTTCAATGCCAATATATAGTTCTACAAGGCGGTATGATTTGCAATATCGTTTATTTTTTTTATTTTGTTATTGTTGTAATAATCTAATTGCTAGACTATCTAATGTAGTAGAGCCCAGCTTTAAGCAGGCGGTTAAAAATAAATACACTTTGAATTTGAGTAATGTATTTGAATCAAATCGCCCCCAAAGGTCTTGCCAAAGGCCACACAGCGAAATTGAATAGCAGCAGACGATAAGATTGATTTGTACTGCGTTTTGTAAATTGTGAAATTTTAAGAGATGCGCTCTCTACAATTAAATGATAGTGTCGGTAGATGGTCGCTGCTTAGTGCTTGAAAAAATAATTTTAGTCTGACATTGATATAGATGAATTTATAGGGTAACGAATGTAGAGATGATAAGAAAATCACCTGTTACGTTACGTCTCAATGATAGTGTATCTGATTGCTGATCTCCAAATATTAGTTACTAATATCGGAAATAGTTTTCATTTAAAATGCTCAATAATAATAGTTTTACCCAGCGTCAGAGTAGTATAAATCCTTTCTCAAAGGAACCATCAGCAAATTGTTCATAAAAACACTAGTCACTACCACTAAGAAACACGCTCTAATCACTTTCCAGCATTTATTCAATGAAAACAGCAAGCGGAAAACTAAAGTTATAAGCATACTCATTATTTTATACAAATCAATATATACATATGTTTGTAGAAAGTGTATTGTACTCAATTATAAAAAAATGTTTAAACATTTTGGCTACCTATACTTATCAGCTGGAGATAAAGTTTCCTGCACTGTCGTTGCCATTGTTCACGAACAATACGATCTGAGTTAAAACTGGTTGTTTGCTTTATGAGTTTGTCACATCATCATCACCAAACAAGGACATTAACTTATTATTAACTTAAATAGTCGACTTTTGGTCAACTTTATCAATTTCATTTGCGCTTATATTTATAGTAAACATATGATTGTCATTTTCACGTTTTCATATTTGACAGTTGGAAATTTAACGGGGTGGATAGCTTAAACGCAATGTCTTATATTTCAGATGTAGATGGCAATTAAAAATTCTATTTACCGAATTGGTCCGAATGAGGGCGCCACTGTACTGTAGTATTAAAACTCCGCCGAACTTAGATGGCGTCAGCGTACTGTAGTATCGAACTAAAGTGGCGGCACACATTCAGTCCTGTCCTGAAGGGACCTTTACGTCACTTACCTGCATTCACATCGAAGGCGCAGATGTTATGCCTTCCTTGCATGCCCCAGCCACCCATTTGACTCTGAGGGCAAGATATTTTCAGAGTCCCTTGTTGACCTGTAAAGAGACTAGAGCGGACCTAGGCGACCTTCATGCGAGAGGGCTCCAGAATAGTGAAGGAGAGAATAAAAACTTTAGCGAGCCATTACGTTATAAAAGATTAGGTTTTATTCATTCCAGATCACTGCAATCGGGATTCATATTAAAAGTAACAATGTTTGTAAATCTTAATTTCACCCCCATAGCATTCTAATAGTTCTAATCGTTATACAAGGCAAAAACTTATTATATTTTCTAGTAAGCCTTTTCAAACTGGCTAGAGAGAGTTATGACAAAATCAATTTTACCGTACTACAAAGAAACCTACTAAAGAATGCTATTGAGAAAATCCCCGACAGTCTTCTTTTTCATTTTTTTCTTTAATTACCTTTGGTACCAAAAATTTCTAGTGCTATTACTTTCATTAAATGGGGCAATTCCCTCCGCGAAGGCCTCCTGGATGGTAACTGCGTTCCTGTAAATAGAACATCTAACAAAACAAAAATTTTGATTTTCCTTACAACAAGGTAATAATAATTTTCTGTCAAAAATCTGATAATAATAATAAACTGACAAGAATTTTCTGTCAACATCTAAGGGTAATAGTAATTCAGTGATAATTTTCTTTCAAAAATTAATAATAATGGTGATTCAATAAATGTTTATGGAGCCATGAACGTTATTTCTCAATTTGAATTGAATTTTACCAGAAGAGTAAAAAAAAAATCCTAGAATAAGTTACCTAACAAGTTAATCGCTAACTATTAGTTTGCATATGTACTTATTAACGAAAAATAAAATATAACAATCCCGCAATAGATTGAACAAAAATCCTCAATTCAATTGATTTTTTAATTGTGTACGTAATAAGGCTCGTGACGACATTTTAGAAATTGAAGAATGAAAATATAAAAATCAATATAAAGTTAACAAAATTCATATATTTGCCAGTGCAAAGTATGGAACTTTTTCGCGATATAAAGGGTTTTCCAATAAAAGGTGTTATTTTGATATTCAAAGAAAAATGCCATGCCATTTTTTGAGATAAATGATCGGATCTTTATTTCATTATAAAGAGGAAGGTATGCCGTTAATAATGGAAAATAACATCAGCCAAATGACCACCACGACCACGCCTACAAGACCATATCTTTTCATGAAATTTTCCATAACCAAATCGCAAAGTGGTTGCCCTATGTCCTCGATAGCCTCATGAATTACATCTTTGAGGTCTTGAATCGACGCTGGGCTATTGGCGTAGACCTTTTGTTTCACATGGCCTCAAAGGAAGAAGTCGTAAGGTGTTAAGTCACAAGATCTCGGTGGCCAATTGTGATCACCTCTTCGAGAGATAACACGGTCCGGAAACTTTTCCCGTAAAAGATCAATGGCTTCGTTGCTTGTATGGCACGTAGCGCCGTCTTGTTGAAAGTAAACGTTGTCCAGATAAATACCATCCAATTCCGGCCATAAAAAATCATTAATCATCTGTCGATAGCGCAATCCATTCACCGTAACTGTTGCTCCAGCCTCATTTTCGAAAAAGTAAGGTCCAATGACCCCGCGGGACCATAAACCGCATCAAACAGTCACACGTTGAGGATAGAGAGGCTTTTCAACAATAACTCTTGGGTTTTCCGAGCCCTAGATGCGACAATTTTGCTTGTTGATGAAGCCATCGAGGTGGAAATGGGCCTCATCACTCAAGATGAGTTTTCGATGGAATTCCGGATCATGCATTTCAAGGACCCAATCAGCAAAGAATTTTTCTACCAATTTCTGTATTGCGGTTCGACAAGGTGCTTCACGACGACCCAAAAATGTTCGAGTTTTACGAACCGTCTCTGCCACATTTTCACCATTTTTATAGTGAATTTTAATAATTTCAATGCGTTGTTGAATCGTATATCGTTCCATTTTTATTAATGGCGTAGTTTCTACTTGTCAAATGTCAAAAAGTGACATCTACGGAAATAGCGGGCTAATTAAAATAACACCTCTTATTGGAAAACCTTTTAGTACAACATACGCTTGTATGTCTGTATGTATGTCTTTTCGACTGGAGTTATTGAAATAAATACTGCTTGAAGAAATACCAAATAGTGTTGGAAAAATCGAATTCCTTTGGGGACAAATCCATACTGAAATTTTTACGCAATTCCTTTATTTCCGATTTGTTAAATATTTAACTCGTTGACATCGAGCGTGCTTTGAAGGCTGCTGCATTTATCAGGTGTCTTTCTAATTTTATTTGTTTGTTAGCGTTGCCAATTGAATTCTGTACCACATTGGCATTTTTATTGAAGGACATCATGTACAAAATCGTTCTCTTTTAAGTGTGGAGTCGTTCCCGGTCCCATGTGGACCTTTAACCTCGAAAAACTTTTGTATGAAAAGGTGGGTAGACGTCGGATGCGACAAACTGTATTTATTTGCTCAGGAGTATATATCTCCCAGCATATTGCACATAATGACTTAATTAAATGATTGTACGATACCTTAAAATTGTTGCTGTGGCTATACTTTCAGCTGGGTAAACTTCGTGGTCCGATGAACACTCCTTCACAATCTTCATAGGAAATTTTCTTTTTAATTCCCGGTTACCTTTTGCAATTTTCGTTCACCAATCACTGTTCTTATCTTTTCGTCGTACGTTTTTTTAATATTTTCCTGTTTCTCTTTAAGCTTCCTCGTTTTTTGATTTAAAATAAAACTGTTGATTCACACGCTATTTCTCAGCTCATCTCTTTTGTTGAACTCCCCCACATCACATTTCTTTGACAGCCGGATAACTTTCCTCTTCTTTTTCGCCACAGGCATGCCACACCGAGCTTGTTCGTCGAGTTTTGAGTGTGTTCAGCGGTCGGTTTAACCAAAGGCCGGCATACATGCTACAGTATTTCTCAGTGTAGCATATTACTATATGCAATATGCTACGATCATAACAACTTAATGACAAACAGTTATAACTTTTCATTTTCTTCATATGTTTAATTATTTCAAGAAGAATAACAAAGTTAAGCTATTTATGAAAAAAACGTAGATACTTCAAACTTTTATAATCGATATATTTAAAGTAGTAGGAGCCATTTAAAAAAAGCATAGATTTGACCGCCATTGTCCATGTATGGTGGTAATCCCGGTCAGGCGCGAGGGTAATGGCGATCACATCTAATGAGATAAATATAATAATTAGATATTGCTGAAGACTTGAGGATTTATGGGATAAATTCCTGCCGCTCTAAATTTGAATTCACGTTTACTTTTCTTAGTGACCTTGGCATAAGCTTTCTTAAATAAAAACGCCACATCAAATGGTGTTATTTTTGCCATCATATGGGATTCCATATTCTTCTATAGGCAGTTTTTAAAGGTCCTTAAAAGGACACATCAAGTTGTTGTCTTATGTGAGCTATGTGGTGGAATGGACAACATCACGATGTAGTTTTCCTTGCAACAGGTAATGGCGATCACTTGACCGGTATTGCCCCGGGAGCTTATTTTCAATTCAACATCAAATTTTATAAATATACAAAAAAAAAAAAAAATGTTTACGATAACATTAAATAGAGCCTTGTACAATGACATAAATGAATATAAAACTAGAATTACTTTCAAATCTTTAGTTCATACCTTCTAAAACATTTCACCCAAAATTACATGAAAGCGATGGAAAATAAACAAAGTCTGTTTCCCTTGAACGCTGACAGTGAACTGCGTGAATCCCTCCGAGTGGTCATTCACGTCACCTTCCTACTCATTTATCACTGAAAGTCTTGTATGTGGGTGTAGTTCAGGTTTTACTCCATTGACATATAATAAGAATGGACTGAGCCATCAAATCTATATATATATATATAGTGAAAAATGGCACAAATTTTGGCAAAAATCTATTTGACTCTTTCAAGCTCAAAATGTACACTGAACTGTAACCAATTTTGGAAACAGTACGGCTGTATTGATTGGAATGCATCGGAATTTACATAAAAATGCAGACAAATATATTTTTTATATACATCTATCTCTTACAAGCTCAAGCATATTTGACATCAAATCTGCAGAGGAACACATTTTTCAGTAATATTAAAAATTAATTTTTGTGTTAATTAAAACGAGTTTAACTTCCTAAACAATTTTCATTTAATGTAATACTATTTTACAACATCTTTAGTGTTTCCAATCGACAAATAATAAATAATTATAAATCAGTGTGCAATTGTACGAAATAAAGGGTTTTCACAGCCTGTTCAATATTTGTGCCATTTTTGAAGCAAGAACGCTCAGTCCATTCTTATTATATGTATGTCAGTGTTTTACTCTCATTCATAAAATGTTCCCGCGCTTTTGTGAAAGCCGGTTTTCTGTGAAATATTGTGAGAATTATCCCATGTTTTTATAGCAAAACCAACAATTGTTGGTGTAATTCCTTTGATATTTGAACAATCACGTGCTTCTGTTTACATTCATTTTGCTCTGAAGGGAGTAAGTGGGAGAAACTCATGCTGCATCACTGACATATAATAAGAATGGACTGAGTCATCCTATCTAATTCCTATAGTCAAAAATGGCACAAATTTTCGCTAAAATTTGTTTGTCTCTTTCAAGCTCAAAATGTACACTGAACTGTAACCAATTTTGGAAAGAGTAGTTCTGTATTAATTGGAATGCATTGGAATTGACATAAAAAATTCAGACAAATATATTGTTTATATATGTCTATCTCTTACAAGCTCAATGAAATTTGACAACAAATCTGCAGAGGCGCACATTTTTTAGTAACATTAAAAATTAATTTTTGTGTTAATTAAAACAAGTTTAACTTTCTAAATAATTTTAATTTAATGCCATACTATTTTATAACATCTATAGTGTTTCCAATCGACAAATAATAATAAATTATGAATCGGTGTGCAATTGTACGAAATAAATGGTTTTCACAGCCTGTCCAATATTTGTGCCATTTTTGAAGCAGAACGCTCAGTCCATTCTTATTATATGTCAGTGTGCTGCATTCTCTGATATTTTCGGGAAAAATGAGAATTTCATTTGAGAGGAATTTTACATCTCCTTTCAGCATCTTGGCCAGAGCGAAATTTATCTTTTTCTTAAAAAAGTGAGGTAGTGAGACCCAAAGCAAAGTATAATAAGGATAAGTAGAGACAGAGGCGAACAAAATAGGAAATTTTTCGAAAAGAACTTGGCTCTGCACTATTGTAGTGCAACTGAGACAACGAGTTAAAAACAAAAGTGAATGACAAAATCTTATTAAATCCATCAAAATCCTATCAAATTATTCATAATAATGTACTTCGGGTTACACTACTTCCCATTTTTAAGCAAAAGATAAGTTTCGCTTTGGCCAAGGTGCTGAAAGGAGATGTAAAGTCCCTCTCAAATGAAATTCTCATTTTTCCCGAAAATCCAGCATGAGTTCTCCCACTTAATCTTTTCATAGCAAAAGGAATGCAAACAGAAAAACGTGCTGTTCAAATATCATGGGATTACACCAACAAACATTAGAATTCCTGCGAAAAACATTGGGGCAATTGTGTTAATATTTCAGAAAAACCTGTTTTCACAAAAGCGCGGGAACATTTTATGAGCGTAAAATCGGAAAACTCCGCCCATTCTCTCTTATTTACGAAAATAAATCATTTGCCATTACATGTTCAAAGAGGGTTTGATTTATTTTTTTTCTCTTTTTTCCTTCCTTTTCTGGCCGTGTATATTTAAATGGAAAACAATCGGAACACTCTTCTGTGTCCCTTCTTTTAGTTATTTATTCTTGGCCCAAAGTACATTATGAATGAGCGATTCAATAAGATTTTGTCGTCCTCGCGATTTTTGTTTTTATACCCTAGATGAAATCAGTTTGTCATTCTGTTTGTAATACCTCGAAATAATGATCGTAGAGCAAAATGGATTCGACACCCATGCATAATATTAAAAGTTATTTTGATTTTTGAATGTCCGTTTGCCTGTGCGCACGATAACTCGAGAACGCGTGACTTATAGAGCTGAAATTTTGTACACAGATATAAAAAAAACGTAAAATTAAGTTCGAAAATGAGACAAATCGGGCAATGTCTTCGTGGGGTTGCCATCCAAAAATTTCGTTTTCCACTATATATTTGGCCACTGCCTGAGAACGCGTCGACGTAGAGAGCTGAAGTTTGGTACATGGGGTTTTCATTGTACTAGCAAAAAAATTTCAAAAATGGACTAAATCGTGCAACTCCTTCTTGGTGTTGCCATATAAAAATTTAGGTTTTTTACGTATACTTTGAAAACGATCAGTCCTATTGTACTAAAAACTTCTTCAGAATACGAAATCCTATAAAATTGGTTATAATAATTTTTTCTGTCTTAGACCAATTCTATCTTTTTTACTTGTTGTTTTACTCGTTGTTTCAATCGCCAAGTTCTTTTCCCCCATTCATGCAAAAACGAAAGTATGTATATGACATTATTTGTTTCATTCTAAAAAACACGAAAAATGTTCAATTTTGTTCGGCTGATTCCTATCTTCTTATTAGGTTATCTTTGGCCAGAAGTCTGTAGTGCAGAACAAATTATATACATACATGGTGCAACTTATTAGGAAGCTTATAATTGCATTCCGGTACAAGATTATGTTTCCGTGTTCATTCGGTCTTCTTAATTTATAATAAATTTTGAATATAATACCGGCGAAAGTTTTTCGCATAATGATGACGTGTGTATGCATATACCTTTCAGATAATAATAATTGCAATTATTGCAAATCCTGTTATGAATATAAAAAGATCCTATAAATTCACTTCCTCTAGAAAATATTTATTCTGAGGCATATAATCTATTCCTCTTTTTAGATTTTCATTGGGATATACCTAATAAGAGATAGATGGGATTCAAAGAGAGAATCGATTATTTTGGGTAGCAATTTGCTCTGGTACTGAGATTAAAGAAGCAGATATACAAGTTTTTTGAAAATGTTTCTTCGAGATGACTGTACAGTCGCAACTCATCAGACAATAGCAACAACAAAGGCACATGTACAGTAGCAACTTAGCACAGATAGCACCAATAAGTCTAAAAGTAATTTAGTCATTTAATCAAATCATCTCTGTTTTGCTTTTGTGTTAGTGTGATAATCTAATTAGTTTAGCTAATGGTTTTTAAACGCAAATTATCGTCTCTATAGGCAAATTTTGCCATTGTCGATCAAACATTCAGTAGAGCCAGACTAGAAAATAAACACAAGTATAATTTCAGTCTTTTGTTCGCAATTAATTATAAAAACCTACAATTAACATTTTGACGCCCGAGCAGGGACAGTAAGGGAGTAAAATAATACAAGGTGTGTGGTTAATTAAAGGAACAAAAGGTGTCGGAATTCAGAATTCTTCGTGGCACCTTGACCTCACGACCCTGACTGCAATTGATGCAAATACGAACTCGATGGATAAATTATTTAATTTAAGTTGGAAAATTAATCAAGCCAATCACCACACGTAAGTAGCGGATCTTGATTATGAGCAGTGCCGTTAACTGGTGCCCTAAGTCGCCGTAGGATTTCGAGGGAATAATCTTTCACATATGGTTAATAACTGATTTTATTAACAACAAATGTTTGATGATGTCAATTTCTTCAAATAAAACAAGACTTCAGAGAAATCCTCTGCTTCTCATCGGAATCAATATCTCAATGACGATTGGGGCAAGAGAAGCTTTAACAAAGAACGTCAATCGTCGTGAACAGGAGCAATCTTAATGGCTGGAACAGAATGAACGGATCAATGCCGGAGTAAACACGCAGCTAACTGTCAAACAACATAAGAAATAAAGTGCTGCCCAGAACAAAATTGCCGCAACTGCATTTAATGACAATTCAATGCAATTTTCATATTTTCAATATTGTGCTTGTGGATATTTTTATATTGTTAAAACTTGTGCGAATAATAAGAATAACATTTGAAACATCCCGCAGCTCAATAATTAATTTTACATTACAAATTTCATTCAAAACAAACGTTTGGTTCAGCTGTCAAAAATTTTCAATCCGGCACTTGCGAAAAAGTTGAAAGTTGACCAACTTTCTTGCGGCAAATGCGGTAACTGCGTTCACTGTGCGCGCATTAATGTATTTCAAATGCATTCAACTTTTGCGTGACATTTTCATCCGGCATTGATCCGTTCATGCTGTTCCAGCGGTGACACCTTCCAACTATGCCATTTGCGATAAACCAAGTCATTCTGTTTATAATTGTTCGGAGTTTCTGTCATTAGGACAGATCAAATTAACCGACGATCTACCCAAAGTTAAAGTTGGGCTGGATAGTATCAGGAAGCTACAAAACATCAAATAATTACAACAAAATGTCCACACTTCTCAATTTTGTCTAGTACTCCTGCAATTGATGAACGACTTGAAGATTTGGTAGAAAGGTTCTGGACTATCGAGGAAGTCTCAGGCGAAATGATATTCTGGACTGATGAACAAATAAGATGTGAAAAATCCTTTTTGCTAACCACCTGTCGGGACCAGGACGGTTTATTGTAAAATTGTCATTTAAAGGACCTGGTAGAGTGGACTTGGTCACTCATTTGGTCATTTGACATAGCAAAGCGGCGGTTTCTCTTGCTGGAACGGAGATACATAAATGGAAATCCTGAACTCAAAGTACATTATTCCGAATTTCCACATGAATATGAAGAATTGAAGCACATGGAGCGGATTACATCAGATCAGTTGATAGTTCATCCATCAAACTATGTTACGTATAGTATATGATGCGAGTTGTCGAACAACTTCCAATCTCTCACTAAATGAGATACTAATGGTTGGATCTACTGTACAAAACAATTTGTTTTTGATATTGTTCATGGTGATTCCACAAATTTCCATTAATAGCATGCATAGTTAAAATGTTCCGCCAAATCAAAATAGATTCCGATCATGCAAACTACCAGTGCGTCATCTGGAGAGTTGATGCAGAAGAGGGTTTTAAAGTATTTCGACTCACCATCTTATCATACGGAACTCCATTTGCTCACTCGCCACAAGATGCTTGAATTGCCTGGAAATTTATCCACAAGCAGCAAGACTTCGAGGAAATAAAGGAAGTTTAATGGTACATTGAGCATGTACTGAATTGAAAAAATGGTATTGAAATAATGACGAATTCCTTTACCTGATTGACTAATTTGGGAAATTAGATCTACATTTTCACAAAATACCAGCTTTCTAAGTCAACGCGATTTCAATTCGTGGCTATATTATTTAGTGAAAAAGGAAATTTTTATGTGGTAATACTACAAAGGATTTGCCAGATGTGATATATTTTTGAAATATGATCTACAATTTTTGCAAAAACGTTGTGCTCCAAATGTCACTTTTTTTACACCAACTCAACTAAGCAGTGTCCAAATATAAACAAAATTTTTCTATGACAACCCTACGAAGGAGTTGTCCGATGTCAATTCGAACTTAAATCTACATTAAAAAAAATACCGTTTATAAAATTTAAAATTTCACCTCCTTAAGTCAGCGCGTCCTCAAAGTTTCGTGCGGACAGAAGGACCATGAAAAAATAAAAATGCCTTTTAATAAACGTGCGAGCCCCATGACTTTATCTAGGGTATAAAAAGCAGCTTGACAATAGTTTTAAGTTTTTTTAACGACTTTGACTTTTTTGTTCTTTGAGTAACTGTTACTTGTAACAATAGCGACTATTTCAAAATCTAACTGGTAATCAACTGATAGCAATTCAAGGTTTCTAACCATTCTACTGTTTGTTTTAGTACCTCTTGCTGCATGCCTTAAGCCGGTCCCATACAATGTGGGCATTTGTCAAATATTTGGCAATGCGTCTTGTTTACACACACCTCGTCAAATGAGACGCATTGACAAATATTTGACGAATGCACACATTGTGTGGGGCCGGCTTTAAGCTCAGCGTAAAATTTTCTTGTAAGTCCGGTTATTTTTATGAGATAGCTAGGTATTTATGTTTCGAAATATGGCAACAGTGCTGATTATAATCAGTATGAGTAGAGAAATTTTACTACCATTTTCAGATAATTATAATTCTTGTCATACATATTAAATTTAAATTTAATAATTATGAGGAAAGTACGAAATGCTACACGTCATAGTTACATATAAAAATATTTGAAATTACACATAAAAATTTAAAAAGTATTTTGTCAACATCTAATTTCTTCTCACAAAAAAATAGTGCCGGACATCTTAACAGACGGAGGAACTGAAACCTAGTGATATTAGTAGAAGAAGCAAAAAAAAAAAAAAACAAAGTGAAAAAAAGAAAACAAAAAACTATAGAAAAAGTCGTAGAATTGGCCGGAAGTAGTTTGAAATCATACGTGAAAAAATGAGTCGCTTTAAAGAAATTTGGGGAAGTTGTGTTGTGACGTGAAGAAAAAACAACGACTATGCAAATTAAATTAAGCAAATTATTCACTTATTATGGGAAGATTACTTGAGTGCTGTAAACTTCAGTTGATCACTTGACACCATCTCTGCTTATATCTAGCCGGCAAGATAATTTTGAATTTGCACAATGAACGTGTAGCTAGTATGCCTTATGCAGAAGGTAAGCAGAGTTTTGGGGCCACACAGTATACTCCAAAGTGGAGAATTTTTTTTTTTTATAAATTACAATAATTTTTTCTTTCTTGAAAGGTGCAGAAATTTCAGGGATTTTATAATTTGCTGTTCTTCATACACCGCAATACTGGTTTTATGCATTTTGAGAAAATAGAGCAAACTGAATACATGCGCGTTGCTATTAATTTTTAATAACTCGAAGAAATGAAAAATATCTCTACTAAATTATTTAAAATTGCCATGAGTACAGTGCTGTGACAATTGTGTTAAAATGTTTTTCGTTAAATAACGATTATAATCAGTTGAAAGTTTTCTTCAATGCACATAAGTGAAAGTACGGCTAAAAACACGGAAATAGAAGATGTACGTATATGGAAAATGTTTTAATATGATATACCTACATAAGAAGCTTGACCGACAATTAGATATAGACCGTAAGTTAAATAATATAATACAAGTTTTACGTAAGTCATAAAGATAGCACTAATTCAATTCGGACAGTAGCCACGAAGGTAAGTAACTGATGGAATTCATTATTTCAATAGCTTCATCACTGTTTAGAAGGCATTGAAACTTGAAGTTTACCATGATGGTTGATACGTTGTAAGCTTCTTGCCTTTTACCTTGGTGGATATTATAGAAAGAAGCTATTCTCGTGGTTGATATAATTTCTTAAGAATGTAGCCTTATTATGATCGTCTTCTCACTTCAAGTATCACGACTGTCTAAAACTTATTGGAAAACATAACAAAGGAAATCAAAAATCAAAAATCAAAAATCAAAAACTCTTGTCTTGCTTTTTCTTATCGACAATTCTCACACATTGAATTCTGAATTCTTTCAGGATAAATCTAGCTATTCTTCTATGATTCCTTTTGTCTTTATGAATGTTGCAGTTGTGGCATTTGAAGTGACATGACGATCATATTAAGGGTAATCTTTGTTTTTTGTAATAAACTTAAGAAAAGCCCATACCTTTTTCTGTCTGTTTATCTGTAACGCTTTCGAATCCCAGTATAGTTTTTTTTATAAACTTAAGAAAAAGTCCCGATCTAAGAACGGGCACCTTTTGTTAGTTCATCTACATTCTGCTTCTTCCAAACCTGCCCCCCACAAACATACTTACATGCATTCATCGCTATCTCCATAAAAATTTTCTTAGCATTACTAACACTGATTGCATTATAATACTAACTAGCCCGATAAGATCCCCCATGCTTTTCACCTTCCTCAATCCACTATTGTATCATTACCCAATGGAAACTTAATTCGAAGGCTCCTGAACGTTTTAAAAATTATCTTGTTTTTGGAAAGATACAATATAAGAAAACTTTCAAAGAAAAAAAAAATTATTATAATTTCTTCTTCAAAGAACTAAGCAAACGACAAACAAAGAGAGAAAATAAAGTGTCATTAATGCCCCCTATATTAAGTACGGTTGTCCAGTTAGGACGTATTCGAAGAAACTATAGATGAAATAACCTATCCCAGGCATATCCCAGGCGATAAAGTTGATGGAGAAGAAGTTTGGATAGACAGCAATATTTGCAGCATGTACATAAGACTAACTTCTCCTGAACTAGAAATTTCCTAGCAAGTCCTTCAACTGTTGTTATTTATTTCAAAGGATTAATGTTATAAGTAATTTAGAATTTTGGTTACAGCTCCAAAAAATGCTGTGGTGTTTACAATTAGTGGAATAAGGTAGCGTGCAGCCTACACTTTTTGCTGCGTGCCGCTCTCAGAAGTTGCAACCTTTCGAAAAAAGTTGGACAGGTGTTTACATAGACATAAGTCTGACATGAATTAAATCGGCCGAAACTATTGCGTACAAGCAAATCTGATGACCTTGCTCTAGAATTGAAATAAAGTCTGCATAAAAGTCGTTGCGTGTGGATGCAAAAGTTAACATCCGATGTTGTCTAGTTCAATTCTATTTCAGTATATAGGCTGATGAAAGCTCGCAAAAATATGTCGAACAAATTTTAAAAGAATAAATATTAAAAATGAAATTGCAATTCGTGAAATCTTAAGATTCTTTCTTTTCTTATTAAAATATAAACTTTTTTAAAGCATTGCAGTTGTAATTACATACGCGGCGTAGTTTTGAATTTAAAACGGGAAGAACGTAAGTGCATCCTACTTAAATCTAATCATCTAGCAACAACTTAATTAAGAGCAGCGTACAGAATTAATTTTCAATTGTATTAATTTTTAAAACAAAATTAAAAATTTCCCTTCATTTTAGCTAATTATGGTAGCCCTAATTATGTAATATCCGGTAAAATGGCAGTAAATTTGGAAGTTGGACGCATCATAACTCAACTTTTGATGATTTTTCCCTGTGATGGGGGGAATATTCATATGCCGAGTTCAAGAATTTTGTATGGGAAAGCCCTAAACCTAGTAGTGTAGAGTCTATATATTAAAGTTTGTGGCCTAAGTAAACTTATTCTCGCGTTTGCGAGAGGACGGATGGACTGACAGAGGGACAGACATGGACAGACGGACAGACGTACAAACACGGACAGATGGAGAGCCGTATAGACGGACAGACGGACACACGGACAGACAGATGAACCTGCAAAAATCAAAATAACTTTTAATTATTATTTCTGTGCGTTACAAACGGAATGACAAACTTAGTAAACCCTATGATTTCATGACCTAGGTTATAAAAATTACTCCTATGTGATGCATAAACCGTTGTGCGCAGAATTTACTTTTCCTGTTTTTGCCTGAGAATTGCTTTATGTTTAATTTATGTAAATAATAAGAAATAGCATAAGCTCGATTGAAAATATCTCACGATCTTGAAATCACTATCAGTGTCAAATCTCAAATCGTTGAAAAAATTTGCAAATTGCATCGAACAGCACCAACTCATTTGCATCAACAGCGGTTTCGGTCGAAAGTTACACAATCTGCGAGTTAAATCATGAGAAATGAGATCAATAAACTTTCGTTAATAACATATTATTAACAATGTTGGAAAGCGAAAGCCCCATGTTAAATAGTGTGCTACCCATTGGGGTATTCTTCCGTGATAAATTTCATTACCACATTATTAAGAGGGCTACCACCAGTCTGAAAATCGTAACAGTTAAACCTTATATTAACACGACCGGCGCGACGCGACGGCCGGCGCTATGGGGGAAAAAAAGCCATCAATTTATGGAAAAAATTGCACTTATAAGGAGTTATCTGCTTATTGAAAATGATGGACAACCCTTGTTATTGCATTATCAACTTCTTGCAGCAGTTTTGTATCACGGACGACAAGATTATAATATTACATACGACCATGACGATCCGTTTCCATATGAAGAGCAACAACAAAATTCCAATTACAATCATTCGTAAAAGATCCAAATGCCGAAGAAAACAACAACAGCACAGCAACACTATACTACATACTTCCTTGCTGCAATATGGAGGAAGATTTCAAGGTGTGGCATACCTTCTTTCCTGTATGTATACATAGATATACTGTCGATTTGCATGATGTAACCTTTTCTTAATTTAAAAAAAAGATCAAAGGCATGTTACTGAAAACGTAGGTAAATTAGTCAACTCGTTAGCTAATGTACCCACTAAATTGACGATAATTTAGAAAGACTTAGATTTTTTAGGTACTTCGAATTTGTACTATTTTTATAGCTTAAACCAGTTTTATTATTGTCACCGAAACCGTCAAAACAATATTGATCGATTTTTTAGAAATATAGTATCTAGCAGATGATTTTTCTCGGCTGATATATGTATACTGCAAACAATTTCATAATTTTTGTGAATAAGTGTATTTAAAAGACCGTCCGGCCAGGTGCAGTTATTGCCACTATGAGTCTAATGAAAGTGATTTTAGTGCTAGGGTATGTATTAGACTAACAGTCAACACCTATGTGGGAAATTATTGGGATTCAAAGTTTTCCAGTAGGATAATTGCTGAAAAAATATGCAGATTTGTTTTATTTAATATGCTGCGTTCAAAAATTCCATAGATTGCTCAAATCACAGTTACTGGGAAATTTTTAAATTTTTACAACTTCCCACTTGCTAACCAGGTGATTATTCGAAATTTATCATTTCAATTTAATTATCGCAAATGCAACTATTTTTTACATATTTTTTACTATATATAGTAATTAATGTAATTAAAAAAAAGGTTTTCATGTTATATGAGCCTCGAACGAGGCTTAAGGCCAACATTTTGATTTCTAAAGTACAAGGGTGAGGTATGAATCAATCTCTAAGAGAATTCACCATGATTCAGTTTTTATTTTTTTATTTTTGTACCCTTAGAGTCTCCTAGATATTATTTCCTATTGACGACGACGGCTGCAAAATCTCGCTGTGAACATTAACTGAATAGTGTTTCCACTCATTGAACACCTATATCGCGGAATAATGTTTCTTACAATTAAGTATTAGAAGTGGGAAATATTTTTAAGAATATGTTGAATAAATTTATAGGTTAGGGTCCTCATAAGCTGCTTTTCGCCATAAATCAACGTACTGTTAACTCGGACTACAGTTGCAGAATATTTTAAAGGTAATCATGAATTTGTAAATAAATCAAGAGTAAAATTAAAGCAACATTCATACATGTGCAAATATTTGGAACAATTACTTATATCGTGAATAAAATCCGTTTTGATAAAAAGTGGAAAAAAGCTGAAATTTTGCATAATTTATAAAGTTAAGTGAACATTTTTACTAGGGCCGGATTTTAGCAATTTTTTTGCCTCATAAATCGGGTAACTCCTTCATGGTGTGGCGATATCGAAATTTAGGTTTCTTACGTATAAAAGATCACGTTGTTATTGTTCTGAAAACTTCTTCAGAATATGAAATCCATTGAAATTTATTATAATCAATTTTGCTGTCCGACGAACTGTTCTCGAAATATATGCGAAAAACCACTTCAAAAATCAAGCTTGCAAGATGGGTGACCACACAAAATTACATAGGGTCATAAGAATTGGCAGGGACCGAAAGAGTTATAAGAAATATTTTAAAATTCTGATTTTAATAAAATAAATTATTATGGATATTTTATCCTCTAATGGAATACATAGTTATAAAAGGAATTTCAAAGTCTTATCTTAGTTTTATATTTCTCTTTCGGTTTAACATTTAAAAATTTTTTTCTCACAAAAAATAAAATTCTTCAATTGAGTTTTTCATTTGTCTCAGCTTTTAACAGTTTTATTTTTTTCCTCACCGTATAACAGTTAAACTTATTTTAATTTATTTCCTCAGGAAATAAACCTGAAGACGAAAGCGAAAGCAAGAATATTTGAAAAAAAAAACACTTGTCAGATCAAAAGAGTGACGAAGACGTAATTTTTGTGTTGAAAACGGCATCGATCCAGTCATTATTATTAGCGACTCTGACGAGGACGACATAGATTATTTATTCGATCATATGTAGGACAATTGAAAATATATCATCTGATTAAAAAACCTTTGATTTTTGCATTATAATTTAAAACACATACATGAATCGGAATATGTAGCTAGCAGACGCTCACTCTAGCATTGAAGACTATGCCAACAAGTTTTCCATTACAGATTTTTTAGTTCGACGCAACACATGTATTTCGCATAAAATCTACTTTCCGTAAAAAAAATTGACAAATTTTAACTTGTAACAAATATATGACAACAGAAATAGAAAAATAGAAAACGTGCATTGATAAGTTATATTTGCTGAGGAAAAAAATTAAAATCATTTTAACTGTTATAACGCGAGGAAAATAAAAAACTCAAATTATGAGTTTTATTTTTTGAGAGGAAATATAAAAAAACTCATTTTTAATTCTTATAGTAGATGAAATATATAAAACTCTGGTAAAGACTTTTATATCGTTGCAAAATAATATTACTTAGTATTTTGTTTAAAAAAAAAAATGATAACAGTTATTTTCGGTCCATGAGAATTGATCAATTCTAGTTTTTTTTTAGGACATTTCACAAGCTCCAGACTAGGAAAGCTTTTCGAGTTTCTGTAGTTGCATGCCACATCGAAGGGTACCCGGTACGGTATTAAAAGGAATTTTAGTTTAAACGGGTTCTAAGTTTATGACTCCGTTTGGTCGTGAATACTTAAGTTTCCTTAAACTGCATAATGTAGTTTTTAACGCATGAGCTAAAACGGTCGCGCTAGTTATGAATATCACAAGTTGATTTAAAAAATTTAAAGAAAGAATAATTGAACTTATTGCTTGACTCTATTCTGAACAAACAGACTGAAACTACTTTTTAACAGTAGTTTTCTTCTCTCTTCTACAATGTAGAGAAAAATGCAATTCAAAGCATACTGTGAGAACTAAGATATTTAATGTTATGTCAACAGAAGATTATATGATTTTACGAATTTATGATATCTGAAATGATAGTTCTATGATGCTGTTCCCGAAACTAGCTCGACTCTGTGGTAAAACGATCTGAAAAATTCATAAACTTTTTGATCAATTCCGTACTGTACAGCAAAACTTTCGCATTTCAGTCTCCAAAAATACAAAATTACACAGAAATAACTGCAGCATCCAATACGCCCCTGGCGCTGTCAGGGTCATCGGGCTATATTTTTTTGAGGATGATCCCGGAAATGCGGCTACAATGATCACGGATGAGATAAAGACAGCTATCATGCGATGATAAATACTTAAATTTTTATGACCTGAATTGGACGATATGAGCTTGGTCGGCCTTTACTTCCAACAGTCGTGAAACAAACAATTGAGTTATTGATTTTGTTTCCAGATAGCCTTGTTTCTCGAAATGGAGACACAAATTCCCCGACAAGATCGTCTGATTTCACGCTACTATACTTTTTTATTTGGCGTTACGTGATGCGTAGGCTTTTTGCGCTAAGAAATAAACTGCTCATCACCTTAAAGACAATATTCGTAATTAAGTCACATTTACGCAAAAACATGATGGAGATCTTTGTCGAAAGGATAATCATTTGCCGAATGAGCCGAGGGAACATTTTACTGTGGATGGAGTTCGAGGTGCCAAACTTTCTGAATGTCTAATGAATTAATAAGTACAATTTAAAATTAAACTTCTTATTCGACGATCTTATAATTATTTTCCATTTTTTCTTTAAATCTGTCCACTAAAGAGCACGCTGCGATTGAAAATTGTCAAGAAAGAATGACGGAATCTGTTAGGCTAGTTACTGAAGGCACTAAATGCATATTTTTACTGAATTAAGGCACTTAATACATAAAAAATTAAGATTTTTCATAGATTTCTCCAGGCACTATTTGCCATGCATACGTTAGGTACTATATGAAATAATTTAGATTAAAACTCCTCGTCTATCCAGTTAAGAAAAGTGCAGAAAGCGCAAAACAGATAAAAAATATGAAACTAATTTTAAACTGAAGCTTCTGGAGCTTCTTAAACCCGATATGAAAAACTGGTGTTGATGACGCAATTTTATTAGTATCCTAACACAGTGTTAGAAAACTTAGGGTATAAAATATCTCACAGGTTTAAGACATAATCTAAAAAAAAAGGAAAAAAAGAAAGGAGGTGCATAAATATTATTATAATTAAGAAAGAGGTGGAAGAAAGGATTCTGTTACTTCTGTATCATATTACCGAATCCAGGGGTATAGAAAAAAAAAATCCGCATTAACCAATCAAGAAACTTTTCTTATCCCCGATATGGAACTCCAATTCCAATTTATACATAAATACCTAGTATCTAATATTATGGTTGGTGGTTCGACAAAATAACTTAAACATAAAAATTTAGGCATTAGACTGGAAGGAATATTCCTAAATTAGGGGATAAATTTATGGAATTCATAGAGCAAGCTAAAAGTGGAAAGCTACTGTCTACGCTATATATGTATCCTCTCGATGGATTGCAGTAAATAACTACATTGAGAGATTAAAGGAGTGGAAGACGAGGTAAAATAATATAAGACTTTGTGTCAATTTATCTGTCTTCTTTAATATTTCAAATTTCCTTTTATGACTCAATATTCCGCAGCTAATCTTGTATTTGTTTTTCTACTGATATTAACGCGCTTTGATTACTTTCCGCTTTTATAAATGGAAATAAATTTGTGCGTATTTTTAGTATTTTTAAAACAGCTCAACTCTTGAAGATAATATTTAAAAGAGGCTCATATATAAAAAAATGCATGGTCGCAAATTTAGTTTTCTTAGAATCCAACGCTTTTGAAAATGAAATATAATTGAAAACCAAGAAAAGTTGCCTTTTGAAATGAATTGATGCAAAGCCTTAGTATGTACGTTCTAAAAATTTAAGCTGAATCTTCATGGATTGCGAAAACCCCAAACGTTTAAATGTTTTTTTAAGAAACGTTTTTCGAACAACGTTTAATTAAGCAAACGTTTTAATGAGTTTTTTGACAAGCTCTGTAAGTTTGATTAATTCAGTTCCGAAGAAAAAGTAATTCCTTTTACTACAAACCTGCGTGCATGTACTTGTGAGTGATTACTTATTTCTGGAATGTAAGAAATCTAAAATTTTCTAAAAACTGATTAAAGTAAACTTCTGAAAAAACTTTTAAACGCTTCTTAAGAAATCGTTTAGCAAGTGAAACGTTTTTTAAAAGGATTAACTGAAAACGTTTTGTTATGGTCTTAGGACCACACGTTACAGTATGCTGCATCGTTTGGCTCCAGCATCTAGAGAAAAATTGGATCGAACCCACGTTGAAAGTGCTGCAATTTTTGACATGACAGCACGGGTAAGCTGTGGCAAGGTGAACGACGAAAAAAAGAAAAGTTAGACAAGAAGGCGAGCTGAAAAGATAGAAAGGGGATGTGAAAAAAGCTTTTTTGAGTTGAGGTGCGAAAATTATAAATTGTTAACCAGATAAAATAATCGAGGAATAATCGCAACATCCGCAAGAGATCTTGCGAAGAAAATAGAAAAATCATCAGGGCGTATAGCAGAAGATAGGATGGCAGAAATATTAAAGTGCTCCAGCGTGGTGGAAAGAGAAAAGTTACAAGTTTCCACTGTTCGAGCGTCAACGTACTTAAATTGTGTGTAATTCATTGACCTTTTTTTTGTTTTCGCATTTCTAAATTGATCACATTTACTATGTTTCCATGCGGAGTTCAATTCGAATTGAATCCGAATTAGTGCTCATGGAAACGTGAATTGAGTTGAGTTTCGTTCAACCCATGTTAACTCTACGAAACCAGTCGAGTTGAGTTGGATTTTGTCTAAGTATTAGTTAGAATAGTGCGGATGGGTGTGTTAACCAACATAAATCCGGCTACTTTGTATGAAATATATCATCTGTCAACTCAACTCAAGTCTTTCATGGAAACAGCATCGAGTTAACTCAGCCAGCAAAACTTAACGCTAACTCAATCCTAACTCAACTCTGGCTCATGGAAACATAGCTATTGATCAGTTGGCCTATCACACTTATATATATGCAAATAACGTGTTAAATATCCAAACAGCAGCAATAAGCGGAACATCCACGGAGGCGCCTCTGCGGTGGACCCCAACATGATAATGTAAATGATTTCTTAAAGTTTGTCTTTTTATTCTAATAGAATTACTATTGCAACCATCCTGCCGGTAAAATATAATACTGGCACCACTAATCTAAGAGCGAGAGGCGAGAAGGAGAAAGAAGGAGTAGAATGATTGTTACGTGTGTAACTCGAGCCGTGGATAGACGTCTTTTATAATCTACCATCTCGCAATAATAAACGTTTTTTTTTCTATTTAATCCGTGTTATTATCTATTTAGCTGGCTCCAAGTATCCTGACAACATACTGCTAAAAATTGATATTTTTTTTTCTTCTTTCAAAAGATCGTCACGTAGAACTAGAGCCACGCGAAAATTCGGAATTTATTTTGTTTTTGGAACCTCAACGGAAACCAAGTCTATAGTACTTTGTCATTTGCTTATCATACATTAGGTTATAGGACTTCTGTTATTGTACACGCTTTATAAATAATATACATATAACTTTTTGTGGATACAATGAATTTATAACGTAATGGATTGGTAATTAATTTTTCATCTCTCTCCTGAAGCTCTGTTAATTCGCATTGTGGGCAAGGGCGAATCCAGACTTTGGCTCTAGGGGGGCGATCGTCACCATCGCCCCCTATAACCGCACTTGCCATCAGTTGTGGACCGCTCTGTAAAGCTTTTTCTTTTCGTTTCAACAAGAAAAATTCATTATCTGAATCGCCGCAGTTCTTTTATTTATATAATATAAGTTTTTGATCTTGACTTTTTTCGATCACAAAAAAGTGCAAAAATTTTGCTTTACTGAAAACTCCTTAGTGGTATAATTTTAATTTTTTTGAGAATAATTTATGACTAAAAAAGAAAAAAATAACAGCAAAATAACAAATAACTTTTTAAAAAACTATCTAGTTTTCCATTTAATTAAATATTAAAATTATATTACATTTGTGTATAAATTTTAAAAGAAAGCAAAGACAAAGCGAAGTAATTTAATTAAGTATTATGATAAACATTAGGAGTTCCAAATTTAAAATTTAAGTTAAAACTTAAACTGCTCAGGGGTTAGATTCCGCAACTATGAAAACTTTGCCAGTACACAAGATTTAAAAAACTCATCGTGAAGGAAAGTATACCCTTAAGTGCTGAATGAAAATTTGTCTGTGCTGAATGCTGTTTGAGTGAGAAAATAATCTTTTTGAAGAAGTTAAGTTCAGTTATAAGAAATGAGTTACATGAATTCATGTTTAATTAAATGCAAAATGAAGAGAAACTCTAGAGAACTTTTATGATACATTCATTAAGTGAAGGGAGAAATTATTTTCTATTTTTTAATGCGGATTTAGAAGATTTAAAAAGATGTTTTTTTTTGTATTTTCTATTTCATTTGATTAGAGTATAAATTTTGATTTATTCGAGCTCTAGGGGGAGCGATCGCCACGATCGCCCCCTATGTATCCGCCCTTGATTGTGGGTCGATCAGATTCACTCGTCTTTTTTCAGGTTTGAAAGGGATATCTGATAAATTAAAGGTGTCCAAGATGCCATGAGTGGCATGAGGACCAAGACACTGAGGATCAGTATGATCAGATCCTCTACAGCTCAACGGTAAGTGGTGGGCTCCCGTTTGGGCCCCATATGTGCTTTAGTTTTAGGTTTTTTTTCGTCAGGCATGATTGTTATTTATTATAGCACGTGGTGGTGCAGGTTTTTGGGTTACCCACCCCACAACTCTCCAGCAATGACCGAGGTGCTAACATGTCGCCTTGCTATACACATAGCTACCACGAAGTAAGCTGTCAGTTTCGGCGGACAGAAGGTGATTTCACGTCACCTCCAGCTCTCACTCGTGACCTAGAACCGTAACAGTTTATAAAAAAACATACTAGGAAAAACGAGTCGGACGACCTGAAACCCTAGTTTTTATTATTCTTTCAAGTAAAAACAAATAAAAAGAAATCAAGAAAGGACACTCATTAATCATTAATATTGGCTAACGAAAATTATATTCGGAAAAAACACTGAAGTCAAACGGACGAATTTGTAAAAAGGTACACCTTCTTTAATTATTTATTAGTATTTACCTGCTTCGATGCTACTTTGCATTGTATTAATTGATTTTGTTGAATAATTTACATTATGTAACTTAAGTCAGGTTAAGTGATTTCTGTTTTTTGGTTTTCTGATTAATTTAGTTCTAACCCTTTTTCGAAAGATTTAATTTCAAAAAACACTTAATAGCTCGCTTACCTCATTCAGTCATTCCGTCTATAAAAACATTTGAAAATTTAGGTACTCCAGATACATTAATTTATTATGATTACCTGTATATAATGTATGTTACTAAAATTTTACATAACAATGTCCCATAAGCATTTTTGTCAAGTAATTATGTATTCAAATTAAAATCTTTTAAACTATTATTTTGTAGAAAACAATTCACGGCCACTGTTTTAATACACATCTAACTTCGTTTTTTGATGGTACAGTAAAATCCTGGGGTAAAACATTGTCGCCAAATTGTGTTGAAGAAATCGCTTTAATTGAAAACGCCATATTGCAAATTTTTTATTTTACTTTTTTGCTTTCCCTTTTTTTTTGTTCATGTAATTTTTTATTATAATAAATTTATAGAATTATGGTAAGGCAACGAGGAGCAAATCATACAGACTTGAGATTGAGATTTATCGTCAACAATAACGTGATGGTCATTTGCTGCTAATGGTCTCACTTATGCATTTTTAATTATATAAAAGAAAAGAATTGTCTGGAATCTCAGTCGGGTTGCATCGGTAGAAATTTCGCCAGCTTGGCTATGATAAATTACTGCTTTTTCTCAAACTAAATATTATTATTATGAAATCTTTTTCAATTTGAACCGTCCAATCCAGCACCCATTTTAATTTAAAAGAAAAACCTTAAACGAATTCCATTCTACTATAATCATCGACGTATACACACCCTAAGCAAGTCGTCAATGTAGAAATGCCCAATTAGAAGAAAAAAATATTGATGGTTTCCTGTTCCTGCATTTCAAAATTTATCTCGTCGGGTGAGGGAGAAAAATGAATTTGGCATTGCGAATTATAAATAGTGAGCCGCGTCTTATGGTGAACACTCTCCTTATAATTTCAATCATTCTCACCATATTTCAAAATAGTCTATCTGAACCAGCTGATATTTCGTGGTTTTTCCACTTTCATTTGTCCCGAAGCGTCTTACCCTTAGGAACTTCGAAGAAATAATTGTTTTAATCAGGTGTTGCTTTTGCAATTTAACACTGTACACTTCACCATGTCCTTCAGTTAATATACAGTAGAGTCCACTTAGTATGAAAACTGATTACACGAAATATTGCATAACATGAAACAAACGCCCAATACCCGTTCCGTAAATTGACTTTTACGTGAATTAATTCTGATATCGCAAAATGAATAACACGCTTAATATGAAAACATTTTAAATTCTTACTTGCTTATATTGCTGAATATTTTTCTATTACCACGAAATAATGGTTGTTCTATCATCGAACATCACAAGTATTTTAAAATTTTGTGGTCAGGGCATCATGAAGTACCTGAAAGCCTCTTACAGAAAATTTCTGTTCAGGCAATTTTAGCAAGTGCTTAATCTAAGGAAGATACTAAAGAAGTGACAACTCCTTTGCCTGCGAAGTGTAACAACCACAACAATTAAAAAGTGTTTCAATCATGCTGGATTTTGTAATGCCTCCTACTATGGATTCCTTTTCCAGAAGACGTTAAATTAAACAATGGTTTGTGATGTCTACAACTCTGAATTTAGCCACGGTTATTATGCGCGAAGATTATGAACTTGGACGATCATATTGATGCTGCTCCAATGTTGACCGAGCATGAAACGTATGCATTTAAGGCTGAAGACTCAGATAAGGATTAAGAAATTTTTTTAATACATAATATAAATGTTTTTGCGTATGTATATAAGACAACGCTTAATACGAAATTCGGATACCACGAAAACCTTCAGCTGGTCCCCACGATTTCACGTTAACTGATATCAACTGTATAAAAGAACATAAATCAAATTAGTGAAAATTTCAACCAAGTGAAAATTAGACAAAGAAAGTGGAGCTGCTACTTTTGTGAATGCCATAAGTCTGCGCAACCTGTCATAATTTTTATAAATTTTCTCTAACTTTGTTCAATGAATGCCGTATATGTACACATTCCTAATTCACGCTAATATGTGTGTTGGTTTTTAAGGCTGTGCGCCGTAACAATAACTTTACTGGAAAGTATATCGGTAATTTAAAGAGATCTTAGTGTTTTCATAATAAAATTCGTGTTGAATTTCAGTCAAACTCGAACTGATTATAGTTGAGACTTAAGCGACACACGGGGCTAGGGTAAATCATAGTATCAGGGCCGGACTGGGTTTTGAAACCGGCCCGGGAAAATGACGACAAACCAGCCTCTTTGGGTCTTCAAAAATGATTTCTTTATAAGAGCCAAAGAACCTAAATTATTGGTCTGATTTCTTACTGAACTGAGCATAAACAGAGCAAGACAACGTTTTCAAATGGAATCTTTCCCACTGAACCTTTCCCGAACTGAATTGTTTGCAAATCAAAGAGAAGACTTCTCACAAACGAATAATGCTATATTTCAAAGACAGCAACACTTGATGCCATGCTAAATGCAGAACCACTATTCATAGATAAAGGATAAAATTAGATTTTTTCTAGAATTTGCTAGATTTAATAAGGAAGAGTAAGCAAGAAATTTATATAAATACAGGAAACCGTGTGTTAACACAAAATATGTGTAAAAGCGGTTTGCCCTTACCCTCGCCCTTAAAATAGGGTTTCTCTATGCAATCAGTATCCAAGAGATCCGTAACAAGAGTGGGGCCGTCGCGTCGTCGAAAAAAAAAAAAAATTTACTGCTGGCGAAAAAATAATATTAACAATATTTAACAAATGTAATAAATATTTTTTCTCCAATTGAAATTACCAGCTTGACAAGGGTGAGGTTGAGGAGCAAGAAAAAAGAAAATGTACGAAACATCAGAACAAGTTTCCGAAGATTTTGGGTCTTTTTCGGCGATCTTCTTAGTAAAATATACGCTGAGAGTCTAAGAAAAGCCATTTTTTGATTTTCTTCAATCAATTCACGACTATAGCCTGATTTCGCGCCCGAGTTTTCGACATTTCCAATGACGAAAGCTTCATGTGAAGGCAGTTTCAGCAAATCGAAGTTAATAAAAAATTACCTTCGATCTACAATGTGTGAATGTGTCTGTTTTGTCCATCGAAAAAGAAATAAGAAGCGTTCTGAATTTCAAAAATATTATAAACTAGTTCGCGGTGAAAAAAAAACTAGAAAAGTCCATTTATAAAATCTTGCAAATATGTATTTCTATTGAACTGATTCACACCAATATTTTTAAGTGTACTTTACTCGCAAAAACTGAATATACTAATAGTTTTGTACACAATAAATATTTTTTACTATTCTTTTGTACGGATATGTTCTATTATCATTATCAATTGTTGCTAAACTTTGTTCAGTCAGCTGATAGACCACGTCAGTATATGTAAAGTTAAATGAGGTTATGCTGACAATTTTATAAATCAGGAGCGTAAATTTATACGTTTGCCGCAGGCGCCAGAACGAGTCGTTACGGCTCTGCATGAAAGAACTGAGGAGAGAAGTGAGCTCTTAGCCCTTTGTCCCCTACTCATTGTTTTTGAAAATTTATTGCAACCGCTTAGAAATATAATCGCTCTTTCGCTTATGTATATACCCCAACATAGTAACAAAAACAATGCCACCAAATGTGAAAAAATTCAGACTCAAATACTAGAATTGAGTACTTTCTTTAGTTATGCAAAGCTTTCTCCCAAAAAGTAACTTTCACAATACTAACGAACAACGGTGCCAATTTTAATGAACAAATCAAGATTATTTTGATTTCTGCCAGTCAAAATTTTTCTTGTGTGGCCAGTACGGAGAGTATTACCGTATTTTATTAGTAACACTTGAAATCTGTCATAACTATGTGACTGTAATAATTTTGCTCACTGTCAATGTATGTATATACTCTCTACTCCAAAGTTGATTTACATGAAATAAAATTGCTTGATTTTTTAAAAATTAGAAAATAAAAGCAAAATTTAAAAACAGTTTTTGCATAGCTATTTAATTTTCAATTACGAACTTGTTTTAAAAATACACATTGGAAGCCTTATTGAACCCTTTTTGATAAAAAAAAACAACAGTTTTCAATGCGTTTTTCGAAATAAAAATGATATTATGCTAAAAATTTTGCCATTATTTTTATAGAAAAGTGAAAGCTTTTGAAGCCACAAGAATGCCAAATTTACCATATATAATGCTATCTTGGCAACACTTGCAAGCTACCTTAGCCTCGCGCCCTGTCAGTGTTTATAAGTTGTGAGACATTTCGGAGTATTCTTAATTGATAGCTCTCCTTCCACAGCAACCGGAACCTTCGACCAGAGTACATGGTAAATACAATTAACAAATAACCCGGAGACCACCAGCCCCGATGACCGCGGGTCTATCGGGCTAACGCCCAATCGGCCGCCCTCTTAGTCCGGATCACTGACATATATAACATGGACTGCCTGATTTTCTATTTCATATGGGTCCACTTCTTCTGGCAGGGTGTGACAATTATCTTAATTTCAAGTTTTACTTTCGCTTTAATATTCATATTAAAAGTTCAAAAAATCACAGAAGCATTCGAAATTATTTCTATTTTTGGAAGAAATAAAATTAAGCAATTTTTGTCTACCTGTCCCTAAAAGTAGCTAAGGGGGACAGAGAAAGGATTACAAATATTGTATTGCCATCTATTTCTATTCTATATATTCGTTTGGGAAACCACTGAACTGAAACTGTATGGTGTATTTTGTATAGAACTTATTATTTGTAGTTCCGCGGAATAAAGTAGTTAAACCAAAACGAGACAACTATAGAAAAGTGATCCCATAATAATGTCAAATAATGTAAGCAATTTCAGTAGTACCAGCAGTCCATTTTATATATGTCAGTGGTCCGGATCTGCTTAGTATATTATGTACTCAATGACTTCGGTTGCGATTAATATGTCATTTAATTGTACATAGCTACTATGCTTCGTAGAGTTGAAATTGAAGGAGATCCACATCAGCTTATTTTAACAAAAAAAATGTTTAATCTTAAAAATATCTCCCATTCATAATTTACGGATATAATTCGTATCTTACAAGATACGAAAAAGAATTGATGAGATACTGTGATAATTATTGGAAGGCATATCTATACATATGTATATCACGATCAGCGCCAGGCAAGTCCTAGCCCCTAAATAATTTTAGACCTCCTGCTCCCATAACAAGATTTTTATGTTATTTATTTCAATCATGAAGTTTGAGAAAATTTGAAATAAACTACCCAACATTTCAAAACTTTACTTTCTTGCGGTAAAAGTTTTTTTCTTGTACTTCCGGATTGCTAAAGCCATTATTAGAACATTTTTAAAAAAATATCAAATATTGCTTAATTATCTCAGATTCCAGAAATATTTTATATTTTATTTTTTAAAAATATACTCAAAATTGTCAGTTAGACATAAATACGTCATGGGAGTCATTTTAATCGAAGGCTGCAAAGTGCAGATACAGAGATTGCACGATACCAACACTAAAAGAATTTAAATGGACTTATTAATGGGGTATAGATTATGGAACACTGTAAAAAGGCACAAATTGTTGCCATCAAATTTAGGGAAAAATCCCTATACATGTGGGGAATATTCCCTAAAATGTAGGGAATATTTATTAAAATGTAGATCCCTACATTTTAGAGAATATTCCCTACATTTTATGGCATATTCCCTACATTTTAGGAAATATTCCCTACATTTCTAGAGATTTTTTCCCTAAACTTTGTGGCAACAATTTGTGTCTTTTTACAGTGTAGTTTCAAAAACAGCAAAATAAAATGTACAATTTTATTTTTTTTCTGTTTGTCATTAAAAAAGTTCTCTGTTCAAATTTCAAAATATGCATTAAGATTATCTACTTTCCGGGCCTACCGGGCCTATTGGTATAAAGGCCCTGATCACAAAGCTCCAATTTAATTGATTTCTATAATTTTAAGTTCGATGTAATACTGCAAGTAAACTCATTTATGTATGAATAAATTTTCTGTCTTTTTTACATTTTTAAAATGCACACTGCATGTACTTATTACTTTGCTGCTAATTTTTCGGTCTGCCTTATTACAAATCGAATTGGATTAAAAAATTCGGAGACAAAAATAACAGTTTTAATTAAAATTTTAAAATAATGCATACAAAAATTAATTGATGTTGGAGGTCTTTTGGTTAATTTCTTACCATTGGGAAATTAATTAACGAAATTCACGTGCACTAGGTGCAATAACAATTAACTTTAACAGCCCTGACCTGCAGTTTACATACATCTTCATTATGTACGTATGAATATCTGTCGTCTGCATTGGATCAATTCGTTTTCTGGTTATGTGTGACTTTAACGTCTCTTCAGGATGGATAGATGGCCTAATCATGTTTAAGCTGCGCACTCTACGGAGTAAACAAGTGGCGTTTGTTTTTCGTCAATGGTAATGTCATCGCGCGTTTGACTTAATAAACCTAGACGACAACGACGACGACGGCGAAAGCGATGACGGCTCGCGGTGGCTAGATTTTGTGCAAAAGTAGTCGTGAAATGTTATAAATTTGGTTACTACTGCCGGCAGTCGATTTATTAGTAGACTGCCTTCGTACAGGCAACAACGAAAAATTACCTCTCGTCTCGTGTTCACCTGTGCGTTTGTACGAATAGTGATTAAGGATTATAATAATTAATTAAAAGTTTAATTCTGTTATTAAAGAAAAGTTAATCTCATGCAGTTGGTTTAATTGTGCAGTTATCAAGTTCAAATAACTAAAAGGACATTAAGCCTGTGTATTTTTTTATCTAATATTTTGTATTCTTGGATTAACAGATTTCAATTGGAGTAAGTACCTACCTATGTATGAACTTTTATTTTGTGGTTGGTGTTGAAGTGACTTTTATGAAAAACTAAACGAAAAACAAAGTTTATCTAAAGTAATATGGCTTGAAAAAAAAAACAAAAACTTTTTAATATTTTAAACTATTTACACCTTCGTAAACCTTCTTCTGGAGTTTGATATTGTGAGTCTTACAATTCGTGTAGTACCCTTTCCTTATTCTGAGTTTCGTTAGCCTTTACAATTTAATTTTTCCAGGGTAGCTATATATAACTGCTGCCCTTAGTTTCTTTTCTTTATTATATTCTCACTTTTAACTTACATTATTTTTCTTTTTTGAATATTTACTTGATTAGATGAAATGGTCTCTATGAAAAGAAATACAAATAAACAATATAATACAAAAATACATAAATGTGAAAGTATGTATTTAAGTACTTTTCCACAAACAAACCATTTGATTTTGTTAAAATCTTATAAATAAGCAATCGCTTTATTGGGTTTGCTTAGCTTGGGTTTTGGACTGTTTTACTTAAAGGTTAATTTAAAGTAGCCCCAAGCACTTTGACTCACGAGTAGGCAAAGACCCATATAATTTGCATTCTGCTACAAATTGTTTTACCGCTGAAAGACCTTTGTACTTTTGTCCAAACATAAACCAAGAAATGCATATTTACATAGTTAATACTGAATTGGAAATTTTTTAAATTCCATGTGTTTTTTTTTTTCGTTACACATAAAATGAGGATATTAACTTATTAGTGGACAATTCGTATAAAAGACTGAAATTAATTACAAATAACTTCAATTAATTTGCAAATTGTATTAAAATGCAGAAAAATTGAACTTTTCGACCCAGCGATCAGAGAGGTCCCATCAGTATGGTTATCCTTGATCTAACTTATTATTTGTAAATTTTTGTTTTTTTTCGGTATTTTTTTGAATCATTATTATTCTTTTTTAATCGGAGTAAATTCGTATTTATACGTCATTACGTATTATGTACATATACTATACATATATAATAAAGTAGCAATACAGTTTACGTTTTTTCTGATTACGTGATTCGTAACACGTGTCCGTACTTGAAGTATCATAACAAGTAGTAGAAATACGTAAAAACAAATAATACCCTTTTATTTCTTCAAATAGAAAAGATACAATTTAGATATGTTTAGTTCAGTATAGATATAACGCAGCGGGAACATGGTAAAACTGGTCAGGCCTTACTATGGAAGGTATCTAGAAGAAAACATTTGCGCCGACTCTCTTCTGTGATAAAAAATGTAATTTTCAGTAAAGTACTGAATCCTTCCGTAAATTACTTGTACCTCAGAAGAAAAAAAATCTTCTAAGACTCATCTGTACCCCAATCAACTATTCTTAGAAAATTGTTGTGAAATTGCATATCGGATTTTTCAGAGAGTTGAGTTCAGTTTTGATTGGATGTGCGCTTTCTAGTTTTTGAAACTACCATTCTTTTTCATTCCTAGAAATGATATAAATAAATTGGCACTGCTTCCAGTATATTTCTAAAGAAGGAAAACGCGATTTTACTCATCCATTTTACATTACTGTCCAAAACTTTCCTTAGGAAGGCTTCCATCAGCGGACATGCCTGTAGAAAAAAGATATGAAGTGGGATACGAGGAATCATGTGTCCAAACCTCCCAAAGAAGGTTTCGATATGCATGACAGTATGCTTCCATTTCCAGCTGAGAAGTACTGGAGTTTTCCAAGCTCGTATGTATAGGTATATCTATAAAGATTCCGTTGAAATTTTAAATGTGTTTAAAAAAGTGTTCTGCAAAATTTCCAGTAGATTCATTGAAGTGCAGACGGGTAAAAAAAGTTTGAATTTGTAAAATGTCAAAAATTGTTTTTTAATTTTTTATGTTTAATAGTTACGTCACTTAGATGAGTCTTATCACTTGATTTTACAGGACTTGAAAGCGAATCTTACTTTTCGAAAAATAACAACCATCCCCAAGTGTCCAATCCCAAGCATCAATTTGGTCACGTGCGAATTTTTCATCAAAACCAAATCAACCACTCTCGTATAATAAACCTCGTGTGTCATTTCTTCGATGAAAATGAAATACTGTTTCGTGCATTAAAACTTTCCATGAGATGCGCATAAGTCATATGACGATTATAATATTTAAATAATATATGTTTTGTTTTCCTGTCCTGCGACCTGCTTGAGCCAACAAGGTTCATGGGCTAGCAATTAGCCATCTAATTGTATTTATTATCACAGTCCACATGACATTTTTGATTTCGATTTATTCGAACATTCATTGTAGAAAAAGTGTGTAAATTTATACAGTTTTACTTATATGATAAATATAGTATAAATGCATCAACTGTGGACAAATATGATAACAAATACCGTTAACTATTTAACTTTATGCAGGGGAAACCTATTGGATAAAACATGGCCAGTTTTATTGGTCGAAACAGCATATCCAATATATCAAAGAAAAGGTACCTACATGAGGTATTGCAATAGTGAGTGCCTTCGCATAGAGTATCTCCATTTTCGTAGTTAAATTCAATACATAGTAAAAATGCCCTTTTACTGGTTGTACAAAACTGGATGTGCTAATTTTCGACACAATCAGCAAAGTGCAGTCTAATGTGCCTTATTCCCCTTATATTTAAAGCTTTCATGGTGTGTGTGATTGTGTCAAATAAACAGAAATTACACCCCCATAATAAGAAAATATTGCAGAGAATGTATACAAATAAAGCTTACCTGTGTAGCCTTTTTCAATCAAGAGAATTTTAACAACGAGAATTAAAGTTTTGTTGTTGAAGTAATGCATTCCGCTTATCCCCATCCTTATGTAAGTTGTCCTGTCAATCTGGCGTCTTTCCTATACTCTTTAATTTTTCCAAATCATAAATAGGAGAACAGAAATGAAAGAAAACAGTTGCTAATTTTTCAGCTATTTCAAAGATTTTTGAGGCTACTGTTACTGAGACACTTTATTTCCACTCTAACCTGTTTATAGGAAGTTTTCAGCATGGATTTACTATAGGTAAGTCAACAACTACTAACTTACTGGAGTTTTCTAAGCACACTATGTCTGACATCGAAGTATGAAAATAAGTGGACTGTATCTACACAAAATTTAGTAAGGCATTCGACAGGATTAGTTACAAGGTACTTTTATACAAGCTTACTTTTCTGGGGTACCCAACAAGTTTCTTTTCGGGTGTGCTGTCCAAAGCCATCCATAACACATCTGAAGTACCCCAGGGTAGCCATCTAGGGCCACTATTGTTTGTCATTTATGCTGACATCGTCATCATTCTTGGCGTTCTATTAATTAATTATCTCAATTACTTTATCAATGGAAATTTATTGTATTTGATAGCACCATGGATCTAGGTGAACACCACATTTTGAGTGTTGTTAATAGGAATAACACTGCTTTGGGCTTTGTTAAGAGGTAGTCTCGGGAATTAAATGATTCATTTGTCACCAAGTCACTCCAAGTCACTCTTGAGAGGAGGCGTGCGATTTCGGCTTATATATGAGTGCTTGCATGGTACAATTAATTCCCCTGAGCTGCTTGGCCCCCTAAATATCTCAACTCCAAGTCGCTCCTAGAGAAACCATGACTTTTTTAATCAGCCGTTTTATCGTAATAATTACACTTTTAATGATTCCATTACTCGATGTCTCGTCTCTTTAATGCTCATTGGCATGAACTTAATTTCCATATGACTAACGCTCAATTAAATCATCTCTTGAATTGCCAGCTTAAGTTAACGTAGCTTTTTTTCTGTTCTTGTTTTTCATCTAATGTATTTGCTTTATTCATTTATGTAAGTATTTTTTTATTTAAATTGGACTTCGTATTAATTTTGTAATTGTCAGCCTAAATTCATAAATAAATAAATAAATTCACACAATTACACCGGTCATTGAAATCAAACGATTGGAATTCGCTTGAGGGTATTATTCGGAACCAAAAAGATATTTAATACTGCAAGAGTAAAAACACTTGAAACATGTATTCGATTTCCCTCATATTCTTCATGTGAAAAAGAAAAAGAGTTGCGAGCAAGCGCATTTTGTATTTATATGCCAATTGACGCAAATGGGATCAAAATGATGTTGACGATCGTTTTGTTACACTAAATGTAATATACAAGAAAGTAATGTTAAGAAATTTTGTCTTTTAATATAAATCCAAATACACTGCTTTTTACTGCGATGCGAGCCAGGATTACAGTCCGGTTTTCCAGATGCATTTAAATTAAAGGCTTGATTTGGTTAAGTTCTTGTTCTTGTATTGTAAAATATTTGTTGACACATTCTAAGGAAAGTTTCATATCTACCGATTAAAAATATGTACCTACCTACCTATACGAAAAGCAAAACCGTAAAAGTGTTTTGTTTTTCGTATAGACACACATCTACCTAATGGCCATGTACGAATGATTATCGTAGTAAAATTGCATGAATTTTTTGTGCAGTAACATTTATTTGTCATAATCAAAGCACATAATATCTTGTAGCAAGCATAATGCCAGAATAATAATTCTGATGGCTCCTAAATCTTTTATTTCGGTACAGCACTTTAGTAACTATTTTCTTAATGCTGTACTTATTTCAATTTGATTTTCAAAAGCTCATAGCGATGGTTTAATGTCAGGAGAGTGTATCTACAAAAATGCAGAATGTTGTCAGAATGATTTTTCAGCTCTTATCACCTTATTAAATTTACAACAAAGACTTTTTATGTAGTTACACAAACATAGAACTTCAAAACTAAGTCAATTCCATTCTTAACTCAGAATGAGCAAAATTGTAGTTACACCATTCTGACATTAAGCTAGAATTGGTCTAAGACCAAATTTTGTATGAAAACATCGGTTGTCTGATTTAATACATTTTTGAAATTTTATTAGCTATTGCTATGAAAACATCATGTACCAAATTTCAGCTCTATACGTCAACGCGTTCTCGGCCAGGGCCCAAATAAATATATAGTGAAAAATGAAATTTTTGTATGGCAATCCTACGAAGGAATTGCCCGATTTATCTCATTTTCGAGCTCAAATTTACTTTTTTGTTAAATTCCCGTGTGCAAAATTTCAGCTCTTTAAGTGGACGCGTTCTCGAGTTATAATGCGGACAGACAGACGGAAATGCAAAAATCAAAATAACTTTTAATATTATGGTGGAAGTCCATCCCAGTTTACTCTATCATCATTATTTCGATGAAGTAAAAGCGGAATGTCAAACTTTGTACACCATATGATTTCATCATGTAGGGTAGGGTATAAAAAAGGACAAACGTTTTTAGTTTTATTCGTGAGGCATGCAGCTAAATTTCCTGCTGATAAGTTCGTTTCTAATTTTCAGCCTCTACTTTAAAACTAAAATTACTATTCCTCCAGAAAGTTTTTTAATAATTCGAAGCCAAGTCTTTTCCGAATGTAATAAAAAACGAAAGAAAGTTTATGAGAAATTTGCTAGGCTACTAATTGTTTTCTAAACAAAGAAGCAGCCACGGGTCAAGTTATGATTCATTTGCAGTTAGGCTGCTGTTGACTTTTTATTTAAATAGCAAAATCTTCGTAAATTTGTTCACTATAAGCAAAAACAGTTTAAACAATTTTTACTATAAGGTATATATTTGATTACATTGCAGGAATGTAGTAAAAGCTCATTTATTAATAGAAATGGTAGCTTAAGAAGAAGCCATGATTTTAAATACATAATTACGGCCAGATAGGTACCTACTTAACATAAAGAAATATTAAAAGCAGAATCACTAACAGAAGCGAAATTATTTCTAAAACCAAGCGCAAGCGAGTGACAACAGTACTGCCAATATGAGGAAGACTAAGATTTTTATTTTAGCGTTGACATCTTTTGGTTTTGAAGTTTGAATTTAGTGTGTGAAATCATTGAAGAGAAATTAATTACTTTCTCTTCCTAACCTCATCAATAACTTAACTCGTTGGCTACACGAAATTTCATTTCACATAGATTACTCTTCTAATGACTGAATAAATATAATAATAATTATTTTATGAGTAGAAAAAAGTGTAGGTATAGATTTGTAAATGTAGAAAAAAGGAGGTAGATTTACTACGATTATAGAAGTTAGTAGAGGTCCCATTATACTTATATGCATCGAGCAAACAAAGATTTGCTAACGTATAATGATCAATTACGATAATGAATTCGTTTATTTTAGATATAATTTTGACTTGAATGCATACGAAAGGAAATAAACACTAAGGCTTTGTGCCAATTCATATTTCTAATTTCTTTTTAACATATTTCGAATCTCCTTCCAAGACTCGAAATTACAGGTTGGTCTTGTACTTCTTTTCTACTGACTTACATAGATGCCATTTGATTTAGATTTATATTTAGATTTACTGTAAAAGAGAACCGGCTTGTTTATGATAATAATCAAAAATATCTCATTAAAAAAGAAATGAATGATCGAAAATTTAGTTTTTCCAGCACTAAACTCTTTCGAAAATAAAAACATTTGAAATGAATTGGCATGGCACAAAGCCTATTTCGAAACTAGAATCATTTGTTTCCTTTCTAAATTTCTCGGCACACATTTATATTTGCTTGAAGTGCTCAAAAATTGCAGAATGGTACTCAAGTCTGTCGAAATGACCCTGTAAAGTTACAATTATAAAATAATCTGCATTTAACTCTCCATAATTGTAAATGTAGGTGACATGGATTTTTCGAAAGCTTTTGATAGTGTGAATAATAAAATTACCATTTGAAGCTTTCTCCCACTCATACACAATGTTCCATACTGGAGTAGGTATCTATAATTCTGCGATTTCATAAATGGCTTTTTTGATATTGTCGAAAATATGAAAATTCACTTGGAAGCTGACAACGTTCAACTTTATTTAATGATAACTTTAGTAAGTATCACTAAGAAAAATAACGCATAGTGAATTCCAGAAAATATCAATATAACAACACAATTAATTCCGAAATAGATGACTGTTTAACTCCCCTTAGCGCACTGTGTTAAAAATTAGCGAGTACACCAATCGCCCGATACACTGAAGATGCCTATTCATAAAATGACAAATATATAAAGGTATATATACTCTATTTCCAGGCTATAAACGAATTTGAAATTTTCCGTTTTCTCGAGAAGAATACAATCTGTAGTTTTGCCAATTTCTGGAAACTTCATCATAATGAAAACATTAAAAGCGAAACATGTTTTAACAGCATTCCACATGAAGAGATTGAGAGAATAATAGAAGAAAGCTTCATAGATATTACCTGTGACAAACGGAAATCCAGCAGAATTGCGAAAAACATAAGAAAAACTCTGGAACACTATTTTAAAATATTTATTGAAGCTATAAATATCACTTGATATTTAAAAAACTCATATGGACTAATTATTAGGAATTAAAATTTATTATTTAAAGTTTCTGTTTACTTTTCCCTTCGTTTTAGTTGCTCTGCTTACAAGTCCATTATCACCCCAAATATTTGTAAGTCTGGGCCAACTTATTTATTTCAACTGAAATGCAAGCTCCAAGAGCAGAACTCTCTAGATTTTTTGTTTTATCCATCTTATTTTGTGTGATAAGTTTTGTTAAATCTGTGGAATTCTCGAGCAGAGTAGCTGCGAGTGATTGAGTACGCACCATTTTTGTTGCTCTTGTTTGGAGACTGACTTTGGATGTTTTTTACGTCTTCTACACTAGCTCCACTTTTTTGCACTTTGTACATTTTCTGGTTTTCTACTGAACAATATGATTTCGAGTTATTCCACTTTTTAAGTAAGATATAAAAAGATATTATAAGTGCAAAACAATTATATAAATATTTTACCATATGTAAAGGATACGTTTGCTTCAAATTCTTCATTCATATCGTGCACTATTTTCAGCCAAAACTGTTGTTTTTTAAATTTATTTTTTTATAATGGATTTCTGTAATTCCACATATGCTCTGCTTTGTATATTTTATCTTAAGATAAAATATAAACTCATCTTCCCAATGTATTTTCACCATTTTTCACTAACTTGCTTATAAAATGAAATACTTTGACAAAGTTTTCTAAAAGAATGGGTGGCAGTTTATTGATTTCACTGAAATTTACTATTAATCTCTTTCACAAAATTTCTGCTATCTCTTTTATGCGAATCTGACACATTCCTGCGTTTTAATGCATTTAAAATGTGGTAAAAATGTAGTGTCATACGGGCTTTACTGAAAACGATTTATCACAAGTTGTATTCGTTCTTCAGATAATGGAAAATTTCAAATTCGTTTATAGCTTTGTGTATACATATGTAAATCAACAAGAAACATAAATTAAAAATTTTTGCCAAACTTTTAATTACTGTTATCATTTTCATAGACTATTAATATTTTCTTTCTGATGGGTATGATATCACTTTTATCACTCGATAGTATATACTTGATGCAATTCATGTTCGATGTTAGATGAATTAGAAACAATTTCAGATCCGCGAACCTTGGCAATGAAATCCGTAATTAACAATTGTGTTCGGATTTTGGTCAACTCTTCATAGACCTCCTCATATTGAGTTAAGCGTTTATTAATATCTTGCTGAAATAGGAGAGCTCGTTCAACATTCGGGTCGTTTTGTAGAAAATTATTACCCAATTCTCGCCCTAATTCAATTCCTTCACTGGTGACTTTTGCTACGAACGCAACTGGCTCAGACTCCTCTTCATCAGGATCACTGTACAATTATTTATTTTATTAATGGAATTAAAAAATGACTAGGAATATAAGAGCCAATGTTACGAAGCGAATGGAATTAAAAACTTACTGCAGAAATTTTTTGTTTTTTTAACCCCATATTTTAAAAACCGTGTAAAATGAAATCGTTTAAATAAAGTACCGTGTAAATCGGGGGACAGGTGTAGCAATGAATCAGACCATATTGCGCGGGTCTCGTATGTGAGTCCAACATTCCTTATTGGATAACTTTTATAGAATAAGGATGCTCATTTTATTGTATGTTCTGACTTCCTCTAAAGCCCAAGGTCTTATGAACTTTCCAATGAACAAATTTCATCTTTATCTTCCCTAATTGCAACCAAATTGCACATCTGAAAAGTTTTTCTTAAATTCTTCGAGTTTTTGAAAATTCTATGTAGGTACTTTTCAAAATTATGCGTTCATGTTAATCTTAATATTTTGATTTTTGATGTAAATTTTCAATTATTATCTATCCAAATTTTTTATCATAAGCTATATAATTCAGAATTTTATGAGCAGTGCAAGCGGAAGACATCTTCTACCCCGCTGGATCTAAAAAAAAAATCAAGAGATTCACGACACCCCTTTCCCCGCCAATTACAGTTATCCTTTGTTTGCCGTCGACAACTCTGATGGAATAATCTACATGCGAAATGGGATATAAATAATCATCGAATTTAAAAATTCAAAATTTTTTACTAATTAATATTTATCATTAATATTTATCAAGTGACTCAGTGTAAATTTATATTGACAATAATTTGAACTTTATCGCATGATCCTCAGTTCTGTCAGCTATTGTCAGAGACAAGACAAGTAAGTTCAATAATCGACAAATGCAGCCTTCAAATAGCTTTAATGTCTGCTGGGGAAATCTTTTCCGATTTGCGGAATAGCTTTTTTTTAATTTGAGGGCAAGGAACTAAAGGAACCTTGCAGAAATTTTTAAAACTAAAACAAAAAGAGAGTAATTTTGAATAATTTCCACTTTTTCTTTTTATCAGCATTGCTAATTGAACGTTTGAAATAAATAAATATTACTTGGTAACGTAAAATAATTATATTTGTTGTTCATAGGACAGGCTATGGGCTGCGCTTTCAATACGTCAAAATTTTGTTTTCACACCTGTGTACCTACCTTGCAAATTAATTGTATGCTTTTTCACACGAATATGATATCGTGAAAGAAGAATGTTCTCCATTTTAATATTTTGCCCTCTATCTAAGTATCTGATGCACATATAAAGTTTAATTTTTTTAATCATATTTATACTTCTGCGATTTATTAAGCGAACCCTTCGAGAATTATATAAAAAAAAGTTCTGATTTGCCAGATGCCCCAAGTCCAGAAAGATAGATTAAAGAAAGCATTTGAAACCTTAGAAAAGGATTCTGCTTAGATTACTATACAGAATTTTAGTGTTAACAAGAGGACATGAAGAAGAGTCAAGCTAATTACTAGCATTAAAGTACGTGGAAAAAGGAATTACTTACTGTCCACCTGTAGGCAAGACATGGAGATCATTAATTTTTTGACGGTATTTTCTAATAATCTTATAGGCGATTATATACAATTGCATATCATCAACATACATATATGTGAAAACTACTGCCCGTTCATGAATATTTAAAATAGCAAGGATTCTAAATTGTTCCCTGAGAAGCGCATTGACATATATAACATGGACTGCTTAACTTTCTATTTTATGTGGGCTCAATTGCTTATGTCAAAAAAAGTTCTTACGCCGGTGCCAACATTGAAAAAAAAAATCATTGGCGGGAAGTTGAAAAAATAAGCGCGCAGCTCGAAAAGTGATTATAATAAAATGTTTCGAATTTCTGCTGCACATCTTATGAATATATTGCCTTTGCTAAAACAACTTTATCAGTAATAAGCGTAAATAATTGATTTAAAAACATTTATTTCGACGGACCCACTTATTTATTTGTTGTTTACAGTTTTCTCTCAGTTGGTACTTGGTGTTTAGACCGAAAGAGTCAGCAATACAGAAGTGAGCCCGCTTTATGCAGTGCATTTCTATGAACGTAGTCAGTCCATATTATACATGCCAATGGAGGAACGTCATTATTGTAATGAAGATGACCAGTGACTAGAGGACTAGTGCTAGAAAAGTTGGGTTTTTGATTATAAGAGTATTTTATTAGGTACCAATTAAGATTTGGCAATGCTTTGGTTTAAATCTTGATGATATGATGTCACAAGCTTGGCACTTTATGAAAAATAATCATTTGTTTATGCAAAAGTTTTTTGCAATCGTTTTGTAGGACTGAGACAAGTGGCCTCAACCTCCTTTCAATCGAACCCGTTTATGATCTCCTTGGATTTTACACCATTACTAGGATCTTTATTCACCGTAAATATTTGCAAGAAATTACCTCATAAATCCTAACCGGATGATTTATAAAATTGATAATAAAATCCTTCTTAACACTTCATGCAGTTCATTAAAGATTATTGTATTTCTTAACAGAATGTGACGGAAAACGACCAAAAAAATCCACTTCGGTCTCCTTTTTACATCCTCTGAATTCTTTGTCATCAATCCGTCCCATTCTCTGAGAGAGGAATGGTAGGTGACAATGGATACCATCCTTCAAGAAGAATAAAAAGGTTGCTTGTTAAGTTTGGGTTGAGTTTCGTTCAAGTACTTTGATTGTTCGGCCCAAGGAGTTATTGAGCCAAAGTCGACTATGTTGGCAGTCACTAAAAGTCGAAATGCTGAAAGTTAAATGTCTTGGAGCAATCTTGAGTACGATGTGAGCCTTAGAGATCGACTTAAAGCGTACGAGATTATCCGCCTTTTAATTTCCTGGGATGTCGAGAAATACTCGTTTTACAAGTGTGGATAGGAATTTCTCGAAGGCCTACGCACAGGATAAGATTAAACAAAAGCTTCTCTTTAATTTAAACCGAATATTCACAGGTTTTTGGTAATACAGGTAAAGAATTAATAATGAAGAGTGTCCAACAGTGATCCCAAAGGGAGTTCTTGTTGAAAATAGTTGAGTTCGCCACTTTTATATCATTCGATCTTGCATGGAATGCCGCATCTGGAATCTTCTTCCCATTTGTAGTGACAAAAGTCGACTTACATACTACCTTTATTTTAAATATAATTCGTTGAGATCGATGTTTCTCCTAGAATCGGGCCAAGTCGTGTTTGTGTTTGATTTCCAAATTTTACAGACTTTCTTTCTTTACTCTACCATATGGCGACGATTAAATCTCATGCTGTAATTAAAGTAGACATCTAAAATATAACTAAGTATATCTTTTTGGATTTATTTGTTTTTAGCCGAGTTAACGCTAATATTAAATATTTGTACTCAATCCCTGTCAGGATTCCTCATATAGGGACCGAGTTTTGGTGATTTATTTTTTATCTTTATTAACGACAGTGTTTCCAACATCAAAAAGTGCAATTTACAGAATATATTTCTGGAATTATTGAAGGATTAGAAGATTAAATGATAATCTGTGTCACTTTTATGTAGTTAATTATTTATTTTATATGAAAGACCTAGACATTTCTGATCTTGCATTAAGTGATATTAGACAGTATATCGAGATATCTTAAAAACCTTGACATAACTTTAATTTGCTCCACAAAATACAAGCTTCGTTGAGTTTTTGAAGAGATGCGTAAATTATCAACATCTTCTTTATTTATTCATGGTAAAACGTAATGCTAGCGAGGTGTTTTGGTGCTCCATTAAAAACACATGGTTGTAAAATATTTGGTTATTTGGATTCTTTTGTGAAATTAAAATAACTCAATTCTTTGATTTGTTACGTATTCGATTTGAATATATTTAATCGAGTTTTACGAAATGAAAAATTAGTATTTTATTAAACAAAACAGTAGCAATAAATATACCAAGGTTTATTTTTCTAACAACAAAATGTCCGTCAGTTCTTTATTCATGCTGTTAGGTTGTGGGGTTATTTGTCGTTTAAAATCAGAGTTGCGATTAACAGCAGCTTTGGCGTAATGTAATTCGCATATATATGTATGTACATATATTTCTAACGGTGCTAATTAAAAAGTAACTTTTATTTAGGGCTTTTGCTTTGTAATAATTTCAATTGAAACTTTAGTGACTTCTACATGAAGTCTAATTAAATTAAACAGCTGATATTCATTTTAGGTTTCCTATAGTTTTATTTATTCCTATTAAGTAAAGGATCTTGTCTTAAATGTGAAGAATTATTAATAAATTAATTTGAAATTGAAAATTTTAACTACGCCATATACTTTTAGTTAGAGTTGCTTTTTATATTTTTAATTACGTACTATGACTTCAACTTTACAAATATCGATTTGCAGAAAATCTACGTCTATATTTTTCTTAATTTTATTATTTCGCTGATTTTCTCACAATAAGGGAAATATTTGGACTTATGTATTATCTTGTTTTGTCATTAAAGCTGTTGAATGTTTCTCTTCCAACAACACGTGTTCTACACCGGATTCGTTCATAATATGACTAAAGTCTTCATTGCAAACCAGACGGCCCTGTTTGAAGAAATCTCTTCATCGTTTCTTTATTTCATATTACGTAAATCTCTTGTAGGCAAGTATGTAGTTTTGCTACCAAGAAATAAGAAAACAAACTTTGGGAAAGTCCGGAAGCGCACAAATTAAATTAATGACAATAAAGCTACTAAACCACTTTGTTCCTCTAACTTTATACCAGTGTAATGTCACAAATGTTACGCATTCCTATGAGCGAAATATTTTTGTAATTGCTGCTGCAGTAATATCCAAAATTTTCTTGCAAGACTATTGTGCCACAATGAGCCATAGAAATCCGGTGACTATTACCAAATCTCTCTGCGCATGCTCACGTATGTAAGCCACTAATGCAAGATTGGTTGACAAGGTTTTATGAGCCGTGAAATTTTGTTAGTTCATTTTTTTCTTCTGTAGTTGTAGGTACTTAGTGTGGTTGCTTTGACGATTTACTAAAAAGTTAGTACAAAGTAAAGATGTGCACATATTAGTTAAGTAAAATAAAAATAAAATCGCGTTTTCACATACTTAAGTCAAAACTCATTCAAAGTAGACCGAAACCCTACTGCGACTGCCTATGTAGTGCCCTAGTGAGTGACACTACTTGTTAAGCCTTTCTGGTTCAGTGCGATACGGGGTCAGGGCTGACGGTCGCATTACGATGAAAGTGATACATGTAAATTTCCACAACTTTCTATGACTGTGGTGTATAGTCATTGGCTTATTTGAAAATTGAATCTACTGCCGGCACCAAATCGATACTATTCTGTTAAGTAATAAAATGCAAGCTAACAGAGTATACAGAGTTCTAATTATGTTCGACTAGGTTAAAAATCAGAAGCCCGAAATGATTAGTTTTTAATGAAACTTGAACGATTTGAATCCCAACGAGGAGGCTCTGTTTTTCAAATTAATTACGGTTGTATTAATTTACATTTTTTAAGTATGGAGCTTGTGCGCACACGAGCTTTTCTAATGCATTCATTTAGAGTATGTAAATAGGAATAAATAATTTTATTTACCAAAAGTATATATTTTAGGTATGGAAATTAGCTTAATTACATATGTATGCACACTAAATACGAATTAGTTTAGTAATGGGATATATTTGTGTTGGCTTCGCTTTTATTGTAACCTGAAAGGTTTCTTATGAATCGCCGTCTGAGATTATTACCATTCAGAGCTGGGCAAGAACCAAAGAAAAAGTACTCAAGTAAAAGTACAAGTACCGAGGGCCTAAGTACTTCAACGTAAGTACAAATACCGCATGTATGAAAAGTACTTTTAACTAAATACTAAGTCTATAAAAAGTACTGACTACTTTTTAAAGTACTTTTTTTTAGAATCTTTATACGTTGGCAGTAATATAATGAAGTTTATAGAGTTCAGTTAATAGATATTAGTAAATAAATATCTTTTGAAAACTGTAATATGTATAATAACCAGTGGCAACTATTTATAGTTTTTTACAGTTTTCGGCGCTGCATGTAGAGTAAAACTTTCACCTCTCATTGCTACACTCATAAAAACTATTAGAGGAGGTCCGTCGAAGCACGCATTGTCTCGTCGTATACAATAATGCATAAAAATTCTAAGGAAAAAATTTCCAATAAATTTCTAAGAATAAATTGAGGCCTTCCATACATCAGGTCGAGGCATCGTTGATTTTATATTGGAGGGAGGCACTGCTTGCTTACCCGCGGTTATGTCGATTTTATATTCGATTGAGACGTTAGTGGTTTTTGTTATACTTGCCCAGTCTTATTTGTATGTTATTAGTTTGTCTAAAGTGCTGCCTTGACACGTGAGTGCGGCACATGCTTTGACCGTTCTTTGCGTGCTTTAAAACTCAACAAAAATGGGTTGCGATAGAAATTGGTTTTTTATTTTCTACGAAGAGCTAGATATTTTTAGGCACTGTAAAATACTGTAAAAATCTTGGTACTTAAGTACAAAACTAAGTCTTAAGTACAAGTAAATAGAAGCAAGTACTTATGCTCAAGTACTAAGTAGGGCATTCAAATGTATTGAGTAATAAGTCTTAAGTACCGAAAATGTACTTTCAGTAGTACTTAAATCATTTTTTTATTTAAGTATTGCCCAGCTCTGTTCCTATTCCAGGTTAAGACTGTTGATGAAGTGCGCAGTGCGGTACACTAATTACTTCACTTCTTACTAACTCTTACGGGGATGCTTATATCGGTTACATATACCCAATTACGATATCATAGGGTATACCAATTTTCTTCATACATTTGTAAAGCATGGAAATAAAGATGGTACAGAATGAAATTTCAAATTCTTCATATTCGACCGTCTGTCCTCTATCTGTCCGTCCGTCTGTATCTGTGCGATAACTTATGAACACTTTGAATTAATAAGCTCAACTTTGAACACAGTAATTTATTTATAAAACGTGTCAAGGATTAAACTCATAGATGGGCAAGATCGGGTAATTTCTATATGTATATTTGGATACTACTTGCATCTCCTTCGTAGTGTTGGCTTAGAAAAATTTAAGGTCTTTATTCCTATACTAAATTATGTTGAGAATGCCTTGACTTAGGTATAGCCTAGGAAATTTTTCATGCAACAATAGATAAATGAAGAACACAACTAACCTGATTTACAAAATACCAGATGGAACAGTAACAGTAAACCGATTATAAAAACGAGGAGGGTCTCAATTAGACGCGTACGTTTATATATTTTTCAGGTACATACATACATCGATTAAGTAATCCAAATTTAAATGAAAGTTTTGCGTTTTGTTCAGGAAGATTTCGATGTCTGAAATCAGTTCAGTCACTTCCCAGCAATCTTACAAACAGTACTCGGATGAGTACGTAGTAATAGAAGTATTGTACTTCCTGTTAAGTACATTTTTTCTTTTACTAAGTACCTCTTGAAGATATCTGAAAAATTCAAAAATATTATATTTTTCAATCAACTACTAATCCTGGATTGAGGAATGGCAGCGATAATTATGGTTCAGCACTTTCGGCAAAGACTTGACCAAACAAAAAACTGATTGCCCTTTGCTCTATCGTTGACAGAATTAATTTTGAACTTTTTAATAATTTTTAAAAATGTTATTCTTATGCTCAATATTTATTGTTCAACATCTGGTAATAAGTTCTAATGGTACAAGTGTGACAAAGAATTTTGCGTCTTTGAGTTTGTTTAAGCAACTAGAACACGCGCTATAATATTAACTCTTTCTACTAAATCAAACTTTGCGTTTATAATAACAGTTTCGGTGCAATAAGATACTCGTATATGAAAAACGGACTGATGTGGTTTTAGTAAATTTCTATTCTCCAAATAGTGTACTATTTTTTGTGAAATCAACTTCTTCAGAACAATCGGATGAAAGTCGTTAAGGTCCTGTGTATTTATTTAAAGTTATTTAGTCATCAAGATTACCCACTCGGCATTTCCATGTTTTCTGGCGAGAATCCTAAAACCTTCTGAAAAACATCTCATCTGCAAGTGGATTTCTATCTGCAACACTTAATACTATATCTTTGTCGGAAAATCCACACAGCTCCTGTTACTATAGCTAATAGATTCACTAAGGTGCTGTCTTAGAAAAAAAAACATAGATTACAGTAACTTTCCTATCAAGTAGACAAATGTTCAAAATAACTAGGTGGATAAGAAGGCAAATAAGTATCGAAATTTTTTGAAAAACTTTGTATAAAAGATAAGAAATATTGGGAATAGTAGTTCCCCTCTATTGATCGTGACGACACAGAAAATATACCAACGTTTGAATTCAGCCACATCATCTCTCTTCTTTAGACCAGATTTCTTAATTATACTTAAAGTATTTCCTAAGATCCCGCCAGCTAAAGTCCGAAACACGAAACTATTTCGATATGTGACCCAAATGCTTGATTATTCCGGTGATAAAAGAATCTACTGGATCTATTTTTTAGGATTCTGTACCTCAAAAGGAAAAAGCGGAACCCTTATATGTATGATCGCTCTTGTGTCCGTTTGTCTATCTGTCACAGACGTTTCTGTCGCAATCGAAGTAACCGTAGAAATTTGAAATTTGGTAGAATGTTCGGTCTGCATCGACGAGGGCATACTACATATACCGTCGCCGGTTTGCATGACGCGCATATATTTTGAGAGTCACAGATTATGAAACATATTTCAATTTTTTAATTTTTTATGCAGATGATCCAAATTTTTTGGTATCTTGTGTTTGAAAATGTTACTTTCAATGCTTTTTTTTTTAATTTTGGTGACTTTATTATAAAGATACTGCCCAAATTATGCTAAAACTGTTTTTTATGTTGACTTATAAGACTATTCTTACTAATAAGATCAATTCTTATAAAAATATGCTTGCGTTCATCTATTTGAATATTATTCAGTTGTAGGCAATAGTTCAAAGGCAAACTTGAATTCGATTTAAATATACTTGAATTCGGTCGATCGTTGATAAAGTTCTGGAATGGAACCCTAAACTCGACCCGGTCTTGATTGAATTTTATTTTTATATTATTAAGCCAAGTTCCCGGATATCCCATGATGCAAAGCACACCACCATGGCAGGAAGGGGATAATAAAATGATTAGGTGACATGAGGAGAGGGGGGGGGGGGTACTTATGTATGTCACTGTTGAGCTTTAGTAAATTGTAAGCCCAAAAAAATCATCACGGAATTTACATTAATTTATACAGGAAAAAAGAATTTAATTCTGCTTTTCCAGTATTTGCGTTATGTACGTACTGCAGAAAAGTGCCCAAATCTTTTGTGTGGACAGAGATTTCCGCGATATACATGCATATATGTTCATCTGTGTCTAGATTTAATTTTTTTAATTTTCTTTCAACAGTTTCTTCGGACTTATTCTATCAAGAAAAATGACCTAGATTGATTGAACGTGTCCATTTCTAATATTGGTAGGAAACACTGGTTGGATTTTTCTCTGGAACAGATATTATATTAAGTTCAAATAGAATTTTAGACATTATCTGCGATTATAAGTTTGACATCAACCCAAGATATTTTCCTTGGTTACTAAGAGATATTATGTACCAAGAATGAGAGGCTCTGGACTTTTCGTAGTATATTAAGCGAATAATCAATCAGTTTATAATCCTGAATCCTATAGTACCTCGAATAATTATAAATTAAAATCTAAATATTAAAATAGTAAAAAGTACATACCAACGATGTCTACATTCATGCTTAATCCTCCAGAGTGCGCGGTACTGATCTAAATACTTGAAGTATTTATGACATGGCAATTTTCTTTGGGATAACTAACAATGCCTGAAACAGAAAAAGATAAAAACCTCAGATATAGGTACATATGTAGCAGCCCTAGTTTTCAGTTCTGCTCCATATCTCTCTACCTATACGCTAAATTGGTTAGGTTCAAATATAATTTCTGCAGTTCAGTTCCCTACAGCCCACGTTTTTATTATATTATGTAAAAAACGAAAGACGTCTGCTGAAAGCTTTAATTAGTGTGGGATAATGCCTTTTTCAGCTGAGTTTCCGCCTTTTGTTCAAGTTCAAGAGCGAGTGTTAATTAAAAGTTGTTAATTGATTTAAATACATATTCACATCACAGTTTTTCGGTCACTTAATGGTTGAGCCATTGGTTATATATTTATGAAAAGCTGGGCTGTACTGGTTATTAAATTATCGGGTATCTACGCAGGAAATTCAATAATGAAAGTGCTGACGTTACCTTGCAGCATGCTGCTAAAAAACGAGATTCTTCCAAAAAAAATTATGGAAATGTATTTAGAAGGTTAAGAATTTAAAAAATTTCTCTTTTCTTCTCAAGGTAAACAAGATGACATATTATGGCTTCGGAAGTAGAAGCACATTTAAAGTAAAAAAAAAAACGATTTAAACTGAAAATTCAATTGATTTTAAGATGAACTGCAGTTGGCTTTTTCTTTTTATCACCTTCATTCCATGCACATTCATACAGATCAGAATATTGTAGTTGACGCATGACGCTTCATTGAAATTCCATTAGAGTCAGCCAATAGATTAAGTTCAGGTAAATATTTAAGTATTAGAGGGGTTAAAAATGATTAAAGCTGGAGTAAATATGGAGAAAAACACACGTACGCGCAAAATTTCAATAATGTATGAATACTATTGTTGAGTTGAATCAATTGCGTCTAAAAGGTGTCAATCATATGAAATTGACGAATAGAGCCGCGTCAGGTGAGGATTTAGCATTTACGGAAGTCACGCACTCATATATAGGCGGCATGCAATGCTTAGAGTAAAAACAACACGAGAAATTTTGACTATATAAATTTATATAGTAGTAGTATATCGTAGTGACTAAATGCAAATATGTATAGACAAAATTATTCAAAACAACATATTTGCATAATTTTCTATTCAAATTTAGTTTTAGTAATTCTGAACTAATTCATGTGTGAATCCATAAGTTCTTAATGAAGATTTAATGTGACTTAGATCTAAATGCATATGCATGTGCTGCATGTGATGCATTAATCCGCATTGAAAATGAATTTTTGCACATCCACTATAAAAAGACAAGTGGATAATTATGAAATCAATCAGTTAGAAGAAAAACTTTTACCAAAGTTAAATACATACAAGGGTATGGTCATTAGATTAAAAATGAAAAAAGAAATGCGACACTGAAAAATGAAGTGGAACGCTTTTTCTGTTGGAGATTGCCTCCGATGTGAAGAAATCCAATCATTTTTGTGCAAATTATCACGAAATGATGTCTGTTGGTTGATATTGGCCTTATATCATATAACATATAGTATACATATACTACTCTAAACATATTGCGTCATAAATATTGAATTAGTTAATTATTAATTAGACGCTAATTATTCATTAGATAACTACATACACATAATCATTTTCCTTAATGAAAAGAAAACAGCTGTTATGCGGTCAAGGTGGCAGCGAATTGCAATTGAATCAAAACGGAGGCGGTGATATTATACAAGTACTTACATAGTGAAATTTTGCAATTCAAAATCCAGTAATACCTCAATTCTAAAATTAGTTCTAAATTTTCTTCAACTCCCATAAATCACACGAGGGACATGACAGATGAGGAAATTCAACCGTTTCTTGGCTTTTAACAGAGAATTCTGTTTTCGGTAGAATGTATTAGTCATTATTACGCACTAGTTAGGGATTCCGTTAGACCAAATTTCAGCTTTCTATAACTTATAGAAAAATGCTCTGAACAGATGACTACACCAGATAGAGAACAAAAGAATTTATTTGAAAAATATTACAATCGTAGCATTTTTAACGGCGCGGCTCAACTGTTTTAAATACGTCAATTTAATGAGACAATCCTAATGAAGATTTTATATTTGCAGCGAATACTAATGATTACTGTCTGAATTTGGAAAGGCTTATTAAAAATTTTTGCATAGCCGGAGAATTACAATAACCGTATTTGCCATATTTGTGATTACAAAACAAAGACGAAAAAAAAAAAAATATATTTAGCAAAATGTAATATAAATTTATAAATTACAGTCAACTATACAAATTGAAAGCATTGCGTTACACTTTCACTTTTACTGCGTAAATAAAACAAAAATCTCCTGAAGAAATTAGGTAATTAAACCAACTATTTGCTCAGCCAACAATTCAGAAAAAAAAATCTTCAACAGGTTTCTCAATTGAAGAGGTCTCATAAGAGATAGCAATGTCCAGGTCAAGTTTTTCTCCAATATTACAAGATCGCAACCTTTCCATAGCCCTAAAGCCTAGGGCCTAGAAAATATTTTGCCCTCATAAATGCTGCCTGGTTGCGATTACAACAGAATTCATTATCTCTAAAATTCAAGGTTAGACAGTGCTAATTAAGCAATAGCTGAAGACAAATTCAATAGTTCAATAGAGTCCGCCGCTTTAACTGTTTCACACGAAGAAAGTGAACTGCTTTCAAGATTGTTAACTGGCTTGAACTGGCGTGTCAAGTTCTAGGGATGGTTGGTGATGCAAGAAATGCAAATAACGGCAGACTTAGTTGGTTTCCATCCATTGATGGCTCTCTAATGACATACCAGTCGTTACGTTGGTCAATATCTCCAAAACCAGTTTCCGTACAGATGTCACGGACGCGGGATACTTCGTGAGGAGCTTTTTTTCAACGGTATGTTAACAGAGAGACCACGGTACTTAATGGCATCATATACAACAGTTTGTTGTAATTGAAGCTTTTCATGCATCCACATCTCATGCCAGGAGGTCGGCAAGTTTTCTTGAGTGGTGTCCCAGTTAGGGGCAAGTCTAGAATGCCCATATTCAACACTTTTCTAAAAGTCCATTTGATAAGTGGTACTTACCCAATACATTGATCATGCGGCCAGAATCTTGTGGCATTTACCATTTGCTGAAATTTCTTGTTCTATTGGCGGCAACTAGAAGTGTTTGAATTTGCAGCAATATGTATATTGGTCATGGGCTGTCAGTGAACTCTTCGTTTACTTTGAGACGGAGAAACGTCTTATTGGAATGCATTAAGCAGGTGTAAGCTAACTTAATGAAAGGAACGCTTGCTGCACTTGGACTGTGCAGTGCTAATATTTCGCAATATCCAAAGAACAAGTCAAATGTGGAGAGTATTCGCAATTTATTTCCAAGTTGTTATAAGAACGAATTTGATATTTGCGTCAATTGCTTAGAGTGCAATGATGAAAGCTCAATAAGATTTAAAATTTTTATAGTGTAGGCTGCAGGCTAAAATGTGGAAATAATTTAGATATTCTCAGTATTTTTGCATGTATACATAGTATAAGAGCCTTTCAGAAATTTAGCTAACACTTTTGAAGATTCATCAGGGACAAGATATAGTCGTAAGATATGCAACGCCTTTAAAGCTATGTATATATTGAAATTTTTATATATGGTCTATCTGTCTATGGGTTAGTGAAAATTGTTAAGATAATACGAAATATCGTGCGCGTAGAAACCTGTCTTTTATTCGTTTATTATATTAGTGAAAAGTAAACTCCATTAAATGGGTTACGATCGTTGTTTTCTTCTAGAAAATAATTTCTTTGAGGTCAATTCGATTGAACTTTTGCTTTGTTTGTTCGTTGTTTGATAGATTGAAAGTATGATAATTAATGGAAAGATGAAAGTAACTTCACATCCCCATTATTTTTTTTTTCTGGATTGTTAATAATTATTGATAAATATAGGTCAAAGTAAAATTTGCTTTCTTTTGATTTGTTCTTTCGTACTTGTTGTAATTTTTTAAATATGTGTGGCATATATTTATTCGCCTTAGCATGGTTAAATATTTAAAATTTAACGTATACTCATACATATATATATACACAAATTAAATTTTCATAAATGCAAACAAATTACATTGCATTTTAGATAGCTCCTCTTTAACCTTCGGCTTAAATAAATTGTTACGATTATTTTTTGAAATTGACCCTGGGGCATTTAATTTCAAAACGTCTGATTATTTCGTTTCACTTTGGTGCCAAAATTCGAGAACTAATTATCGATAAAATTGAAGTCTTGAACAAGTAACGTGATCAAAGCGGTTTCAGTCTCTAAACAATTACAATATTATCGAAGTACCGAAAGTATCGAGTATTAATGTCTATGGGAATAGAGAAACTCGCAGGCTGCGCTACTTGCAATGAGTAAATCACTAAACTAATAGAAAGTGATCTAGTATACTCCAATCAAATATCATAGGAAATTTGGATTACGGTGAGATAGTTAGCGGTGTTGCTTGATTGCATTACTGCTGCGTATGAAAACCTGATAAAAGCTTAGTATAACGTTCGTACTTTCTTTGAATGGATTTTAAAAGGCAGCTGAAAGCACTGCAGGGTACTTTACTCGTTTAAAGCAGCGACTAAATAAAGTGCGGCAATATCTATCTATTTATAAGTGAACGAATAATTCCTCATGTTCGTTTCTTTAAAAAAAATTCTCGGCAGTGAAATTGCAAAAATTGCATCCTAAAACATTTTTAACCGACTTCTGATTTCGATCTCATTTTTGGAACAGTTTTCGACCCTAATATAAGCAAATTAGTCACTCTCCATTATAGACAAATTGCATTTTCTGGATTACTTTCTATTAGGCAAGGCAGCTGTAAAAGTAATTGACTTGATACTGTCGTAGCCATCTCACTTCTAAAAGAAAATTCACTGCGACAGTGCAGGGTAAATAATTGATCATAACATGTGACGCTGGCGCTTACTAAGTATATAAATTTTGATGTCGAAAACTAATACAACTAGATTGAGGATTTTATATATTTTCTACGTTTCTTATTGAGACACACATTAGTCCTTATTGCTAATTGGGAGTAGACTGCAAATAACATTTTAATGATCTTACGAAGATTGGCAGCGAAAAATTTATTAGCAAAAATACATAGTATATAAAGATATCTCACAGCCCATGCTATGCCTGTGCTAAAGTTGGACGAGAAAATTTGTGCTTGGGTCTTATTAGTAGAAGCAAAGAACATCTAACAGTTAAGTTAAATGTTGTTTGGTACAACCCAGGTGCCCCCATTTATAAAATAGCCACGCTACTGAACACATAGCTGTCAGCTTTAGATTTGGCTCTCGAATTATTTTTTTTTTTCAGCTCTTTGCAAGTACATACATGTGTATATCCGTTTATGCATAGCGCCGCAACTTCCGGAAGATACAAGCCATGAAGTCTGAAGTCGCCTTAACGGGCCAGCTGCAACCATACAGTAAGAGCTCACTCTCATGGAGCAAGAACTAAGATTTCATCTTAAACAGGTCCTGAAGCTTTTTCTTTCTACATAATTGTTTTTAAAAAAAAGAGCATGTAGAGATAATTTATGGAAAATATAGCGTTTGAACAAAATACAAGCTACTTTTATATGAAAAACTTCTGCAGTAAGACAAGGAAAGAAAACTGTGGGCGTTCATCTCTTTTCCGCTCTGTAGATCGAACAGATCTTTTAGAACGTTCAGAACACTCTGGAAAAAAGATACAAATCCAGAGTGTTCTGTTCATCTTTTTATACCCTAGATGAAATCTATATATAAGGTATACTAAGTTTGTCATTCCGTTTGTAACACCTCGAAATAATGATGGTAGAGCAAACTGAATTGGACACCCACGCATGATATTAAAAGTTCTTTTGATTTTTGAATGTCTGTCTGTCCGTCTGTCTGTCTGTGCGCACAATAACTCGAGAACGCGTATGCTTAGAGAGCTGAAATTTTGTACACGGACTTTAAAAATAAAAAGTTAAATCAAGTTCGAAAATGAGACAACTCGGGCAACTCCTTATAAATAGAGCAACCCTTTCTTGGTGTTGCCATATAAAAATTTAGATTTTTTACATATACTGTGAAAATGATATAATAATTTTTTCTGTCCGACGAACCGCTCTAGAAATATATGCGAAAAACCACTTCAAAAATCAAACTTGCACAGATGAGTGACCATACGAAATTTCATATTGGAATTCATCTAGCTTTTTTACTTGTTTTTATATTGGCAACACTTGTGATTTGTAAAATATCAGTTGATATTACAAGATTCTTTATAAAAATAAATAAATGATAATAATAAGGTTATAAAAATTGTAGTATGTATTCACATTTTCAATAGAATGTCTTTACGCTCTATTGGTATTCTGATACAGATGGGTGGCGTTGTTAATGGGTACGTCTTTAATCTATTTCATAAGAAAAATAATCGCATCCAAAGATCGGACCTTAAAACCAGACACTTCGCTCAAATTTAAAATCGACGATACCTCAACTTAATGTAGCCAAAGGGTATGCCAGCAATGCCTCGCTCTAATATAAAATTAACGATATCTCGACCTGATGTAGGAAAGCCCTCAAGTTTTTCTTAGAAGTTTATTGGAAATTTTTGTTTAGAAATTTGCTGGAAAGTTTTTCCTTAAAATTTTTATGCATTGGAGGCCGACAATGGGTGCTTGGGCCGCTAAAATATTTTATGAGCATAGACGCAAGAAAATGTTTTGCCAGAACTTTTATCCACTCTTGGTATTCGACTATGTGTTGGCCTTCAATAATGCAAAACAATTCTAAAGAGAAATTTTAAACAGAGAGCGATGTGTACAGTGGCGTTGTTAATGCCTGAGAAGGGGTCGTACGGGCTCTGGTAAAAAAGCCCAGGAAGCAGTTTTCTGGTACAACCCATGCAGTGTTATGAGACATCTTTATGTTATATTATTTTTGATATTAGGATTGGAGGATCCTGATAATGGAGAAGGTGACGACAACTTGATAGTTGATATTTCTCTAAAGACAATCGTCGATAAAAAAATCAAGGGATTACTTAAATTCATACAGTGAGTAGAAGAGTCACTTGAAAGGGCCAATAAAACAAAATCTCAATCCAGCCATTTGATATAGGTTAGCATTTTTCCAGTAATCTGACCTTCTTTTTTGTCATCCTTGTTTCAAAAATATACCAGATAACGATAGCATAAAGCTCTCTCCTCAAATTTTTATAATTCCAAACATTTCTATAGTGTTAATTAATCGTTTCTAGAGTTTTTCTACGTCTGATTATTCTTATAAATATACGTAATGACTAATGTCTGTATTACTCAAGGCTCAGGAGGTTAAAACAAAAACACATTAAATTAGTTTCAAGCGGTAAAAAATTATCTGATTTAATCCGGTTTCTTTAAAGCTTTTATTTTCTTACTAATTGTAATCGTATGGTCACCCAATTCAGCAATTTTGATTTTTGCACGGATCGTTAGACAGAAAAAATTATAATAACCAATTTTATAGGATTTTATATTTTGAAGAATTTTTTAGTACAATAAAAATGTCTAGGACTGATTGTTTTCACAGTATTCGTAAGAAACCTAAATTTTTATATGGCAACACCAAGAAGTGGTCGCCCGATTTAATCCATTTTCGAAATTTTATTTATTATTACTATGAAAACACCATGTACTAAATTTCAGCTCCCTATGTCAACGCGTTATCAGGCAGTGCCCAAATATAAAGTGGAATACGAAATTTTTGTATGGAAACCTCACGAAGGAGTTGCCCGATTTGTCTCATTTTCGAACTTAATTTTACTTTTTTTTTAAAGTCTGCGAGTTATTAAGCGCACGGACGGACGGACGGACAGACGGACATGCAAAAATCAAAAGAACTATTAATATCATGCGTGGGTGTCCAATCCATTTTGCTCTACCACAAACTTAGTATACCCTATAGATTCCATCTAGAGTATAAAAATAACAGCCGGTAAAAAATGATAAAATTTTAAATGTTTTTCAAATACGAGAGGGGAATAAGAATTGACTTTTCTTCACCGTAGTATCATCAAACATAACAAACTTGCGAATGAGTTAACATGTACAACAAAAAAATTAATTTTTTCTCGGATTATTAGCTTGATTAACTTATTTAGGTGATACCGTAGCTCTAGTTTCCTGAGGAGAAGAATTCTTTTGCTTTGGTTTCGAGATGGTATTTAGCATTTTCTCCAAAATGACTTTGTTTAATCAAAGCAAGTTCCCCTTCTCTTAATGCAATAGGTGCCTGTCAGCTGTTTCATTACTTCAGGGGCTCTCATGTCCCGTCCGGTATCTTATCCACATGAGGATGATTTTATTTCTCCTCACAAATGGTTTGAGGGCTAGCACAATCAGAGTAGATTCTAGGGCTTCTATCCGGCATTTGAAGTCATATACATCCAGTGCAACTGCATTGTTTGATTTAGCTTCATCTGAATACCACAAAATTGACCCTTGCTGGAAGAATATTTCGCAATTGTAATTGTTGTCGGTCTGTTAGTATATCATCGAAGCGCTTTACACAATCTAGTTGAATTGTGGGTATGTCAGATATTTTAGCCATTTGCTCGAAGCATATCTGGTTTGCAATACTTAAATGACCAATCACATATTTTTGTTTTGTACTGGAGAAGTCAGTCGTACAGTTATTTGCGTATAATTGATCTTCGGTTTCTATTGAGTTTTGGCTGCCATGCGACGGTCGCATAGCATAGGTAACCATAGCCATAGGTCTAACGAACGATGTTGTAGAGTCGCAGTACATAAGTTTTGTTTTCAGACCGCATGTTTTACCAATAAAGCCAAAAGACGCAAATGGAACCCGATGGTTCTTGCTGCTATTCTAGATACTTGCGAACCCCAAAAGTATTTTTTTACCATTGACCCCGTTTGAAAAAGTTTTTTTCCCATATTATCGATAGTTGTGCATTCTTTCTTCTCCTAAACACAATTTTAGATTTTATTCAAAACTTAGACACCAGTTACGGACTAGAGTTGATCAATTTACTAGGAGGGCATATATTAAAATCGACCAAAGAAGCAGCGGAGAGAGATTTTATCTTATGGGCAACGCTAAGCTGCTGTCCTTAGCTATCCAGTGCTGTGGCTATTTTCCTGCTTCTAAGCATAATATCTCTCCATTTAATGGCGAAAGCCTTAAAACTATATTCACAGTAGCGAATTTGGTTTAGTTGTGAACTCCTTCTATAGCCGGAAATGAGAATACCGCTCCTTTTTCTTCTAGAACTTTTTCGAGGCCTTCGACTGAAGTTCAATTTGTCGACTTGATTAGAAAATTGCATAACGTTAAACAGTGACTTATATCATAGATGGAACAAGAACTATGTCGATGTCGCATGCAATAGCAGGACAGAAATTATGGGTGTATTTGCGAAGCGCACAAGCCATAAAAAAACACTTCTCCTAGCGCACAAGCAGGAGTTTGCGAAGCGCACACCTATTGTTAAGGGATTACGTATTGTTTTGGAAACGCGCGGCTATGGTTAAGGTCAACGCATTGTTATAGCACGTATCTTTACCTGATCTATGAATTTTGCCTGATCTATGTAAGTTAAGTTAAGTTTTTAAACCACTAATATCAATAGGAGGAGTACGCTCTGTGCCAAGCACAAAGCCACACACAGGCAGGCAGGTGCACACACACACACACACAGAGGCAGGCTGGCAGGGGCACACACACGCGCGCGGAGCGCTTCGCTCCGCGCGCGTGTGTGTGCCCCTGCCAGCCTGCCTCTGTGTGTGTGTGTGTGTGCCTGCCTGCCTATGTGTGTGTGTGTGCCTGTCTGGGTGTGGATTTCTTTGCGCTTGGCAAATATACCCTACGGGGGTATATTACTTAGGGCAGGTAAAGATATGTGCTAGAACAATGCGTAATCCCTTAACAATAGGTGTGCGCTTCGCAAAGTATTTTTGACTAGATTAATTTTGGGTTGTGCGCTTCGCAAATATACCCGAAATTATATATAGCTGGTGAAACATTCCGGAATGGACCATAACATTTGAAATGATGGAGGTCAATCAATTGTATACCCAACTTCTGTTAAGGAAACATTTGCTCCCGGTATGCTCTCTAAAACATGTTGTGGTTCATTCCGGAATGCACTACCTGTTTCACAAACTTTATATGGTATACCATGCGATATCTAGTCCTTGTGTCATCTATGCTTATTTAAGACTTCTCTTTGAATGTGTAAGTCTATGATATTTTCTATGGACTTAAGGAAATAAGAAGAGAAGCTGATAGGTAGGAAAAAATGGTGCTAGTTTTCTCTACTTGTATGTATGAAAACTAGCCTGACATCTTTCCAGTATTCGGGCATATAACCTAGATCGTAGCTAGCTCGAAATATTTTTAGTAGTAGAAGTTGCTTTTCTTTAGACAATTTTTTCTACTGAGCTCCCTTCCGCAACGCTTCAATGCGACTAACATGGAAGCAATTGAGAAAAAGTACTTTGCTTCCAAAAGGCTTCCATTGGAAGGTCTGACAGTTTTTACCGTTGGGGAGTTTCTAGCAAAAGCCTCACTATTTTCTTACAACTATTAGTATAACTTCTTTTAAAGCGATCCGATAACGTTTAAGTAATTCTCAGAGAATATGATAGCTACGGACAGCTGGTCTATGCTTCCAAAGAAATACCTTTATATTCTTTCATTTTATATTAATCTATGTTACAGTCGAGGACTATCAAATACAGTATATTTCTAGAGTTATGGACTTTTTTTTTATAGTATAATTGACACGCAAATGGCTTTCAGCAAGGGTAATTTAAGCTCAGAACTTCCCACCCATATTTCAAAACCTATCACCTTCAGCAGTAGATAAACTCGAGCGTCTCTCTTAATTATATTTATCACCTGTGATACTGGCGGTGTTGGTCTTAAAATGTTCTCTTGGTATTCCAGGCTTATCTTATAACTGACAACAGTTGATACTCGCTAGTCCGCATGAAAAGATATAATCAACAAATTGTAATAACAACTGGATAGCATTAATATTCCAATTTAAACTGGGCTTGTAGCTATAGGACCTTAGTAGTACCTACTTGTACTTATATTTATTCCGATTTTTATACCTTATTTCAAAGGTCGCCTTAATTGGCATTGAAAAAATAGAATCTACCTAAAGATAAAAAAAATTCTCTTTCATTCGCGCAAATGTGACATTTGTAAAATGTTTACCTCGTTTACCATCTTATAAATTTCGTAAACAAAACTACTGCTAAGTCGATAGTTTCACGTGATCACACTTCCTGGAAAGACTAACTAACACAATTTGGTCGATGGGAAAATATCAAAAATTCAAATTAATTCAAGATCGACCTTGCAAAATTCTCTTGCTTTCAATGTAAAAAAGATCAGAAGATTGCTTTCATCATTTTATAGTGTTTTGGAAAATATTGTATAAGGTCAGTTGAGGCTCTCTAAGATTCCATTTCGTGTACTTTCCTTGACGGCTTATAGTTAAAACAAAATCTATATTTCCTGAAGGCTTTTCTAGTTGGTCCTAATGTGAAAAAATTATAGAAAAAGTGAAGGAAGTGAAGATTTTCGGTATGGATATCATGAAATTATCTCGCTTGATGCATTTTATGGGCAAGGTCGATGTGGTAATAGGAAAAAAATTGGCTAGGTGCGGTCAAAATTAATTTATTTTTACGAGCTCTTGACAATAACAAAACGATAATTCTTCGATGAGGGCATAGGCAGTAACTCAAATTTGCGTCACATTTAATTTTACGCTAAATCAAGCCAATTTTAATTAAATTGTTAAAAGATTTACAACTATGAGAAGTATGCACATAAAACCGCAGAAAAGCTCAGAAGTTGAGTGGGTTTTTGCACCTTCGTGGTGATTTAATTTAAGTAGTTATAGTAAGGTAGGTGAGCTACGAAGGAATATGTTTACTTCCAGACGAATTTTCTGCTCTTATATGGGTTTAGACGATAAGATTTTCGATTCCAATGGAATAGATATGGGAAAAGAAAGGCCTTAAACAGTGACATAACAACCGATTTTGTGAAATTATATAACTGAAATACATACATTAAATGTTTACCAGACCCCCTAGATATGCAATTATGTCTTTTAGCATGTTATAGGTTTGCCGTGACGAATATTTGCACTTTATATTTACTGAAAATAAAAATATTATAGAATATGTCAAAGGTTAGCATTAGGGTAGGCAAACGATAGGAAAAGCATGGATTTGATATGCTGTTACAACTACTACAAATTTTAATAAACATTCATCATAGCTTGACGCGTAAAGTCCTTGGCGGGTTCTATTTAGCCGGGGGGGGGGGGGGGCTGTAGTTGCCTAAAAGTGGATGGCTCTGTTCCTCTTAGATTGCGTTGCACTGAAGTGTATTTGCTTCGGAAAAACTCACTACACAGTGAGTGGCAACAATTTATGCCACAAAGCTTAGGTATTTTTCGATAAGATTGGGGAAAGCTCGACCTTGGAAAACGTAGATTAGGTTTTTATCCCTAAAATGTAGGGAATTTTAAATTATTTTTTCCTAGGTAGGTTTTTTTTCCTCAAATGTAGCGAATTTTCAATTTTTTCCCCTAAAATCTAGGGAACTACATCGAATTTAAAATATTGACTAATGGACACACTAGACTGTGATAACACTCTACTACTGATTATGGAACTCACGGAAATTATATTAAATTATTAAGAAGTTATGGGGCAACAAGATTACAATTATGGAATGCTCGCAGGTTTAACAGAGATGATTGCTTACATTCCTCATTTGCTTTGCACAGTAAAGTTTTTTTTTACATTTGTAACATGTAAGAGCTTCCAATTAAAATTACAATACTAGATGTACATGAAATCATCGTAGCTGCACAGGTTTAAGTGTTATGCAAACATTTTAGATCTTCTTATGATTTATATGGTCTTATAGCCTAAATGAAATCATATCTATGTTTGTTCATATGTTTGTAGCGAAGAGAAATAATAGTGGCACAAAACCATTCAACAAGTACACATGCATAGAATTATGAAATATTTCGAATTTTGAATGTTCGTCTGGCTGTACGATACCTTGAAAGCGCGTTGATCCAACGTGGTGAAAATCTGTACACAATAATTTTATTAAAAATTAAGGTTATGTTCGTAGATATATAAAATTGGGTATCTAATTCTTTTTTTCTCTAACAACAGTTTTTCCATAAGAAATCATTCATTTTTAGGGTTCCGTACCCAAAGGGTAACAACGACGGGAACCCTATTACTAAAACTTCGCTGTCCGTGCGTCCGTCACCAGGTTGTATCTCATTTACCGTAATAGGTAGACAGTTGAAATTTTCACAGACTGTGTATTTCTATAGGCGATATAACATCAAATATAAAAAATTAAATCAAATTAAACATTAAAGGGGGCCCCCATACAAGAAACATGATTTTTTCCTCGTTTTATTCTCATTCGTTATTATTATCATAAGTAGGCATTTTTTTTTTTCTGATGGCAGAATTTTTTTTTCATATGACCCCTAGTCTCATTTGAAAAAGTAAATAAAAAGTACATAGTGTTAAATTTTGTACGATGGTACGGTAGAAATTCGGACCATCAGAGATGTTCTTAATGTACTGACGAAATTATTTATAACTATTTTCGCTGCCGAGGAAATGTTTTTGAAAGAAATGCCACTATAGGTATCCCCAACATTGGTCTTAGATTAATTATAACTTTTGTTTCCAATTCATTGTTTAGTTGAATTAATTGAAATTTGGGCAACAATCATAATGTATAGCGTAACTTGCTTGGGCTTATTACATCTAGCACACGCTCGAGGAATTTTAATGTATGTTATTTTAATCCTAGAAATGTGAGAAGTTTGCAAGTTCTAGTGTTCATGATCTGCTGTAAACTTGGAAACGTAAATATCTGTTGCCATTTAGATGTGCATGAATTTATATAGCTCTGGACCTTCAGTTGATTATTTGCGGTACGTAAACAACTTGAACTTAGTTAGTTAGTCTATTTACCTACCAACGTATTTTAATGTATTCAATCCATCTCAGATTAATCATAAACTATTATTCCATAACAAAATTTGTCCTCTAACAGATTTCGATTATGATTTCTTGCATCTAACTTATGATCGTATATTGAGGCTTGCTGCATCTTAAATCTGTGTCACTTACCACGATTATCAATACCTAAATTTGAGCGGATTTCAACGGGTAGTATATATCTACAATTCTAACACATGTTATAATGTGGACATATTATGGAACGAGATAACTTTTATAAAATATATACTTTATGTTTTTTTGAAAAAGAACAGAAAAAAGTTAAAGTTACGATAAAATGGCAGATAAAAAATGTCATGTTTTCTCTAGGAGCGACGAGGAGTTGAGATATTTAGGAGGTAAAGCAGATCAGGGGAATGAATTGTAGCATGGAAGTAATCGTATACAAGCCCAATCTTGGTGATGTCACGCCTCCTCTCACGATGGAAAGCAACTTGAGGCTATCAGTGTAAGATAGCAAGAGTACAGGATCGTTCCAAAGGAGGTCGCGAGGAGACAGAGGGATATATGAGAGATATGTGTCCAAACAAGACTGGCATACTTCAAGATCGGATTAACGAAAGCGCAATAGAGTGTTTTGGCTATAAATAGATCATTAAACTCCCGAGACCACCTGTTAACAAAAGCCAAAGCAGTGTTAGCCCTATTGACAATACTCAAAATGTGGTCTTCAAAGGAGAGTTTGGAATCAAAAATAACACCCAGATCCTTGGTTCTATCAAGTCTGATCCTGCTCTCAATTTCCGACGCACGATAGTATAATTAAGCAATAAATAAATGCCATTTCCAATTTACAAGCTCAAACAGAATCAAGTTTAGAGTTTATGACACTACCGAAAGAAAAGTTAGTTTGATGCGAATCCACATTGCAACGAGGGACTCGTATCACACAAATTTTTCTTTTATGTAAGCTGATTCAGCTGTGACATCAAAGATTATATAATTATTCCTAAACTATTTACCTTATAAATATATGGTAATAAAGTATCGTTGAAGAAAAATGCTGAGGTATATAATCTGCTTATAAACCCAATTTAGGATATTTTACAATTTATATAAGATTATTGATATGAAAACAGAAAGGCCATAGCTCCAATATTGATCCGGATTTAGACAGAAATGTTGTTGAATAGTTAACATTATCAGAAGCTTTGGAGAAGTCCACAACTATAACAATAAAATAAATAAATTTTTCTTGCTCAAAGGCTTCGAATATGACAGAAGGTGTAAAGAAGTTGATCTTATCCGATAACTATGAATGAAATTATTAGGTACTCAAAAGTATTTGTTTGAACTCTTAGCATGCTGATGGCTCGGTAATCACAGTAATAATTTAAGGGTGATGTATACTTGGGATACGAGTTCTACTCAACATTCTTGGCTTAAATGGTATTAACTATTTCAAGCAAAGTATTAGCTCCACAAAATTTACATATGTAGCAGGTATGAAGTATTAAAAGCTATTATGCATGTTGTTATGTCACGTGCTGATCAGCTAGCAATAATATTTATCGATTGTCGGTATAACACACGTAAGCTCGTGGTAAGTTTCCTGGGTATTACTTAATATTCTTCACAGGTTCTGAGTTGTTTAAGGAACCAACCTTCAAGAAATGACTTCAGTTCCATTTAAAGTGTTTACAAAAATCCCCAAAATTTTGCATGTAATACGTGATGTTTGCATTGTTACAAAAGTCAATAGGTAAGAGATCCTCAACAATTTCTATGTAATTAGTACAATAATAATGTCGATTTACAAATTTATACTTTTCTTATCACTTATTCATAAGGTACTTAAAGTCGTTTTATCTTTTTCCGAGCTAAAAAAAAAGTAACATATATATTGAAATCAGGAATTCACGAGTGTCTTGTCAACAGCTTCTGTTGCATTTGCAACTAGCCTTGAGTTTTGAGAGACATCACCGACTTGTTATTCTAATGAGTAACAAATGAAGCAATTTGACGCCCATTATGATTTAGCAGACAAATTTTCGATTTTACGTGATGAGAATATTGCGGTAACTGTAATTGATTCTCACATTTTCAAAAGAAATTGAAAAAATCTTTGGATATTGATATGTATAACGAAGAAGTCTTACATAAAATTTCACTACTTCGGAGAAATGTATATAGAAAAAAAAATATGCATGCAACGGGGTGTAAAATTAAATGAAAAATTGTTGAAAATTTTAAATTTTTCTGAAATATTAGGTAAATGTATAGATTTCATTATGTAAAGCATCCAACATCTGTACGAGCACGAGTTCACTAATAAATGGTTGCCCAAATTAGTCCCATGTTATGTGGAAACTTACATATGATCTAAAAGTATCTAATGGTTAAATATTCATCATTTTAATGCATCAATGTGGTCCAACTTAGATGCCTTACTCAATGCAATTATAATAAAAATTCGATCTTCCAAGCAAAAGTTTTCACCTGACACATGCTTAGAACTGCTATGCTATGTATATAATTTGGTCTTTTACATTGGAAATCTTAGCTTTAATAGTTTAATTGCAATAATTTGTTACTTATGGCATGTACACTTAGCCGCATCTTTGTAATGCTTTGAACTAAGTTACACCACAGCTTACAATTAGCATTTAGCACAAGCTTGTAATCCTAATGAAGGCAAACTAAAATCCTACTTTCTCCTTAAATATTTAAACAAGCAAGGTAAAAATGACTCCCAGTACAATAAATTATTTTTCAACTGCAAAGCAGCGAAAGTAAACAATACAGGGTGTTTCCCACTAGGAGGTCAGTAGAGCGGGAGGTGATAGTACTCAGATAGATGAACGGCATATAAACCGTTTAGGATTTACAGGGTGATTAAGAAAAACAGTTATTTTTTCACAAAACATCCTGTATCTTAAAAACTACAGGGTGCAAAACTGTAGACTCTCCTGTTTAAGTTGACCTATTACACCCTATGTGTTAACACCAGCCTTTAAATAGTTATTACCTCATAAGCTATTCAGGTCACACCGAAATTAGACGATATTAAATTATCGTTGATAATAGGTTTGAAAATAGGTTTGAGAATAGGTTTAGAGCTAATAACTCTTAAAGGGCTTCAGATAGCACATTGGGTGTAATAGGTCACATATATTAAAGAGGAGAGGCTACAGTTTACAGTTTTTATAAAATTATGTTAACGACCTTTTTGCAAAAATAATAGAGGTTAAATTAAAAAAAAAGGTAAGAAAATCTGAAATTTTGAGTTTAGACAACTATACTTCTTGAGGGGAGAGGGCTATGGGGCTGATTAAGTAGTCGTTCGAAAGGCCATAGAGTTCTGCATACAATGAGCTCCTAACTGTGACCATACACCATGTAGTTTTTAAGATACAGGGTGTTTTGTGAAAAACTGGCTTTTTTTTTTAATCACCCTGTAACTCCTAAACGGTTGATATGCCTCCCCCCCCCCCCTACCATACAATTTTTTGTTCATCTATCTGAGTACTATCACCTCCCACTCTACTGACCTCCTACTGGGAAACACCCTGTATAATCACTAATCAGGACGAAAAAGCACTTGTAACAGCCAAATGCAAGCCTTCAATGCAAATGTTTATTAATTTAATTTTAAAATTGGATAAATATTAATTACCTATGTTCAATTAAATGAATTGAAAAATAGTTAAATTGATCGTGATAAATTTTTGAAAATTTCCGTCATAAACGCTCTTCTTAGTAGTCGAATGAACCTCAATCGCACTTCTTCGAAGCCGAGTAGGTATAGGGTTCAAGAAACTATAATTCCTACATGGACAAATTTTCAGAAAAGGGTAAAATGTATAATAATTATGATACGTTTTGATGTGAACGGCCAACTTTACCCAGGGTTAACAATTACATAGTAGATCTTAGCCGTTATGACATGATTCAAATGGGAATGTAGCGTTTTGGGCTGCTCTTCTATTAGTATTACGGTTATGCCATAGAAAATTACGCGAACAATTCGAACGAAATCGTGAGCCTTATTAAAATACAATTAAACGTTTGAGGAAGAGTTTCCGAGCATTCGTCACTATAGAAGATTCTGGCAGCTCTAGAGCTACACTTACGGCCGAATATATTGTACACAAGAAACAATAATCCAATAAAATAACATTAAAGCGGAATGTTCAGAATGTCCTACAAAATGCATTCCAAAGAATCCGAATTTATGCAGCGAATAGAGGCGGTCATCTGACTGATATCGATTTACAATAAAAATATTATTTTTAGGACATTAGAGGCAAGAAGGCGCCAGGATATAAAAAAATTCCAAAAAAAGAAGGCCAAATATTTAATATAAAATATTATTAAATTTCACATATACTTCCTTTCAAGCCAATGGTGTAGAACATATTCCTCAAGCACTGGTGCAATGGTGCATACCATCATGAAATCATTACTCTTGAAAAAAAAATGAAAAACGTAATTTATAAACTCACTAGAAGCCAAATCCTTGGAGACAATACTTCTGATTGTGGTCTTATCAGACCAATCGTAGCGATATATCTTACACAAAACTTTCAAATGGCAATATTCCAATAGGGCAGTATTGTTCACAGAAAGGAATTCAATCGACCCTACTGGTTATGATACTCATACCCATACAAATAGATAATGATCCAGAGGAGAAATTAGGAGTGCTCCTTCTAGAAGCAATAAAGGAGTAAAAATTTTGATTGAATTTAAGTATTGCTTCAAGAGAACTGCAAAAGGAGCAATTCTATAACAGAGATAAGGGAGTGAGATAGAGTTGAATTACGCGCAATTTGTGAGTCACATATTATTTGTGCGTCTGCGCAGACGTCATTCCGTTTGTAATGCACAGAAATAATCCTGGTAGAGCAAAATGGGTTAGGCACCCACCTCGAATCGGGAACCCCTTCTTGGTGTTGCCGTACAGAACATTGGGCTTTCACTTTATTTAACTTTTCATCTAGGGCATAATGAAACCTTTTCTCTTGTTTTATGTGTAATAGTTATGCAGCTCAGATCTACCGTATTGTTTTATATAAAAATTATTAAAAGGCTGATAAATGGCGAAATCAGTTGGTCTGTATTTTTGAAAATATTTGGCAAAGTAAACGTGAAGCATCTAAAATGATTTTTTGAACTATAATTTAATTTGCGAAATTTTAATCCAAAAAGGACACCTCCATTTATGAGAATGTTGAGCTAAAACGGAGCTATCCAGCTATGATCATTCAGAGCTAAAAGCGAAGGATGATCGCCATTCCTACTGCGGCCTTGTACCTTATGTAGAGTAAACCATTTGGAGCCCATAAATCTTGAACTGCAGCTTTTCTCCCCAAAAGTGTATAAAATTTTATTTCCATCACTTTTTCTGAAATTAATCGCCCTATTTAAGGAGTATAAATGTAAACCAAATTCGGCAGTAAAGACTACCCAGGGAGAAGGTCATTTATATACAGGGTGTCCCGTCTTAGGTGTTACAAAAGCAAAAAAATTTTAGGGACATGGGGGGCTAACGGTTTCCGAGATAACGAGACTTCAAGATATTTCTGTACGTTGTTATAGAGGTCAAGTGGTACAAGAGGTAGCTTTGATTGCCCCTTGAATTTTTCCGTTTATTATCTTGGTTAAGATGAGGGAGTTAGAGAAGAAGAAATTTCATTCTTCTGAATAGATTGCTGGATTATCTACAAAGAAGTACTTTTGTTGTATGGATTCGTTTACGCTCAGAGAAGTATTGACGAATCTATTTACCTCTTAAGGGAATACTTACTTAGACTTCCTAGAAAAGACTTTATTGATATTTTCGAATGTCTGCCTTCTTCAGATGCAACGAAATGGTAAGATATGTTTTGAGAATTGAGGTTTGCATGATTGTGCGATTATTCGGGATTTGGTTGGACAGACTACTGAGAATACTATGCAGAGTCATTTGGACCAGGTATTGTGAATACTGTGATGTGATAATGGTCTATCCTGACCTGTATCCTAATGAGTTTTGTTTCCATGTTTAGGATCTTGTTTTATTGCGCCAACTATTTTTCGAAGTTTTCTTGGATCTATGTAATATATTCCCCGTTTTCCTATTTGATTACATATATTTAATGATTCCTTTCCAATATTTCACAAGCTTTACAAACTTTAATGTATGTTAGTGATTATGGATCTAGTTTATTTTTTGATTGAAATCTTTCGCATATGTCACTTCTATCCAAAGCCTCTCGATTCATGTGAAGTATTTGATTTCAAAAATTTAACTGGCAGACCTTGATATAACCATACTTACCTTTAATGTTCAACTCTACAATAGGGTTTTTGCTACCCCTATATAATCTAGTTGACGTAATAATTAACGTAAATTAATTTTTTTACAGGTTATCAAAATGGCTCCCAATTTAATTGGGAACTCATTTATATTAGCGGAGACGTCACTAGAAACGGAGCACTTGAAGAGAAAGCAGCCATTAGCACAACCTTTAACAAGAAACACAAAAACGAACGTAGCATCATCCACAGAGCTCCAAGCAAAGATTACTAAGCAGTCTCTCGAAGTCGAACCAGTTAAAGATGACAACTATAAAATGGAAATCGTTTGGAGAAATGTGTTTGCCTTTGGCCTCATACATCTCTTCGCCTTATACGGGATGTATCTATTGGTTAAAGAACGACTCATCATAGAATATTGCTGGAGTAAGTCCAGTTTATAAGAAACTGCATTTCCTTTTTTATGGGGTGCGAGTATTTAAGATCTGAAATTATTGGGGTCTTTGGACAAGCACTTTAGTGAGGTAACTTTTAACAATATTTGAAGATGTCTCAGCTAAAATCAAGCGGCTGCTTTTAACATTACCGAAAAGCTCTGTAAGAAGGGCAATAAAAATCATATCTAATCTATCGAAGGATATTAACCGTTTTTACCTGACGGAATTATTTTCTATTAATTTGATCACGACCAACAAGACATATCTTTCGGCTTGTTAAAAATATTTTCTGATAACTTCCCTAGCGAGTTTATCTGTTATTTCTTAGCTAACTATGAGGACCTTGAAAGTTTTTCCAGAGGAAAAAAATAATATAAACAATTATGACAAACTATTAAATAAATAGATTTGCTTGCTCTCATTTACACACAATAAACCTCAGAATTGAAGAAGTGTCATTAGTTTCATTCTAAGATAAACTCGTTTTCGGACTCTGTTTATCATCTACAGGCTCATTTGTTTGTGATCCTATCTTATCTTTCGATGCTAATATGAATTCAACTTTACCAATTATGGAGATATTCGACGAAAAGTAAAAAAAGGTCAAAGGGTAAGTTGCGTTCTTGGTCTGGTGTCAACTGACTTAACTCTGAAATCGCTAATTCCATTGCTTCGAACATAAACAGTTCTGGCAACGCAACGTAATCAATTGTATACACTGTAAAAAATTTGCACAATTGTTGCGACAAAGCGTAGGTATTTTTCCCTAAAATGTAGTGGGAATATTCCCTAAAATGTAGTGAATATTCCCTACATTTTTGGGAATATTCCCTACAATTTAAAGAATATTCCCTACATTTTAAAGAAAATTCCTTACATTTTAGGGAAAAATACCTAAGCTTTGTGGCAACAATTGTTCACATTTTTACAGTGTACCACTGGAGCATGTTGCTCATGCTCTCTCTCTCTCTATGACAATCTAAGCTCTTTGCTATGCATTGCCGTGAGTTTGACTTCACAAGCTACCTCCAGGTAATTGGAATAATATCAAAATAATGTCCAAACTATCTCATCCTGTGGCCATAGTCTTCCTGTCTATTACGGATACACGTGTGTTGTCAATACACATAATCTTTCATCACTATAAGTTCAGCATCACTCTTACGAATTGTATTGATATCAAGAGTTGATTCATGAACCCATCGAAAGTGTTTTGATTTAGGACATCCTTTTTGGCATCTTTCAAAGCTTATGTACCCCTTAATCTTGGCACAATCCAAGACAAGCTGTATGAGGTAATGCAGAATTCCGATGTAGTAAAAATCTATCCGGCAACAATAACAAAACACACACATGTCAGTGAACTAATACTTTCGTTTTTCTTTGTTCCTGACTGTTGTTTTGACTTAATCCGCTTGTTTAGTAGGATCAGGATCAGTTTCTCATTCTTATGTTTCGTCGCGATGGACATTTCTCCACTTACTGCATTGAAACTATGTACATCCACATAAATGTGTTTACATCCCTGTGGTTTATATTCCGCAGATTTCGCCCATCCATGTGCATGAGATGCTCTGTTCATGCATTGGCGTCTTTAATATGGATTACGATTTTATCGACCATTTGTGGTTTGGTGACTTCTTTTAGACGGCCTGGACGTTCATCTTAAAAACTGCTCGTTCGACCGCGCTTAAATTCAGCTGTCCGCATAAACATTGTTCAATTCAGTGTTGATCTCATCGTTCGTTTTCTGTTTCAAAATAAGTATATAATCACTGCACGATATTCTATTTTATTCGCTTTCAATGATTGTCTCCCATCATTTAGTACGCAGCTGGCAGAAAAATTTCACAAAGATAGGAAACAAGAAAAAAAAAGCATTTTTTATCGAAGACAACTTAATATCCTCATATTTTACAAATATTTTCTTATAGATGGCGCCATCTGCAAACATGATTTCAGTCATAGGTTAAAAATTTCGCCTCTGTTTTCTAATTTGGTACATGCAATGCCATCTGTCGGGAAGAGGTACTGATTTCAGTAAGGCATTCGACTGGATAATTAAATTTAGGTATTTATATATTTCGCGTCATTTCAAGTGACGAAGGCTGCATTCTTTTCAATTCTGACTTAAATGTCTTTTACATTTGGTGTTCTATTAATCACTTTCCTTTAAATATCGATAGCACTACCATGTAACAGTCTTGACAGCACCAACGACTTGAGTGTATGGTTCAATATTTTAAGAGCTTTATGCTAGACAGATGGTCAAAATCAACGATCATTCGTCTTAAATTTAATTTTTTTGAAATCCCTTCATCCTTGATTCTTCCCGTCTGTCTGTGGTATTATATTGGATCTATAGTTAATTGGGTTAACTCTTCTTGTGATGGTTGGTCTAAGTGCGTATATTACCAGAATTCTTTATTGTGCATTTTTAGGCTAGGTTGGATAGAAACAATCTGGTGCAGATTCGTAAGGTCTATTCTTCATGGCTTTTTTTTTTTTTTTTTAATGAAGCGTATGCCCTGAAGTGAGACGGAATAGCTCCAGTACGGCTTAAACACTGACATATATATAATATGGACCTATGGACTGACTACGTTCATAGAAATGTACTGCAAAAAGTGGGCTCAATTTTATATTGCTGACTCTTTCGGTCTAAGCACCAAGTACCAACTGAGAGAGAACTGTAAACAACAAATAAATAAGTGGGTCCATCGAAATAAATGTTTTTAAATAAATTATTTGGGTTAATTACTTATAAAATTGTTTTACCACACGCAATATATTCATTAGGTATGCAGCAGAAATTCGAAAGGTTTTATTATAATCGCTTTTCCAACTGCACGCTCATTTTTTCAACTTCCCGCCAATGTTGGCACCGGCGTAAGAACTTTTTTTGACATTAGCAAGAGAGCCCACATGAAATAGAAAGTTAATCAGTCCATATTATATATGTCAGTGGGCTTAACTCATGTCATGTCTTTTTATTTCTATACCGACACGTCCAGCATCTGCAAGATCACCAAAGACCATGATAAAATATGAGAGTCTACATACATGACTCAGTTGCGCTCATTTATTTCGGAGGTTAATATGGAACTAACACAATTCACCAAAAGTATGTATTAAAGGAATTCCGGCAAGGACTGTCACAGTGAAATATCTGAGACAAAGCTTTAAGCAACCGTCTCAGTTCAGACCAATCAGCTGATCTATCAATTTTGACAAATAGATAGTAATAAGTTGAGAAAAATATTGTTAATTAATTCAAATAGCTCACCGCTTACAGGTCATCCTTACTCTAAAGAGAGTAGCAGAGATTTAACCCACGAAGGTGAGAAAAGGAAAATACTGTGATTTGTATATGTTAGACTGACACAATAAAGAATAAACATCGAAACTGAGACAACTGAGTCACAAAGTAACAGTTGTCGCAGTTGGTCAGTTGGTTATGTTGAACAGTCCACCGAAAGTACTGTCTCAGTGAGCCACCTGAGACTGGTGTAGTGAGGCCAACTGAGATAATCTCACTCCTGTGGCTGCATAAATTATTACATATAAACCGTTTCAGAAAAAAATTAAACCTCGATTTACTCATTGAATTCAAGCAGAAGTGAATCTACCTAAAGAATTTAAGTTATTACAAAATCTAAGGTTAAACTCGGCTATTCTATTTGGAATTCATAGCCGGTGATACTTTGTTTGAGAGTCAGATTTTGTGGAAGCCGTGAATGAGTTTACTTTCAGCCGGAAGTTCTTGACGTAATATCTTAGAATATGTCTTGAATCGCAAAGTGCCCAACTCTTGCACGTAATTTGAATACACAATTATCATATCTAGAGTCATTGCGATTTGTCGTGAATGAAAATTGTTCGCTTTAAAATTTACACGTGCAATCAAGGGATACTTTTTTAAGAAAACTGTCTATCGTGTGCCGAAGAAATGACAAGACATAAAGTTATCGCTTTATTATAGGTACATATATGACACTTCTGAAGTTTGACAAATTATGTTCTGACATTTGTATTATAGAATTTGCGCTGAATAACAGACTACTTTACTTAGGAAAAAGAATTAGAAATTCTCTTTTTTAATTCTCTTCTTATTTCAGTCCTGGCTTTTTTTCAAGTCAATACGTAAATTAGCTTTTAATATTATAAGCAATCCAAATTTGAGAATATGAGATAGTCTGAACTCAGCTTTATTTATTGTGAAAATGTAAAATTTTTGTCCGAAGTTCAAAAGTCTTGCAAATCCGTTATATCCTAAATTTAAATTTTCATTTTTGGTCTCCACAAGACGTTTTCTGTCAGAGCTTTTGCCTTGTCATAAAAAAAAAAATAAAAATTAACAGTTCAGGACGTTTCCTAGCATAAGAAGTATTAAAATATAATTAAATATTTTTACTTATAGTTTAGATAAGCTGAATGTCTATCGCCTATGACTCAATTACTCCTGATAGGTCTATGATTTGCTTGCTGTAAGTATTATTGACAAAATATGAATCTTCAATTACATTTAAAAATCTGAAAAGGTAAATCAAATAGCGTCAAATATTCTTTCTTCTCTTTCCAACTTTGAGGTCCTCCTCTAAATTTAATGATCTGCTGTCGAAATAAGAGCTTGAATCTGGCACTGATTGCATATAGATCCGCTATCCTGTATAGCTTCTTCCAGATTTTTGAAGTCTTATGCTCCCAGGTCTCATACTTCTACTGTAAACCATTTTTGTGTTTCAAAGTATATTGAGTAGAGCGTTCATCTTCAAAGCTTAGAAATTTGGACCATCAAACGGAAGAAATTCGAAGCTCCGAAGCTATATTACCATAAGGTCCGATTCGGCTCAAAATCTATATCTAAAGATTCTCTAACATTGTGCCAAACGTCGTACATTCGAATTCGCACGTTAAATCATTCATACTGCGATGCTTCAAAAACTTTGAAGTTTATGATTCCAAGCTTCAATTAACTGAAATCTTCGGACCAGCTGCTTCGAAGCTGTTTTTAAAGGTCTCTTTTTATTTATTACTTTGTCCTTTCTAGACTTTTGGAAATGTGTAATCTTAAAAAAGTTATCCCATCGGAAATACGTACGTAACATATGTTAAGTTTCAAATTTTTCAAATTTTATCCAAACATCCGTAATCCCTATAAATTATTACCACATTGAATTCCTAAATTTTGATCAATAAATCGTGTAATTTGAGACCCGGAAAATTCCTAGATATCGACTTTTGACCAAACTTCAACCAAAAATGATAAAATTCGACGGCCATTTTAGAGATGTGTAAGTTCGCAAAATTTTAGCTCAATTGTTCAACGAGAAGAACCATGTTGAGTTTCAAATCTTACACGGAAATATATTTATATTTATTCTTACCATAAACAAAACAAAAGAAAACTGACACTTTGTAAACTAATAAAGAGTATTTCAAGAAATTTAATTAATATTAAAGATTTAGCATCGCCTTCATTTACAGCATTATGCGACTTAGATTCTTGTCAAAAAATGGTATCAAAAGCTTGCATTATAAAGGAGGTCATTATCAGTGCAATAATACTGCAGAGGGAAAGTCTCCCAAAGACAGAAAATCTGGTTGCTCACCTGAAATTCCTTGAAGAATTCTTAAAGAACCCTCTCAGATGTTATGCCGACACGCTATAACTCCGAAACACCATTCAAATTGATCTTAGGGGACCATCAACAATGGTACTCTGGTGACGTATATATATCTTTTAAAAGAGGATCGACACGGATGGCTCCTAAATAGAAGGTAGAGCAGTCGTGACCATATATGGGACAAATTACCAACTCAGTAATATACTGAGGTCTCACCTTTCAGGCAAAGATTCACGACATATAACTCTGCGCTCGCGAAATCATTCATTCGAATGAACATGTGTGGGCCAAAACTATATATCAGCCAGCCAAACAGCACATTGACTTGGGTGCCAGGGAATGCAGACATCAAGTCAAAGGCAACGAGATTGCGGACCGTCTTGCAAAGGAAGCAGCCAGATTTTTGGTTATAGACCCTGAGTTTGTTTTTCGTCACCTATAGGCAAAAATCAGGCTTTGTGGAGATAGGATTAAATTGGTATACTAGGGAAATACTCCATGACTGAGAAATGCGAAGAAATTTATTACGGGCTCTCAATAGAGGACACACTCATAACAGGACTACTTACTCATCATTTCCCACTCACTTCTAATCTGAAGAAGATGGGTAAGATCGATAGCGAGACTGTCACTTCTGTAAGAAGGCGACGAAACTGCTGAATATGTGCTCTGCGACTGTGGAGCTCTTGACCGCAATAGGCTAAAAGTTAATAAACGAAGACAAGGCAAGGTAAGGCAGAAGATATTACCAATATGACTCCCAGGAACGTGAGAGGTTTTGTAAAAGATCCCAAGTACGAATCGGCGCCTAGCGACAATGGCACAAGAGATCTCAGAGATCGCAGTGACTAGATAAGATAAATAAGACTATATATGAACCGTAATCTTTGTCTGCATGTGTTGCAATCTGGTATGTCAACAATTTCACTATCGGGTTAATCACCAGGACTTTAATCAGCAATTACCCCATAACGTCATGATTGCAACATCGTCAGAGCAGGAAATTAACCCATCATCGATTTCAGCATATTTCAGCGATTGCTCGAGTAGCCCCATTTTAAATAATTATAAGAAAACAAATAAAAGGGTTTTATAGTGTACTGTCCATTCGCCAGATCATTTATTCAGCGAAGAATTCTTAGATTCGTCTTTCTGGCTCTTCCTTGATAGGCTTAAGTTCATAAACCTGGAAATTCTTAGGTAAGTTAAGGTAAGAATTTTTCTTGCTATTAATTTCCTGCAAAGGTTATTAAATTTCTCTGTGCATTTTATATGCCTATTCCGCCTTATTCCCTGAAATACATATTTCCTCCAGATAAAGTTTATTTGGAAATGGTATGCAAGTAGTGCTGAAGATGATATAATTAACGACAGCTCTATTCCTCTATTCCCCTATTCCATATATTTGAAAAGATTATAATTTTTCCATTTTTTTCAGGTCACTTAATTGGCGTATGCGGTGGCTTCGGGGTAACTTGTGGAGCTCATCGCCTTTGGGCTCATCGTGGTTATAAAGCGAAATGGCAGTTAAGGGTGATCCTAATGATTTGCCAAACTATAGCCTTCCAAAACAGTTTATACGAATGGGTCCGAGATCATCGGGTGCATCACAAATTCACTGATACAAATGCTGATCCACACAATTCCACACGAGGATTCTTTTTCTGTCACGTAGGATGGCTGCTTGTGAAAAAACATCCCGATGTTAGAAATAAAGGTAAAGTCGTCGATATGAGTGACTTACAGGCGGACCCAGTCGTAATGTTCCAGAAGAGGTAATGAATACAGTTTTCTCAGATGCTCAGATACACTTACGAGGTTAATATATATCTTTCTAGACATTATATGATCCTGATGCCGATCTGGTGTTTTATAATTCCGGCCTTGGTCCCCTACTTCATGCTCGGTGCACGAATGAGTGTGTGTTTCTTCGTATGCTCCATTTTAAGATGGGTTCTTTCTTTACATTACACTTGGTTGGTTAATAGTGCCGCACACATGTGGGGAATGAAACCATATGATAAAGGTATTTCCTCGACTAACAACATAGTAGTTTCTATCCTAGCAAACGGAGAAGGATGGCACAATTACCATCACGTTTTTCCATGGGATTATAAAGCAGCTGAGCTTGGAAATTATTCATATAACTTTTCAACTGCCGTCATTGACATGTTTGCTAAAATCGGTAATTTTAATAATTGTTAATTAAATAAATTTCTTTAACTACTGTCATACTTACAACGTAGGTTGGGCGTACGACTTGAAAACAGTTTCCAAGGATATGATCCAGAAAAGAATTATCCGAACCGGAGATGGCAGCCATGAGTATATTAGTCAATTCAAGAAAACTAATGAGCTCGTAATGGAGCTGAACGACAAATGTAAGCACGAGGATGAAGACACACACGTTTGGGGTTGGGATGACACGGACCTCAAAGAGGACGATCGGAAAGAGGCTTGCATTATTAATAAGTCAAACAAAGATCTTACGGAATAGTGATATTCCACCTTACTTTTATTCATAGCATTTCCATTTAACTTTATTTATTTCAAGAATAACTTTTGCAATGTTTACATGTATGTATGTCTGTAGATCCTTAGCGAAATGGTTTGGAGGAGTGTCTTGACGATAACGACAGCCCCTTTGTGATGTAAATAGATAAATTTTGTAATTAGCAAGTTATTATTGAACTCATTTAGTAATTTTTAAGCCAAGCAATTGTATTGATGTATATTGAGGTTGTTGTAATTTGGAATATAGAGTGTTAAATTTTTTTTAATTACATGTACATTGTCCACTCTCGTTGTGTTTTCTCCACAAAATTATTACAAAAGATTAAAAACTGTTGAGATAGAAATTTTGAGAATAATCACCACTCTCTATTTCATGCAGGTCTTGTCCTCTACGAAGGGTGAACATCGAAATAATTATTAGTTCTTTTCCTTCCCTTCGTCCCTTGTTTTTTAATGAAATGTTATTGTTGTAGAAAATTTGGCACTCTGTTATCCTTCACTTCAATGCATTCAATCAGACCGAGATCATCTTGATTTCATTTTTATAAACCCTGACTTTCCTACTCTACAGCTAGGGTCATTGAATAGATAACTAATAAGGAAGCGGGGTACCGTGCGAATTCAGTTTACGTGTTTAAGCAATTCAATGGCAGCATGCCCTTGGGGGGAGGGGGGAAATGGCAAGACGGCCTACTGCCCATATTTTATGAAATTGTAATTGCTGCCTAAATTATGTCAGTCATACAAAGGCAACGCCAAGAAATATTATCTGAAAATAAAGGGGCGGTAAAAATTTGTTTATTTCACATAGCAATTTGGATTATAGAAATGTCCCCCTTCAAAATGTCAGGATCTTATTACTGCCATGACGCAACGAGTACAAACACAGTACAGTAATACATTTCGCCGAGTGGCCGTTCCCTTATTACTTATTTACTCAATGGCTAGAGTGCAGAATGTGATGGCTCTAATAAACACCCGGCCGACTATGAAAAAAACTTTTTGGTTGAGTAATTTCGAACTGAAGTACACAAAAGCAGGGAAAAACATTTGACTCGTCCACAGTTCATGGCAAATCCCTTTCAAGTACATTGACAATCTAATTTTGGCTACATTTTCCATAAATTTTTAAGCTATGCTAACTCTAGATACGTTTCCTTTCTAACAGTATTGTTGTTTAAAAAGTTAGAAACATGAATTCAGGTAAGACATCAAAATAGTAGCTGATAAACTTTAGATGAAGACTTGACCTTTTTGAATTAAGTAGGAAACACAGTGCTACTTTCGATGTCACTCTAATTTTAACGGTACTGTATAATACATGATATCAGGTTATCTAGAATCTAATAGTAAAGTTGGCGAGGTCGGCTTGGTTGAGGTTGAACTGGAGTAGGTCTAAATTCTTTCTACTCTGCTGTAACTTTGCCCGCCTTAACAGGCAATTTTTTGTTATTATTTGGTACATTCATTGTTTACGGAGAGAAGTGTAGGGAAATTTATTTAAAAAAAATTGGAAAATATTTTTGCCATCAAAAGTTATTCCTGTTGTAGTGATTCGTTGCAAAATAACAGGAATTTTCAAGCAAACAGCCCAATTACCAGCTGTCAAATTGAAGTTATCAAAGTTCATAATGTACCTTGTAAAAGTTGGCAGAATTCACAAGGTGGCAGTAATCTGCAGTGCAGTTCAGTATAGAGTAAAATAATACACCAACTATATTATTATTAGTTTTGTTATAAATAGAACCCGTGGAAACGGTCTATTTACACCGCGACCAAATAGATTTTCTGCTCCTGGCTTAATAGATCCCTTGAGCATGTCAATTTGTTGATATAGCTATGAATCCCATACAAGACAATACAAAAATGTTTTATTGAAAGACCCTGACCAAGGCCACATCCTTAAACGGTGGGTACATAGATCGACAGTGGTTACTTATTTATTAGCATGAACATTAGTAAACTTAGGTGGCTTTTGCATCTTTGGTGAACGAGTTTTGTACATTCCCAGAACATTCAATCTATCCATTATAAGCTCAGGAGCTATCGACTGTGGCCTTGTCCAAAGGCCATAGCGATTATCTATCTAATAAATATCAAATCATCTTAGGGTGTACTGTTCTAAAATTTATACCTGGAAAGGGAATGAAAGTAAATCCCTTTCACATTGAGATCTCAATTTATTCCTCAAATATAATTCTTTCATTTTCTTATAATTCCACAAATTTTTCCAAATAGGACCACTTTGAAGCTCTCCGTTGTAATAGATGCTCATCACAAAATAAAGCTTTTTTATTTGTGGTTATGATATAAGGAAAATTCTACTGGAATTTTTCAGCCGAATTTATTAGAATAATCCTTCGAAAGTGTTAATTATAACCTTTCGTGACTGTTTTGTGACCGGAACTTGCAAGTAGGTCCCGCACACAATCGAGAGTGCTTAAATATTTTGTACCCATCTAAATTGGCAAATATATGCTTTGGAAGCACTAAAAATCTTCGTATTCTGCTCTGTATTGCAAGCTTGCTCACTATTTCATATATACCTATTCCCTTTAAAACATTTTCAAAACCTACTGTCAAAATTTCTCGTTTCGATCGTAGGTGTAGTGTTGGCAAACTGGGTAACTCTTTGCAGTTTTAATGTAATAAGCGCCTCTTCTATATATTTCAAATTTCTAAAGAAATGTAATTTAACCTTGATTGAAATTTTGGAATGCTGCCACTGTTATATAGATGCTTATTCTACTCGCGATTAAAGTATTTTACGACTATTTTGTGGGAGATAAAAATCAACGAAGTCAGCTGTCCCAGTAGAAATTGTGCTTACGCCTTAATGTCGATCGTAGGTTTTTATGTGGAGGTGTTTTCGATGTCTTCGTTCTGCACGGCCAGTCATTTCAAAATGGTAGTAATTTACGCTATAATAATATAATATGGAAGCTAAATAAGGAAAATCGTAATTTTTTTTAACTACTCTAAAATATGCATCAAAACTGAACGAAAAACCACAAATTTAATGATAATTTAATAACAGGGTGCTACTTATGACTGATATATATACAGTAAATTTACATAACGCGGTAAAAGGCGTGACCCGGATTTAAAAAACACTTCGGAAAAACTGTGATAGGTTTCATAGTATAACCCTGTAAACAGTACCATCTTTACGCAAGGGCCCGCAGGGCCTGGGTCCAGGTCCCCGTAATCCATGGGGCCACCTAATTTCTACCATAGTAGGCCAACTAATTACCAATTTTTCAATCAATAAAACAACCTATTACAAGTTAATTTTTGCCTACTGAAAGTAGGCCATAGAATATATTGGAAATTCTATACAAGGCAACAGATTTTTATACAAAGTAACATATAAAAAATCGTCGTTATCATTGCATTTCAGTAGCCAAACTCTATTTGGTAATCGTAGAAAATTTTTATACTGTTGGGTGATGCTAACACGCAGCTCTGTCTAGCTGAGGTTATTCACTTAAATCATTACAAAATGACTAAACCGCCTGCACGACCAGGACTTCCGCTTTACTTTAAATACGACATTCAGGCGGCAATTTCCCTTAGCGCCAATTTACGATATTTTATTTTTTGGGACTGAAAACCAGCGCTTTTGAATTTGCAATCGGTGCGTTTCCCGTGTTAGGTTTGCGATTGTATTAAATTTTTATCCCATCAACTTTTTACTTTTTATTTGTTGCAAAAAGTGTGGGAACTGAAACAACGGGATATACTATGGATATTCTTAAGAATTTGTCTGCACTATCATTTTATTGTCTATTGGAAAAAAAGAAGAATTGTTGAGGCTTTTGAGATAACAGGACTTAAAGATAAACCAAAAAGTGTAGCTTTAAAAAGACTTGTTACACTCTGTACCCAAAAATTGAACCTTTTCGCGTTTTTTCTTGAACGTATCCAGTGAAAATGACTTGAAAAACATCCCCTACTTTCTGGCACTTATTAAACGTTTTGGATTTGCTTAAGGAAAAGTGCAAAAAATGATGAAAGGGTCACTTTTTGGGTACACTGTGTAATAGCTCATTTTGAAGTTATGCTTTTCGGTTTCTTAAATCTAATATAAAATATTGATTTTGATGAGAAAGTTAAATAAAAAAAAAACGAGTTAAATTTTCCAAATTTTAACTTTGTTGAGCCATAACTTTAAAACAGAGGGAACGGATGGCAGAAAGGGAAAAATTTATAGACTGCTGGAAAAGTCCAATGATTGTCTATCTACCAAAGTTTAAATCATTATTATAATGGGGTAACGTGGAGAAACTCAAGGTTGATGTATGAAAACATACCCAAATATCCTTAAGTCCCGTTATCTCGGAAACCGTTAGGATTTCTCCTCCACCGCCCATACAATTTTTAGCTCGTCTAATTATGATCTATCTACAGCCTTCAGGTTTCACACCACTTGTGGGACAGCCTGTATAGTGACAAAATTTAATATTGTGACTTGGTAGTCATAATTGAAAGTTCACCTTTTGCTGTTATATACATATTCGAAAGTCGAAAGTGATGAAATAATTGTTAGACAATTATTTTGTAGAAAGTACAAAGAGTAAATGTAACTTTTCTTTTATATATATAATTTAAATGAAATGTAATTAAAATCTTCACTTTGTCCAAAGAAATGTCTATACCCTTTCCTTTTTTAGAAAAAGAGCGAACAACTAATGGACAAAGTTATGTTGGAAGCTACTTCTGTAATTTTTATTAAATTAGCCTTAATTTTTATGATGCAATGTACCCTTAAATATAGGGTAAGTTATGTATGCTAAGCAAACAAGGTATCGACAACTACGTCGGCAGGCTGCATACTGTCTGATGCAACATTTCCCTGATACAGCATCTTCATTAGGAATTCAGCAGACCGAGCAATTAGCTCATATTTTCGCTTTCACTCCGTAAGGAAAGAAGTGAATAGAAGAAGAAGAAAGTAAGATATAAAATTAGTCAAAACTACGTTTTTGTTCACATTGAAACTGGACGAAAAAATTAATTGATTTCTAAAGTTTTTAAATGAATTCCTTAAAAGTTTCAGTTTCATTACAAAGTGCTTTTTATTAAATGTAGTATGGGGAATTTTAAGGAAAATGTACGACCACAATCTGTAGATTTTTCATAATCATCAATATCAGGGAATTATATTCGATTACAACAATTTTTTACCGTTAAATACAATCGAAACGAAGATTTACCACTTTCAATAAATAGTAATTACGATTATTTTAATTAACACTTAAAAAATTTCAATTTGAGTAAGGTTACTTACTAGTAAAAAATATTTCTTGAATAAAGCCTGAGTTACAATGTGACATTGCCGCGAGTAGCGCTCGCGAATGATGTTGCTGATGCTAACGTGGACGCAGTGCCTTTTGTTTATGCTGTGTTGAATTTTTCGTTCCATCATTAAGTAAAATCATTAAATTGTAAATGAATTAATTAACTAGTTATTAAATACTGTAGCATTACTTAAATCTTACAATTTTCACTCACAATTTCAATTTTCTGCAAAAATAAATTTGCCTCAGCTCCAAGGTAAATAGAAGACAAGCTATTCCCTTTAAAATTTTGACACATTGCAGGTGATAGCCTGTGATGTAATTGTGACTAATGTAGTATATACATTTTTATAGGAAAGACAGAGAGAGGAGAGAAAGTATTGTGTTCTCTGTACCGTACTTTCCTATACATTATGTCACCTAATGGTGGAACGTGTTTCGTAGTGGGAAGAGCCTGTATTCTATATACCTTGCCTCAACTCCAGCTGTCAAGATGTTGCGCGTCTCAAGGTGAAATATTTTCAACTTAACGCAATGCGACCGGCGTCAGCAACACCGTAAAGCCCGGTATGCTAGAGCCAAGGAATTTTTGTTCCTATACAAAAACTATGTAAAAAAAAGTCATGGAATGCTCAAGGAATTTTTTTCTTGAGACAAGAAATTCGAGCAAGAAAACTCTACTTCTCGATTGACAAAAAGATGTCGGTCTTTTTCGAAAAATCCATTTTGTCAATATTTCTTTGAGAAATAAGTACCGAGACACTTAATTTTGTAAGGAATTTTGACGTATGTATGTGGAATAATTTGAAAAAATTAAGGAAGGAACGACGATTTTGAAATAAGTAAATCAAATTTTAAATTGACAAATGAAGGAATAAAAATTGTTTAACGTGTTTCTTAATTTTTTGTTGATTGCGTTTGCAGAGATTTACAAATTTGAATAAAAGAACGGCAACTCTTTCTCCTCTTTTGTTCCTTTATTTTATTAATAAGCACCAGACTTGATGCACTTACATATAATTAAATACACAGGTTTCATGTACATTGTTTTGCAAAAATAACAAATATAATAACACTTCCGATATAATTCATTCCGCAATGGTCAAATTACTTACAATTGAGAATTATCCTTTTCTTTATATTCTTTGTTATTTGAGATATCACACAATTGACAAATCCAAATTGTCAAAAATTCCTTGACCTAATGTCATTTTTGCTTTAAGAAATAAGTGGAAAAATTCCTTGACCGAATTCCTTGGGTCTAGCATACCGTGCTTTAGCGACACACTGTACCCGCGCTTGAGTACTTTCATACATTTTAGCTTTTGACAGGTTTAGCGACAGCGTCACATTGTAACTCAGGCCTTAAATCTTAGAATATATAGCAAACAGGAATGGGTGAATCGTGTATAAATCGTGTACATGAGCGTAATTTTTTTAAGAGCAGGCCATTATAAATAGGAGTAACTGAGATGCCGGAAGGAACAATTGTCAAAGCTAAGTGAATGATTGTCAAATGTGCTTTTGTTATGTGAACAGATTTACTCAACTTAAAATTCTTTGTGAAATTAAATAAACAACAACAACAATCAGTTTTTTTTTTCAAAACTATTTATCTTTGAAGTTTATTTTGTGACACTAGAGCCTGTTAAAACCTTCATAACAATTAAAAAAACAGAAATGAAGTGTTCGGTCAGTGCTTGTAAATATAATTCGGACTATAAACTAGGAAAATCGCGTTTCAGGCAAGTGCACGATTTAATTATTTTTTTTTTTTAAAAATAGCAGCAAAGATTTATATAAATTAAATATGTGAATTATTTCAAAATAAAGTCAAAAAAGAACAGTTGTGTTGGTAACCAGAATTCACTACGCGAAATCTGGCTATCACCATTCCTGTTTGCTATATATTCTAAGCCCTAAATTGAATTTGATCAAATCGAATTCCCAGGTAGACGTGAATGTCGCGCGAATGATTTTGCGGACTATCAGAAAAAACTGTGGAAAATATCCGCTAAATTTCCAAACACATTGTTCTTATGATTTCTGAAGAAGTTCCTCGGAATAATAACGGCATACTTGGACAGCGTTACATACCTTTAAAATTCTTGAGAATATTCCAGGGCATTCATTCTCTGGACAGGAAAATTTCCTAAGAATATCTTATGAAAGTTTGAGGGCTTGGTTACTGGTTACTAGGAATACCGTATTACCGTGATACTGGAATCATATAATGTCTTTAACAATAACAGCAATCCATCCGCAAGAAATTTTAAATTCAGTTATCATATTTATACATATACCACAAATGAGCTATAATATCTAGTACGTCACTCGTATAAACTTGCTTTGGCATTCATCATAACCCAATGGTTGACCTTCTGGCTTCCCTACAAGCTCACATATCCTTATGGAGGATGATGACACTGCTTGAGTTCCCAGCGATAGCTAAGCGTAGAATGGCAACCTTGGCTAATCAACAGCTAGACCCTGGTGAGTAGGTTAACAGATCATTCTACGGGCTTTTAAACGTAGTAAAGTGTGAGAATAATAGGCCCTCGGATCACATACTTAACTTTGAGTAATACAAACTTTCCTTTACAAGAAACTGAGAACTTATATATTTCGGTCATACGAACTTCTTTTAGAGGTCACTTTTTAGTAACAATTGGCTCACTTCAGTCTTTCTTTTTCCAGTAACGTAGGTTTTATATAATTAACACACATTTTAATTTATAGGCGTGATGTTAGATAATACAATATAATTTTTCTTGTCAGTTAGATCTTCATAAAATTCACACAAACAACACATGCCAGGTAGACCGCTGATACAAGATTTATATGTACATACATCATACAAGAAGAAATATGTGAATCCTTGCAGGCGCTTCAATTAGTATTCAGATAAGCTTTTCCTGCAGCGTTTAGTGAGTCCCACTGTAACAATTTCGAGTCATATTACAAAAAAAAACACGATTTGTACAAAAGAAGTGTATTTTTCCAAACAGAATTTCATAAAATTTCCATAAAACTAGTGGTACCCAGGATACGAATACTGTACAGGCTGCTCGTTGCTCATTGCTACGGTTCTAGCTGCATATATTATGGCTGCCAGCAGAGCTCCGTTATTCATCAGTGTTGACATTATCGCACCCATTTTAATTGCAGGAATCAAAAAGGGTAGAAAACTACCCAAGATAATGGCTGGCATCAACATAACCGGCACAGCCATTTTAATCATTTTTTTGTACGATTTATGGCTTCTAAACTGAGCTTTGTCTGAAATGAAAGAAGATTAACATTAACTGGCGTAGGTGAGATTTTCACGGCAGGCTTAAGTTACAGCATCACTGTTTAACTTAGACTAAATTTTCTTCGTTTACGAAAAGAAATCTACACCTACTTTTTTTTAACGAAATCTTTATTTTGTTTTCATTGCTAGGAACAACTTGAACCAAAACTCCTGGCAGGAACTGAAGTTTGATGTCTCGACCTTTGAAGAACATTCTTAAATTTCGAATTAATTTTCTAGTGAGGTCCGAGTCGCTGATATTTGCGTACTTTTTGTCGTTAAGACTTAAAAAGTTACGATCATTGTTAACAAACTGATCCAAAAAATCTTTAGTCAAGTTTCCAGTGCTGGGGACAATAGGGCTATCCTCCATTCTTTGCAGAAGAAATAGTTTTATGCAGCGAACTACAGTTTGCTTTCTCATACATCGGAAAATCTGAGTTGGAATCGACGCCCGAATGTATGTTAAGGTATTTTTCTCCAGCGAGCTTTTATGTTTCACTGCATTTTCGTAAACTTTAAGGTCGTTATAAGTTTCAAGCGTACTAGACTTAATTCTGCTGTGGGCCAGCACGCACGCGCACAAAACACAGATTAGTAGGAGTGAAATATTTAAAACTCGTTTCATTTCACGCGAAGACTCGTTATGGACGTGATGCAAGGCTAGACGCTGCGAACTTACTATCGATAACGTTTCAGACAAACTGCAACTATAGCACTGGCACTTGGTATTGAAGATGCACAAGGCCTTCTTGCACAGAATCTTCTGAAGATGGAGGACTAGGTGGAATTGCTTATTGCTATGATGATAAGAAAAACTTGATTGTAGTTACGGTACTCAATAGCGAGTTATTCCTGTTGATTGCCTACTGGCCTGGTTTATTGCACTATTTCTGTTGATTATTATTGTTCTGCAGTATTATTGTATCCGTGAAAATTGGGCGTTCTGTTCAACTGTGATGGTGATTATCTGTACATAATACCAGAACTTACAGTCTTGGCTTACAATTGGTGCAATTGTATATTATCACATACTCGTACATGAAGCATTGATGGATCAAACTATTGAGTTTACTTAACGAAATTAAGATTTCGTATAAACTGTATCACAAAACAAATTAAGGAGAATTCAAAAGGAAATTAAGAGTAATAAGAAATGGTTAGAAGGAATTGAAACTTTAGTAACTGACTAAAAGAAGAACAGACAATCCGAAAAGTGATCATCGAGTGATAGTGTATTTTTAGAATGCTTCAGGTATTTTGCAGTTAGATGGAGTTTTAGTGCTTTCGGATAAGTACCCGCAACTGTTATGTAAAAAATTTTTATGCCCTCCAACCTATAAAATAAATTGAGTAGAACAGTTAAGCATCTAGAACTACTTATCTAGTAGGAAGATCTTGAGCGAGAAAATTGTATGCCTGTAAATCCCAAAGAGCATATCTGGGGACGGATTCTGTAACTCGGAGAGTTTGGGAGATGAGAATTTTCGTTTTCCCCGATTAAAACACCCTGTAACTCTAAATTCGCGATTCTCTAAAATACTTGGGGAGTTAGGGAAAACGTGGGAAGTATCGCAATATTCAAGGATGGCTAACTCTGTGTGGGAGGGTCGTAGATCATTGGGGTTTTTTCCTTCGGATTTAGCTTTTAGAGTACAAAAATATAGATGAACAATTTTTGGGGTAAGGGCTTTTGAAGATGAGGGGTGGTTCCACATACGACATGTCCCAAATACGACATGTTTGATATCAAATTAAAGAGGGAGAAGTGGGTAATCCAGTGGTGTAGCTTTTTTTATCATTTTATGGAATGAGAGTTTGGTAAATCTCAATACGAATTCCCCGAGTTACAGAATTCCGAGTGGAGAATTAAGTGGCAAAAGAACTCTCATCTCCACAACTCCACAACTCTCCGAGGTAGTGAATGATGGGACTTTGCTACTATAGTAACAAAATTGCTACCTTTTAAGCATGTTTGCTACCTTGCTACTTTAAATCCAAATTTGCTATTTTTTCACTTTTTCCCAGTAATCGTAACACAAAAAAAAACAAAAATATTTTTTTATACAAAAATCTATTGTGTATGTTGATGTTTCAGATTTTCACTTAAAGAAAACTACTAATACGAGGAAAGGAAAGAAATTGTGAAAAAAAGAACGCGTGGATTCTAATTACGTACGTTACGTGCGTTGCATGCCTTTGCATCTTGTTTGCGTGAACAGCGCCGAAGCCGATGTCTTTGCCTTGCTGTTGCTGTGCTAAACAAGACAAAACTGTAATTCAGTACGTCTACATGAATATTTGAGTACTACACTTCAAACTCAAGTAGGGTTTTTGGTTGAATAAATTCCAATTACTTGACTTGAAATTTACTTGAAACTACATTTTAAATTTGACAATTCTGCATTAGGTGCGGATTTTTAGACAAATATTTTGAGAAAAGTGCTAAAAATCACTACCTGAATTATCAACAATAATCTTCTTCTTATTCCTCTTTGCCGTTTTTATAATTCACACAAATGAAGACGTTCAAGTACTGAAGTTGCGTTTACATGAAACTTTTTCAAGTAAATCGAACCAAATTTTGTGATTTACTTGACTCAAGTAGGTATACTTTAAGTCAATGCGCGTCTACATGATGTTTTGATTACTTGATCTCTACTTGAAGTACACTTCAAGTGTTCATGTAAACGTACTGAGTGACAGCAAGTTGGCGTGGCGGTGGCGTGTTTCTTTCAGCCATTACGGAATTGTGTTTTGTGTTGTGGTTATTATTATGAATATTTCACTTCAAATGCATTTGCACTTTGCAGCACGTTTTGCTTTGTTTGATCATTACCTGCATTTTTATATTTCTCTAATCTGATCCGGCTCAATTTTATGTACGTAAAACAACAACAATGGATCACGCATTGTTGTTCTTTTACGTACATAAAATTGAGCCGGATCAGATCAGAGTGGTAAAAAAAACGCAACTATTGTAATTGTCAATGTCATTACTTGCTGAGCTGATGCTGATTACTGTGTTTGATAATTGCTATATAAATTAATTACGCATTTATGTTGTGAATTTGAGTTTATTTTTGATTTCTGGTGATTGCAGCTGTTTTTTGTTGAGATTATATTTATACCTACAACAAAAAGGATAAGCAAGCAACAAATTCTGAGTAAAATTTTATTGCCCTTGGTACTGACAACACGGGACTTAGAGCACGATTAGAGAAATTGAATAAACATTTATTTTATCTTAGATGCACTTGCCTCTCCCTCCACTTGTGTCTTGCGGCTGCTATGAAAAAAATTCCTCGGAAAGTTGTAAATTACCTTTCTTTCGTATATAATCATTTTGCCCACAGTGTTTAGACGCAAAGTGAGTTGGCAGAATTTCAAGATAATTTTAATTTAAATTTAAATAAGATTCTAAAATCAAGCGGTACACGCTGGTTGGAGCTGGAGTAAATCAATCTAACAATCTTGGCGCAGTGGTCAGCTTTACTTCATTATTTCACTCTCTTTACTTTTGAAGGTCATAATAATTTTGATGCAAATGCAATTCTTAATTGTCTGAATAGTTTTTTTTGTGCTATATTTTAGGTGAGATTAATAATCTCTATAAATCATTCTAGTCTGAAAAAATTTTAATACACAAACTAAGGCCTTTAATTGAAAATAACTTCAAAAACTTTAACAAATTGTATAAAGCTAGAACACATTCAGTTGATTGCAAATTTAATGACGGTTCATTTCATCTTGAAAAATCAAGAATGTTGTTTGGAATTAAATTGGCACAGTTTCAACCTTTAAATGCTTGTGGAAATATTAGTAATATCCAAGATAATTTATTGTCATTTTACATAGAATAGCGCCAACAAATTAAAAGATATTTCGATCTTAATGATCACAAATTGAGACTATTAGAATATTTGGAAGATTAGGACAAGCGAAATGACTTCAATACTTCCATTAGTTGAAACCTTTCCTTTTCAGAATGAAACAGAATTGAAAAACTTAATTCAAAGTGGAGGCTCCTCATAATCTTTGAAAAGTTATACAAACTTGTTGATTGTAAGGAAATTGCTAAAACTTGGTTAAATTTATCAAAACAGAAAAATCTTTTTGAACAACCAATTTTCGAGAATCCTTCAACTACATAATTAATTTATTTGTCCTTCCCCAAAATACGACTGGTACTGAACGAGCATTTTCAGATTTTAATAACTTAAAAAATAAAAAAAAGTTATAGGTTGAATATTGAAACAGTTTCGGCTGTACTTCTTTATAGGGAATTGATAGAAGATGAAAAGATTTTTACACTGTCAAATGAACTAATTAAGTACCTACTGCAGTTTGTATAAATTTTTCGATGGAGTTTTTATAAAAAAAATAAGAAAAAGTTCTCACAATTAATTTTGTATAAATACAGTTATAATAAAATAAAATATAACATTCTATAATTATGTTCATGTTAACAACTATATATTAAATAAAGTACACAAAACATAACATTGTCTAAAATATTTAAAGAATAAGAAAATTTATAAAAAATATCTTCTTAAAGAACGAAAAAAAAAATCAAATAAGTTTTTAAAGAAATTTTCAACAAGTCGTTGTGTCTCTAAAACAGTTCTGTAGTCTATAACACAATTTATTACTTTTTAAGACAAATCTAAATGTTTTCTCAGGATACGAATATTATTTTTTTCATAATTCGTTTTAGTTTACATTGTAAGAAACACAATTATAATAAAATATAACATAACCATTCTATAATTTTATACATTTTTTTATCCGTACTCTGTAGTCTGTTTGTTTTGACGATTTTGCTACACTTTATTCTCAAATTTACTAGCATAATTTGGGAGGGGAGTACCATCAGCGGCCCCTGTCTGGAGAAGTTTTTCACTCTCTGAATCCTTCCTACTTTGCGGCTAATAAAATATTAGCTATAGCAACAAGCAATGTGCCAAGATAACTATGTACATTTGGTGCTGATAATTTTGGGTTCGGCCATAAATGAGCTGGTAAAAGTGCAGCTCCACATAATTCGAACAATATGGATTTGACTATTGCAAGGGACGAGCTGGAAATAATCATTTAATTTAAAATGAACCGTTGAAATTCGATTAGCATCTCTCCCTGCCAAGGCCATACAATATTTCAAACAGTATTTCTTTATGTTTTTGGTATCATAATATACATATATTAAAAAGAGATATGAAAAGCAGGATAACAATGCTTTATGGATGGACTTCCGTTCCGGTACGCTAAGGTGCAGAATTTACAACAATTTATGGTTTGAGTTGTTCCGATGCTCTGTAAAATAGTGTTTTTGAAATCGCATACCATCTGAATTTTTAAAAAGTTTTGACGTAGCTGGATTTATTTTATGAGTTAAAAGACTAAAGTTACACTGTAAAAAAAGTAGGACAATTCCCTAAATTTAAGACACGTTTTTCTTAAAAATAAATGTCATTTTCTCTGATAGAAATGGAAAATCAGTTTAATTTCAGCAAATTAATTTAGATAGTCGGCACCAGAAAACATATATAGTACGTAAAATTCCCGAAATGCTAAGCGATATAAGGAAGAGATCATTCAATCAATTTTTATTATTCTACATTTTTTATGGAACACTTACAAATGCATTTTCGTTAATATAATTCGCACATTGTTTGTTCTAAATTAAAAATAGAAAAAGTTTCAACGAATAAATTAAAAAAGATTATTAAAGTAGCATGTGTGGCTGTTTTGGCTAATGAAGATAAAAACAGAACCAACATAGAAGAAGAAGGTGTGTCCAAGAGTTAGATAGAATTCAGCCGGAGTTGGGTTTCTATGCGGATGCGTTTTTGTTTTCTTATAATACGGCGACGTTTTACCACCTCAATAAAGTTTTCTTCCTTTTTTTATTCAACCAATTTTGATATTTTCCACGGCATTGTTATTTGCTAATATTTTTAATCTATCAAGTCATAAATATAATTGCAATGAACGTATAACAATACATATGAACGCAACCCAAAATCATAATTTTGCTAAACACACCCTATACGTGCGACAAATTGCAGTTTTCATTTAAGTTCGACGACAACGTCGAACGATATCATCAGCATACACCGCCGTGTTATTAGAACCCAATTGACAGCGTTTTTGTCGGTTCGCTTACATCGTGTTTTAGCCTTAACTTCCATACTACATAACTTCCATATTAACTATATGTTAGCTGAAAAAAACATATATGGTAGTACGGCACATAAGAAATGAGTTATTCAGCTATTCCCTATAGGGGAAAAAACAAAAAATTGAAAATTTCCTACATTTTAGGGAATAATTCCCCACAATTCAAGGAAAAGAACCTGTCTGCATTTTAAGGATAAAAACCTAATCTGCGTTATCCAAGGTGGAGTTTTCCTTAATTATATCGAAAAATACCTAAGCTTTGTGGCACATGCCACGTACTTAAGGGAAATTTTTTTTACTGTGCAGGTAATTAGCATACCTTCCAGGATCTATCTGAATTAATAAAGTTAAGAACATTACGTTCAACGCTTGGGAAAGTATCAAAAAGACAGATGAACGCTATATCTATGTCATGTTTGCGAAGAACACCTATACAGTCAAAACTGAAAAGCGAATTATTGAGTATAGTGAAATCAGCTTTATTAAAGTTATGACAATACATAATTAGTACTGGAAACATGAAATAATGTAATTATAACGTCAAGTAAAAAAAAAGTATAACATAAGCTGCCGGATACTGATAACTTTAAGAACAACTAAAATAAGCAACGCTCCTTCACAGGAGGTAAGCAACGCTTCCTTAGCCTTCATATAGCAAAAATGAACATTATAATCCGAATATAGAGGTAGTCATGACAAGTAGCGGTAGAGTACCCGCCAACAAAGGCATTCGAAGGCAGAAGGCGGCAATCACAGTGGAAAATCAAGAGCTGTGGATGTCAGGTAGAAAAAAATCGAAGCCTGAATTTGTCGATCCAGCAACAAAACGAATCATTTTCGAATATAGTCCAATTACATTGATATACTAGTAAGAGATCAAACTAACAAGATTTTTTGTCATACATATAATAGAAGATCCAGAGTACGAACTTGTTCACAATGGAGTCGCTGTGCAACATGCAACAAAGGATCATCCGCCCCGATCTCTTGTTGCAAACACAATTTCAGGCAATTGTTACAGCACGGAACGAAACGAATGACAAATTACAACTGTAGAGTGATTTTTCAGTTTCCGGCGGATGATTCCAGTAGAAAAAACGCATTTGAAAACAGTAACTACATTTACACCAGCTTTTTTTTTTATATAATATTACTAATTGTAAGTCAAGCTCAGCGAGTAACCTATGCAGGAAAGAAATAGGGAAATGGTTACGGGAAATGAGGAAGGTGGCGGAGATGCTGATGTACCTATGTCACTCTGAAATTTTCCCAGATTGTGTACCGAAGGAAAGACAGAAGATAGTGTAGACTGTTCCACATTCGCACAGTTCGGGATAAAAAAGCGTCACACAATTTTACTGTACGGCCGGAAGTAATTTGAAGGGTAAAAAGATGCGCGGGATTTGCAGCACGACTAAGTAATGCGTACAGAAATTAATCTACAAGGGATCAGACTAGATATTTCATCAGAACATTGACCATTTGTGGAAGTCCTATCTGCGTCGTTAGGTATCGAATGTTGCTCAATATGTAAGCAACTAGAATAAATTGGGGAAAAAATTATATTAGTGTTACTATAGACAAATGCCCGAAAATATATCAGTCCTTATGTTCTGAAAATCTTCTGGTTAGATTGTTGTTTTTCGCATGTCTGTTAGACGTTGAATTGGCATAACTAATTTGAAAATATCTCTCACTGTCTGTTTTTCCAGTTTTCCAGGATATGTAAAACATCAATTTTTATGTTTCGCACTTGGACGTGGGAGTTGCTCAATTTAGTACAATATTGAAGTTCCACCTAAAATTCTTATTACATTGCACTGCATTCTGTGTCTGAACTTTCTCAACTAATACCGAAATAGCAGTACGAACTCACAATTTTTTGTATGGCAATCGTATGAAGGAGTTGTTTGATTTTTGATTTAGAACCTAAATCTAGAATTCTCACAAAATCCAGCGTAGTTACATATGTTTTCAGCACTATATACGTCATCGCGTTTCTCAATCATATAACGAAAACCAAAATTTTTGTATAGAAACTCTCCAAATGAGTTACCTATCCGATTTCGCATCTAATGTATTTTCATAATAGAAAAAAGCAACACTAAAGAATTAAGATCAATCAATCCTACACGTTTAATGTACTCATGAGATCTAAGTCATACGACGCATCATCACTGTTTAATTATGATCCGTGAGAATAAAAATTAATAAATTTAAAAGAAAAATTAGCCTCCTAATCTTATTCAATCAAAACGAATAATAATAATAATAATTTTAATTTAACTATCCTAAATTGGCGTAATATTTAGGATGGCCGTAAGATTCAAACAGTGTAAAGACGAATTTGAAATTTATACATTTTTCATTCATTTCCCATAATCCATAAATCTGTAAAAATGTTAGCCTAGACGCTTCTACAGGTGTTATGGCCAAAAGATTTTTTTTTTAAGAGATTACCAAGTAAATATTAACGAAAGAAGACAGATATTAGATAGAGGGCTCCAGTTCCCACAACGAGCCCATGTCTGTTATACTGGCGAATCTAAGAAGAATTGTAAAACAGATGCAGGAGTGATCGATCGACAAGTGGAACTCTCCGTCCCGCTTGGTGTCTCACCTTCCATTTTTCATTCGGAAGTCTATGCTATAGAGGTTGGAGCTTAGGAAAGCCTAAACAGGTATGGTCGCAAGCACTCCAACATTTATTCAAAAAGTCAAGCTGCGCTCCTGGCTCAGTCCTCTCAAGACTGTGAGTCGAAACTAGTCTGGAGTTGCCACTCCAAACTCCAGGTGCTATCTGGCGCCAACAAAGTAACGTTACTTTGGGTTCCTGTATACATAAAGGAGTGTCCGGCAATGAAAAAGCGGATGATCTAGTTAAAACAGAAACCGACAGTTCATATACTGGTTTCTACCCAACACCTACCTCCTACCCAACACCTACCTCCTACCGAAAAGAGAACTGAAAAAAGGGAAAACAGCCAACTGCATCTCTTCTAGAGTAGTGCGCCCGGTATGAGGCAAGCGAATGAATCCTTTACCCCCTCTCCTTTCCAGACGCACAAACTAATTGGTCTTAGCAGACAGTCGCTCAGCCTGTTTATTAAGTCAATGGACATATGAGCAGCCCCTTCCGTTATTACGAATTACGAGGAGAAAGATGAAATCTCGAATCAAATTATATGTAAATGTTCCCCGCTTGCAGTTTTAAGGTTATAAATCACAGAAAAACCACTCCAAATAAGGTTTTCAATCTATTCTCAAGGTGAATAATCGAGCTCGTAAAAGGGCTAAATTTCGCCTAACCACTTTAGGGGAGACACGATAGATTAAATCTGGTGGCGGTGTCCGCATGGTCCTAACCTACGTAATCTATTTCGACTATAGAACATGATAATACGAAGGTTACAGTGTGTTAATGGGGAGACCCCCTGAAACAGCACATCTATAAAAAGAATAAAAGAATTTCCTCGATTGTGAATTTTATTTGTAATCATTAAATTACCTGGAATAATTTTAACTATATAATTATGTCTAAGGACAATTCTACCAAGTTCTCAAAAAATTACTCCTTACATATCACACAACGTGCTCCTGTTACGCAATGAGTACCTACAATCTTTTGTTGACAACAGAATCATTAGAAGATCCTTAATCCTACAGTTCACAAGAACACTGGTGTCGAATTCCTGCCGCAGTTCACTATACGAATAAAATGTAGCGCAGTCGAGGCTTTCGAAAGTACTTCTATTAAGTAATCTAAGCTGATGCAATGCAAGAAGATTATCTTTAACGTTACGACTTAATTTTGCCTACAACTTCTATTGGAGTTTTCCATTTCTTAGCTGAAAACATTTATATGGTCCATCTGCCAGCACTGCTTTAATATGATCCTGAAAAATACCTCTAAATCATGCAGGTATATGGGGAACTTTTATGTTCTAATTAACCTTAAACCTTAAAAAATTTAGCAATGAAAGCGAAAAAGTTTTCTCTTTTTTCCGGTTCCATTCATAACACAAGTCAGTAGACACATCACCATTCAAAGTCAAGCAAATTAGGCAAAGCTGTAAGAGCAGAAATGGCGAATTGATCCGAATTTCCGTGCGTGAATATTAATAAACGATAAACAACTATGTATGTAGTGCAATCAATCGCTGTTACTTTTCACCGCGCACCTCATCAAAGACAGTACCTACCATTAGTTAGTATACAATTATTATTCTACACTCGTTCGTTAGTGAACCTATAACAAGTCAACGAATGTGCCATAACTGGCCGAAAATGTCCAAATATCGAATGAGTGAGCCAGTGAAACACTTTTTCAAATATCGTGACGAAGAAAACCATTCAGTTGGAGGTCCGCAATTAAAATTGAATAAAAAACGATCGCTCTAAAAGACTTTCGCGTAATTTCATTCGATCCGCGTTTGAGTAATCAACTCAGAATCAAGCTCTTAATTAGTCCTGTTTGAAGTTGTTAAAAATGGCAGGTGTCCCCAGAGTTTTCTTTACCATTGGAGTTTTGTGTTGTGCCTTCAGTTTTGTATATTCCGCGAGTGAAAATACCACCAGTGAATCAAATGCCGTCGGTATGTGATTATGAAAAGTGACAAAAATCTGAAGGATTTCATCTACGTCTTGTATTACTTTTCAGAGAGTCGAACATTTGGTCATCATTTTTTGAAGAGGATTAGCTTTGCAATTATACCAGCAGCTTTTGTGGTTGGCGTTATAACCACACTTCTTGCAGCTCTTACAGTAGTGTCCATAAAAGGGCTTGGGATTGGAGTAAGTTTCCTATTATTAATTTTAGACAACAGATTTAGAAAAAGAAAATAACATATATATTTTTAATGAGAATCGTGAATTGAGTGGTGAGTGACAAGCTAGCATCATTTTACTAAGCTCAAACCCGAAGAAGTTTATACACCTTTGCCTATATTTTAAATATGCTCTGTAAACAAAGCGCTAAAGTTATATATATATATATATATATTTTTTTTTTGCATTATTGACCCTGAATCAAAATTACTATAGTTTTTTACAACTAAAATACTGTTTCACATGCACTGAAAACTTTTCAACTTTGAGCGTCAAGAAAAGGCCTCTCATTATCTTTGGAAAAGATTCCCATTTATTCCTAAAAAATAAAACGGCAGCCGGAAAACGCGATTATGGTGGCTTATAAAATTTCTGAGTTATCTATGCTAGAATCGCTAAGACTTTTCCATTCCATAAGATCGTCTATTTGCGATGTTAAAGCAGTTGAATTCAATGACCAGCTTTACAAGTTTTTCTTTCAAATAATTAAGGCATAAGTTTTGCGTTTCATTTCAATTAATTGAAAATCAAAGATATTTTACCAGAAAAATATTTGTAACGATTTTCCTTAGCGGCCTTAAGAATTTTCGAACTACATATTTTGTCCATGATCTGAATTCATTAAGTTTTGGCATGTTTACCCAAAAATCAGGAGATTTCATCTCAATGGAGGATTTGCAAAATGGTGGCATGCATTTTTTCAAAGTTATTATGAGAAAGATAATTTGTTGAAATTTAAATGCAGCCGAAATGCATACCTCACAATACCACACACACTCCCCTCTAGTTTTTATAGTAAAAATCGGAAACTGTCAAGCAGTCAAATTGGAATATCTGCTTTCAAACCGTCTCCAATGACCACTACCATGAATCTATGGATTAGCTGCTTCTGGACGAAAGTTCAACTTCGAAATAACTTCAATCTTTTCTATAAAAAAATATTTAAAAATTTTTAATTTCCCAATATTTAATTGCAAATCAAAAACGATCTTTTCCATTTTAAGAAATAATTGAATAAATATTTGATATTTATAAAATTATAGTAAAACGTGTTGCCAGTAGTCAAAACTGAGAGATTAGGATTGTCAGTCACAATGTTTTAATTACAGCACCCATAAAAACTTTCTATAACTTCAGAACTTTTTACGGGAGCAAAATTTTTGGGCAGACACATATTGACAAAACGAGATCTGCATCTTGTCACTCATAAATAAATTTCCGTATACGATGCTCTATCTCCCTCACAATTTGCATGTCATCACAATGTAAATCCAGCTTAAGATGATAAAAGATCACGAGAAGGATCTGTTTTTTCCATTTTATAGGAGTTATGATAGAAAGAAGAAGCAAACCATCAATAATTTCGTCGGCGTCGGCAATACTCTTCAATGCTGTAACATAATTTATTATATTTAGCTGAAGGGGTTGGGTTGGGGGGGGGGGGGGGTATTTTAAATTAACTATTTCTCCTGTCTTAACCCCGTTTTCTTGCGGGGCCTTCTTACACTTGACTTGTATATTACTTTATTTCATTTTCATTATTGTCTTGTTCCTCGTAAGTATGACAACTTTTCAACATTAGTCAAGCGTTGGTTATCTTCTGTAACGTAACGCATGCCTCTATCCAAGTTTTTTTTAATACAAAATTTTCTCAAGAAAACGTCATGTAACTTAAAAAAATTAAATGTAAAGCTGGAAATCTACATAAACTATTTAGCTACCATAATAATGTCCAACCTTGATTTAGTTGCATTTATTTTATCGTAAATTAACAGATAAATAGCTGCATTTCATGAGTGAAAGTCCTACTTTTGAACAGTTTTGGAAAATTTCCCCAGATATTTTTCACGTACTTTAATTTATGTCAAAGACACTTTTTTGAAACTGAAAATATACGAGTTTTTAATAAAAAAAACATTTTTTGAAAGTTTAAGCCACACTCAATACATGTAAGGGAGAGTAAGAAAACGGACTTGTTTTCTTACATTGAGATTGAGGCAAGGTTCACTTTAAACTGAAGAGTTCCTTTGTCGTATTTTTATAGGGACATAAAACTATGCGCAGCCTAGCCTATAAAAAAAAGGTAAATAAAAATGCAAAAAGGATTGTATTTGGGCTGCACATACAGAATGTAATAGGCGAATTTAAACCGAAGGACTTAGGGCTCTTAAATTTAATATAGAAAACTGGTGCTGATGAGGTAAAATTATAAAATGAATATGACTAGTTAAATAAAAAGAAAGGAAGAAGCAGAGTGGAGGTAATTCTTTGCTTTTATAAAGGTTCAGAGACTTCTTTTGGAACGGTCAGCGTGCCAAACACCCTATGGATGTCAGAATACTAAATAATAAAAAGTACTGAATAGTAAAAAATCAATCAAAAATTTAATCACTCTGTAATTTAGTAAAGTCACATCTGACACCCACATCCAATATAAGAGTTACACAAAATCAATTTTCAGCTTACATCTTCAAAACGTATTAATACAAAATTACTTTTTTCAGGTGGTTCTTCTCATTTTAGCAATTGGACAAATTTTAGCTCGAACTTTACCAAATGCACATGCAGCAACCTACTCAGCCCCCATTCCTATTGTGTACTCTCCTCACCGAGACTATTCGTCCAGTCCAGTTTGGGTGGAGAAGAATTGGTAATCACTTCCAGTATTATGTAATTTAAGTAGGTTAAGATATTTATTATTTATCTATTTATTTATTTATTTATATAATTTATTCTGAAGTGTGCTTGATTTACTGAATAAAACTTTGTGAAAGAAAAATAAATGGTAGTGACCAGATTTCTCACTAATTAAAATTCAAGACGCATAGGAATACCCAAACACATTTGTATAAACTTGGCTGAAGCATATTGAGATCGTAATTGATAATAGTGTAAGAACGATATACGAGTATTGGGCATTTCATGAAAATTCGTGATATACCTGCGAGCATAATTGGAATTCAAAAAATAAAGAGATAAGAAATATGTTGCGGCTGGAAACGATATGATCTTTGTAAAAATTAAGATTATCTCCTGGAGTAATAATATACAGAGTGGCCTAAAACTGATTACTACAGTGCGACTTCTTGAATGCAATTTTCCATGAGTAGACTGATCATCGAGAAACGTGCGAGATTGACCCTCGCGGTAATGCGATTAACCTCGTGTGACTTTTCTCTCAGGATTTTGAAAAACATTTTAGTACAATCTATAATTTAAAATGTTTAACACATTTCATGGGGACTCAAAATATTTGTCATGTGGAAAAATGAAGATGGTCTAATTGAATATTAACAATTTTTAAAATTCGTCGAAGGTATTCTGATGCTTTAGCTAAAAAACACAAACCTTTTTATCAGGTCCCGGGTAAACTTAACTCGAGCCATCATCCACTCTGGCATGAATCAACATTGTTTTCCTTGACTAATTGTTAGGGAGCAATAACACACAAGAGGTCATTTCCCGAATGATGCATGAAATGCTAATACATAAAATGAATTCATATGCCTATCTCATTAATCAGTCGGTTATTAGTAGTTCAAGAATTATTGGACCTTCACTTTAAAATTTACTTTAAAAATAATCATGGCGCCATATTACAGGAACCGGTGCATACTGGTATCAGCGGAAATGTTGAAGAGAAGACAGATTTTGAAGGCATAAAGATGGAGATTCAGAGCAATATACAAGAAGATAAATTGGACTTGACTTACAAGGAGAGAGTCCCTACTCGTCCATCACCGATTTCGTCCAAATTCATAGTATAAATATGGCTCGACTAGAAATTAAAGTGACGCAAGTGGAAGCTCCAGATGACCAAATGAAACCGAAATAATGCATAATGTAGGGGAGCCCGGGGTTTTGTTAGCTTAACCCTTGGAATATGCTCCAATTTGCAATTTTTCGCTGGAGTTGTCGCGGTTAAATTGCAACAGAATTTGAACGAAAATGTCAAATTCATTCGCGTAAAATGCCAACCACAAAGAGATTTTCGATTCTGTAAGTGGCATTTCCGTGCGTTCTCAAAGATCACCGGAAGATGGCGAAAAGTGGGTATGCAAACTTTTTATAGATATAATTTTTTTTTAAATACGTAAATAACATCCGATCTTCCTGAAATTTTGTACAGATAATCTCATGGTAGAAGCGCATCCATAAAAAATATAAAATTGGATTAATCGATAAGTTGTAGAAGAACATTTCGAAATAAATTTTTCAGACAGAATTTTTGCCGTCGAAAATTGAATTTCACAACTTAATCAGGAGGGAAAATATGTTCAAAAAATTAGAAAAACAACACAAAAACTAGCAAAAGATATTTTGCAAATCGGATAATATTTACTCCACCTCCCTCAGAACATCCGTATTCAGGAAATGAGAAACTTTTTCCCATTGGTGTATATGAATGAGCTTTTGACATTGAATCCGATTTTTATGACATTGTATACGAATATTCTAAACAGATGGTAGAATATAAAATAAATACCCCCACCCCCGTAAATTTTTTTTTATTATAATAATATATATAAGTAACACACCTCGCAAACTTATTTTGGAAAATTCTCCTAAACTATATGAAAGATAACAGATTATAAAGGGTTTTCCAATAAGAGGTGTTATTTTCATTAGCCCGCTATTTCGGTAGATGTCACTTTTGGTGCTGTCATTTTTGGACATTTGACAAGTAGAAACTACGCCATTAATAAAAATGGAACGATACACGATTCAACAATGCATTGAAATTATTCAAATTCACTATAAAAATGATGAAAATGTGGCAGAGACGGTTCGTAACACTCGAACATTTTTGGGTCGTCGTGAAGCACCTTGTCGGACCGCAATACAGAAATTGGTAGAAAAATTCGAGCTGTCGGGACAAGTTAGTGATGTGAAGGATAAAACCCGTGCACGTCGCTCAAGAACAGCCGAGAATATTGCTGCTGTAGCCGAAAGTGTTGAAGAAAACCAGGTTTGTCCATTCCTCGTCGTTCTTTGGAATTAGGCATTCCACAAACGTCATTACACCGTATTTTGCATAAAGATTTGGGTCTTAAGGCTTATAAAGTTCAGTTAACACAAGAACTCAAGCCGGCCGATCATCAACAACGTCGAGTCTTTACTGATTGGGTCCTTGAAATGCATGAAAATGATCCGGAATTCCATCGAAAACTCATCTTGAGTGATGAGGCCCATTTCCACCTCGATGGCATCGTCAACAAGCAAAATTGTCGCATCTGGGGCTCGGAAAACCCAAGAGTTATTGTTGAAAAGCCTCTCTATCCTCAACGTGTGACTGTTTGGTGCGGTTTATGGTCCCGCGGGGTCATTGCACCTTACTTTTTCGAAAATGAATCTGGAGCAACAGTTACAGTGAATGGATTGCGCTATCGACAGATGATTAATGATTTTTTTTGGCCGGAATTGGATGGTATTGATCTGGACAACGTTTACTTTCAAGCAACGAAACCATTGATCTTTTACGGGAAAAGTTTCCGGACCGTGTTATCTCTCGAAGAGGTGATCACAATTGGCCATCGAGATCTTGTGACTTAACACCTTGCGATTTCTTCCTTTGGGGCCACGTGAAAGAGAAGGTCTACGCCAACAGCCCAGCGTCGATTCAAGACCTCAAAGATGGAATTCGTGAGGCTATCGAGGACATAGCGCAGCCACTTTGCGATTTGGTTATGGAAAATTTCATGAAAAGGATATGGTCCTGTAGGCGTGGTTGTGGTGGTCATTTGGCTGATGTTATTTTCCATTATTAACGGCATACCTTCTTCTTTATAATAAAATAAAAATCCGATCATTTATCTCAAAAAATGGCATTTTTCTTTGAATATCAAAATAACACCTCTTATTGGAAAACCCTTTAGATAATTATAACGAAAAAAAAAGTGGCTTAAATGTTGGGAATATACCCGCAAGATGGTAATTATCAAAATTGCGTCACTTTCATTTCTAGTCAAGCCCAACATATACTATGAATTTGGACGAAATCGACGATGACGAGTAGGGACCCTCTGCTTGTTAGTACCTTGTTGTGTTCTAGAGGCGCTACTACTGCAGAGCAAACGTAACCAAATGGTAAGCCAGCAATGCCTGGCTCCAATATAAAATCAGCGATATCTGGACCTGTAGGAAAAGCCGCAATTTTTTCTTAAAAATTTACTGGAAATTTTTTCCTTAGAATTGTTTGCATTGGAGGCCGACAACGGCATACATTGTATAGCTGTGTTCCATTCACAGCCTTCAAAATGTAAACTGATGACACTGATGATACTTTTCTTATTTATTTCGCATTGTACTTGTAATATGAAGCGTAGCTTTAAATTTAAAACGAGAAAAATGTAAATATTTTTTGAATATTTAGCAACAACTTAATTAAGAACTGCGTACAGAATTAATTTTTAAAATTAATTTGAAAATTTCCATTCAATTTAGCTAATCATGGTAGTCCTAATTATGTAATATCCCGCAACATGACAGTAATTCGGAATGTTTTGCCCCTCTGCCCTCATAGTTATACTGGCTTTAAAAGTCTTGTATGGGAAAGGCTTGCTGCTAGCAGTCTATATTATTGAAGTCTGTGGTTTCATTGGACTGTGTAAAGTACTCCCAAATACTTCTACCTACTCGCAATTACTCATGCTATTATCCGCGAATAAATGAGCTGAGTAGTTTCGCAAGAATTTTCCGCTAGGTGGATTTGGATGCTAAGTGGTTATTGAAATGTAAGATAAATGAAATTTGAGAGAAAATGTTTATAAAGAAACTAATAAAATTATTTAACTCAGGAGAATTATTCAAATTTATATAGGTATAACATAAGCATAACAGAAATGTCTGAAATTGGAGGTTATGTTTTACTCTTGACAACACAAACGCGTTCCATTCGGAAAGTGCTCGGGAGTACTTTACACAACCCAATGGAACACAGCTATTGATTGTATCTGAAAATAACTCCACCAGACTAAATAAAAATTCAGTAAATTTCTAAATTGCGGCCTTCCCTACATCAAGTCCGGCCATCGAGGATTTTATATTCTATCGAGGCGTTGTCAACTTCCCAGCCTTTGTATGTTTTTAGTTTGGCTATGCTCTTACGGCTTATTCCTTGAACCCATTGTCCATACTTCAGTTGCACACACAGCTTTGCTTTTAGCGAAGCGTGAGCAAAACTGTTCAAAATGGTACAAGTGGAGCCATCTGATATTATAACAAGGAAGCATTTTCGCAATAACTATACACTTCTATATACAAGGATGACATAAAAATTTTAGCTTTGGAAACCAAGAAGATCGCGGGAGGGGGAAGGGTATTTTTTCTAAGATTTTGGGCTATATCTTTCACCAACAATTCCGAAAATTTTATTTTTAAATTCTTGAAAGTAGACCAAAAATAACATTTTTTTCAGGGGCCCAAACCACCTCCATAAAGAATAAAAAAAAAGTATTTCATAATCTTTGATTGTCGAAATATGTGCGCGTCATGACGACCTAACTTTCTGCCAAATTGCAGATTCCTATGTTACGCCGTTTTTTGATAAAAACGTCAGTGACAGACAGACAGACGGACGCACGAGAGATCTTCTAAGGGTTCCGAATTTCCCTTTTGTTATTACAGAACCCTAAAAATTCGACATTTCTTAAAGCCCCTTAATTTTGGTGGTCTTATACGGAACCTCTGGCAAGAAAAGAGTCGTTCCAATAATCAAATCCTTCCACATAAGCATTTTTTATAATAATTTACATTACTTATCTGTAATCTTCTCGACAACAGACTGCCATGAAATTAGTTAGCTAATTGTTTTCAAATTAAGACTATTCTCTCTATTGAGTCGATTTCATTTGGTTCTCATAGATTTCTAGACGGACAAAATGAGTTCACTGTACATACATAAATAGGATTCACCGATCCAATTTCTCTGTTTTCTATAATCCAATGAAATAGATCCCGGATAAAAAAACCAATAATATGTGCCAGGCTTGAAGAAAACTAGATTAAGCTGATTGGTTTTGTTTCAATCAGAAAAATTTCTGGGCTATTAGAACACGGACGCGATTCATACCTTATCTAGCCACTTCTTCTTAAGAAGAAAACAAAAACAACGCAAGAGAACTGGGTAATTTACGCGGTAATTGGCGAGGCAAGTTTCTTACTTGTGTGACTAGTTGAGAATGGTAAGTACCTCCGCTGGACAGTTATTATTTCAGATGCTATGCCTACAGAATTCTATCTTCTTCATCTCATTTTGTTATGCTGCTACTGCAATCTCTGCTTTTTACATAATAAAATCAAATGCACATCAACGGTACTCGCATTTAGTGTGCAATTGCGCGAGGGAAGAGACCACTGGCCGGGCAGTTCGCAAAAATGAGCGCAGCTTTTGTGTACAAAGAAATTTTGGTGATTTTGTTTATATCGTGGAGTTGTTTGAGTTTCAGTGATGACAGTAGCAGCTCGGCAATTTCCGAAAGTAGTTTAAATGTGTCAAAACTCAACAGTATTCAAAATACCACTAAATTTGATACTGTCCAAGAAGTCGAGGTGACAACTGGCAGTAATAGGTTGTTTTCCAGACGACGACAGCAAAAAAGGAAGCCGTTAAATAACATAATCTTTGGGATTTATAAAAACTACAGGAGTACTTATCTTGGAAATAGAACATCGTCTAAATATAGGGAATTAAATGGTGTAAGCGGTTCATCTGGATTGAAAAATGTCGATGCGTACTCAAGAAATGGAATCTCTGAAAAAACATCCAAAACGAAGAAGAGGAAAAAGAAGAGGAGAAGAAATAATAAAAACAGCAAATCTTCAATATATAATTCAGACGGGGAGTATCGCTACAATTTTGGAACTGGGGTGAACGTGACATTAGACATGAAGAGGGATATCGTCAACGTGAACTTAGACGAGGACTGCCTAAAAGATGTTCTCACCGGATTTTCATACGAAGACTACAATGAAGGTACGCGATCTATTAAGATCGAAAATTGTGCATAAATTTTTGTATTGTGTTTTTATAGAAGGACGCAAGAAAAATGACAATAAGAAGTATGAAATGGTGTCAAAAGTGCTTCCCCTCTTTATACTTCCATTCCTGATTCAATCCGCGATCATTCCGTTTATAGTGGCCAAATTGAAGCTGTTGCTTATGAAATCAATTCTAGTAGGAAAACTTGCTTTATTCTTACTAATAATATCGGCTATAAAAAATAGTCAAAGAACAAACAATTATGAACAGCAGCCATCTTATTATGCTTGGGAGCCCAGTCGAAGGTCTGATATATATCATGGATACAAAGTTGAGGGACGACCACATATACTGGTTAGTTAATAGCTAAGTGGATTATTGTGCTTTAAGTGTAAGAGTATAAATATAGTAATTTCCTAGTAATTATTGTTTTTCTCTGGTGTGCGAAATTTCCCTATTGTCACTTGATATATCAAAATCATTTAACGAAATTTAATAAGAGGGTCAGAAAAAGTTCATGCTTACGGAAATACTCTTCACAAAATGTATTTGGACAAAGGAATTATTTTATACTTCCACTCCAACATAAAATTTTTACTTTTAAGACTTAAAGTTAACCAAAATGTTATTTCTCAATATTATATATAAGGTGATATCTTGAGGTAAGGCAAATATGCATGTGTTATATCCTTAATCGACATAAACCTATACATAGTTATTTTTGTTGTGCTTTAAAAAGGCTGCCAAAACGAGTCGCTCTGAGGAAGAATCACCAATTCAGTCTGCAAAGAAAAGGTTGGCTCTAAAGATCTCAGATATAACGATACCTTAAAGAGACTAAAGAAGATGAAGAATACCAAACTGGAGGAACTTGATAGGGCACCAGGACAAGACATGAAATCAAAATTCGTGGGCTTTTCAATGAAACCAAATTTGATATATCCAATAAATGTGCTTATTCCAAAAAAGATAGATCGCAGACTGCACCTGCGGTGTAGGAGCGAGTAAACGCCCTAACACTGGGCGAAAAGATAATCGAAAAATCAAGAAACAGTGTGCTGGAGCTGGCAAAGAAGACAATGTTGCGGCAAAAATACGACAAATCATGTATATATGATCCAAACCCAGTACTGTATGCTGTGTGTGTTCCAAGTGCCTTTAAAAGATTAAAAATTGGTCCAAACTATGTTATAGTCGTGCATGTATGTACATATATATAGGACGTTCGGTAAATAAGTAGGATGGAGTATCCTAATCTCACTTTTGCTTTAGATACCCCCTTTCTCCCTCATTGGAATGTAATAATCTAACTTTTACTCTCCTCCACATTTATAAAAACATGTTTAAATTTGTTTTGGTTTTTCAAAGGAAGTGTAGTCACTTAAATGCTCATCTGTCCTTTTAAGAATAACGCAGGATCAAATTTGATCACTTGTTCAAAAGAGGACATTTCATCCTTATATGGATGAGGAACAAACGATGGGTTACATTTTGAGGTTTCTATATTTTGCAAGAAAATGTAACGGCATTTTGGCGAAAAAGTCGTTAAAATTCCAAAAAGTTAGGAACTTTTTTTAATTGTTTTGACTTTCACTATCTATAACAGCCGACGGCAAGGCAGTGGAGTTGTGACAGGCCATTCATTGGAAAGTTCAGGTAGTTCGGTATAATTTGTGAAGCATATCTAATAGCATAGATATATGCTCGGAGATGCGCACTACTATCAAATTGTTTTGTTATTTAAAAAACAGCTAAAAAATTAATCAATGTTTTTTTTTAGTTACTAATACAATGTGAGTGAAGCCGAGGTGGGTCGCTAATTAAAAATATTTAGAGAAATTGAAAATAGTTCAATAAAGTGTTTTAAACGTATGAAAATTTTGATAATTTACCTGTGCTTTTGTAACTTCTCCTTCCCCATACCTACTAACTACCCTATGTATAAAAATTTCTCATCTGTATGCCGACGATGTACAATTATATCTTAGTAGGCCTAAAGGACTTCTTGAGGACTGTATTGCGCGAATGAATTCTGAGCTAGATAGCATAAGTGATTGGTCGTTATTAAATGGACTAGTGCTCAACCCTGCTAAATCGAAGTGCATTGCCTTTTACGCCTCATCCCTTGATAACGTTGATGTTCCGCCAATAATTTTAAACAGAGTTATGGCTTTCAGCGAGTATTTTGCCAAGAAAAATTCGTATGAAGCTTGTGAAAATATTAATCATTCCGTACTTTACTTTTGGTAGCGCAGTTTTCCCAAAATTAGATAGTGTATGTGCCCGTAAGATTCAGGTTGCCTTCAATGATTGTACCCGCTTCATTTTTGGTCTCCGTAGATTTGATCATGTCTCACCATATAGTACCCAACTACTTGGTTGCTCCCTGAATTCTTATCTTAATCAACGAGCATTAACTCTTCTTTTTAATATATTAAATCGAAATACACCTGAATATCTCAGGGAATTTTTCCAGTTATCGAATTCACCACGCAATCGTAACATCATAATTCCGCTATTCAGAAAATCGGTCATGGAGAGTTCTTTCCTTGTTCAGGCTGCCCGACTTTGGAATAGTCTTCCATCAAACGTTCAGAATGCTGGTACTGTCAATGCATTTAAGAAGCTTATTAATATGCATTTGTGAGTTAAGGAATTTCATTTATTTTCTGTTTATCACTAATTTCCTATTCTTATTCTTTTTATTCTTTTATTTCTTTAGTTATTAGTTTTATATTATTTTATTTATTTTTTAGCATCATTATAACTCTTCTATTTTGTCTACTTATGATTTATCCTTATGATTTATCCTTATGATTTATCCTTTATTGAATTCTTGATATATGCTTTTGAGTGTTACATTTCTAGCTCCGATTAATTTTATAGTACAAACAAAAGATTGTAAATCTTGTGTACGTAGACCATAAATAAATTATTCTTACTCTTATTCTTATTCTTTCCTTCCAAAAGCATATCACAATATGCAATCCAAGGAAGCAGTGAAATATTCGAGGGGTTTTAAATGTCTGTAAGTGGAGGCGTTTTTCAAAAAAAGCGACAAATTGCAGTCTCATCATGATTGGATAGCTACTGCAGAGTAATCACCCAACGTAGAGAACAAAAAATCAATTCAATAATTTTAACCAGAGAGTCTCCTATAACAGAGCCAGGCATAGAGGCTTTGTGGATGTGGAAGCCCTACATTCCCAAGACGAGGAGGTCACTATAACAGAACGTAACATGGTTATTCAATAGCAATTAGCGTATTTATAACAACGCATACGATGCGTAATTATAAAAAAAAAAAAAACATCGCAACGCACGACTGAAAAGACAACGTATAATACTTTCTGCAAGGATTTGAGCCCAGAGAAAATAGTTGAAGTTCTTCTTAAGGAAAATCCAACCAATTTTTTTTTCCTTACCATCAGTTCATTGCAAGGGGAAATGAGCTATGCATAACCCGAAAACAATCAAGACGCTGACCTTAACAAAAATTTCTTATAAAACCATTTGAACCCATTCCAATAGCCGCATTTTCAGATTTCTGTAAAAATTTCAAAAAATTTCAAAAGTTAACTCGAAATTTTTCCTTATCTGAAAAAGGAATCTGCATTTTTGTGCAAAGGTAGTAAGTAATTACGCAATCTTACTCAGTTGTTGATTAAATTTTGCAAAGAAAAATTCAATTATTCCAATTAAATTGATTCTTTATTTTTAATAAAACTTTCTGCCAACTAAGGTACCTATAACTACATAGTAAAGACTGCTGTTTACATAGGTACTAGTTATTTACCTACTCTATAAACATAATAACTCTACTCTGCTATGATTGGATTATCATAAATCATTTAAAATGTACATAAATTAAATAGGTAAACCAACTGTCACATGGTTTATTCTTGAATCGATGGCAAAAATCGTGCCCTTGGATCCTTTCTAATAAGGATCAATCCTTCAAACCAAAATAAAAGTTCATAATCTCTTACCTCTCGCTTTCATTAGCTGTATAGGTCTGTACTAATTAGGATCTGTATGCGATCCTAAATTGATATGAAAAACAGTGAAAATTACCTGTGAAATATTTATAAATATTTTCAGCCAACTCTTGTACCTAAATCCTTTTCTATTAAGAACAGATGCAGAACTATGAAACAGTGCGGCGCCGGCCAGACTGGGTAGTGGGTAGTAATGACTCTAAATGAAATCTAATTTGCATAGGAAAAAGTCTCCTTGTCAAAGATATATAGCTTCAGCAGTCCTTCTAGGGATTTATCCTGATTTAAGAGCATTTGAAATGTACCGACTTTTTTAGTTAATCGACCAGTCCAACCGGATACTGTAATTGCGGCAATAAAATTAAATTGTTCACCTAATACCCTGAAGTGTGGGGATTCCCAGTCGTTCGTTTTGTTTTATATAAAGGTGATGAGAGCGTAGAGCTCTTCTGGAAGGTAAAAAAATTCATTCATGATGTCGTCTCATCACGAAAAATCTGAACTTAGTTTAATTTACTAGGAACGGCTTGAATATGGTAAATATGCATATAGGGATCGCCAACGTCAGGTAAGTGGTAAATGAGAAGACACTTGTTCCTTTGTCGTAAACAAACCAACTTTTTTGATGATGGTCAATGTATGCTCCTTAAAAAGATTTGATTCCTGGAAGTCAAGAAGGAGATGGAAAAGGATCATATCTGGACATGTTTGTTTTCTTAGGACAGTAGCGGAAATATTTGCAAATTATATACCTGTTGCAGAAGATGCAATAGAGATTTTTAATGTGGAGGGGAATATACAGGCACGTTAAAATATAAATATCAGGAAAAATGTAGTAAATGTCTCAATTGTTCACAATATTCTCATTATTTAGGAAGCTAGAAAAAGTTTACATGTTAAAATATGAAGATCCTCGATGAAGTTTTGGTGCTAATAACTGCAGTATACGTTGTGTGTGGGCATAAAAGAAGTGATATAACTGTGATCAGTAGCAAAAACCATTTGGTAGGTGCAAGCAATTTCATGATCAAAATTTGTCTGATCAAGTCAGAGTGATTTTTTCGTTATTTTCAGGTTCAATTTCCACTTCCTTCCATGGACGTGATTTCTCCCAGTTTAGAGTTGGCATTGAGCGGTTGTCAGGATCTCTTCAAATGGGACCGCTGGAATTGCCCAAGTAGTGATTTTCTTTCAAAGCGGAACTCTGAACGTTTTGATCGGGAAGCAGCTTTTGTTAGAGCTTTAACAACAGCGGCTGTAATATACACAGTAACGAAGATGTGCTCCAGTGGACAACTACCTGGATGTGGTTGTAGTGACGAAGTCAAAGTCTGCTCAGATGATCCGGAATTTGCTGAGAAATTAGTAGAACAGATGTTCAATGATATGCAACAAACTAGTTTGGATGCCCAAGGGTACGCAAAAATGCATAACAGCCGTGCTGGTCGAATAGCAGTTAGAAATTCACTTGTTACTCATTGCCGTTGTGATAACGACTATGATGATAACGATTTGAATCTAAATTGCGTTGAAGGATGTTGGAATATTTTGAAAAATTTCTCGGAAATTGCTATACATATCCGTCGCATGTACAATAATGCCCTTCTTTTGAAGGTACATAATTCAGGGCTAACTGATTGGAGTAGCATTCCTAAGAACAGCTTGGTCTTCGTGAATGAATCGCCAAATTACTGCTTGAGGGGTTCAATTACTGGATGGCTAGGAATGGAAGGTCGACAATGCTCACGGGCTAAAGGCCAAGGACGCTCATTGCAGGAACGAAGATCTTGTAAAAACTTGTGCCGAGAATGTGGATTCCGAGTTAAGAGTAAAGTTGTTATCACACATCGAAAGTGCAATTGTAATTTTGTTTGGTGCTGCGAAGTTAAATGCGACACATGCGAGGATGTGGAGACCGAGTACTATTGTGACTGATGTTAGTACCAATAGTGAAACTAATCCTTTCATATTATATCTATGTATTTATTTATTGAAGTTAATCTCGTATATATGTATGCAGTATTTAGTTATGTAAATATGAAATTTTAATTTTGTTAGTTTTAAGGAGAATTTATCCTGGATAATATACGTATCAACAAAAGACGAAGGGATGTTTTAGTAATTTATACACTTTATGTCATTCAGAATAAAATTATAACATGCGATAGTTAACAAAATTTTACCCTCTTGACTAGAACCTTTATTCGAACTTGCGACAGTGGCACATTTTTTTTACAGCCTCATTAATTTGTTGAAGTTCAATTTAGGTACCTACTCACATTACAAAAGAGAAACTAAATTCAATCTTAAACTTGGTCCAACGAGAGTTTTGGTTAAAATAGGCTAAGTAATGTATTTATAGCAAAATAACTCTAAGTTAGGAAGAAATTTTAAGAAAAATTATCCTGTAAAATATTTGGATAAAACAATTTAATATGAATTTAAACACACACCTATAGTGTTTCCAGTGTATTTCCAATGCTTTACCTTGCCGAAACACTTCCCACGTATCCGCATGAGTTTCTCAAACGAATTAATTGTCTCAAGTAACCTCATGTCCTGTCTCTAGTTTAGGCAGTATGAAAATGAGCTCTACACATGCCTACTTTTTAGCGGTGATTTTTTTGCAATCAGCTGGGGCCGGTTTCACTAAATCGGACAGTTGTGGAGATGAGAGTTCTTTTGCCACTTAACTCTCCACTCGGAATTCTGTAACTCGTGGAATTTGTATTGAGATTTACCAAACTCTCTAATCCACTCGACAAAACTCTCGGCTGTGTTGTGGAGAAGTAAGAAAAATATTTCTCAACTGACAGTATTGTCTGCTTTTATTGTCCTTAATGTATGTACCTATAATATTCAAATTGAATTATGGACTCACTGTATATCCTGGCTATTTTTACAAAAACAAATTATGGAAATCCTTGCAATCCTTACAGAGAAATAAGGATTTTGGTGGTTCAAGGTACCCGCTAAAAATTCACGCGAAAATGGACAATTTGGTCGTTTTCCAGTACAGAAGAGATGCTATAAAAATTTTAAATATGCACGTTAAAGCTTGTATGTAGGATTAAATCGCATCTACATTTTCCTCCCTAATAGGATATGTAAGTAGTTTTTGAGTCTGGTAAATGGTTTTGGATATAACTGCAAAAGAAGTGAATCAGTCCTTCTTAAGATGAAAAAATGGCCGTTTTTGGGTACAAAAATGAACGTATTTTCAACTCATCAACTTTCCACGAGAAAAATGTTCATAACGGAGTACTAATGTGTGTATATGACCCAAGTGCAAAAAACCCGTATTTCGGCGGTAAAAAGTTAGTAATGAAGTTAAAATGATAAAAAAAAAACTACACTACTCGATTACCCACTTCTTCTTCTTTAATTTGATACCAAACATGCCGGTTTTTTGACAACCCCCATCCCCAAAATCCCCTACCCCAAAAATTGTTCATCTATATTTTTGTACTATAGAACCATAATCCGAAGGAAAACACGCCAAATGCTTTACGACCCTCCCACACAATATTGCGATACCTCTCACGTTTTCCCTAACTCCCCAAGTATTTTAGAGAATCACAAGTTTTAATCGGGGAGCACGAAAATTCTCATCTCCCAAACTCCCAAACTCTCCGAGTTACAGAATCCGGCCCCTGGTGTGAAACTTGAAAAATGTTAATAATAAAAATATAAGAAAAGCCCAGATTCTGTCTGTAAGCAGTTCGAATCCCAGCATGAGCTTTATTTTAATGAAAAATATATTTAAAAGAGCGGGCAACTTTGTACCATTGTAAGAAATCATAAGGTTATTTCTACAACTTCAGCTTAACAATAATGGCATTTTCTGTTATACAGTCAAGCTGATTCGTAATCCGCAGGTGATTTTTAAATGAATTTGGGTCCCCTTTGCATTGCTCTCTTGTTTACGATGCTCTCAATTCATCTTTTTTTATAAAATTATTATTACAAGTTGCACACCAGCTGATATTAATTAACTACCTGGATCAAAAAGTGTAAAAAGTGTACCAAATGCAGTAAATTCAAAAATTGTATTCCAGGTGAGTTTCTTTACATTTTTAAATCTCATGGGTTTAAAAATTTTTTAATAATAGAAAGAGGTAATTTGTCAGAACCATCAAAATTACATCCGACAAATACAATATTATGTTTTTTGGATTTTCTGCCTCTGGAGCATATTTCTCCTTTCAATGCTATGATTTTTTCCTGGTAAGCAGCGAAAAAAGAAATCAGCTTCACCTGCATTAAATATAATATGTCTGTTACTTCAAAGTCCTTCAACAGTCCAGGTAATATTGTAGACAGTCAAACCGATGCGATGTCATGTCGCTGATTACTTCTTTAGATTCCCCAGAAATGCATTTAAAAGCGATGCCATTTCTCGACTTAAAGCGTTCGATCCATCCTGGATTAAGTATCAATTCCCGTAGTTTTTGCTGAAAGGTCGGATTTCTAACCTCGTGCATTGATTATATACATATAGATATGCCACCAAATTAGTTACCTCTTCTCGACAGATGGCCTTGCATGTACCAAATTAGAAAACAGACGTTAATTTGCAGATTTGAGCGTTACCGTTAATCGAAATAAAATATAACCTATAATACCCATGCATGCCTAATTACCAAAGTGAATTCTTACTTTTTTTTTATTGGGCTTAGAGATCCTGAGCTTACCCCTGCGAATTATTGCAGCTCCTGATATTGTCTTAATTTTTTTTTTAATTTCCCTTAATCAGCTCCCATTTCTACCCCGCACTCTTCCCGCCCCTTTTCCTAAACCTATCTTGTTCGCACTGAGCTCCCATTTTTTTTGATACCACATAAATTCTCCTTCTACTCTCCATTCCCTCGTTATCCCGGAAAAACTCGAGAAAACCTACCCTCCTACATCCCTCAAAAACTACCCCAACAAAAACGAAATTTAAATTTATTTCGACAGTGGAAGGTAATAGGCAGATGTACCTCACATATGAAAAAAAGTCCAACCCTCTACAACAAAAATTGATACCCTTAATCGTCCCAGGCGATTCGCACTTTTTCACATTTCTTATGTTTTCCATAATTCTCCAACCATGTTAGTGAATTGGGAATGGAGAATTCGGGAATTAAGAATTCTAAGAAAACGCAATTCTCATCTCCCAAATTCCCAAATTATCCGTGCTACAGAATCCGGAACCTGAGGCGAAATTTTTAACGTCAGATGACCCCGCGGGAGCCCCACATACGACAATTTTGCTTGTTGACGAAGCCATCGAGGTGGAAATGGGCCTCATCACTCAAGATCAGTTTTCGATGGAATTCCGGATCATTTTCATGCATTTCAAGGACCCAATCAACAAAGACTCGACGTTGTTGATGAGTTCTTGAGTTCTTGTGTTAACTGAACTTTATAAGCCTTAAGACCCAAATCTTTATGCAAAATACAGTGTAATGACGTTTGTGGAATGCCTAATTCCAAAGAACGACGAGGAATGGACAAACCTGGGTTTTCTTCAACACTTTCGGCTACAGCAGCAATATTCTCGGCTGTTCTTGAGCGACGTGCACGGGTTTTATTCTTCACATCACTAACTTGTCCCGACAGCTCGAATTTTTCTACCAATTTCTGTATTGCTTTCGGACAAGGTGCTTCACCACGACCCAAAAATGTTCGAGTTTTACGAACCGTCTCTGCCACATTTTCACCATTTTTATAGTGAATTTTAAAAATTTCAATGCGTTGTTGAATCGTGTATCGTTCCATTTTTATTAATGGCGTAGTTTCTACTTGTCAAATGTCAAAAAATGACAGCTCCAAAAGTGACATCTACCGAAATAGCGGGCTAATTAAAAACCACTCTTATTGGAAAGCCCGTTATAAGAAAATAATTGTAAAAATAATAAGTTAGCTTCGATAAAAAAATGTTTTTTTCTTCTTTCCTATCTAACAATGTATAGGAATGTGGAAAAAATATGTATTAAAGGAATTCAAAGGAATTTCAAGTTTTTTCTCAATAAATTTGCTTTTTATGAGATATAGGATTTGGTAAACTGATTTAATAGAGAAGTACTTCGTAAAAGATTTTTTTGTCGAATTTTGTATTCCTTCTGTTCTACAAAAAATTATTATTTAAAGTAATACACATGTAATTTAATAGTATTTTATTTGACACATTATTTCAGTAACTTATACATATATATTATAGGTAGGCTAATAAATAAATTATTATTCTAATTTCAAAATCGCGTCAATTTTGCAATGCATCCTTTCGCGCTGGTCAACTGCTTCGTTTCGTATTACATATAGTACGAGAGCTAGCAACGTCACCAGGCATGTGGCCCATCTGGATGGTGAGAGGAGTTGCCTTTACCTTGTAATGATTATCCCGTGGATGGATGTGGTGCAACGTTTCTCCTTGTCTATGAGTGGCTATTGGTGTCAGAGACTGCCTTTCGTAGTGGGCGAGATTGCTCAGCCGAAATTAATTCTGGAGTGCAGGCGAGAAAGCTCAGCCGATATTCGCACGATTTATGGCGTCAAAGACTGCCGAAGTTATTAGAGAGAGGAATTGATATCAAAACACTTTTCTTCTCTAAAACGTACTGTCTTTATTTCGAATCAAGTTCTATATATATATATATTTAATCGCTACCCCTACCTAGTGTATAAATCTACCAATTAGTTAATTTATTGCAATATAGATTATTCACCCGGAGTAGCGCAATCAATATTTCCAAATCAATATTAAAATTTGGCCATGTTGCACATTCACAACATTTCCCACATTCGAGTTCACTGAGGTCAGTGTAATGCATGAATGGTGTGAAATGCCGTGTCAGCAAACTGGCGTGTGTCGCACTGGGGTGCATTGCCCTTGTCATTACAATAATTTTCATGAATGGAAATTATGCATGAATCATAATAAATGTGATTATGTTTTTGCATGCTTGTTCTCATTCTTTTGATTTCAAAGTTTTTTTGTTGTTTTTAGAGCGTGTGAATTTGATGAAAATATTTTATTGAAAATATTTGATTGATTGGTATTTGATGCGCTACATCCCTCCTCTTATGGAAAAAAAATTTTGCTTTATTAAAGGAAAATTTTTGTTTTAATCTTATAGTGTAGTTTTCTATCTAATACTCCTAATGAAATGATTCGTATATTTTATCTAATTCTTATCTATACAGCCAATTCGATTGTTACATGCTACTTATGGTGAACCTTAAATTTTTTTTAGCCGATTATTATGTACTTCTTTTATTATTTTATCTATCTTTATCTTAGTGTTAACGTTATTCGTATCAATTACAATGTATGGCCCTTTATATGGGGGTTCATTCTTTCTCTTATTTCCTACTTTTAACAATACTTTATCTCCTATCTTAATTTTTAGTGGGTTAGTAATTATGCTAAGATTTTCGCTTCTTTTCTTTTTAGAATTCTCCAATAGTGCTTTGGCTATTCTTTGACTTTCTTGTAGTCGGAACTTTAGTTCTTTTGAATAGTCTTCTAGATTGTAGATCGGATCTGTCCTGTTTTGATCTAATGTGTCTGGAAGCGATGCTAATTTGCCGAATATTAGTTCGTGTGGTGAAATTTTGGTTTCGGAGTGCGGTGTGATATTGTAGCAGAATGTGTAATAGGGTAACCATTCATCCCATTCGCCATTCTGAGCTATTGATAATATGTATTCGTTCAGTACACGATGATTCCTTTCAATTGCACCTAGAGTTTCGTGGTGAAACGGAGTTGAGGTGACTTGGTCTATTTTGAAAATTTTGCATACCTCTGAGATTAATTGGTTGACAAATTCGGTGCCTAGGTCCGTTTTTAGGATTTTGAAGGTTCCATATTTCAAGATTATTCTTTCGACTAATATCTTTGCGACTGTTTTGGCCTCTTTATTCTCCATGGGGAATGCTTCTACATATTTTGTTAGTTGACATTGACATGTCAGGATGTATCTGTAGAATTTACTTTGTTTAATGGGTCCTACTGTGTCAACTTCTAATATTTCGAAACTTTGACTTGGTGTGTTAGTTTCTATCATTCTTTCTTTGGTGTTCCTTATTATTTTATTGCACTTACATTTCTCACAGTTATTTACGTAAGTTTTGACCATTTTGCTGAGATTTTTCCAACAGAATCTTTGTTTAATCTTATTAATTGTGCGTTTGACTCCTGAATGTCCACCTGTGTATGGAGTGTCATGAAATTGTTTGATTATGCTTAATTGTTCTTCCTTGTTTAGTATCCTTCTTGGTGGTTTAAATATTATCATGCGCAAACTTTTCTTTTCTTTTATTTTAATTCCCTTCTGCAGATCATTAAACTTCTTCTTAAATTCTTCTATGTCGACTTTTTTAAATATTTCTTCTTCTTTTGAGATTGCTAGCGTTTGAATTCCGTTGTCAATCATCGCGTGAGTAAGCTTCTCCAATATCGATCCTAAGTTCAGATTCAGATTATCGCAGTACTCGATCGCAACTTCATTTTTTGATATGAGTATACTCTTCTTTTTATTATACTTTCTTCTTTGGACGTCCTCCTTTATCTTTATGAATTTTAATTGTTTTACGTTTCTTATTTCGGAGATTGAAGTGCATTCGTAGATGAAAAGTTGGCCTGACGATTCATCGACACTTTTAATATCTCCAAGTTTTTCGCATGCTTCTGATTCTTTTGCTTCCTTTGATCTATTCCTCGTTGTTATTTTAATTTGCGCTGTTGGTATCATTTCTTTAAGCATATCCGAGTTAAGCTTTATCCTGGATAGTGCGTCTGCATTTGTATTCAGTAAACCCTTTTTGTATATTATGTCGAAGTCATATTCAGATAGTTCTAAACGGATTCTTGTCATCTTTGATGATGGATCTTTGTGTGTAAACAAACTTACTAGAGGTCTGTGATCAGTCACGACTGTGAATCTTCTTCCATAAAGGTATGGTCTGAAGTGTTTTATTGCCCAGTAGATTCCGAGAAGTTCTTTTTCTATGATTGGTTTCTTAAGTTCGTGTTTATCTAGGGTTCTGCTTGCGTAGGAAATGGGTAGGTCTTTGCCTATTTCTCCTTGAGATAAAATTGCGCCTAATGCAAAATTTGATGCGTCTGTCGTTAAGACAAATTGTTTTGAAAAGTCTGGATATTGTAATATGGGTGGGTTGGTTAATTTCTGTTTCAAGGTGTCAAAAGCTTTTTGACATTCCTCTGTCCAGATGAAGGGTGTGTCCTTGCGGGCTAAAAGATTTAAGGGTTTGGCTATGGATGCAAAGTTTGGTACGAATCTTCTGTAGTAGTTACAGAAGGCCGTAAATCTTTTTGCTTCATCTGCATTTGTGGGTTCTGGATAATTGGTCACCGTATCGAATTTTGCGGGGTCTGTTTTTACTCCCATGTTAGTGATTAGGTGGCCTAAGTAAATCACTTCTGTTTGCAAGAAGTTGCATTTTTGTGGGTTTAATTTTAGGTTATATTGACGCAATCGGTCGAAAGTTCTGCATAAGTTTCTGTTGTGGTGTTGCAAGCTGCATCCAAAGATTATTATGTCGTCGACATATAAAAATGTCTCGGCATCTAAACCTGCTAGAGCTACTGTAAGCATTCTTTGGAAGCTGTTAGTGGAGATCTTTAATCCAAAAGGTAATCTTTTGAATTGATAGTGACCTTTGTTGGTCGAAAAGGCAGTTACAGGTCGTGATTGTGGGTGTAATCCGATCTGGTGAAAAGAACTTGTTAGGTCTAGGGTTGAGAAGTATTTTGCTCTCCCCAGATTGTCTAGGATGTCTTCGAGTCTGGTTAACGGGAATTTGTCATCCATTATCTTTTTGTTTAATTGTCGAAAATCGACTACCATCCTCCATTTATTTTCATCTTTAGTTCCCTTTTTTGGAACTACTAGTAAAGGGGCGTTGTATGGGCTTGTCGAGGGTTCTATGATGTCCTCTTCCAGTAACTGATCTACCTGTTTGTTTATTTCATCGCTCTGCACTTGTGGCAAGCGGTACTTCTTTATGTAGATTGGGATGTGATCTGTCATACTTATCCTTTGCGTGTAGAAATTATTCATTGTTAGTGTATCACCCGTTAGATGGAATATATCTGTGAGTCTTTTGCTCTTTCATCTAGGTTATTTATATTCAATTCCTTTTTTAATTTTTCGAAACGTGTCTCGTTGTCGTTTTCTATTGATTTCACCTTCCTTATGAAATGGTATTCTGTTAGAGGCACAATTTTCAGTTGTGGTGGTTCGATACTGATGTCCTGCTCCAGTGTATTGAGCAGTTTAACGTGAACGATCCCTTTTGTTGGTATAATGGCATTTGCAATAAAAATTCCATGCTGGAGTTCTTGGCTCAAAACTATGCTGTCTTCGTTTACTTTTATATCCATTGCTTGATATATTTGCGATCTTGCTGGAATTGTGATGGTTTTTACTTCTGGGATCCTAGTCATGATTGGTATCTCAATGTTGTTATTTTCTGTGCAAATTGTTAGAATGAATTGTTCATAGTCGAGTTTGCATCCGAATTTGGTCAAAAAGTCTAGTCCAATTAATCCATCCGTAGAGATTGGGAAATTATCTTCTACGACATGTAATTTGTGTTCTATTATGTCTCCTTCGACCTCAAATTTCATGTTTAATGTTCCAATTGTTTTAATTTCACCTTCTGTTACTCCTGTTATTCTGCAGGATTCTTCTCTTAATTCTAAGTGATCTATTAAGCTATTTTTCTTAATTACTGATATATCCGCTCCCGTATCTATGAACCATGATGCATTCCTTGATGTTGCATCGCCTTTTATATTTACATAGTTGGTCAGGTTTTTGACCATGAATTTATGCATCTTTATGCATTGTTCGTTTGATATTCGTTGTCCCCTGAAAGCTGTGTTTCGGGGACTCCTTGTCCGTTTCCCGAATTCAATACATTTATTCGTCTAAAAAATGGACGATTCTGATTACGTGTTTCTGGAATTCTATTTTGTGTGCGTACATTGTTAAAATGTGTTGTATTTTGATTGTGGTTTTGTCTTGATGGGATGTAGATGTTCCTTCTTGCTTGATTTTGGTGATTATATCTATCACTGTATTGGTTCCCTTGCGTGTTTCTGTATGCTTGGAAGTTGTGTCCTCTTCTGTTGTTGTTCTGGTGAAAGTTTCGATTGCGATTGTAGTCTGTGAGTCGTGTTGGGTGTGAAGAGAATCTTAGGATGTTTCCTGATTGTCTGTTCTCAGTGTCAATCTCTGTCGCAAGTTGTACAGCGGCTGATAAGGTTTTGGGTTGTGCGGCAAATACTGTGGTTTTAAATGGTTCTCTTAAGCCTGACTTAAAAGCATTTAGTGCTAGCTGATCATTTAATTTAGCAATTATTTGCCGGTTCTCTTCTCCTTGTTCGATTATTTGGATGTTGTTTAGTTCTGCTGCCAGCGATTCAATCTTGTTAGCAAAGTCTTGCACTGGTCTTTCACCTTGGTAGCTCTTGGCTAGTTCAGTTTGAATTTTGAGAGGATTCCTGTTAGTTCTGCATATCTTTTGGAACAATGTTTTAAGTTCTGACAGTGATGTTGGTGTCGGTTCGTTGCAGATTTTGTTACGTACCTTTTGTGAAATTTTTGTTTTAATCACGAAGTTGATTAGCTTTTTCTTTTCATCTGCACTTTCTATTGAATCATGAAGGAATTCTATGAGATTAATGAAGTTTGTTAGATTCTTTGGATCTCCATCGAACTCAGTTACCACTTTCATTGTTAATGGCATGTCAAACAAAGCCATTTTGTCAAATTTTGCACTTTCAGAGTTTTTTGTATTTTTATCCCTTAAATCACTAGTGTTTCTCTCGTCGTTGTCTCCTTCTTCTGTTAAGATTTCTTTTGTCTTGTTCTTGATATGTGTCTCTACTTCTTCGTATATCACCTGAAATTTATCTTTTATTGGTTGGCTGATCTGTTTATCTTCTTTTGACAGTCCACCGTATATCTCTCTGAATTCAACTTTTAGCTCATCTGTTTTATTTCTTTTCATTAACAGATTTTCTGCACTATATTCTCTGTATGGAGTTTTCTTAAAATTGTCTAATATTCTTTCTAATTCTTTTATTGTGGTTTTCAATTTATTCATTATACAACTACGACTTAATGTGCATTATACTTGTTTATTTATTTATTTATTCATGTACATATCATCTTATACCTGTATTGTTTTGCTGACCTTTTTATTTATTATTGAATTAATTTTCTTTTTCATATAATTGTAAATAATGACTACAACAATAATTGAAATAATGGTACTTAATAAGTATTTGATGTCTGAGATGTGGTCCTCAAAGGTGCTGACAAATAAATTTGGGGTCGTTGCTGTTGCTGCGTTGTTTGCCACGATATTCGTTGGTTTGGACTCCTTTCCTCCCATTATTTATCTTCTTGTATTCTTGATTGTTCAAGCGTATCGTCTCGAGGAAGTAATTTTTTTCCTTTTTTGTTACTGACAGGCTTGCCAGCCGATATAGGTCCGCGATATTCCGTCTATGTTTGACTGCTTTTCCTGCCCTCGTTCTCTTTGGTCGCTGTTTTCGCTGTTGTCTTTCTTGTTCTTCTTGCTGATTTTGCTTCTCCTGCTGCTTGGCTCTTCTTGCTCTGTATTCCTCGATTGTTAGCGGTTTTGGTCCAGCCTTAGGGTTTCTTTCCAATTCTTCTTTCAGTTGGTCTCGTATGCTTCCTGGTTCGTGGTGCAGGGTCGCCATGTAATGATTATCCCGTGGATGGATGTGGTGCAACGTTTCTCCTTGTCTATGAGTGGCTATTGGTGTCAGAGACTGCCTTTCGTAGTGGGCGAGATTGCTCAGCCGAAATTAATTCTGGAGTGCAGGCGAGAAAGCTCAGCCGATATTCGCACGATTTATGGCGTCAAAGACTGCCGAAGTTATTAGAGAGAGGAATTGATATCAAAACACTTTTCTTCTCTAAAACGTACTGTCTTTATTTCGAATCAAGTTCTATATATATATATATTTAATCGCTACCCCTACCTAGTGTATAAATCTACCAATTAGTTAATTTATTGCAATATAGATTATTCACCCGGAGTAGCGCAATCAATATTTCCAAATCAATATTAAAATTTGGCCATGTTGCACATTCACAACATTTCCCACATTCGAGTTCACTGAGGTCAGTGTAATGCATGAATGGTGTGAAATGCCGTGTCAGCAAACTGGCGTGTGTCGCACTGGGGTGCATTGCCCTTGTCATTACAATAATTTTCATGAATGGAAATTATGCATGAATCATAATAAATGTGATTATGTTTTTGCATGCTTGTTCTCATTCTTTTGATTTCAAAGTTTTTTTGTTGTTTTTAGAGCGTGTGAATTTGATGAAAATATTTTATTGAAAATATTTGATTGATTGGTATTTGATGCGCTACAACCTGTGTCCATTCCGTTCCAAAGGTAGACAAAGCAGTTTTCAAAATGATTTTAGTTCGATTTTTTTTATTAGTTTTTATAAACATTGAATAATATAAATTCATTATTCCCAGGCAGTTTCTTTGCTGCTAGTACTGTGCCAGACGCTTTTTTTTTTCGATAAAACAAAAAAAAATGATTTTATTATGGCTGGAATTTTTATGCGAGCTGGCTTTGATATCGAGGGAACCACATGAAATTAATTTGCCAGGCAGAAATTCATTGATTTTCAATAGCCAAATCGGTTGGAGTGTGATAGGGAATAAATGTGTAAGAGTACGGCCGACAAGACGTTGGTTTTTAACGAAAAAAAAACAACGTCTTGCACGGTGCCAGCAATGAGAGCACTGTCTGGGAAAAGTGAATTTATATTGTTCGAACTAAAATCTTTTTAAAAACTACTTTTTTCACCTGCGCAACGGAAAGGGCACAGGTAAACGGAACCCCTCTCATCAGCCAGACGGGCTGCATGACTATGGAGATACTTTAAGGAAAGGCATATCAAAACACAAGCCTTACTAAAGTAATTTCTCGAAAACGTTGCTAGCTCTTAGACTATTCAGGTCACATCGGAATCAGATGATAGTTTTTAAAATGACGTGCTAAGGGAACAAATTATCGTTGAGAATAGGTTTGAAAATAGGTTTGAGAATAGGCTAAGGGCTAATAGCTCTCAAAGGGCTACAGATAGTACATAGGGTGTAATAGGTAAAATTAAAGAGGAAAGTCTACAATTTACAGTTTTTATAAAAAAAGGTCATTAACTTTTCCCAAAAATAATAGAGGTAAAAAATAAAAAGGTAAGAAAATCCGAAATTTTTAGTTTAGTTCTTGAGGGGAGAGGTGTATGGGGCTGGTTGAGCAGTCGTTGGAAAGGCTTTGAAGCTCTGCATACAATAAGTTTTTAAGATAGAGGGTGTTTCGTGAAAAATTACCTTTTTTTCTTAATCACCCTGTAACTCCTAAACGCTTGATAGTGCCCCCCCCCCTCTGCCATACAATTTTTGGTTCGTCTAGGTGAGTACTATCTCCTCTTGCTCTATTGACCTCCTGGGGGAAACATCCTGTATATCTTTACGATAAACACCCTGTATACTATGGCTCTGTGAATGGGGACTGCATAGGCGGTGAGCCAGATTTTTGCAACTACAAAGCAACAAAGAATGTGTTCTGCAGTTTCCACTTCAACTTCATACAATCTGCACATTTCGTCGCTGGTGGTGATTGTGTGCAGATTTATTTTAATCCGACAGAGTCCCGTTAAATGTTAGTAGTCAGACTTGATTCCTTTCTAGATTTAGTAGCTCGGAAGTTCTTTTCCTAAAGTAATTCTCTACAAATAATTTTGAATACATACAGTCAGCTATCAGTATTCCTCCGCCGAAGAACCTCTGAAGGGTAGGAATTCCATTTCGGATCCTTTCCTGGTTAGTTTTCCGCCTTTTCCGTTGTTTGCGATATTGCTGTGTACAGGCAAATAAATTTGAGTGCGTTAGTTTAGGCAGTTCCAAATCAGTTAGGAGTTAAATCTATATGATTGAAGAACCAGTAATGCAGCTCTGCTGGCAGAGTGAATATTATAGATATTGTGTTCCTGTGGGTTCTCTTGATATTTTCCCTAATTTATAGTTCAATTGCATAAATTTCTGCTTAGAAGGCTATGATAGTTTCATCGAGAGCATATATGTCGACCAGAGTTCTTAAACCATATCCTTCTGCCCCAATTATCCTTTTGTTTTGGAGCCATACATAAATCAAAAGAATGTTTTATCTAGGCTCAGGCCACGAATAATGCATAAGAATTCTGAAGAAAAATTTCCATCAATTTATAAGAAACAAGTAAAAAAGCTAGAATTGGTCTAAGAACAATTCTTATGATACCCTAGGAAAGCTCGTTTGCAATTTCTCATGGCCCATCTGTGCAAGTTTGATATTTGAAGCGGTTTTGAATATATCTCTAGAACAGTTCATCAAACAGCAAAAATGATTATAACCAATTTTATAGGATTTCATATTCTGAAGAACTTTTCAGTGTACATTAAAAGCGTATAGGGACTGATCGTTTTCACAAGATACGTAAAAATTCTAAGTTTTTATATGGCAACACCAAGAAGCGATTGCCCGAATTAATTCATTTTTGAAATTATATTTACTATTTTTATGAAACACAAAATTTCAGCTCTCTACGTTGGCGCATTCTCAGGTAGTGTCCAAATATTTAGTTAAAATGAATTTTATGGCAACCTTACGAAGGAGTTATCCGATATGTCCCATTTTCGAACTTAAATTTACTTTCTTTTTAAGTCCGTGTGCAAAATTTCAGCTGCCCAAGTACACGCGTTCTCGAGTTATCGTGAGGACGGACAGACGGACATGCAAAAATCAAAAGAACTTTAAATTTTATGCATGGGTGTCCAATCCATTTTGCTCTACTATAATTATTTCTCTGTGCTACAAACGGAATAACAAACTTAGTATACCCTTTAGATTTCATCTAGGGTATAAAAACAAATAATGTTTGTTACGCTCATAAGATATTGCTTTCTGTATACCGCGGTGCGGAGCCAAAAATTCTAAGAAATTTCATCAAATGAGACAAATTGCTTGGCGGAAAATATTTCAAACTATTCACGAAAAATCAATGTACTAGTCAACACCAGATCTAAAAAGGCAGATCGCAGAAATTCTATCGAAAATCCGACCGAAAATTTTTTTGGAAACCCCCGTGCCTGGGTAAGAATTTTGTCTGTTCTTTAATTTTCAGCTGCGAAAGCGATGAGATTCTTTTCACTTAAATCACTTATTTTGCACGTTTACCAAATAATTCAAATCATCTTGATACTAATCAAAATATTCCTTTAAATTTCTTTATTACAGATTTTTTCCGCATTTCTACACATCATTAGGTAAAGAAAGACGGAAAAAAACAAAATTAGATTAGATTCTTTGCTGTGATATGGCGCTATTTATTATCGAAGACAACTTATTATCCTCATATTCGCCAAGTCTTGCTAGTAGATGGCGGACCTTTTTGTGAGCAGATGATAAAGTACTATACTGGCAACTCAGTGAGAAGAAGTAACAACATCTTGTGCGCGGCGCGGTGGCATATTTATATGTATAAAATCAATGCCTCGTGCTTGCTTGAAGCTGAAACAACTTACATCTAGATATGAAAATTATCAACCAAAGAAGCGGTCTGAAATCTATGTCGACGAGTTAATGGCTCCCTAATAGAAAGCTCTATACATTATCTCTTTCTCTCTCCGCTTTATTATACCACATAAATTCTTCAGAACATTTATTACTGATAGCTGAGACAACTTACAACTAGATAAGAAAATCTCCATATAAACCCGAATCACTTTTTGAAAGCTCTGTAAGTTTTTATTCAACCAAAGAAAGCTATCACTGCGAAGAATTTATATGGCATAATACAGCAAGAGAGAGAGAGAGAGAGAATGTATACAGCTTTCTATTAGAAGGCCATTAGCTCGTTTTGATTCGCCCGCTTTTTTGTGAGCTTTTCACATCTTGATGTAAGTTATCTCAGCTGATAGATTGCTTTGGTTGAATGTAAAGTTAAAGAGCTTTGAAAAAGTGTTCCAAGTTTTTATTGAGATTTTCTTATCAAGTTGTATGTTGTCTGTGCTTGAACCAGAGAAGAAGCACAGAATCCAAATTTTCATGTTTTGTCACTGACGTTTTCTCTCAGATCCAAGCAAATATCCTTGATTGCCTTTATGGTCAAAAACTTCCAAAGATTAAAATATTTATATTTATCGAAAGTGCATTTGGTTTTCAATTCTTTTGGTACCTATTTCAAATAAAAAAGAAAAACACTTGAACCAACTAAAATTAGTTCCACAAATCACAGCGACTTAACCCTGCCCTGACACACTTGTTTCGGGGAATGCTACATTTTCCAGATAATAGATAATAATAAATTAATAATAAATTAAATATTTCGTGGTAATAGAAAAATTTCCAGCAAAATAAGCGAATTGGTTTCTTATTAAGCGATATTTCGTGTAATCACTATCTGTATCTGTATCTACAACAAATATAAATTGTAGAGTTTGGATTTGGGTGTTTGTTCTACTGTGTCATGAAATTACAGAGTTGTGGACCAATAAAATACTTTTTATATTTTTATATCCTCAGTAGAGCGATTTAAAGTTTAAATCTGCATGTAAAAAACGGCGTAATATTTAAGTTTAAGGCATCTTTCGTACATTAAGAATGAACGGTAAAGCACTTAAAGTAATCTTTTCAAAGTCATAATAACTGTCAAAAATCCAACGGAAGAAGTTATAAAAAAAGATAATCAAACGTGATTAGATTCATGCTTATATAATGCTCTCAATTCACGATTGATTGATAAAGCTGTGCAAGTATTGCTTCATTTTCATGGAATATTCTGTAAATTCAGATCAGTTAAAGGTAGCTCCTTGATTGGAGTAGATCATTATATTACCCAGCAGTTATAGTGCTTGTTTAGATCGAGAGATGCTTAGTAAGTGACAAAATTTTAATTAAGTCTAGCGCATGCGATCGAATCTTAATTGAACTACATACTTTTCACAGGTCCTGTGAGCATTTTGTCCATAGCCTTTGGCGTAGCGTTGGCCGCCACCTTTGTGGTTTCTACGAATATTGTGACCGTACAAAAATCTAATTTTGAAAGTGATTTAGAAGATTGGCAAAAAAATTGCAATAACTGTACTAAGAATGCCCCCGAAATTTCAATCGAAGATACAACTCAAACAAGGTCAAAAAAGGTAAAAATTTCTACTAAAATTGAAATTTATGTATACTCGCAGCACACATAAATTAGATAGAGGATAAGGACAGTACTATTTAAGCTACCTACTTCAGAGCATAGGTGTTTATAACGATTGCTGGAAGTGAAATATGTTTTCAAAGAAATTTTTCGAAAACGTATAATATTAAATTCACAATATTAAATCAATATAAAATGCTCTAGGCTAGAGATTAGAGTTAGTTAAGGACAACATAAGTGGTTTTGGGATGAAAGTGTTGTTTTTATTAAATCATATAAAACCAACAAGGAAATGAAGATCTACAGATTATTTTAGAAACCATATTTGACTCAACAACCTCTGATAGCCATAGCAGTGTCAATGTGAATCGCTATAGTCCGCTGAACATATTCCTTATTTGTGCACATACATAACCTCGGAAATGTGTTTATTAGTTAGATGCAACTATCTAAAGTATTTGAATTTATCCTTCATAATAGCGAATTATATTTAGTTTCATCGTTGTATCTCCTAAACTGCCATTCCAACAGATAAATATCTTTTACTAATTTTATGCCTACAATATCTAATTTGCTAAAAAATTGTATCTTTGCATCGTTTTCCAAGTAAAGGTGTTTTCTGCGGCCAGCTGGATTACTAAAAAAGGATTAGTGCGAAATATATTTACAAAATTGAGTTAAGTAAAACATACGTTTTATTTCATTATAGGAATAGGGGAAACCGTTAATATTTAAGAATGGTAGATTGAAAAAAGATGAAGCTCTACAATTTTAGATAATTGCAACCACTTTGGTTTTGTTTAGTTCGATTTATGGGTAGTATTTTTCAAGAATCCTTACGAATCAAATCTACTAATTTTTCTATGAAAAGATTTTTTTTTTAAATTCTTTTAACGGTTCAGAGTTAGACTGCTAACGGTCTATTAAGGCGTGATATAAAGAATGTGTCCACTGTTTTGTTTCTCGTAAAGTGCTTCCGCATTTCAAATAATCAGAGCAAGATAAATGTAACCCCAAGTTTTAGAGCAAATTTTCCATGCATTCATTTTACCCCAAATTTGATAAAATGCCTAAAGTAGGTACTTGTCATTTTAATTCTAAATATATGTCAAGGTCATTAGTAAACTCTAGTGCGAAAGATCAATGATTAGACGTCACCAAGATCGAGTGAGTGCCTTCTACTGATAGTGATCTTGTTATCAGAATGATATGGGCATGTGCTGAGGTGCTCAAGTCTTTTATAAATTTCCAATAATATGTGATGTGAAGATGTTAAGTCCGGTATTGTTATCATAGTCAAAATCCACTACATCATTTACTAAGGAGATGTTTAAAATTGAATAATAATATTGAGGAGTGATTTCAGTATTGCTTATCACGTAGGTGTATAGAAGGTTATCTTTAAACTGCACTCAATACTGTCTTCGAATGATAAGCGCTTCAGTCAAATTTTTATTACTGATGATTTCAAACGATATTATTCCCAATTTCTTAAGGGGCAAATTTTGCTTTGTTCTTTCTGTGCACCATTATTAGGAAATCATTAGGAACTAAAATAATTTAGATATTAATATTTTTACATGAGGCTTATACAGGGACTACGCAAATATTTTAATTTAAGCAAGAGAAAAACTGGTATTGGTCTGAGACAGATTTTTACCATACCCTAGTTGAATGTTCGTATGTAATTTTGTATGGTCACCCTTCTGTACAAGTTTGATTGTTAAATTGGTCCGTCGCATCTATTTCTAGAATGGACAGTAAAAATAATTATGACCAATTTCATAGGATTTCTTATTCTAAAGAACTTTTCAGTCTGGGACTGATCGTTTTCACGGTATAAGTAAAAACACAAATTTTTGTATGGCATTGATCGATATATTCCATTTTTGAAATTGTATTAATTATATTTATGGAAACTGCGTGTACACAATTTCAGATCTCTACGTCTACGCACTCTCGTTCAGTGTCCAAATATAAAGTGATAAAAGAAATTTTGGTATGGCAACCCTAGGAAGGGGTTTCCTGAATTGTCCTATTTTCAAACTTAATCAAATTTTCTTTTTTAAAAGGACTGTGTGCAGAATGTTAGCTCTCCAAGTAAATGCGCTCTCAAGTTATCGAGTGGGCAGACGGGCGGACAGACGGACATTCCAAAATCAATGTAACTTTTATTATTATGCCCGGGTATCCAATCTATTGTTTCTATGCATTACAAACGGAATGACAAACTTAGTACACCCTATGACATTTCAGCTAGGGTATAAAAAAAACACATCAGACTTCCATAGTTGTTGGAGATGTTTTAAAAAACTAGAGCTGTAGTTCAAGGCTGATAAAGTCCATTTACTACTCAGATGATATGTCGGAAATTTACTGAATGCTCGCGTAGGAAAGTGAAATAGAGGATAAATAATGGTCAGCCAAATTTAAATTTTCTCTCTGAAAATAGTAATTTTTTAGTTTATCACATATCGTACCCTCTGAGAATATCGTAGTTTTACAACTTCCATGGCTAAAACGAACACATCGACGCGTTTCTACTATATGAAGAAAAATGCTTAAGTTTGTCTGCCTTATAGTCTATCCTGTTTCATATATAATCTAAGGTTTTTACTAAAATCATGTTTTGATATTCTGGCAGGTCAAGCTATCATCAGCGTATGTATGATTCACTATTTACAGGACACCCTGTCTACTAGATGTGATTGTTACAAAACACGTTTCAAAAAAATAGTGCTGCTTAGTACTTACTCATATCAGAAGGATAAATTTTAGTAAAGGGCTTTTCAAATTCTTTAAGAACTTTTGTCTTTTTTCCTTTTTAATAAATTGCATTTCAGTCTTTTGTTTTAGTTTAGCTAAGAGTCAGAACAGTTTTAAAAAAAATTGCAGCTGAAAAAAGAGAATGGGCTGATTGGTCTACCCCTATAATAGCAATGAATGATATGCCACCATGTATAACATTAAATTATATTACCACTCATCTCAAATATTAGTCCATTCGAACTTATAGCGTCCTAAATATATAGCTATTCCTTGAAATTTTTTATACAACTATAAATTAATTATTATTTTTCACTTCTCTTATAGGTCAATAATTATCGTCTTCCTAAAGATATTATTCCATCCAGTTATGTACTTTCTTTATATCCAAATTTGAAAAGCCTGGAATTCACAGGGACTGTAGACATTGCAATATTGGTAGTGTCCTCTACCAATAAAATCGTCCTACATTCGAAAGGTCTAACAATACAATCTATTAGACTACAAAGATGGGGGAAACAATTCTCAATCAAGAGTTACATTTATGATGATGTCAGAGAATTTTTGATAATTAATTTGATTAAGAATCTTACGGCAAGAAAAAGATATGTTCTGACCATAAAATATAATGGAACCATGAAAGGCAAAATCGTCGGATTATACAGTAGCATGTACCACCAAGATGGGAAAGAGAAGTAAGTACACACATTTTTCTTTATCTAACTTTACATATATCTAGTCGTAAGACCGAATAAATTCGTTAATATCAAATAGAATAAGTTTAATTATAAATTAATGCTAGAGAAATGTAACTTCAATTCTATAAGAGCTCTTTTGAGTCCCTCATGTGCTGATCGTGGAATCTCTATCCTGTTGAAAAATCTACTCATTTCCTGCTGAAGATTTGTATTCAACGGCCTCGTACAATGAATCTTCCGGATAAGCACATTTTTCATCGATGGAATGCAATTGCCATACAAGCCGAGATTAAAACAAACCAGCTTCAATTTTTGACCGTTTGTTTTCATACGCTCGTATCGACAACCAGAATCGGCCATCTTAAAGTTTACATTTTGGTTTCGCTTTACCAAAAAAACTTTTATCTGCTGTTTTACAGACCAGATTTTGTAAATATGTCTCAGCAAAATGGAATTGACTTTTACATTTTTTTTTGTCGCAATCGTCGGTTTTGTCTTCTTTTCCAGTTTGTAAATATGTAACGCGGTAATATCATTCAGTCCAAAGTAACTAAGAATTTTGGTCAACCTCAATGTAAAGCTTTCACTAGAGGACCTAAAGAAAATAATTCACAATGGTATTTGGATCATCCAAAAAATACTTTCTCAAAGTGAAATAAAGTAAAACTGATTTCGAATTATGTTTTATCCACTAAAAACTTTAAAATTCTTAATATAAAGCTTATGTCCTTTCTACTTTTAAAGATTTTTTCTGGCTTTATATATTCTGGCAGAAAATGATAAAAACTCTTTTTTTTTAAACATTCAACTATTATATGACTCACTTTTACTGTATGTAGGTACAGAGGCGTATTTAGGTTTAAGAGGAGTCAGTACCAAGATTTGCAAGTTTCATACATTTTTCAATGCAAATTTCTAGCAAACTATTTGTAGCAGAATAACGATTTATATCTTAAATTAAAGGTAATGAAGAAGTCTAGTAAATAACGTCGAGAAAAATAAAAAAAATGCATTGGAATGGAGATATTAGCTCGGAAACTTATAAAAAATGCTAAAAATTGATTTTTTTCAAATCAAATTCTCTTAGTAGGTATTCTCATTTCTTTATATTGTGACTATTTTAGAGAGATAAAGCCTAGATCTAGCAAATAACGTCGAGTTTTTTCCTTTTTAGTGGCGCATTTTTTAATTGTTTAACTCTAATAGTACTTGTTTTTTCTCTCGATATTTCACCGACGAGAAATTGCAATATTTCGTTGAAAGTTTTAAAAATATAAAGCAAAATAGCATATTTAACAACTATGTGCAAAATAAAATTTAGGAGAGTTAATTCTCTTTAAAAATTTTCAATTTCTTTGAACTGCAAATTTCCATTTTCGTCTTAAATTGTCGCATGTTGGGTTTCTGTCTTTTACGCTAGATGTCTCTAATTTGACTTTTGGTCTAGGTCTAGGCTAATTTTATATGTATTTTCATACTTTCAGGACACAAACCTACGTATAGTAAGTTTTATTGCCTACAGGCTCGCTGGCATCTAAATTGAAATTTTTGCTGAGTACTGACTCCTCTTAAACATTTGGGGGAGCGTGCATATTAAAAAAAGGCGCCACTACATTATTTTTTTTTCATATGTACTTTGAAAAAAAAAACTGATCTTAAGCTTGAAGTAGTTCAAACATAAGTATATTCACATTTTATATTAAAGGAAAGCAAAAGAAAAATGTATTATTTTAAGCATCTGTGTAGCACATATGAATTAAATAAGACAACTACAACAGCCTCCTTTGTCTAGGTTACATTCTTGCAAAATTATCTAATCGACTTCAGTAGCCAACTGTCTTTCCCAGCGAGTCTAAAAACTCTCTCGAACAAAAAGTTATGTAAGGAGTGAATTCTTTATGATTGTTATATCCTTGATATGTATATAAAAGTATGTAGTGGTAGGTATAGGGTGTTTGAGGCTGTTCCTTTCTTTTATAGTAGATTCTGCAATTGGTAAAATTTTCTAATTTTCTAAATTATTTAAATGCTGATGTGTTCACGTTCACCTAAGTTAGATTTAAATTGTTTTAACCTTGTTACTTTAGCTTAAGTAATTACGTAATTATTAGTTTTTAAATGGGAACTCCTAGGAAAAATGAGAAATATTTTGTAATTTTACATATGACGCCATCTATAGCCAAAGTGACTGCATTAATATTAGGTGCAAACAAATTTCAGTAAGTTCAATTATAAATACATACACATGCTGAATGTTGTCATATGAATTTGTTTTAAGTGGCCAATCACTACAAAAGGTAGATATATGTACAATACTTAACGGCTGATACTTCTAGTTCCTTATTTTTTAATTAAATATCTTTGTCGGGCGTCTCTGATCATGATTTAATTATGATTATTTACAATTTTAACGTGCTTTCGGAACATCAACCCAATACAGTCTCCTACTATAACTATAAACTCATAAATACTAATGCTCTTTTCAATGAAGTGGAGTCCATAGATTGGAGCTCGGTACAGCTTATACCTGAGGTTGATGATCAAGTTGAGTTGTTAAATAATGTTTTGAACTACTTACATGAGAAATACGTTCCTCTCAGAATCTCTTAATCAGAGTTGCCCGTGGTTTAATAGTCACCTCCAAGGTCTGATATCTGCTCGCAAATATTGCATACGAAAGGTGGAAGCGATATAAAACCACTAGTTTTAAAGAGGAATACAGGATGCTTAGAAACTGTACTACTCATGCTATTCGGGAAGCAAATTTTTCAAGGTATTTTTCAAAGTTCTCTGGAGTAATCTAAAAAAAAGCGGCCGTAGTTGCTGGTGGTAATTCCGGATGCACTATGGATCATGATGTGCTGAATGTCAAACTTTTTCTCATAGTTCTAACTCTGCTAATGGCAGTGATTTTAATAATTCACTACAATCTACAGGCACCTTATCTCCTTTCCATTTCATCAGAGTTTCTACGGATGAAGTTTATGCGGCTTTGTGTAGTATCAAGTCTAATTCTTTAAGTATTGATGGGATTTCTCCAAGGTTTGCTATAATTGTTGCGCCATATATAGTTTTGCCACTTACTCACATTTTTAACACCTCTTTTACCATCTCAACCTTCCTGCAAGGCTGGAAGTTCTCTAAAGTGAACCTGTACCTAAAAAGTCTGGGCGTAATTGCTCCGACTTCCGCCCTATCAGTATCTTACCGTTCCTATCTAAGGTTTTTGAAAAATTAATGTTCTTGCAAACTTCTCATTATTTGCGCATCAATAGCCTCCTTTTTGACTCCCAATCTGATTTTGGTCCTCGACGTAGTTGTACCACTGCCCTTTTGAAGGTAGTCAATGTAATTAGAGAAGCAATAGATTTGGATAAATTAATTCTACTGGTTAGATGACGTAATCCTGTGTAGAAAACTCATTACCAAATTTAGTTTTTCTTTAAGCTCAACGAAGCTTATTTTTAGTTATCTAACAGGGCGTTATCAAAAAGTGTTTTTTCAAATGGTTGCAACGAAGTTGGGTTATTTAATTATGACTTGAACTTAAGTTCAAATAACCACGCCAGCACATGTACTAGTCAAGTACAAGAAAAGCTTTTCAAAAGAGCTTCAAGGCTTTTTTTTACTCACGCCAATAGAAGCATCAGGCAGGCAGCCATTGAGAAGTTCTGACCCTGGCTATATAAAGCACGCCAATCGCCACAGAAATCCCAAAAATCCACATCCTATCCTCTCATATCTCCTTCCCCCGCCCTCCTACTAACAGCTAACTCCATAAGGAGAACGACATGAGGTACGACTGATAAGGCGCATCAGCTGTAACTGAAAAGAAGTCAATAAAACTGATAGTTCGGAAGTCATAAAGGACAACTAGCAACAAGAGGAAAAAAGATGACATCAAATTGAACTGAGGGCTAAAGATGAGCCCCAACGAGCAAACGAGGACAAATAGAGAAAACATCGATGGAAACAACGACAAAGCAAATAAAAATCGGCGCAAAACACACTTGACTTGACTTGACAGAAATCAGTCTGGTCAGCGAGCTCGACGAGTTAGGTGATCAGACAATTTTTACTGGGTTACTAATGAAGCGCAAAATTCCCCCACTAGTGAAAACTTAGCACGCCGTGTGAGTAATCCCCGTGCATTTCCTCAATAATTACTTGGTACGTCGTGTGATTATTCCCCGTACCATCCGTCCTAGTCCGCTGTGTTAAGGTTAGCGTGAACTATCCCGCCTTAACATTTATCATGTACGTCGAGTGAGACATCCCCGTATTATCCGCTGTATCCCCCCCCCCCACCCAAGTGTATTAGAACTAAAATATAGGTACGTCGTGTGAGAAATCCCCGTACCTCTACCGAAAGTAGCGAGGTCCTTGTGAAATATCCCGCCTCCGCAAGTATTCTCTTGATACGTCACCTCGTCTCCCTCTCAGGTTGTCATAGTGTTAAGAGGAGTCAGTACTCAGCAAAAATTTCAATTTAGATGCCAGCGAGCCTGTAGGCAATAAAACTTACTATACGTAGGTTTGTGTCCTGAAAGTATGAAAATACATATAAAATTAGCCTAGACCTAGACCAAAAGTCAAATTAGAGACATCTAGCGTAAAAGACAGAAACCCAACATGCGACAATTTAAGACGAAAATGGAAATTTGCAGTTCAAAGAAATTGAAAATTTTTAAAGAGAATTAACTCTCCTAAATTTTATTTTGCACATAGTTGTTAAATATGCTATTTTGCTTTATATTTTTAAAACTTTCAACGAAATATTGCAATTTCTCGTCGGTGAAATATCGAGAGAAAAAACAAGTACTATTAGAGTTAAACAATTAAAAAATGCGCCACTAAAAAGGAAAAAACTCGACGTTATTTGCTAGATCTAGGCTTTATCTCTCTAAAATAGTCACAATATAAAGAAATGAGAATACCTACTAAGAGGAATTTGATTTGAAAAAAATCAATTTTTAGCATTTTTTATAAGTTTCCGAGCTAATATCTCCATTCCAATGCATTTTTTTTTATTTTTCTCGAAGTTATTTACTAGACTTCTTCATTACCTTTAATTTAAGATATAAATCGTTATTCTGCTACAAATAGTTTGCTAGAAATTTGCATTGAAAAATGTATGAAACTTGCAAATCCTGGTACTGACTCCTCTTAATACTTTGGTGAGAAGTGCAGACAGAATTGAAAGTTTCTTTATTTTGCCACCAAGTTTAAATTTTTAGTTTATTGTTCTTCCATAAGCATTGTCTGTCAAATTTTATTATTCTGATGAAAAAATAAACTGAAATGCTAGTTAAGGCTGAAACACATCAACGCGGTAGCGGTGACAGTAACAGTAGCGGTATCTACCTTTGTTTCGATTAGTGGGTTGTTCCAAAAACAAAACGTATATGATATATGCTTCTACCGGATCGGTGTACTTCAGGCTCTAATTTTTGCCTTTCTGATTTTCAGGCATCTATACGATCGCTCGTAAATGTATCCTCTGTTTTGGAAAAACGCAAATTAGATCACTGAAGTTCATTGGATAGGTTTTAACTAATTTCATAGGTTTTCACATTGTAAGAAAAAACTCTTCAGCACCTTAAAAATGTGAAAAATCTGCAAATGTAGGAAATTTGTATATCAACACTAAGCCACAGTATACATACAGTAGGCCAGCTTAGAACAAACTACTGAAATGTAAATTTTAGAATTTTAATTACAAAAAAAAACCTCAAAATTTCTCCCATAAGAGGGAACTATTATAGGTATGATACGGAAGTAAATGGGCGAACAGTAGCTAGTTGCAAAAAGTATTAGTTTTATGCAAGTACACATCTCGACAAAAGTACTGCAAATGTTTTGTTTCATTACTAAACAGCTGTTTGATTGTAAAGTGGTGTTCGTTCCATGGACAGTGTAACAGGGAAAATGGTTGTAATAATAGGTCTGTCTGTTAACTCGAAAGTTTCTACTCGGTGTAAAAACTCTTACGCTTTTTTACACACAAATCGTCTGTTAACTTTTGGACTCGTAAAAATCGAGTAAATTTATACGTTTCCCCTCTTGCACAAAGTTGCACGTTTTTACTCATGATCAAGAGGATGCGTAACTTCGATTTGCAATCAGCTGACTATCAAAAGTATTAAATTTGAGGTTAAGCCGCTTATTGTGTTATCGAATGAATTGAGTTGAAATTAAAAAAAAAAATATTAAGAGGGTGAGTTTTTTTAAAACGTATTCCAAATTAATTGTTTTCTGTATCAGACAGAAAACGTAGCAATCAAATTTTTGTTACATGGCAAGCTTAACAAAATTTACTCGAGAAGTGTCTGGTAACTTTCCTTGAGTTATCCCCTCTTTCACATACAAGTTTTTACTTGATTTTTACGCAAAGATTCTTGCTATAAAGTTACTAGGACAGACCTAATGTTTGTGACAGTTTGACAGTTTTACCAAGCCGAATGGCATGAGAATTGGAACAAATTAGCTCTGGCTGGTAACATGAAGGAGAGATTTCTCGTCTAACAGACTGAAATTTATTGAAAATAATTTCAATAAATTTACAAAATGCATTTTAAGTGCAAAAAAATTATTGAACTTTTCGACCCAGCGATCAGAGAGGTCTCATCGGTATGGTTATCTCTGATCGCCTACCATAGAAGTTCAATGTTGGAGGTCACACCAATTGCCCATATAAATACTTTTTATAAAAAGTATGTGTGAATTATGGTAACTTTAGAACAAAAATTTGTGCGTAAAAATCAAGTAAAAACTTTAATACGGAAAAGGGGGTAACTCAAGGAAAGTTAAGTTACCAGACACTTTTCGAGTAAATTTTTTTAAGTTTCCGGTGTCACAAATTTGGGTGCTTGGATTTACATAGGAACCTTTGTATTAAAAATTGCCTACTGGGTGAGTAAAAATGTTAAAAGAGCAAGTATAGTCACATTATAGAAGCATCTTACTCAACTAACAGTTTTGACAGAGCTGTTCTACTGTATGAATATACTGTGCCTAAGCTGAAGCTGGGAATAGGATTGTCCAAATTCAAGTCTTCGTATTTGTCTTTTTATAAGAGCTGTTGACGAAGCACTGAGTCAAGCTCTATCCGAATTCATGTCTACGCCATCGAGTCAAAAATCTAATTGACTTATTGAAATAGGTAACATATTGTGAGATTACGTTTGTTCGTTGGCTGTCGAAATCAAGCTTAACAAACGAATACGGACAAGTTAGCTTCATCTTGGACTTGATGGAGAAATAACGAACGCTGAAAAAATGAAGCATAAATATTGCGCAGGCTATTTACTCTTTTAACTTTTTTTAAACTTAAAATTAATAGAATCATATTCATAAAGTAGTTATAATTTATGGCTGTGATACAATTAGTATTTTTTCTTCGCAATACAGCTTATCGTAGTAAGTACAATATAATTCGTGTCGCCAGAAATTTATCATGAATTTAAATGCATATTTATGATGGTCAAGAGTTAAATGCGTTTTTTTTTTTGTCTTTTTAGATTAACCCCAACATATTTTGCATGGGACAAGAGAGCTTGTTTTCAAGTTTATTAATATATATAATATAATATAAGAACAATAATCCTCATTTAAAACAGCACACTATCATAACAGTCAAATATCAAGCTAAGCACACGAATTCGGGTAGGTTATCTTCCTGTGCGTCTAATTCTTATAACAGCTGGGGTCTTTGATGACATCACTGGCTGTTATAACAAGACGAAGACTTGGATTCGGACAGGCCCTTAATACGTCTAACACAGTACCATCCGCTAGTGTTACAATACAATTTTAGCCCTTAACCCATAAAACAGCAACCCAATCTATATAGGGTGTCCAACATGAAGAGTTAAATATTTTACAGGGTGACAACTGGAGACGAGATAAGTCAAAATTTTTTCGAAAAGTAGTGGTAAAATGGGTCGTTTGGGAGGTACGAGAGGTTTTATGATTTTGATATTTTTGACCTGAACACCTTTCAATTTTCTTATAATACACCGTACAAAAACTAATTAAATCTCAAATGATAATAAGCTGTCTGAATTTTCCAATAAATGTCGAGTTACCAATCCACTGTCTTCCCGTTGGCAGTGAACGGACGTCAAAGTAAAAAAAAATTTACTTATTCCTAATCTATTTTTTATTTTTAACGATTTTTCGGTAAAATGCCTAATAGCCGTTACATTTTCTTGCAAGGTTTGAAAAACTCAGCTAATTACCCTTCATTTGATCCTACACATGTAATCATACATGCAACCGTTCTTGATATAGTTTTTATGATTAATTTTTATAGGGTGTTTAATAAGAAAATTACAAGGAATTAGGTTTACCTAGGTAAAATAGTACCAAAATTACAAAACCTCGCCTAACTCGGAAACAACGCACCCCACCTCTCAAACAATTTTTGTTTATCTCGACCCCAGCTATCTTGCCTCTCCATCTGGATATACCCCGTATATACCTGATCAATGTTTGCAACCCGTCCGTAATAGTACCCAGTTATTTGTGCGATTTTCTCCAATACTGGATGAGTCCCATATTGTGAACCGAAACTGCTTTACCAGCGTCTTGCCCGATTAGGGGAATATGAAGAGAAACAAGGATTCGATTGGAATTTACAAATTTTAAATCGAAAAACAAAAATTTATGTATTATTCCATACTTCTTTTCCGTCTAGGTAGTAGGTACCTACAGAATTAAAAGATGATTATTTTGTTTTAAAAATTCTTGTTCTGACGTCTTTAAAAAGACTGCAATTTTCGTGATTACTATGCCGTTATGTAAAATTATATAAAAATCAGGAAATGGAGCTCTTCCATACTCCGGCCTCATCTTTAATCTCTTGTGTTAAACTAAATCTTAATTTCATATTATTCAATTTATGAAATACATTTGTATTTAGGTATAGCATTAATATGGAAATGGAATGAGGTTTTTTTACTTCAAGGGAAAGACGGAAACACAAAATGTAAAATGTCCACGCGTAATGCACAAATATACTTTCTCTGAGTAAAGGAAATTATTCAAAAGCTTTGAATTAATACGCATACCATTCTCTTCATAATGAATTTAAATTTCACACTAGATAAGTAGGTTTGTAACATCAAAATCAAAAGTCTCGAATACATCATTTACTACATATATGTATACTCATTCCAACATGATGGTTATGTAAGTTTTTGTATACTCTTTATAAGCATGGGTATAACATAATATTGCAGATTTCTTCCCCGCTCAGCCACATACTCGTATATTCCCGTGTCTACATTATTTTGCAAATGAACGCAATTATTAAAAGCGAAGACGAATTAATCAAGTACAAAACTTGTAAAAAAAAGAGCGACATAATCCGCCTATGTGGTACGGCAGAATGCATAATTGGAGTCACTTATCATACCTCCCACCAGCAATTAAAATGTGGCACATCACAGTAGAAGAGCAAAGCTTTTGGTTTATAGTTTTCCCAGTACAGTTCCGTGCTAGCGAAAGAAAAGCGCAATCCGAAGGAAAGTGTAATTAACAATCTCTTCTATTTTACTAGCAGCCACTATCTGCCTCATCGGTTCTGCGTAGAGCGAGCGAGCTAAGCCGGCTTGAGTTTCTTACCTCAGCAGTGATCAGTCTGGTATCGGTTACCGCAATGGTTGTACGTTCATAGTTCCTAGTTTTACCAAGTTCGCTATAGGATAGGCATAGGACAGTAAAGTTGACCAAATTAGGCCAATACCAAAGCAATCAAGGGTAACGGTCCGTTACTTTGAATATTTCAAGCTGTGAGCAGTTAAAGGGTGTTTTGAAATCAATTTTACAGTTGACTGTTGACACGTTCTTATCGGGTATTTTGGTTGCCGGTCACGTCAACGTTTTGTCGCGTACAGTGAATTTGAGAATATGTGCCCATTTTAAGGAAAGTGAATTCAGTGATTTGCCCGGGCCTTCCGATTGGCTCGCTAAACTATCAAAATATATGCATAATACTATTACTACAAGTATCTACTAGAATCCACGTATTTCAAAGGCTTTGAGCTCCGAATACAGCCTTAAGCGTATATATAATAATGATTTGCGCATGTATCTTACTTACACACATCCATAATTGCGCATTCGCTGAATCGCTTAGCCTAGTTGTTGTTGTACGAGAGTTGTTCACCTACTAACGATTAGTTGAAGTCTAGTCAGGTTCTATCTTTACCTTGCTCTTAGGATCTCACATCTGATCTTGAGTTGATCGCAGAAAAACAAAAACAGTTATCGGCCTTGCAAATTCATATGTAGGTACAAAGCGTGGTCAAATTCTTCAAGATGTTGATCTAGTGAGAGTTTCGCGTGAAGGTTTTCATGCAATAGACTTATGATGAAGAGGGCTTAACGATTTAATTATCCGTAGGCCTTGCAATGCTATTCGCAAAGTGACTGTGACTATTTCTGTTTTCTTTTTTTTTCTTATAGTTCATATTTATTTTTTATTTTAAATGAAATTACATCCTCGGTACCACCTGTGTTTGCGCAATAAATACCAGAAATTCCATATAATGCCTCTTCATTTGTGGTATATTATTGTATAACGCAGCTACATACCTTCATAGTTATATAATAGAGAGCTTTAACAATTTAATTAAGATTTAGTTTAAAAAATGAAATTCTCTTTGATACATAAAACCATAAAATCAAGTGAGAGATAATATTTAAAATATTAGCTTTCAAAACAAGCACCGTGCAATTGATTGTATATGTAAATGTAAATTTGAAAAGTTTTTACCATATTTCTTTTAGTTATTCAGCAGTGGTTAGTGAAATGCACAACAGCAGTGAAAGTACCTACTTTGAAAGGAAACAAAATTACTGCACGTATCATTTAACAAAAGCACCGAAAATTGCTTAGCCTTTATTTAACTTATAAACTCAGCGAAAATATTAAATACAGAGCATCAATAAAGTAAAGAATCCCCCCCCCCCACCCTCCGCACAAATATCGACTTCAAAATTTACCGGAAATAAGTAAACCGACTATGTAGTAGGTACATAGATGCAATCAAATGAGTCTAATTATCAGAGATTCACTTTTAATGAAAAACTCAGAGAGAGATTCCGAAGTTTTTTGAATTTACTGATTTTTTCCAATTTGCTATGTGTCGGTAAAGTGTTACTACATCTTACGAATGCTGTTACATTTCTAATTTTTACTGAATTGAAGTAGCGCGTAAATAAAATGTTTCCGAGTTATTGCAAAAAAAATGATTTGGAATGAAAGAAATAAGATCAAACCACAACTCATGTTTTTGTAAATTAAGTTTTATTCAATCACTATTGATAGTTATAAAATCCACCGACTACGATTGAGATACACTTTTCAACGTATCTTTACTTAGCGGTTTAGTCTTAAGACTGCATTTTCGTAAAGCTATACCCCTGACACGTGAACTCAATTATCGAGATTTTGCACTAACTATATACATATAAGTAATTTATGCAAATTTATTAAATGATATTATTTCCTTTCACCTAATTATTTATTAGTGCAAGATGTGAATAATTGAGTTCACCGTATGCTTCAATAATGAATGCACTGTTTGTCTGGTGTATTATACGACATGCAGAGCCTGGCTTGAATTATTTCATATTCTGATAAGTTGGCTATGAGATCATGAAAAATTAGGGGAACCTCCTAAAATGACTGAACATTTTCATTTTCCATTTTATATGAAAAAGCTCAAGCTCAAGTAGGAAAAATTCCGTGCTATCAAGTTTCGTTTGGATCGGGAGTACGGGCAGGTTACTAATACTACTGCAAGCAAATTAGCTCCGTCCATTTCGAAATTGCGAAATTTCTGATCGGATAGCTGTACAGATGTTTCCCTGTGATTTGAGGTGATAATATAATAATTTAATAATCATTACATGTTGTGAATTTGTGATACAGTTATTGTATATCAAAAACTGTGACTTAATTGAACACGCACACAATTAATTTCGGTAAGGAACTACGCGAAGCAACATTATTGTTATGGCACGTCTTAGCACAAGCGGATGAAATTCCTTCCTTACTTAAAAACTTCTCGTGTGGGAAGGCCCATAGGCTTTATAGACAGTTAAGTGCATCCGTTCCCGATTCCTAAACGTCACATTAATTATACCTGCAATACTTACGACGTTTATTCCTGGTACGTGAAATGAACGAAACAAATGACAATTTTGATCCCTTGAGGATTCGATGAATAATTGGAATAAACTAAAATAATAATGAGTAGGCGCGATTTGTGAAGAACATGGAAGCTACACTGTCAGAAACACTAAATTCATTGGTGAGATAAACCTGCCGGTCACTGGTAGGAACACCAAATCCAGTAACGAAAAGTATGCACTGGAAGAATAACCAGTGGATAGAGGGACTCACCAATCTGACAATAAAACTATCGGTAGAAACACCAAATCCGATAGCAGCAAAGAACACTTCCACTTGACCATCGCATAAACAGGATTTTTTGTTTTGCTGTGCCTCCTACAATATCTACTTAAATTTTGGATTGTGTAAACAAAACATAAATATTTCAAAAAGCGTTTTTGGTCATTTATAAGGGCATACTTGGAGTGTGTTCAAGCTTTGGCTATAACGCCTAGTGCCCGAATGGCTTTAGCTAAAGTGCTTGGTTGTGTGAGTATGCATATATGTAAGTTAAAACCGAGTCATTTTCGATTTCGTATATTTGTATTAATTTCATTGATGGAATTACAACGAGTAATAGAATAGAGCTAGTTCCAATAGCAGCCATAATTAAAGAATGATTTCAGAAATCGAACGATACAAAAAGTCATCGCTTGGTTTCATCTCCAGAGCAGATATCAATTTGGCTACAGCCGGCTACAGCTAAGAATTGAACAATAAATTCTGACTGTATTAATCCAACATGTACATATAAGAGTTTTCTTCATTTATATGTAGTTCTATTTTTGGGTCTAAGTTGGCTGTAACCAACAATTAAACGTCCAATTCGGGCTATAGCCAGAACTTGAACACACCAGAGGGTATCTTTGATAAATATATACAAGAGACAATAATATACACTAATATACAATGGATGGGCAAAATGACATACATGTAGGTACCCAAAGCATTGTCTTTTATTTTACCCCCTTATATACCCGGCGATTGCAAGAGTCAATAGAACTGATGGTCAATACTGAATTCGTCTGTCAATTTTACTGACTACAAACGCGTTGTGTTCGATCGACTGACTAGTCAGTTCATTATGAAAAGGTCGTCAAGAGGTATATGATTTTCTAATGATTTATATTTATTAAACTATTTTCAGTCCTTTTCCACTCAATAGAGAGAAGATTAGAAATATAAACACAAATTTCTACTAGCTTCTACCTTTTATTTTCAGTTTCCACCATTTTAATTTTACGTTTGACTATTTACCACTGACATATATAACATTCTGCTTAACTTTCTATTTCATTTGGGCTCAGTTGCTTATGTCAAAAAAAGTTCTTACGCCGGTGCCAACATTAAAAAAAATCATTGGCGGGAAGTTAAAAAAATGATCACGTAGCTCAAAAGCGATTATAATAAAACGTTTCGAATTTTGCCTGCACATCTTATCAATATATTGCCTTTGGTAAAACCTTTTTATTATTAGTAACCCTAAATAATTAATTTAAAAATATTAATTTCGACGGACCCACTTATTTATTTGTTGTTTACAGTTCTCCTCAGTTGGTCTTGGTGCTTAGACCGAAAGAGTCAACAATATAGAAGTGAGCCCACTTTCTGTAGTGTATTTCAATAAACGTAGTCTGTCCATATTATACATGTCAGTGCTATTTACTGACTGACCAGAAATCTGGTCAGAACTGACTTATCATTATAAAGGACTAGTTAGTACGTGTTACCACAAAGCTGCGTCAGTGTCAGTTCTACTGACTCGTGTAATCCCCGGGTAAATTTAATAACACGCCCAAGCTCTCACCCCAACCAAACAGATGTGATGTCATTTGAGCCGACTATGTCATTTTAGGCGGGTTTCCCTTATAAATTAATATTAGAGTTTGTATCATTATTCTGGTAGCTCAAAGAAGTATTAGGCCCAGAAATAATCCTGCTGCAGGGAGGGATGCATTTTAATTCAATAGTTTCAGAGTTATTTTTGGAGATTAAATATGTCCAGTAATATCGAATATTTCTAATTGAAATTAGAATATTGGAAAAGACAATAACAATTTTTACATAGCTCATAGCTAGGTTAGGTTAGGTAAGAGGGGCACCGCTAGAAGTGCCTAGCCAGCTTTATTTCGACCACCAGTAGGTCCATTATGCCTCCTTATCATCATGGGGCAAACTTTTAAGTCGCCCGAAATCCATCCTGCATCAGTTAGAAAACTCAGGATGCATCTGAGCTCTTTGCTTTGCAGCTCCCATAGATTTGAAAAGAAGCAGCTACCTAATAGCCTACCTCTTTTATTCATCAGAACTACAATCATCCTCACACTTGACTTTTTTCGTTTGAGTCACTCTCTGAATCAGACTTACCGCCTTTCTAGGCACATTTCTTAATACACTCTCTGACTTAAATATTTTTGTATGTACAGATGATTGGAGATACTTGTAAACTAGCGAACATTGAGTACAACGGACTTTTATATTTAGGTAACAGCTTCCCATTTTGCCCACCCGCTATTGTTGTGCCTTTACGAGGATTAACTCTTCTTCTCTGAACTTTTGCCTTTCTTATCAAAGGGTTTAACGCATATTCTCTATCGTAAGCTGTTGCAATGTGGCCGGCTTAATCAACGATATATCAATGTTGTGACGTTGCTTTTTGTATAGGATATAAGAAACTTGGTGTTTTTCTATCTCTTCCCTATGATACGAACAAGATATGCAGCTATTTATGTAACGTTGCACGTATTTTCTCATATTAGTAGATAAACCAATGATTCTCTGTTACGTTGTCTACGATTTTTTCTGATGTACATCCTAATTTTTATAAGCTGTTCTCACATGTTCATTCCTCCTAACATTCACAATCTCTGGTGGATTCCATTAGTCCATCTACATGGGCTATTCTTTTTCCAAGGCGATACTGCATGGTAAACTGAAATTCTTCTTTGCTGCAGTTTTGATCGTGAATACTTTAAAATCTAAATTCAGCAGAAAAATTTCTTCAGGCTTTTCGAAGCCGCCAATGTCTCTAGTTCATTGCTCAACATCTGCAGTCTTTGGCTACTCAACGACACGAAGTTTGTCAGTATTGATCAACTCATTCTTGCTGTAAACTGTATGAACTTCTTTCTTATAAAAATTGCAGATTTAAACTCGAATATGGATAGAAAACATCGTTTTCATTATACGTTTGGACCCTGCTTTAAAACATTTAACAGAGAGCTGTATTTCCAATTTCAGAAAAATTTAAAATCGGGTTAGTTACGGGTATAGGCTTGCCATACAAAAATGTCACTATATATTTCAGTAGTAATGATTGAGAGTGCGTTGACTGAGATAGGACAACCTCCAAAAAATTACCTGAATAGGACAAACTCTTCTGTTTTTTTTTTTTTTATTTATATTGATAAGACGGTCATTCTTCAGAGTGCATAAGCATAGGAAATTGGTCAGTAACATTTTTACCGTTAGACGCATCGTTCTAGAAAGAAATTCGAAAAACAACTTTAGTGATCTAAGAAATACACTTCCAAAATAGAGGGGTGACTATATTTACCAACATTCATCCAGATTCTGGCTCGTCCGGCAGACAACAGTTCCAAAGTAATTATCACGATCAATGTGAACACGGAAAGACAAATTCTCGGAAATATTAAAAAATTCTTTCCAATTTGTTTATAACAATCAGAAGTTCGTGTAACTATACAAAATAAAATCCATTTTTTTTTTCGAAATGTAACTAACTATCAGCGGATTAAAAATATGAAAGGCAGCAAACGCTACTGATATTTACAAATGTTTTGCTGAACAAAGGCAGATATATAAAATCTTCCGACTAATTACTTTTTTAGCACAAATTATCCGATTGTATCCGATGTGTGTGTGCACACTGGTTCTAAAACATTAATAGTGATCGTTATCTAAAAATGTATTGCAAATTAGTGAAATAACCTTGTTTAACCGAAAATTAAAAAAACAAACACCTTGAAAATTCAAATCTAAAAAATGTACCCGCCAAATCCACCGAAAATTTTAGTGCGGCCTCGCTCCAGTTTATCGACAGAAGATCGGCTGAAAAAATCGCAACAAAAGCCAGATAGCCGACAAAACACTTCAAATGCAGTTTTATCACTTATTGCTGTGTGTATATTTCTTATCGTTCTGTGTGGTTGCGTGATAACATTTCTTGTGTTAATTGGAAAGAATTTTTCCAATCCAGCTACGACAACAATTAAGGGATTAACATTAAGAGAAAATTCTAGTGAAACAATTAAAGGCGAGGCTGAAATAGATCTATTGCTCACCACTCCTCGCTTTAAACCTAAAGTGGTATTTCGACCAAACGAAATTCTCCACGATTTCGAATTCGAAGTAAACAAAAGTGACAGTGCTGTTGTTGTGTCAGATTCAGCTGATCCGTGGAATACATCGACGGTAGAAGGCAGTGAAATTATGTCCAAAGTAATTAATAAACTATCTTTCCGGCTACCGCGCGAAATTCAGCCGAAGCAATATAACTTGCTTTTGCATCCCAAATTAAGTGATAAGACTTTTTCGGGTAATGTGACAATTCACCTGAATATTTTGGAACCGATTTCATTTATACCTTTGCACGTTAAGAAGTTAAATGTGACTGAGACGAGTGTCCACAAATTATCTAAAGATGGAAATTCAACTATTGTGAAGGCTTTACAAAGTTTTGAGTATGAGCCCCATGAGTACTGGGTCACGGAGTTTGAAGAGGATTTGGACGTTGGAGAATACTATCTCAAACTTGCCTTTCACGGAAGCCTTACTGACCGGATTGTTGGATTATATCAGAGCTCCTATTTCGATTCCAAATTAAATGAGACGAGGTACTGGTTAAGAGACGGCCTGAGTTCTTTCTATTTATGGCTTTTCGTTTGTAAATTAAAATAATTCTCAATTTGCAGATGGATTGCCACTTCAAAATTTGAACCTACATATGCAAGGCAAGCTTTTCCCTGTTTCGATGAACCTGAAATGAAAGCCCATTTCTTAGTAACTCTTGTGCGTCCTAAAGATCAAGGTTATATCGCCCTTTCAAATATGGATCAGGAGGTAAGTTGATTGTAAGTCGATACCGCTTTGGAATTTAATTGTGAATTTCAGAAAGAGGTGACAAAAGGAGACCTTACCTCGGTGTTTTTCAAAAGAAGTGTAAAAATGAGCACGTATCTGGCATGTTTCATTGTGTGCGACTTCAAATATCAAAGCTTACCAGTGGATACCAAAGGATTGGGAGAGCCTTTTAATATGCGCGTTTTTGCAACCCCTGGCCAAGTTGATAAGGTGAAATTTGCTTTGGAGACTGGTGTGAAGATTACCGAGTATTACATTGATTACTTCCAACTGGAATATCCTCTGCCAAAATTGGGTAAGTCGATATTATATCAAATTTCTATCTAGTCTCATTGTTTTCTTTATTTTTCATCTTTTTCTAATACTCTAAGCAATTACATCTAATTACAAATTATACATCTTTGTAAAAATGAGTCACATGACACAAAACCAGAGCTAATCATATTTTATTAAAAACAACCAATGGCAGATTAGAAAAAGTCCTGTTTTATGTGTCTGCTTGTATTTGATTTGCTACTTAATCTGTACGGCATTCTTAAAAGGATGATTTTGTTTCGTCAGACATTGTTTGATTTTATCTTTTTCCATCTGTTTCCCTAGATTATTTATTCCAATTCCAGGTTATTCAATAATTAATACGTCTTGCACTATAGCTATCCCTAATTTTCTTTTTCACATTATCTTTTAGTTTTTCACGTGCCAACTGAATTTTCTTGATTTCCAATAATTGAATCCTACCTTTTCCATAGAGGAGGAAGGTGGCGGCTGTTTACAACGATCCTACGATATCTACATATCAAGTTGGAAATGAGATGATTCCACAATTAATCCTAAAGCGCTTCTGAAGAAGCTAAGAAGTTCTATTCACTGGCATAATATTTCACCAACAAAAACATAATTCAACGATAATATGGCTCAATGAGTTTTATGAAATGAAATTCTAAGAAGGAAGATTTGGAGGTTGACAATTTCGTAACTGTCATAATAACTTGATGATGAAGCGAAACAGTGAATGAATATTTAAGTTTGTCTGAAAATTTCTATGCTCTCTTTCACCTCCCTGAGAGAGCGCTATGCCAATTCTTTACTGGGTTGGGTATATGCAGCTACACTTGTTTCTGATCTTTGCTCCCTAATACTTAGATTCTCTAAATGGGAATCAAACAGAAAACTCAAGCCATCTTTTACGTTATTAGGCCGATTTTATTTTAAATCGATTTTCTGCTTCCCTTTCTTCTTCGAGGTATGAATGTTCTCCTTCTATCTGTCTATGGGACTCGTGATTGATTGCAAATTTAGATGACGTCTTGCACCACTAACTACTATAGTCTTCCATTTCTATATGTATCTCAGCATCTCTTGCAATCAGTTTTGATGAAGATTGTTCCCTCACATTTTTCTATGAAGTTTTTTATGTTTCCCATGCAAGCAACGCTGATGGCAAAACTCAAGCATTCACTCAAGAATTGTGTTCGATATATGTATAGGGTTGGATCTTGATCTATTCATTGGGCCTATGCTGGTTGTTAGTGCAGATCTAAATTTTTTACCTTTGAACTAACCGCTTTTGTTTATCTTATTGAATCTTGTTGTAAGTAAACTATGTCCGGTAGTCGTATAAACATAAAGTGATAATACTGATATAGTTAACGTGACTACCATTGTCTTTGCTCTCTAAATGGCTTAAGTTTACGATGTTGGATTTGTTAGAGGGCACCTGGGGCCTATTCAATAAAAGTTACCTCGTACTTTTTCATTTCCATACATATTTGACAGTATTTTAAAAATTCAATTGTCATAGTACGTCTGTCCATCACAGTACGTTTAAGATCACTGGAGGATGCAGCTTCGACAAAAACATTCTTCATACATCAAATTTGGCAAAGTTTTCAATCGGTATGGTAGACAAAGTAGAAATTACAAATAAGTAAAATCACAACTGACACCATGAGGTGTGGTCAGTGCGTATTCCAGTGGTAGGCCTCTTCATACTATGTGCATCAGCTCAAGCTAACTAAGCCTTACAATTTTTACGAATTGGTTCCAACCTTAAGTCTTACGGCCTTAACTCATTAATGCCCAGCAAATTATTTCGCCAAATTGTAGTAAAATTTTGAGAAGTAATTAACATTCTTCATACATCAAATTTGGCAAAGTTTTCAATCGGTATGGTAGAAAAAGTAGAAATTACAAATAAGTAAAATCACAACTGACATCATGAGGTGTGGTCAGTGCGTATTCCAGTGATAGGCCTCTTCATACTATGTGCATCAGCTCAAGCTAACTAAACCTTACAATTTTTACGAATTGGTTCCAACCTTAAGTCTTACGGCCTTAACTCATTAATGCCCAGCAAATTTATTTCGCCAAATTGTAGTAAAATTTTGAGAAGTAATTACTTGAGGCACTCTTACATTATTAAAAAAAAAAATAATATTGCCGTACGATAACTAAAAATTGTTTTTTTAGGCTGGCAGATTATCCTGCCAATGGGAGTTCCCATGAGCCAAAATATAAAAATAAACCAACATTAGTATCAACGAAAATAAAATTTATTAAATCCAAAATATAATGATAAATTCGCTTAAAATCTATTTAAATGATTTTAAAACACGACCATAGTATTAGTGGACATGGTATGGAAGATGACACTCTGGATGCAATGGAATGTTGCATTTTCGACATAGGTATACGGTGCGACCGCCAAAATTTTTGCAAACCGTATTTGGTTGATTTCCCTTCACAATCCAATGGCCCATCCTGTCGTATCTAATTGCATATTGGGCTAATCCCAATATTTGAAGCCTTGATGTGGGTTTTATTCATTGTTTTCCATAGACTGTTAGCAGTTGTAACGCTCATAGCTTCTGGATATTAACCAAAGGCATGTTTTCGTTCAGTTCCCTTTATAACAGCCACGCGTTTACTACACTCGCATTCACACTCCAAGCAAAGAGTATACGTACACGGTAGTTAGAAACGAGCTGATCAAATAAATCGACTCATCCCATCCGCTTATTTTATGAAGCAATAGTCTGAGGTTGTTGTAATTCTATACACCGTTTTGTCGCCGAACTCCATCTTTTAACTGTCACAAGAGGTCTAGTTTTCATGCAATTTGAGGCAACAGTGACTGGCTTGCTATCATTCCAATGAACTATAACTATATCATCAATGGAGACCTTTTCCATATAACCCCGTGGTTTTTTCATGAAAACCTTTTTGTTTGAAAAAGGAGCTCCCTTCATTCTATTCTCTCTCATAGTTCACGTTCCTGCAATTCCCTTCTCTGAGAGGTAAGAAAGCAAATCTAAAGATGTAAATAAGTTGTCCAAAGTTATATTTATCAGCAAGTTTTTGTTTGCATGTTTTAGCTGTTTTTGGCTTCAAAACAGTGGGATTTCTTGACTTACACATCGTATCAGATTGTTGAACTAGTGTATTCCTGGATCCTTCTGATGTAATTTCCATCAATTGTAAGTTCATCCTCACCCTGAAGCAATCTCATAGGTAAATGCGCAGTGTTGTTTTCAACCTCGTCATAGCTGAGGTCACTATCAACATCGGTATTAGCATCTGGTCGTTCATGTGGGGGGAATATTGTCACTTCCGCAGTTACAAAATTATCATCATGCTCCACTAAATTTACGATATATGTAATATTAACCTACAAAATATAAAACTACTTACAAAATACTCAATTTCAAACAATATCTAATTTTCTACTACATCAATTCCCAGTGGCAGATAATACTGCCACTCCGAAAAAACAGGCAAAAAATGTGTCGCAAAATAAAGAAAATTTAAAAATAAGTTAATAACATTCTAACTATAAATCTTTTCGGTATTAACAATTAACCAGCTTATCCTTTTAGTTAAAAAATAATGTAAATTACCTCGGTTGACTCATTTTTGTACTAGGGATTGCGTCACCTTAAAACTCACTGTCACTTCGCTGCACTATTTATGAGCAACTACTGATTTCTCCGACCTAAAAACTTCTATACTCAAAAAAAAAAAAGATTTCAGGAACAGTAAAAACAACAACCGTTTCCAAGAATTGTACATTATGCGCGCCATAAAGAGACAAATTTACTGGTTATGATCTTGGCAGGAAATAATGCCATTGGGCATGAATGGGTTCAATTCGACGAGGGAGTGAGAATTAAGGAATTTTTTTGTCTTATGTTACTCCCACACTCGCTGCATTCAGGATTATCAAGTTTTGACGTTAAAATAGTTTTAGCTGGGCCTGTTTTACATTTCTTTGACCTGCTTGTCAAGTCAACGAAGCATGGTCGATTATATTGATACTCGCCTCATGACCATGATTTTTCATTACAATCTAACGTGCACCCATGTAACAGATTGACAAATGTGGCAATCGTACAAGGAGAATAGAGAAGTAAAGAAGTAGAAAGATCACCATGAAATTGTGCAGCTGGTAAGTGTCACCACATTGCAGTGCGTTCGACCTACCAATATTTTTGACAACACTGAAGAATACTGCAAGGGCAGGATTTATATGCGGTTGAAATAGTTTGTTGACTTCATTTGTAAAGCAATTCTGAAATCAGCCCATGACAACAAAGGCTTTTAAAACATTTTCGGAAACACACTTTCCCAACAATGGGAACTTTTCATAGAAAGGTCTCTTCACTTTGTTGTGGGTGATAAACTCTTAGAGAACATGAGGCAATGAAGAGTACTCATAACTTAATGAAATTATTACTTTAACGAATCATTTAATTTTTCAGATATGATAGCTATTCCTGACTTTGTATCAGGAGCCATGGAACACTGGGGTCTAGTTACATTCCGCGAAACGGCACTTCTTTATGACGAAAAAACCAGCTCCACAGCAAATAAGGAACGCGTTGGAAACGTTGTGGCACATGAATTGGCGCATATGTGGTTTGGAAACTTAGGTAGGGTCTCATAACAATATAGAAATGATCTCACTAATGTTTGTTGTTGTTTTTTTCTCTCAAAATTTCAGTAACAATGAAATGGTGGAATGATTTGTGGCTTAATGAGGGTTTCGCCAGTTATATTCAGTACAAAGGAGTTGACTATGCGCACAAGAATTGGAAATTAGTAAGTATGTTCAAATAAATTGCGTATCTTTCAGTATTAGGGCTTTGATTTTAGATGGATCGATTCATAACAGATACAATGCATGGAGTCATGAACTTGGACGCGACCTTAGCTTCACACCCAATCGTTCAATCTGTTGAGAACCCTGATCAAATAACAGAACTTTTTGATTCCATAACATACTCAAAAGGTGCTTCAATCATACGAATGCTGGAGAATTATGTCGGCTCAGAGAAGTTTAGAACAGCAGTAACAAAGTACTTGGATAAATATAAATTTAGTAACGCTCAGACTGACGATTTCTTAGAAGAGGTTAATTCAGTGGCTCCCGACTTAAAAGTTGCGTGAGTGGATTATCATTTCAAATTTAGGAATTCTGGAATAATTTTTGTATTATAGACATTTGATGCAAACTTGGACATACCAAAAAGGACTGCCTGTGGTTGAAGTTAGAAAAAAATCGGATACAGAGTATATTTTGACACAAAAGCGTTTCCTTTCAAACCCTGAAGATGAGAAGAAGGAAAAGACTGAATCCAGTTTTGGGTAAGAGTTATTGCTGTAGAGAACTTTTTTTTAAGCATTTCCTTGTTTTAGATACAAGTGGCATATTCCAATCACCTATCGAACAAGCAAAAATAAGGACGACGTTCAGTCGATATTGCTTAAGTACAACGATCCCCAAGGTTTGTATTCGAATAGTAAATAATAACTTCCCCTTATTGATATAATATAAAAAACTCGTATTAGCAATTTGCTAACTCTGTTGTCGAGCATCTCCTGTCTACTCTGACCTTTCTTACATGGATTGCGAGATCAGGAGCAAAAATATATTTATAATTCTACAAATACAAATTTTTGAACTAAAGGAAGGAAATTGTTGAAAGTTGCTCTAAGAAGCAATAGTTCTTTGAAAAACAAAGTTCCGTTCGAAATATTTCTCTCCAGAATGATATTTTATTTCCCACTCCGCTCCGAGCTTTAGATTTTTTTTTTTTAAGTTTCGTTCCAGTTAGTAGTTGAAAATTCTGGGAATGATTGCGATAATCAAAGCAAAGATATTTCCATAATCAATACTTTTTTGTTCAGGATACCTAAAATAATCACTTAGAATTAGAGAAAGAGAGATCAATAATCGTCCAGAGAAAGCCGTTTTGAAACGATGAAAAACTATGTATTTAGAGATCTTAAGAGCATAAAATAATAATGTATATTTTTTTTATTTACTTTCAGTGACAATAACTCTGTCCGAACCGGTAGAATGGATTAAATTAAATATAGATCAAGTTGGGTACTACAGAGTAAACTATCCCCTAGAAAACTGGGAAAATATAACATCGGCACTACGCGGAAGTGCAGATGTAAATATTGAAGCACTGCGTTGTAATATAAACGAAGTTCTTTGTTTTATTAGGTTTTAAGTGTAGCAGATCGAGCACATCTCCTAAACGATGCGTTCGCCTTAGCTAATGCAGAGCATCTGTCATATAACAAAGCACTGGATCTAACCACATATCTTAAAGCCGAGAATGATTACGTTCCTTGGAGTGTGGCTTCTTCTGAATTATTGTTTCTAAGAAACATCTTATCTCACACAGAGGTTTATGAAAATTTTATAGAATACGCTAGAGATTTAGTAAAAGGTGCCTATACATCTGTTGGATGGAAAGTAACTGAAAATCACCTGGAGAAGTACGTCATGTCTTTAAATTATTAATTCATTAATTAATACTCCTCAATCCCCTAAATACATAGCCTTCTTCGGGTTACAGTGTTAAGTACATCTTGTGCCTTAGAATTACAAGAATGTGTCACCGAAGTCTCACAGAAATTCACTGAATGGCTAAAAGAGCCTGAAAATTCACCAAATCCTGACATACGCAGTATAGTTTACTCTTATGGCATGAAGTTTTCCGGAAATGAACAGAATTGGAACCAAGTATGGATACTTTTTAAAGCTGAAGAAGATGCAAACGAGAAGCTAAAATTAATGTCGGCTCTCTCAATGATTCAAGTTCCTAGGATTCTGACAAAGTAAGATTTTGTTATATTTTTCCAATTGCCATTTTAATAATTGATCACACAAATTTAGATTTATTGATTTGGCTTGGGATCAGAACAATGTTCGAGGACAAGATTACTTTGCATGCTTACAAAATATTGCTGCTAATCCAATCGGAGAGCCTATTGTTTGGGACTATGTCCGGAATCACTGGGATGATCTAGTCGAACGGTTCGGATTGAATGAAAGATACCTTGGAAGGATGATTCCATCTATAACTAAACGTTTTGCGACAGCCGTTAAACTACAAGAAATGGAAGACTTTTTCAAAAAATATCCAGTAGCTGGCGCTGGTACAGCTGCCAGAAATGAGGCTTTAGCAACCGTTAAGCGCAACATCAAATGGTTAGAGGTGAATAAGGATAAAGTTTCTTCTTGGTTAAGTAGTCGCGCGGAAATTTGAGTCAAATAGTCCAAATAGTCATTTGTTTTTTGTCATTGTATTGTTTTTTGAATAAATTTGTAATGAAAAAATGAGTTGAAAAATTTACCAACGTGCAATTTCGTGAAAGCCGATATTTCTTTGTATAGAGATAAATAGATGCAATACGAACTCTGATTGTTTCGAAAGTGAATAGGTATAACACAATAGAAACACAATAGAGCTTTTTATTGGGGAATGTTCCTCATGCAATTTACAATCTTTGAAACTGCAAGCTCGTGACATTCACATATAACATGCTTCGATGTTTTATCTTCCTCTTCGTATACAATGGAAAGAGTTCGTTGTTGGATTTGCTAATCTTCTTCAAAAAATAACGGTAGAGGCCATGTCCAATGACTGCATCAACGGAGTACTTCATAGCTATTATGGTAATAAAAATATAGCTGAATCGAGGAAGTAACGTGAAAGCATAGATTCTAATAGAAAAATGTTGCTCAAATGTTCTGAAACGGTACCAATAGAGGGCGTTGCTTTTAATTCTCATCAAAGCGCTCATGTAACAAAATTACGAGAAGAAAAAATAATCATGGAAAATTGAATCTATGAAGATCATGTTGATTTCACCGATTTTATTTCAATGGGATTGGTCGATTTAATCACTAGTATTAAATGAATTTATGTATTGAATTAAATAAACAAACGATTATATTGAAATAACGATTTTAAGAACCATGAAACAAATCCTCTAAATGAGTCTACTGAAATCCAAGAAAGAATTGTGGGATTAAATTAGATTAGAACAGTTCATACATACACTACATGACGCTAGAAAGAAAGATTAGCCGTACGTTTACGTGAATACTTGAAGTATACTTCAAGTAGAGATCAAGTAATCAAAATATCATGTGAACGCGCATTGACTTCAAGTTTACTTGAGTCAAGTAAATCACAATTTTTTTTTTTCGTTTTACTTGAAAAAATTATGTAAACGTCACTTCAGTACTTGAACATTTTTCTTTTTTGAGAGTTATGAAAACGGCAAAAAGAAATTTATTGTTGATAATTCAAGTTGTGATTTTGGCATTTTTCTCAAAATATCTATCTAAAAATCCGTACCTATGTATTGTACCCTTAGAATATAGAGAATACAGGAAGTGTGATAAGCCAAATTTAGCGTAGTCAAATTCTGGTTGTGTTAGTATCTGTTGCCGCTGTAGTGAAAGCACAGTACAGCCGTGTAATATGTAGAGTCTATATAGAGACCGGGCAACAAGATATATGGTTGAAAATATTGCGTTTGCTCCCACCGAAAATGTTCTTATTCGCTGCACTACGCCAAGATACCTAAGGAGTTTCTCAGCTGTCATAAACGTAAACAAATTTCGGTGGAGAAAGGAATTTTTTGATATTTCATCGTTTTAATTATGTATTTTTAATTTAATTTAATATAAAAAGGTATGTAAAGTACACAAAATAATATTTTATAACTATACTTGCATAAAAAATTATTTTCCAAGTCGTACCTTGGTTTTGTGCCCATTTTTTTCACCGAACTTCATTCTGAAAATACATGAACATCACTTAGAAATTTATCACTATTATATCAACAGATAATTCCTTACACTCTTTACTTTATTTAGCACTACTTTAAAAAAAATATCTTTCACTTTAAAGTTTTATCACTAGTTTTAAATTAGATTCAAATTCTTTTAAATTAGACAAACTTCGTTTGACAACTGAAATAGATTTGTCTCTTTCTTCAATCTCTCTATATTCTAAGATTAAATTTCAAGAAAATTTCAAGTCGAGTAATTGAAAATAATTCAACCAAAAATCCTATTGTAGTTTCAAGTAGATTTAGAGTCAAGCACATACTCAAGTATTCATGTAAACGTACTGACCAGTATATTCATATAAATATACTGTGGTACTGATAGTAGCTAAAAAAGATAATCGATTGTAGATTACGTTATAGTAGAAAAAATATATCCGCATGCCACTTTTCTTTACAAAAAAAAAAAAAAAAAAAAAAAAAAAAATTGACACAAACTCAAAAACTTGAAGTTCCAGATCCGAATATTCGTTTGGAAAAATTTATGAAGACAAGTAAACTTAAGATTTGGAAAACGCCTTTCACTGCAATAAGTTTATAACTGAGTTCCCTTAAATTAAAAAAAGGAATCAAGAAACAGAGTCAAATTAAAAAATTATGACAGAAAATGTTAAATAGGTTTTCCTGAAAGTCCCAAACAGCCAAAAAATTACTATTTTCGATTTGAACTACCTCTAAGCCTTAATGACTTTCACTAAAATTTTGCATTCTTTGAAATTTAAAATTACATTAGCTAATCAATTCTGAATGAGCATTTGAATATAAAATTAAGACTTAGCATATCCATGCATTTTTAGGCCACCCTAGAAGAGTTGATAGAACACAATAAATTTCAAAAGAATAAAAATGTTAATCTAAAGATTCAAGTGGATCAATCCGAATTTTTAAAGACTGAAGTAGACTTATGTTAGGTCTCATGAATAAGCTATTGAAAAAGGATATCGAATTCTATTGCAGAAAGGAAGAACAAAATAGTTTTGAGGAAGTCAAGATTAAATTGGAAGTAGTGCTTACGATGTTGCAGTATCCTGATTACAATAAAGACCTTATTATCACAGTTGATGCCATTAATTCAGGTGCAGGGTCAATACTATCGCAAGAATATGAAAGAAAGGGTTTTATTAGAATTTTCAAAAGCAACAGTGTTGACGACATTAACTGTAACTGCATACAACTGCGAAATGTACCTTATTGTCGTTTGCGCAATCCATACAATATTTGATAAAGGTTTACAAATTAAAACTGATCAGAGACCATTTACGTTGCTATTCAAAGTAAACAATCCACGGCCAAAACTTGTAATATGACATTTTGAGGCTTGAAAAATACGATTATAATATTCACTACCTACATATATAAAAGGAGTATGCAATATAGTAGTAGACGAATTAAACAGAAATTTAGTAAATTCGATAGATTAGGAAAGTTACACAAACTAAGTGGAGCTGTGTTCCATTGGGCTGTGTAAAGTACTCCCAAGTACTTCTACCTACTCGCGACTATTCCTGCTCTTGTCCGCGAGTAGATGAGCTGAGTCGTAACCCCCGGAATATACAAGGCATGAACAAAGTCGAAAAAAGAGAGCAACGGGCCGATCAGCAGGCGACATCCACAGAAGACTGTCCTTGTCTTACTGCAGGAGTTTTTCATATAAAAGTTGCTTGTATTTTGTTCAAACGCTATAATTTTCATAAATTTGTTCTACATGCTATTTTTTTTTTAACTATTAGAAAAAAAACATATTTGGCTGCAATTTGTTTTAACTTCATTTTGCTGTAGGAGCGACAGTTTTGACCTGACCTCCATGACGAGTATACAAAAAGTAGTGAGAGTGAGCTGTTACTGCATGCTGTACCCGGTACGTTAAGGCCTTTTAGTGTGGCTTTGTTCCTTCGGCAACTTCATGGCTTGTATTATATTTCGGGGGTTACGGCTGAGTAGTTTCGCAAGAACTTTCCGTTAGATGAATTTTGATGCTAAGTGATTATTAAAATGTCAGATAGATGAGAGAAAATGTTCATAAAGAAACAAATAAAATTATTTAACTCATCGAGAACAGGAGAATTATTCAAATTTATATTACATATTATCGTTATAAAAATACATACGGTAAGAACTTTTAATATAATAAATATCGAATAGAGACAAATTTTTATCCTTAAATTTTCTAGGTAGTATCATTGAAGAAGTATTAAGTATAATCTGTTTCAGCCTTAATAGAGAACGAAAGCCGAACAAGCTAAATTTCAGCATTGGTAGAATTTCGGTTCGCAAAAGGTACGCCATCTGTTGACAAAAATTAGGTAAATATGTGAAAATTAAGTTGTCTTCGATAATAAATAGCGCCATATCACAGCACAGATTTTAATCGAATCTGCTTGTTCTGTTTCTATTTGATCGTTGTCTAGAAATTGAAAATGGAAAAATCTGTAACAATTTCTTGATTTTTCTGTATCTTTAAAATATAGTACATACATATATACATACAATAGTAAACACGCATGAATACGTGAATTGAATTAAGTGCATTTAAGTTCCTTACATGCCACTAAGATTTCTTTAGCAAATCTTCTTGTTTCGTTTCTTCTGTAGTTTTAACGTGCATGAATATGTTTTTTAATTAAGATAAGCAAAGATAACATAATAACAAGATAAGAAGCACGCAAACAAAATAGGACATTTTTCGTGTTATCAAGACTGAAATAAGTATATGTCATAGACTCTCGTCTCTTGCACTCAGGGGGGAAAAGAACTTGGGTATACATACATACATTACTGTAGTGCAACTAAAACAACGAGCTAAAAACAAAAATTGAGGGAACGTAGGATTACCCGAATGATAAAATCTTCTTGAATATACTTAAATTGAATATATTAAATTAAAATTTTTAAGAAAAACCTAAATTTCAAGGTGCTGAAAGAAGATGTAAAATTCCTCTCAAATAAATTCTTATTTTTCGCAAAAACATCAGAGAATCCAGTCCAGCATGAGTTTCTCTCACTTCCCTCTTTTTTTCTTAAATTCGTAATATGATAGGAAGACACTATGAATCTGAGTTTGCCCTTTGTTTTGCACAAGATGCGGCTTTTAGAAAGAAACTGACATAAGTGATATGCGTACACCACGGAGGGAGGACCAATAGTATGCACAATTTATTCTTATTCATAGGGACATTGAGTTTTAATTTTTTTTTTTTTACAAATTGTTTTTCTACCAAAAACGTCAGCGCGTCAAAGGATACCACCGGGACGTTAGGTTATTGGCATGGGAACATTTCAGCGGTTCTGGACTTTCGTCCCAGTTCAACCTTGGTTTGATTACTCTCTCGTTACGCGCCTTTTGTTGGGGTAGCTGTGCCCGGTACGGCGTCAATAGTAAGAACTTATATAACCTAATGCTTAAAGTAACATGAGAGGATGATTAAGTAGACTTAATTAGTTTAGTACATGGTTGGAGCTTAGGCCCTAGGTAAAATGACGATTCTAATAATCTACTTAACACACTAGGTACCCTTGGAAGATAGCCTCTCGCCAACTTAATGAGTCTAATAGAGTTTAGCTATTGATATTGATCCTAATTCTTCCTACAGTCAGGCTACGTCCCTACTCTGTATTAGACAATAGTAATTTCATTGTGCAAGGGATGTCGAACTGGTAAGTATATAACTCACAAACAAAATAGATCTTATTCTATGCCTATGTTTACACCTGCGACCATAACAATATAATTGGCTTTAATCCGGGTAGTGGAATACATAAAATATGTGAAAAACATTTCAAAAGTTCGGATATTCCGAATAAATATCTGGAAAAGTTTGCAATTGGATGATAAATTTATTCATATCTTCGAAGAAGATCAAAATCTCGTAGTAAATAAAAGTGGAAACAGACATTTATTTTCTGAGAGTGATATAAGTGAGCCTGAAAAAAAGAAAATTACATTGAATCCGGATTTTTGTGAAAATGTTGAGTTCAGCCCTTTAAAAACTCCTGAAAATCATATTGAACCGAAGCTATGTCCGACTATCAAATCCAGGAACCTTCATGTACCTACGTTGTGCTTGAATAGAGAGAAAAATATAATATATTGGAGAAAAAAATATCTGAACCTTCTAAAAAAATTGGATATGCAAAAAATCAAGAAGAAAAAAAATTTCTGTAGGAAAAAAAATCAAAATAAATATACCAAATATTATTGATAGTACCAAATGCTTCCGAAGTAGCAAAAACCTTTTGCAAGATGCTACTATCCAGTATGGGAGTAACTACACAATTTCCCGAGGACCAACGATTGGTAGCTCATTCAATATATTTTCGATCTCCAACGGTATATTCCTATTTGCGTAGCCTAAAATTTAAATTATTGTGTCCAGATACACTAAGAAATTATTTGCCGATCAAAGATATTTCTCCAGGAATATACTATATCTCGAATTATTACATAGCCTACACCATTTTTTCAAAAACAATGCCAAATTGCAAGAACAAGAATATTGGTTCTAGATGGTTTACATATAAGGAAAGATTTAGAATATAATATTAAGCAAGACATCATTGAAGGAGTAGCGGATGACGGATTAAAACGATAGAAGAGCTTCGCCACGGAAGCGTGGTCCTTTCTTATTAGAGGCATGTTTTGAAATTGGTCATATATTATAGGCCATATATTTTTTTATGGATCATATCGTGGTTGATTGTTACAAGACTTTATTCTACAAGTAATTAGATTATGTAAGAACTGCAACATTCATACAATTGCTTTTGTATGCGACCAAGGATCGAATAACAGGAATTGCTTCAAAAATCTTGGAGTAACTAAAGATAATCCAGTTTTTTATTTCTTGCATTATGAATTTTTTTTAAAGAAAATCATCTGTCTCGTTAGCTCAGTGGTAAGAGCAGTCGGCTGGCAAGCGGAACGTCCCGGTTTCAAGCCCCGGACGAGGCGGTTGCTTTTTCTTCTTGTATTTATGGATTTGATTTAGAATCGTTAAAAATAAAAGTTCTTGAAATTCTTCTTTATCATTGACTGATTCTAACAAGTGTGTAGGTTCGATTCCCGTCCGGGGAAAAAATAAGTATAATAAAAATATAATATCAAAAATTAATGTATTACTTACCAAATAGTTATAAAACTATGAATTAGAAAAATACTGTGTACAAAAGTTATTTTCTAAGAAAACACAGCAGAAGCTGCTAAGCAACGACCGCTCGTCTACAAAAATTGGTTACTGCGAATTATGACGGCCTGTTCTTCTCTAAAGAAACCAAGTCTACCTCCAATAAATGCTGTCGACTGCATACGGCTTATCACAATGCGCAGGGGCCGCGTCAGGGCGTCTACCGTATAGCACCGATTGTCTACTGGTGATACGTAACAGTAATCTTGATTTGTTGTGCTAGTATGTATATTTGGTTGGGAGTTGTGAAAAACAAGTGACTTTTTTCGTAAAATTTGATACCCTACCCACATTATGAAGACAAAAAAAGTGAAACAGCAAAATCGCATTATAATAAAGAGTATTTACAGCTTGGTTTCATTGTAGCCCCTGGCAATGAACTGTCGCCACGGCCTTTGTGTGTAGTTTGTTCGGAAATTATGTCAAATGAAGCTATGAAACCTTCCAAACTTGCTCGTCATTTGCATTTGAAACATAAAGACATTTTTGTAAGATTACGTGACCAGATAAAAATGCAGAAAAGTCAAATGAAAATGATGACTACTAGTGACAATTCGCTGCTTCAAGCGTCTTATTTAGTTGCGCTTCGAATAGCTAAATCGAAAAAACCGTTTACTATTGGCGAGGAGTTAGTAAAGTCTTGTATCTTAGATGTCGTTCGAGAAATTTTAGTTCCTGAAGCTGCTGTAAAACTAGAGGCCTTACCGCTTTCGGACACCACCATTATGAGAAGAATTGTTGAGATGGCCACCGATATTAAAAATCTATCGTAACGGATATACGGAAATCAAGATATTTTGCGATTCAACTTGATGAATCGACTGACGTGAGTAATCATGCTATCCTACTTTGCTTTGTGAGGTATAGTGAAAATGAAGATTTAAGAGAAGAACTTCTTTGTTGTCTCGACTTACCTGGACGATCCACAAGTTCAGAAATATTTACTGCTCTTAATGAGTATTTTAAGGCGCAGGGGATAGACTGGAGCAAATGCGTCGGAGTGTGCACTGCCGGTGCTGCGAGCATGACTGGTCGTCACTCAGGAGTAGTTGCTAAATTAAATGAAAGTCGCGCACCCTGAAGTTTTGTTTACTCATTGTATGATCCATCGGAAGCAACTAGCTGCAAAGAAGCTTTGTACTGAATTAAACACGGTGGTGAATGACGCGGTGAAGAATATTAATGAAATTCGTAGCCGAGCTACGAACTCAAGGCTCCTCGCGACACTATGCGAGAGCATGAACTCACCCCACCAACATCTGCTTCTCCATGCAGAAGTGAGGTGGTTATCGAGAGGAAGGGTTCTTTCGCGACTTTTTGAACTGAGAGAAGAAGTAAAGCAGTTTTTGCGAGAGCGAAAATCTGAACTGGAGCCTTTGATGAATGAAGAATGGCTGTGAGTTCTTGCTTACATGCCGGACATATTTAGTCTGCTTAATGAAGTTAATATTTCTCTGCACGTTTCATATACATATATTTTTACTTTAAGAAATAAAATGGATGCATTCAAAAAGAAGCTAGCTCTTTGGAATAGTCACTTACAAGAGGAAGATGTAGAAATGTTTCCTCTTTTGGATGAATTTTTGATTGCTGCTGATGTGAACACGAAAGTCATATTTAACATAATAAAGCACCATTTAAGAGCATTAGCTGAAAGTTTGAATAAGTATTTCCCAGAAAATGAAGATCCTCGTAAAGGTAACCTCTGGATTTATAATCCATTCTTGGAAGATATAAACTCATGTGCACTTGATCTTCATGAAAAAAAAAAACTGATCGAGTTGTCTTCGGATGTCACTCTGATGCATTCATTGCCTCAATTTTGGATATCGCTAGAAAAAGAATATCCAACTTTGAGTTATAAAGCTATCAAATTATTAGTAAATTGTGTGAAAAGACATTTTCAGCCATGTCTGTAATAAAAATCAAACAGAGAAACCGAATAGATGTTAATGCAGCGCTTCGTCCGCTATTTACTATCGAAGACAACTAAATTTTCTCATATTTGCCTAATTTTCGTCAACAGATGGCGGACATTTTGTGAACCGAAATTCTGCCAATTCTGTAATTTAGCTTGCTCGGCTTTCGCTCTCTATTATACTTCTTACTCAGTGGTAGTATCTAGGATAGGTACTGCTCGAGAAAAGTAGCTCTGATATATAGGTCCAGTTTTTCATAATTTTATTTTCGCCTTTAATGCAATTAATTTGAGTAATATAGTTAATAATCCTAACTATTTTCATAAGATACTTGATAGATAGCAGAAACATAACAGAAATATCTGAAATTAGAGGTTATGTTTTACTCTTGACAACACAAACTTGCATTCCATTCGGAAAGTGCTCGCAATTACTTTACACAGCCCAATGGAACACAGCTAATAATATAATATAACAGAAATATGTTTGTAGAAGATATTGAACTCCGGACAGGATGATTTCGGTTTAAAATCGATATCAAAAATGTTAGTTCATAATGAATAATAATAAGGTAAATAAAAAATACAGTTAGGAGAGAGCAAGAGAAGACATTTTAATTGCTGTATATGAAAATAAGCGAAAAAAAAAATTCACGATTTAATAGGTTTTATTGGAGTTCATCGTGCTCATGTAGCTATTTATTGGAGAGATTTAAACAGAGATAAAAATCAATAAACGCCAGGAAGGAATCGAATGAAAATTGTATCTCACAGGTTTGTATAAAGAATGATTATTTGAACATCTCTAAAATACATTGCAATAGGGCATGGAAATTACTTCTTTATTGCAATAGAGAATTTTCCGGGAGAAGGGCATGACCTTTTTATAAAAGATCGAAAACTGGGCAGCTAAGGTTCCCATGGAAAAATTTTCAAACAAATGATTTGAAATTAAAACAAAATTAAAAAAATGTATTTCTCATCCAATAATGATACATAAGCAATAGAATTTTTTTTAGTAATACAAAGATACTACAGCAGTTGGCTTTACATCAGTCAAATTATATAATCCATAAGTGTTTTTAAATCCTTGTTTTCCATCGAGATGATATTGAATGAGACTCAGGGCATATTTGTCAGCAGAATCTTTTTGGTATCCCAAGCCATAAATGCTACCGTCAAGTTCACAATAATTACAAAAATAATCAAAATCTTTACAAGCAATTTCTTCAGTAAATTCGTTTGATCGAGTGTCGAAGATATATCTCTTGTCAAGAGTAAAACAATAGATGGAAGTCCCAATCGAAACACACTGTACATATCCGTAAATAGGAGAATCACTGTAAACAACATTCCATTTCTGTGTTCGAGGATCCAGAATTTGGACGTTATCATTGTCGCCTCCAATAGCATATAATGCTCCATTAACTCCAGTTAACCCAAAGCGGGAGTTATTTGCAAGCATTTCTGGACCGTAATTCCATTCTCCTTTGGTTAAATCAAATATTTCTACGATGTTGCTATTAATTCCACCGCATACATAGATTTTATTGTCAAGATATGAACACCCGTGCCACTTCCTTTTTGTTTTCATAGATGGAAACTTTTCCCACTTCTGTGCGTTTGGTTCATAGAGCTCACAAAAAGAGCTCCCACCTCCACATATTAACAATTTATTGTCGAATGCTGTATAACTAAAAGTAAGCCGAAGGTTGGTTTTTATTCCTATGGTGCTATCTTCTCCAAGGCCGATAAACATCTTTCTTGATGCCAATCCGAATAACCTACGTTGAGTAGATTTATGGAATATAAAATGGCTGGCAACCTCATCATTACCCTTTGGCTTAGTTAATTTAGCAATCTTCTGCAAAAGCTCAGCATTCTCTGTAAACTCATCGTTGAAAAAAATTCTCGTAAGGATAAATTCCTGATTTAATTCAGCGAAATGAAATAAATCCACAACTTCCGAAAATACTTGAGGGAAGCTTTCGGTTTCAGGCACTTTACCTTTAGCCCATCTCCACACATGTTCAAAGATATCCTTTTCATAGCATTGTAGATGTAAACTGTTATTAGCAAGCAAAGATCTCATCTCCTCGATATTCAGGTCGCTCAATAATGAACTCGCGAAAAGATGATCAGCTTTCCTAGCAATATACGCCAAACACTTATCCTCCAAATCATAAATCAGATTAACTCTTCCAAGTCGCCAATATTTCACGCAGGTGTGATCGCTTATAGCTTTGTTCAGAGTCAGTAAGCAGATTTCAATTAATTCTTCAAGCTGAAACATCGCTGCATATTTGATAATATCTTCGATGTATTCGATTTCCTCTTCGAATTCGTTGGTGTAGATAAATGTAATTATTTTTTCTAAGGCATCTGCAGTTATATCTGGCAGTGAAATGGACTTTTGAAATTTCTCTCTCATTGGAAGTGTTAGTAAATCTTTGAAGTAGTTACTTGCCGAGGATACAACAACTCTATGCACTTTGATCTCGAATCCGTCTTTACTTTTTAGAACCAAATCACAAAATTCACTTGCCTTGCGCAATACGTTTAGCTGCTTTAACTTAGCCATGTTAAAGGACTCACAAAACGATTTTTTTAATGCTTCTTCTGCTTTATCCATTATAAATTGAAAATCTGTTTAAGGAAAATAGTAAAAATGTAGGTTGCCTGGTAAATTTTCTTTATATTATGTCTCCTCTTACCTTTATCTTATAATAATCGAATATGTACTCAAAGTTTCTTTAAGATAAATCCTCGCGTCACACTTCCAGCTTTTGTAATAATAAATTGTGCAAAATGCACGAACGTCTGCACTTCGCAACGAACAAAATTCAAGAGTTTATTCACATCACAAGAAACCCCACAATAACTGAAATCTGTGCACTTTTAAGTTTGAGGAGTTATTACTTAAGGAGGCAGGCAGGTATAGAAGAGTATCCTGAATCTGAATTTATAATTAGGTAGGTACCTCTGACATGAGTCACTCACACTCCTTTTTGTTGCCTCTATGCATGTATCAAATCGCGGCGATACAGCAAAAAAAAAAAAGGACCGCTTTTGAGAAATGTAAATGACTTAAAACAACCAATCATAAACGTGCTGCTTCGAGATGTGATTCAGAATTTTATTGTTGAACTATAATTGCACTTTTCTTTTCCTCCGCCTTTTTTGATATTTGTGTGTGGGCAGATGATGCTACAAGTGATCCTGGATTAAGATGGCGCATTTTGCGGTACGTTACAGTTACCTTACCTACCTTAAAACTACTTTTGTGAATATACATATATCTAAATGAATCAGTTCTTTGTTGCCAAGAAAATTATTTTACATTTCCAAATAAATTGTTAAGTGCGACTGAATTTTACAATTGACAGCAAAATAACTCGTCTATTTAGAAGAAAAGTTCAGTTGACTGAACTTCCTGGAATAATGCAAGCTCAAAAAGACACAAATTCTCTACATCAAGAGGATTTATAGTTACCAAAAATAATTAACTAAGTATGTAGATGTCATCAATTATTTTAATTTCTTGCAATATTTTATATAAAATCCACCATCGAAAAAACAATGAATAATACCCGAAAATTGGATCATAATTATGCAAAATTTTGAGAATAATTATTTGCAGCGTTTCATTCTAAAAATGTAAAAATCTTATTAAGAAATCAGGTTAACCCTTCCAGGTCAGTGGTCATTCAGATTATTTTGGGTTGGTCACTACTGAATGAATAATATCCGTCAAATTAGGTGAACAAAAATATAGAGCCTACTTTGAAGATAGAAGAACTCAGCTTTACATAAGAACTAAAATGATAACGTGTTAAGAAAGAAAAAAAAAATCGTCCAAGTGTAGGTTTTTGACTTTTGTCATTTTGACCAAAGGTCACCAGAAAACGAAGGCTTAAAGTGATGTTAAAATGAAAAGAAAAGTTACATAAAACTTGTTTTAGAAGCAAAAGTATGTAATATACTTATTGTAAATTTGTTGACTATAGTAAATTACATTATAGCTATAAGCTAGCTACATATTACACACATACATCTGTACTATTGCAAACTAATTAGGCAGCAAAAATCAGTTGACTAAGAAATACCTGAGATAAGCCGATAATGATTTATCGTCTCGGTTGATAATAAATACGAATAGGGTTCTTAGAAAGTCCATTCGAAAAATGTGCATTGGCGAACCAAAATTAAGAGATTTATTATGGCTTCCTTGTATGATCCTTGAAACCAGCAGAGGTAGTTGAATGCTTATAAAATAATTAAAAAGGGTCTAAGTGTAATATTCATGCTAACTCAAGCACAGGCATGTAATGATGGTACTCGTAGAAAAAACCTTGAAAAGAATTACTTAGAAATAACAGTTGCGAGCAGATGTGTTTAACATGAGGGTGCTAAGTGTGCCTAAGATCCACTAATTGCTCTAGAAGAAGGCTATGGTAGTATTGAAGTAAAAGGAGTGCATGCTCTTGAATTTAAAGAATAAATTATTGCCGAACTGTATTTTATCTGGATTTAGATTCAATTTATTACTATCACACGAAAGTATCAGAATAGAAATGAAACAGAAGGAGAGCCAAAACAGTTTCCTGACAAACCTCTTGCGTTGGGAGAGGACTACACTCCACCATTCCAAACCATTATCTCTTTCCAATATATGTAAATAGGTATATGAAAACCGGAGCAAACAGGTTAATGACGAAAATTGCTAGAGTGATTGCGAAGTTTATGGGCAAGTCGATTATTTGAAATGGCAATGCTTTGTTCATTAATTTTCCTCCAATTAATATCACCTTCAAAATTACGTTAAGCCTAGCTGATTGACCAGCGCTAATGCATCAGCAGCTAAGCTAGTATTAGCCACGGACATAGTATGGACTGCTTAACTTTCTATTTCATGTGGGCTCAATTGCTTATGTCAAAAAAAGTTCTTCCGCCGGTGCCAACATTGAAAAAAATCATTGGCGGGAAGTTGTAGCTGGAATAGCGATTATAATAAAATGTTTCGAATTTCTGCTGCACATAGTATGAATATATTGCCATTTCTACAGGTCCACTTATTTATTTGTTGTTTACAGTTCTCCTCAGGTGGTAATTGGTGTTTAGACCGAAAGAGTCAGCAATATAGAAGTGAGCCCACTTTTTGCAGCGCATTTCTATGAACGTAGTCAGTCCATATTATACATGTCATTGCTATCAGCGCACTATTAGCACAGTGCCAACAAAAATGCTGATAGAATCAGTACTTCACACGTGCTGATTTTACCAGCATCGGAAAAGTCAAACGAGCTTAACTTTTAGGCAATCAGCACGTAATAATTGAGATTATAAAAACAAAGACATTACAAATAGAGCACAACTTCACTATTAGCCAGTTTTGATAGTACTAACTTGTGCTTTTGCAAACGTATAATCAAAGAACATCTAACAGTTAAGTTATATGTTCTTTGGTATAATGTAAATAACATCTGTGTGCTGAAACACCAGATGCTGATGCATCAGCGCTGGTCAATCCGTATAATGTCAAAAGCTTTACGAATTCTATAAAAAAGATGAATGGGCATGGGTACTTGGTTTAGCGCGCGTAGAGATATTGGCGAAAATTGATCCTGAATGAATTTTAGCAGGAGCAGTATTAAGGTCAACGCACTAAATTTAACTTTTGGGTTTTGATTAGAGGTGGCACCACCAGTAAGTCTACGAAAAATTTAGCTTGAATTTATCCGCCCGGGCCATTCTTTAGCGCGATAAAAATATTTATTGTCAAAGTTCTGAGATTTGATAAATTTATTGACTAAATTTGTAACTAAAGTAGTTTTGTACGTTTTGGCTGAAAGTACGGATGAATTGGATTTCTTCTCTGGTCGTATTTTTAATATCATTGTTAATTTCTCTTTTATTGTGTACTGTTATGTCCCTCTGGCCGTGCTTTTGTTTCGATAAGAGCCAGCTAGGAGGAGTTGGTGCTATGTAAAAAGAAATTTATTTGATTAAAACGCACTCCCGTTTTGTACTTTACTTCAGTTTATTTGCTACTTTATTATTTGGGTTTTTTCTTTATTATAAAACTTTGCAAAACTAAAACTTAGAACTTGTACTTTATAAAACAGAATTTTCTTTAAGAAAATTGGGGTGCTGTGTACTTCGTCGTCTGTACGCACCGAAAACCGAAATCCAACTCAACTTTAAAATGATCCCCATTGCCAGGCTTGGTTCTTCAAAATCTCCGAATCTCACCAGTAAGCATAATTTATGCTATGGTCGGGTCGTTAATGTCATTAGCACGACTCGACGGATGTAACCTGATATATTGATAAGAATCAAGTGAAATTGTTCTTTAAAAGGTTCTTTCTTGTTTATGTAATCAGAATTTTGTGAATTTTTGTTTGGTAGGTGATGACATACAAATGAAAAAATATGTGAAATTCAAGTGCTCACATAACACACGAAGGAAATTCATGAAGGCACTTGAATTTAAAAGAAATGAAATGGTCATCATAATTTTTGAGGGCACTTGAAGGAAATGAGATGATCACAATTAGGTGTGACCCAATGTGTGATCATAACAGTACATTACACATATATGTAATTTTAATATTTTTAATATTTCCAAATAATTTTAACTACCTGTTTTTAGAAATATTATGAACGCGCGTTGTATTTCCAAAAACAAAAAAAAAATGCAAAATGCTTCTTTTTCTTCTTTTTACTATATCTTTTCTCTGAGTCTCCGCTGTCATATTTTGGCTGCTAAAGAACGGCCCGATATTGGAGACTCACTCGCTAATATTTATAGTACTAGGCTTAAGGAAAGAAGGAAGGATCCATAGGTGCTCTTCTTAAGTTAGGCAGAAGTTTTGTCATAACTAGAGCTGCCATCTCTAAAATTATGAAACTAGGACAACGAGTTCGAAAGCCCCGGATTTGTTTGCATATACCCGGATATTCTTTCCACATAATGTTCCTTATTTTACCTACTAATGAAATGGGTTCAAGTTGTTATACCGTGTCTTTCTTTATTTATTTACTAGAAAATTAGTCAGTTTACAAAAAACGACGCCAGCGAAATAAAATAAATCTCTCCTCTGACACACTATAGTATCGAGATTTTACATTGATTTCGCGAACGCGGAACACAATATGTAGGCACACAACGCAGGTTACACAAGCAACGGTTGCACTGCTCTCTTTGCTACTGAGACGGTATCCAGTGATCCAAAAACGTATCTACTTTTATTTTCATGATATAACTGCAATTTGTAGTAGATAGGTAGTAGATAGGTCAGGATTTCTGATAGTGACATATTTTGACTCGTGGAATGTGCACATTAACACCTTTTTGCATCAAAAAATAAAACTTTCCTCAGTTGACGGCTTACGATTTATAAATAACGATTTAAATTTAAACCCACCATATGCTGTAATAAATATATAGAAAAGCTCATACTCTGTCTGTAACGCGGAGGACAAGTCCAGTATCTTTTTTTTTAACAAAAAAAAAAGTTAAAAAAATTAAAAATTAAATAATAAAACCAGTAAAAAAGCTGGAATTGGATACTCGAGAAGAGATCCCGTATGTAATTTTGTACGGTCACCTCTCTGCAAATTTGATTGTTGAAGTGGGTTTTCGAATACATTTCTAGAACGGTTTTCAGTACAAGAAAAACATCTACGATTAATTGTTTTCACAGTATATGTAAAAAACCTCAATTTTTGAATGGCAACGTTATGAACGGGTTGCCCGATTTAGTCAATTTTTAAATTTGCATTTACTATGTTTATAAAAACTTCATATACACAATTTCAGCTTTCTTCGTTGACGCGCTCTCAGGCAGTGTTCAAGTATAGTATAGTGAAAAAGTAAGTTTGTTATGCCAACCTTAAGGCTGAAGTACAATTAACACAATACAATGCAACGGAAGAGAGATAAATGTCAAATTTACGCAGCAAAACTGAAGTGAACGCTAGCTGGTTACAATGGACGCATACTTAATTTAAGTAAAAGCGAAGTTTAAGCCAAAATTGAATCCAAAAAATATAGATAAAATTATTAGACTCTGTTGAATTTGCAGTTTATAATAGATAGGCTACGGGCTATTACAACGTTGTCTTTTGGAACATAAAAGAAAATGGACTCATAGAAGTTTTTTAAACCGACAACGAATTATTGTTGAGCTTGTTGAAATCGCTCTTCAATGATGTTATTTTCTCATACTTTTCTTACTTTTCTTTCTCCTATTTTATTATTGCACACTTAATCTGCACAGTAATCCATCGCATGAGCGTGATAAACAATCCGTTAACACAAATTTGAAGCTATGCTCATCCGTTCTGTTGCCTAAATTTCATATTTTACCAAACTTGTCACGCGTGATTTCGTCCTCCTCCGTCCACTGTATGCAGCTCCATTTGAAAGGCATACATAGAAAACTGTTTGGACATTCTTATTCGTTCCATTCTAATTCAGCCTTTAAGAAGGAGTTACCCGACTTGTCACATTTTCGAACTTTTTTTTAAACTCCGTGTACAAAATCATTTTTCTAAATTAGCGCGCTCTCGAGTGCGGCCGGAGACAGACTGACACGGACATGCAAAAAACAAAAATATGTTTTAACATTTTGCGTGAGTGTCCAATCGATTTTTCTCTACCAACAATACAGTACATTTAAAAAAAAAACAAACCTTAAAATAAGAATAAAAATAATATAAAAATAAAAAATTGATGTAAATAATAAATAAATAAAAAAAAAGAAACACAAAGATCAAAAAGAAAAAATGAACTTAAAAATACAGAGCCCAAAGAAAAGAACGAAGAGAAAAAAGAAAAATACAACAAATTAAAAAGAAGACAAAAAATAACAAAAAGTAAATAATAAAAAAATAGGTAAAAAAAATTAAAAATTAATTAAGAATATGTACAAGAATTTGAAGGTATAAGAAATAATACCAATCTAATACAAATTGAAATAATCTTTGATTAGTTTGGCAAAGGATGGGCCAGAACCGGTGTGCTGAATCAAATTTAGAAGAGAGTTCCATGTTCAGGCAACTTCGATGAAGTAAGAGCGCTCACTGTCCCTAGATGTACATCTCGGGACGAGAAGCTGAAGACCTCTATTCGAGTGTAAGAACTGTAGGCTTTTGGACAGATATGCAGAGGATTTAGTATAAATTAAGCTATGAAGGAAGATGAGCCATGAGCGTACGACGAGGCATATAGGCCTCTGTATAACTTTCGAGTAGGGACGTAGCAAGAGCAGATACATGAGCGCTTCGAGGAAGTCTATAAATATGACGTATGACGCAGTTAAAGGCTACAGGAACTAAGAAAAAGCCTCCCATAGTTTAAATGGGGGACAATAAGAGTCATTGACAATTTCCTGCGAAAATCCACAGACAGACAGCTGTAGAAAATAGATAGTTGACGAAGACTACCATAAATTTTTCCCATCAAAGCGCTGATTTAGTCGCTACAACTAAATTTAGAATTGAGTTAAATTTCTAAATTCTTAACTGACTTTACATATTCAATCGTGCAATTATTCAACCGGACTGAAGGCAAATCAGATATTGGGAGAACACTTCTATGTACCGGTAGACAGCAAGACTTGTTTGGATTAATTGGAAGCATGCAAGTGCACAGAAACGCTATTCACAACAGAAGGGAGGTCATTTATATAGAGGGATAAGAGAATAGGGCCTACGAGCAAACCCTCAGAAACATCAACGAAAAGGGACAACGGAGCTGAGATAGAATTCCGCGCTTTTAAAACTTGTCCACGATTCGAAAGGAAAGTAGAAATTAATCTAACGGCCGATGAGGAGAAGCCATATTTTGTGCCAAGTCTGAAGATCAACTTGTGGTGTTCACCGAATCAAAGGCTTTACTGAAATCGAGAAGCACCAGTACTGCTAAATGATCAATGTCAAGAGCCTTGTGGATATCCGATATGACATTTAAGAGTGCAGACTCACACCTGCAACCTGGGCGAAATCCTGATTGCCAGACTAACAATATATTCTCGGCCATCACATACTCCATGATTTGTGTGTGCATAATTTTTTTAAATGCTTTAGCAAGGAAATTGAGTACACTAATGGGGTGGAAATCACTGGGCAGGGAGAGATTTCTATGGAATGAGAGCAACTATTGCTTGCTTCCATTGAGAGGGAAATTGTGAAGTGGTAAGACATAAATTATAAATATGAGCTAAGGGACATGACAGGTAGTTCGCTAGTAACTTTACGAACTTGGGTGGCAAAACATCAGGTCCAATAGAACTAGACTTAATGGAATACAAAATCGAAAGAATCTCGGGGCCATCTACACAATGAAAGGGGAAACCTTCATGAGAGAAGCGCTCGTGAAAGTTGTAACCAGGCGTAGTTGTAGCCACGGAACTAGAAGCAAAGTAATATTTCTATAAGTTACAAACGGAATGACAAGCTTAGTATCATCTACGGTTTTAAATAAAAGAAAATTAAAAATATTAAAAAAAAAATAAAACACAATATTAAAAAATTTAAAAAATTTAAAAGCTTAAGAGAGAATCTCCTTCTAAGAACGGACAACTTTAGCTAGTTGATAATAAACATTATTTCACACTTGTAAAGCAGGTAGGTTATGGACTTGCAAGTCAACAATAATAAAATGGAATAGATTTGCAGCCGATGTCATAACTTTATGCGTTCATAACTTCGAAAATTTTGCAACACTATTTCATTGTTCTAAGGAAGAAATGTGCAAAAAGCTGTATCCATTGAAAAAAAAGAAAAATGTATCTCAATGGATTCATTTAGATTCAAGTTACCAGACGCACAAAAATTAAATTTTTAATTAATTGGTTTCCAAAAGTTTAAAACCCGGATGGTATAGAAAACCCCGTCCGAACGCTCCCCGCACACCTCTAAACTAGGATAAATCCGGGGAAACCCGGACGGATGGCAGCCCTACCCCCCTAGCCTTCTGAATTCAACCCCTTCCTGTCTCTTTTCGTTAGCTATAGTGACACAATAATTTAGAAAAAAACCTGCGTTCACTTGCTGGAGTTTTTCGTATAGGTAAAGTTATCTTAATGTCAAAAATCAAATGCACACGGCAAGAAAAGGAAGAAAGAAAGAAAATAAAATGAAAAAAAAAAATAAAACTCTTTTTAAAACTTTTATGAATAAAGATAAAAAATGTGAAAGCGAAAATTGCATGCAACGAAACAGAATGGCAAAGTGTTTCATTCATAAATGTTCCCGCGCTTTTATGAAAACTGGTTTTTACTGAAATATTGTGAGAAATATCCCATGTTTTTTAGAGGATAACCAATGTTTGTTAGTGTAATTTCTGTGCTATTTGAGCAGCACGTGCTTCTGTTTACATTCGTTTTGTTATGAAGAGATTAAGTGGGAGAAACTCATGCCGGATTCACCGAAATTTTCGGCAAAAATGAGATTTTCATTTGAGAGGAATTTTATATCTCCTTTCAGCACCTTAGCCAAAGCGAAATTTATCTTTTTCTTAAAAATGGGAGGTAGTGTGACCTGATGTACATTATAATGAATTGTTTGAAAGGATTTTGAAGATGTTCATGAAAATTTTATCATTCGGGTAATCCTACGTTCTCTCAGTTTTTGTTTAAAACTTGTTGTCTCAGTCGCACTACAATAGTGCATAGCCAAGCTCTTTTCACCCATTCATGCAAAAGACGAAAGTATTTGACATTACCTGTTACGGCGTAAAAAACACGAAAAATTTTCAATTTTGTTCGGGTGTGACCTATATAGGTACTTATGGATGGACAAGCACAAAACAGGGTATTAAAATAAAAGAAGATTTTTGAATTACTTGAGATAGATTGCATTTTCGACTATACATAGAGCTATCTCAACTTTATATGAACTACTAAATTTAGTTTGTATCTGCTTGGGACTTGTACATTTCTTTTGCATAAGAGTTTCCCTTACCTTGCCTTGTTATTTTATTTATTCTCTTGGTTATAAGACTAAGGGCAATGGTGGGTTGCTTGAACTTGAGCTTTCATGATTCATTAATTTCTAATATCCAAAAATTACATATCTGTCAAAAATTTATCCTTGAAATTATGGTAAATATATTTATGCGTCCGCTCCCTTTATAATTAGATACCAACAAAATCAAGGCGGCTGAAAATATTCACTTGATCACCACACACTCATTCAAGTTTCAATTTGGTATGCAAATTTCGTTCAGGAGCCCCATTTTAATATGCGGGAGTATTTTGGATATTCTCCATAATATATGTCATCCTGAAATTAGTCCCACTATGCCGTCGGCATTATTAGTTCGGTCATAAAAGAAGTCGTTAGGTGAAAGAGGTCATCTTTTATACCAATCTAAAGATCAAATTTCTTGGTTGAAATATAATAAAGTATAGTTTCTTCAAATTTTCCAAATTTTCCCACTAAAAGGGGTGGATGAAATGTGGTGAATATAATTAAGTGGCTTTTTAAGACTCCCAAATTACAGCATTTCCATGCAAATTATTCACTGGTTACCTTTTTATAGATACAGACAAAGTGTGGGCGAGGGAGTAGTAGGAATGTTTTGTATATATTTTCGTATTAAAATCACATATGCGCGTGCAAGAAGAGTCATCTATAGATTCCAAAAATAACGAGATAAAATGTGTACTGGGAGGACCAACACTGGAGCTATGAATAAAATACTTGTTTTGGTGTTCATGAAGTTTAATTTTGAGACACTCTGTTTTTTTTTTTTTTTTTAACTAATATCCGTAAAATTTTTGTAATCGATGAGTAAAGTTGAGAAAAATTAAATTATGATTTTGCTTGCATTATGTTGTCTGTTAGATTTTTATTTGTAGTTCGGTACCTATATGTGATGCGGGCAGAAAAGATGGATGTGTTACGAGAAAGAATAAGAAATTGAAAAAAAAGCGGGAAAGACTTTATGAGGAACAAAGCTCCAACTGTGCAGATAAATCCTGAAACTCATGATTTTCAGGAATATAATTAAAAACCACTAATAACTAATCTCATTCTAATTGCATATAGCCAAAGTAGCATGACCTAATTCAGTTTAATTGTCGTCGTGATAGAGTGTTTCCCGAAACCTATAGTATTGCCTTTTTCAAGGTTTCAAGTCAAGAGTCAATTAAACAATACAGGGATCGTGTTGGAATAATATAATTAAAAAAATCAGGTCCAGTCTCATTACCTGGTTACTAGATTCTGCGTAATTTATTTCGAAATAGGATTATCGTTAAATGCAATGCTCTCACTAAAAAGAGTGAAAAGACAAGCTATATGTACTACCAAATGACATTTGTAGCTCTTCCCTACCTACTTATTTTCGGTGGAGTATACTTCAGCCATAAAAAGATAAATAACAAAACCAAGATAAAAGCAGTTGTGATAATGGAAGTGATCAGCATCTTATCAAAACGCCATACCAAAACACTACACAACTCTCAGCAAAATGCTTCTTAAAGACCAATGTGATAAAGACTGAGGATGGAAGGTTGTTGAGCTGTGATGAAGAGCAGGTGAAAAGGCGGAAAGAGCACAGAAGACAAGGTCTAATCAATCTTGGAAAGGCATTATCGAGAAGCTTCCAAATCTGGAGGTCTTACCTGACTGTAGCACAACTGGAGATTTAATTGCTTATTTTCATCCAGAAAAATAAAAGCGCAGTCAATCGATGAATTTATAAAATGTCGTTACAACATCGACCGTATTAACAGTTTGAGGAACATCGCTGAGTAATATTCAAACTACCAGTCGCTCCTTTATCTATAGTTCTCATTGATTTTGGAAGGATTATTTCTCTACTTTTGCGAAGAAGCAGTATTCTCTAAATAATCGATTTAACAAAGCATCTTTGGAGAGCTGTACGAGCAAGGTTTTATAAATTCGCTTGTCCGACTGCGTTTAGATGTTATTACTAGAGTACAAGGTGTTTCGTTTCGCTATCTTTATTTGCCACATTAATTATAGTGATCTCATCGTAGGCCCTATCCATAAAAAATTCGGCGGCATGTAATCAGGAATTGTAAGCATCCTATATATTTGGATTATACTGTCGATATATATTCCTTCTTTGAATATTAACAGCATGCTTCCGAATCTTAAAGCATGTTAGGGTCGTAGCATACTGCGTGTAGCAGTATGCTACACTGAGACTAGATACACCATGTACACTCGGTCTACTGTTTTCTGTACGGACGGAGTGTCTATGGGCGCGGAACGCACCCTGATGGGAGGAAGAACAAGAAGAAGAGTGCTGGGTGAGTTGAACTTTTTGGCATGTTAAAGAAAAGAGCGAAAGTGACGTGACATTTTTGCGGGCTTGAAAATCGCGTTAATCTCCATAGTTAAAAAGTGTTAACTTCCTTTTTTTCGATTACAATCGACGTAGTAAATAATCGTGTAACATATTGGTGAGGTCTGTCGAAATTTCAACTTAATTAGTGGCGGAAGTAACCTACGCCTGGAAATTTATTTACCGGTAGCATTATACGAAGAAGTAATCAGAAGAAAATGGAGTTGGTTTGATATGACGCGATGTAAAGGAAAGAACTTTGTCGGGAAATTGCTGGATTGCAATATTCAAGCAAGAGGATCTACCACAAGAAGAAGTTATAGCTGTTGAGCAGAAATAGTCTGATAGAGAACCACCGTTTCCGCCATATATTTCTCAATGAATTAAAGGAGTTATATGCAGATGATGATTATATCCTTTTAAATCGTTCAAAAAGTAATACAAATTCATGAGGCCATAAAAATCGAGTTCACATGTGTCCATTTGTTACAATTTCCACATCATATTAATGCTGGAAACAAGATAAGAGCCAATTTTCTAATCCCGAAAGTATTCCCTACATTACCCCTATAGATTCTCATACCATTTTATTACTTACATATATTCTATAGATTAATTTGCATTAGCCCCAAATCTACGGAATCCGTAGGGTATGCAGCAATAGCTTCCTTTATTATGTCATAGTAAGTAGTAGGGTGAAACGTAACATATTCACTCGCATGGAATAAAAGAAAATTGGATTTCCTCTGTGCTAAGTGTCTATATATTTGCTGTAGATTGCTTTCTCAGACATAACGGGTTGAAAAGCGATAATTTCCTTATTTGAATTCTGATTTAAGGCAGGCAACTGTACATATTTACATATGAAAAACGAAAGGGGCCTCTATGCCATTTCGTTAAATCTTTTCAACTTTTTGTAATGCTGCTGCTGCATAAAATCAAACGGCGTCCGAAAACCTTTTCGTGCGGGTAAATTGCTCTCCATATCTCGTCCTCAAAGAAAACTGTACCTAATACATGAAAAATCTGAATATGTAAAGAATATGTATGGAATTGTGTATATAATGTATATGATATCGACAGTATCATTATATTGTTTGTAAATCTATTATAGTTCCATTAATTGATTTTTTTAAATTAAATTCTTAAGTGTTTGTTGTTATCTGAACTGTTTTACAAAATTCTCCTAGAAATGATTGCAGATATTCCTATACAAAAAAGAGACTACATATAGGTATGTCCATAATTAAATGAAATGGAACGAAATATCCTGTGTGCCGCACAAATGGCGTCCCTCAGGGACTTATACCCTTCATTTATGTATAGATTCAAACTGAATTGAGGATAATTTAGCAACAAAGTCATGTATACGTAAGTAATTAATAAATTCAATCTAAAAATGGAATGATTTTCCATTATAATTAGCTTTCACAACAATCAGCTGAATGAAAATCTGAAATCTCTCAATGACGAATGTTTTAACATTTTTTTATTAATCCAAAAATTCGACGTTTATTATTTTATTCAAAAATTGGGGAAAAAGTTATTTGGTCGAAAGCCGTGGACGTCCTTTGTATTATATGTAGAAGGAAATAGCGGCATAGATTAGAAGACAAAGTAGTGTCGAATTAGAATGTAAGAGACATTCAGGTAAATGTCAGTAGCCTTCCACCATACGCGTAAACATGGAAAAAATCAGCAGCTAGAGGTGCCAATCAAAAAGCTTACATAATCGATTAATTTTATTTGATTAACCGATAATCTTTTTATGATAGTTTCCTTTTTTGATTAATCGATTTTTTGTTCTTAATACTTTTCATCCAGATATGATTCATAACATGATTTGCTTTTCCCTGCAACTTGCAGCTTATACTAATACTGAGAACATAACAAATAAGAATGCGGGTATTATAATCTTTGAGGAGGAGACGACATGCCATGTAAGTATCCATCTTGATTTTGGCAGGGTGTTTGACTGTCACTTTTTTGTAAACAAAGAACCGTGAAGTGTGTTTGGCGCAGAGACGTAGTTACAAAAGGGATAATTTACTTTTTATAGGAAATGGTTAATGGCTATTGGAGTAAGTGATAGTAATATAAAAAGGAGTTATATATGCTCGAAGATTTAGATACAACAAGCCGTGTTGAGGAAAATACTTTTAAAATATTTTTGTGGTAAGTTCGCTAAATCCCACTGACATGCATATATAAGTAAATTCCCAAATAATTTAAATATATCATCAGTGAGAGCATATTTGCAGGAGATCAGTCAGTCCATTTATATACATGTCAGTGGGTGGTGCGGAAGATTGTGCGGAGTTTCTAAGAAATGCCATTAAAACTTTTAACGCCGTCTCTGGCACCTCAACAAAACAAGAAGAAGAACGATAGTTGCTACGCTTTTTTCATCACATTCGCCTCCTTTAGTTCCCTCCTCGAAGATTATAATATGAAATTTGTGTATACTTGAGTGAAGCCAAAATTATTCCTCTTCAAGGCAAAAGAGGTGATCTTGGCTTTATTCATTCATGTATAGGTACAAGAATTTTATATTACCTGTATTCCTGTTTGTGATATTTTCCTCTGATACACAAAAAGACACGATTAAGACAAAAACCCGTTTTGTCAAAGCCTAGAGTTAGTTACAGCCACTGAAAAAGAAAATATTCTAACGACGAAAAAACTATCCAAACTCTTATTTTTGCAATCCTGGATAAAGAATCACATAAAAATTTTATGAATCCAGCAACTTCACTACTTCTATGGCTATTGCTCTGACGAAATATCTACCTAATCCCTTGTAAAATTCTTCCTATGCGCACCGCACGAGCTGTGTACGCGTGCTCACCCTCACTCCGGGTAAGTCAAATTTGGCAGTACCGCGAAATTCCGCGAATCTTTCATAAGCAGAACAGCACGTATGTGGAACAGTCCTTAGATGCTGCAATTGTAATAGACGGGGACACCTACAAAGAGACTGCAGAAAACGCCGACAAGTGGAACTATATTACTAATTACCTAGCTTACCTAATATGAAACATTATTTAGAATTTATTCCTATATGCAAGGAGGTACTCTTTTCGGAAGTTGGTCTGGCATCATCCCTTATTAACGACTCCGATGTAAAACCCCATTGTATTGCCTTCGACTATCAGTAACAATAGTACCTACTTATACAAATAATTGAATTCATATTCGAATAACCGTTCTTTACTTACCCTTTTACTCCGTAAACAAAAGGAATAAACAGAACCCTTATAAGATCGCTGGTGCGTCCGCCCATCTGTCTGTCATAGACCTTTTTCTCGAAATCGATGTGACGTACAGATATTTAGAATTTGGCAAAATGTTTGGTCTTCATAACGCGCATATACGAGTATTTCAGTCCAAAATTATGAAATAATTTTTTTTTATTAAATTTTAATGGGAATGGGTTGGGGTCCTCTAAACATTTATTTTGTATCTTGTGTGAAAGGGCTACTTTTAAAAATTCGAATAGAAAAATTTCAAAATTTTTGGTGAATTGTGCAAAATGTGCACACAAATTCCCCCCCTCCCCCGCGATCTTTTAGGTTTCTAAATCTAAAATTCTGAACTATCAGCGTTAGTAGGCATTGAGTCATAGATAACAGGAAAACTACAACTTTTTTCGTCAGCTGTTGAAAAAAAAATGTTGTTTTGTGTTGACTAATAAGACCACTCTTATAAAATTATTCTTGCGTCCGTCTGTTGGAATATTATTCAGTTATCATAGGTAAATTTGAAGTAAATATACTTAAATTCGGTCAATCAATTGTTCGTCGATGAAGTTCTGGTTGAGTAAGTCAAACGAATAGGGAACTCATACTTAAACTCTATTCGTTTTGAGCGGGGTCATACATACACAGCTGAAATAAATTAAATCTGTAAAATCTGTGTAGTCGAATGGTCGGAAAGCGACGTCTGTTTAGGAATTAAAATTAAACTATAGGCTTTTTCTGATCACTTTGAAATGTATAAAATTCGGTGCATTTAGTTATTTATCAAAAATAAATTGTTGTTATTAGAAACAAGAAGAAAGGTGACTTCCATTTATTTAATAGCCAGCCTTTATTTTGTGAACTTTGGTGGAATAGTATAGAGCGCGATTTAAGTTGGAAGATTTCTAGATTCGATTATAGGATTGAGGAAAGATACTTTCTTTTCATGTGCAGGTTTTTAAATCTTACTCAAGGAGTAATAAATAAAGTCCCAACATTTCTTTTTATGTATTAAAAAATATACTCATCTTCCTTATAACATCTGTATTCATGTTTTTGACAATTGCAATTTGTGAACTTTTAACCTAAAATTTGGTAATTGCCATTTGACAGCTGAGCTAAATTTAAAAAACCGTTTATAGTAATGCCATACGACATTAAATAAAACTATTTATTGTAAAATTGTTAAACCTCATTTCACAATCAAAAAAGAAATAAGTGTACTTTCGAAAACATTCATACCTAACGTCGACAAAACTGGTATAATAAGCCATACAAGGATTTCATGAATGAAAATAAATGGTGATAGTAGCATAAAAGCATTAGGGTGCTTTATACCTAATACGTTCAGTTTCTGCAAGAAAAGTAAAAAATCCATCTCTTGTGGTATCCCCGGGTCTTTCGCTGAATACCACAAAACTGGTTGAATGCAAAAATATATTTTAATGAAGTGGTTTAAAAAATTCACAGATTTTATAATAATTCAAGTCCTGGTAAGTCAATGCTCAGGACATATAGAATCGCATACAGTCTTTTCATGTATCTTTTATGGAAAAGTTTTCTTCAGAGTTCTACGAAAGTTCGTAATTATAGTTGTCAAGATGATGTGCCGTGATTTCCTCGATCGTGAAAGAGACTTACGGCCAGCAGTCTACCCTATACATAATTCTATGTTTTAAGGATTAAATAAACTCATAGCTTAAGTTTTTATTGATAAAACTATTTTGTAGTTTGTAACGAAGTCACATGACCATCCATTATTTCACACACAAATGTCCACGTGAACACCTACTGACAAGCTCTTCACAGAAAATCAGTAAATGACTGCGCTTCTTGGTGGGCAGATCACCCGACACCATAATGATCTACGTCTATATAAAGGGAGCCGCCAGAGCAGAATTCTTAGTTATTAACCGAGAGTCATCCAGTACAGATCACCAGAGATCAGCTTATTTTCCGTCAGTAAAGTACAGACCAGTAGACGAGTCAAAGCCGCCAGTCTGATAACGAGCTCATCGAAGTCCAGTAGGCCGCCGACCAGCCCAGTCCGTCAGAGGAAAATATAAGAATAAGAGAACTACAGCATCCGTACGTCATCCGTACAGGTCGTAGTGATAATATTCGCACGAATCACTCAACCGCTTCTCTCCGTGCTGATTAGAACTACAGCATCCGTACGTCATCCGTACAGGTCGTAGGCCCGATCCATTTCGAGTCGGTAACTTCAAAGGCGCGGCGCGAGCGTGCGCGAGATGGCTCGAGGCGGCGCGTGACATTTACTCTTCATTTCGGCGGCACCGCCCGCAAAACAACTCGAGCCAACACACGCCGTGGGAAGTGTATAGGCGCGGCGCGAGCTGAGGAGCGCTCGTAGCAGGCTTCCCACGGCGTGTGATTTCACGGGCCGCGCCGCGCGAGCACGAGCTGGCTTGGCTCGTGAAATCACGCACCGTGGGAAGCCACCTTAAGAGTACCGACCTACCGTACGAATAAACAAACTACAAGAATTGGAACAAGAGTAATAGTGTTAGTAATCTAGGCAATAGAACTAAGTTTAAAAGAAATACATTTCAATAATATGATAGCATTCATAAGACCATTGACCTAACAAAACACAAGTTCTGGACTTGTAGAATTAAGAATACCAGTGTAATATTAATAATAGTAATAAGAAAGCAAAGGATAAAAGGAATACAAAAGTGGACTCGTATAGAGGTAGATGTGAAACTTTGTACCATAGTAGTTAAGCAAATAAATGACTATTGAAGTGAGTTGATAGTGTTCTAAGTATATTATTTCAACGTCGTGGAACCTTGCCCTTGACGACTCCTGACTACCCATTGCATTTACAATACACCCGACGTTACAAGTTTTTGTGCAACATGCATTAGCTGCATATTGCATTATAGAAAACAAACAATTTCATAAGGATTCAAAACAATGTATATTCTCCGCAGTTTGGTCATCTAAAGTTCCAACCTGTCTTAAATTATAATTGAAACTCGTCCACAAAGCGATTCAAAAGGAACTTTTTAAGTCACAAACCCTTCGTAATCCCCTTTTCGCGGTATGTTTTTGTGGCCTTCAATTTGTATGCAAAGGTGCCTTTTACGGGCTGCTAAGAAATTTTCTTTAATCTTTTCCTTAACTTTTTTTTTTACAACTAATTGCTATCTTTGAAGGGTCGTAGGAAAGAATTGGATCTCATTTAATTCACTTTCATGAAACATTTGAGAAAATATCTAGCAATTGTAAGGCGTGTACACTCTTTAGTGAAGCTGAAAAAAAAAATCATTGTCCTCCATGAAATATTTAAAGCTTCCATTCAAGGCATGAATTCAGTTCCAAATGATTTGATGAGCAAATAAACGAATCTATGGCCCGGATCTGTGGAGGGTGTAATGTAACGAGCTCAATGGGTCATTGATAGCTTTCTGCATAATTTACTGTATATGTATACAATATTATATGCAGCCGTAAATAATAAACTTCTCTGGGGTAGTAAAGGAACACAGATCCCAGAAATAGTACACTTCAGACTGTCGTTAAAATCCATATCGTCTTAACTTACAAAGTTATGTTACCCAGGACGTAAGCATCAATAAACAACCTTTTGCAAACATGATGTTTGCTTCTGGTATTAGTTAGAGTCGTTATAATTCGGATTGGTGGGGGAGTTGTTGCTTTTGTCAAAGACTATATTGATGCAAAAATAGTTTATTCCTCCTCGACCAACATAATTACATTCTTATGCGTAGAATTACAATGGGTTAATTCCTATGTGCACCGTGATTTCAAAACTTTGGATCTTTCCGCACTAATCAAGGAATGTGCATGTTTACCTTGTGAGTCATTTGATGACATGATGAGCATTTTTACTTATATGAAAAGTATGTTCCTTTACGAACCAAGCACATTACAAATAACGCTTGTCCTTGCTTCGATCCGGCGATTGGGACACTTATAGTAGAAAGAGAATATTTGTACACTCCTTACAGACCACATACGGGTATTTGCGTAAAAAAGATGGCCAAAAGTCAATTTCGTGGAATCCGTCCCAGGTTAAAATGTAACTGTAGATCAGGTAGCTGAACAGATGGAGAGCAAAGGATATCACTTATTTTGTCCGCAGCGTACTACCAGGTAGTGTGACACACTCAGTCGAAATTAGATCACCCTCCAACCGCAGTGCTCATGTCTGCTCAGGGGACATTTTGAAATAGCAAACTTTTGAAAGCGTTTTTTTTTTATATTGTTACGAAGTAGTGAAAAGTGGTGAAGAATGCATTTTTCTGAGGCGGGTATGTACAACCCGTTTTATATGATTTAATATTATTACATTACGTTTTATTAAGAAAACAGTATATTAAAAAAATGTATAATTCAATTGTTTTTATGTTGAAATTTTTTAACATTCATTTGTTGTACTTCAGGATGCGTCCCGGCTATCATTTTTATAAAATATCAAAAAGGAATGATTCTTCTAAACACTACAACAAAAATTGGTACAGATTTCATGGGGCTTTATATCCTTTTAGGACCATCCGGAGTCGAAACTGGTGACTTGAAAGTATTATTTCTGGCATCATGCGCTATCATCAGCATGATGACAAACAGAAAACCGAGTGACATTCTCTACATAAATGAAGTTGCGAGCTGAAGGCAAGACTGACATATTGAATGTTATAAAAGTCTCCTACGCGAGCAACTTAACATAGAAAAGCATACTGTTCCACTCTGAAGCTACAAATGGAGCAATTAACCCCATTGAAAGCATTGCCCATGTTCGTCGGGGCTGGTCTATTTAAAAATCAATACGAAATAGACAGAAGCTGCTGCAAGAAGCGCTACCCATGCTATTCATATAGAGAAGTTTTATCGAGTGACAGCTTCTTGTGCTGAAATTGATCTCCAGGAGTTGTTAAACCACACTTTTACGCGTAACTCTTTATCACAATTTAAACAAAAGTTTGAAAGTGATTTTGATTCTGAAGAAAGTATTTTTCAAAGTTTGTTTGTTCCATTGCAGTTAACTTGTGGTGCAGAAAATAAGAGAACTATCTGGCAGAATCCAGTGCCTTCTTCACCACGATATTGCCGGCCAATTTGAATACGGTTTATAAAAGAAACAGCACAGATTACAAACGAAGAGATCAACTATATACAGCACAAAAGAAATTTATTGAAAGCTACTATAGTCAAACAAACAAATAAATTATTTTCTGTCAAACATGTGATGATACTCATGAGAGATGCGAAAGTGTGCAATGCTGCAACTAACACTACATCGAGTATCTTCAGGGCGACATCTAATGAATTTAATAATTTATCACTAGGGAAGAAAATAAATCAAGAACCTTTGAAATTTGGTTTACCAATTTTGCACGCCAAAATTAAATTCTTCGAAGGATTGCTTCGTCTTGCTTATAAATTGCTATTAAAAAAATGGCAATTAAGAAATGAAAGTGATAAACAAATAGTAAGGGAAAGAAAATTAGCTATTCAATCAGAAATGAGAACCAAAATGGGTTTAATAGTAGATTTGCCTAAAGCTGGTTTTGGGAACAGTAATAATGGTAATACGAGCAGAAGACTTTTCCTGGACCCAGATTTGTCAGCTCAGATAACAGGTATGGATCCTCGCCTTGTATATCGACTAAAAGTAATCTTAGAGGTAATATCAAGTGGCCATAGAATCAACACTGCCAAATTTGATTATTACTATATGGAGACAGCAAAATTATATGTTGAATTTTACTCGTAGCACCCAATGATACCCACTCTTCATAAAATCCTCGTTCATAGTTCCATTGTGATAGAAAAGGCTTTACTACCGATAGGAATAATGCCAGTGGAGGAAGCTGAGGCAAAAAATAAGCACTTCTGTTTGTACCGCCCAAATTATGCAAGGAAGTTCAACAGAGAGTCATGCAATCTTGATGTTATAAGTAGATTATTGCTCAGCTTTGATCGACTTCTAACAGACATGAGACCTACTCCAAGAAAGAAGATTAAACCATTTCTTAAAGAAACATTAGACGTGCTTCTTTTTGCTGAAACAGAAATGGATATAAGTCAGGAAGATTCGTCTAATGAGGAGTAGACATATGAAACTAAAGAGTCTGGATGAACAATCATGGTTATCGTTACCTGAGTAAAATAATATTTTTGTTTTTAAATACTAGCAATTAAAAAACAAACTTTTTCATTTTATTTACGAAAATTACGTTGGAATTGGAAAATATATCAGAATAAAGTATGTAATACTGTTTTGAACTATTTTAATTGATAAAATAATTTTGGCCAACTTTTTGATACAAATACTCCTATGTGACGTCTGAAAACTAATGCTGCACTTTAATTACATAAAATTGCTTTTAACAAGGTAACTGCCATAACTGGCACAGTAAAATACCATAATTAATTAATTTCGGCCTGTCAGCATTCTTTCGTTTTTGGCAAAAGAGCTTGAAATACTGCTATTTGCACAAATTATTGACGCAATGGCAATCAGGATTTCGTAGCGGTTACAGTTATGAAACAGCTTTATTAAAGGTTATTTCTGATTTGAGATGTAGTTTAAATAATAATGAAGTCGGAGCTCTAGTGTTACATGATTTCTCAAAAGCTTTTGACTGTGCTAACGATTCCAAGCTTCTTAACAAATTGTCTAACTTATTTAGGTTTTCATTTTGACTGGTAAATCGGCGCGGATTCAAGTCGACAAGCGATATTCTAGTTTACTGCCGCTTTTCTCTGGTATTTCGTAAGGATCATTCTTGGGTGTGCTGCTTTTCAGCTTATTTATTAATGATATGCCAGATACCATAAATGATGTTAACATTAATTTGTATGCAGACGATGCTCAGTTTTATTTTAATAAACCTATGGGACTAATTGAGGATTGTATGGCTAGAATTAATGACGATTTAGCTAGAATATATTATGATTGCTTGCTTCATAAGAAGTCCGTCCAAGCATATGGCACTGTCCAATAGCACATTGGAACACTTTTACCTCCTTTGTAAGAAACATTTGTTGATGAAGCAACTGATATTGGTATTAAAAATTATAAAATGAAGTGTTGCAGATATGCTAATTCCATCATCTGTAAACTTCATAGTGGTCTGGCTAGTGTTTGGCTATCAGCCAAAATATTAACATTGTCCTCTGAGGCACAATTAGTTAGAACACTTCTTCTTCCATACTTTTCTTATGGTATCTTTACTGTTCCTAAATTAGACAGTTCATGTCTTCATAAAATAATTGATGCCTTTAACGACTACGCTTGATATGTTTTGGGCTTGAGGAGGTTCGAACACGAATCGCCGTTCAGGTGTAACTTATTGGGAAGTTCTCTCAATACTTTTTTAAATCGGAAAGCAATCATATTCCTGTTCAAACTTATAAGATTTGGTAGGCCGGACTATCTTACTGACCAGAATCACTTTTTGCAATCGGCGCGATATTAATTCCTCGTCATCTGAGGTTACTTGGGCAGGGCTCTTACTTTGTTGAAATTCCTCCTATATGGAATTTATGGCTACTGATCTTACTTCTACCTTTATTAAATTTTTTTTTGTTAGTTATTCTTTATTTTCCTTTCTCTTCTCTTCTAAAGACACACACACACCAACCAATAGACAGGCCCCACACACATATACATATATCGATTTGTTTTATTTTATTTTATATTTGTTAGTTAAGTATGTAAATTCAGTGAATATTGGACTTAATTTCCCAACCTTTATATGCGCCAAAATAAGATTTCAGATCGTTTGTACAGCTTCTATTAATGAAATGAATTCGAAATTAAATTTAAATTCGTAAGTTAAATAAATTTATTTCTTATGCAGGTTTTTTTAAATATTTTCGCACGTTTTGTCAGATTTTCAGTGACTAAGGTTAGTGCAATCTTATTTTCATAGTTTATAGTCTTTAACTAAGTGAAAAAGGTAGCGATGATGTTGCTGTGTTGTGTGAAGGTGACTTAATATGACCTTTTGTTATTTGACTTTCGTGTTGTTCATTTGTAACAAGACACGTCTTGTTAGGCATGACTAGAGTAAGCTAATAAGTTGTTCCTTAAGGGGTACCCCATACGCGATTACCCATTCTATTCAACTTGTATATGACAACAATGTTGTCACACAGATTTCATCGTGTATGGAACTGTGCCACTGCCTAAACTCTGGCACTGTCGCCTTCTAAATTTATACCAATTAAGCGAATAAATAAATTGACAATTAGATTAGCTGATTTGCTAACATTTCTCCAAGAGCCCAGAGTACGGGCGAATTCCATCATCAAATCAAGGAGGCAAGCACGAAACTCCTGCTAGATTAACTTGCAAGGGAAGTCGTGGAATTTGTTGACTGTTGGCACATTAAAGAGGAACAAACAGATTTATTTGAGAAGAGTATTCGTAAAACACGCTGTTTGTATATTAAGTGATTTTGAGCAAAAAAGATGAGATGCGCCTTTTTGTGGGGAATTGAGTTTTAATTTGATTGTATTTTTTAATATAAACATGGAAAAAAAATTAAAAAGAGAGACAGGAATAAATTCGGCAAGGGCGTCTTTTTAAAAAAAAAATGGGGTTTGAGTAACCCAGATAGAAGAACAAAATAAGTAAGAGGAGAATGTTTGATAATAACTATGAAATAAAATAATAAAAATGGACTGGTTAAAAAGGTTTTGTATTCATACAGATCACGTCCCCACAAGATTCACCCTTTTTATTCATATAATCAAAAGCTTCATTAAAAAACCCAGACACAGACTCAGCTAAATTATTCCTCCGCCGGAAAATACTTTTGTGAAAAACAAAAGTATCACATACGATTTTTAATCATTCTCACATCCGCGTTTTGCAAAAATAAGCATTTTTACTTACTCGAAGAAGAAAAACGTAAAACCCAATGAAAAGTTCAAATTAATTTTAAAATTACGTACGAGTCGGTCGTAGTCGAGGAAGTTTTATTTTAATAAACGTTTGAAGTTAAAGTTGTGTTATTTTTTCTCCTATTTTTTATTATCCTGCTAAAAGGGTAAAATTCGAAAAGTTATATATATGTATGTAGTAGTATTTTTACCAAACCTCATTTAGGTCACATGACAGGTAGTCCTAGTCACCTGTTGTAAAACAAAATTGCATTCAAGAGAGTATTATGATGGAGTGCTAAGAAGTGATTGATTAGGCTTGTTTTCAGTTTCACTAGTGATGGCAAAATAATTTCATAACCCAATAAAAAGTTATCTCTCACAAAAGGGCTCGGAGGGGTCAGAGCTTTACCCGAAATGAATTTATAATTTTTATTGGTTCTCATGCTCATTCCATTATGCTCCGTCCAAGACAATTAAATTACTTAAATGATTTGAAGGGTGAAAATTAAGTGCTTTCGAAATGATTCGATTGAGTTACCAACAGAAATTGTTTCGAAGTGAAGTTAAAACACCAAAGTATATTTTGCGGAGTAATTTCAAAGCTGGAGGCGTCCAAGTTTATAGAACTCATTCCAATTACCATAACCCTAAGATGCTGCATTTGCAACAAAAGATTAATATGGGCGTAAGAAATAGGGGGTATGTAAGGAAAAGTAGATATATCTCTATACATAATATGCTCGGCACAAAAAATTAATAAGGGAAGTACAAATTGATGATAAGTTGTAATAAACGAAATTTCACACCATTTTGGGCGAAATATCAGATAGATTTTGATAATCTGACGTTTATACTTTAGGGAGCTACAAAGTTCGAATAGACCCTCTGAGTTTGGACCCTGCAGGCTTCCGAGGAGAAGACAATTTTAATTAAAGTACCCATACATACATACATATGTACAGATCACATCATAGACAGGAAAATATATTGTTAAATAATTTTTTATGGACATTAGAATTTTTAAAATAAAAAAATAATGATTTTACAGCATTTTTTTATAACAATATTCCAGTTAACAATTAGTTGATTACAATTTGTTCTTTAATGTCCAATTACCATTAGTTAGTAGAATTAATTAAGATAACATTGTTATTCATAACACAAACTCTAGAAATGTAATAGTAATGGCAAATAGTAAAATAATACTACTAGATATTCCAAATGAATGAAAGGTGATTTGTTTGAAAATAGATACTGCCATTCGTAGAGATCCATTAGTATCAGATATGAATATGCAACAAATAATAGAAAATAAAATAATAACAGTTGTTGGTAGTTTTTGTCTAAGGAAACACTTCAGAGTTCAGTTTAAACATCATGATTCACGCCGATTTTGAATTGTTGATTGTTCCAATGTTCTTTTAGATCGGCATCAACTTAAATACATTTTTCTTTATAACTGGCTATTCATTCCAATTCTGTAATTCCACTCCTCAACAAGGAAGACAAACATTTCCTTTTGTATGGATATCTAATAGATCAAAAATGATCCCTCATCGCCATTTGTTGAATTTGAAGTTGTTGCAAAAAGTCACATAATTAGTACTGACGCAGAATTCTCCAAACTTATACCAAGAACTGCAGTATTTATGTGGGTACTTATCCCAGGTATTTCCAGGCATCATTCTTAAAATCTCCTCCCCCTTCTTCACTACACTTTGAATTCTTGGTCGACCCCGATCCGCTAGTTGATAAAAAATTAACCAGTTCCAGCGTGGCGCTTAGCTCCTCTAATCATATCGTACGTCACTCGCAACTCCGAAGATTTTCGAGATGATAATGGGTCCTATTCTGTAATTTTTCATAAAATATTATTTTATGTTATTTTGTAGCGATAAAATCCCTTCTTCATAAAATCAAAATAAAATATTTTAAAAATTCGTATTCTATCGTGATTCCATAAAATTATTTTATGAATTCTTTTATGAACAGGTAACAGGTACTCTATCAAATCACCCACTAAATAATCATTTATGAAAGCAGTTGCTTTCTTAATAGCTCTTGAGATACTTGATTGTAAAAGTGCTAAAATATGACAGCTCCTGACTGGAGTTTGATACAAACCATGTCCGTAGAAATGCAAAGCAGCAGAAAGACATCCATTCTGTACATTCCTAACTCAAAGTGAACGGAATGGATGTCTTTCCGGTATGAGGCTCTAGTTACTCTAAAAGTATTTGAATTTGTTTTCTTACAACGAAATATTTTGGGTATAAATTAGAATTATTCAAAAGTTTGCAAAATTAGTTTACAAATCACAATATAAGAAATTTATTAATTATCCAGCCGGAAAAACTTTTGAAGCCTAAGTTTTGGCAACTCACATGGATTGTTGGAATCTCGAAGATATCGTATCCTATGATCACTTCTGCATAAAATTAAAACCTAGACAAATTTAATCAAGTTTTTATATTTTGCCATACAGCACCAAGTGCAAATTTCTACCATTTCTGACAAAATTGTAATTTTTATGTATGGCGGTGGACATTTTAGTTTTTAATTAAAACTATTTTCGCACAACTAATGTTAATTGACGCATGCCATTTTCATAAAATGTGTCGAAATACCTTTAAAATGTGCTGCTTAGGATCTTTTATGTTATCCTCCATAATAGGAAATATTTTATGTTACGATGAATAAAATAAAATAAAATTTTAGGGAATTATTTTATTTTAAGGCATAAAATAACATAAAATGGTAAAATTTTACCAACAGAATAGGGCCCAATATCTATCAAAATAATATTTTAATTAAATTCTCTACTAGTACGCGTGTACGAGAGAAATTATAAATCATTATTTCATTTTTACCCGTGCGTTCTTGTGATCCGAGCTTATTCACATAAAACACTCGGACGGATTCATGATTCGCGTACATTTGAATTTCGAAACAGTTCTTCAATTTGGAGCTTATACATAGCAGATCAGTGTTGTCAGAAGAGAATGCAAGGACATTTATAGTGTATTACACGTCCTGTATAAATCAGCAGGAACATCTGACCTTCAAGGAAATGAATTATAATAATTCTGATCTTTTATACTTGCTCATCGAGTAGGTATGTCTTTAAAAAAAATTCCAATACAAAGAGAGTCATGGAAGTACTAATGTTCAATCTCATGAATAAGGAGGTATTCACAAATATGAAGGATGATCAACTTCGGTACAGAAGAACTTGCTTAAATCGAAAGACAGAGGTAGAATGACAGGAACAATGGTTTCGGTATATATACTTGTCGAAATGCCTTATGAGGATGAAATTCAGAAAATTTCCCAAATAATTAATTAAAAACTTTGTAGTTGATCAGTAGGTATATAAATAGACAGGTGACTTGCAAATTTTACTAAAATTATACATTATAATCGCATACCTTAAAATTGTGGACTATACATAATATTATCCAGTGCTGAAATTCACAACTGTGAGGCTGAACAACAACGAAAACAATCAGAAATTTACAACTGTTTTCTTAACACTAATTTATGCACATCCTTTTCCGCATTTTGTTATTCACAAAATTTTTATGAAGGATACTTTCACGTTTAGCATAGCTACTGGTTTTATCTGTTTATTTTGGATGCAAAATTAAAAACTTTTCAGTTAACATTCATCCCACCTTGTTTGAATAATTTTTATCATTTTCGTTTTCATTTCCTCTACACCAGCAAAAACTGGTCAAAAGTTATGATGGCGTTTATACACCACCACGAGGACACTTCGATGAAGGTGAGATGGACAAAAAATTTTAACAGACGGCATAGATGAAATTTTAATATCACATACTTTGATAAAAAGAAATCGTGTAATTTGTATCGTTTGTGCATGTGCGCGGTATGTTAATTGGTTTTAGAGGTATTAGTTTTAAGTGACCATTGTTTAGAAATTTCCACACATTAATTCCCATTATACCAAATTTATTGCTAATAATATTATCCTGTAAATTTTCATGTGAATTCAATTTTTATTAATTCCAATCAACCTAGTCTTTTTCAATTACTTCAATGGGACTCCACGTGACTTGACTAATGGTGAAATAATGAATTTGGCGATTTGTCTTCAATTGCTTAAGGCAGAAAGCCGATTTTTGCGAAAGTCGCATTTTCTGGAATAAGCCCAGAAAATTCCACATTTTATTCCTTTTCGCAATTGTTCATTATGGTAAAAAGAGAATGCCAGTTTCGCGCAGTAATGTTGGAAATATTTAAGCCTAGCAAAATTGGTTTGAAGTTAGATTAGTATGTATATGTACATGTTGTATAGTGCCTGCGCCTTTCAAATTATATATATATAAGTTGGAGTTATGATACTGAGAACTTTCCCAAATCGATTTGCTTATTGCCGGAAGCAGTTGAGTTATTCAAAGTTCTTGAAATGGTAATGAGATTTTAATTCATTTGCAAAATTTAAGTGGCGTTTTAGGCATGCAGTTAACTACGAAGCTTATATCAAAAGTAATGTCTCTATGTGGCAGCACTATATCATTTTAGTAACAACAGTATAGGTTAAAGATAATTACGATGACTGGGTATAACTACCATTAGCGAAATTCGTGGTCAGAATCCTTTGATGTTGGAAACAATATCTTTCGAGTCAATATCTTGTAAAGGATTACAATTTCTCTTAAATACGAAATCCAAGACAAGCAAAATTTATTTTGGTCGTTGGGCGATCAGTGATAGCTGCTGGAACGTGCATTCTCACTTGACATTTATTGCAGAAAATATGTGTCTCTCTCAGACATTAACTGACTGGTGGGAACTCGCAAAATATCACGATATTCAGAGTAACAAGGTATGATCGTCTGGGCTGTTAAGTGCGTATAAGGTCACACGAATCGATTCTTAAAATGGGAAAAATAAAGTGCTAATATTTATGTAAATTTATTCCACTGGATCCATTGAAAATGTTGCAATAAATATAGTATGAGTTTCTTACCATAAATATACATTGAACTTGTTAGTTTACAGCTCATTGCAGGGAAATCAGTTCGAATCTAAACAAAGTGCCACGAAAGTTTTATTGATAAAAAATGCAAAATAAGACTGAAATACCTAATTGATTATTGCAGATCTTTTTATTATTTCTATAGTGAAATTAGTTAGTGGTAATGGTAATTTTCTCAAATAGAACGCAAATTTGTAATGCATCATAGCGAAGTGTAAAAAGTGGTGCTGGTGCAAATTAAAATGTGGAATACAATTCTAATAATCTTCCTTCAATTTATCTTTATGTTTAGAAAGTAAAATGGTACTTATTTTAAGATTTTAAATGGATCCAGTAGAATAAAATTACCTCAAATATTAAATTTGGTATTTTTCACTTTTTAAGAAACGCGACTAACACAGAAAATGGCGAATCTATGGTGTCGGATAGTCATACCTTGTTAGTTTGTATGCCGTGGCAAAATATGATCTGTCCAGTAGAGATGGCAGAGAGAAGAAAGAAGTGTTGCTAGATAACTTGTTTCAAATGGGAACACTTGATGGAAAGACTGTCAATGTGGAGTAGTCGCATTGAACTGTCAGAAGTAAGTACATAAATACATGGACTTCTACTTTTTGCAGTTTCTGTTGACAGTGCACCGAGTAAAGTTGAAATGCGTAAAGACCGGGCAACTTCTGTAGCAGAAAATTCAATAAATTTATTCCAAAAGAAGCCGGAATCAAATATGCGGATTTTAAAAATAGAGTGGAAAAAACGATTCTGGGAGCAGTTGTCGGAAAAATTAAATGTGTCTACGGAAAAATATGCAAACTGTGCAGCTCTGTTATTAAAAGATTACATTTATGTACCGTATTCAGATTTCCTCAAAATGATACTACTGAAGCAGTTGAATTCCGACGCTTCCTCTATTAATTACATTGTTGTTGTTGATTCTCATGTATTTTATACATCGTTAGTTATTAAACCTCTTGTTAATGTCCATCTAATTTGTTTGGGCAGTACTATTATAATATCGTGTAATGTGGCGAGAAATAATAGGGGGAGAGAAGACCTTACTGTATTACTACAGATTTAAGTATTACTGGATCACTCAGTTATTCATTTTGAAGAATTGTTGATTCGATATCGTTATAGAGCATTCTGATCATATGTGTTTCCTTTACAATTAGTCGCAGTGTGTTCGATTGATATGTCCATCCACGTCCTCATCTCATCTGATTCCGACTTGATCTTCCCGAAAAACAAAACTCCAAAATAGCAGACTAAATCTATAAACTATTGTTTTAGAGTCAAATATAAAATTAATTGTGTTCCTTTTAATTCTTTTAATTGCAATTACAATTAATAATTAATCAATTTATTTCAATTACGAAAGTAATTAGTTTTGACAAGCAGTACTAAAAGAGATTATTTTATTATTCAGTTATCAATTTAATTAAATTTTGCGACAATACTTCGTAAGACAACTCAAAATATATTACAATACAGAAGAGTACAATAAATTCGATGAAAAGCCCGTTAAGCTAGTAATTTAGTTTAATTTATTTCATCCGTCTTCTAATTATTGAATTCCCTTCATAGAATTAAATACCTGCATCAAAACACCAATTTAATTATCTTGAGTTTTCAAACTCTTCGAGACTTTCGATATCCCGTGGTCATTATTCAGTCTTGGAAGGCACTTGCTTTGTTCGTGTTGTTCGCGCTTGGTGTTCCAAGCATCTAAAGCTCAGGCTCTTGAGTTCGGCTGACAGATTTCGGAGACTAATTTTTCAGTTTAATCATCCAATTCATTAAGGGCTTCGTGGTTGGAATGTGTTGGTTCAGGTTGGTGTAGGTTTCATTGACATAAATGCAATTGGACTTTGTCGCTGATTATTTCAACTTAAGTATCTTAAAAATTTTCATTATTTTTGTCCTTTATTTCTTCTTCTTATAGTTAGTACCTAATATATAAATTATCTGTATTTCTTTTCCCATTGTTCATCAGGAACAGATAAAAGAATTTAATTTCTTATTTTACTTTGCCCTGAAATAAATTTCATTTTGAATAGAAATTAATTAGCTTTACTCAAGAATAGATATTTATCAAGACCAAGACAACTCTGCTTCATTGATATCACTAGATGAGCTATACCATTCCTACTAAAAGAGCATCCTTAAACATAAATAGGTATGATCATGACCTTTGCTTTGGACCGAGCTTAAAACTAATTTGTTATTGGATGAGCAGGAGCTTATTGCAAACAAATCTCGGTTGAATGATAACTACCTGAAAGCTATAACCTGACTGGGAGAATGGCAAAAGCAGAAGTAGATTTAGAGTGCCTTCCGTGATGCAAATGTATAGATTTTTTTATTAATTTTACAATGATTTTCTAGAGTTTGAACAGTTTTCAGGGTCTCCTTTCTAATGAATTGCTGCCAAATATCCTCTTAAAATCAATCTTTATTCAAACTTGTTCAAATTAGCTTACTCTTATTTTCAGTCTGTTTATTTTACAATTAAGAAATATTTTCAATTAAAATCGTATCTCACCTTTGATAAAGAGTGAAATTGGACTTGTTGCACAAGAAAACATGTTCTTGAATTTCCAATTACAACATACACGTCCACTTCTATCTTTTCAGAAAATAGAAATTGTAAATTCACCTGCCATCTAAATCAAATCAACCGCAGTATCTTATGATTCAGGATAGAACTGTTCGCAATTTATATGGCAAGATACATATCACAGGAAAATAATTTATTGCGCTACCATCTGCAGTTACCTGAAAATCGAAAATGAGCAGTTCGCTCAACTGCATACCTAACCTACGTACATACAATATATGTATAATACTGGAAAAGTTGTTAAGACAAAATACACATGTATCGACCTAGAAGTTACAGGTAAGTAGGGAGTCTATAATCGAAAATCGATTATAGTAAGAATTATTCATAGCATGTCTAACAAAACGGAAGGTATAGGGTACATAAGTACTTAGGAGTGTAAGTACGTTTAGGTATCTGTACGTAAAAGTGGCATTAATAGGCTATTCAAGCTTAAAATTTGAAAGTAAGACAAGGGTAAAAACCGAAATTATGCATTTCCAAGAATATTTTCACCATGATTAGGTACAGCGAAATTTTCATGTAATTAGATACCCCCAAGAAAAATGCCTATCTCGCCACGACCACTCAATGTTTACAAATTTCTATTGTCTAGTGTCAAGTGTCAATAATTGCCTACAATTCGAAAGTTCTCATTAATTTTGCTCTGAATAAAGTGATTTATGAGTATTTACAGTTTCTTTATTTATTTGAGACTGATCAGGCTCATTAGTTAACACAGTTTTTGTAAATACTTAGAACAGAATGATAAGTAACCGAGGAGGAGTAGCACATATACAGTTAGTACCTAATTGTAGGTTTCAAATTAAAGTACAATAAAATATGAGATAAGATAATTTACTTCGATATAGGGATTCCCACTTTCCTAGCCGTTCTTATTCCTGGGAGTATAACTTTATAAGCCAACAAAATTGAAATATAAATCTCATCCTGTGGAGTTTTGCATTAAAGTGGGTAGTTGAAGCACCTAGTATCGGAGGATAAAAATATATGAATACCAATAAAAGATCTCTATCTGATAGGCCTGCTTATCCCACCATACTTGTGTGATCAAAAATAGTCTATCTTTTAATAATACATTTAAATATAAATAATAATAATAGTCAAAAAACATAACAAATAGAACTCACTCTAATGTTTCTGAGGAATTCAAATCTGCGGTTACTAGGAAGAAAGAATCTTGCCGAAAGAGCAGAGTAGAGGCTGAAAGAAACAAAGAAAAATCGTATTTTCAAACGATCCTGCTAACCTCGGAAAAATGCTACAAGATATCAGGTTTTTAGGAGTGTAAATTATGCAAGGAAAGGCAATGATCTGGGAAACTAAGGGCTTGTTCACGAGCGCGATTTATCGCATGCGATAGAGCTCTGATTGGCTGCTGCAATGTTGTTGTCGCTGAACATGCTTACTCTTTCTACGTTTCGTGCGATACCGAAATTTATCGCAGCAATGCTGTTAGTTTGGTGCGATTTTCACCTTAACCTCAACATTTATGTTTGTTTACATTCGTAATCGGATGCTAAAGCTCCGCAGTAGGTAATGTTGAAATTTATTGTAATATGTAAATACATAAATATAAAAACATAAATATATGTAAATTTCACTCTAATGTCTGCTTGCCACTAAAAAACTAAACAAATTATGTTGTAGCCTCTGTCAACCATGTGAACGTATCGCTCGATAAAAACCAGTCGCAAATAGAGATATATCTATGGAAAGAACAGGACGTCACCAAAATATCGCACGTATCGTATCGCGCTCGTGAACAGGGGTTAAGGCTACACGGCTTTAGAGCAAGCAGGTCAAACTATGTAAATCTATTTGTATGAATCGAAAGTGATTCTTAAAAACAATAGGAGATCCCGGCTGAGCCACAATCAGGAAACCCAGAGATACGGAGTGCGCCTGCATACGATTGACCTGCTGTTGCTGGTTCATCGGCCATACCCGATATGGTCGTTAAACTAACTCCTAAAAGCTGATGTTACTGAATTAGTTCATCAATTATGCCGGCTTGGTTTGTTTATTTGTCTGACAAACGCACCAACACACCAAACTGAAATTAAAAACTCCCAAGTGAAACCAAAAATCCCATTCCTGTTTTCAAAAAGAAAAAGGGACTGGCAACCCTGAAGAGGTTCGATAATGTCTTCGTTTAAAATAGTGAGATCTTCATTAAAGTGACCGTAGTTAATGCTACACCAAGGAGTATAGAAGAGTTTATACATTGGATACCAACTCGTTAGTCGGACTGCCCGTCCAAAAGGTTATGACACACCATAGTTGCATGGTGGAAAAATACATTGAATAGTAGAACACTCTGGCTCTATTGGCCTCAGATGAATATTTGAACTTCACGAAGGTGAATCCTAGATAAATGAAAAAAACAGCTTCACCAAGATATCTCTCCGAGAAAGGGAAGATGGCAGAAAACTAATTAGGTTTTTCGAAAACAGCTATTTTATTTCCATGACCCAGGTAACGTGCAGATGTTATTTGATTGTATTGCAACAACACAACTTGACAAGTTTTTACTGCAATGCAGAAGGTAAGTTGCTTTTAATGTTTGTCGTTACTATAATAAATAGAACCGGCCTATAAAATACTTAGCCATGGAGGACTATTACACAGTCATCTTTTTACTAATTGCCTAAAGTAGTATGCTCACAAGTGGTGTATCTCAGACGAGGTCTCACTCTCCAACTACCGATACTTACGGTGTGGAAATGACATCTAGCTTGTCAATTTATAGAAAGAAAGTCATCCAGAAAAAATTGGCAGATTTTCAATTTCAAAGAAAAGTATTTTTGTATCACTTTTATGCACTTGTTTATGAGATCGGGCATTAATCAGCACGACCATCCTAGTTGATTCCTTTGAGGAATCATGTCAGGTCAGGGTAGGTCTTTGAAAGTTCTTAATTGATACGTAAACTTAAGATTCAACAAAAACGATGCGATTCTTAATGAAACTGAAATTAAAACGAGTTGACAGTGTATACAACGCTTTTCACAAGTACAATTTTTAAGCCTTTCACGTCCTCAACTAGCGAGGAGATTTTTCCGGGAAGTCAAGTGGCTGTCAACGTCTTGTTAACCCTCACACGCTCGGTTCGGTTTTTACCTTAAAACGTTCAGTATTTACCCCTGTAAATAAATATTTTTTATATGAAGAAATTCATAAAAACATATGAAAAATTCAGAAAAAATTACATTTTTCTAGTTTCCTTTAGAATGAACATGTAAATGTGAATGCTTTATGTATGTGTATTTGGATTTAGTGTTGCCAGTTGACTATAATTTGAGAAAAAAAAATTACTGAGTACAACAACTGCGACTCATTTATAATATGCAGATTATGCTCTTCATTTTTGACTGAAAATGGTGGAAGGTGAATTAAAAGTGAAATATGAATACATGAATTATGTATTTTGAAATTTATCAAATATTAATACATAGGTACATATAACATGAAAATTACAGAAAGGCAAAACATAAAAATAAAGTTTTTTTTACAAGTCTTCGCATTTGACTATTCCGATGATGTGTTGAGCGTAAACTGGCATTTGGCACTGCATGGAGGTTTTCTTAGTTTTTCGTTTTCGCTTATCACCTCAATAGCAAATACTGCATCCCCCTTCACTTTAAGCCTATTTGTTGCATCTCATTCTTGAAGATATTCAATAGGCACATCTTCAGTTTGGGTGAATGCATCAATACTGTGCAACCCAGCACACCCTCCATTAAATTTTTAATTGAAAAGGTACATCATCTACGCAGTGATGATTTTGCAAGTCTTTCGATATCCGGCTTACATATGTAAGTTGATACCAAGTTGTTCTAAGAACATGCGCCGGCGCACTTTTCGAGTTGGTAAGCCGGAAGGATTGCTTGTTTTCTTAATAATATAGGTTGCTAATGCTTCAATGTCCAGGAAATTGAAACATAAAGCTAATGGCCAACGATTTGTTTTCCGCTTAGTGGTGTACTTCGTCAGCATGTGGTCCATTGTGTCAACTCGAATTTCGGTTTCATTATAATAGAGGATAATCGACGGCTTATGAATTGAGCCAGAAATGTTTGTATCGTAATGCACGGTTGCTATCAATACCACTGCCTTGTTTTTCTTGGGAACATTCGAACTTAATGAACACAATGTCCTCAGTTTCATGAAAATAGTAGTTCATGTCTTTTATGAGCTCCAAGTTCTGGTGGGACATATGCTGGGATAAATTCAACGATATCAAAGAAGTGGCAACTGGCAAAGATGCAATAAAATTGTCTGTAGTGATGTTTCGACCAATATTTTTGTATATTGAAACTAAATCCTTTACGATCCTGTATTGGGTCTATATTTTTCGTTGATGATACCGGTCCTATTTGAGTCGACCGCAAAATATTATGTGCTCAAACTCGATGTACACGTGGTGGGATTTTGCTCCATTAAGTACCGTCACGTCGAATGAAAAATCAGAATAATGCAATTCTAATTCGTTGTCCGAATTTTCATCCGCACTGATTTCATCCAATTGAGTGTCTTCAACCTCTACCTCTGTATCACTAGTTTCTTCATCAGATGCTTCGTTTACAATTAATCCAAATCATCACTACCTTCAAGCATACATTCAAACTTTGATCATCGATTGCTAAAAGCATCCTCCGATAAAAATGGCTCCTTTCGTCAACCGACAATCTATGCCGCACAACAAATTCGTAGTACTGTGAATTGAAAAAGGGTTCCTACCTTGAGATTTCAGTACTACATAAAAAAAAAGTATTTGGCACTCATTGTTAGCAAATAAGAGATTCACATACATACAGATGTATGTAGATAAAAATGGATATATAGCTTACATTATATGCATATTTTTATAAATACAAGAATTGTATGAACCTAAAATAGATGCCAATTTTCCATTTTAGTAGACCTTTATATATGACATTTTCTAAAGAATCCAAGTATTTACCCAGGTAAATACAATCCGCTTTAGGATGAAAATCCAGAAAGTGCTCTAAAACATGCATTAATTTCATTATACCTCTAAATTGAGTTTCCTCTCAGAATGCAATAAGTCCTTTGACTCGATTGTTGCACACTCAGACTATCACGCCTCCGCAATTGGGATTTCTTCAAGATATTTAACTTAGTGCATTGCGGCTTGGACCGTTTATTTGGAGGAATAGTCGACCGATTGCGCTCTTGTTAGTTTAATTATTGTGAAAATAAATAAAAGAAAAAAATGCGTACTTATGTATGTCCAGTCCAGTCCATCTTGAATATGTTCGAAATAGCGTATCACATATTGGGTTAAATTTTGTATTATTAATTTTTTGGTAGAATGATGTGTTTTATTTTTATAGTACAATAAATTTGATACATTTCCAACATTTACAGCTTTTATTATACTTCATGCCTTTTATGTGATTTCATCCTTTGTAGTGCGGAAAGCAATTTCGCCCAAAGCTACTCTAATTACGTTAAAATTCCTAGCTGGTTACCCAACATAAATGTGTATATATTTGTAAAGGGTGCTTCTAAACGTACGTACCAACTCCATTTGACGAAGTATTCCTCGGAACGCTCATTATTTCGACAACTTATCTGCTGTAATGATGCTCATTAGAGTACCTTTGGACCTACTGCGTTTCCCGCACAACGTGGTGTAGATACAAATTTTATACATTTACTTGAATAGCCTTATTATGGTGGGTGGACGTACATCTGCCGATGCCATAATATGAAATTACAAGGATCCAGTATCCAACAGCCAGTCACTATTTGTATTTATTTCCGCGTGCTCCAATTATAGTGTCCGAAAGATGATTTCATAAGGCTGCTTTTGTTGTACTAAATGTAACGCAAAAACAGAAATGTAATAAAATGTACGAATGACTGATGCTATTTCAGGGCTGACGTGTAATGTATTGTAAAAATGGTCGTTTCCTTTCATTTGGGTGCTTAAGCGTAAATTTATCGTATTATTCGGTGACTTACTCTTTATGATTATGAGATTCTTCAAATCGTAATAAAAAATGAAAATGGAAAACACTTTACTTTGCATGCATAAAATTGTTTCATATCCCTCTCAACATACTTGTTTTCCACTTAATGTCACTGCGGTCGACTTCTAAGGTCCATTATCACAATATTCTGTTAACTCAATTTAACTTTTAGTAACTGAACTGGCAGTTGTAAAGTTGTAGTATAAAAATTTCATGTTCATCATCTTTCAGTTATGGAATCTCTTAGATGAAAATTTTACCGGATCGCTAAAAGCTGTCAGGAAGTTGGTCAGATACTTAGGAACACAGTTAGAAACTTGCTGGGTGAAAGGAAGCATAGAAATGCCCAGTAAAATTTTAAATTTCCTTCAGTGCTCCCTTAGTGGAGTAAACGAGTAAAGAAATTATTACTTGGAAATGCGTTGAATCATATTTTAGTTCCCGACATATGGTATCAGCGCTTAAATTAACAGCTCTTTTCTGTGGGCATGCTAATGTAAATAGTTTTTACTAAAAACAAGAGCAATTGGAGCCAAAATTAGCACTTATTTCCTTAGCTCCTCCAGCATTAATTGGGATCAACCCATTTCTGACTGGACTGAAATACTGATGATGAATTTTATTTTTTCTTAAACTGTTGTGGGGTTTGCTTAAAGCAAGAAAATGATTTATACAGGGTGATCGGGAAGTCGTGTCATGTTAAGATTTGATAGCAGGGGTCGAGATATGAAAAAAATTTTAGTATAAAGAAAACATAAGATTTGTCGTTTGGGTGGTACGGTAGTTTTGTGTTGTTCAATACTTTTTTTTAATACACGTAACATTCTTATTACACACTCTATAGAAATAATTTAATGATATTAAACTATCTAAGCAAGAACTAAGCTAAGGGATCTTAAAGAAGCAGACAGTTAATCCAGTATGACACATTCAATCTTATTGTCTCAATTAAATGCATTTTAGGAGTTTCTTGCATGGCATTTTCATTTGACGCGCCTATGAAATTTGGTTTAGAAAATATCGAGAAAAGGCACAATCAAATTAACGCAACTAATGTGCAACCAACTGGAGTTTACAACATCGAAGAAGCAAGCATTTTTCAAGGTTAGGATACACTTTGCGTATATCTATCTATGTATTAAATCAGATAGAGGGCAAAAAGGAATATGAGTAGCTACGTTCCTCTATTCGATAGGTTCTGCACCAAAGAACTGCATCTTGAGTTGGTTCGTAACCTAAAGAAATATGCCTTTATTGATGCTCATTATAGCTTCATATCACGTCATGGAATACCACCTCAAATTTTTATTCCGCTAATGGAAATAAAATTTTGTCGACGCGAAACGCCATCTGGAAACACATGGAGCCACATTCCTTGTGGAGCAATGTACTTTGGTGATTTTTAGTTAAATGGAAACCAAATCGTGCGCCTATTGTGAGAAAGCACGTTGTGATTCGAGGAAGTGTCTACTGACTATTAATTGTCATTTCCTCATCGGAGACTGTCTTAAAACATTACGAGAACGCGATCTGAACGACCATTATGTCTCGATTAAGACAATGGAAATTCATATAATAGATGGTACAAGGCTTTCGAAAAAAGTGGGGATTGAAATATCTTACGATTTTGTAGGAGCGACCTAAATGATGAATGGGAAAAAGACTCATTGAAAGGGAATAAATTGGTGATAGTGACAACATTCTCCGACCTTTCGACCGTAGAGTTGCATTAAATACAAATACAGGAGAAGGTGGTTTAGTTCGCATTGTCATCGCTTGAACGAAAAGAGTATTCCTGACGAGCTATGGCAAATTTCTAAATACTACTGATTTCTTTAGAATCTTTCTCTGAGGAAATGGAGTATAGCTCCAGTTTGCGTTGTTACCTCTCGGGTTGACTCAGGAGTAGGGCGGGCTTCCTGAAGTTAACAGAATCTACACCGGATCTATTTGTTATTATTGAGCACCACACAGTTTCCTTGAAGGATCCCATGAACTCGTGAACTGTAAAATCTTATTAGACTAATTAAATGGATGAATATACTTCTGTGAAATTTTATAAATTTATTGATAAAGTTCTTAAAAATAAAATTATTATTCAATCAAGTAGTTTACTTCTATGCTCTATAAATTGGGCCACCAAGTGACATGTTCTCCTGTTACTGAGCTCTAAATCCCATATTTACGTCACCCATTAATAAGGCGATATTTTCTCTGGAGAAGAAACCTTAGAACTTTTTCAACCATTAATAAAATTCATCTTTTACTTCCTCATATCCTTCTTCCGTACGAACGTAACACTCAATGAAGGTCATATTTTACATTATGGTTCTTAATCCTTGTATATTCCTTTCGGATAATGGTGACTTTTTAATAAGACTGGACTTAGGTAAGGCTCTCCACCTGTATAAATATGCATCTTACAATTTGGCTTTTCTGAGTCAGTCCCATAACTGTGACGTTGTATTCATTAACCTCCATAAGTACTTCGTTTCACCGTTCGTTAGGGTATACAGTTTTCACGTTCCATTAGCCGAATACCGTTCTTGTACGAAAAACAAAGGCCGTAAGCATACTGTAAAGCCCAATATAAAATTACAATTTATCAGACTGATATGGCTTTCATTAGTTATTGACAAACCGCAGCGCCTTTTATTGATACTTCGATGCATCTATGAAGTTAAAGTTAAATTGATCAGTTGTAGCAAACCAATAAATCTGTGGATAAGTCGACTAACAAAGTTTAGGTATTGGAAATCGATGCAATCTATTAGAGTGGTCTATATTTAAGATGCAAGCAAAATACGGCTTCTGATACACTTATAACATAACCTTTTCCAATAGGTGTAGCGAAAACTTGGAGGTAATATGGATTTTACTGAAAATGTAATGTACAGCGTATCTCAGAGTTCTCCCCGGATTTTCTATCAAATGTCGAACCATCATCTCTTCCTCGATAGTTACAGGAAGTCAAGGTAAAAACAAAAAGAATGGGCAAAAAATCTTAACTTTTTTTTTTAATTTAAACAATTTTGCGCCAAAACGCATGATAACCATTACATTTTCTTGTAAGATTTAAACATCTAGCATTTTTTCCTTTCATTTAATCCACCTGCGTACATGTAACCGTTTGTGAGATAAGCCAATGTATATGATTCATTAGCTTAGATGATTTCATAGGTTGTATAACAAACAAGTTAGATGGTGTTAGGATAAAAAGTACCCAAAATTACAATATCTCCCTACCACCCTGCACTTCCCGCTCCACCTACAAAATAAATTGAGGAATCCCGGGTATAGGGGAAAGGTGCGAGTTTTTGAATACCCTGTATATGTAAGATGTGGAAGAACTCCCTTTTCAGTATTTTCATGATAATTCTTCTGATTAATTATCTCGCCTGATCTCATGTTAAATAATCGCTGGGAGATAAATCGACACTTCTTTTACTCTTTTCATGTCCTCTAATCCACTATCCTCTGGGCTTACATCATAGCGTATCCCATATAAATTTGGTATAATAATAAATGGAAACAAATTTATATGATTTCTTAAATATTTAAATTTAAAATGGATTGCATTTCATAAATATTTTAAACTAGCAGTTACCTTGCTCAGAAGTTAGCATCTTGTTAATCCAGAATAATTCAGAAGCTTTACAGGAGTACAGGAGCCTTTTACACATAGGTACATATAGCAACTTGCATTCAAATAAGTAAATATTTCTCAAATTACATCAAATATTCAAATCATAGCTACATATGTAGAACCCGTATATTTTCCATTAACTCACCTTTAAATTCGATTCACTTACCACTCTCATGGAAGCGTTCCATTATTTTTTATAACTTTTACCAACTTTAAAATCTGGTCATTGTACGTCACGTTAGTTTCGGAAATACAAGGACGGAAGCTTACGGACTTGTTTCCATTGCGCCTCATTTCAACATTTTCCGATATTTTAGAAACAGGACGAGTTGAACAGAAACTTTTGTTATTATTTCGGGTAAGATATCCCTTGAAGCTGGTCACAGAAACTGGATTTTTCTCTCTCTAAATATTTACTTATTCTAACCACATAGTCGTAGAATGATGGAAGAAACAATATTCTCTGCAGGATTATGGGAAAACTGTAGAGTAATTGCGGAACAACTGTGAACTATGGAGAATTTTTGAAGGTAGTGGCAGGACGTGACAGATGTGAGCTCCAATCCTTCGCATTTCTGGAAAATTGTTGTATTTTTGAAAAGTATTTAAGAAAATTAATTACTTTACTTTTCTAATTAGACCTAAAACAATGGTGGAGTTACTAGGCCATTTAGAAGAAACCGTTTTTGTTTACCTTAAGTAAGTATTTCTTTGTTTATTCGTTCGAAATGGCGGAAGCAGGAAGCTCCGCTTTATAGATGTAACTCGTGTAGTTTTAAACGTTTTCGATGTTTTATAGAATAATAATTTCTCTTTGATAAAGATTACCCCATTCACTGCAAACAATTCCTCCCTTCATTCTGCGTCGTAGAATGTAATTTAAGTTAAACAAAAGAAGCTTTCTTCAAACGCGAAATTTATTGAAATATTCCGGACCGCAAACTTTCTGGATCACAAATGAAACGACGAAGAGAGCAATTGACCAACTCGTTGTCGCAGGATGAAACTGATAACGTAATTTACGAACTTATACATAAATAAATATTCCTGAGATATTTCATTGTGCTTCCCACATGATTGGATGCCACGAGTTTTCTTTGGGGCGAGCGGCGAGATTTATGGCGTAAATTAGGAGGAAAACGGGAAAACTTCTTCGGTGATTTATGGTCATGTTTGGGAAATGCACTTCTAATCTATTCAGTTATTTTGTTATATAATTTGTGGGCAATTTTTGGAGGGGACTATCATTTATATTCTAATGGATGCCATATAACACTGTACGAAAATGTTATGATTAATATTAAAATGGAATGAAAGAAAATTGCGTAGATGTTCCAAATTTCGTCTGAATATAAGAATTTGATTTATATGATAGTTGTATTCTTTCTATACTGCTCAGAGTACGTATAATAAGAAAACAAGATTTTCACTTTCAGTATTGTCAACCACTATTAGCACAACGTGAAAACTTTATTGAATTCAAATTCAAATTAACTGGTGGATTTTTTGAGTACTAAAACTATGGATAAATTAATTTGCAAAGAAACTGAATGTAAACACAAATGTAAAATATACAGGGTGTTCCGTAAATGTCTTTAATCCTTTAAGGGGATGAAAGTAGAGGTTATTTGGGTCAAAAAAGTCTAGATACTTTTATATCGAACTGCGCTTGGTTTTCGAGTAAATCGATAATATCGATTTTCGAGATTTTGCATACCTTTTCAGAGTAATTTCGTTATAAGTTCTATTGTAATTAATGGATTTTGACGTTCAAACCTTTATTTAAAAGAACACATATTGGCCTTTCTAAGAATGTATAATAAGTTATAATTGTGCCTTCAATTATTTAAAATAAAAACAGTTTTCTCTAGAATTTTTTATTTCACCAAAATTTTTGTCGCGCTCCAGTGTACATTTATTCGAAATATCACCATTGCACGAACTTGGCAAAACTATGAAAAAATTTGCGCACTATGTCCCTTTTCCAAAATGACCTCCCTAAGTGCTATCAACAATAACAATCAAAAGTTATAAGCAAACATTTGGAAGATGTGCCCATCGAGGTAATCTTCAGTTTTTTCGTAGGTTTCTGTCTCCTCCTACAGTTTTTAACCTACGACAACCATTTATATGTCATTGTACGGGAATCTGAACTGGCTATTAGATAGGGCAATTTAGATTTCGAATTTCGAAAATGGAGGGGGTAATTTCGAAAAAACACTTTTTTGCCAAACTTGATATTTACGTAGACTTCGTTATTCCGCATCTTCATTTTTTCGGGAGGGCCAAACTCTGGGAGGGGCGGGAGTTCAAAGTTTCAACTTTAAGCGGCTATATTCTCTCAACCAAGCATTGTTCTAGCAAGTAAGCCCTAAATTCATAAATGGAAAAGACAGTTTTGGTGGTTTTTATTCAAATATATCCGCTTAAAGTTGAAACTTTGAACGCCCGCCCCTCCCAGAGTTTGCCGCTCCCGAAAAAATGAAGATGCGGAATAACGAAATCTACGTAAATATCAAGTTTGGTAAAAAAGTGTTTTTTCGAAATTACCCCCTCCATTTTCGAAATTCGAAATCTAAAAGTGCCCTATCTAATAGCCAGTTCAGATTCCCGTACAATGACATATAAATGGTTGTCGTAGGTTAAAAACTGTAGGAGGAGGCAGAAACCTACGAAAAAACTGAAGATTACCTCGATGGGCACATCTTCCAAATGTTTGCTTATAACTTTTGATTGTTATTGTTGATAGCACTTAGGGAGGTCATTTTGGAAAAGGGACATAGTGCGCAAATTTTTTCATAGTTTTGCCAAGTTCGTGCAATGGTGATATTTCGAATAAATGTACACTGGAGCGCGACAAAAATTTTGGTGAAATAAAAAATTCTAGAGAAAACTGTTTTTATTTTAAATAATTGAAGGCACAATTATAACTTATTATACATTCTTAGAAAGGCCAATATGTGTTCTTTTAAATAAAGGTTTGAACGTCAAAATCCATTAATTACAATAGAACTTATACCGAAATTACTCTGAAAAGGTATGCAAAATCTCGAAAATCGATATTATCGATTTACTCGAAAACCAAGCGCAGTTCGATATAAAAGTATCTAGACTTTTTTGACCCAAATAACCTCTACTTTCATCCCCTTAAAGGATTAAAGACATTTACGGAACACCCTGTATATTTAAAATTAAAAAAATATATATATACAAAATATGAAATTAAAGAAAAATAACTATTAAATCATAAAATGTAAAATAAAATTTAAGAAAAATAACTATTAAATAATAAACTAATAATTACAGAAACTGTATTAAGTAAATCAACGTGCCAGGACAACCCTTTATAAAACTGAAGAATTTTAACTCTGTAGCAACGTAACTCTGCAAAATTCACCTCCTGAACGTATTGTCGAGTTCACCCGTTGTGCACCAGCTGGTAAACTATTCCAGGTACGAATAGCATGAGCAAAGTAAGGGTCCTCCATTATGGAGTATTGAAACCTAGGTATTAATAAGGTAAAGAGTGCTAGAGTTTAAAAATATAGCTAACGCGTTAAATAGATACCCATGTTTTTTAGAGTGTATAATTATATAAAGGGATGCAAGAAGTCTACATCTTAAATATTTCAACCAAGTAGATGGCTGCTATACGGTTAAAAGTGATCAAATCTTCTAAGGCCAAACACGAACCTCGTACAGGCATTAAATGTAATTGTTTATTTCCAGAAAAAAATCAGAAACATCAAACGGCTGTCGATAAAATGGAATGAATTGGAATATTTAAGGCTTCAGATGCCCAACTGGAAGCATTCCTCAACACAGAATTTAATCGATCAATACAATCCTTCACTAATGGAACGACCACTAATGGAATGACCAGGGTGTTTCCCACTAGGATGTCAGTAGAGCGGGAGGTGATAGTACTCACATAGATGAACCAAAAATTGTATGGCAGGGGGGGGGGGCATATCAACCGTTTAGGATTTACAGGCTGATTAAGAAAAAAAGACTAGTTTTTCACAAAACACCCTGTATCTTAAAAACTACAGGGTGCACAGTTAGTAGCTAATTGTATGCAGAACTCCATGGCCTTTCGACTGCTCAATCATCCCCATACCCCTATCCCCTCAAGAATTATAGTTTTCTAAACTCAAAATTTCGGATTTTCTTACCTTTTTTTTTTTAATTTAACCTCTATTATTTTTGCAAAAAGGTTGTTAACATAACTTTTTTTTATAAAAACTGTAAACTGTAGACTCTTGAGGGAAGAGAGCTATGGGGCTGATTGAGCAGTCGTTCGAAAGGCCATGGAGTTCTACATACAACGAGCTCCTAACTGTGAGCATGCACCCTGTAGTTTTTAAGATACAGGGTTTTTTGAGAAAAACTAGCTTTTTTTCTTAATCACCCTGTAACTCCTAAACGGTTGATATGCCCCCTCCCCCTGCCATGCATTTTTTTCTTCATCTAGCTGAGTACTATCACCTCCCGCTCTACTGACCTCCTAGTGGGAAACACCCTGTATAACTGTACATCATCATGCAGGTGAATTTTACATTCCTCGATAATCTCGGGAAGGTCATTGATATATGTATGCTGGAACTTCAGGACCGTGCTTTCTTTCAAAGCGATATTTTGAGAAGACAGAGTTTTAGCCGTTCTTTTCTTGAATTTTAAATCTTATGCTTTTTATTCTTTTTATAAGCCGATAACTTTATTTTTACAAATTTTGTTTTTTTATTTTATTTATTTTACTTTCGTTTTATCTTCTTTCGTCCGTTCCTAGTCGGTGGTGGCTCTCCTCGAAACTGAAACTTATGTTTTCTTGTTTTTAACGTGTGACCTAGCACCCATCTGCCTTTTGATGGACATTCGACTCCTCTTGACCTCTTCAAACTGAGTTTATGTGGAGGGCCTTGAAATGTGAAATTTTAGAGTATACAGGAAATTATCGCATGAAATTATTGAAAAGACTTGGGTTTTTTAGTAACTTGAAATTACAAGTGCATGGATGTCACAAGTGCATGAATTTGTGTATTTTGTTATTTATGATGACGTTAGTCAGAAAGAACTGTAAGTGCGATAGAATTTATTGGATATTTTAGCAATTTGGGTACATGCACTTTCAAATGAGGGAAAGCAGATAAGTACTTTATTATGTGTCATGGCACATGCAAATTTTAATGAGGTTTGTTGTTAGGGAGGTTGCATATGCATATGTATGTATACATGTTGCGTGTCACGGCTTATGCATATTGCGGGTCACAACATGTATATAGAATTACGAAGGACTTCTGGGTCATGCATTCGGCATATTTTGTGATAAATTTCAAAAATAATTTTAGTCATGGATTCGTTTAAAATCTAACAACGCATAAAAGTTATCCAAACTCACACGAGCATTGCCGTTCTGGTAAAAACAAAGCATAATCACTCCAGTGAGTCGGAAATCCTTGGAATGTTGCGACGATGCGAAGAAACTGGATGTATAGCAGTCGTGAGGGGTATTCATATCCTCGTCCGTCCAATTCAAACCAAAACATTGACGCCATGATTAAAAATGTGCGTGGTGAACAACCAAGGGTTTAAGTTCGACATAATTCGCAGCAACTGGACAGGTTATATGGCACTATATATGTAGCTCATAAATCTATAGAGTGAAAAAAGTTCCTTGTTGTGGCATAAGTTGTAGATAATCCTTAGATTTTCTCAACCTCATTTCAAGCCATCCAACCATCGCACCTTACAAAATATTTGAATGACTTTTTAATCTTCATTTATGCTTGTAATGTGAAAAGATGTGATGAATTTTCATTGAAAATCATTTTCAAAGGCGAAGTATGTTAACACCCAAAATTGTTAGATTTGGAGCTCAGAAAACCCTCATGAGCAACAAACGTACGCACCCAAATTGACTGTTTCTGTTTGTTTGATGGGATTATGGCATTATTGGGCCGTACATTTTTGAAAATACCTATTACCGACTGAGTTACTCTCTGTTCCGTCCATTAAGAAAAACATATGCGGACTGCCATAAAAGCCATTGCTCTACTTTTATTACGAAAAGTTTCTGAAAGTTTTGATTTTGGGGTTATTATACCTGTATACATAAAGTCAAGGTGGTTATATGAATAATATCGTCTTTCTCTAAAAATTGTCGAAAATCAAACTTTCAAATAAAATAAAGACCTCCAATGTTCGCTCATAGCATTGCATTGATGGAACGATAAAAAAATGTCCGCAATATAAAGTATATGACGTACACTGGGGATGCCGACCTTCAAAGATACACTTCGATGTGGAAAAGAACTCATTGTGCCCAAAAAGGAATGCGTTGGTGATGCGCGAAACAACTCAAATTAAGCCTACATTTGCAGAAGAGCTAAAGAAGTTTTTATAGACTCAGTAGAATATCGCCGACATCAAATTTAATTCTGCGCAAGATAGGAAGACAGCAAAGTGGTAGACGTATTATCACAAAGTTTTCTCCGAAAAACTGCTACACAGCATCATTACTATCTACCAAGACCTCTTGGTACGATAATTTAATGACTCGACATTTTATTTTATTTATGATGATTTATTGAAGGATAATTGACGGCAATGATACATCGGCGGCAACACACACAACAACAATAATAAAATCCTTAATTCCACGCTGTGCCTGTGGCCCCCAACAAATATTTCCTCAAGGGCAAAAAGTCATAGAAATTTAGCATAATTATGGACGTGTGGAATTTCTGTACTCACTGATTGAAATTAATTTTTAATTCTTTTTTCCTTTCGATGAATTACTAACTTTTTCAAAAATTGCTCTAATCACAGACTCAAGTAACATTTAATTTACCGTTAAAAATTTGAATTTGCATTTTGAATTCCTAGGATTTTTATTATATTATAGTTGTTAGCAGTGCAGTATAGGTGGCAGTCACTGACATGTATATAAATGGACTGACTGATCTTCTGTTTCATGTGGACTAGTTTTGATTTTAGAAAGTATGCTCTCACTGTCAATGCTACCAACTGTCGCAAACTGGCGCTATATTTAAATTATTTGGGAATTTACCTATATGCATGTCAGTGGGATTTACCGAATTTATCAGCGATTTGGTTTCATGCTTCAACGAGTAGTCCATTTATATAAATGTCAGTGGTGGCAATTCGAATAAACTCAGTAGATATTTTTGAGGCCAGCCCGTCCCTTTAACTCGTACACGAATTTGTCTGTCTGTATATTTATTTATATATTTCTTTTTTAATATTTTCGACACTCTCGTAGACCCACTTTTCGTCATCACAGCGAGCTGAAATTTGGCACACAGGTTAATGTCGCGTGACAATTGAATCTATCAAAATTTGAACCGGAAATTTCCATGCAAAACCCGGAAAATCGGGAAAAATCATTTCAAAATTTGGTACAAATTTGATTAGTAATAAATCCGTTTTAGGAAAAATGCAGTTTTCCGATTTTTCCGGAAAATTTTCCGGTAAAAAAGTTTTCTAAATTATGCAGGATCAAGTTCCCTATAAACTGGCATCATTACTTTCTCTCCGACAATGGTGAAAACTTGCAGAAAAAATCGAGGAAAATTCATGTAAAACGCTTTTGCGGAGTTTTTCCGACCAAGGAAGCGTTTGAGCGTTTTGCAACCTAAGACAAAGTTGTAGAGCGAAATGAGTTGCATAAGTTGCTTTTGTGGAAAACTCCATGGAAAACCCGGAAAAGCGGGAAAATCATCGGAAAAATTTTCATCGATTTGATTAGTGATAAATCTGTTTCAGGAAAAATGCAGAATTTTCCAATTTTTCTGTAAAATTTTATGACATAAAAGTTTTATAAGCTATGTGGAATCATTTTTTTTCGTCCTACTGGCATCAATACTTTCTCTTCAACAATCATGAAAACTTGCATGAAAAATCGAGGAAAATTCATGTAAATTTTTAAAAAAAATTCATAGTATAAGGAAAAGTCTGTGGAAAACATAGAATATCGGGAAAATTTATGTTACATGGGATCAAGTTGGAATACAGCTAAAAAGCAATGTTTAAAACATAATTTGAATTTCAGAAAACCATTGCAGTACTTCAACGATTTGATACTCGAATAAATTTTTTGAAAAACTGGTAAATCAGTGTCTTTTCAGCAGTCATAAAATTGTTTTAAAATATCTCCATGCAGCACGTAATAACAATTTAGTTAACGTGAAAAAGGCAGAAAATAAAATAAGTAAAAAACGAGTTTTCAAACAAAACTGAGGCCAAGCCGCATGAAAAAGTAGAAAATAAGCTTTTCTTCACACACAGAGGTGGACTCAGATTTTATTCGCTGACAATCACCGATATATTTCAGTAAGATCAATCAGAGGTAATAAGTGATTTGATTCATGAAGAGAAAGATTATTCAAGAGAAATGTCCCAATCAAAAAATCTGAGTCCACCTCTGTGTGTGAAGAAAAGTTTATTTTCTACTTTTTCATGCGGCTTGGTCTCAGTTTTGTTTGAAAACTCGTTTTTTACTTATTTTATTATGTTTTGAGTTTTTACGTTATTTAAATGTGATTGAACAAAATTCATCTTTTGAATTTTTCAGATTTAAAAACCCCAAGCGGAAAAGTGAGTCTTACGAAGAAAGAAGAAAATTACTGACAACATCGGCTAATCCCAAAGAGTCATTTATGATTTTCTCAAATTAGGTGGTTCATATATGGGGAAATGGCATTCTTATATGATATATCATACCTATATGTATGACAATAAAAAAATCTCTTCTCTAGCCAAATTGTGACAAAATTCCCAGACACTAGCTGAAGTGCTCGACAAAAATCTAGTTTCTAAAGAAAGAGTTTAAACATTTTCAATAGAGGGATCCACGAGAATGTTAGTGTCGTTTGACACCAGCGGCAGCTGTCGCGCAACTCTAGTATAAAGGTCAATGCAGACTTACCGGCACAGAAAGGCAAAATATTTTTTATATAGTATGAAACCAAGTTAGCTAATTCACATCAACCGGCACGTAACGGAAACTTCATTGCTGGTCGCTATCGTTGGCTATAACGGCATATAACGGTTGTTAGTCTTGTTGCGAAGTTGACAAGGGATTACTTTTCTATAGTTTTCTCCCGATCTTAATTGAAAGTTTCATGCCCGTTTTATGGCGCGGTTTATGTGTACGAAAAATGCCGGTACCGGTCGATGCCTGTCTGTCCCGGTTCGTGCTGTTCCTGTAAGTGTGCATCGATCTTTACATCCCTTTGCATGATTCATTTCACACGAAAACACGCGACAAAACAAGGCATGCGACTAAAGCTTACTGTAACGTTTTGCTAAAGCTCATACGACTGCTCTGCCACAAAATCGACGCACGACTGTTAGCTGAATATGAAAACAAGAGAAATCAGTTCACACGAAGTTGCGTTACAGTCGTAAAATTTATCTGAAAATGAAGAATTTTTGTGCTTTGGAACTTTGCTTTGTACTGCAAAATGTTACTCGTGTAGATATGATAAATATCATTAGAGCATATTAATCAAGGCTAAGTTTGGTATTGTGTTTCAATTTCAGGTACAAATGTTGGAAAAAACCCCTAAACAAAGGTAGGATATTAGAATAGATCGCTATCGGGCATGGAAAGTGGTTGATCGATTGAATACCAACAGAGTAAAATTTTCGTACAATTCTGCAAGTGGTTTCAAGGATATCAATTAATTTTTCTTCTTGACTGTAATACACGTTATATTTTGATACTACTGCCTTAATCAGGTGCAAACTCGTAAAAGATCTTATATACCTACATTGGAAAATAATTTTTAAATTTACTCTCACGCACCTTGAAGAAGCTCCCCGAGGAGCCTATGAAATACTTTTTTTTAAAAGACAGACAGTTAGTAAAGGGAGTATTCAAAAGAAAAAAATCTTTTTTCTTGCTTCTTATAACTCCGTTGCAATGCACGAGGACACAAAAAGCTGCAAATCTATTATACGCTCAACGTACTAGTAACTGAAATATTATTGTTGTTGCAGTCATGTGAAACCAATTTATTTCTGTTATTCTGTCATTCCTCAGGAACATAAAACAAGTTTTTCAAAGACAGAAATATCAAGGTTCTCAATCGGGCTGTAAGGATCATTGATTTAAGATAGATCGGAAGAATCCTAGGTAGACAAGTTTATATACCAATGGCAGGCAATTAAATTTAGCAACTGAGTTGAAAACACAGACATAAAATTGGAATGAGAAGCTATACAGCAACTTCAACCCTGAAAAGTAGTTTGGTAGAATCAATGCTTTAACGACAAAAACATAGGAATAACATTGAAGTTAACATTTTGAAATTTGTTGTAGAAACATTCGTTTTGTTTAAGTTACATATTTAGTTTATACGAATATACAAAATAAATTATGAACTTAAATCTAATTAAATATGTAATACAAGCTTGTTTTAAAAGTAACACAGTTTTCCATAAGAAAAATAGCAAAGAAGACAAGTGGTTTTTATGAATTTCCACCTAGTTTTAACGATAGTTTTTCATCCATCATGATAATTAATTATTAAGATCTGGGAGTACGATTTCGCTTCCTTACTATCAAGTATTTGTGGATAAATACGGCGATAAGGATAGTTACAGTATGTAGACTGAATATCGGGTACAGCAGTCAGCACGGAAAATCCATAATCAGAGATGGTTAGAGGAAGAGGAATGAAATCTGCCGCCCACAAGCTTTGGTCCACATCCTCCAACCGTATCTAAGAAAAGGACATTGGGAAGCTCTGTCAGAATGATGAGAGCATATAAGGTATGCAGCTATAAAGTGCCATAGAATTAAATTACTGTGATCACTTTTGCATTTTTTGTATTATGTAAAACCATGACCACATACAACAGATATAAACAAAAATCGAAACAACAAAAAAACAATAAAAACAAACAAAGTTTGCTCGATCTCAAGAAGAAATTGGAACGCTGAATGTTGACACTACAATTCTGATTTTCAATTTTATGTATTGCAATTCTGCAATAATCCCCCCTCTAGAATGATTAAGAGACACTGATTCCTTTGTAACCAATTTGTATAAATAGAGTTAATTTCAACTTTAACGAGTGGTTTTAATTCTCTAAAACATCGGCATACTCTGCCATCCAAAATAAGAGGGCATACTCTGCCACAGCATTTATAAATTGGCACACAAAAACAGCGGCTTCTGAGCTATTCATATTGTAAGTTCGGCAGCTGTCTGCCAGGTATAAATTAACTTAGCAACCAAATCTAATAAATAACTTCACCATGAACAGCATCAGAACATATCGTGAAGCAATCTTACTACAATTCAAATTATTTAAACATTGCGAAAAAAGCAGTTTTTTGATTGTTTGCCTTTTTGAGAAATGCAGTCCGAAATGGACCGTTGCATCCCATTATCTTTTTTTTTCAGCTATCCCCCAAAAAGTTTTTAACCACCATGGGCAAGGATTTTACGGAAACGGTTATTGTAACTTTAACGTATTCCGATAGGATTTGCTTAACAAAAAAATAAGTAAATATGTTTCTGAAATTTTGAAGAAATCGTCTCATTACTTTTTGTAATCGAATATTCCAAAATACTTCAAATTCGCATGCCCACAAGGGAGAACTTTCACGCTCCCTTTTGCGCAATGAACAATGTGTCCCAGAGCATCTTGCTTGGAGGTATTTTTATACCCTAGATGACATCTCACTACTAAGTTTGTCAATCCGTCTATAACGCATAGAAATATTGATTGAACACTCGCGCATAATATTAAAAGTTATTTTGATTTTTGCATGTCCATCTGTCCGTAATTACGATAACTCGAAAACGCGTGTACTTACTTAGAGAGATAAAATTTTGCACATATGTAGACCCTTTAAAAAAAGTAAAATTAAATTCGAAAATGGGATAAATTGGGTAACTCCTTCGTAGGATTTCGATTTCACTACATAGAGAGCTAAAATTTTGCACACAGTGCTTTCAAAAAAATAGGAAATATAATTTCAAAAATGAGGTAAATCGTGTGAAAACGATCACTCCTAGACATTTCTAATGTACTAAAAAATTCTTCAGAATATGAAATCCTATGAAACTGGTTATAATCAATTTTACTGTCCGACGAACCGCTCTAGAACTATATGCAACAAACCACTTCAAAAATAAAACTTACACAGATTGGTGACCACACGAATTTACATACGGACATTCATCTAGGCCGGGTATATTTTCCATCCTTCATGCTTTGTGTACAATATCTTCTGCTCCGATAAAGGTGTTTCGCACACGCATTCATACCTAATTTCCGTTATCATTACGGTTAGAAGGATATTGAAGGATTCTCTAAAACTGCTTTACCTATAAATATTTACGTTTAATTTTAATTGATTAAATTTTTTCAGCATTTTTAAACCATTATTTTACCTAGCAACGGTATGGAACATTTCAACCAGTTTTCCAACCAAATATTTACATTTCAGCATTGGGCTTTTGGGGCGAAAGCTTTTATTCGCGGCGAATAGATATCTTCGGACTAGAGAACAGACCTGTCCTGAGTGACTGAACCTAACAAAGCTTTACTTCATGAACTGGTTGTACAGGCATGTTATGATGGCAATGGCATTTTAGTAGACAATTCGAAAATATTCTGAAGATGATAATTGGGCATGGGCACCATCGGCAATTTTGTCAGTTTAGTAATATTTTGGAAGTCTCTTAAGATAGCGAGCATGGGAATTGTTCTGTGAAGATACGCCTACGCGCGCCTTTGTCCAGAAACGTTTGGATTGTGATTGTTTGGAATTGAATTAGAATTCTTGAAAGGGATAATTTCAGTAAATCTCAATGAATGCAACCTCAGAAAATTTTATTGTTCATAAATTTCGTGGCTTGAATATGAATATCAATTTTTTTGAATGTGGGAAAACAATTTTTTGAAAAGTGGCATAGTGCAAGAAAATTTGTTCTGTTTAAAATTAAAAGTTAGATTCAAATTTTCTGACAGAATTTGAAGAGTGATAATCGAAATATATAAATTAGCTTAGTTGCTGGTGGCTTTTTTAAATGTAGTAGTGCTTGTGAATTTATAAAGATTATAAACATAAAAAATTATTTGTAAATATTCAACTACCTACTTACTAAGTATGTGCTTATAACATTTAAAAAGTTTTATTGTTCCCTTAGTCATATAAATATTCATGAAAGCAGTCAAAAAACGTAGTCAAGTGGAATATATGCAAAGTGATTTGAATGTTTGAGGATTTTGAATTTCCAAATTCGTAGGATAACAAAATTTCAGCACCTAGTCACCATAATTCAACGCACTGTGAGTATATTTTTAATGAAATGCGTATGTATATGCGCTTAGGGACTTGGGGGTTAAATTTAATTAATTTGTTTAAATACTAATTTACCAACAGCTTGCTCTTCTGATTTTATGAATAATTCACGAAAGGCGAAACTTTTTCCAGTTGTCATTTTATTTGGAATATCAACTATATTATACACATACCAGTATGAACACCTCTATTTCATATGATAAGATTGCTTACAATACCAGTATACTCAGAAATTTATTTCGTCTTTTCAGTTTTTCTATAAATAAATTTCCAGCCAAAACTACAGTTAATTTTTTGTTTTGCTCCAAGCATTATATTTTCTGTCTCAACTGGTTGTTTCTTTAACATAAAGAATTTGTATGGGGTTTCAAGTCGGTATTCTTGATAATATGCAATCTTAAGGAAATCCACGAAAATTTATTTTGGTTGAAAGATAAGACAATGATCTTAAATTTAAATTGCAACTACTTACCCACGTCCGTGTATTTAAATTCTTTTTAGAAAGAAAAAAACATGTTTATTTTCATTGTAAATGGTGATGTTTAATAAGAAACGAAAAGGCTATATTTTTATATGAGGCTAGTACCCATAAATCGAGAAAGTTCATCTAACCTACGGCTATCTTGCCTATCCTTTTATCCATTCTATCTATGCAACCGTCTATTTATTCCATCCTTCTAATTTATCCATTCGAAAATTGTATATATATTTTATATTTTATTTATCCATGTTATCCAGACAGACATATCTCATCCTTTCTTTCCATTAATTGAATCCATATTATCCATACAAAAATCCTATACCACCCATCCAACCAGAAACAGATCTTCTATCATCTCCAAACATGCAACATTCCATTTAAAAATTTAATCGGTCCAACCAACATATGCATCCAGAAACTAGTCCATTTTATTATAATCTTATCTATTGGTCAATTGAGCCAAAAGTTGTGCTTTATCTCATTCATCCAGGAAAAACATTCATCTCACTAATGTCAGTTTACAAAATAAACTTACTTTCGGGCATTCAAAAACTCTTCTCTGTTCAGTGATCGAAAATCCGTTAAGCGTACTTTAGACTTGTGGCGGCGCGTGTCTGTGGCGGGGGTGTACATTTCCGAGCACTTGATCAACCAATTTGTAAACGTAGCAAAGTTAATTTCAAAATTCCCACTTTATTGAACGCAGAAAGCCAGGTATAGGCTTTTGATTTTGTGTAAATAAGAAAAAACAAAATTGTATGTAGTCTGATGACAACGTCCATTTGAAAGCTACTGGATTCATCAAGATTAATTTATGAGTAACATACATATATGAAAAGGTTACCACTAACCACGGCGACATTTATTTATGGACATCCTATTTCAAGAGGTTCATATTCATATTCATCTTTATTAAAAAATTGTACACAAACACAAGATATTTATCTTATATAGTACTTTCTTATAAATTAATAAACCAAAAAAATACTTAAATTAATTATTATTGAACTTATACTACTTACAGACTAAATAAATAAATAATTTCACTTCATAAATAATTTAATTCAATTCAGCTTAAAAGAAGAAATTATAAAAGCAAAGATAGAAGAAAAGAAAAACAAAAAGAGAAAAGAAAATTTAGCAAACGAAAACAAAGAATTATTAAAATATAAAAAAAATTCAAATTCTTTGCAATAAGCTCATCAACCAAGTCAGAACTATTCAAGAAACTCATCAGCTTCGTTAGGTAGTCAAGAAGGATACCCCAGGTCAGGTTCAACCATTCCAGCTTGAGCTAAAGAAAACATATCCGACAGCAGAGCCCTTGCGACCGCCAAGTTGTCATAGGGACGAATAAGTTCTAGGCCTTGTATCTCAGGTTCTTAAGCACTCAGTTCCTATATCTAGGTTCTAGGCCAGAGGAGTCACGCTGGAAACATCTATAGCGCAGCAGCTTTCGCTTCAAGCGTTTTCTGCCTAGAGAGGACAAAGAAATTGGGATGATTTGCCGCGGTAAGTCTTGCCACTCCCACAGGCTTTTAAGGAATTTTTTTTTGTGTCAAATTAATAATCTGTAATGAAACCTGATCGTCCAATTATTTTGAAAGACCAAAAATGGCGCTTTATTGGGTTCAACGTGGATGCTCGATTTTTCTACATATATTTCCTAAAGCCAAGCTGCCCCACTGTAGTATTTGTTAAAAAAAAAAAAACCAAATGTATAAGTATAAAAATCCATGAAGATATTTTTAATATTTTAGGGCTTACTTAAGCTGATTTTTGTTTTCTTTTCGATTTTAAGTTTAATTTTAATTTTTCATTATAGAACTTGAAGATTTCAACTGTTTTATTTATATAAGTTATTTTATTACAGTTGTTACTTCTTAGTTGATTTGCATTTTCCGGTTATTTTTTTATCACTTATTACTTTTTTGTAAATTCGACTTCACTTCAAAAAATCGTGCACTAATTATCGTAAAATATTTAGTACAAGTATAATACTTGAAAGAGCAAAATGTTTTTCAGATGCATTCATAAATTTCATAATAAAAAACCAATATATTTCCATTTTTGGAAATGGTAGTTTACCCTCGATAGCTTTTCCTACGAATACAAAACTATACTAAACCATTCATTCAATTTGATGCTGCTGGTTTGGAGTTACCGATGTACAAGTAACATGCATACAAAGACACAAAAAGACATACTCGTCGAAAAATAGGAAAGCTTTTACATTTATTGCCATATTTTCACCAATTATCGTCATATTGATTCCATTACAGATATTCGGGGTAGCTATTAATATAAAATATTTTTAATATGAAAATTCTATTTTACTGCAAAACTACTTTCATTTATAAATATATAAAATTAATTTGGAACGGTTCGTCTGAAAATTCAGGACAAATTAAGAAATGATCACAAAACTGTGTAAATTATGTTAGCGGTGATAAATTATTCAAAATGTGCCAAAAAGAAATCAACGAAATGCCTCATCTCATAAAAATTTATGTCACTAACTGCATTTAGTCTAACTGATGAATACCCTCTCTATTCCTTAATATTATTATGACTTGACAACTTCCAAAATTCAGTTTTGTGCAGTTAGAGAAATTTTGAAGTCAGTCCAAAAGCAATGAATCTAGAAAGAATGTAAGTCACCGTCAGGTACAAATCTTAATGGTTTTTAGCACATTTCAGAATCTATAAATCCGATTTCCGGAAGGAGACTGAAATCTACTTGCAAATAAGCTGCTGCAAAATCCTATGCCAATTCTCAGGAATACTATTAATTATCAAGAATCACATTCCTTTTGCTTTCTTACAAATTTTTGCATGTATAAGCGAATCTCTACAATCACAGATAACTTCTCTAACCTCGTTATAATATTTGAACACACTGGAAGGCGTTTAGTTGGAAAAAATCCAAAAGACAACCTTACCATGCTATACAATGTTCGTATTACATACATATATTCGTGAGGGTTCCATTTCAAATATATTTTCCAAATCTCTTGAGTAATAATGGTTTAAGTGAGTTCCTGATAACTTTACCTTTTCGGACAATATCATGACCTCGATGGGTTAGGTGTTGGCCTTCCATAGCGCATATAATAGTTCTGTCGATAAAAAAATATCCAAAATCATCAATTGTGCGCGACGTATGAAGCACTTAGGTAAAAGTATCTAACCATGTCAGCAGTTATCTTTATCTCCATCTACTATCGAGTATGTTTGCATGCAAATTCAATCACTAAAATTTAATGGATATTCCAAAGATTTCACCTCTCTAGCTAAAGCTAATGAGAGAATATATTGAAAATAACCTTGACCGAAGGCAACTATGGGGAGGTGCACAATGGTACGCACACAATAACCGTACAACAACTAATTTTGACAGTCACATACTTGCGTACTTATCAAAGTTTCGAAGATTTATTAAAATTTGATTTATAAAAATTTTGGAACTCATTTTGCGAAATGTATGTAGTGCGATACAAAATCAGTAGATGAGGAAAGGATGCCTAAGACCTCCTTACAATGCATAGTAAAACGACTTGGCTTGAGGAATAGCACGAAATAAGAGTGCGGGTTTCAACACTGCCTTAGTAATTTGCAAAATAACTCAAAAAAAGCGGCCAAGTGCGAGTTGGACTCGCGCACGACCGTACCATCGTACAAAATTTAACACTGGCCCCTATTGTTCAATCCAACGGATTAATCAATCCCCCGCAAGTGAGATTCACTTCCTCTTCACGATGCGATTTTTCAATCCGCCTGCGGAACTGCCACATTCAGTATCATTTGGTTTCAATAATCAAGGGAAACTTAATTTTTTCAATAATCACAATGGGGTCCACTATGTACTTTTTATTTATATTTTCAAATGAGAGTAGGCGTCATTTGAAAAAATAATGCCTACTTATGATAATAATGAATGAGAAGAAAGCGAGCAAAAAACGCCGAAAAAATCAAGTTTCTTGCATGGAGGCCTCTTTAATTTTAAATTTTATTTTATTTTTATTATTTGTTGTTATAGCGCCAATAGAAATACACACTGTGAAAATTCTTACTCTTTACCTATTACGGTTGGTGACAAGACAGACGAACGGACGGATATCCGTGAAGTGAATTTTGGTAATTTTATTTTATAAAACTTTAAATGGCTTTCGCTTTGTATAACTTTGATTTTAGTCAGATCTGGGTTACAGCTGTTTTGTAGTAGTTAAATGCAAAAAAAAAAAAATAATTACAAAAAAAAAAAGAAAATAATTTCATTTGATAATTTAGACCGAGAGCACTGGTGCGGCAGCATGATAAGGTATTAATTAACATTTGTGTTGGTAAACGACTATACTCTACGTTTACACATAACCTCATCCTGAAGCTCATACCAGAGAGAAGAGACATTTTTGTAAGCATGAATATTTAATGGCGTAAAATGTGAATAATTAAAGAACGGGAAACATGACAAAAACCAACGTCATTTTACCATTAATAAAACCGATACGAGGAATCTCTGTTGTTGGGAGAGATAGCGACATTATGACAGTGGAAGTCACGTAATATTGGTTGCTTGGTAAACCAGCAGAACCAGATTTTTTTATTGTTACGGATTCAATCTTGGGCAAACATAATCGCGCCAAAAACGTTTTCTTTAAAATTCACAAATGACACTTAATTAGTGGCAATTGGACATAACACTGCTTTTTTTGGTCAATTCCATTGCGCTGATACAAATTTAACGATAATCGATTCTGAACTTCACCAGCTTTGAATGACTCTTTCCTCATTTCTCCAAGCAATTTCCTTCCTGTCGTAAAAGAAAAGAAAGAAGAAAAAATATCAGAAAACGAAAATTCGAAATTCAACCTCACAAAAAATTTTGTTTCATAGAACTTCCCACTTGAGTAAATGCAAGCGCGAAAACAAAATTTTCAGTTTCTAAAAAATTTAAGCATTTCTCATAGCATCGCTGGCTAATTTAATTAGAAACTCCAAAAATTGTTTTTTTGTAAGATTCTCTAATAAAACACAAAGCCTTGGTGGCTGCCAATAGTATAGTATTGAAAATGAAAAAATGTTACGTAAGTAGCTTGGTTCCTGGATGTAACCACCAAAAAATGTTTACGCAAGAATTCATGTGACGCAAAAGGTCAGTTCTTGATTCAACTACAAAAATCTTACGCAGCGATATCTTACACCATATGATTGTATAATAATCTGATGTAAACCTTTGTTGCTTGACAATACTGTGCTTACAGCACGTGCGTAACAGAACAGTTTATGTAGAACCGTTCACAAGCCACATGAAACAATATATCTATCTTTGTCTTTCCTGTATAGCTTCTACGCCTAGGCAATTCTTAACGATAGCTTCCATACCATGTATTCTACATAGTAAAGAAAAAATATTCGAATCTTCTATTTTATTTTATATTAAATTTATTAAAAAAGTAAGTTTAATTTCGATAGGTAGCTCAAAAAGTCATGCCGAAAGAAAATTATTAAGCTGAGCTGTTGGCTCAGGCGGGATAATCAGAATCACGTGTAACATGACTGTGGAAGGCTCAGAAAGACTAAATACGAAATCCTAATGCTACGCAACTCTCTCGATATAAAGCATATGAGAATGGTACATTTTGCTTTAATCAAATCGATAATTTAGTATATGTAGTATCGTAGTTTGAGGCTTGTAAGTATAGAGAATAATTTAGAAAGACCATCGTTAAGATGTGCTCCTTTTCGACCTCACACTATAAGGAAAATCCATATCTTCTATGAAAATCTTTCCCAATTCATTGTCATGTACATCATATTCAAATAGGTAATTACCTAATCCACTTCTATTAATTAAGGGTAATAAGTTTTTCTAATACTTTGGACACGTTCGGAGTATGGAAATTGTGGGTATAGTTTCTAACCATAAATAGGGACAAAACAATGTATTTAACATTATTCATGATCAGCCATATTTCATCGACCGACGCCGACTTATACATAAATATGTGAAGCTGCAAAAATTCCAATTTTTTAGCCTTAACTTTAGCCAACTTTGGGCCAAAAAAGTAGTCCAACGGCATGAATTAGGTCTGGACATCTGTCCACAACTTATTTGTTTGTTCTATATGGCATTAATGCCATGTGTATTTAACGATCCCTTCGAAGCAAAGAGCAGTAGTATCTACTCCAGTCATTGCAAACCTGATGTTATTAAAGGTTAATCAAATACATTTTAATTTATACGATAAATTTTGTGTATGCAGTATTTGGGCGTGCTGTTAAACTAAGAACCTTTAAGAACTTCAAGGCAAATGTGTTGTTAAAGTCAGAATTTCTTAATAAACGTCAAGTGATGCTAAACTTAACTTTAAGAAATTTTCTTTAAATATAATTCAGAAAACTTGATTATCTTGTTATACAGGGTGTCCCGTAAGTGGTGTGAAGCCCGAAGGCTATGGATAGGTCATACTTAGGCGTACAAAAAATTGTACGGGTGGGGGGAGGGAAATGCTAACAGTTACCGTGATAAGGGGGCTTAAAGAAATTTGGATATGTTTTCATAGATCAGCATGTAACTTCTGAACGTTACACTCTATGATGATGATAGATAATCGTTGGACCTTCCCAATAGTCTAAAAATGTCTCCACTTTCTCTCTGCGGTTTGAAGTTATGTCTCAACAAAGTTAAATTTTCGGAATTTTAACTGTTTGTTTTTATTTAACTACTGTTTTTATAAAAAATCACGTCATCAACACCAATTTTTCATATTGGATTTAAGAATCCGGAAAGGGTAAATAAAACAAAACGAGTATAATTTCCGAAATTTTAACTTTGCTGAGCCATAACCGGCAAGCGTATACTTATAGAGCAACTGCTCAATACACCCTTATCCACCATTGTGTAAAAAACAGCTTGGTTACTGAAAAATGTAAAGATTTCTCCTTCAGATAAAACAAGTAAATTTCTCCTTGTCACACACATGCTCAACTTCTTTAAATGCTACACGCAATTTTTTCTTTAAAAATTTTGATTAATTTTTTTTTTGTTTTTTTTTTAAATGACGCCCACTCTGATGGGTAATCTCTTTCTATTGGACAGCTGATCAAGTGAATTTTCTATATATGGACACCATGGTCATTTTGCCGTACACTTTTTCTAGCAGTGCACGTCGACGAAACGTTGTAAGTGTAGCAGCGCAATAAAAGTGTAACACTTCTGCTAGTAAACATGATCAATGGAAATCGATATAAGTCTCAATCACATTCAGATGGTTCTTGACAGCTGCCTGACATGCAGTAAGATTCTTACGATTCACGCCCTTTTCTACATACTAAAAAACTTTTCAAGTTTCATGTAAGAATGCAGGTAAGTGCATAAGAAACTAATATAGAGACTCGCAGCAGCCAGATTGCGGTAATCATGTTAAGCAAATGCATTTTCTTGGGTATAGTCTCTAAAATGCAGCGCTGCTGTTAGTTTCAGCTCTTGACGACAATACATATGAGAATTTCCGCCATATATTTTCGGTATCTACAGATTTCTCTTAGGGCGGTTATTAGAATTCGAAGCAGACGGTTCGAAGCTTCGAAGTCGAATCCTTCGAAGCATGCACGTTTTGCCGAAGCTTCGAGGCGTGAAAGTTTTACCAATTCTTCGAAGCTTCGAAGCATGAATTTTTCCTGGTGTCCGTTCTTTAGTGTTAAAGTTAAATTATAATATTCGAGGTGACTTGAAATAATTTTTGAATAGTTTAAAAGGCTTTTCGGAGAATAGACCTATTATAAGTCTTTTGGTTATGATAAGAATATATAAATATATGTTATTATATGCCTGATTTGAAACGCGACGGCGTAAGCTCTCAACGCTAATTTCACACTCTTTTTGTCGTGTTTTCAGCTAAAATTTGTCACACTTACAATTCTTGGATGAAAATAAACTTTTAGAACTTTATATAAAATCAATACGATGGCTCCAAAATTGTGGACGTATTTTATCACTTATGGTCAGATTCGAATAAAAATCGAAATGGGGGATTTTAGGGATTTCAGATTACGAATTTGTTTGAACTTAACTTCATTTCATAGCTACGATCAAATTATAATACTTGCAAGATTTAACCTTTGCTTGGTTATATGAATATTTTCAAGATTTGACCCTAACAGTTTTTATTTTTTAATTTGACAAAAGAAAATAGGTACAATACATAATTAAAAAAAAAAAAAAAAACAAGCTCAGTTTATATGATATGGACCACGGTGGTAGTGGATAAGTTTCCTTGCACAAATGTCTGTTGGGGAGGAGGAGGAAAGTCTTGGAATAATAGGCCGTGATCCTAACCACTGGCATTGCAGCAGATCATGGTAGGTATATTTGTACTCATATGAATAAAAATAAATTAGATCACCAAAGCATTGAATGCATATCGAAAACACGAAAGTATTTCAGTAAGGAGGTTGTAAAAATAGGATATACATCAAGCATAATTTGAAAAGGACTAGAGAGAATAAAAAATTGTAATTCATGAAGTCCAATAACAAAAATGTTAGTCTTTAAATATATCGATGGGAACACAACAACAAATTAGTTCTTAACATTCAAAAAAATAACACAAAAAGAAAAGGACTCATAATTTGTTTAAAAAATCCCTATTTTGAAATTAAATGATATTTGCCAATATATCTTCCAACGACAAACAGTTACCTCGTTGGGATACTATATAGCGCCCGCTGTTGAAAATACTCCTTCTGACGCTACAGAAGTTGCGGTAATACACAGGTACTTCTTTGATAGCTAAGCTAACTAGGAGAGCTTATCTTCCCGAGACTTCCACCACTGAAAAGGGTCCATATTAATGTCAATTTGAGGCTCAGCGAGGTGGTTCTCGAGTTGCAAGCTTGCGTTGGGAGTGCATGTTCATCATGAGGTTTCTTGAAAAGAAAATTCAGGACTCTTTTAAAAGGGATCTAAAATTCGGTACTGCTTGAAAATGAGAACATGGCTTTTTCTTTTATTTGTGTCCTGATAGCGCTCTTTATATAATCTGAGAATTCCGCCCTGAATTCCTTAAATAGCGGATCTAAAAATGAAGACTTCTGAGCACGGGAAACACATAAGGTAATTCCATGCGAAGTTGATCCCATTCCGATTGCGAACTAAACAGATTAAATCGCCTTCCCTGAGTTCGTCTCAGGAACAAGTGGCGAAAGGGTTATTCACAAGCCAGAAGAAACCCTACACCCCGATTGCAAATTTTGAATCAAAAACATAATACCCAACAGATTCTATCAAGTTATAATAAGAATGTAAATGATACTTTTGAATTGAGTTTTAAAATTTTATTTAAATTTTTAATTTTTAGAGCCCAATTTAATTATTTTTCAAATACATTTATCCATTAAATCATTGTATTTGGAAAAAAAGTTTACAGTTTTCTTAAATTATTTATTAATTCTGTTGAACGTGCCCATGGATTGCGCTATTCAACATTGTGCAAAACTTCATACATTTGAATTCTCTCGAATTCTTCATCATACTTCGGTCATTGGTAAACCGTTCTTGCTTCGAAGGGCTTAACTTGCAAGCCCTAAACGATTTCATATCCTCTGAGGTCTTAAGCAAAACTTATTTTTCCTTTAGTACAATTTGCAACCCAATAAATCCCATACATCCATTATAAGTCAAATTGACAAAAATTTTTATATAACTTGGCTTCGCCATCTTTAAATTCTAAGTTTTGACCAAATATTCGTTATACGTGACCTCGACAATCCGAAGATATTGATTTTAAGTCAAGGCGGGCCATAATGACAATATTATATAAAAATGTTAAAGTATATTGTCATAAGATCAATAAGTGTGCCAAGTTTTAGCTCAATGGTTCAACGGGAAGTGGGTCAAATTAGCATTACAAATGCATCACGATCGCATGGTCGCTCCGAAGCTTCGAATTTCTTACGTTCGAAGATCGAAGCTTTGAAGCTTCGTCCCTCGAATATTCTTTCGAAGCTTCGGTGCTTCGAATAAAATTCGCCTTTAATTATAACGATGTGTAGTACAAAAACACGCATAGATTCATATCACTTAAATTATTAATTAATTTAAAACCAACTACATAAAATAGAAATTTAAATTCAATGCTTAAATGGTATTTAGGCTCTTATAAAAATAATTTGACATAAATCGTTAAATAATTCATTCGGCGGAAATAAATTGCAGCAAATACTAGGGTTAATACGCCTTCTATTGTCAGTCTTAATATTTTTCAAGGTAAAAAGCACTCTCTCTGAGGAAGGCCTAAAAAATGCAAAAAAAAATGGTCGATTAATGTGAATAATGCATTTTCTTGCATCATTAGTAGCTGTGTGAAATTTTTGTAATGAATGAAATCTTTTTATTTTAAGTATGCTCAAAGTTGGAATTTAAGTCTATCTGGTCTTCGAATGAAGTAAGCGGTCGATTATATTACGCTATTCGACTCCTATTTATGATAACAAACATATTTTCCATAATTCAGTTGTCACAACGAGCATCGTAAATTATTACCATTGTTTACAGGTTTTGAAGAAAAGAAATGGTAATAATGGCTCTCTGATAATTATCTCTTCTTTTCGCCTAATAGCTTCTTCTTTAAAATTATCCTTTTATCTTTCTACTTCTTAAAATATCTGGAGAGGCATGTTGATGAGCATGTGAAAGGAGTTGTCTTAAAAGCTTTACCCTTGAACTCTTCTCACAGCATACTTACTGGAGTGTGTATCAATTATGGTCGTGCTCTTGAAGGGTTCGTTGGCAGGACATCATTCTTTGTACTAGGCAGGTTGTCGGTAAGTGGTTGGTGTAGCTGTAGAGATGGGTAATTTAAGTCTACATTCACTCAAAGAGTTTACTTCCAACAAACGAATTAAAATATTCTATTCCATCTATGGCCGATTGTAAAAGTTCGAGTCTCGTATGGGACTAGATATTTATAAATAAATTAAAAGATTCAACTCTCTTCACAAAATGGCTACAACATACCACTTGGATGAAAATTGAAAATTCAAATGCTACTCCTCGCATACAGTATGAAAATTTGCATTTCTTAGTTTGTTATAATTTTTTTAAATAACTTTTTTTCTTTTTAAATAACTTTTTTTCTTTAATTTTTGTATTCATGTGTGGATCGATGACAGAATTGGATATTAATTCTATGCTTCCATTCAACAAAAAGATTAAATGACAATTACAATTAAAATGGAGCCAACTGTCCGATGTGATGACTCATGAAATGCATGTTGCAAAAAGGAAAGAAATGGACATTATAAAAGGCCATCTATCCTTCTATATATCAACAGCGATGAAAAAAGCTGCTTTAACGTAAATCGTCTCCTGCAAAAGAATTTCGGAGAAGAATGGAGGCTAAGAAATAACTAATTTGGACTTCTATACTAGCATTCTAGATGCGTCAAATCCTTGTTCAATTCTTAATGAAGAATGCCTTAACAAAGAGGTAGAATTACAATTGGATTAAAAGTTTTCAATTTTTTTGTTAAAATGCGAAAATTTGTTGTTCCAATGACATACAAAATTTCTGTAGAAATTATCAAAATTGGTGTCAGTATTCATTGTAATACCTATTTGTGTATTCTACTCAGGTATTGATTGATTGATTGAAAACCAAGGTTGAGACTTAAGAGCAATGCTTTTACGATTTTAAGTATTGGCCCCGAGCCCTCCCTGCCGGCTTCACGGAGTTCGTCCAGGAGGTGTGAGCCAAGAAATCTGTAACGCTATCCTGTGAGAGGTGAACAGTAACAAAGAAAGTGAGTCACCGTCTCAGATTCATCCCCACATCCCCTGCATATAGCATCAGCAACAAGCCCAACCTGTGTAGAGTTCTCAGGGTTGGCTTGTTTAGTCCCAATAGCTTTTTCGTTTCGTTCAGATTAGGTCTGCCCCACAGTTCCTTTGTAGTTCTACCTGAAGGGTCATCTAATCAAAGGCGACTGTGTTCGCAGTCGGCCCAAGCCAAGACATCAGAAACGATGTTTTGGTGCTATACTAATTGTGGAGGAGGATACCTCCAAGGTTACACCAAGACGAGACAGGTCGTCCGCCTTCATATTCCAACTAATATCACTGTGACCTGACACCCAAAGTACCAGTACACTATTGTTCCGCGAAAGGAAGTTCACGGTAGTCTTTCAATTTCCATATGGTGTTCTCTTCGGATTTGAAGCCTGTTAATGGTTGAAGCACGGAATGTGATTCCCCTTCTACCCTATCTGGAATTTTCGATGTAAAGTTGCTTTTCAGCATAGTCTCGAAAAGGTGTCCCTGTCTATGTTAGGCACGATGCCACTGCATGATTTCAAAGATAGATTCATGTGGAACTTTTGTATCAGTGTGAATCTAGCTCTGATTGAGATGCAGCCTCAGCAAGCGTATATGCACGGAGTATATGTGTATATGTTGTGGATGATCTCAACTGCCCCGGAGCTGGTTGACATGAGAGCGCGGCTAGCACTAATATCTTATGATGATTGGCGAACTCCATTGCCTTCCACCACACCTCAGAACCGTAGGTTAGAATGGGTCGGATGGCGCTAGTATATATGTATATAGGTAGATTATTTCTCGTCTACAGCAGACTGAAATTCATTGAAAATAATTTCAATGAATTTCTAAAATGCATTGAGAATGCAGAAAATATCGAACCATTCGACCCAGCGATCAGAGAGGTCTCATCAGTATGGTTATCTTTGATCGCCTACCATAAAAGTTCGATGACGATGGGTCACCCTATCATCGGAATTCTATGCTAGTATATATACTCAGGTATAGTACTTCGTTACAAACATTATTTTAGTAAAAATATTGGTTTTCGTGAAAATTGCACATGGCGGAGAATTTGCATTTTGAATCGTTACTCTGTTATAAACCAAAAAAGGAGCTAAGTTTTTATTTTTGACCACAAAGTGGCATCACAGCAGTGGCTTATTGGAAGAGTTTGTAATATGGTTCAATCTTAAAAAGTATTTGTTCGAGTTGTCGTAGTTCATGCGTAGCAATATTTTTATCGCCGCATTTTGAGTCCCTTGGAGGTGATTCAAAGGAGGAGATATGCTAAGGCGAAATTTGACAATTCATAAACTTGGACCAATTGTGATCTTTGTCACCCTACAAATACAAAAATTTTTACTGAATTGTATAATTATATTGCAATTATCTCATGTGAAACGTAACACTACTATTTCACCAACCACAACATTTTACATAATGGATACGTCGAGTGATTCATATTTTCTCGCATATTTCGCGGGTTAAAGAGGTCAATCAAATAATTACAAAACTGCCATTAAAGCAACATTTTCTCTTGGAAAGTTCTGAAACATGTTGTGGGCAATCCATTCCGGAATGCTCCACCCATTTCACAATCTGTATAATCTGGACTGGTATAGTATGCGATATCTAGTTCTTGTGCCGTTTATGGTAATAAGTAAAGAACCTCGAATTTAAACTGTGTAAGTCCAGCCGATGTAAAAAGAAACGAAAATAATAGCAACGACCTAAATATTTTATATAAAGTTGTAATTCCAATCCATGTAGGTAATATTAGCTCTTTTGTTTTTTGCATCGAATGTTGAGACAACCTGTACAGTAACTAACAATAAGCTCCGTTTTACGTAAATCACTAAAAGGCTCTGATATCATTTTAGCACAATGTTTCGTGTGACAAATCTAGAATAAAGTTCCTTAAATGTTCCTTAATGTGCAAATAATTAATTTTGTTTGGGATTCACTTGGAAAATGATTCGAATTTTACATTCTGGAATCTGAAACTATATACAAAGAAGAAAATTATAACTTTCGCAAAAGAGATCTGATAGGGTGGCAGTTTTTAATGAATTGCAGAATTTCAGTTCTCCAAATCGTAGTTCTTCATTGGTTTTTATTCTTTTATTTCTTAATCCTAAAAATCAACCGGACACACATGTAGCACAGTTACAAAATATGGACCACATCAATCAGAGCCACGGTATATGACACACGTTTTTCACTCTGTATATTTCATGTGTCGTCCGTACGGCCTAAAATCGACCATTTGTTTTAAAAGGGCGCACATTTGTTGCTGGCCAGTCTGCCATATATATTTTAGAAAAGCTGTCGAGCCATTTAAACAGTTTTCGAATCTTTTTTGCTCTAATTAATACCTCCAACAGTTTCATTAAATCGATTTACTGAAATACAACCAAACCATTGCAATATGGTCCCAACCCCTCTAATTGTTATCAAAGCGCTATTCGCTACAAATAAATTACGCAGACTATACTACAAATGCCTCTCTATCGATATATATACATAGTTTTATGTTCGGGAAAAACTACCAAGGCAAACACATCTAAAAGGATACAACAAAATAATGGTAGATAGAAATTGCTTGGGGTTTTCCTATCTATTTACTATGCAGATTTCTCATTTTGCCCACAGCCTCCACCACCTTTCGTAACACGTTGAATTGTCATCTAGCAAGTGGGACAATCGAAAGGCATATTCCATAGTTGCCTCTTGTTGCTAATTCGGAATACAGGAAGAAAATACTGGCTGGCATGTCAGCTCCATAGCATGCCTATTCTTATAAGATCCCTACACGTCCATTATACATTCATATATACAATTTTTCATTTTAAGTGTGCTGCAGACTCTTCACAATGAATTAAACTTTAAATCGCTTTTAGTTCAAGAAGAACGCTCTTCTTGTCTATGACAAACCAGCCTTTGCGTGAGAATATTGTTCAAAGTGAAAGAAATTTATCAACTCTTCATGTCAAGATGGGTGAGCTTAAGTGTGCTCGAACCAGAACTTTTACCTAAACTCTTTTATAGGAAACGTCCTCGAAAGTAGCGTAAATAGGTTCTGAAAAAAGTTTATGAGCGGCTCATGTATACTTCAGATATCTTCAAGAGAGAACCCATCATAAATACTTCCAATGGAGCTATTTTGTCGGAAATTGGTAAGTTTTACAAAGTTTCAAATATTTTTGTAAAAAACGCACTTACAAAGAAATGGTTCACTTAAGGGATGGATTGAGTTGGATTGAATTTAATGCTTTAAACAAAGTGCATAATATTAGTCAACTGGGAAGTGTCCTTAAAAAAATTAAGAATAATGAAAGTATGTATGCAGAAGAATTTTTGACAACGCTGCATATATTAGCCGACCCACTATCTTTGAAGTTAAAGTCGGATTACAGAAGCTCCCTGTGAACTAATTAAAGCGGAAAGCCTTCAAAATTGTTCTGATATTATGCATATGTATGGTGTGAGGATATTATTGAGTATAAATAACATAACATATTAGCATCTGATATATGTAGTAATATCTACGATGTCATAATTAGATTAGGATTAAGCGGGGCGAGTGACCTTTGCAATGCAGCCATTCATTGGCTTATTGCCGACAATATCATTATAGAAGACAAAAGTATTCCCAGTTTCTGTGCTTAACCTTCACTTTAACCCACCTTGGCTACTCCTAAAGTTCGGAATTGAGAATTATTTATTATCTAGGGATTTGGAAATATTTTCAAAATTACGTAATTGATAGTTACCAGAAAAACAAGGTGGAAATAACAAAATTGAAGTCAAAAGTATTTTTTGGTTTATTTGTTTTAATGATTTAATTTTTATTACTTAAGTCTTACTTAAGGAAAAAATCTTATTAACAAAATCACTCTCTGGGATTCCCCTCAAATGACTGGCAATAATTACTGGCTTCAGCTTATCCTAATTAAAAATTAAGTTTTTTCAACGCCCAAAACGATGCCTGTGTAAACAAAATACATATTATAAAAACTTACTTCCAGTCTTCAAGGTCTTCAAGCTGACAATCTTGGAATTTTTTTACATTTACATATATAAGTGTGCTTAAATATTTTCTATTATAATAAATGCTGTTAATTTATATCGATAATATTCACAATTGTTATGAAAATTCAAAATTATAAATAAAATAAAATAAAATCGCCGCATACTTTCTAAGATTCGAACCCGGAAAATTTCGTTTGACCATTGAGCTTGGGGCAGATTCTTTTACTCTTCCGTATTTTTTTGTATGGTATGTATTAAGCCAACTTTGCTTTCAACTGATATTTTTCAAGTCGATGAAAGCACAAAAAATTCTTCACAATTATTTTTACTATCAATCTTGAAATATTTATTAGATTCTCAGAAACATTTAATTAAAAAAACAAGAGGATAGAATTAATATAAAGAAAATAATAAGAAACTGTACTTGCACGCTTCCACTAAGTGCAAACGTCGGCGTCGGAACTTGGAACGGTAATGTTATAATTTCCTTCAAGGGGTCACTTTAATTACACTCTGTTCTTTTATTTATCATTTTTATTTTAAACTTCTTCTCTTAACTACAAACAACAGCTTCCTTTTTTTTCTTATTCTTTTCTCCACAATGCTGGTAGTTCTGCAATATTCGGATACTAACACTTTTTCTATTTTTACTTTTTTCGTCGCGATCCTCGATACTTTACAATTTTCGATACTAAAACTTTTACTTTTCTACTTTTCTCGTTTAATTTCTTGATACTTTATAATTTTTCGATACTCAAACTTTTACCTTTTACTTTTCACCACAACCGAGACTGCCGTCGTTCAGGGTAGAAAATGCTTAATTGCATTTATTCTGGACATGATTAAACTTATCCATAATATTTTTCGATGAACGGTGGGTTAAAAAATGTTATTTGATGATTTTATAACATCGCGGCGCGCATATACTTGCAATGTATTTATGCGGCGCGCATTTCTTATTTAATTTTAAATATATTTATTTTAAAACTCCTTTTTTAGGTTTTTAGGTACATTTTGGTAATATAACAGTAATAAAAGAATATTAAGATAGATTTTTCAGGTTGATTATTTTGAAAGGGTTTCTTTTGTACTATTAACAACATTTCACTTTGGTAAATGTACATAAAGAGCAACAAAGGATATTCACCGTGTCCTACCACAAGTGGTGTTTCATAAAGCCAAACGTAAACAAGTAAGAAAGCTAGAATTGGTCTAAGACTAATTATGACAACCTAGATGAATGCCCGTATGTAATTTTGTATGGTCACCTCTCTGTGCAAGTATGATTTTTGAAAAAAACGGTTCGCCAGACAGTAAAAATGGTTATAACCTATTTAATAGAATTTCACATTCTGAAGAACTTTTCGGTACACTAAAACCGTATAGGACTTATCGTTTTCACACTATACGTAAAAATCCTAAATTTATGTATGGCAACACCAAGAAGGGGTTACCCGATTTAGTCTACCTTTTAAATTTTATTTACTATTGCTATTAAAAACACCATGTACCAAATTTCAGCTCTTTAAGTTAACGCGCTCTCAGGCAGTGCCCAAATATATAGTGAAAAACAAAATTTTTGTGTGACAACCCTACCAAAGAGTTGCCCGATTCGGCCCATTTTAGAATTTAAATTTACTTTTTTTTTTAAAAAAATGCCTATGTGCAAATTTTCAGTCCTGTAAGTGAACGCGTTCTGGAGTTATCGTGCGGACGGACGGACATGAAAAAATCAAAAGAACTTTTAATATTATGCGTGGGTGTCCAACCCATTTTGCTCTACCATAATTATTTCTGTGCGTTACAAACAGAATGCAAACTAAGTATACCCTATAGATTTCATCTAGGGTATAAAGAGGAGACCAAAGCTGTGAAAGATTTGAATAGGAGGGCGAATTTTGCAAATGCTTACACCTAATTTCAATTCATGCACGGCGTGATTCTTGAATCATTTCTATGTTTGACGGTAAAAATCCCTTTACGATTCTTTTATAACGAGTACGAAATAAATTCATCTAATCGATGTAAGTTAAATATTTTGTAGTAATTTAGTAAAAGAAAAAAAATGGAGCACATAAAAAAAAATTTTTTTGTTTAGATTCGGTTAAACGTGTTTGGGTTTTTTTTTTTTTAATTTAATGTTAGCACCCTCCGACAGAATTCTTTAAGCAACTTTCTTAGGAATAATCGCTAGTACGTACAACAAATATACATCCGTAAATATTGTCTTGGTATCCACGATACATATTTTATACTTAATATTAGTGAATTCATTTGCAGGTAAGGGTCAATATAGCAAATCACATAAATGGTGATCTCTTGAGCATATTTCGAAAATATTTTGATATACGCGCCTAAAAAATAAATTTCGCTAGCAAGAATCGCTATTTGAATCTACATTTATCTACGATTCTGCATAATATGGTATTTTTCTGTGAAGCACTCCAACTTAAATAGAGTATCTATACCGAGGTTCAGGACAAACAAATAATATTTAGCTATTTAAGCAATATATAAAAGTTGATTAAATATTGGTAATCAATGCCCTGTGTGATTTAATTTGATGGTTACTCCAGGAATTGCTACAAAACATAAAGCTATCAGTTTAAGGTCCGAAAATACTTTTTCATTTTTTCCACGGGTTTTGTCGGGTAGTAATTTATGTATGAAATAGTCCACATTCATCAAGTCATAAATATCGTCACGATAGGTCCCAGTTGGACATTTGAGTTTACGGAGAGCCAACAAAATTTTTTAGATTTTAATGCCTATAATTTCTTTTTTGTTCTGCATACTAACACATATAATATGTTCAACTATTTAAATGTTTTTTTTTCAAAAATAAAAATTTTAATTTAATGGTGATAAAGGTCTGCTCGAAAAGTTTCCTCTCTGAATCTCGCTGCTTACCAGGCTTGGAGGTAAAAAAAATGTTATTGTTTGAGTTAAGCGTAGCAGTTTTTGTTTTAATTTATTTTTTACGTTAAAAATTGAGACGCATTTTCTTACTTTATTTTTGAAAAATTTAGCAAAAAAAAAAAGGAAACTAGTCCGACAGCTGCCTTTTAACTAAATTTCAAGTTGATCCAATGTAAATTGTCTGAGTTACACCGAGAACCGATACGAAAAATGATATTTTTAGGGTGATTTCAAATTTTAATGTTCTTTTTTATTGTCGATAAATAAAACTATGTTACAAAACAGAAAACTCGATATATTTTTCAAGAGACATAGTGTAAGTTGTTGGTCTGGTGGAACTATAAGTAGTGGTATAGAAGAAAGTACTCATACATCCCCAAAATCTCATTTTAGACAACAACAAAAACCGTTATTGGATATTCCATGTATGTATATAATAATTTGAAACTCCGACATTTTTTATTCGATGTCGATTTTTTCTGTGCTATATGAAAGAAGAGAGATAGACCTTTGCAACCGTTTGGTTGCAAAAAAAGTCATGAAGCTACAGTCGAAAACATTTCTACACATTTTTACAAATTTTTTTGAATTTTGACAACAGTTTGATGACACGTTTTGATCTGTAATATCTTTTTTTTTCTGTTTATATAAAAAGCAGCTAAGATTCCGCGTTGCAGGACAAGGCTTTCCGAGTGGGTATTTAAGAAGAATAATGTCCATAAATGTTTCTTCTAATTGATACCTCTATTTACCGTATGCTTATCGGTTATAAAATGTAATAATACTAATAATCGTTTGCAGTAATAAATATAGATGATACATAACCCGGTCGCAATATTTCTAAAAAGAATACTAAAAAAAAACTTAACTTGCTTATTGTAATTTTCGTTTAAAATTGTTCTCTCTTCATCACACTATAAACGACTTTCTGATCAATTAGTTCTAGCTAAATGAGTGTTTTTGTATATTTAACCACAGCATAATCAATTCACGCATAATTAACCCGACATTGGGTGAAATACTATAAAGATTTTATTTGCAATGCCACACGTATTGATTTTACTCGTTGTAAATTGATGAAAACTTCAAGCGCGGTGAAGTCTTTTCTTCATTCAGGCCATTTGAGGGAAAATGGTTTTCGTGAATGGGATTTTTCCAACTTTCTCTCATTTAAAAAACAAAGATTTAATTCTGTGTAAACTTTTCCTTCGGAACCTTCAACAAAAGTTCACTTACTCGAGGCCACGTGCAGACGTTATTACCCTATTCTAGAACAAAGAAAATTATTCGAATACTAATTTCTTGACGCTATGGGAAAAATATTCCACAACTGACTAAAGAAAACTATAATGTTATGGTTAAGTATACATAGGATAGGATAGAGGATAAGAGGTGGTTAAATAAAAAACGACATAGGATTTCATTTTAGTTATTTCGTTGCCAATCCTGTTCTGGTTAGATCATTTTCATAACTCTTCGGTTAAGACCCGATCTTGCCAGTAAATTTTTAAGATATTCTCAAAAATTGCCACCTATTTACAAAAGCTTTCAGAAGGAGCGTTATGAATTATGTAGGTTACCTTTCACGTTTCGCAATCCAGGTCAACACTAATTTCATATTTCAGTTAAACAGTCGAAGAAATCTTCTTGATTTGTTTATTCGGGAAACGTATTCTTTCTTTTTTTCACCCCGTTATTCGTCTTCAATTTTTTTCTTTTTCTTTAATTCGATTAAGGTTTCACACAACTTATAAAGATCTAAAAATTCAATTATTCAAATAAAAATTAAGTTTATCGGTAATTTATAACAATTATAACAATTCTTAAGGATGGTGAGGTATAAGATGAACAGTGATGAATAGTCGTGAGTTGTAAGCTTCACACTTCATAAGTTCTAGGTTAAATGAAATGGGGAAGTTGTACAATAAGTTTAGTCACATGATACTCTACTCCACATAATTTTACTTTTCATTAAATTTTATGACGCTATTTGTATTTTATGTTAGATATATTTTTGTCTTCAAAATAGTATGTCCACTTTTGGCTTATCTCAATACAATCTAATATCAAGGAGAGAATACTCGATTTATGCACTGTCCTTAATCAATGTACTGAGATCTTCATTCCAAAAGTAACTAATTCTTCTTATAAATTTCAGGGAGAATGTATCTAGTTCTCCAGAAACTATTGCGTTCTCCGAATATTTTGGGTCGGTTTATCAATAAGTTCCTAATACTCCGCTGTATAATAACATGAGAAGAAGCAAAGAGATACCTCTCCAAAGTGTAGAGATGTCTCTTTGCTTCTTCTCACCTCTTCCCTTGAAAACCGGTATGCATACTGCATCATTGTGGGGCGTTCGACCATTACTAATTTGGATCTTTTTACTTATTTTTTGCAACTGCTTTGAATAACTGTACACAAGTTGATTCCATACATACTGAATTTACTAAGTCATTTGACATAGTTCAACATCAAAGAATATTAGTAAATATGTGATCTTGGGATTTCACGAGGATTTTATTGGGCCATCCCACACGAGTATTCCTGATGCAGTATGAAAACAGGTTTTCTGGGGAAGAGGTGAAAAGAAGCAAAGGGATATCTCTACACTTTGGACAAATATCGCTTTGCTTCTTCTCGTGTGGGATGACCCAATTAATGTATGTTTTCCTATCTTAGTGAAAAAGACAGTATCGTAGTTTTGAATGGCTGTCAATCTATTATTTTTTAAACAAATTTCACGAGTCCTTCAGGGTATAGTTCTTGATCCGTTCATATTTGCAACATTAATGATTTGCCTGAAATTATTGCATGCGGATGACGCGAACATTTTTCGTGTGGTAACTACTGTAACTGACTGCTTAATATTGCAAGATGATCTAAATAAATAGAAAAACTGGTGCGATGGAAACTGCCTTTCCCTTAATATTAGTAAATGCCAAATTATATCCTTTTGTAGAAAACGGGAAAGGCTTCAATTTGAATATTGAAAAAGTGATGCCGCACTGTTATTGATGCATGAAATTAAAGTTCTTGAAGTTATTTTTGATGATTAATTATTATTTTCTTCTCCTGTTAATTATAAAATATCTATGGCTTTCAAGATCTTAGGATTTTTATTTAGATCATGTAAATCATTCAAATCTGCGCATTCGCATTAAACTATCTTTAACGCTCTTTTAAGAAGCATAATGAACGCACTGAACGGAACTCAATCTAAATACCCTCAGCGACTAAATAATTTCTCAATGATTTCTCTACAAAACCGTACACATATTATATGTAGATGACATTTTTTTGTATAAGATCATTAGCAACATGGTGGACCGCCCAGAATTAATATCGAAGTCAAGTTTTAATGTTTCATCTCGCCAATCTCGCAATTTCATTACTTTTAATATCTCATTCGCTAGAACTAATTTAAGAAATAAATCACCAAGTTTCCATATTCAAAAAAAAAAAATCATAATGCCTTCTTTAATAATGTATAGTGTTTAATAGTAAAAACTTCTCCAGCTTTAAACAAATAATCCTAAATGAAATAGTCTACAGCAAATTATCTTCAGTGTAAGTACACGTACTTCCTATATTGTAGGTTTATAATTTTACGATTGACATTACTCTTCGGCCTCTTCTTCTTGTTAAGTTTGTATATAATTGTCACGTTACTTGGATTTTCTTTCATATTATAATATTTTTGACCATTCTTCACCCTCTCTTACTATTATTCTTACTTTTATTTTATTTTCATTATTTAATATTATTTTTCCATTAATTTCTGCTGGAATTCCTTTTTATTTCAAATTATTAATCTGAGCTTCTTATTTTTTACTAACCATTATTTTCGGAACTATGAAAAGAGTTTATAATTTTAATTCATTTATCTTTCTTTCTTCTTTATTATTTTTCTCTAAGAGTAGTTCATAGTAAATACTGTATTACCTAATTATACGGTAGTATAAATAATAAAGTACTGAGATCTTTGTTCCGAAAGTAACTAATTCTTCTAACAATTCTTCTCCTAATTGGTTTTCGCCACAATTACGCGTATAAATGAAATTGAGGCGGAAGTATAGAAAAATGTATATTCCCACTAGAAATCCCTCCTGTTTTCGCCGATTTACTAAAACGCTATTAAATGAATGTTACAAAATCTATTTTGTGAGCACAGAGGCCGCCGCGCGATTAAGAATAACTCAAAAGGATATTATGGAGGTTGACTTAGATCTAAAGCCAGTAATTTGTGCCCCAAATACACAAGGTATGGGGAACCATGTTCTCCTGATACTATAATATGTAATATGTTCTCCGAATACTTCGGTGTATAATAATAACTTTACATTGAATAATTAAGTACAATACACCTAATTGTTTTATTGAACAGGTAATTTATATATTTAAATTAAATTTCCAATTTATTTATTTAAATCGGGCAACACCTTCCTGCCATACAAAAATTGAGGTTTTTTACGTATACTGTTGACAGTTTTTATTGTACAGTGAAAAGCTCTTCAGAATATAAAATTGCGTTTACATAATAATTTTTATTTTCCGACGAACCGATACGAAAAAGTACTTCAACAATCAAAGAAATTAGATACGGACAGGCATTCATCTAAATTGGTATAAATTTGGTGTTATAACCAATTCTAGCATTTTTCCTTGTTTGGTCTTATTCTCTTAATATTCCTTAATTAACTTCTTAAATATGTACTTTTTCGCTAAATACTAGTGGTACTACATAATTTCGAGTTCACGGGAGCGGCCTAGCTTGCCCGGATCAACAATATCTCAATTAGATTAAAAGATCTTTTTATTTGGCCTTGTATAATGGAATGCATAACAGATCTCAATAACATTTAGACGTTAGGAGGGGGTTATGCAAATTTAGTCCAATGCTGGATATTTATCAACAAATATTTCACAGGATTTGTTTTCGTCAACTGATTAATATTGGCAATTCACAAAATTATGTAAGCAGAGCCATTTTTCAGAAATATTTAATGATCCCTGATATATTCTCTGAACTCCACGATCCCGGAAATCGATCAACACTGAAAGTAGTGACACATAGATAGAGGAGAAAGTTCAATTAGCTTTTTAGCATACTCTCTTGTGAACTTACAAATTCATGGGCTCATGGGTTTCGACAATAGCTGATTATCTAAGATTGTTCAAAGAATTATTTATATTCGTCGGAGAAGCGAAACCCTACAATTTAATGATGTCTCACAAGGTCGTGGGTATGAAGGTTTGTAGCGTTTGTAAGCAATATTTTATTTTAATACGATCTTGCCACTGAAAGTGGTATGTGTTTTTCAAAGATTTACGATTTTATTGTAATCGCATTCAGTCCAGCAGGTTTTTATGGTAACTAGATTACATTTGTTATTATTTATTTTTGAGTAGGCTAATTATTACAATGCTGCCACAGTTTTAAACCGTTAAAGACTAATTTTTTTTTAAATCATGCAGGAATTGTTCTTTTTAGGACCCCGTACTCAAAGGGTAAAAACGGGAACCCTATTACTAAGCCTCCGATGTCCGTCTGTCTGTCTGTCACCGGGCTGTATCTCATGAACCGTAATAGATAGACAGTTGAAATTTTCACAGAGTGCGTATTTCTATTGCCGTTATAAATAAACAATAAAACTAAAATTAAAGGGGGCCCCCATACAAGAAACTTGTAAGATGGTACGGAAGCCTTCGTGCGCGAGTCCTACTCGCACTTGGCCGATTTTTTATTATTTGGTATAGAACTTAGCTTGTAAATAAATCCCTCAATCTAGAGGCTAAGTTGAAGTGGACCGTCAAGCTTGTCCCAATTTTTTTTAATTCTTAATATGTTAATTTCAGCTAATATTAGCTTTAAAAAGTGCATTTCTTGGAAAATTTGCCGTCATCCACAACTCAGTCGACAACCACTCATGGGTTGGGAGGCAACCATTTTAGACTAGCAGTGTTACTAAGCCTAGCTCAGTATAGCTTTGATTTCATCAATAACTCTACAGTACGAGAATGTAGGGAAATCTTGTAAATGAAAAAATGAGGATAACGTTTTTATATCTTCTTCTTGTAGCTCTCACAGAGGTATTCTCCCTTGGGCTCACAAATGTTCCAACCCCCCCCCCCCCCTCCCCCACACTTCTTTTCTCTTCAGTAAATATAAGAGTCAGATCATGCGATTCTTTAAGGTAGTCATTCTCTGTTGGAACTACAGTATTCAAGAAGAAGATATACAATACATGGTCGACACGTCTAAGTAATTAATGAATTCATCTAGGCCCTAGGCTACAAAAGGATTTAAAAATGTCCTGTGATTATAGTGACAAGACGATAAATTTCCTATTCTCTCGCTGTGTTATTAGTCTAAGCATTAGCTCCATCCTTTTGAATCTAACACCTTTTCCACCAAATATTTATGCCCTAGAATAATTTCCCGTTTCATTACACATTATCTTGTTTTGATAGATCTCCGATGTCACATATAGTCGCCAGGAGAAGATTCTAAACGCTTCTATCTTGACCTCATACATATATGTATGTGTACACCTACACAAAATATATTAGTAGGTATATATTCTTCCCAGAACAATGAAATTCTTTTGCTTTACTGAACACAAAAATAAATTTTTCAAATTCCGTAGCAGCTCTCTAATCGAAATGTGTCAATTGTATTCAAGTAGAGATAAAGGCCCTCCACGTTATCAGAAATTGATTTCTATTGCTTTTTGGTTGTGCTCGGAGGAAAATCGGGTGTCAGAACTCCAAATATGCCTGTGACGTGTGAAATCAAGCATGCGGGGGTGTGATGTTACTGTGAAAATGGGCTATCGATTGCCGGTGCAGAGTAACTTAAATATTTTGATAATGAAAAAGGAACTTTTAAGACAGAGGCCTACCAAGGTCTTTGATGCCTTAATTTAGAGCTAATGAACGTGCTCCACCAAAAGGGAAAATACTCGTTCTATCGGAGTAGTTATACGAACGCTTTCGGGTTTAACTTAACTTATGAACAAATTCTTGCCCTTTTTGTGGGTTCAGTAAGTTACAGTTGGCTTAAAGAACAAACAGTTTTATTACAAAATAATGTAAATTCAAGTGTTCCCATGAAATGTACACAGCTAACCCTAACCAAAAATTCATAAGCAATTGTTCCATGATTTGTTGTCTATTGTATTGTTGTCAGGCCGTTTTAAATTAATGGTAACGGCGGCATAATTAGCCCCTCATGAAAGGATTTATCTCTCTACTTAAAGAATTAGAACAATTTCTCTTAAAATCCGCGCACAAATCCGCACATTGTTAAGTCAAGTGTTGCTTATTATGAAGCGAAAACTTCGTGCTGCGAATTGGAATTATTTTTGCTTTGCATCTGTAACTGTAAGAAAAGATCAATACCGTGAGTCCTTGGGAATAACGGAACAGATAATGCCGCTATATATTTACAGATTTCAGGGCAACTTTTGTCAATATAGAATTCGACAATTTCTCATCACTGATGATTCCTTTAGGAAATCTATTCGGAAGCAATGGCTGCTGTAGTGGCATCATGCCACAATTCTTGATGTTCATTGTAGCAGCTTATAGGATGTCACCAAGGGCGTTTCGCTGAAAGAAAAAAAAATCGGATATTCCTTCAACGACCCGTAAAATTTTTTCGCGGAATTTCAACTACGTGTATTCTAGGTATTCTGTAGGGAACTGAATTATTTGCAAAACAAATTTGCTCGATGGGCTTCAAATTCTGTTTACAAGTCTTTTGTTGATTTGTGGATTTTCGGGGTGGAATTTATTAGCTTTACACACCCAGCCTGCTGTAGTACCTACATGTACTTATATAGTAGCTGATGTACCCGAACAACATTACGTATTCAGTTTACTCGCTCATTATGACTTGTGAGACGTACCTTCATGGAAACATGTAAATTTTTTTTTATTTCTCTATAAATCGCCTTGAGGCAGAGAGGAGTAAATTTTACAATTTTGTTTGGATAGGAACTGGAAATTGCTCGATGAACTCAGTGGAATTTTATCCACGCTTAAAGATAACAACGTCTCAGTTCTCATACTTTTGGCAATTACCATAATCTCAAATTTTGCAATTTATACTTTGGTTTTTCGTTTAATGAATATTCTTGGGGGGGGGGTGGAGGAGGAAGAGGGAGTGGGTGAATATTCTCTTATCTCTCCAATTTGACCTTGCTGTGTTGAATAGGGAAATAATGATGGCCTGTTTTTTTGTAAGACATATAGACATATTATGTATTTAGGATTGATTCATAAACGACTGGTTGGCTGGATCGGAGCGACTTTCCCTCGTCTGGCTTGACCCACGGAAATTCAAGCCTTTCTCAATTATGATAATTTTAATTTCATAAAACCTTTAAGCATATCACTTGGAACTCCGGATTTCCAGTATTAATATACTAAAACACATATGTGTGTATAGGAATAAAATCAAGTCTTGTATAATTAAAAAGCTAATAAGTTAGAATAGAGCAACTCTTGTGCTACTAGCTTAGGAGGGACAGACTGCACTTAAACAAGTAAAAAATTTAGAATTGGTCTAACACCAATTCTTATGATACCCTTAATGAATGCCCTTATGAAATTTCGTTTTGTCACCCTTCTGTGTAAGTTTGATTTTTGAAGTGGTTTTTCACATATATTTCTAGAACGGTTTGTCGGACAGAAAAAATGATTATAACCAATATAAATGTCATGGATTGCACATTTCACAGGATACGTAAAAAACCTAAATTTTTATATGGCAACACCAAAAAGGAGTTGCCCGATTTAGTCCACTTTTGAAATTTTATTTGCTAGCACAATGAAAACACCATCTACCAAATTTCAGCTCTCTACGCTGACGCGTTCTCAGGCAGTGTCCAAATATATAGTGGACGGACGGACGGACGGACGGACAAACGGAATGACAAACTTAGTATACCTTATAGATTTCATTTAGGGTATAATAAGTGCACTCACAGTGTCATTGTTTCTTTTTCCTACGTCGTGGGATTTCAACCCTGGGCATTCTCCTGATTACTCGTTGCAATACATGACTCGACATAAAAGTTAACTTAATGACAATTTAGGATACAGAAGAGTTTTCCGATTGTTTTACATTTAAAATGCACACGGCTAGAAAAGGGAGAAGAAGAAAAAATAACAAAAAACTCAAACTCTCTTAAAATGTTTACGAATAAAGAAAATGTGAAAGCACTGACTACATGCAACGAAACAGAATGCCAAATAATTTTTTTTCGTAAATAAATGAGAAGGAGCAGAGTTTTCTGATTTTACTCTCATAAAATGTTCCCGCACTTTTGTGAAAAGAGGGTTTTCTGCAATATTGAGACAGTTGGTTCCAAGGCTGTTGCTGTAATCCTATGATGTGGTTCCAAAGTTGTTACTGTAATCCTATGATATTTGAACGCGCGTGCTTCTGTTTACATTCGTTTTGCTCTGAAGAGATTAAGTGGGCGAAACTCATGCTGGATTCTCTGATGTTTTTGGGGAAAATGAGAATTTTATTTGATAGGAATTTTACATCTCGTTTCAGCACCTTGACCAAAACGAAAACAAGAAAATATTTCAATATCCCCATTTCCCTTTTAACAATAAAAGGGAAACGTACATAACAAACACATGAGGGTGTAAAATAATTGTGAAAGCGCTATGTTTTGTAAAGCGTTCCATATCTGACTTTGTGTCTCTGTGGTGCGACTGTGCGACGACAGTAAGTTTGCGACGAAAGCGTGTCAATCCATACCACTCACTCACACAGGGTGTTTCCTCCATGGTGCTCCCTAGACGGGGAGGTGATAGTACTCACCTAGCCAAACAAAAAATTGTATGACAAGGGAAAGGGGGGGGGGGGCGTTATATCAACAGTTTCGGAGTTACAGTGTAATTAAAAAAATAAGCTAGGCTTTCACAAAACACCTTGTACCTGAAAAAGTAAAGGTTGTACGGCCATCATCAAAAGCTCATTTTATGCAAAACTTCCTGGCATACTCCTCTCCTCTCAGGAATTATGGTGGTCTAAACTAAAAATTTCGGATTTTATTACCTTTTTCTTACCTTGACCTTAAGGTGGTATTTACCGTTCAAATATTCCAGCGTCTTTGCCGTGTGACTATATTACAGTAGGTTTTAGTCGAAAGCAAATCTATCCAAACACTTGATTATAGTTTGCTGGCCGGGTCTGAGCTTAGATAATACATGGCTTTTTTTTTATAAAAAAAAAAAAAAAAATTAAAAAAAAAACTTAAGAGAGAGCTTTACCTAGTGCGTTACAAAGTGAATGACAAACTTAGTATATCGTATAAAATTTCATCTATAGAGTATGAAAAAGTTTTATTAGTGAGCAGTGAGCAACAACGACTCTACGAGCAGTCCATTTTACGTGTGCACTATGTCAGTATTCGAAATTTGACATTTCAATTTGGTGGCATATTTTACAGCTCCGCAGAAGCTTTTTAGTACAAATAAATCAAGGTCGTAAAAATCACACAAATGTATAATCAAAACATTTCGACTACTTAGTTATGTGCTAGAAAGAACAAATATTTTTTGTTTTCGAAACATTGAGTTATAATATGTGTTGTTTCAGCGCATTCCTCTGCACATCCAAGTATTATCGAACGGACCATGGCAGATGTTTTATCAATAGAAGAATTTAAAACCGTATAGAACCAGTTTTCAGTTAATTTTTTTTTTACAGTGTTCAATGACACTCACTAGTGGAGGTGTGAATCTGGTTTTGGTTTTTATTTTATTTTTAATATTTTTTACCAGTTTTAAACTTTTCTAAATTTATGCCTTTTCATGAAATGACATTTTTTGGTTTGCCACAAATTTTTAAAGTCTGCTAATTCTGTTCTCTTTAAGGTAAGTTTAGAGAAATGATGACTTCATAATTTAACAGAGTTTAGGTAACTAAATTTTTATATGTCGTAATTTGTGACCGACCGCCCCAGGAACTATATTAGGATTTTTTGTACTTATGTAATTATTTGCTTCTTATAAAGCTAATGACTTTTCTTTCTCGGAATTTGAGATACCTATTATCTCATATTTCCTGAAAGAAGTAATGTACTTCCGCATTTGACGAACAAATACCTACTCCAAAAAGAAGTTGCCGCAGCAAAAGGTTTCCTCAGATCTCCTGAGACCAATGAGATGAATGAATAGCCGGAATATATATTTGTGTATAGCAGATTATATTTTTCTATCATAAAATTGCAGTTTAGACGTTTATAGACTGCCATAAAGTAATTTGTGCATCCAGAGAACTACTCATAACAAGCTGTGTTCTTCTGTGTACCTTGTTCTAGAACTCCCATATACTGGAGAGAACAAATTGTTCTGTCGATTGAAGCGAACTATTTGTTTTGTTCGCTTCATTTATAAATCTTCTATGAAAATGTATGAGGCGTTCTTTTGTATTTGTTCTGCCTTGTTCTGCGGACACAAAAGAGCACAGCTAATAACATCAAAATTTCCGCACTTTTCATTACACGGCCATCTCCCTTTATACTGTACATGGTCCACCCTGTATCTATGAAACCCACCCAGTAATAGAATTGCACTCTTGTTAACAGATGTGATCGAGATAAACAAAAAAATTAGAGCGGTTAAAGATTTTCTGTTTATACATATTTTACGTATCACTCCTTAGCGTAATACGGCTTAGTTAATTTTAATTATTAGATATTATATAATCGTCGTAGTTATCTAAGGATCAATAGCTTTTTCTCTTCTCCCCTTCGTTTTTATGGCTCCATAAGCTTAAAATTTTGGAATTTCATTTAAATTTAATTCATTTAACTACTAATGAAAAGTAGTAGATAAATGAATTAAACTGAGTTGAAATTCCGAAAATGAAGGCCTTAGATTTCGATAACAAAAATTAATATTGTTGATGTGCAGAGCTGGGAACCGGTTTTGAGCAGAACCAAGAAGCTAGCAAACCACACCAGGATTTTGGGAACCAAAATCAAATCAAAACCGAACCAGTTTTACCATTAAACGTTTTAATCCAAACTACAACCATATCAATTATGTACTTTAGTTTTGTGGTTCTGTTCGGTAAGAATTAAAAAACAAAAATACAAGAAAAAAATAAGATTTGTTTTTTTCCTGGATAATTTTAGCCACTTTTCTAAATAAATTTAGAAAATTTATAAAACAAAATATATATTGGAAAGCGAAATTCCGCCGTATGCTTGCTGTTAAATCTAAAAATTAAGTTTAGAGGAAAATTGGATAAACGCAACGGAAAAACAATGAAAAGCGATCCTTTTTTGTATTTAGATCAGAGCTTATAATTTTCTGTATAATTTAATTACATAAAGAAGAAGAAATATTTTTTATCCGTTGAATTCCTGATTGAAATTAATTATACAGGGTGTCCTGTAAGTGGTGTGATAGACGAAGGCTATATGGATAGGTCATACTTGGGTGACTATAAAATTGTATGGGTGGGTGGGGGTGATCCTAACGGTTTCCGAGCTAACGGGCTTTAAAGATATTTCGGTATGTTTTTGCAGATCACCCTGTAACTTTTAAACGGTACACCGTATGATGATGATTTAAACTTCAATAAATAGATAATCAATCGTTAGACCTTTCCAATGGTCTATAAATTTTTTCCCTCTCCCTCTCCGTTTTAAAGTTATGGCTCATTTGAAATTTCGGAATTTTGACTCTTTTTTTTTTAATTTAATTGCTATTTTTTTAAAAAACGCGTTATCAGTACTATTTTTCATATTGAATTTTAGAAGCCCAAAAGCTTGGCTTTCAAATGACCTAACACACTTTGTACCTAAAATGTAGCCCGCCCTTTCTACGTTTTTTGAACTTATTCTTAAGCATATCCAGGGAAAATGGCTGAAAAGGTCATTTCGCAAAGATAATTGTCTACTTTCTGGCAGTTATTGAATTTTTTCAGCCATTTTCGCTAGATATACTGAAGAAAAAGCAAAAAAGCAGAGAGGGTTAGATTTTCGGTACAGAGTATGAAAAATTCGTATTGATGACAATAGTAGTTAAATAAAAAATAACCGGCCAAGTGCGAGTCGGACTCGCGCACGAAGGGCTTCGTACCATCGTACAAAATTTAACACTATGTACTTTTTATTTATTTTTTCAAATGAAAATAGGCGTCATGTGAAAAACTAATGCTGCCATTTGAAAAAATAATAATAATGCTGTCATTTGAAAATCATTTGAAAAAAAATTCCTACTTATGATAATTTTTATTATTTGTTGTTATAGTGGCAATAGAAATCACACTCTGTGAAAATTTCAACTGTCTCCCTGTCACGGATCATGAGATACAGCCCGGTGACAGACAGACAGATGAACAGACAGACATCGGAGCCATAGTGGTTCCCATTTTTACCCTTTGGGTACGGAACCCTAAAAAAGATATCAGATTTTTCTTTTAAGTGAAAGCTGGGTAGTGGAGATGAGATTCAAGATCGTCCCGTTTCAAAGTGAAACCAAAAACAAAACGAAGTTTTCAAAACCCAAAACCTAAACCAAACCCAAAACTTCAAACTAAGCTTGAATCATAACCAAACCACACCAGAAAAAATTAGAGAAATTACTTATTTCATATATTTTTTCCTCTTGGGTGCTAGCGATGCACCGGTTGGTGATTCGCGATTTCAGCTGAGATGATTAATATATCTTTAGGCAATTCCTACATTAACCTATAAATATCAACATGTTCAGCATGAATTACCTTATGGATCTGATTATGTCCAGATTCGGCATAATTTTGAGTTCTCGAAATGTGGGTGAATATAGGGCACCTTTATTTGATGATCCATATAGGTATATCATTTATTTTGAACGAACCAGAAACCCCCCCATCCTCATCCATATTTTCAATTAGCTTTTTGAAATATTTTCGGATTTCGGATGGTAGTAAATAACTAAGTGAGAATAACGCTCACAATTTCATCGAAAAACGTGCAACATTAGGCCACATGGTCGTTTAACAAATTTCAGTTTCAAAAAGACTGAATACTAATATAATAAATTATTTTTTCTAAAATGCCAAATTTTGCGGGGACTAAACGTAGTATACGATATTCATATAAAACGAAAATTTCTTCCGTTGGTTTTTTCTTACATTCATACATATATACGTTTTTATATTCGCAATTGTTTTTAAATCAATGCTAACCATTAACCTATCATCTAAAATAATCGAAATGTCTGCTGCATTTGGGATTTACCAAAGAAAATTATAAACTTGAGCTAAATATATAGGCAGTAAAAATAAATGTCAATTTTAATAGTTTGCAGTAGACGACAGATCTAATTGCATCAATGTTCACCTTAACGACGATTCCAAATTTGGTATAATGAACATAAGCCACAATTGCTGCATCAATGCAATGTCTCTCCCGGGATTGCGGTTGAAGAAACTAATTGCTCGATTGCATTTAATTGCGAACTTCATTTCTAAAGCTATCTGTGTCTAATGCCCATGTTGGCAATAATAGCCAAAGAATATTGCACATCGATATAAATACATTGTACTCACAACAATTAAAAAAAAATCTTATGTAAAAACTTGATTCGAACATTCACGAACTTGATTACCTTTGATTTTTAAGTAGAAGTGAAGACTGGCTGGTTTGTGTAGAAACTGCCAAAAAGAAAAAAACGCCGCGAATGTTATTAATATGGAAGAAGTGACATTCCGAAGATTCACAAAAACTGTCTCGAAATAGATATGAATATCAAAATGCTTCTAAAAACTGGCCAATTTACGAAAAGGGGCGCAATAACCCCATCCCAAAGAGCTGCATATTATAATCACCGGTCTCATTTCACACCCAAAAATTTATCAGGCTGATTTTGAAATTGTCTTGCTGGTGCCTAAGTGTGTGCCTATATGTCTTGCCAATTTTTAAAAAATTCAATTGTTGTCATTTTTTTTTGTCCTTCGCCACATGCTAAATATCACAGAGTGATAATTGATTCTTAACCCTAAGGCTTTATAATTCGAAAGCAAAAAAACCTTAAATAAGGCAAGCAAAAAACCAACAAATTTATTTTCCACGTTTAAAGACGTATTATCAAAAAGTTGACGTTAATTGCCCAAATCAAGTTCTTCATGTTATTTGTGCCAGTGGTATTTACGTTTTTGAAGTGACCTCTGAACTAGCTAAATGCTCTCACACTCACTCTTTTCACAGCAGGTGTACATAAAACGTTAATGGAAACTTATTCAAAAGCTTTTAAAGTAGACAAGTTGACATATTAGTTAGTTTTATTTTATTTCCCTAAATTCGATTCAACGAACCTGTTGGCATTTTTCTCACCGCAGCCGTTCCTGTTGACCACTGACTGATTTTTTAGAAGGTTTTAAATAAAAGTTGGATGTACCTACTACATGTGGAGTTTTACATATTTGATTGGAGAACTATTGAATATTTTGTGAGACAATCAGAAGTATTTCGTTGAAAGTAGTTTATAATAATCGTTCTGTACACAAATGTAAACAATTTATCTGAGACCAATTCTTATGATACTCTAGATAAATGCCCGTATGTAACTTCTGTGTGCAAGTTTGATTGTTGAAGTGGTTTTTCGTATATCTTTCTAGAACAGTTCGTCGAACAGAAAAAATTTCATAGGATTTTATATTCTGAAGAAGTTTTTATTACATTATAAATGTCTAGCACTGATCGTTTTTACAATATTCCTAAAAAACCTCAATTTTTGTATGGTAACATCAAGCGGGGATTGCTCGATTTAATCTATTTTTACAATACTTTACTAAAAACTTAGTCGCTTCAGTGAATTTAAAGGTTTTGTTGTAAACGATTAATAACAATTACACACGCTCAATCGACATGTTACCTATTGGATGACCTTTCATGCTTTACATCTATACAACAGTTCTGTTTTTATATTGAAATTGAAAAATCACAGCTTTGTTTTAACTGAGGTATCATTACTGTTTCTTATTCAGGACAGTTAAGAAAATGCACTTCTTGATTACCTGATATGAGCATTGATGTTTCTTTATGTACCACTAGAGTCATATAAGCTTTCCACCTTTAAGAATCTTTACGTTGATGAAGGTAATATATTTAAATTCATTCCCAATATTGTGACCTTTCTAACTACAAATCTGACAAAAATTTTCTACTTCTATACTTTCACTGTATACCATCCCTTTGCTCTTTTCAGCATAGCTTTATAAAAACTAAATCTACTACGGATACTCTGCTGGAGTTTATCAATTTCCGCATATATTTTATTGAAGTTGGAAAACAAGGCACGGATTCAACTGATTTTAACTGTTCTTGGATTTCATACTGTCATTCGCAGAGAGGTATATTACGTGCAACTCTTTCGAACGAAACAAACACTTAAAATTTCCGGTGTTCCTCAGAGCAGCCGTTTAGGGCCACTGCTCTTAATAAATTACATCAATGCTGTATCTCTGATCCTGCGTTGAGATCTTTTGCTGTCCTGACGATGTCTGCATTGCATTTTCATTTTCTTGCATATATTTAATAATGGTTATTATTTCCATTCTGGCAAATGCACGACTGTTATTGACATGCTCTGAATCATATAGATAAGTTATATAATATTTAGAAATTTCGAGAAATATTTAAAAAATTTGAATAATTTTGCCGAAAATTTTAACTTTATAGATGAAACACAACAGCAACGTTAGTCCTAATTCTAAGTTTCTCGTATATATACGCCTAACTTTCTACTGTAATATAGCGGAGGTGATAACTTTGATTTATGTATGCAGTTGAAAGGCAAAAACATATTTCTGTTTCAAAGACTCGATTTTTAGGCCTTAAAATCTAAATTTTTTATTAATTTATCCCGAGTGCACTACAAATTTCTCACATTGCAAAAAGTTTTGTTGCTGTTACTCTAGTCAGTAAAACCTATTTTATTTTTTCGTAGATTTTAACTACATACGAGCATTTTGACGTGGACAAACTAAGTTAAGATTGTGTTAAATACCACCGGTTGGTTGTAGAAAAACATAAATCCCAGCGGCACACTAATGGAGCACTATGGATTCGGAAAGTTCATTTACCACCTTACGATACTGGAAACCAAATTTTAATAAGAAAACTCGTGCACTTTGGCAGTACCTATATCTGTCCTTCCTTATCCAGTTATTTCTAATATCATCAGATAACAATGGCCCTTACAAATACTTTTAATAATTTGAGATGTTTGTTATAGAGTCATAATACTAGTCTTTAAGTAAGTTACGCTGTTGAATGAAGAGTGAATAATTTTTGAGGTGTCTTTTAATGTCAACGTATCCTATGGTAGACTATCGCATTCTTCATACAAGTAAAAGCTTGAAATCATGAGCTTGAAATCACGAGCCTGAAAATATAAAGGAAAACTTTATAACAGTTAACTCATGGTCGAACGTTGAAAAGTCAATTTGATTTTTAAACCCAACGTTAGTAGGGCTATCAACAATAAAGAAGATCAAAAATAGCTTGGGAGGGTAGAAATCATTGTTTAAGAGTAAACCTATTTTAACAACAAGATTTATATTATCAACACAATATTCTTTAATCAGCCCAATTCTGTGGATATAGTTCAATAGTTCGCAAGCAACACTAGCCTTTTTATAATATCAGTTGCTGGACTAGGATACCTCCCTGTGGAACTCCATAAAATTACTACTTAGCCGTAACTGCCGAAGCACAATTGCGACGGCAGGCGCCAAACGGCAGATTATTTCAGTAATAGGAACAATTTTTTTCAGGAACGTTTTATGGAGCGTGTATTATACAGGAATCTGCAGTTGGCGTCGCCCGTCGTCGGCCTCTCTCGCCGTGTCGTAATTGAATTAATTCAAGAGAGGCCGACAGGACAGGCAACGGCAACTGCAGATTCCTGTATAATACAAGCTTCATAAAACATTCCTACCACTAACCATATGATAATGGAACGGAGCAGTTGAACAACCTAGAATGGATGGAATGACCAATATATGTATGTAAATAAATCGCAGAAACCTTTAAGCACATATTTTCCAATAATATTTTTATTAATTTATTTTGTATTTTATTATAATTATCTTAGTCTTATCTTTCCAAATAAACTTAATTTAAATGGTACCTATTTCTACGAAAAATTTTATTGACCTGGAATTAACCAATTATGTAGACATTTTCAAGGTGTTCTGATTTCATAAGAGATTTTCTATTCTCCTTAATTTCGAACGACAAAAGCTTAGCTTCATTAAAACGGACTTCGTGTCAACAGCGTATCAACAAATAAATCTCCGAAGGAAAATTTTCCCTTTTTATTAGCGCAGTACGGAAAGCCTTCCTGTCGTTACGCGCATTGTATTATTGGCCTGTGTGGCCAACTTTTGTCTACTAATGAAATCCTCAAAGCAATTTGTCTTGGTAATGGCTTATACTAAAAGAACAAACTTTTCCTATTCGGGGCAAATCACTGAAAGCTGATTGTGACAGTATTTCACTCAGGGGTTAACTCCACCTAATTCAGAAGTATTTGAAGTGTTATCATCAACAAACGAAGGTTTTTCTGCCCAAATTGATTGAAGGGTACAGTTTTATTCTTTCAGAGTAATAATGCCACTAGATAAATCAGCATAATGGTCGGAAGGTTATTGCTCGCTACGTAGAAGTAAAAGTCCTTTTTCTCGCTAATAATACCATAAAACATCTGGTAACTTTTCTATTTATATTTTAAATTGAAGTGAGAAATGGGCTTCAATAGCGACCTCGTCATGTCCAATAATATATCATCAGGTATAGGAATGAGTATGTGAGCTGATTTGATGATGATTAAAGTGTAAAGTTTTGCTTATTCTTTGGGATCGAGTTGATTTTTATACAAAAGATTACGGGTAACATCTGGAGTACATATGTTTATAGTGGTGTACATGACCGGACTGGGTCTTCAAATCGGCCCGGGCAAATAATGGCAAAGCAGCCCCAAGGGCCTTCAAAACTGAATTTTTTATATGAGGCAAACAACCCAAATTATTAGGCTGATTTGATGATGATGAATATTGAATTCCATGCCTAAATAAGAAGAAATAAAAGAGAAATTTATACAGGAAATATGTATGCACAGAATATTTGTAAGAGCGGCTGCCCGTTTAACACTTAAAATTAAAAGTAAAACTGCGTTTCTCTATGGAAACAGTATCCGAGAGACCAATAATTTTACTTACACATCTGTAAAAAGAGTAAGGCAGACGTTGAGGCGGATGGGTGCCGCCCGTTGAAAAAAAAATTATTGCGAACATAATAATATTAACAACATTTGCCTTTGACAAAAAAAAAATTATTTTGGATTTTTAACTGTTAAAAAATTTTCTTGTTTTCGATTTGAAGTTACCCGCTTGACAAGGCTGATGTTGGTTCGTGATCCTGACATGGAGGACATTTTTCATAGTGCTACATAATTTGCTGAAGATATGGATATACCAACAAACGTTAAAGAAACAAGAAAAAAGAAGCGACTCGGACTTGTTGAATCACAAAATGAAGAGTGAAGTCAATATTGCCACAAAACAAAAGCTTCGTACACCAATTTTTGAATCGATTGATGTTCATTTATTCCAACTGACGAGGAAGTACGAAATGTTGGAACAAGTTTCAGAAGATTTTGGATTCCTTTCTAGCGATCTTCTTAGCAAAATGTCCGCCGATAATCTGAAAAAAGTCGGGTTTGGATTTGCTTCAATCAATTCACGATTACAGCCTCCAAGAATTCTATCTAAATGTGAAAATCGCATTCAGAGTTTTCGTGACATTGCCAATGACGATAGATGGCGATGAAGTTTCAGAAAAATGAAGTTTATAAAAAACTACCTGTGATCTGCAATGAGTTAAGAAAGATTGTCAAGTGTGGCTGTTTTGTAAACCAAAAAAGAAATGACAGGAAGCTTGTCATTTTGAGAATATCCATCTATAAAATCTTTGATTTACCTCAATGTTTTTAAATGTACTTTACTCGCAAAAACTTAATATCAACTAATAATTTTATGTGCAATAAATATTATTTACTATTCTGCTCATGATCAATTGTTGCTCTACTTTGTTCAGTCAGTTGATAGACCACGTCAGAATAGTTAAAGTTGAATAAGGTTATGTTGAGAATTTTATGGATCAGGGGCGCAAATTTATACGTTTGCCTCAGGCGCAAAAACGAGTTGTTATAGATCTGCGTAAAGGAAGTAAGGAAAGATGTTAACTCTTAATCCTACTCCTTATTTTTGGAATCTTTTTGTAACCGCTTAGAAATTTAATCGCTCCTTCACTTACTTGTATGGCCCAATATGGTAACAAAAACAATGCCACTGCTTCACCAAATGTAGAAAAATTCAGAGTGGTTCTAATATTTGGGTACTTTCTAATACTAGAAATTTGTCATAAGTAAAAGCTGACTGTAATATTATGACCATGTATATACTCTACTTCAAAATTGATTTACATGAAATAAAATTATGTTTTTTTTAATTGGCAAATAAAAAGGAAATTTAAAAACTGTTTTTATATTTGTTCCATAATTTCAAATTTGTTTTAAAATTCACATAGGTATAGCAAACGTTTGCAAGCTTTGCGTTTCTTGAAATAAAAATGATATGATGCAAAAACTAATGTAAATTGCTTTACAAAAAAGTGAATGCTTTTGAAGCTACGAGAATGCCAAATTTGCCATATATAATGTTATCTTGGCAACTCCCACTTGGCTTCGCGTCCTATCAGAGCTTATAACTTGTGGGACATTTCTGAGTATATTTAACTCATAACTCTCCTCTGCCCAGATGGCCTTGTTGCCGTGAGTCAATTAGCTTTATTGTATTAGGCTTTTAGGTTATTCAATAAAGTACTTTTTCAATTACAATTCAATTTCATAGCTCTCCTCCCACCGCAGGGGCAACATTCGTCCAGAGTACGTGGTAAATACGTGTGGTCGCGTTAACGTGTAGAATACCGATCCATCGGGCTAGCGCCCGATCGCCCGCACTGCCAGTCCGGCTCTGGTGGTGTAAGGATATATAATGAGTCTTGAAATATGTCGTTGTCGTTATGTGCCTTCCTTTTAAAGTTTGTTAACTATCAACAAATAAAATTTTGTGCCGCATAAGTACACGAAAAAGTCTTTGAGAACTACTATTTATGATACAGTATTAACTGCCGGAAAATGCATACTTCCCAAGACATAAAGTAGAAAAGCATATATATTGAGTGCTAGTCTAAAATTCTATAGCGTCGTTTATTGTTTCTTATGAAAAAGCAACAACCAATTAAAATGTAAACCGTCCTATTGTCTACTAAACTATCTTTCATGTGTAAAAAAATTGCTTGGAGTAAATTTTAGCACTATTTCTTAGCTTTCCTAAGGCGTTCATCTTTATATGCCTTCATTAAAAGAAAAAAAACAGTTCAACTGATGTAAACTATGATTTCCATGCAAAGACACAAAGGCCCTGAGCTCAGCTGACAACTTTTGCTTATAGTGTTTCTTTTTAACAACTAGCACTTTTTTATAATTTTGTTAATAATTGTATTTAAATTGGACCACCTTTGTGACGATAAGGAGCCAAACTAAAAATTATTGAAAAAACATTGTCCATATTTCGGCAATTTAGATTAATCACTAGTAACTTTTCAAGAGAACACATCTATCGTTATGGGTAGAACTATATTGAGCTATCAAGTCCTGGAGAGGATCTGTTTCATGGCTTGGGAAGTATATTCTGGGCGTTTTGGTATTGGTATATATCATCATCCGATTTTGTTTTACCGTTTCTTCTGTTTGATAAGAACCTATTAGTTAAAATCTAACTGTAGTGTAGTTTGGATCAGAGTACGGCAACATACACATGGGGCGTGGGCGATTTTCTTGCGTATCCCAGAGGGAAATGGAAGCATTCCGGATGCATTCCGACAACATTCTGTGAAAGGTATGGAAGCAATACGCTCTGATACCCAGTCCATTTCTTTTAATGCATTGATATCCTACGACGAGAAGGTATATAAGGTGGCTATATACCTTACCTCTACATGAACTGTAAGGTGAATGGAAGCCTTCCATATTAAGTCTTTGGTAGGTCAAAGGTAGCATTTCTTATTAATTCTTTTGAAGGTGAGAAGAAGTATTACTTTTAAATTCTTTGGAAGGATCACTTTTAAATTTAATGGATGCATTCATTCTGCCATGTCAGAATAGTGAACGGAACCAGTAAGCATGAATTTTCCGGAAGGTTAGAAAGAACCATTAAATTTAGGTGGTGGAGGTGGAGGGAAGCACTCTTCCTATTTTCACTGAGAGGAACTTTTCCTGCTTTCTTAGATAGGTTCATAAAATAGACACGTCTTCACTTATTCGAATCTCGCATTTAAATGAAAATAATCTACTTCTTCTAAAATAATGCACAAATCAGAATATTTTTCATCTACGCACATTTCATTCTTTCATTAATTAAACTATATGACTCATTTTGGAACTGCACGCACTCCCTCGAACTAGCCTCTTCAAATATAGCCGCACAAAGTTCTATCACTTTTCGATAACAACACGAATTAATATATCTATTCAATACTTCTGCCTTCTCTTAAGCATTCACTGAAAGGTACATAACATTCTCAAAAATATGATTCATCAACACATTACGCCTGCCTTCCTAAACCAGGTAAACGTAAGGTATGTTCATGTACTCATTACTAATGCATTCCTGGTAATGTTGACAGTAAACATTAACTAAGTCAGGCATTCCCACTTTTCCTGTTGGGATTCCACTCACGTACATGAGTGAGTAATTTTAATTAATAAAGCGCACACTAGCGTGCGCACAAGAAATTTCTTTTCTCACTGCTATAGTTACTCACGAGTGAGTGTTTTAGGTGACATCCCTTGATTATTCTTTTAGATTTTAAACTGCCGATCACCACAAGACCAATTTGTTAGGCAATAGTCTTGTAACTATATATATTTGTCAAATTTATTTATTAAACCCTTCAGCCCTGAACATATGCTCATGACTCGAATAAACAATTAAATATTAATTATTCACGTTTTCCACATAATGTATATCATTAATGAAATTACGCACATGAGTTGGAAAAGCTTTCTTCTATTGAAATATTCACTCATGAGTAATGAGAGATTTCGTTTTCACACGCGACTGTGCGCATTCTTAAGTCTTCACAATTGCGACGAGAGCGACAGACGACAGCGGAAAATTCGCTGTCGAAAAATTGGGAACACAATTGCAACCGCAGGCAGTAAGTGACGATTGTGAAAGAAGAAGATACTGAAATTTCATGTGTTTTGAGCGTTTTAAAAGGAGATTTTTATCAAGGATATTTTAAATTATATTGAAAAAAAACTGAAAATACAGAAATTAACTAAATTAAGCGCTGAAATATCCATCCAAACCAAGTCTTTTTTGTCCACTTGTCTATATACTGCGCCTGTCTTGCAAATCATAAATTATTTATTTATTTATATTATTTCGCACTTCCTCGATCAATTTTTCCTCAAAGCTCATTATTTGAAATTTACCGCGGCGTGCTACCACCTCAAAACGACAAAACAATTTCATTCGATTGATTTTGTTGGCAGTACTGCAGCTACGACGGCAAAATTAGAATTTGATCAATCCCGACGAAAACTTCGTTGCTCACTCACCGTCGCTCGTCGCAATTTGATGCATTCGCATAGGACGCTGTGCTTTTAGAAGCTTGACAGCGGAATTTCGGTGTCCTTTGTCGTCGCTCGTCGCAATTGTGTTTAAGCCTTTATTTTGAATTATTCACTTATGGGTGCATGCAGTAATAACAATGGCAACAACTCACGCGCGCGCATACGTGTTTTTAAGAACTGAACGCGCACATGAGTTGTAAGTTACTGGGACTTTTGTGTGCACACATGAGTGTGCGTTTCCTTACTCGGGTTTGGACATAATCAATTCATTCTAGGAAATCTAACGACGCAAGCAGTTACAAGATTTTACAGCGCAACATTGGCAACCTGACGCCCCAATTTTATAATTTTTTTGTTTAATTTATTCATAATTAGCAAAGCTCATTTCAATATGAGTCCATGTAAATAATCAAAACAGTAATTGTTTGGCATTGATAAATTCAAAATTGATTCATGAACGACCTCTTCGTCCTCGAATTGTTTGGTGTATAATTTTCGTATGATAACATTATTGCACCATTTTTTAAAGGAAATATAAATCCACCTCTCTCTCCTTTTCCGTAAAAGCAGGACACTCTTATATAATATATAATGGTGATTCTCTGGTAGCGTTCACTGGATTTTACAGGAAGCCGTTAGAGATATGAAGTTTGGAATTATAATCAAGTTTATATATGTATAAAGAACAATTTTCAGTGTACCTGCATGACCTTGAAATTCAGATGTTTCTGAGGTATAGAGCAAGATAGATTTTTTCTTTTTTTAATTATAAAAAGTATTTTTGTGTTTTCCTTTTTATAGTATACTCGAAAAAATGCATAACTTTTATAATAGCTTAAACCTTTCTCTTTTTTCGGAAGTTTGTGTATGTTGGGAACTAAGTTTATCAATTCATTTATCTACAATAAACGATAACCGGATTTTTCAGGTATGCTTATTTAATTTCTCTAAGGGCTTGTGGATCCACAAATGGTTTTTCATACAATGGCCCAATCCACCGCTTTCAGTCCTTTGTTCTGACCCGCGATGTAATCTAGGATCAGATCCGCGGAATCTCCGAATATATTTGAGAAGTAGTCAATCAAAATTCGAAGGCAATTTTATCAGTCACTTTAAGATTGATACCTTTCCAAGTGGTTTCAGTTCTGAACAAGGCTTTTCAGTCACGCTGTCTGGTTTAGGGGCTTTGATTATGTACTGCAATTTTCTTTAGGACAGTTTTCTGTACGGTCTGAATTTGGACTACTTATGCTGAGCTGGGAAAAATTCCCAACCGTACATATTGGACTACTTTCTTACATGTGGGTTAAGAAACGAGTTGTGCTGGGAGACGCACTTTCTTATACGATTCTCTGTTTCTGTCCTGTTCTGTTTAGCACTGAATTGCGTCGAATTACCGGAATGAGTTTTTCTTCTCTGTCTATTGTACTGTAATTCTGTTTTTTTTTTTTTTGTCTGTATGGCTGTGGCACATAGTTTTAAGATTCAAATTCAAACCGTTTTGTGGATGAGTTATTTGTTCTTTATATGCAAATGATGGAGGAAAACGTCACACGAAAGGCCACGCATTCTTTTTTATGCTCTCCAAGTACTATATATAAACATATTTTTGCTTTACCAATTTTCTCAAGAACCGGGTAAGAATAAAAATCAAATGCCTTTTCTTATAAGCTTATTATAATTGGGAGATATTATTTTTGCTATCTCCCTGATGGAAAAGAATCTACGTATTCCAGGAAGAAATGTGTTTAGGAACTGAAACTTGATCTAAATAATACTTATGCATATTTGTAAATATCTATTTATATATACTCGTATACGATGTCAAATTTCTTAAAAGCTTTTTTCTTACCAATTTAATAATTTATTCCTTCTTTTTTCCAGGAAAATTTGAAAAAGCTTCCGAAATGAAATGACCCTCCCGAGGGGTGCTTATTATAACCAAACGCTGGACTTACATTCTTTAAGCAGCTTATAATTAAGTAGAAGGCAATATGCGGGCGTTGACTTGATAGAATACATCTTAATATAAGGAAAAACAGCAGCAATAATAAGGCGCAAAATGAACGTATCAGAAGATAAAGACGCAATAGAATGGAGCAATTTATCTCTTGGAAGCGATTCTCTTGAAAACGTTCCCATAGAAATGCTGCTAAGTAGCGAATGGAACAACTTCAGCCAAAAGATGAATCTGTCAATCCACAACTTGACTGACCTCATAATAAAGGCTCACATGAATATGCAAAGGGACGCCTTGCCAATTCTGACCACCATTACAGTGTTTTACTCGATTATCTTTGTCGCCGGAGTTCTCGGCAATCTTATTACTTGTATTGTGATATCTAGGAATAAGTCCATGCATACAGCAACTAACTACTATCTGTTCAACCTTGCCGTCTCGGATCTCATTCTACTAATTTCAGGTAAGGCTATATTTTAACTTTCATACTACCTATGTATGTAATGTATGTGGTAATTGCGCTCTTTGTTCATTTGATTGCAGTTATTCTCATGAGAAAATAGCTTGATTTTGTAGAAATTTCACTGTATCTTCACCCGAAAGGTTCTTTTTGCGTATATTTTAATTGTTTCTCCTATTTCTGGTTTGTAAAAATTAATTTAACACTTTTCCCTCGTTTCTTCGAAGCGCCGAAAAGTCTCATTTTAGAAACACGACATTTTTATTTATTTTAATTTTATGTTTATTTTTGAATTTTTTCGACCGGTTTGGATATAATTAAATGATTACTTATGCCTGTTGATGACTCAATAATTAAAATCCGGTCAGATTCGAGTTCAGAAGCCGAAATATATAAAATAATATGTACGGCTCGCTATAAATATCTTAATAGCTGTGTTCTTTTGTGTACTTTGGTCTAGAACTCCCATATATTGGAGAGAACAAATTGTTCTGTTGATTGAAGCGAACTATTTGTACTGTTCGCTTCATTTAAATCTTTCTATGAAAATGTCTGAGGCGTTCTTTTATGTATCTTTTGTCGTGCTCAGTTCTGCGGACACAAAGAACACAGTTAATATCACCACTTGAAAAACATTGTATTCGTTGTATTAGTCAAATTACACCGGTAACTGCAAAAATGAATAAATAGACTATAATTGGTCTTTAACCTATCCTTTTTGATATCCTATAGAAGTTAGTACAATATCCTGCTTTGACAGCTTGAAGAGGATACAGCTTATGGGTTTGAAAATTCATTTTGTTTTAATATTGGGTCACTTGTCTCTGGGTTCGAGCCACATCGGCAATGGGCAAAGCATTCATCTGACAACAGATTGCTCACTCCATTAGGATGCTGTAACTTACGAGTGGTGTTCAAAAGGTTCAATTTATTTATTTACTTATTTTATTCGAAAATTCATAGAATAGTAAACAGAATATTCTATCTCAACTGCTACGGCTTTTTCTATTAGCATAACTATTATGGTGTGGTAGCTCTGACACTGATTCTGATTATTAAGGCTTTCACGAATTTTCGAGATTACATACAGGGTGTTTCCCCTTAGGAGGTCAATAAAGCAGGAGGTGATAGTACTCACCTCGACGAACCAAAAATTGTATGGCATGAGGAGGGTCATATCAACCGTTTGGTAGTTACAGGGTGATTAAGAAAAAAAGCTAGTTTTTCACAAAACACCCTGTATCTTAAACACTACAGGGCGTACGGTCACAGTTAACAGCTCATTGTACCGTACATAACTCGGTAGGGTTAAGTTTGATCGGAAAACGGGTTTCACCGTTCGCCTCAGCTCATCACCAGCTACAATTCGTAGAGAAAGAAACTTTTCTTTGCATACTTTTAGGGTGGCGGGAAGAACCCACGACGGGGGTAGTGGTTCCAAATCCGCATGTTGCATATCAAATCTCGCCGAGTACTATTGAGTGGTATATTTTTTTCCTATTCAGAAAATTTTCTCGTGAAGTTTTAGCCGTCGGAAACCTCATTTCATGCATTTTCATACATCCCAGTTACTACATATCGCATATTTTTTCTTTCATGGTCATTAGTGCACTGTTGTGAAAAATTTTTCTCATTGGAATTACTCACCAGTTCCGCGCAAGCACGAGAAGTAGAAAACGTCCACTTTTTCACCCAAGAAATTGTGGGACAAGAAAAAGAAATGATTTTGCATTTTCCCAACAATTCTATAAAATGGGATTATCTTAATTTTGCATTAGTGCTTTCAAATTTTCACTTATTTTTTCACAGCAGGCAGAAACCAAGCCATACTGATGAGTATACGGTTCCCGCTGATACGAAATGCCTGCTTTTGCATAGAAATTTCTTTTTATACCCTAGACCTAGATGAAATCTATAGAGTATACTAAGTTTGTCATTCCGTTTGTAACACCTCGAAATAATGATGGTAGAGCAAAATGGATTAGACACCCACGCATAATATTAAAAGCTATTTTTATTTTTGCATGTCCGTCCGTCCGTCTGTGCGCACGATAACTCGAGAACGCTTTTACTTAGAGAGTTGAGATTTTGTACACGGACTTTAAAAAAAAAGTAAAATTAAGTTCGTAAATGAGACAAATCGGGCAACTCCTTCGTGGGATTGCCATACAAAACTTTCGTTTTCCACTATATATTTGGACACTGCCTGAGAACGCATCGATATAGGGAGCTGAAATTTGGTACATGGTGTTTTCATTGTACTAGCAAATAAAATTTCAAAAATGGACTAAATCGGTCAACTCCTTCTTGCCATTTAAAAATTTAGGTTTTTTACGTATACTGTGATAACGATCAGTCCAACACATTTTTATTGTACTAAGAAGCTCTTCAGAATACGAAATCCTATAAAATTGGTTATAATAATTTTTTCTGTCCGACAAACCATTCTAGAAATATATGCGAAAAAACACTTCAAAAATCAAACTTGCAAACAAGGGTGACAATATCATAAGAATTGGTCTTACACCAATTCTAGCTTTTTTTACTTGTTTTAAAGATTTTCTGTTTGAGTTTTTGCCACTGAATTCTCGAGCTGCTGATTTGGTAGCAAATTCGGTCAATTTCATATTGACTAAACTCGTTAGGAATTTATTTCATTGCAAAATTCTCTTTTCACTTGAAATTAATTAAAGTGTTGAATATTTTGATAAAACATAAACATCTCCATATCAGTTTTTCGTAACCTTTTCATGGTCGACCAAACAGCAATAGTATTGCCAATTATACGTGAAATAAAAGTCTTGTACTTTTCTAATTCCATGCTGTTCGACGGCTACACACAAGAACACAGCTAATTTATGTGAATCAAAAAGATAAATTCAAATGCTTACTCTTTGAAGCAGAACAGCTCAGCCATCTTTACTTGATCGATGAATTTAATCTATCATTAATCATTAACTACCAGTGGAAATAATCGAAATTTCCTCTTAAAGTAAATCAAAGGCCTGCTATATGTGAAAACATATATGCTCAAATATAAAAAAAAAGGAGAAGGAAAATAGATTTCAGTGCGTTTTAAAATGTCTCCCTCTATATATGTACGTATTAATAGCCGCACGGACGCTCATTCGAGCATTCATCGAAAATAATTTATGTTGCGACTAACAATAGCTAGATATTGCTACGATTGTTGCCATAGAAATTCCTTTTCTTTAGCTTTTCCGTGCAAATTCACTGAAGGGCGAAAGCCTCTTTACTATTCCAAATGGAATATTTGAAATTCCAATCGTCGTTCTATTTGCTCTTGCTGAGATCCATTCCAAATCTATCTAAGCCCAGAATGCGATACCTAAAATAAACAAAAAATAAATATTGGTATACATATATGTATGTATACAGTGTATGTATGTGTTTATGTGAGTGATTTTAAAATTCTCAGCAAACCTCTTCCTGAATAGTTTTGTCCTAAAACAGTGTTTGTCTTTATAAAAGAAAAACGCTGAGTGCGTTCAAAAATGCCCCTCAATTTCTTGAACAATTTTGTTGCAATCAAAGTTTTGAAGTAAGACACAGAAGCGTACATGCATATGTATGTACATCATGGAGTACATAATATATTATGATAATTAATTTTAACTTTATTTACAGGAATGCCACCTGATCTCTTCAATATTTGGTATCCTTTTTCATATCCCTTCTCAGATCCGGTTTGCATAGTTGAAGGAATCCTTTCAGAAACAGCCGCTAACGCAACAGTGTTAACAATTACTGCTTTTACGGTGGAACGTTATATAGCCATTTGCCATCCTTTCAGGTAGATACATCCTGCATCTGAGATATAAAGATGAAAATGTCCGACTGTGATTTAATGAATTTCCTTTTTCTCTTTATATTAGACAACATACGATGTCAAAGCTATCGCGTGCCGTCAAATTTATATTGGCAATTTGGCTGACCGCATTTATCCTAGGAATGCCTCAGGCGTTGCAGTTTGGTGTCATCGACGAGAAAAATGGAAGAATGTGTTCGGTGAGTAGCCTCACTTATCACAATTTTGTAGTCAGCCGCTTTCAATGAAGTACCTCCCATGTCACAGGTGAAGGACGATTACATTGGTCACGTCTTTGCAGTTTCAGGATTTGTATTCTTTGTAGGCCCCATGACTGCGATTTGTGTCCTATACGTTCTTATAGGTGTTAAGCTGAAGAAAAGCAAACTCCTGCAAGGTGTGAAACGGAAGGGATGTGAACTGAATCGTGGAATTAGTGCACAGACAAGAGTGATACGGATGCTGAGTAAGTATTTCATTAAAATTTATATCACTCTAGAAATTTCCTGTTTTTTATTGCTGCAGAAAATCTTTTCGTTTCTTTTAATTTATAAGAACAGACTTAAATTAAAATAAACTTGGGGTAACTCTTAAGCTAAATATTTAGTGCATACTAGAAGAAAAATTGTTAGAAATAATTGGCAATAGAGACTTAAATGCCAGGTGAACTTAGACGCGTATCGATGTAAGGTGCCGTATTGGAAGAAGTAATTAATTGGAGCGACTTTAATGAAATTAAAATCGAGGTGAACTCACACGCGTGTGTAAAGCGTTGGTGGTATAATGGATAATGACTTCTTTAATCCTCATATGATTTCTATTTTCTTGGCTTTATTTGGGTTGCTATTGACGCTTGGTACGTAATTAATCACAGTTCGGTGCTCGAAATTTTTCTTGGTCAGAATGCTTTGTAGATAATCCTTAGGTATTCGTTTAAAAGCACTTGAATTCAGTACACGCTTGTTTCCTTCACAAGCTATATTCCGCTTCCGTAAAGTAGGAGTGATTTAACATATTTGTGTCTTTCGCAATGTTTTATCACGTCCAATCTTCCAACAGTATTCCGAAATTCATCCGAGATTTTTTTGGTTACATGCGCTATATTTAAGGCCGAAACACAGTGCCAGCGTACACGTAGATTTCTATAATCCCTGCATTTAAAGTTATAAATCAACTCAACAACTCGCACCAAACTAATCAACTTTTCTTGAGAACACACTTCCGAATTCACTAAAATCAAATCAGCTGCTGGCTGTAAAAAAGGGAAATCATGTTAACAAAAGTCGCAATTGCGCTGGAGTAGAAGCTAGAGCTATCCCAGCGTTTGCTCAGCTTCCAGCTTCTTCTGATGTACATATTCTATAAGAATTGTCAAACACCGGCTGCGCTTACGCTCGCACTGCGTTTCGGCCTTTAGGCCTCGCACAGACTAAAAGAGTAGCGTAAATGGGCGTTTTTTTCAAATCCATTGTTTCTTTTATATTGCGTATATTACAAACATAGCGTACCGTACAGTAGCGTAGCGTAGATGAGCGTAATTTGAACCACGCGATTGGTTTGAATTTTTACGCTCGTAGAAAACGACAGTAATGATACATTAGTTGAAAAGTGAAAATGGATCGCGAAATTTTAATATGTGAAGTGTGTGTTCGACCTGCGTATTATCATTACGCTCCGCTGCGATACGCTCTTAATCTGCAAATTTTACACTCAAACTTTTATTTAATAATACATGCTACGCTGCGCTAGGCTGGGTTACGCTGTGGCCTTAGGTAGCAGAGAACAAATTAAGAAAAAAAATTTACTGTTGGGGGGTCCCAGATGCGTTGCGTTTTGTGTACCGAAAAGTGTAAACTTTTGAGTTTTAAGGGGTTACATGGACTTCGAAGGTTTTTTAATTTCTTTATCTAATATTACAATATATCTAGAATATTTTCAAAGTTTCAAGTCAATCGCAGTAAAAGTATAGGAGAGAGGATTTGGAAGTTATCCTTATTAAGCTATACCGGCCAGGAGCGAGTATATTGAGAGGCAGCTGTTTACCTATTGTTTGTCTGTCTCTCTCGTTCGCTTCACTCACTATCTAAGGGTCACCTATTTTAAATATTTTATTTTAATATACCCTGGACATTGTTGTTGCAACAGATTCTCGCTCTATCAAATATAAATATTTATGGAGCGGGAATCGACAATTTGATATAATTTAAAAAAACAATCGCCTTATTCCTACTTAAAACTTTAATCGGTTTTTTCTAATAACACTATTTTTGAACTCGGGCTTGCCGGACACGATTTCTCAAAAACTAATACATCGACCTTATTGAAATTTAGCACATTTTTTTCAAAATAGGATTGACTAGTGACTGAACGAAGGTTTTCCTTTCAATTACAACTAATTTTACAAGACTATTAAGGGCCTGTCCGGATCCAAGTCTTCGTCTTCGTCTTCGACTTATTATTACAGCTAGTGACGTAACACAACAAGCCCAGCTATTATAATAGTTAGATGAAGACCAAGCTGACCTGTCCGAATTCGTTCATTTGCTCAGCTTGATTTCACAGACAGCAAACAAACATAACCTCAGCGAATAAACATAACCTCACAATACGTTGTCTATTTAAATAAGTCAACTCGAACCTTGACTCGGTGATCAAGCTAACCAGATGCCAAAATTGTTATACAAAGTAGCAAAGCTCGGTGGCATAGACGTGGATTCGGATAGAGCTTGTCTCTATGTACGTCACTAGCTGTAATAACAAGACGAAGACGAAGACTTGGATCCGGACAGGCCCTTAGTAGTGTAAATTGTACCCAAAATTGCATACAACTCTACCAAAAATTCAATTCCAATTTTTTTTTAAATACTTCGTTCACGAGCTAGATATATAGTACTTACCTATCTACTAACAGAAAACCTTGTTTTTTTTTTAATTTCTGATAAGACTATCATGTGTTATCCTGACCACCACGACGAGTCTTTTTTATGGGTCTCCGGAAACCAGATCCACCGACTGAATTTTCGAAATTTGTTAAAGAAAATGTTATAAAATACTCATTAAATGTTGCTCTTATATGTACTTAAAATTTTGAATAAAATAATTTATTTGTTATTTTTAAAAAAATAGAGAAAATATGCTCTTTTATACCCTTCGAAACCCATGTAACCTCTTAATGTATATCTGAGAAAGTAAATAGCCTAGAAAGCTGACATGAGTTTTGTTTTTGACACCACAATATATTTGACTTTAAGAACGTGTATTGCCCTTGTAGGTATATAGCATCGATATTTCCAAAATAAGAAAAGCTCCAAGTGAAATTTGAGTTTTTTGTTTTACAAAGCGTTTTACTGCAAATTTCTTATAATTCTTTTCACTTTTCAACGATATGTAACTCAATGTTGTACCTAGAAGATTTCATAACATAATATCCAATTATCTTTCAAGCGCGATTCATATCACCAAAATTTATTCATTTTAGAGCTTATTTGACTGACTTGGTGAATCCAGCCTTTAATTTTGGCGATTATATATTCATTAGAAAAAAACATTAAGAATATTGTCATGCAGCTTGGAGAAATCGTAAACTGTAACATATGTCCATACCTACATTAAATAGATACGTACCTATTATTTTGTTATGGAATAATTAACAATCAAAGTTTTGCCAATTTTATCACGAACTTAATATATATTATGATTTCATTCAGGGTATCTTTTATTCTAAGAAACAAACAAAAATTTACACAAAACGTAATATGAAAAGACAAAATTCTTCAGTCTAAAACGCAGTTGCCTTTATTAAATACAAACATACATACAGAGGTAGATTTGGAGAAAGATTTCTGATAGCACACTACGTATAATGTGAATACAATTTCGAATGGGCCCCATCTAACCATTATGATAATATTAAAATGGAATTTTAATTACAAAATATAAAAAATATTGACAAATTACCCCGTGTGTTTCGTGTTCGAAATCACTTGACACTTGTACTACAACTATACAGAAATGTAAAAAAAAAGTTATACCACAGCAAAAACCTGTTGAAATTTTGTGGACAAAAAAAAAAATAAGAGAGTAATTCTAGGTTTAGATAATCTACAGAATTTCCAAAATGTCAATAAGAAGTTGGCGCATGTGCAATGTAAAAGTACAAAAAATTTTAATATTTTTTTTTTTTACATTCAGGGGTATTTTCGGACGGTCTGAAAGATACGAAAGTGAAATCATAACTTTCATAAGAACGCATCTGTATCTCTTAATTGACGGGAGATTATAAATAAAAACTCTAATCCGGTTTAAAATGGTCCTGTTAATTCGTCTTTATGAATAACAAAAAAATTGTTTTTAGTTCGTTAAAGCAATTCCGGCACTGGTAACTTGTATGCTGGTTTTATCAATTTCTTGTTTTTGATGAGCTCAAATCGAAACTTACATGTGTAAGTGGACGGCACGAGTGTCTATTTTATTACCATAAGTGATAATCATAATTGTGTGCCGTATCTTATGTATATTTGCCAAATTGACTAATAAAATTATTTAACGACATTACATAGCTAAATTTAATAAATTATCACCTTATTTCCCTTACAGTTGCTGTCGCGGTGGCATTTTTTCTATGCTGGGCACCATTTCACGCTCAACGATTGATGGCAGTATATGGATCAACAGTGAATTACACGTCAGCATTATTCGACAAAGTCTACACTGTTTTAACATACTCTTCAGGCATAATGTATTTCCTGTCGACATGTATCAATCCGCTCTTGTACAACATAATGAGTTACAAATTTAGAGACGCGTTCAAAGTAAGATTTTTGTACTATGATCGTGGACCGTTCACAAGTTAAAAATAAATTTTTTTCATTAATTTTACAGATGACTCTGGCTCGGCATTTTGGTCTAGCAAGTAAGTTTCAAATTCAAAATCATAACTACAGTGCACTGGCACGACAGAACGGTTCGATTCGACTGCAAACTACGGTGAATAATCGCCCAAATACATATAGCATAGTGCAGATGCAAAAACGTGAATCAAATCTTTCTCTTCAAGATATCGCACGTGCTAGAGCCCATCGCCTGAGGTGTGTATCCGTGAGTAGTCAATCCACGTTACTAACATCATTAAGCAAGAACGACGTATTCGCAGTTAATCCGGTAAACAAGGCTGAAAATCAGATTTTTTCTCTAGAGGATCATCCAGAATCAGAGACAAGCCAATTACAAGAATTGCCACATTTCCGAAGGAAAAGACAATCGTTTCCAATGTCGTCAATTGAGTCAATACCTTCTCAGCAATATCCTGAAGAAAATAGTGGCAATGGCACAACTTCGGCATTGGATTCGACAATTCAGAATGTTGGACGAAATCGAAGTGCTTCCGGCACTAACATACCTGAATTCAACAAAGACAATAATAATAAAACTAGAAAACAGGACAATACTACTACAAGCATATCGAAACCATCTACTCTTGAAAGTTTGTCACAAAAACTGCGAAGAGGAACACGCAAAGTTCTATTCCTGAGATCGAATAATGTTTCTAATGCTACATCATCAACAAAAACAACACCAAACTTTCCCCTAGAATAAAGCCATTCTGCGAGTAGAAGGGATGAGTAAATCCATTCTGAAAGGACATTAAGTGCCACAACAGTTCCACAAAATCTAAGGACACTATACACATGTACACCGCAGGACTCAGTTGATTCTCTTATAACGTTCCTAATGTAAATATAACTTTTAGTGTTAAGCTGTGTGTTTTTTGTATTATTGAAGAAAGCGGATCAGAGCAAAGCAACTGAGCTGAAATAAATAGAAAATTCATTCTCCAGCAAAGTTGAGTTTTACTCCCTTACGAACTGTCTAATTACAAATTTTCCACTGAAACCGAGCTTTCCATCGAATATTGCGGAAGTTGTTGTTGTTATTACATCCAAGTTCGGTATGCACGTATGTATATTGTTCGTATATTTTCATTTTTTTTTTTTTAATTATATATGCAAGTAGTTGAGGGTGAGTGTATAAATAATCGCTACCCACTTAATTTTTGATAGAGGATGTTGTGCAGAACTGAAGAGAAAGTTTTGGAGCTAAACTTATTCCGATTGAAATACTTATTAGTTGGAAAAGAATTTGTCATGATGAAAATGAGACTCGTGCGCTTGACGAACTTAATAAGGCAAAACATTTCCCTTTGAAAGGCAAGGCATAATAACATACTCATTTTATGGCATCCGGAAGCAGTAGCCCAGTAATGTCAGGGGTCGATTCTTTCCGGAATTCATGGCAAGTGTTCCTTATTTGTTTATCCGATATCCCTTTAATTGACTTGTGTATCAGTGGTTATAAAATATGAAGGTCATTATACCAATAACGCATGTGTTTCTGGGAAATGGTTACTTAGATAACTGACCTCAATAAATAAGGAAGTTATTAGCATGACGTCTCGAATCCATTTCATTTCCGTCAGTCCACAAACGTCAATTGAAGCATTTTAAGTCACTAACTTTGTAATCAAGTATGATGCAAAAACTCTAAGCCAGACTGTTTTGCTAAGCTTCCAGCTGAAACAAGACGAGCAACAAAAATATTTAAGGCTTAAACACAATTGCGACGAACGACGACTATTGCAGTAATAGGAACAATTTTCTCCAGGAACGTTTTATGGAGCGCGTATTACATAGGAATCTGCAGTTGTCGTTGTCGTCGACCACTTTACTGAATTAATTTAATTACGACGACCAGAGAGGCCGATGGGCGACGACTATTGCAGTCATAAGGAACAATTTTCTCTAGGAACGTTTTATGGAGCGTATATTGCATAGGAATTCGTCGGTCGCTCTATCGTCGCAATTGTGTTTAAGCCTTTACTCTAGTGTTTTCTTTAATGAAAGAGGTTCGTTTGTTGCGATTTATAAGCGCATAAGGTACAGACATACCACAGCCTTGAGCTCAAATCTACGAAAGGTTTTGTAGTGCCGAAGATGGGGAGGAGGTCCACAAATGTGCAAAAAGAAATCACTCATCTACGGTCATAGTGAATTACATTGTAACTTGTAGATTTCAGAACAGTACACGAGTAAATCACTGACTTTCTAACATACGCTAGAAATTCATGTCTGTTACATAAAGGATATGACATGAAAATAAATTAAAATAAAATAAAATGATAAAACGAATTCACTAAAATGTATATCAAATTTAACAGATGATTCTGTACTCAAAATTCGTATTTTCAAATGCGGTGTAAAATAGGCCAAGCGAGTCCGAGATTCTTCAAAGTCGCCTACATCTGTTACGAGTACAATGGATCAGTTGGAGGAATCACACGTGATTCGATTGATTCCATTATCTTCACCGATTAATTTGAAAGGTTATTCATACAATAAACACGAAAATTAATTGGGAAGTATTTTGTTATTTCATGCCACGAGGCGCGAGTTATTTGATTTGCGCAAGCTAATAACAGCTGTGCACTTTTGGTTCGTTGGAATGGAAGTAGAAAAAGTTTTGAAAGTAGGTATAGAGAAAATAATAAAATTGCCATTATTGACGTAACGCAACGGAACGGAGCGAAATGTCAGACCGGTGTTTTTTTTATGGAACTGCGCACAATAGTCGGAGGCAGTCGCAATCGATGTAGTAAATTTTATTGAGTAAATTTGACATTTCTCTCCGTTCCGTTGTGTTGTGTTGCGTCCATTGTACTCCAGCTTTGTAGTCTAAAATCAATTTTGGTTTTCGAGTATATCTGTAGTGCGAGAATTTCTAAAGAAAACAGGTTCAGCAAATTTTTAAGAAAAAATCTGTCCGGACACAACTTGTTCGAATCGTCTTCAGCCACCAATAATTCACACGAATTATGAAGAGATGGTCAATTAAAATTCTAAGAAAAAATTAATTTTTGCCTACATTGTAAGAAAACGTTACTGGCCTGAGCACACAAATCAATCGAAATGATTTACATTTTGGTTCGAGTACATGATTTATATTATGTTATAACCTCGCAGATATTATCTTCGATAATGATTTCATTCTTTAGTTTGGTTTTGGCGAAAAATGAGACCAACTGTGACAAATTCAAGTTTTTCCGTGAAAAATAATCCTACCTTAAATTTTTCGAAAACCGACAACTTTGTTCGAAGTATTTTCGAATTTCGAAAAGAAAATTTTTCAATACAATCGCTTTAGTACTCTCCGATTGTTAATTACTGATCTGCAGCCATAAATAGAAAATGATATTTCATCCTTTTCTGCACCTTTATAGAATATTTTTTTTAACTAGGATATTTCCAAAGATATCTCAAACAATCTCCTACCTCGGGAATATATATATATAAAAAAAATTAAAAAATTCAATATCGCAATTTTCAAAACTGAATCTCGGATTTCGAGTAATTTAGAACACCATAAGATAGAGAAATATGTAGTTTAAATCTAATTACCATCCGATTTTAATTACTCCTAACTGCCGCTTGCAGAATACATACATTCAAAAAAGGGTAGGTATACAAAAGTTAATTTCCAACAAATTAATGGCTCATTGAAAACTAATTTAGAATTCAAACAAGAGTTCTAACAATTCAAAGATTGCACAACTTAAACAAATGTATTCAATGTTTGGATTTTCAAATTCGAATTTCGACCTAAGTTTTATGTCCAGTATCTTATTTATAATTTACTATATTGCTAGAAATGGCCTCGCGATTTTATTATGTACACATTGATTACTTTTACTTTTAAACTTTCTTTAAAATTTCATATTTTTGGTATAGTTTCAGGATAAATTGTACCTTTTTTTCTTTAAGAGTATGCTCAACATACCTGTTTTTTGTTCGTTTTTTACTAAGATCGAAATTTTTCTTATTTTTGTTAGTTACTGTAACACGCATGCCTCAACGTATCACTAAAGTACCGACCTACATCAATTAGGTCAGCGACACGTCATCGTTATAGTTTACATACATCATAAAAACCAAACACATTACCTGACCTCCTCAACTGGTCATTCACCGATAAATTTCAAACATAAACAAGCATAGGTATTTGTCAGCGATAAACATCAGGCGCCTGACGCAATAAGCGAGGCGAACGCGTATTACCGCTTAACAATGAATCATTTCAAGAAGCGCAAAGCAAAAGAGATTGCATAATATGAAATTTCGTTTTCAACTGGAGTATTTATTAGATGCAAAAAAAAATACTTCAAGATCTACAATCTTATAGTAAGTATTCATGTAAGGATAAAAATTTGGACACTTAAGAAACCAAGTTAACCTAAGAACTAGAATTAAAAATAAAAAACAGAATACGTTATCCCAAGTATAACTAATGACTACTAGAATTTAACAAAGATGTTTGATCCATTATTTGAAAAGTAAGAGAAAATGTTGACAAATTAAATAGATCAATAAGATAAGAAAATATGTAAAAATGATAAATAGATAAATAAATAAATATGCAAACATAAGATCTAAAACCAAGTCTATAACTATAAGACTAGGTGAAGTGAGTCTGGTAAGTAATAAGCAGTTCCAAAGTCTAATGGCTTGAACAATGTAAGATCCTTCAAACACGGTGGTGTAATATTCGGGCAGTCGAAATTTATTTCCCCTATTGGAATTCAAAGGCTGAATCATATTGCGCATATTGTGGTTGAGAAGAAAAAGCCAGTTTTGAGAGGAACATTAAAATTCGTCGCTCAAAGTAAATCTTCACCGGGCATCCTAGCAACGTAAAACTAAGATGATAGATTATACCTTCATAGCCCAAAGATAAACCTAATGCAGTCATTAAATGCTACATTTAAATTTCTAATGCATCGAGAATCAAACTTAGAAAATACAAGACAACCTTGAGTAAAATATGGCAAGATCAGTGATTTGACTAGATAGAACGTAACTTGGGAGAAATAATTCTAGCTGATAGCCAAAGACAACGCAAGGTAGAATAGATATTAGAAAGAGTTAAATCGACATGGTCGCAGCATTTCATGTTAGAGTTTAAAATAACGCCCAAATTACGGATTTTTTATTCAAATGGGATAGTTAGGCCATTTATTTTGATAGATGGTAACGACCATGAGAGAAGGCAATGCACTGAGACTTGGCAGGATTTAGATTGAGATTGTTGTTTAAAGCCCCTTCACATACTTAACTCAAGTCATCATTAACGCGAGCCACATAGTCTTCGATGAGTCCGATAGGACGAGAAAGATAAATTTGGACATCATCGGCATACATGTGTATATTAGCATCACGGATCACCGAAGGTAAGTCGTTAATGTACAGACTGAAACACTACGGACCTAGGATAGATCCCTGTGGAACTCCACAGGTGAGATAAAGGAGTTCAGAATGAATACCATTCTAAAGAGTTACTTTTTGAGCTCGCCGGGTAAGAAAACTTTTCGTTAGGCTGGATAGTTTATTTAGAAGCTTGCTATGACAGACACTATCGAATGCTTTAGAAAAGTCAAGAAGCAACAATATAGCAACCTCTCCCTTGTCGAGTGAAGAGCGAAAATCGGAAGACACTTTTAGGAGAGCCGTTTCACAGCTATATCCAGGCCAAAAACCTGACTGGAGGTTGCCCAAAAATTCATTTTCTCGTAAGTGCTTCTGGATTTGATAACATACAAGTTTTTCAAATACCTTCGAAAGAAAACACAGCAAGCTAATAGTTCTGAAGTCGGAGGGGGATACAGCGGTAGGTTTTTTAGGTACAGGGACCACGTTAGTAATTTTCCATACAGTGGGAAATACGGACTTAGTAAGACAAGTGTTAAAAAGATGTAGTAGTGGGCTGATAATCCACGGAGCAATCAATTTGATAAATTTTGGTGACATACCATCTGAGCCAACAGCCTCCGATTTAATGGAATAAACGGCATTATATACTTCGGTGCAATCAACCCCACGAAAACTGAATCCAGCGGAAAACTCTGGAGCTAGATACGAGGTTTTATTTGTTGGTATGTCACCACGCGGTAGAGGGCTTTCAACAAAATATGAATTGAGTTCATTCGGATTGATGTAATTTTCGGATTTTTCTTTGCTATAAACGTTGGGGCTACGAAGATTTTGCCATAGAGCTTTTGTGGCTACATTTAAATCAAATTTATTTTTGTAGTATGCTCGCTTAGCATTATGAATTATTAAAATTACTTTATTTCGTAATGTAGTGTATGCTATGCGACTATCACTAGTCTTAAGTTTGCGATAACGAAAAAAAGATATTCCCTCTCGGCGATCATTGACTGAATTTCTTGAGTAAACCATGGACAGGATTTCGGTTTAATATCCTTTATAAGTAAAGGAACATGTTTATCATATAAATATGCTATTGAGTCGCTGATAAATTTAATTTATACATGGTTCCATGATATCGATTCACAGTCAATTAATAGAGAATTCAAATCTATACTGTTAAAGTTTCTAAAGTAACTATATTTTGGAATAACATTTAAACGGAGTTTTACATCACAAGACATGAAAATAATATCGTGGTCCAAAATGTTGAGACACAATTGATTAAAAAAAGAACCGAAAGAGGGTTACTAATTAAAAAAAAAAATCCAAGAGAGACGGGTTAGTAGAATTAAAATAAGTTGGTGATGAATTTAGACAAGAAAACATCAGTATGAGCACAAACTTTTAAAATATTGACATTGAAGTCACCGGCAATAACTACATTACAATAACGTTGACTGAGAAACGCAACGGTAAGCAAGTAAATAAGTAAGGAAGTAAGAATTTATTTTTTAAAAAAAAGTACAATAAGACAGAAGCCTTTTCATTAATACTACTAAAGTTTACAAAATCAAAACTAACTAGAGCAATGCAGGTAACTTCCGAATATTAAACAAATATGAGTAATAAATGATAATAAAGAGAAATTAGAAGGAGAAAATAAAAAAAAAAACGAATAATAAAAATATAAATACTAAAATTCATGATACTATTTCTGTAACTATAAGATAGAAATAAGAAAATATAACATAAAGAGAAAAAAAAAGTATGAAAACGAAAATAAAACTAAAGAAATATGATAATAAGAAGGCGAAAAAAGGAGAAAGAGAAAAGAGAATTCAAATACATGTGCAGTCAACTGAAAATAATTAAATTGTATATCAATATCCTAATGAGTGTTCTGCCAGATTAACTGTTTAAAGGAGGCGGCCGAGCTCGCGTGCTGGATCGAAACTGGAAGAGCATTCCAAGTGCGAACAGCTTGAACAAAGTAAGAAGGATGCAAGACAGAATAATTAAAGCGAGGTAGTAGCAAATCACAACGTCTGTCACTACGCAAGAAATCTAAAAATTCATACAGATATGTCGGTTTACGTGTGCTCAGTATGTTATATAGAAAAAGTAATGCCTTGCGCTGCAAATGTATTTCCAAAGAGCAATTCAAAATTCTGTGACGAAAAGGAGAAATGTGATCGGATGTACGAAGCCTGAACGCGAGCCTAATGCAATCATTGTAGGCTACTTCAAGCTTACGCTTACAACGTGAGTCGAGTCTAGGGAATATGATAGATCCATGTGTTAGATGCGGCAATATCAGTGTCCCCAACCTTATGCGCAAGTCGGTGGAGAGCAGGTTAGCATATAACAAAAGTCACCGAAGCGCCCCATAGATCTTCCATAGTATCATTTTAACATGGTCACAGCAACTCATATGAGAATTTAATTATTAATACCTAAGCTTTGAACTTTCTGCTCATATGGTATAGTAGAGCGATTGAACTGTATCGGGGGAAAATAGTTAAGATCATAACTTCCTCTGCAAACCGCTAGCACTTGAGATTTTTTGGGGTTGAGTATCAGCCTATTATTGATTGATGAAGATCTTCATTAATTCGGCTGACACAGTCCTCTAAGAGACCAATTGGACGATCTAAATATATTTGCACATCATCAGCGTACAAGTGAACCGAGCTATTTTTGATAATAGCTGGCAAATCATTAATAAAAAGACTGAAGAGCAGGGGTCCTAATATTCATCCTTGTGGTACACCGCCAGTCAAAGAAAGCTTAGAGGAGATAACTTCGTTCACTTTAACTCGCTGCGAACGATTCTCCAAAAAACTACTAATTAACTTGAGCGCAGGCAAACCAAATCCAAAGAGCCTCTTTAGCTTTTTAACATGCTTCATATGGTCGACGCTATCAAAAGCTGTTGTGAGTCGACAAGGACTAAGAGCACAATGCGATCATTATCCAAAGCAGTTCTGATGTCGGCACAAGGAATTCACGTGATCTAAGTGTTCAGATATTTGCTTATCCATGATTTTTTTATTTGGAGAAGCGTAAGAGAAGCACAAGAGTTAATTAAACTTACCAGGTCTCCCAACTTCTTGTCTGTTAGCTCCGCCGAAGAAGTAGCTGCCGAGCGCATTCCTCCTAAGCTAGGCAAGGTCAGGATAGTCATACAGCAGGTGCTGAACGCTCTCGCCTCTTCCTCGTCCATACAGTCTCTGCAGAAGTCTGTAGCGCATAAAACAATTCATAGATACACATACAAAAGAAAAAAAGAAAAACAAGCATAAGCAAGCATTCAAGTTCAATAATTTCCTTCACACATATTTTCGTTCATAAATTTAACAATGTGAACTTCGTGAACTTGCAAAGGCTTCAGTGCAGCACACGTCAGTTTGCTGACACGACATTTCACACCATTCATGCTTTACACTGACCTCAATGAATCCGAATGCTTGAAAATCTTGGCAAATTCTTGGATGGATTTGCGAATTTTTGATTGCGCTACTCCAGGTCAATAATCTATATTGCAATGTATTGCAATGAATTGATTATTTGGTAGATTTATACGTTAGGTAGGGATAGCGAATGATAATATAAATAAGTTGATTCTGAATAAAGAAGTGACAGTACGTTTTAGAGAAGAAAAGTGTTTGACTATTAATTCCTTTCTCTAGTAACATCGGCAGTCTTTGACGCCATACAGTGTGCTGATATCGGCTGAGCATTCTCGCCTGCACTACACTAACAAATTCGGCAATCTCGCCTGAAGATAGGGCAGTCTCTGACGGCTTCAGATATTAATATCGGCTGAGCTTTCTCGCCTGAAGTTATAGGCAGCAGCTATCTACAAGTACACATTGGGCGACGGTTAGGTCAAGGCAGCAATTCAGAAGCATAAGTATATCCACTACGTGGCGCTTTGATATAACCATTACAAGTCATTGTACGGAGCTTGCATGCGCTCTGCATGTTTACCAAAGAGACAGTGCCCCGTAATAACTGTGATAAGATTACGGACATCATTACAATTCCTCCTCAGCAGAGATTCAGTCCTCAGACAATTATCTTAATTTCAAGCAGTGTTGGGCAAAATGCAATCTGATTGATGATTAATGATTACGATTACAATCTGTAATCTGTAATCATGATTACAGATTGATAATATTAATCAGAAAAGTAATCATTTATGGCGATTAATGATTGATCAATCGTAACCGTAATCATGATTACATTTTTTGATTACAAGTTTGCAAAAGGTTTAAAACTATAGTTAAAAGAAAACAAACATTGTTGTATTTCTATCCCGAAGTCGGTAGTGAATAACTCGCATTGCCTTATTCTACAACAGCTGCATTCTGCCCTTGAATTCATTCGAATTAGCATATAATAATGTGGAGCAATATGACAAGTATAGCAAAATCAAAGCGTTTTATTGTTGCCTTTTATTATTGCATTTTCCATGCTCAACGACTTTCTTATACATCCCAGAAATGTAATCTTTTTCGCTATCTTTTTTCACATATAATCAAGATCCTCGAATTTAAGCTGATGATCAGATATGTGTGAGTCTCTATCAATAGAAGCACTTACATTTTTTACACTGACTTCAATTAATACATAATTCAACAGTGCCTTGGAGTTTTCTACAATAAAAATTCTTACGATCACAGATTGTTTGTTTTCTTAGAACTCAATTTTAAAATCTCTTGAAAAGTTTCATTTGTAATCAAAAAAAATGTAATCATGTAATCATGATTACGGTTACATTTTCCTAAGATTACTCGATGTAATCATGATTAATGATTGATGGGTAATCATGATTGATGTGTAATCATGATTGATTTAATCATGATTATTAATCTGATTACAAATGTAGTTGATTACGCCCAACACTGATTTCAAGTATTTTCGCCTTAACACTATTATTACAAATTCAACGAATTCCAAATAAATTAGAAATTATTACTTTTATTTGAATCTTATCTCCAAATCAAATATTCCTTAAACTCAATTTTTATGGAGATAAAATTCATCAATTTTTATTTGCCTAACCCCTTAACGTAAAGGCCCATTCAGCCTCGGCAAGTTACTTGCACAAGTTGAGACTCTCTTCACTTCCCTATGCCTCTCGTAGGTCCAAATGCTTACTTGCGACAAGTTGGAAATCTTGTTCCACTCTTTTCTACTTTTTAAAGCAAGTCCACACTTTTAACTTCAATTTTATGTGAATGGCGGATGGTGTAAATTGTCAAATGAACTGGATTGTGTTCCACTTTAGTTCCACTTCAGACAAATTAAAATTTGAATACTCCACTAAGCTATAGAACTTATTATTTGAAGTTCAGCAGAATAAAGTACTTAAACCAAAACGAGAAAACTAATCCCATGTTAATCTAAGCAATTTCAGTAGTGTCAGCCATAGCTCCATAGGGAATAAAATCTTAAGGCTGTTCCAAAACTACATCAACGAAGCTGATCCGCGGGAGCTTACCACATTGCATTGATGGCTATTATGCTCTGAGCACTGTCGTGTATATAAATTATTTGAACTGACTAATCTCTTATTTCATGTGACACCAATATTGATTTCAGATAATATGCCGTCACTATCAGTATCAACTGTCGTACAATGGCGCCATATTTAAATTATTTGGGGATTTACCGCACTTACCACAAAAGTATTTGGGCCTAGTTTTGATTTGAATTTTAATAATATGATAATTACTTAAACGGTATCAAAAAAATTTTAGAGTATTTGCTGTAATTGCAAGGCATATGAGCCTTAACCACATTGCGACTTCGACGACTGACATCAGCGTAATTTAATTGCATTGAAGCGGTAAGACTTCCAGCAGTCGATGTCGTGCTGGGATCTATTCTTCTAATTGAAACATATTTTAGTGACAAACGAAATTTTTCATTGTCAACAAAAATTCCGAGATCTTCTTCTTGTTCATAAAATGCAGTTCGACACAGTCGAATTCGACCGTAGCACTGTCACAGTTGGAATTATGGTTAATTTACTTTATGCGAATGCCCAAAATTACGACGGTTAACTGCCAACGGCCGACGAACTCGCTGTAGGGACTGATCACATTCTAATTTTGTCGTTGACCACTGCAGTACCTACCACCAAAACAATCGAAACGAATGATACTGTTTTGGCATTTATTTTTGCCACTTTCAAGTTTCAAGAAAAAGCAAGAATTGATTTTGCTCTATATTTTGAATAAAGTAGTAAGTATTTTGGATTTTGCGAGCCACTTAAATACGAATGCTAGCAGGTTGCGACATTTTGCATTTAAAATTTAGTTAATTTCTATGTTCAGTTGATTGCTGCAGAAAAAGAAAAAACTTTGTATTAGTGTCGCCGGCAAGATTACATACATTCGGGGAGCTGCAGAATCTTCTTGTTTCACAATCACCGGCAAGATTACATGGAATCGGAGCTGCAGATCTTCTTCTTTCACAATCGCCGCTCTGTTCGTCGTAATTGTGTTTTAGCCTTTAGACAGAAACATTATTTTTTAAAAAGAAGAGAAAAGCTGTCAAGTACTGATGGCTGTCACTGCCGAATTCGTTTTTTTTATCCTCCCCTCATGAAGCAGTGTGCTGGTTGGGAATACTTATATTCCTACAATAAAAATACAAAAATTCACGGACAATGGTCTCATCGAGTTTATAGATACACGACAGTTTAGCAATTGATCGATAATTAGTAATATTCTCCCTTGTACCAGACTTAAAAATAGGGCCAATAAAAATTATTCTTCCACAAATTAGGAAATTTCCCAGCCTGGAGTGACAAATTATACAAAAATGTCCAAGGAACAGAAAGATTACCACAGAACTGTTTTAAAACAATAGACGAATTCCCATCAGGGCCCACTGAACAACTAGACAAAACACTAGACATAAAGACAGTGTTCTGATTAATAAATCAACAGGAAATATCAACTTTAGGAAACACCGTAATTAAAAAAAGAGACATGGGTCTTGACTAGAAACGTTGCTATAAATTAGGTTAGGTGGAAAGGCGGAAAGAACTTTGATTTTTTTTTAATTAACAAACTACAAGAATTGCCTGGATTCCACTCGGTCATTTTGGTGGCTCAGGTCACACGAGTCTTTTGGTGTAAGTGACTCATGTAAAAGATTTGGTCATTTGAGTCAGTTGGGAATAATCATCTAATAGTCTAAGATTACCTACCTCACCGAATGGTTCATGTTAGAGCAACGCTCAAAGCTAAAAGTGCGCTTAGTTTATCAATTTTGCAGCCATTCGCAACTGATATATCACTGTGTGTTAAGCAATCACAATCAAAATTGTGCTCAACTACTGAAATGTGGCATGGCAAGGCAACCTGATTGGCCTCAAAGCAAGCATTTAGCAAATGCAAAGTGGCTACATTCTCTAAATGATTAAATCAGTCTTCAGTGCTGCAGAAATTTGTATTTGTTTCAATTTATTTCATTCTTTAGTCATAGAAATAACTTTTCCTTAAGAAACAACCTTCTAAGGAAATAAAAATTACAAATCTTTAACATAAATCCAAATTAGTTGAATTTAAGTATGTGTGTGTGCATAACCGAACTTAACTTATATAGCTCAGGAACTTTAGGTAAAAAATGGGCTCATCTTCGGAAAAATTCAACCAAGCTAAAAATTGGTATACATTTTCCTTTCAGCTCTCCAAATAAGGAATCCGGTTGTCTGCATAACTTGTGGCAGCCCAAAAACGTGGAAAAAAATTACCGTTTTTCGGATTTTTCCGAATATCTTCGTTGCTGTCAGTAAGGTATACTTACGAAAAAGAAAAAGCGGGAAACTCTCTTTAAAAAAGGTGGGGTAAAGTTTATTGATAACACTAAAAGTCTTCCCCTAATCTGGCATTGAAACTCCAATATAAATTTTGTATGGATATTTAATTGCATGTAATGATCGAAATCGAGATTTCTGTGCGGTATCTTCTGACGTTTTAATAATAATTGAAACAGCTTTGGACTGCTGATGCACAAATAGAATGGTTATTGCTGGGGAAGACGTGGATCTCATCTCTTGATTGTTGATGAAGAAATCTACTGTATGGCGTTCCAGTTAAACAAGATGATTTGAACGCGTACCGTTATCTTTGCTTTAAGAAAGCTATAGGCACAAGCAAGTCGGTAAATTTGAGTTTATTACCCCCAACAGCTGACGCAGCTAAAGAGCACCAGTATCATGTTTGCTACCAGGTGCAGTATTGGTTAGGAAATCAGATGAACCCGCCAGATTGAGAATGGGTACTCAAAAACGGCATATTGGAGCCAATAATAAACATCGCAACCTCCTGCCCCGGAGCGTCTTTTAAACATGATTTTTTTGTAATTGTTCGAAAGGCTGTGGCGCATTGTGCGGCTGTCGAAAGTTGAGGCTCCAATGTTCAGCAGTTTGCGGCAATTATCGTGGGACATCTTGCCTGAACGCTGCCCCAATCGAAGATTCGATAGAAAAAACAAACGATATTGACCAGAAGCCGATTCTATTGATTCCGTGCAATCTTGGAATTTCCCACCAGTTCCGTGAGAAAACCAAGAACAATTCGAGAAAGAAAAAAGATACCGAAAGAGAATAAGCTGCCTAAAATTACTTACTTAAACCATCTTCATTTTTTTTTAGTTATGTATTCCTAAATATTCACGAAGAAAAACACCTAACCTAACAAACTAAATATTTTTATGGTAGACTTTTACATCTTTATAGTGTTAGAATAAGAAAATCCAAAACAGGAACGTTAATTTTGTACACTTGAACATTATTTTTATACCCGAATGTATGTAAAAATAAAAAACGAGAAGATACCGCAGAGAAACATCGATTACGATAATTAAATGCTAATTAATATCCATACAAAATTTATGTTGGAGTTTCAATGCCATATTACTCGAAAACTATTAGTGTTATCAATAAACTTTATTCCACCTTTTTTGTAGAGAGTTCCCCACTCTTTCTTTTTCATAAGTATACCTTATAGCCGTTAGACCGACAGGAATGAAGATATTCGCAAAAAACTGAAAAATGGTAAGATTTTTTCTCGTTTTTGGGCTGTCACAAGTTATGCGGACAACTGAAATCCAGAATTTTTAACACCTTATTTGGAGAGCTGAAAGGTAAATGTATACCAATTCTTAGCTAGGTTGGACTTTTACGAAGTGAAGTCCTAAGGTTCCTGGACTAATAATAATATTGTAAACTAAGTATAAAGATTATCCATCATTTCCTTAAATACTTACATTGGCTTGCACGCCTGTGCATGAGCAGATGGGAGGTAAATAGCAAAACTACGATGTGGCGACAGAGTTGGCAGTTGAGGGACTAGTAACAATAAAAACTAATTCAGAAAGGATATCTTTTTGGATGCCTAGTAGTAATTTTTTTTTTGTTTCTTACGTTGCCGAAACAGAGTTGTGGATGGAACAAATAAAATGTAAAATAAATGAATAAGTTTTATTTCAATGTAAAAAGGTATTAGCTAAAGATCTGACTTCGTGTTAGCCATGTAAATAAAAAGTTTAAGTTCGGTTGAAAATATGTCTTTACCAAATAATGCAAGAAAAGCAGTTTCTTATCTTCTTGAGTCTAAGTAACCGATTGACCGATATGATTTTGCAACGGTGACTCAGGTTTTTGAGTCAGTGTACTGACCCGGTCAAAACGACCGACCCATCATTACTAAGTATGCATTGCAAGCGTGCAAAAGACCTTCTCGAAACATTACCGTCAGAAGTAAATACTGAGTGGGGTTGAAAGATATGAAATCTTTTCCACGGTTTATTCCTAATGTTGCTCAAGCATCCATTATTGACAATTCTATCCAGCTTGTTCATCCAAGATATTTTCAAGAGCAATAGATCGATCAATATAGAAAGTATTTCAACATTAAATTACCTACACCGATAAGTGGCTATGTTATCTCTTATTGTAACCACGTACAAAAGTTTTAGTTTGTTGACTACTTAGTGCCAAAAGTTTTACGGAAGATTGCAAGAAAATTTCATGTAAATTTTATGAAGTGTCAACATAAGTCTCTCAAATCTAAATAATCCCTCTTTTCGTAGATCCTAAGACAATGCGGCACTTCTGTACAATTTTGCGCAATAGTTGCCTCGGAAGCAAGATAATTCATCAGCTCTTTAGAGGAAAAGTTTCATCTATGGTGGATATTCTGGCAAATTAAAGTTCTCAAAATATGCATTAAGGCCGCAGCGATTTTCAGAACTTCACAGAAGAGATTAACTTACTTTATTCATACAACAATGCCACAGCGAATATGCACCATCATGAATCAAGAGATTTAATTTCAACGAGCGCTACAGGACCACAACAGAAGCGTTAAGTAAAAACTGAATATTGCACTCATGTCTTGTTACATAATAAGCGAACAATCGCTACATAATGACTCTTAATTAGTCAGTGTACACGGGTTCCGTTCTCCGCAGCAGGTGACTTATTCATGGTGGGAAGCAACTTCGATCCTTGTGGCAATGAATGAGAGCAAAACCAAGAGCGGAAAACTTATGTAGGTATGTATGTATGTATGTATGTCATTATAATATACCCCGAAATGGTGCAGTAGATGTAACAGCCGGGTGTATTAAGTGGAGGAGATTCGAACATGGTTAGGATTGGGATTGTAGTAACGTATAGTAACGGAGATTGAGACTACCGGCGAAAAGCAATTTTGAATCATTTTCCACCCCACGCAGCTGGGAAAATTGACGTCAATTGTTTTATTTTCTGGAATGTTTTATGAATGATGGCATTTGTAATATGTTTCCATAACTGCGCTACTAAGGAGCTTTTGAAAGCATATCATTTAATATCTATTTCTGATGGATTTGTAATGGAGATTGGAAGAGTGTAGGTTTTTTAATGGAATCAGGGAGTTCAGAGATTTATTATAATTAAAGTATCATTTATATGATTACATGAAATATTGCATAAAAACACAACAAATTCAAAAACTACTAAAACTCGCATTCTACTTGGAGCTTTTTATATAAAGTGTGAAATTTGTAAAGAGTGATCGCAGATGACAAATAATTTTTCATTTTACTAAGTATATACTTTTAATTGAATGAAATTTGAAAAATTAGAAGAAGCCTGCGGAAAAGACTATACCCTGGCTAGATGAATACCCCGAAAATATTCTCATGAGATCGTTAAAGCTGTTTTTCGCATTTCTTTCTAGAACGGTTCGTCGGGATCAATCTCATAGGTTTGTCCATTTGCCAGAAACATTAACATTAACAAAGGTCTGCGACTGACCGTTTTCCAAATTATGAATTTCTGTATACAACAGCCGCACAATTTTAACCATCTCAAAATTTATATATAAAGTTTTTATAACAAAATAAAAACTCATAGATCAATTTCTCAATATATAAGATGATTTTGAATTGGTAGTTCTAAATGAAACAGAAGATAGGTTGAAGTGTCAGACAAAATATTGTATGGCAAGGGGGAGGGGGAGGGGGGACTCCGAACCATTTCGGAGTTACAAGGTGTTTAATTTCGCAGTTACAAGGTGTTTAAGATAATATGAAAATATGCAAAACATCCTATGAAAGTGATTTTCAGCTCAGATGAGAGTAAACCGTCTAAGCTTTTCAACGAATGTCGATCCCCCTCAAGTCGACAGGGGAAGGTACAACAAGGAAGTTACGGCGTATGTTGTGAAAGACTAGCATATTTCCTGTAACTCCGAAACAATTGAGATTGCAGTGGAGATCTGCCATATAATTTTTTATTTCTAACACTCAACCGATCTTCTGTTTCATTTTGGACCATCAATTTAAAATCACTCTGTAGTATATCATAAAATTTCATCTGGGTCATTAAAAAAAAAAGTGGGCAGCGAAATCGGCTACAAATTAAAATTAAAATTATGGCCGTTATGCCCGCTACATATACAGGCGCAAATTTCGTAAATTCTGTTGTAATACTGTGTTGCTGCTTATACGTATACGTCAGTCAGTATACAATTTTCGGCAGGCCGAACCTACCATGAATGGCCTCACAGGTTTTTCAACCCTGAACAACGACTGCTTAACCTAAGTAAAATTCCAAGATTTTGAAAACATTCGTGTATGCAACAGTTGAAAAATGCAGGTATTTTAAACTAAACAGTTCCACTAGACTACTAGAGCTATAGATGCAGTAAGCCCTTAAATGAAGATGCTTAAATTGGGACCGCTTTTTTTGATAGCTCGCGATGTAGGGAAAGTTGTCCTAAAATGACATATGTATGTATGGTAAACTAAAACCCATTTATTTTCTAGAACTATAAAAAAAATAACAATTTCCTAATCAAAAAGATGAAATACATATAATGATTGAAAGTGGACGTGAAATGAGGTAGTTTTAAATTATTAAGTACTTTCAACTTTACGAAAACCTTACATGTGTCATTTTGTCCGAGGAGATGTTGGTAAAATGACATAGTGCATTTTTTTTTTTTTTTTTTTAATTCAATTCATTTATTGTTGTACAAACAAGAATATACAATTCTTTTTGTATGTACTTAGCCTAGATTTAAGCACATCTTACACAAGCTATAAAATATAATTCCTTATCAATAATTGCTGGAGAAAGAAAAAGGAAAGTTATAATTTACTTACTCTACAAATAAAATTAAAATTCTGTTCTATAAGTTCAAAATTCAAAAAATTCAAAGAAAATCTACCATAAATGCAAAGTGATGAAAATTAAAAATACAAGATGAAACATAAACAAATGAAAGAAAAAAATAAAAGAAAAACGAGAAAACTTACTAAAACTTTACATTGTCATGAGTGCCCTTATATGTTGATCTGAAAATGCGACAACAACCCCCCTCTGAATAAATCCCAACGAATAGTATCAGGCAGTGTATTCCATAGTCGGACGGCGTGAACGAAAAACATACGGCTGTTTTGCAAATACTTGAAACTAGGAAGCAGAAGTTTATTAGTTCTAGAGGAGCGAGGGAATCTCAGCTTGTTATGCAGATAGGATGGCAAGCAAGAAATTAACAATTTGAAAAAAAATAAACATGTACGAAACTGAAGGTACCAGAACAGGCTCATTCCTAAAACTTGGGGCACCAAATGAGACACGGTTTTGAATCTGCGTAGATTAAAAGCATAACGAACAGCAGAATTGAGAGCTTTAACTTTAAGTTTTTGCCAAGATAGCGAATCGAGGTTCCCATAAACTACATCACCGTATGCCAGGATCGGTATGATTAGGGTTTTTACTAAGCGTACCTTGGTTTCCAATGAAGTAAAATGTGCAGAGTACCTTAGCCGCCTAATGCACGCATAAATCTTCGACACAGAAGAGTTAATGTGGTCGTTCCATGTTAATGTTTTGTTTATGACAATACAAAGATTAGTGACTTTATTGACGTAATCTATAGAACTCCCATTAAAAGCTACGGGAGGTAGCGTTCCCGTCTCGAATCTACGTTTAAAAATAGCAATGCATTTACATTTGTCGGGATTCAATCGCAGCAGGTTCTTTTATGCCCAATCCGCTATTCTTGATAAATCGTGATTGATATTGCTAATACACCCAAGAGCATCGCTAATAGGTTTAGCATAGTAGGTTTGTACGTCATCTGCGTATATATGGATTTGAGAATACCTCACCACGGAGGTTATATCGTTGATAAAGAGGGCAAAGAGGAGGGGAGAAAAAATAGAGCCTTGTGGTACTCCAGACAGGATGGGTAAAACTGAAGAGGTATGATTACCAGTTTTAATAAACTGCTTGCGATCAGACAAAAAGTTCGCTATAAAGCGAGTAGCCCTATGGCTGAAATTGTATAATGTGGAAAGTTTCATACATAAAATACTATGGTTGATGGAGTCAAATGCCTTTGAGAAATCTAGTAGGGTAAGAATAGTAAGATGATCATTGTCCAAATTCACGCGAATATCATCGGTAATTTTAAGAAGAGCTGTAATACAACTATGCCCTGGACGGAAACCAGATTGCATATCCGACAAAAAATTCTTGGAGTTGACATAAGATGCAATTTGATTTTGCATAATTTTCTCCAATACTTTTGATAAAAACGGGAGAATACTGATGGGGCGGAAATCCTCAGGCGCGCAGCATTTTGTTTTTGTTTTTTATAAGGATGACAGCGGCTAACTTCCATCTTGTAGGAAAATGTGAAGATGAAAGACACGCATTTATAATATGGGTAATGGAGGGCAGAATATAAAGTGATATTAGCTTGACAAAGCGTGGAGGAATAATGTCTTATCCCGTGAAACTTGATTTTATAGAATTAATAACTTGAAGAACTTCCGAGGCGTCAACTCCACGAAAATCAAATGCCTTATTGTGATCGTTTCGCGGGGTCCTACATACTGCTGAAGAAGCGGACACAGGGCTGCTGGTAAATAGCAATTGAGCTGGTCTAAATTGAGGTCACAATTTGGTGTTTAATTTTTTATGATAATACTGGTATTTAGCCCTACGAATGGAAGTATTAACAATATTACGCAGTGCTTTGAAACGTTCAAAATCCCTGGGAGATCGTGTATGTTTCCAAAAAAAATGTGCCTTATTTCTCCGGTGCATAAGTTTGGCGATAGAGCTGGAAAACCAGGGATTCCTATTATTTCTTTTAACAATGTTAGTAGGGACAAAACGCTCGAATAGCTCTAGTACCATATTCTCCAAAATTTCAACTTTATCATCAATTGAGGCACAGTTTAAAATACTTAGGTTAAACTCAATATTAATCAGTGCAGCATGTAAGGACTGCATATCTACAGCGTTGAAATCTCTGAAACTGAAGGAATCAGTGGAGCGATTCCCACTCCCAATGTTAGTAAGCGAGTATGTGAGAAATATGACGTCGTGATCCGAGATGTCCGGTATGGCAAGTTGGCTAAAAAAAGACATATGCAGATATCGAGCAATGATGAACTATTACCTGAGAAATGCGTTGCTTCATTATTTATTACATGGAGGTCACTTGCAGACAAGAAATTTATAAAATGTCTAACTGGGCTGGTCATCTTTAATAAATTTAGGTTAAAATCTCCACAAAGAATTATGTTGGGAAAACAGCAAGAGAGATTCAAAAGATAATCCGTGAAGATGTCAGATAAAGCTACCGATGGAGGTTTATAAATGCAGCCGATGAGCGTTTTGTTTTCCGCACCCAGAATTTCGAGAAATAAAAACTCCGTAGATGAAATTGTAGAAGACAGAAAGATTTTTGCCTGTAAGTTAGTTCTTATGAAAATTGCGACACCGCCTCCTCTTCTATCTTCCCTATCATGTCGAAATAAACGATAACCTTCAATATTTATTAGTGATGTTGGTACTGCAGGTTTGAGTCAAGTTTCCGTCACACAAATTATATCCGCCTGGGATCGAGTAAATATTACACGAAATTCATCTATTTTAGGTAATTTTTAGTAATTATTTTCATGCATCACAAATGAGCTTCTTCGAGCTAATCTCTAATTCTGCACATATATTATGTGCCCATTTATGGTATAAACTGCACTGTTATTGTTCCTAGGCTTACAATTAGACTTGCTATAAAGATTATTACAATAAAGCTCATCGGAATCATCATCGTTTGGGTCCAAATGCTCACTACGCTCATAAGCCGTAAATCTTGGGTTTACATTTGCACGAACGCATAGCGTTTCACTTGATAGTTAAATAGTTAAAACATGTCTCTGACTGTATATAACATGACACAGAATGTCGTTTTACATGATATGTCATATTATCCTTAAATCTACTTGGATATATTTTTCAATAAAGCAAAATTAACAAAGGACAACTAATTAAAACTAATACGTACACACATGGCGTTACGTTCTTATATTTTTACTACAGTAACACGTTTTTCACAAATGCCTGTGGTTTATCAAAACTGACACTTTTAAATAACTGTTGTCACTGATACACTCTTTGAAGTTTTGCTTTCACAGAAACCGCACAAACTGACATAGGAGCTTGCTCAGCATTACTGTTTGTCAGATCTGTACTCAGTGGCGTGCTCCAAAAAATTGCACTTAATTTGAAATTGGAAAAAGTTCACTGTGCTATTTATTTTTGTATATCATTCTAGGACAATTTCCTCTACTACGACCTTGGTTATTCTTTTAGTGTATCAAACAAATACCTCAATGTTAATAAACTTTTAAAAAATTAACTTGTTTGAGAATTGCAGATAAAGTGACGATTACTGTATTATACATGTAGTTTTTCCGGTTTTATTTATCCGTCGTTCGTTGTACTTACCCAACAAATTAATCAATTGTGTTCATCTCATTATGGAGTCATATTGCTTCCCAACAGTTAGTAAATTTCATTTAGCGTTAAATAAATTTTGTATGCAAAACGGAATATAGACGAAGACATTTTTCTAAATCACCCAAAAACATACAGTCAATAAATCACTGCCACGTCGCTGGCGAATTACTTAAATCAAACGCCATCCGTGGGGAAATTAATCAGCTTGGAAAGCACCTTTCAACGAGGAGAATTTTTAACGAAAATTTCATTCTTAAAGTTCAAAAGAAGTGTTTTTGTTGAGATGAAAGGAAAGTATGGAAACACATACAGAAAATTTTAAAAATAAAGCTGGAAAAAAATAATTATTTGAATCGATATTGTTTCGTACCAGGGTTTGAGCGTAAGTAGTATTTGTTTCCTTTGTTTTTCAGAATATAGTCGAACATATTTACTGACATCTTCTTCTTCTCTCCAATCTGGACACTTCTTGTTTTACGTATTTGATCCTATCGCTTCTCACGCTCACTATGTTAGCAGCCTACGTGAACAATATCAGCAACACAGGAATCTATTACATCAAAAGTTCTAAAACAACCTTCACCTATATCGACCGTGCCTATATTGTAGGAAAATTGGATCAAACATAATCAAACCATTGAAGTCTCATACCACCATGAGCGCGTACCTGTAACTGTTGAGTCACCACTCGATCAGTTTGTACCAATCGCCTTATATTATTTATCAAACTTGGTGAATTGTGGAACCTCAATTGAATTATGCCACATCCCCATACTAAAATAGTTGGCCCTATGTTTAAATTAACAACTGTACTCAACCTTTTAAACTTTGTCATTGTGAACTCTTCCAAATATCATGAAAATTTCCGATTGAGAAACTTATAGTACTCATAATATTATAATATAAGCAAATTAGTTGTCATCATTCATACGGGGTAGCAGTGTTTTCCGTGTCCAGAATCTTTTGCCACTTCACTTTCCAGAATTCAACAGCATAAAAATAAATCTTTAAAAGATTTAACTTAATTGTTTTGCTTTTATTGAAATTAACTTTGGCTCAACCTTGAATGAGTATGTAAAATTGTAACCCTTTTCAAAGAGATATCTGCCCATCCATTTTATGAAATGCCGAGATAATTTAATACATACACAAAATATGTTCAGGCCTTCGGGTATTAAGCGAAATTTATTTCAAAATTCCTTTTAGACTTCGTTTGGCATCAGGTATCCGAGCATAAACAATAACAAAATATGAAAAGAGACTCGTTTCAGAGGTTCTACTTTTTAATATATTCTGAGTGCCAGGGCAGTCGTTTACGTTTTTTTATAATTTTTCAACCAAAATATGAATTTAAAAAATAATCTACATACATTGAAAATAAATGTGAGCATTAATAATAGCCCAATTTCAAAAGTAACATTTGCACTTTGCGACTTCATTCCAATCAAACTATAAGTACGAGAAAAATAATTATGCCGATATTACAGAATCTATATAACTTTTCTACGTGTTAATATATACAGTTTTAACAGGGAGAGTATATCGAGCCAAACACCGGATTAAGGAAAACTGACATAGGCTTGCCTAATCGGCATGCATGATAAGATTTCAAAACGAATCAAGAAATGACATTCTTTTCTGAGTGTAATTTGCGGATTCCCAGCGCTGGCAGAGTTTCAATGTTTGATTGAGCAGCGATTCTTGTGTTCGGTAAAGCATTTGGAGTTCTTGACAGAATAACCTCAATAGCAAAGGTAGAAGTTTTATTCGACCCATTTGACGATTACTAATTTTCATCGCAATCCCTAATTTCTAGTAGGGATGACAGTCCATCTGATACTTCTGGAAGATCGTAGTCTAGTGTGTATTAACCACACTGTCAGTCATAAGTGTCGTAAGTAAAGCCGTTTTTAGAATTCTTGTTATGCAGTGGCGGTACCCTGTTACATTACCGACACCATTATGTCCAGTTACACCATCTCTGAGAAAAATAATTACTAATGGCATTCACTGCCACAATTAAAATTAATAGAGCTCCTCTCTTAGTGGATGTTAGGGCTCCAAATTGCCTAGTTCCTTTTAGTCACAATCCATTCCGACTCAAATTGATATCTATTCATAATTTTGACTAAATTTTAAACTTCGGAGATATTACTAGTGACACAGTCATTATAGCTTTCTATTGAAGATTGAATTATCACGAGTAGACAAAAAAACAATGTAGGTCAAAGCAATTGGAATCACATTTATAATAAAAAGTTCTCAATTTTAGAGTTATCATTAGTTGACCAGTGCGTCCCAACAGATATTATCTTAAGAAAACTCCAGAGCCTGTCTGTAACGCGTCCGAATCACAGAATGTTTTTTTTTTAAATAAGCGATTAACTAATTCATCCTATTCCACTGTAACTCATACAAATCTTTGTTTCGTTCATTAAGATTAATCACCCAATGGAATGGAATGTGCGAAACTCCCTTTACAAATATTCCACCCTACATTTTATTATCCTCATGCCGCGAGCAATCTTTATGTAGCAATAATTCTCGTTTTCCGTTTCTAATTTGGATGCTCAAATATCATTTGAGAATACGTACCCTCTTCATATAATGGAGCAGATCATTAAAGGCCATATTTCTGGCTTCTCTTTTTTTATTCTTACAAACGAGCTCTTCTCATCCTGTTCAGAATTATTTCCTTAATAAATGAGTTACCTGTAGAAATAGCTATGGAACGAAAATACATCTAGGAACAGCACTTTCAATACAATCCGAGGCATACATACGCAATTCATTACATAATTAAACTCATTCAATCAACATTATAAAAATATATAGAAATGAAGGTGAATATTTTTTGAGAAATAAGTAATTCATTAATTAATTAGTCGTTTTGTGCCTAGATGTACTTGCGTTCGAATTGCTTCGACTTATTATCTCACAGGTGAAGGGGAATTCCATACTAGACCAGTAGATGACATAACCTCATAAACACCAATGACGAATAACATCCTCATACACCAATTTTGTCGTCAACAGCGCACCGAATTGACGTAGGTGTAACTCATTAAAGCCACAAATGGTTTTGTAATTTGCCCTCTTGTATAAGACTCGTGGGAATAATGGCAATGGCTTAACACATTTGCACTCCCCCTATTTGTTCCATCCACAATAATTCTTCATAAAAATAATTGATTCGGCCGTACCAAGGGATCCTTTACATCCATGGGTAGAGCTGCTGGAGAATGCCTCCAGCACCTGCTGCTGTTTATTGCTAATTTTTCAAAATGCTCTTGTTTGTTTAATTGAAAATCAGTGGCCACGTTGCGTGCCCGTTTCGAGATTATGTAGCAGGTATCTAACTGTTTAAAAAATCGAAAACCAAAACATGCGATTTTAGAAAACGTATTATGTAGGTGGAATCCAAGGGTGTACGCAAAGGGATGGATGAGCCTGCTCCCCTAAGCAAAACTTCCTTTTGTTCAGTAATGCAAATACCGTAACTAAGAAATAAGATCCAAAGCTCTGAGAATTTTAATAAAGCTGCTTTCGAACGAAGAAGCAGATACAACCGGAAGAATTCGCACCTATAAAAATGGAGGACTTTTCCTTAAGTCGTCACTTTTGCAAAGTGCTTTCATCCAGAACGCTGTCACATTATCCCAAGATCCTTTACTGCTTCCAATAAATGAGACAAGACGCTTTCAATTTGGTTGATGGCGGCTTTTTTATTTAAATTTTTTATGCAAGATTACCTGAAGGGCGACGAATAGAATAACGCGAAATGGGCCGATAATTGATGAAAATTTACTCGCCTGAGCAATTTACGACTTTAAGGATAACTAAAGAGGACAATACAACAGAAAGGACAGTTATTTATTAGACTTTGCCCGTGGAACTGATTGTGACTATAGAGTTTTTCTTGTCATTGCATTGGCAAGGTCAAATCAGGAAATTAATATATCAACATTGGAAATTTAAAATCTGAACATTAAATTTAAGTAGAATGATGCATGGGGTTTACCTTGTCGAGTCCTTATTAAGAGCTAAGTGCTCTTAAGGTACGCCATACATTACATCAACAAAATTAAAATTTTATTTTGGTTTAAAATCTATCCTAATTAGAGTTGGGGAGGGTAGTGCATTGATGATTATTATATTATGGATAGCACTACTACAAATTATTGAAAATCATCCATTCGACAGTTTGAAATACACTATCAACCAGGTCATGACTTGTATAATCAGCGCTGGACCTGATTTTCAGCATTACATGAATACATGAAAAAGTTTAATATTAAAATGTTCGTCTGTAATCGAAAATAGTACAGTAACACATTTCTCCAATTTCATTAGATAAACTATGGGCGTTTCAGCGCAAAATTCAGTATTTTTGTTTTTTTAACAGCCAAAACTTTCTTAAATTTTCTCTTGAAAATGTGGATAAACATTTAAAAATTCTGGTTGTAAGACGCCCACATTTCTTCCGTGAACTGCAAAGGAATTTCGACAACTGTCATTTAATCAAATAAAGCGCCGATTGTCTTATATTTCCCTCATGATTCATTTATTTATTTAGTGTCTAAGTAATGTTAATACAAATATCTTACAGACATGCATAAAATCTATAAAAAAGGGACTAAGAGTATTTCTATTGCATATAAGGTAAGTGAATACAATATGCCCACCTTAAGGGATTTTGTTTTTTAACAAGATAATGAAGATATAAGAAACCGCAATTATATATCATAATAAAGTACAACAAGCTTAGAACCAAAAAAATAATAATAATAATAATTTTGAAAAAAATGTGTAAATGGCAATATTGCCAACACGGTATTGGTAAAATGGCCATAATATGAAAAGGTCTGGAATTATAAAAAATGATTTCTTGCAAGTGAACAATTTATTTTGAATATAAGTAGTACATTAGGTAAGTATAAGAAAGTAAAGAGTTTACATGCTGACAATACGAGCATAACGTGCAAGCAATATGCCCATGGGATATTGCCAACTCCGCATGGTGGGCATATTGCTGCACATGAAGTAAAAGTTAAGTAAGGCGTTGTTTTTATCTAATGTTTTTTTGAATACATGACATTGCATTTTTTACTTACTTTTTTAATTAAATACTTACCTCGTAAATATAAGAACGACGACTTTAAAAAACAAATTATCGCTGATACTACTCGCTTTGCGTCACCTACTAATCTGATTTACAGTTCATATATTACAATGGCATAATGGGATTTTGCGTCATCTTTCGAACTACGACCAGTGGGCATATTGCCAACATGCGCATATTGTATTCACATACCTTATATATGACTTAAGAATCTCTATAGACATGTTTGTATAAACAAATATAAAAAACAAGTTGAAATTTTGAAAATTGTCTCATGACTACCATAATTGTGGAATATATAGCAAGGACCTAGAGCGAATAAGCCTTTCAGGAGCAAAAATATTTATCAAATAAAGTAATCTATCGGTGTTTGTATTCTATAAGCAAGAATATCTGTAATAAACGTAGCACTATTAACCACACGGCATAATTATAGATTAGACAACCCCAATAGAAGGCATCTTTCCGCTACACGGAGGCATACTATCATTCCTATAGGTAAATTTATACATCTATATCTACACCTAACATTTACAAATAATATAATGTCAAATTATCAAAAACAAAATTAAATATTACCATAATTAAATTTACCAGCAATATTTCTAAATAAGGGAAGAAAAAACAACAACAAAAAAATTGCCCGAAATCACTGTAATCATTCTCGAGAAAATGTAATGTGCTGCTTACGATTATACAAGTTTTATGAAATGAATTCAAGAAAGGAAGAATGAATGCTAAAAACCTAAAGTTTACGTATAGAATAGAAGGATATCTATCCTATCGAAAGATTTTGAGAAATTCGTACAGATAACACCGACCTGAGAAAACTGGTTATATTTATTTATTTAAAAGAGCAGTAATATGTTCGATTTATACTCTTGACATTATAATCAATTAATATTGCGATAACTACGAGTTCTTCATCTGTTAAATTTAAAGAATCTAGTTTTACTAACAACACCGAAACAAATAAACAAACAACAAAGAAACATAACAAGTGTTTGAGTTTTTTTTTTAAATATCAAAATAAATATTTCGATAATACTAGATAGGTCTACACTTAATGAAAACCCTTGCGCCAATGGACAATCCAAAGCTTCGTTTTGAGATTCTGTAAAACTGTCTCATTCCATACTAAAACAGAAATTCAGTAAACTCTATAGTTGCAGAAAATATGTCTCCGGCCTAAATCTCTATTTGACGTTTACTAAAAATGCAGTCAATTTACAAATAATTAACTACTATTAAATTGGCAATATCCTGCTAATTTCCTCTTCAGTAGATGGAAATTCTGTTCCAATTAACTTAGCAAGATAATCGAAGGTACAAAACGTTTGCTTTTATTGATTTGAATTCAAAATTCATCCTTGAATCGTAAGCACGTCCATCGTAGAGGAGATCCGAGAACCACTTGAATAGGAAGACCTCTATCAGAAGCCGCATCTATTAGCAGGAGGTACTGCAATATACTGAAGTGTTTTTCGAAAACCATGCTAGGATACAAAGCTACAATTTCTGCCCAATGACCCACGGGGAATTACTGGGGTCTGATGATGGTGATGAATTGCGCACTCTAAGAGATTTGTGATGCAGAAATTCAACGTGCACGTGAATAAAGCTCCTCATAGATGCGATGCTAGACTAACTCTTTCTGCTTTGAAACTGGATTAAAAGCCATAAAAGTAATTACTTTTGGTGTACTTATTTCAAAGATTCAATCTCTAAAAAAAGGCAAATATTAATTCAGAACCTAATAAAAACGACAAGTTGGCGCCTTTGTATACATCTTTCACGCCTATTTAGAAATTTTCCTGACCTAAATCCTAAAGTTTTTCTAGAAGAACATTCAGGAGGCATTTAACATAGTTACACATATGATACATACATACATACAAATGTGACATATATATAAGAATGAAAAGTTGTTTGTATTCATGAAAGAAACATAATTCAGAAAAGGAAAACAACCCAAAGTTTTTCACATATTGGGATATTTTGTGTCCTTACCTTCTGTGATATTATGAAAATGTTTTTTATTGCATTGCTTTACTATTTAACCACTGAAACTATATACAAACATACATACATAATATAAAACTTTGGCGTGCTTTAATTTCTATCTTCCTGTAAATTTAAAATATCCCGCCCACTCTATAAAATTAATCGATTCATCTGAAGATAACACTTCATCCTTAAATCGAAGTCCTTCCGGGTTAAAGTGATGAGAACACACAAACTAGATTATAAGGATTCTATCAGCTACTACCACCTTTGATTAGTTCTGTCTTTGCAATTCGATAGCATTAGTGACGACATGGCGTTGATTAACAAAGTTTTTCGAGATTCCTTTGAGTAAGAAGATGGATTTAAATAGCTCTCCCATCTGTGTTTATCAGAGAGTGGCTTTTCTTTCCTCGAACCACTTCTTTGTCTGCCTTCTGCTGTTAATGCTATTTCTGTAATTGAAGGAAACTCAATAACAGATGTTGGATTTCTTGTATGAAGTTTATAGAGTCGGCCAGTCAGCACATACACCATACACATATATATCTCTGTGACTTAACCTGCTGATTCAGTAGTAGACTCTCTCTCATTTAATGGTTCGTGTTCAATTGATAAGGAATCAATAAATCTAAGAAAAAGCATTTAGTTTTGCTAACATTTGAAACGCATAGAAGTAATAAGGATAAAACTGATCTTCCAGTGGAACTAATTTCAACGAATTATGGACGGATATTTTTTGGCTGAAAATTTCATCAGAATATATTCCGTTGCCGGCGGCCGAAATCTCTGCAGTAAAGGAATAATATGAGCCACTTAAAATAAGTATTACCAGTGACGTTGAGTTACAAAGTGGTGCAAAAGCACTTTAAATTGAAAATTTCAGTGGTGAATAAAGATGGACATATTTTAGTGTAGTGTGTGTGTAGTGTATATTTCCTTAAATCTAATGAGACAACGTGTTAGCAATAAGCATTGTCTGGGCAGACCGCGCATTTTCATGACAATATTTTTGCCAACAAAATCAAAATGATCGTCTTGAATTATGGCCCTCTTGAAATCATATTTAACTGTTAATAACACCTCATTACCCATTACTCGTACAAGTGGAAGTAGTTCGGAGTTTTATAATTATAAACGAAGACACAGCATGGCTTTTCTGGCAATAGTGTATGCGAATTATCAATTCATCATGTGCGATATTGGTACAAATTGTAGAGTTAGAGATGGTGATATTCTAAAAAAAACACATAATTCTTTGAAAAATTTCAAAAGAATCTCTTAAACATTCCCGATGATAGTAAATACAGAAAGTCTTCTAGAAGTACGCCTTATGTATTTCTATTCGATGATGCCTTTCCTTTGATAGTAGATATTATAAAACCATTTAGACAAGCACATTACTTCCCAAGAAAGGAAAATATATAATTACCGCATATCGCGAACATGACAGATTGTTGAGAATGCGTTTTTTTTATCTTGGCGCTACGGTTTCGATTATTTCACACTGCATTTAATTTAGAACCAAATAAAATTTTATCCGCTTGTTGCGTTTTGCACAACTTTTTAATAACATCGGTACCAAATTTTTATTCTCCTCCAGAATGTTTCGACCGCGAAAATAAAGAGCATGATACTGCTTTTTTTAGGATACCATTCTCTGATGGTGAAGTTGAACCGAAATAATCAAGGAAATACAGCTTTTCCAGCATAAAAAGAGACAGATTTTGTAAATGGAAAATTCAATTTCAAATTCCATGGCAAATGAACTTCATGAACTTAAAATAAAGTTTGAATGATTGCTCAGAAAAATGACCGTACGATGTTACTCTTTTAAATAAATAAATTACTACATTAGAACGAGAGCTTCGGTCTTGGTCACCCAAAAACCCAATTAAAAATACGGCAAAGTTTGTAATAACTTAAGCTTACCTCAGTAATTTATAGTACCATTACTTTTCATACACTTCGTCCGTGTCCGATCGTGACTCTATTGATGCCTTTATTTGATATTTTATGTTTTTAAGCTCTTTCCGATAAGGACTTCTATTATTAACTATTTTTTATATACTACATGTTTTTAATTGGTTTATTAAGCTTAAGTAGGCGGTTTCTTTTTGTTCTGTCGTGACCACTGACATGTATATAAATTGACTGCTTGTTGAATCAAAAATGCATGAAAGCAAATGGCACAACTTTCATATTCCTGTCTCCTTCCGTGAGAGCATACTTTCCCACTGAACTATAACGATTAGGAACGAGAAATTGTTTGTAAAAATACTTGTATAAAACACTTCTTTCGACTCATAATTAAAATTACAAATAGCCCCAAATACCTTTGTGGTAAATTCTGTAAATTCCACTGACATGCATATACGTAAAATCCCAAATAATTTAAATATAACGTCAGTTTACGACAGTTGTTAGCATTGACAGTGAGAGCATACTTTCTGAAAATAAAATTGGTGCCACACGAAACAGCAGATCAAGCAGTCCATTTATATATATGTCAGTGGTCGTGACTGATAATCCTTTCGTCAATCTTAATAAACTAGCTAAAGTTGTCCTTTCTCAGAACAAGATTCTCTCTTAAGTTTTTATATTTTTATTTTGGTTCTGTTTTTTTTTTTTGCAATTTATTTTTTTTTAATATATTTATTTCTTTAATTTATTTAATATTATTAATTTTCTTTTATTTTAAATTCTTTTGAAATGTTTTTTAAATTTTATGTTTTTTTATTTCTTAATATTTATTTCATTGAAAAAAAAAAACATGCTACCACACTTACTAAATATAATTATAAAAAATATTTATCAATTGTTTTTCCAGCGATAGCAGACGTAAAATGACGCTTTACTGCTATAAACGTGGCTGGATATTGAAAGCAGAGAGATGGAAGCACTTGGATTTTATCAAATTTGTGCAAATAGATTCAAAACGGAGAATTACAATTTATTAGAGAATCCTGCCGTCCTGTTACAGCACAGTTACCGCCATTTGTTTTAAAAGATTATGAAAGTTATCCAGTTACACCTTAGTTCACTAAAATCGTATTCATCTCGAGCCATAGATGAGTAGCAGAAAGACTAATTTTTGGTTGATAACAATTCTTCTGTAATACCAACCTAAAAAAAAATTAATTCTCTACCCACCACCCCACATGTTAAATCAAGAGAACTTAAATTTTCACATCTATGCGAAATTGCGAAATTGTATATCTAATTTTGAAAATAGGAAAACTAAATGTCAGAGCGTTCATTAATTTTTTAATTTTATTTGATCTAAAAAAAAAAAAAAACTATGAGAACGTTGACTTCTTTTCGAGTCTTGAACCTCCTTTCCTTCTTATTTAAAAAAAAAAAAAACAAGTAAGTACTATCAAATCTTTTTGATTCTTCATTTTGATTAGATTTCTTACAAAAAACCCGAGCCACCATATGCCTATTTGGAGAAGCCCTCCAACCAGAGAAGCCAGAATAAGAGAAGGTTATTGGGGCAATAGACATTCCGAGTGAGTTGTCAAAACCACAAGAGGAAAAATTTCGAAAGCTCTTACTATACTCTGACGACAAGCGCACGTAATCGTGTTGGTCAGAAGAATAGTGAGCACACGCTCCGTCCCGTATCCCTCGTTCTGGCTACTCCAAACGACAAGCGCACGTTAATCGTGTGGGTCTAAGGAATAGCAAGCGCATGCTCCTACCCCACGTAGTTATAAGTTATTATAAGTAAGTGAGTGAGTGTAGGTTAAGTAATGTGTATTACGTAGAGCTAAAGACCGCCCGAACCGCAGAGCTAAAACAGCGCTCTGAGCCTAGCAACGTCGGAAAACGGCCCTGGACAATCTCCTGACTACCCGCACACCAACAACCGACGTTACAACTTTTAAAACTTTAACAAGCTAGACTTGAAAGTTATTCAAATTTTATTGTTAGTTAGATGACGTTTTGGGCATTGTTTACTTATTGAATTATAAACAGAAGGAATCGTTAAGTGACTAATTATATTGTTAGTATTATAGTATTATAGTATTATAGTAGCTCTCACGGATAATTTTGCGATGGATTAGAACTACTCGTACGAAGTTCTCAAGGAAAGTACACAAAGTACAAAGTTATAACTATATGGTTATAAATAAAACTACATGGTTGAAATTTAAAACTATTGAGCTCTGAACAGAAGTTTTGATTATTACTCTGAAGTTCAGAACAGAGCTTCATAATTGTACACGATTTTTTCCATTTTCAACTGTGTGATATTCCTCAAAATTTATTCCTATGCTGTCAGATTTGCTTACATCTAACGACTCTTTTAACCTTTTTGTTATTATCTGGAATTAGTAAGTGCTCTCCATAAAGCTCTCCTAAATTAACAAAAAAACACTTGCATTGCTTTCTTATTTTTGTGCCTGTATCGAACTAACACATTTGTGGGCAGTAGGTACCTACAGATTATAATTTATAATTAAATTTATCTACAAAAATGCACGATTGTCCTTTTAGGAACAAAGTTGTCAGATTCAAATTTATCTTAACTTAACGCAAGTCGGCAACATATTATATAATAAGATTTGACTTTTCTCAACAACACTTTGTTATTTGACATATTAGGTATGCAGGCCTACACTGGGAATCCTTCAGTGGTTGTCACTCGCAACCAAACTGATTTTGTGACATGAACTCACTCCGCTTATTTTGTTGCAATTAATTATGAACTTATTTGTTGGTGCCTCTGGCGAACGGCTCGAAGCAATTACATAATGATAAGAAGTGAACTTGAAATAAATTCCCGAACTAATGCACGCTAGTCTATTAGTTGTTAGGCATCGATTCCTAAATTTCAATTTATTCATAAATATTTCCCAAAGTTAACTCCAGTTCATCTATCCTCGTGTTATCCCTAGATAATCGTTTCATGAATGCAGCATCACGAAATAGAGTTTGAGTTAGGGGCGAAGGAGACAACGCTTGAATATGAGTGTAACGATTTGTATATCCCTTTGCCACCCACTTCGGCACAGTCATTCACAGAGGTAAATTACATTTAGGACAAGGCCATTCAATCAACGATGTCGCTTACACTTTGGAGAAAATTGCCACTGACAAATTTTCGATGCGATAAGAGGCTGAAATTTTTATTTTTAATCAAAAAAGCGCGGTATTGAGAATATCCGCAAAGACATCATTTTTCTCGTTACCGTTATTAACTGTGATCTACTTTTCTGAAAAACGATTTTATTTGATATCCTAGTTGATATCGTAACATGCATTGCCAAGTTTGCTCATGCTTTTGTAACAAGAAATAATGATGGAACAAAAAAATTATTAGATTCATACACAATTCAAATTCAAATTGCATTTATTTTTAAACTCTACACTTGTAAGATAAATCTTATATTAAGGTAAGTATAGGTAAGTTAACAGAAGAAAACAGTAAAATTAAAAAATTGGAAATTGATTGATGATTTCATTTAAAGCGAATATGTATATTCAATACTATTATAAAATTACGCATAAGAAAAAAGCAATAGTGAAAAAAGAGTACAAAATAAACCACATACATAAAGTACTATGATAAATACTGGAACAAACTAATACGAAAATTGCGATTGCTGCTTGTTTCAGAATGAATGTCGAAGGACGTTATAATAAAAAGTTTTAATAAGGTTTATTTGTACAAAATTGATTCCACAGCTGAACAATGTTCTCTGTACAGGCTTCAACGCAGAAGTGATTAAATTTACAACTGAGCAATGCAATGCAATGCACTGCTAGATTCGGTGCATGTAAGTATAAATCACGCCTGTGTGACTAACAAGAATAAAAGAGTGGTTTCTACTGACAACAAAGTTACAAAAAAATTAGACGATTAGATGGATAATATCAATAACCGACAGTAGCCTTGAACTAGATTGATGATGATTATCATAGCAGCTGAGCATGACTCCGGATGCAAATAATGTGATGGTCGGTAATAGTTCTGCTTATATGAATAGATGTGGTAACGTTGATGAGAATTGTTGCTAATTCTACACACTGCTAATCCTTCTGTGCTCAAGTGGTAGAAATTTCAACAGTTTAATAGACTGGACGAAAAATTGGTACTCATTCGGGAGATAAATAAACCGTGGCATAGTTAACGAACTTGTTTTATTAGATTGGGAAAAGAATAGTTTACAAAATAAGTGGTATGGTTCCTTACTTATCATGATGTTGCTTATAAAAACATTATTGAATGAATGTAAAAACATCCCGAACATTCTCGAATCTGTTAACAAGTTATTTTAACAAAAAACATTGACGAAATCGGACAACTCTTTCGTAGAGTTGCAACACAAAAATTTCAGATCACTTCTAGATTATTATTATTATTTATTGTCATCAATTCAATTATAGATTAAAGATTAGCGTCTTTTAAATTATGTATAAGTTTAAATAATTTCAAGTAATTACAAAAGAGTGAGAGGTTAAGCGAAAAAAGAAAAGAACAAAAAAAAAAAGAGCGAAAAATAAGTAAGAGAACAAACCTACGGTGTAGTGGCGCGCAAGAAGAGTAAGTCTGTATGCAATATTACGTGAGATAATGAAGGTAAATACATTCCTTTTAATGACACCGAAAAATCCCGACATTATTGACTGTTTAATATCATGCGGCAAGGCATTATAAAGCTTAAAGGTGTGATTGAAGAACAGGCGTTTAGTTATTAATCCATGAGATCGTGATAAAATTAAGTTAAGAGTTCTTCTAGATGAAGAGAACTGGAAACCATCAAAAAGATAACCCGGGCAACAAAATTTCATGATTTTTATCAACGTTATCAATGAGCGAAAGTCTAAGTAAGAGGAAATGTTACACCCAAACACAGTGTTTACATAAGATGAAATGTGATCGAATCTACGAAGATTGTATATATATCGAATTAGAGTTAAACGCAAGTGTCAATTTATTGAAGTTCCGATGGTCTAGCTTACCATAGATCTTACATCCATAAGTGATTATTAGTAAGAGTAGCGAACGAGTCAGGAGCCGGCGTGTGATTAGTTAGTTAAAATCATTTTTACTGTCTGAGGAATTTCCAAATGTTCCCAATCGGTGAACGAATCGGTTGGAAATAATAAACATTTTTCAGTTTTTTTATCACACAGCATTTTAATTTATTTCTGCTTAGCGAGAAAAATTTTGCAGACTCTAAAAGCGTCGTAATTCTTCGAAATAAAATCTTGGTTGGCAGAAGACTCTTAACTGTTATAGTAATTCTTATTTAGGGGTTCCGTTCCTAATTTATTTAGCTTTGATCTACGAACAGTCAACTTTACTTATTTTATTAAATCCGGTTTGTGAAGTCTAAAACCGTAAAATCCATATATAGTGAGATCGACATGTTGCGAGTAAGCGCCACTTTAGAAGGCGAGGAAAAGTCCAGAGCAGGTAAATAATGAACTATAATTTCTTCCTTTTCTATTTATTTTTTGTCCAAGTACTACCTGATAATTATCGCCTTGGGGTTCCCTATCATTATATTCATTCCTTTCATTTGTATTCTATTGCGTGGTCCTCCCTATTTGATTCCCAGAAATCTTAACATTTTTATAAACTTACCGCTAAATTCATTATAAATTTCCCTAATATACTACTACTACTGTAGTATACCTAAACTAGCCTGTGCATATTTGCTCTAGACTTATCTAATCATTCCAGAAAACTACTTAAACTAGGGTGACCATAAAATCACTACATTACTCATTCACCTATACTCCTTACATTAGTTTCCTTTGGGTACATCCAAGGTTCGTCAGAGAATCCGCGAGTTGGTTCAACTACAAGGGAGTGGAATTGGACTTTCCTTCATACTCTTTTTTGTTTCATCGAGCTATTTGGCGACTGATCTTAACACGGAATTATAGATTGGTTCACAACTTCTGGGAAGTAGCCACACGACGATTTGTTTTTGTGTGAATTTAACAGGACAAAATTTTCGTGCGGTAAATTTCTAAGATGGGTTGAAGAAAATAAAATTATAAAAAAAAAACATAAATTTGTCTTTGTAAAGGTGGCAAAATCGAAGAAAAGTGGAGTCCGAATTGCTGGAATTTACACTCCCAAATTGACATGTTTTGAAGGGGCTGAAAGCTTTTTGTGACAAGATCATAATTTTCAACACTGGTAAATATTAAAAAACATATTTTTTTAATTATTTTCATACCACCAGATGAAAAATAATTAGTATATTCATTACACTTTTCGACATCGAAAATCCCATTCTTCCTTATTATGATGAAACCTAAAAAACCAGGATAATTCCTTCAATGTGAATGATAATTTAGATTTAGAAGACGTTTCAAAAAGCAAGAAAAGAAACAGCTCCAAATTATTAACACAAGAAAGGCATACTGTTCTAATTTAAGGATTCCTGGCTCAGATAAGGAAATGACTACCAGGAACAGGATGCGTACCATTCTTTCTATGCTCATTAAGGAAATAGAAAAAAAAGAAAACAACAGTCCAGCACATCTCAGACAAGTATATACACACCAACCCTGATCGGTATTGCTTCCTTTCATATACATATGTAGCTATATCTTTGACTGATAGATCAGCCTCAAATGACTTTATACAATTGACAACTGATACTGAACAGAACATTTCTGCTCAAAACTTAGAAGCTAGGAGCGCACGCAATTGTAATTAAAATATTGGAAAGTAATCTAATATCTTGCAAGAATGAAAATTTGCAAGTAGTCCGATTAATAATGCCTCTGATGTGTTCAAAAGAAACATACAAATTTATTTAACAAAATTAATATGGTGCCGCAACTATCCAATACGGGATTCAGTCACCGTTATTATGCATAATTGCTTGGCATCTTCTGGAGCAACTTTTTACTTTGGCTCAACTTTTAAGCATAATTTACACTCAGACCTCTCCAAATCTGCTTCAAAACCCAAATAAGTTGCCGTATAGGAGATATTTTTTCCCTTTTAGTTTATTACCGATCCACATTTTCAATGGGATACGCATCTGGACTCTCTGACGGCCGCTCCAAAGCTTTGATTCCATTTTCGATCGTCGTTGTCAATTCCATATAACTCTGCAGACTTCAGTAATCCCTTTTCGAACAAATTCAGCATCCGGATTCATAGTCCTTTTCAGAGAACAGAGACCTTTGCTGGATATTGCATTACAATTATAATTCAGCCTTTTTTGTAGTTATAGATAATAAAAGATGGTTCGTCGGTAAATATAACGTTGCTCCAGTAGCGGTCCAAGTTCTTATTTGCCCAACTCAGGAATTTTTCTGTCAACAGCGGTTCAGCAACTGTGCTCTTAATTTAATGTCAGATTCTTCGAGTCTGCACTCAATTGTGTTGACACGAACTCCTCTTTTCATAAGTTTATTTTGGCCTGCCTTAAGACTTCAACACAATTACGACGAACAGAACGGTCGCCGAAGATCCTGTATATTGCTATGCAATACACGCTCCATAAAATATTCCTAGAAAAAATTGTTCCTTTTCCTATGACTCAAGTAGTCATCGGCCATTGGCCGCTCTGATCGTCCCAACTGTGTTTAAGGCATAAGACTTAAAGTTAAATTTTTCCTGAATAACTCACAGATCATATTATATTATCATCCTTTTCCGATGTACCTTTGCTACAGCTTCTATCTAGCTCATCAACTAAATATCCACACTCTTTATACCTCTTAATCCACTGTTTAACAAATGAAACATTTGTTTTAGTTTATTTGGCTATCTGCTTCATACATGTTTTGGCACCTTCAGGAGAAGTAACCACAAGAATTATTTCGAAACGTTTTTTATATGCGGCATTCATTTAGTAAGAATGTATCTTCCCGAAAAACCAAACTGCACTAAGAAAATCTATAAACACGAAAACGGCAAGGTAAGATTAGGTACTTTGAGACGAAGAAACTCTGCTACCACCTTCCAAGATACGTAACTCCTAGCTCAAGAGATGGACGTGGTTGATATTGTGCTGAGATGAAATAATAGAAATGCCACTTAGTCTTTAGATAATTGAAGGAGATACAATGAAAGAGCTAGATAAGTAGACGTGATGATGTCATTCAAAACATTTATTCAACATTTTAATTCATACGTATCTTATACAGCAATATATTCGTATTCATGTGTTTTTTCTTACTTCACTTGGACGATTGGAGCCTGTACTATTCCTATTTGCAACTTATGAACCGTCGTCACTATCGAGCAACGAATATTTCAACATAAAAATTAATTAAATACTTAGATTCTTCTAAGGCAAGCTCAAAGCCCTTCTACTGTCCCTGCTCCCGGATCTTTACTTCCTGAGCTTAAAAATTTTCCTTCCGCCACAAGTGCATGTCCCTTTCTTCTGGTTCTGGGTTTATTTTCAGAATCACCTTTATAATTCTTTTCATATTTTTAATTCCTTTTCTTTTTTTTTTAGCATTGTTATTATTAATTTCGTAAGTACGTCATTAACTTTCACTTCTCCTTTTTTATTAAAGCTACGTCCGCTTTGGACGAAAGCATTTAACACTTAACAGATAGCGCGGTTCACGTCTTGTCCCTTTTAAATTTTCAGGGTCCAAATTTTGGTGCATCCGCTTGAAGGGAATGTATTCGTAATTTTCGGGGTAAGGTTCAATCTGGTACATCAGTACTAACACTTCGCTCAAATTGGATCTAATTCACTTTAATGTCTTCACCCTTAAGAATTTCCATTAATTTTGTGTTGCTTTAGGTACTTTGTCTAGTCCACTTCATTGTTTTTATTAACACATTTTGTTTCCTTTTTTTTTTAATTTTATATTCTTTAAATTATTATTAAAATCAGTGATTGAGAAAATGTCTGCGTTTGCATACTATTCCATACGCACCAAATACAAGAAAAAAATCTCGTGGAGCTGGAGAGCACGGTATACAGACTAACAAGGTATGCTTGTCCCGCACCATAGATTCCCCATTTGTGCGTCATGGGAATCGAATGAAAAATAAAGTTTCAATTTGTTTGTATATTTATTCTACTGGATTAATTTAAAATGTTAAAATAAGTTTAATTTTCACATTTCTTTCATATTAATTACGTAAAGCGAATGGATTCATACAGGTAAAAGGTACCATTTTTCAATGTTATTAGGAAAAGTGGGGTTAACTGATGGAAGTTTTCCCGTGGATATTCGATTTAATTTTTTAAAGTTTTTCCATTCCCCAATGAAATAGAAATTGAAGGAAGATTATTGGAATTGTATCACGTATTTTAATTTGCCACTAACTCCACACTTTTTTACACTTCGTTGTGATGCATTCCAAATTTGCCTTCCATTTGAGAAAATTACCATTGCCGTTAACTAATTTCACTATAGAAACAATAAAAGGATCTCTCGATCGACCGATAAAACTTTCGTGGCACTTTGTTTTAATCCGAACTGATTTTCGTGAAAGGAACTTTAAACTGACGAATTCAATATATAATTATGGTAAGAAATTAAAATTGCACTTATTTTAATATTTTAAACGGATCCAGTGCAATATATTTACGTAAATATTAGCACATTATATTTTCCTTTTTAAGAATCGATTCGCATGACGTCACACGCACTTGATAGTCCGCACGATAGTAGGTACCTATCTTGTTACTTTTTATGCCGTGGTGCAGAGGTCCTTAGGGATTTCTGAGTTAATGGAAATGTAGTTACGTGAAATGGTGGATAGATAGCTTGGAATGGATAAAAGTAAGTATATGACGGTAACTAATTGTACAACTAAGAAAAAGTAACCAAAGCGAAGATTTTTTTCAAAATAAAAGGAAAAATAACTCTGAGGAACTACAGAACTTAACAATCAAGAAATTCTGAAATTACTAAACATAATATTTAATCTAATTAAAAACTTATGCGTCTTCTAGCTTTTCGATTGAAAACGCCTAGTCCGTCCGTGCATTCACATTGTTTCTAGTTAGAAGCAGTTGCGTGAATAATGTTATGCAAGCAGGTATTCACTAATTCGTTAGTCTGCTTATAATCTAAGGTGATAACTCGTTAGTTGAAACAGATGAAATATGTGGCTGGTGATAATTTCCACTTCTACCATTACTACTCGATGGATATTAAAATAGAGAAAACCTCGGCAGTATCACTGGCTTTGAAAGAGACTACCACATAACTTTGGGCCTAACAATTGGAATCCTTTTGTCTGCTATAATTTGAAAGGCAAACTATCTGTAGTGGCTAAAAAGTATTAGGTTGACCCTAGCTTCACTCGGGCAGGTATAAAATTTGGTATTGGCAGACATTTACTTTTCGATTTCACTCTCTTCATACTTTAGATAGCAGTTCCTCAAATTTTGCCAATGACAACCTTAATTGATGTTTGTATGCCATAGGATCTTTCACTTTCAGCTCCTTCAAAAGTTTTGCATATGCACCCAATTTGCCCCCTTCTTTTAATGTATTACGAATGAAAATGGATCCTTTTCTTTATTTTATTTTTATACCCTAAATGAAATCATAGAGTATACTAAGTTTGTCAATCCATTTGTAACGCACAGAAATAATAATGGTAGAGCAAAATGGATTGGACATCCACGCATAATATTAAAAGTTATTTTGATTTTTGTATGTCCGTCTGTTTGTTCGCACGATAACTCGAGAACGCGTGTACTTACTTAGAGAGCTAAAATTTTGCATATGGGTTTTCAAAAAAAGAAATAAAACTAAGTTCGAAAATGGAATAAGTCGGGTAACTCCTTCGTAGGGCTGCCATACAAAAATTTCGTTTTTACATATAGCCAGCGAAATTTCTATAGTTCGACTTAGTTTTTTATTCTATTTCAACTAATATTGTGAAAAATACTGCATTCTTTCAGATATGTAATCGGAAGACAATTTTACGTTAAAAAATGCCTCACAAGATTTTCTTGGAAACGGTCTGAAAGTAAATAACGGAATAAGTGCACCAAAATTCGGCCACCTTCCAATATTTTATGATTATTTAGGATACCAGATCATTCCACAAAGCTTTACGAATTCAAGGATTTCATTTTCTGTTATTCCATGTTGTTATAATTCATCTAAAGTACTTATCTACCATAAAATGGAAAAGCTGAAATAAAAAACTTATATAAATTCAGAATTACATCGTTCACACCTCAAGTCGGCCATTTAAAATATAAAGTCGGCCACATATGTTTGGAAAGACGGCCATGAGTTTTAAAGAGCACTATGGAAAAAAGAAAAACCAAAATAAAAATTTATTCGTAAATATGCATTAAAAAATAGATAAGAACGAAAACATGTATTAAAATTTAAAAAATTAAATACATAGATAAAGAGGCTATAACAAGGGTGAAACCATCTTAACTTAACGTGTAACTCTCTTAATAATATTAAATAGGAACATTTAGGAACATAATGAAAATTAGAAAGAAATTAAACTAAAAATTAATATTATTAGTCTGTTATATATTTATTAAAGTAGCAGCATGAATGACTATTTTTTATTATTTAAAATAAACGTGATTCAGAAATAAACCTTTGGAAGCACATGTTCATAGCAAATAGCAGAACACTTATCACAGCTAATATTTTTAACGTTTTCTTCTTCTTTCGTGCAAGCTTCTTATTCTTGCTTTCTTCTTTTATTTTCAGAATCTCTTTTTTTTCTTTTCAGTCTTTCGTCCTTTCTCTTTACTATTTCTTTTTGCTTTTGGAGTTTTTCATTTTCTTTGTTTTTTAAAATTTCTCTATATGTGCCTGAAGATATTGCAAAAGGATATCGATTTGAAGATGTTCCGATTCGTAGCAAATTCCTTTTATTAGTTTTAAATAAGTTTTCCCCCAGATAAACCAAGTGTTTTTCCAAATTGGATGAACAATATAAGGAATTGATCCTTTTGTATTTTGGAACGGTGCACACTGGTAAGATATCTTGGCTTTGTTGAAAAGAGCTTGTATATTCAGTTGAAGTTCCAAGCACCTGCTGATTCTTCTCCAAACATTGGGAGGTACTGACCCTTTTTTGAACCAAAATCTATTGTATCCATTGGCAGGTCTATAGAAAGCACTAAATTTTGGCCAGAAGTATCTAACAAAACATCTTCATTCGAAATTAGATCGTATGTGCAATAAAGAAAATCTTCAAATTCCATTGAAGTCTGAGTAGCATCCGAAGTAATAAAATATGTTTCAGTAGGTAGATCTGACAAGTAATCTAGAGAAGAACCATGTCTGGGAAAACTCCTCCTGCATTACATCTTCCATACATTTACCTTTTTGAACCTCCCGAAGAATAATATTTGGATCAATGCTATACTGCCGCAAACTCGATGAGATGAACCTAATAACTTCTTCCGCATGATGAAAAAATTCTGCTTCCGGCATTTTTGATTGTGGGGTCTCATTTGGAGAAATCCACTGCATTTGGATTTAAGGGATATAAACCGCACTTTCTAAAGCCGTTTTTAATAGCAGGAGACAAATTCATCACACTAAGAGTTTTGTGAAGAAGTGGACAAAATGTGTTCTTTGTGAGAATTGAATTTGTATTTATTTGACTTATTTGCCACTCTTTTACTATGTTTTTCCATTCGGACTTCAGTGGTTTGAAAACACTCACATCCGCCGGTTGCATGATGTGAGTTGTGTTCAGAGGAAGAGCGTAAAGAATTATTTTATTCGCTTCACAAAACTCGCTGATTTCTAATGTGAAATGAGACTTATGTCCATCAACAAATAAAATTACTGGTCTAGTAATATTCATTTTATCTAACCACACATGCACCCCATTTGCTAGATATTCGTAAAAGGTCTCGGTTCTCATCCATCCGGAGACTGACCTGCCTAGAATCCAGTCTGACGGTACGCTATTAACAATGTCCATTGGAGGTCTAACGTATGGAAATACTACCATGGGAGGAAGTAGTTCACCAGCGGCAGAAAATACTAGAAGTACGGTAATTGCTTCTGTTTCATTTCCACGATAAATTTGGTAAACATTCTTCCAATCACGAGGAGCAATTACTTTTCCTGTTTTAGGACACATACTAAAACTAGTCTCGTCTCCATTTAAAATGCGGGTGGGATCAGCGAGTATTTCTTCCAAGCCATTTATCATCAAATATTCCTGAAGGCCATCGAACCAATCCCTTATGACTTGTGCCTTTACTGTAGCACGACCTTTTGAAACAGTTTCTGGAACACGGCAGGAAAGTTCAGGGTGTCTTTTCATAAAAGCTGCAAGCCAACCTCTTCCTGGACGGTTATCTTTAAAAGAAGTTTGGCGCTTATCAGTCTCCATTATTTTTTAAACGGTGTTTTGAAGATCTGCTGGCTTCAAAGGAAAGCCACATTTGGCAATATTGCAGCACCAGTCAACGAGCTTTTTTTCTTCTGTTGGACTCAGTACAGGATCACGACCCATTTTTTCTATATTTTCTGGAACTCTTCCGGTCAATCTGTCTTGAAGTGTTGTCCTGCGGATCCCAAACTATCGACTTGCCTCTCTTATACTTATGATATTTTTCTCCCTTTTGGAAAGTAGTGCTTTTGCTATATTTTTTTTGTCATAAAGACAAAGTTTTCTTCGTTTTGCAGCCATTAATTAAGCTATAAATATGATTAATTGTGCAAAAGTTTTTTATAATACATAATATATTATTATACATAATAATGCAACAGTAACATATTTCTAATGGTTTTTCTATATTTTTAAATCAATCGGCAGTTACTTAATAAAAACTATGAGGTCGCCGTGGCCGACTTCAAAGACAACACAAATTTAACAATTCCAAAGTCGTCCGGTCTTTATTCAAATATCGACGCGATTTTTAGTATACAAATATGGCGAAATTTATTTAAATAAACTTATATAAATACTATATACTATATAATATACTGAAATTAATACCATGTACAATGGATACTTACTATTTTCTTTACCACTGATTATTTAAAACAGCAAATCACTTTAGAACACGCTTTCACTTTCTTGGTGGGCACTACACTAATGACACGCATATTATCACCCTTGAAGTTATAGAGCGACTTGAAATTCTGGAACCAGTTTAACAGGAAAAAGGGTATTGCAACTGTGTCGCTTTCATCAGTCTTTTTTATATTTTACATTGTAATAGAAAAATGGCCGACTTTATGAACAGGCCGACTTTAGGTGCATTTACCCTTCTTAGTATTATTAGTAGTAATTTATTTTCAATTGTGCTAAAGACAATATTGATATTTAAAATGTATGTGGACCTCGTTTGACTTCCGAAGAAATGGCCGAATTAGGGCTTATAAAGACACTGGAATGTCAAATCGGTCAATTGCAAGATCTCATAATGTGATTAACAAATATTTAAATTCGAGTGATTCTTATGGTAAAATACAATTTAAGTTACGGAATCCTAAAATTACTAAGAGGCAAAAGCTAGCGATAACACGTTCTGCTGCTTCTGAAAAATTAACTGCTAGCCAAATTAAGTCAGAACGAAATCTTCTCATTTCTAACAGATGAATCCAACAAATTTTGGCTAAAAGTGGACGATTCAAATGGACGACAAAATCGATTAAGCTACCATTAACAAAATTTCATTAAGGAGCTAGATTGGTTTTTGCAAAAAATATATGAACTGGGATAAAAAATGGAGGAGTATAATTTTTTCTGATGAGAAGAAATTTAATTTAGATGTGCCAGATGGTCAGCAGTTTTATTGGAATGGTATAAGCAAAAACCAACATGTTTTCCATGAGCCGTAAATTTGGAGGCGGTACTGTGATGGTCTGGGCTGGCTTTAGTTATAATGGGAAGATGCCAATTTGCTAGATATCATAACCCACATTAAATAAGAAACTTATATAGAACTTTTAGACGATGTGCTAATAGAATTTGCAGACCAAATTTCGTCAACGGATTCGAATTTTCAGCACAATTACGCTACCATCAACAATTCTCACAGAACGAAACAGTGGCTATAAGAAAAATGTATTGAGGTTTTGGAGTGGCCATCACGTTCACCGGATCTCAACCCCATTGAGAACCTTTGGGGGATTTCAGTTCAAAAGGTTATTATTATTATTTATTTATTAGCACCAGTAGCTGCTTTTTTGTTACAGTTTTTAAGATTACATGTTCATTTCAGGGGATATTCGAATTAATATAATCTATCGCTAGTAATACAGTACCGTTAATGATTTGAAAGTCGGTATACGTAGAGCCTAGGAAGATATTCAACTCTCCACGTTAAGAAAATTGGTTGACAGTATGAAAGATCGTGTCTTTAAAGTCATAAAAAATAGAGGATGCAATACTAGTTATTAAAATACAGAATAATTGTAGATTTTATAAGATTTTGTATACTTAGTGGAACTATAACTATTTCGCACTTTTAATTTATGTTTCGAAATGTTTTCTTTGAATTACTTTTAATGTTTTTATGTCTGTACTTAGCTATATTTCAAAAGTTATAATAAGTTAAATAGAACAAGAAATAAAAAACAAACAAATTTGGTTTTTTTAATACTTTCCACGGAAGTTTCCTGGAAAAATCAGCATGAAACTATAGCAATTTAGCTGACTGTATTTGGATACTGTCTGAGAGCGCGTCAACGTAGAGGGCTGAAATTTTGTACACACATATAAAAATTTTGAATTTTTACGTATATTGTGAAAACGATCAGTCATAAACATTTTCATTGTGCTAAAAATTTCTTCGTAATGTGAAATCCTATGAAGTTGGTTATAATCGTTTTTACTATCCGACGAACCGTTCTAGAAATATTTGCAAAAAACCACTTCAAACGATGAAACTTGCATTGATGAGTGACCATACGAAATTACATATACGGGTATTCATCTAGGGTATCATAAGAATTGGTCTTAGAACAGTTTTAGCATTCTTACTTGTTCACTATATATCTGGGCAAAGCCTGATAACGTGCCGACGTAGAGAACTGAGATTTTGTATACAGCGTCTTCATAAAAATAGTAAAAAAAATTCAAAAATGAACTAAACCCCTTCTTGGTGTTGACACACAACTTTACAATATTTAAATTTTACTTTCATCTTGGGTATAATATTATTGCTCTCAGACCAATTATAACTTCTTCTCTTGTTCATAGCTGCTTTCGATATGCACAGTAATAATGTTCAAGCAATTATAAATTTTTTTGAAATTCCGTGAGCAGAGTACCCGGGGATTTCCGAACAATATCCGCTTGCATGCTAACCTCCCTTCCAATGCGATTTTAAATTTGACAGTAGAAAACAATTCGCTTGATATCCTATTACCTTGCATCCAAGGTAATTATAGTAATGAAGGAAGAGAAGAATCGAAAGAAAATGGGAAAAAATATGTTATTTCTTACACCTTTATTTGAATGTCATTTCTTCTATATATTTTAGAAAAAGTTTCCCGCAAACATTCATTTTCCTGGTATAAATCTGTTAATTTAAAAAACTCCGCACCATTTTGAAAACTGTATAATGCCAAATTTCTATCACCCGAGCTGCCATGATTCTTCACCATGCAAATTCGCTGAAAGCTGAGCTACCTAGATGGCACTTTGTATTACACGAGCAAGTAAAACCTGCATGCATGCTGTACTTGCTCGTGTAAATGGGAAAAAATATGATTTTTCTTACACCTTTATTTGAATGTCATTTCTTCTATATATTTTAGAAAAAGTTTCCCGCAAACATTCATTTTCCTGGTATAAATCTGTTAATTTAAAAAACTCCGCACCATCTTGAAAACTGTATAATGCCAAATTTCTATCACCCGAGCTGCCATGATTTTTCACCATGCAAATTCGCTGAAAGCTGAGCTACCTAGATGGCACTTTGTATTACACGAGCAATTAGAATGGCAGTAAAACCTGCAAGCATGCTGTACTTGCTCGTGTAAATCCCCAGGTAAGTTTACCCACATACGGAATGGCTACTTTAGACTGATTGTTATATAGATATTGAACTTACGACAAAAGATACCATCATTTATGTAAAAATATTTATAGTATAATTAAACGCGTTCAGAACAGTTCTAACATACAAAATTTTAAAAACGCAGGCGTCTGTCTGCAATAAAACCTGATTCCTATATTATTTCAATGCTGAAGAACTAAATCAACATATTTTACCATAAAAATTCTTCTATCCTTAGATTACCCCATCCACTGAGATCTTGGAACTAAAAATTCCAAAAACATTAACTATTTATTTAGGGATTCGAAAATACATTAAACATGAAAGTTATGTAAGTAATTGTTAACAAAGGCACGAACTGGAAATAAAGTAGAAAAAACTCGCTTTTTTTTTCTTGAATGTTTTCATTTTTATAATTTATTCATTAATTGAAAAAAACCTATTAACAAAATAAACACTCTCTGGAATCCCCCTCAATGACTGGCAATATGTAGATATAATTACTGGCTCGGGGTTATCTTCATTAAAAATGGTTACAATTCAAAGTTAAAGTTGATTTCAGTTAAAACTTATCACTTTGTATTGTTCGCATTGTATAAAAAAAAAAAAAGAACAAATAAAATTCCTCGTTTATAAAAATTTTTCAACTCGAAAAACGATGTCAATCCAAGGTGTGCAAGGTGACAACCTTTGAAAGTTCTCCGTATGCTACAAAATTTATGTGAGTTCTTAAATGTTTTCTCCATGTTACTATCAATCTTACTCTTTGAAAATATTTATGATCAAAGAAAATTTTCCGGTTGTAGGAATATATATCTGTCTCTCTTATTTTTCCAAGATAAATTTTATGTAAAGCTCTTTTCCTCAGCCTTCCTTATATGCTTCCTTCCACTAAGTGCATTTTAAAATTCCAAGGTTCTGATTGGGATTCTATTCATATCTCTTGGCACTTTAACAGAATATTAAATAACATTTTGTCGGCTAAAATTCTTCAAAAGGATTCTTTTAGACCATTTTATCAACATTTTACCCTGTAAAACATCCATGAAGGGTAACTAATCTATCTTATGTGCTATATTCATACGTCATGGAACACAGACTAGATGTTAAAAGGATATACTAAGGCAGACAAAGGATGGGGAGACGTAATTGCAATCCTGCAACTGTTCAGAAGAAGACTAAACATGGAAGTTCATCCACATCGTTTGTCCTTGATACTCTTTTGTGCTTAATATAATTACTTGACTGGCTAAGGTGCATTCCCAAATGAGATAAAAGGACTTGGGAACGATGTATGAGAAGCATAATAATACAATTTCCTGTCACTTTGAAGTTCGTTTAAGCGTTGACAAGAAATTTTTTTTATTTTACCTCAAGTCAGAGCTCTCTGACGTAATTCTGCTTCAATTAATTTTTGCAATTCTTTTATGAAAACGCTCAAGATCTTATAACGTTCTTTTCCATGACTATGTTCCTAGTGGAAGAGCAAATCCCTTTGACATTTAACCTACAGTTATTTGGCTTTCCTTTTTTTCATTTGTGCAAATTTAGATTAATATTGTGAGTTTGACATTTAAATTAATAATTTTTTTGATTGAGAGGCTCGACTAACGTGATAGAAGAATAGCAATTAATAGTAAGAATCGATAAAATTGGGCATATATAAAGCAGTAGTAAAATTTCAAGCGAGCGAGAATGTAATCGTTTTGTGTAGAAATATTGACTGTTGCAGAAAACCAATAATTTATCCCTAGTAGAAAATAAAAGTTAAATAAAGGGTTGCCCGATTTAGTTCATTTTTGAAATTTTATTTACTATTTTTTTTTTCTACGTCGACACGCTCTCAGGCAGTTCCCAAAGATATAGTGAAGACCCAAAGTTTTGTGTGGCATTAACAAGAAAGGGTTGCCCGATTTGGTCCATTTTTGAACTTCTATTTACAATTTTAATAAAAATTCTATGTACAAATTTTGAGCTCGCCACGTCGACGCATTCTTTTTCCCATTTTCGAACTTAAATTTACTATTTGTTTTAAAGCCCTTGTGCAAAATTTCAGCTTTCCACTAAGTAAACGCGTTCTTATGGTTGGTATAGCTACGTTGTTATAATTCCAAAGCTACTGAAGTGAAAAGTACTCGCGGTACCTAGACATAACAATTGAACTTTGCAAATACTAGTTCAAGTCATTACGAAAGTACAACGTGACGTTAGCCTGCGCTTGTGTTGCTGGTGAGGTGCGTAACCTCCATCAAAAACTAGCTCAAGCCAGCTCGCACTTACAGCCGATTGTACCACCTGGCGCCAGTATTACTGGGTACTACAATTCAATTTTTGGGGTTAAAATTACGCTGAGACGAGTTGAGATAAGTTGATAGCGTCACCACAGATTGGTTAAACTTAAAACTGTGACGGGAATCAAAAATCCCTTCTATTGCGCGGAAGAAAAAAGTAATAGTAAGACTAAGTGAGTGGAAGTTGCAACAAAATCTTAAAATGTAGGTACTGTACTTTATGTAACTTTTTTTGAATAAAATGTTCCTACTTCTATTAATAAAAAAATTTTATAAGAAATTCTGAAAGAATTATTTTTTCTTACTTGTATTCATCATTCAACGCTTTATTGAGCTCTTTTTCTTATTTGAATGTGTTTTTTATCTGCAATATTTCATAGGAATTCACAGGAATACTATCCATCCTATACTGATGATATGAAAAAGGTCAATCTTTCAATATTATCAGATTTTTCATGACTGGTTATTTCGCGATACAAATTGACTTCTGAAATTTCCAGAGCTGTAACCAAACATAATTTTCATTTGACATTTTGTTACATTGCTTGCCTTCATGTAATTTTACAAACAATGTTTGAATTGCATTACAAAGAAAATGTGAAATTTTAAGAATTCGTGTAATTCATTTACGACATTGAGTATTAAAATTCATAATGATGTGTAATTTTTTTTCAACTGCTTGAAAATTACTACTTAAAGAATAGGCACCAAATTGCCTACTTTAAAAGTAGTAAGTATTTTTTACTGTTTACATCTATATACTGAGTGGCGCAAAAGTAAAGTAAAAGTTCAGCTACAACTTCTTTTCTAAATTAGAAAACTAGAATTAGTTTTTTATATATGTATATTTGTGCCATGAAATTTCGTCGCTTAGGATTTGAAGATGATGTCTTAAATGGTGACCTCCAAAGTTGATGCACATTTCAGTCCTATTTATGACATTTTCCATAACTTTCCGTAACACTTCCTTCGATATGTTACTTATTTCTTGATGAATGTTTTCTTTTAGAGCAGCGAGAGTCTGTGGTTTGTTCACATACACCAGTGATTTCAAATAACACCAAAGAAAGAAGTCTGGATAGGTCAGATCGGGTGAGCGTGCATGCCAAGGCAAAACGACAAAACAAGAGATAACACGGCCTGGAAAAGCGTCCCTCACTAAGTCCATAGTGTCGCGCGCTGTGTGTGCCATGGCGCCGTCATGTTGGAACCAGATGTGCTCCAGCCTAAATTCATCCAAAATGGGTATCAAGAACTTACGTAACATGGTTATTTAGCGCTCGCCAGTGACAGTAATCGCATTGCCTGCAGCGTCTTCGAAAAAATAAGATCCGATCACTCTTTCAGCACAGACGCCACACCATAAAGTAGCTTTTAGTGGGTGTAAAGGTGTTTCTTGAATAATGTGCAGATTTTCAGTGCCCCAGAAGCGAGTATTCTACTTATTGAGATGCCCTGAAAGATGGAAATGCGCTTCGACACTCATAACCAATTAAAAAAAAATCTGTACTCTAGACGAGCTAGGTGGTCAGTAGGTAGCAGCTGATGAGTCATCTGAGTTTTATACGGAAACATCTTCAAGTCTTTGACCAAAATACGCTGCAGAGTCCGCCTGGAAATGTCCAATTGCGTGCCACGTCGCCTCGTTGATGTTTCTGGACACTCTTCCACATCTTCGCGAACAGCATCGATATTTTCGGCTGAACGGCCTGTTCTAGGTCTATCCAATGTTGCGCCAGTTGCTTCCACGCGTGTGACAAAGCGTCGCATTGTACGACCAACCAGTGCCAGACGGCGGGGAAATCGTCGACGAAATTCACGTTGTGTTTTTATCACTGATGAATTATTCCGTAAAAACATTGACACGATTATTCCACGTTCTTAGGTCCATGTTTATTTGTAGTAATTTTACATTTGTTTACTTCACAATTTTCAATATCAGAATGACAGAAGATGTCATAAAAAAAATATAAGTAATTTCTATAGTGCCAGTACTTTTGCGCCACCCAGTAGAAGAAAAGACAGAGAGAGGAGAAAGAGTATTGTATTCTCCGTACCGTACTTTTCTACATTATTTAGTCCAATAATGGCTATAGCCGGCTATGGCTGGCTATCATTGCCCGTTAATAAATAAGCCGCCCTTTGCTATCTACACAGTAACAAACTTCCGGCATTTTTTGGTTATTTGACGGCAAAAACTAAGCAAACAAACGTCAAACTACTTTGGCTTCACCTCCAGGCAATGACAAGTATGATATGAACTGACAATATATTCATTAAATACGCAGAAGAAATTCCACATTTTATTAAAATCACTTTTCAACTTCCCGCCAATGAGATCTTAAAGTTAGCACCAGAGCACAAACCAATTTGACTATAGCCAAAAGTAGAGCCTACTCCTTGTATTTTTTGTACCTTGAAAGCTATTTGCACTGTTAATACTTTATTGAATATCTTGCGTATTATTAACATATAATAATAGCTTCCAGAACTCAAAATATAGAAAACTTGCTTCTATTTTAGACATGATTATGAGTTTTAGCCGTGAAGAAGATATGGAAATGGGTTTGAGTTTTTAAAATGCCGGTCTTGCTTTAAATGCTTACTCAAGCAACAATAGTGAAGATAATTTAATTGTTACGGACCTACTAAGCGCTGCCTCGGGCTTCTAAAATTTGCATAGGTACAAAAATAAAAAGGATGCAACCATGGAAAAAGCGAAGAAATATCAATGGTTCATTTAAATTTTTAACTCATGTATTAAGAGCAGAGGACACAGGCAGGTGCTTTTAAAGTATGAATGAAAATATTTTCACCATGCTACTACCAAGTGTTGCAAAGGATTTGCAGCTTCAAAATACAGTACTGAAAGATTCTGCTGAACCTGCAGAACTACTTTTAGAGTTCTGGCAACTAGCAAATCTTACCAAAGAACATCTAACAGAAAAAATACGCATCTCGTATATTGAAAAGTTTTATATGGCGGGTTGTAATAATACGACCCGCTTTCACAAATTTTAGGAAAACTCTGCTTTTTGACGACCCGCCACTCACCACCCAGTTACCTGTAGTAAAGTTAACTTAATGACAAGTTAGGATAAAAAGAACAAAAAAAAACAAACAATCAAATCAAACTCTCTTTAAACTTTTATGAATAAAGATAAAAAATGTGAAAGCGCAGATTACATGCAACGAAACAGAATGGCAAATGATTCATTTTCGTAAATAAAGAGAAGGGGCGGAGTTTTTAGGTTACTCTCATAAATTGTTCCCACGCTTTTATGAAAATCGGTTTTCTCCGAAATATTGTTTTTTTTTTACAGCAAAACCAATTTTGCACCTTAGCCAAAGCGAAATTTATCCTTTTCTTAAAAAATTGAGGTAGTGTGACCTGATGTACATTTTTATCAATTTCTTGAAAGGATTTTGAAAGGATTTTCATGAAGATTTTATCATTCGGGTAATCCTACATTCTCTCAGTTAAAATTCTCTGCTTTTTCACGTGCCGCCACTCATCACGGGGCGAGTGCTGGCGGGTCGTCTCGTCAAAGCACCAGCACCACACCAGAACTAGTATCTGCACCACGCATCATGTCCTGCCCATGCCAAAGTTAACTTAATAACAAGTTAAGAATCAGTAAAAAGATAAATTTCGCTCTGGCCAAGATGCTGAAAGGGGATGTAAATTTCCTCTCAAATAAAATTCTCATTTTTTCCAAAAATATCAGAGAATCCAGCATGAGTTTCTCCCACTTAATCTCTTCAGAGCAAAACGAATGTAAACAGAAGCACGTGCTGCTCAAATAGCATAGAAATTACACTAACAACATTGGTTATCCTATAAAAAACATTGGATATTTCTAATAACATTTCAAAGAAAACCGGTTTTCAGAAAAGCGTGAGCACATTTTACGAGAGTAAAGGAGCGTTTACAGTGGCGGAGTAGAGTGGAGTCACCAGATTGTATTTGCTCTCATCATCTCACCAACGTGAGATTAAGAATTTTTCAAATCTGACGCTACTCTGTGAAATCCACTCTGGTGGAAAGCGCGAAGAACTTATGTTAAAGTGCAAGCTTGAGACAAGGAGAGATAATGCAATCTGGTGACTCCACTCTACTCTGCCATTGTAAACCCTTCTTAAAACCTAAAAACTCCACCCCTTCTCTTTATTTACGAAAATGAATCACTTGCCATTCTGTTTCGTTGCATGTAATCTGCGCTTTCACATTTTTTTTCTTTATTCGTAAAAGTTTTAAAGATAATTTGATTTTTTTGTTATTTTTTTTCTTCCATCTTTTCTTTTCTATATACCTCATAAGAATGTGTTAAGGCTGCATCATTAGACCTTTGCGGTTTGCTCATTTATTTGATTGGGTAACATGGGTAAATTCAAAAATGCAGCGATGCGCTTATGATGCCCCATCTGCTTCTTCATGAGTTCAAAAATGTATCGTAATATCATCAGCCATGCGTCAAAATCAAAAAACTACCGCAATAATGTAAAATATTAAATGAATAATGAAATGTGATTTGTGATTTTAGTGGAATCAGTTATATATTGGTACTTATAGTATATTAGAATTAGATTCCTTCGCTTTAAAATCTTTTTCTTTATAAAATTGAATTCATTAAATTCCTGGCACTACGTTCCACATTTTCCATTGCAGAATTAATTAATATGTTGAAAGCAATATTATCCATGTAATATTTTGCAGCGCTGACCATTACTTTCAACGGCTAACACAATTGACGTTCAAAAATATCAGGAGAAAGCATCAGCATCAGCTATGCAGTGCTGCAGCATCATACGCAATAGCGCATCATGATGCTTTAGTGATGCCATTTGATGTGCAAATCTTTGGGGATTTTGAATTTACCCATTATTTTGGACAGATTGATCATAATTTTCATTGAAAAGCAATTCCTGTAAGAAAAACATTTAATAGAAATATTTTTTCAAAAATACAATGGAAAACAGCTGCCCAAAAATTTCAAATTTGTTGGGATATACCCTAATCTAGGAGGAATAACTGCTTGAAAGAAAGACATAAGAATATTTAAAAAAAAACTCCACACACACAATTGGCCCTGACTTGAACAAATAACCTAATAAATAAATAAATATATCACACACCTGCGAACAAATCACCTCTAAGCGGGTTCACAAAGAATTAATTTTGGATGGAATTTGGGTAAATAAAAAACGATAATTAATGCATTTGTCATCGAATACTTTCTGAAGATTCTGGGACTGGCACATTTAAATTCAAGTTCATCAATATTGGGAAGAAGACGATTCCAGCTCGTTTTATCTCAGCTGCGAGTTTTTAACATTCAGGTAAAAAAATTAAATTGATTGAAAAGTTGTTCATGGATTTCGTGGTACGTTATTTCAGAATTCTTGATAGTCGAGTGAAGTCGCAAAAACTTCCACAGTATTATACCTACTATTTTAGTCGTAGTTTAGGTAGAATGACTAGAATAAAAATATTAATTTTATTTTCTGCAATAATTGGTAATTGAAATTTTATTTTATGTCATTAATAAATATTATTCGTTTTATAAAATATATTATGTTTTTGGCCGCCAGCAAGTTGTTGGCTGTTCTTAAATCCGGTTTACGAGAGCACTTTATAATTTTTTTTTTACAGTTAGAATTGGAATTGTTCTTATAAATTTCACTAATTATTACCTTTACAAAACTCGACAACATAAATGAAGTTATATAGCAAGGACCAGGGTTATCTGGAGAAAAGAAATTAATAATGAATCTTGCATAAAAATCTTAAATCGGAATACTTTTTAAGTTATTTTATTCAATTTCTCATCGCAAAAATTAGACGTTAGAAGCTTTCAAGCTAATCGTTTTTTGGTAAAAAAAAACACAAGTTCATTAATATGGTAGTATACATACAACTGAAACAGAAAAGAAAGTTCTTTCGATATTTCTTACCTTGATCAAGAATTCATTGCACAGCTAGAATAAATAGTTATAAAATATAATTATAGCCTAGTATCGACTTGGAATAAAATGCGGACAAATTTTATCAAGCAAAAATATTACTGAGTTTAATTCACTTGTTTTTTGCTGCTGATTTGGAGCTGTTCCTAAAGGCTTTGGAAAAGTCAGCCGCCTCATCCAAATCACAGGAGAAATCGGATGGCAGCAAGTACTAACCATAATCATTTTCTCCTCCTTTACTTAATTAACCACATTTCATTTAGAATCTAGCAATTTGCGGGCACTTTAGCCGCATTCTCCTTCCGTCAATTAGTTAATTAGTTAGTGTAAGAAGCATTCGATTATTTCGACTATATCTCCCCTAGATGCTCGAAGATCAAAAAAGCTGTAGAAATTTCATATTTCTATAAAATTACACGAAAGAAAAAACAGAATTTTCTGCTTAAATCAACATTGAAAGCAGAATGGAAAGAGGACCTCGATTTAACGTAGCGTGAATTCATTTCCTCTCATTGGGCATGTTTCATGATTTCACACAATAAAAACAAATAAATTCCTTAAAATTCACATTAACAGTAGCAAGTGCGAATGTGACTTTATGAGAGAATTATAAGTTCGATGTGCATGCAGAAAACAGTTTAATTTCTACATAGTAAACATATCCGGATAAAGATCCGGAAGGAACACAGCCAGTACCTACTCACTCTTCCAGTAAGGAGTCATGTTTGACTGGTAAAAGCAATAACAAGCAATTGCTTAAAACAAAACTTTAAAGAAAGACTGTTATACTCTAGTCTAGACACACAACACGATTTAATGAATCCTTAGTACTAGCTATTCATTAAAATGCCATGTGTCACTTAGTATACGTCATTATGTCTCGAAAATCAGATCATAATGAAGTACACTAATGAAGTGTTTTTTTCCTTCATTATAGCTATAATGAGGAAAAATTGCTAGATTTGGCATATAATATAAATCTGGAGCTCCGCTGTGTATCTGCCCATTTGAAAAATAACACAAGGTATATAGAATACAAGCTACTCCCATTACAAACCATGCTCTCCTATTAGGTGACGTAATAATGTGAAATGTATAGGAAAGTACGGTACAGAGAACACAATACTCTCTCTCCTCTCTGTTTTTCCTATCAAAATGTATATACAGTAGTCACAGGCTATCAACTGCAATGTGTCACAATTTTAATGGGAATACCTTATGTAAAACACAAACAATATTGTCAATATTCTTTTTAATATAATGTTTTTCTCATTTGTTAATTGTTAAATTAAATTAAATAAATATAAATAAAACAAAGTTTATCGCATTTATTCGATCCACCGCTTCTTTAATGTCATAAGTTTATCAGAACCAGTTTGACAGTACAAAGAAATGGCTGTGTGTCTGCAGTTTATAATGAATCCATTTAGAGTAATGAGTCGTTAGTTATTTCTTCAGTAAGAGCGCTGTGTGTCTAGGTAATTACGCCTCTACTAGGTATAAGCTATGTATGGATTACTTAAAAGTAGTCAAATCTTCACTCGAAAAACGAAACTATTTTTATTTGATTTTACACATTTTATTATCAGTCGTAAAAACTTATCACTTTTAACAGTTTCATTTTTACGAATATCTTTTATGAAACTTAAAAAAACAGAATATTCGATACGAAAAAATTGCGAGATTTTTCAAACCCCTGCATTCCTTCTTTCATTCCGGAGGAGACAATCCTGCCTTTTTCTCGGCAACCGTGAAAAATGGTTTGATTTAAATTATATATTCGTGATCTTTGAACCCGCCTGCGTCGTTTGAAGAACCCAGCCTGGTCAAAACTGTTGCAAAAAATTTGCGCTTTTTCACTTTCATGAAATTTCTGAGAATTTCGTTAAAATTTGATGTTTTTTTTTTCTCGTGAACTAAAGGGTTTTGATGGGGTTAAAGGGTACTCAAAGATGCGGGCAAGTTTCAGGAGGTCCGCGTTCAAAAATTTTCGTAAAAAACCCACGCATTCTCGCGAAAACGAAAAATACAAAACAGATTTTCAAATCCCGTATGATATATGGTGTGGAAAAAATGAGAAAATGTAGCACCAACCACTTCAAACTAAGTAAAGGACTTTCCAATAAGAGGTGTTATTTTAATTAGCCCGCTATTTCGGTAGATGTCACTTTTGGAGCTGTCATTTTTTGACATTTGACAAGTAGAAACTACGCCATTAATAAATATGGAACGATACACGATTCAACAACGCATTGAAATTACTAAAATTCACTATAAAAATGGTGAAAATGTGGCAGAGACGGTTCGTAAAACTCGAACATTTTTGGGTCGTCGTGAAGCACCTTGTCGGACCGCAATACAGAAATTGGTAGAAAAATTCGAGCTGTCGGGACAAGTTAGTGATGTGAAGAATAAAACCCGTGCACGTCGCTCAAGAACAGCCGAGAATATTGCTGCTCTAGCCGAAAGTGTTGAAGAAAACCCAGGTTTGTCCATTCCTCGTCGTTCTTTGGAATTAGGCATTCCACAAACGTCATTACACCGTATTTTGCATAAAGATTTGGGTCTTAAGGCTTATAAAGTTCAGTTAACACAAGAACTCAAGCCGGCCGATCATCAACAACGTCGAGTCTTTGCTATTGGGTCCTTGAAATGCATGAAAATGATCCGGAATTCCATCGAAAACTCATCTTGAGTGATGAGGCCCATTTCCACCTCGATGGCTTCGTCAACAAGCAAAATTGTCGCATCTGGGGCTCGGAAAACCCAAGAGTTATTGTTGAAAAGCCTCTCTATCCTCAACGTGTGACTGTTTGGTGCGGTTTATGGTCCCGCGGGGTCATTGGACCTCATTTTTTCGAAAATGAGGCTGGAGCAACAGTTACGGTGAATGGATTGCGCTATCGACAGATGATTAATGATTTTTTATGGCCGGAATTGGATCGATCGTATTGATCTGGACAACGTTTACTTTCAACAAGACGGCGCTACGTGCCATACAAGCAACGAAACCATTGATCTTTTACGGGAAAAGTTTCCGGACCGTGTTATCTCCCGAAGAGGTGATCACAATTGACCACCGAGATCTTGTGACTTAACACCTTGCGACTTCTTCCTTTGGGGCCACGTGAAAAAGAAGGTCTACGCCAACAGCCCAGCGTCGATTCAAGACCTCAAAGATGGAATTCGTGAGGCTATCGTGGACATAGGGCAGCCACTTTGCGATTTGGTTATGGAAAATTTCATGAAAATGGTATGGTCCTGTAGGCGTGGTCGTGGTGGTCATTTGGCTGATGTTATTTTCCATTATTAACGGCATACCTTCCTCTTTATAATGAAATAAAGATCCGATCATTTATCTCAAAAAATGGAATTTTTCTTTGAATATCAAAATAACACCTCTTATTCAAAAAACCCTTTAGGTCCATTAGTTTTCTTTGATGCAACTCAACTGTTAAGTGTAATTCTACCTTAGAATAATTAAAGGAAAAATTGTGGCATTTCGAACTATGTGGTAGAATTGTGTTTATGTTTGCGTTATGCTCATGGAAGTAGTATATCTTAAATATTTTTGAAGGGAGTAATTGTGTAAAATAAACCAAAATTGTGAACTGCCACAGATCCATTGAACAACAACAAAAAAAGTTGGGAACACAAAAACGTAAACAAAAAAATATTTTGAACACTTATCTTGATATTTTTGTTTCCCTTTCCTTTTTTCACTTCTTTTGCAAGTATTTGCGGGGAAAAAACATTCTAGTTTAATTTCATCATTTCACCTTGCCTGCAAAACGTCTTTCCGGAATTATTTCGGCGATTATTTATAAAGAACCGCACAGCACAATTCATGGTCTAAATATTCACAAGTTTATGAACTTAAGTCCAAGCTTTAATTACTAAATTGTCGCTTGAAATATTTTTATTTAAAATTAACACAATTTTTGTAACAATTTAAAGTTTCTTAATTAAAAAAAAAAACACAAAAAACAAAACCCGGCACAGAAAACACAAATCTGACGTTTAATTCGAAATCACACAATTGTCATTAAGAAATTAACTTGGTTAACGCTTGGTCAAGGTTTGATTATACTTGGTTGAGTTCTTCTTGCCTTTCCACTCCTTCCCCCTAAAACTGAGATTCCCTCACACCGATAGGGTTTTTACTCGATATTTCGCTTCCTTTAGTTATGTGTACTAAGAATTCTACACCAGCACAAGCAATCAGCTCGTTTTCAGTGCTATCTTCGCAATCGAATGAAGTGGTGGTAAATAGTGTAGAAATAAATATTTTTATTCGGAGAGCGTCCATCGTACACTACACCGCATTTTGACAAGCAAACGAATGGCTTGGTGTAATTCAAACTAGTGTACACCGTACAAACGAATGGTTTGGTGTAGTTCAGTGTAGTTCCATACTACACCAAGCATGCAAACGAATGGACCTAGGGGCCTATTCTTGAATTACGAATGATTTTAACGTATGCGATAAATAACGAATGGTTCACCCCCATTCGTTATATAACGAATGGTTTGCGTACGAATATAACGAATGCGGATTTCTAGAATACCACATAAACATTCATTTCGAATGTTTTTGACAGATTAACGTATACGTTATCTGTCTTCGTTATTCAAGAATAAGGCCCCTAATGGTGCAGAAAAGTTACGCTTAGTGTACATTACACCACATTACATAGGTCCATTCGTTTGTTTCGGTGCAAGTGTAACTCAGGACTGTCAAGTGTATTTCTACACCAGCACCAGAAATCAGCTGTTTTTCAGTGCTGTCCTCGCAACCGAATGAAGTCGTGGTCAAAAGTGTAGATATAAATATTTTGGTTCGGAAAGCTGTCCACTGGGTCAACTAATGACACTGTATTCATTTTTTATTGTTTAAAAACACTTGATTATATTTATCAAAACTCAATTTAATTGTTTGGGTGCAGTTATTTGGTTGTTTTACCACAAATCAATTTTATTATTTATATTTCTGAACGCACTTGTTTTTACTCAAATCAATTTAATTATCTAGATTACTGAGCGCACTTATTTTTTACTCAAATCAATTTATTGATTTCAGTTATTACACAGTTGCTTAAGACGTATTCAACAAATGATCTTATAGTCTAAACTAATGACAATTATTGTCAAATCATTTTTTCTACACTGCTTTCATCCATAATTTCGATGGTGCAGAAAAATTACACTCAGTGTACACTACACCACATTTTGACAAGCAAACGAATGGCTTGGTGTAATTCAATTTAGTGTACACCTTACAAACGAATGATTTGGTGTAGTTGAGTGAAGTTCCGGACTAGACCAAGCATGCAAACGAATGGACCTATTATGACAAGCAAACGAATGACTTGGTGTAATTCAATCTAATGTACACCTTACAAACGAATGGTTTAGTGTAGTTGAGTGTAGTTCCGGACTACACCAAGCTTGCAAACGAATGTACCTAATGTAAACGCCCGATTTTAACACAGGCCACCTTCATTTCTGGTTGAGAAAAAATCTGGAAAATTAAAAATATCCAAAATACATCAGAAAATATTCAGTTAATAAAAAGTTATAGGAACCTGGGGATCCAAAATTTTTTCGTAAAACACCCACGCGTTCGCCCGAAAACAGAAAAAACGGATTTTTAAATTCCGTGACTATAAGGAAACTGGAACGGCAATTGAACTCGCCGCAAGATTTCAAGTTTTCGCAGAGTTAAGATTCGATCCCATTAATTCCCCTCAAGAATGTACATACATTGTAACACAAAATTATTAAAAGTTAACTTATAAAATAACTATTGCTGCCATTGGGGGTACATATTGTGTCACTTTTCGTGGATGACTTGGGGGAGGAAATTTTATATTTTTGCGTTCATAACGTGATGATTTTTCTCGCTTTATAACATATGGTTACACCTTTGCCTACGTGTACCAGTGTTGGGAGGTGGTTGAGATGAAAATTCCCTCCAAAATAAGAATTTTTTTGGCACTTTTCCCACAGATTATGATACAATTTCCCACATTTTTTCCCTGAGACGAAAAACTATAGAAATACACTAGAAAGAACAAGTAAAGTAATATTTTAAAATAAATTCATTTTTACTGATAACAATTTCAAAAAAACTACATCTAACAGTTAAGCAAAGGCAAGCATTTCACTGTTCTAAAGAAGCACTCCAGGGGGTATGATAATTGATGAATGAAGAAATTTTTTGCTTTTTGAATAATCATCGCAGTGCTTCTTGCTTAATCTCATAAAGGCCTTTAAGACTGCTTACCGAGAACAGTAGTAAGCAACTGCAAACATGCCTATGAGACAAGCGACTGTGATGAAGAAAGGCCACGGTGCATGCTTCCGAAAAAGCGCCTCAGTAAACTACTTATGAATGAAAAATGCATTACCGTATAGTATTGGAAAAACCTACAGTTGACAAATTCGTGGAAAACTAAATGAAATCAGCCCATGCTGCACTTCTGCTGGAGCTCATAAAATAATCTTCTATAGAGCTTCCAAGTAATGACTAGAGAAGCTCTTGAGTTACTTACCTGCCCTTTGCTAATTTTTCTGGACAGAGTTTCCAAATTATGCCTAAGGAAATGATTAAATTGTACTGCTTTCAGATGCTCTGGTTTTTCGTCTCTTGGGGTACGCTTGTCGCTTACACTCATTCAAGTTCTCAAAGCTTTTATTTCAGAAGTACTTGATATTTGAATTTCATGGTTTTGAACGTCATTTCAATAAATATGTAGCTATAAATTAGCTCAATTTTTTAAATTTGAGTAATATGCCATGCTCAATTAATGTTGTCTTAATTATGCAGAAAAATTCAATTTTTTGTGTAAAATTTAAAATAATATTTTTGTTCTTTGGATATATAATTTTTCCCACGCTTTTGTTCGAGTGAACGTGATTATACCCTTTTTAATCTTTTGAGGGTGAAAATTCCCACAATATGATAGAATTCCCTCAATCTTCCAACACTGACGTGTACCCTAGGAGTCACTTCTGTTTATGTTCGGTAATGAAATGTTCTCTAACACATAAGCGGCAGGTAAAATTAAAATTGGAAGGGGTTAAAAAGAAAAATATTCACATTCTTTTATGTGGAAATTTAGTAATATTGTATTTGTTTCTTTTTTTAATAATAAACTGGGAATTAGAATATTGGTAAAAGTGCTTAATTTATAATATATTTTCTTGATATAGATTTACCAAAAATGAAATTTTAAGTCAAGTTATTGGGCAACCGAAGATGGAAATAGGCTTACTGAGTAACTGGGAACCTCAAAAGGTTGTTTTATATTACTAGCGTTCACTATGCTGCGGGTATACAATTTTGTCTCATACTTTCAAAAAAAGCGCCAAGATCCAAAACCCTCACTCAAGAATACTTCACAACCCATGAAACAGACTCCCTCCCTACCACATGCGAGGCCAAAACAGAATCCTTACATTCTAAAATATTTGCAGTGTTCTTATGCAAAACTGACAATAATTTGATTTGAATAGCTTCTCCGCCCTAACTACTATTCATACAGAAAAAAGGTGTTGTGATAATTTTAAGCTTGCTTTTATACCTTCCGAACCGTAATAAAATTTTCATACCTTTCCTAATAACATTTTTTTAAAAAAATTATCTTAACCAAATGACTACGATTTCTCAAACAAAAATTCTCAGCTGAGTATTCATTGTAATGTCGCTGTGCCGTCATAGGATGCCGTGGGCTGATGATACTGAAAATGGTAAGGTTACTTTGTAATCAAAACTATTTTATTTTATATCTAATACCTATATAAATTTAGAACATAATTAAAGGAAGCGCAATAAAACCGAAAGTTGCGGAAGTTTCCACTATGTGGTAGAATTCTGTTTATGTATTCTTCATGCTCATGGGGCGCGTTCACTGCCACCGAAATAGTGACTTTTTGTCGACTACGAGTCACTACCGAGCGTTCACTCCGCCAAATTTGACAGTAAACGACTACGCTTGATTACGACTATCGTTCACTCCGCACTTTGAAGGTACCAAATAGTCGACTACATTCGACTACGCTCAGGAGGATAGTCGATCGTAGTCGGTGTGACAGCACTACACTACGCCAACGACTACGCTACCAAAGTGGCAGTGAACGCGCCCATGGAAGAGTAAATCTGGAATATTTTTGAAAGGGGATTTGGAGAAAACTCGGGGTAAATATGTAAAAACTGTCAAACACATTAAAATTTGAGATCGAAGTCAGAAGTTTAAATTGTCAAAAGAAAAATTGAATAGGCGGCAAAATTTGCAAATGATGCGCACTGTTTGCCCATGTCGTATAAAAATCTACAAAATAGTAAGTAAAATGAATAGTTATGTTATGTTTGGCATTTTATTTTCAAATTAAAGTTGTTAACTTGACAGTTTGTAGTTGTCACTTTCGCTTTCTGCACAAGAACACACAAAAGTTGTTCATGTACTTTTCAGATTTGATAGCTTCCCCTCCTGCACATTTTCACACAAAAAAGCCCAAGAACGAAAACACCCGAGAAGTACGTGAACAGACCTATTATTTAAAATAACACAAAATTGTGAACTGCCACTGACACATCTGACACATTAAACAAAAAAAGTTGCGAGCACAAAAACGTAAATAAAGAAATATTTTGAACACTTACCTTGATATTTTTGTGCCTTCCCCTTTTTCACGTATTTGCTGAAACACTTCTTGTTTAATTTGCCTGAAAAGTACCTTTTCGGGATTATTTAAACAGCACCGCAGAGCACAATTTCAAATTTAATTCTTTGTTAAAATATTCATACATTTATGAACTAAAGTCCAAGGCTTAATAATCAGTAAATTATCACTTCGAATGCTTTTGTTTAAAATTAACACTTATTAGCGGAAGTATTCAAAGTTTTTTAATTACAGAAAACACAAAATACAAAACCCGGCGCAAAAACATGAATCTGACTTTTAATTCGAACTCACACAATTGACATTTAGCAAGTCAGCTTGGTTAAATTCTTCTTGTCATTCCTCTTTGTTGATTTGTTTAAATATTTGTTTGTATTGTAAATATTTGTCATGTATAGGTCGACGGAACACAAGTTTCATGGAAATGAAACTACCGTTACAGATGCCACGTTTAATTCTCCGTTATATTTGAGATGAAAACAAAGTAAAACTTTTGGTTACCGAATTACGGGAAAACAAACACTATACATTGAACACCGAAAACCAAGAATATATCCAAGAAATTACATATCTTCTGGCAAATGGCATCACTAGGGAGAAAATATCTCAAGCAAAACCCCTAATCTGGTACGAAAGTCGAAGCGAGCGGATTAGGTAAAACGTTCCACCGGCCACCGCACTGAAGGACAACTTGGAACTGCTCGTAGAACTAGCCTGAATTACAATTACGACTGATCTGTCGACTGCGACTTTATTTTAAGTCAAAGTCGACACGGAGGTGAACTTTGTAATTAAATTAAAGCTTCAACTGCTTGAACAAACCAGAAGTCCCGACTTCTGTGATTGAACTGAAGTTGGTCGCAACCAACACCAACTTTGCTTTTTGAGCAAAGTTTAGTTTCAGTTGCAGTCACAGTCGAAGTTGCAATTGTATCTTACCACATGCATTTACCATTTGGGCAAAGTCGCAGTCGACAGATCAGTCGTAATTGTAATTCACGCTTCATGAAAGAATACATGCATTAAATTTTGACACAAGTGATGTGACGTATTTTGATCTGCTAATGTATATACAATTTTATAGAAAAGACAGAGCGGAGAGAGAGTATTGTATTCTCGGTTACCTTACCTGTACCGTGCTTTCCTATACGTTTCACGTCTCACGTCACGACATTTACTAAAAAAAAATGGAGGAACGTGGTTCGTGCAGAGAATATCTTGTATTCTCTATACCGTGTGTAGATCTCTGTTTACGGCTTAGAACATATATTTGATATATAGGGTGTGTTTCCATATAGCTGGTCCATAGAGTTGATAATACTCACTTAAACAAATAATAATTTGTTCCCTTAGTGACTGAAAATCTGACCTGAATAGGTTATGAGCTAATAACTCTTTAACGGCTACAGTAGGAAGGAGTTACCTAGAGAATATGTTTGGCCCTGGACACTTACGCAGGAATTGGATGAGCATGATGTTTCATTTTCTCTGACTTTCCCGCAGCTACTGCAGTATGTATTAAAAGGAATTACTAACCTGACTATCGACCAGTGGCTTGTTGTGCTAGTCTCCGTGATTCCGACAGTCAACGGGGCTTGAGAGCTCCACGTTTTGCCTTTTTCATGCAAGGCCATGCCGTTCTGTGAGATGTCTCCCACAACTACATTCAACATGTCCCGTAGTGGAAATCTGAGCCCTTACTTCTCTTTTATGTTCCTGTATTCAGGAACCTACTAAAGAGTAATTTTATATTATATATATATTGGCGAGCCCGCCACGAAATTGTTTTACTAGATTGGTGAATATGGTAATTGAGTCGAGTGCTTTGATAGCAGCTTGAAAGCCGAAGGAATTGTTATCTAATTGTCAATTACAATTATAAATTAGATCTCTCCTTGAACACTAATAGCGACAGATTTATCATTTATATGATTTCGTTACTTTTTCCATATTATTTAATATCTCTATAATGGTTTAAATCACAATTAAATTTATTTTAAAACCTAAAAAAATATGATGGAAAGAATAAAAAACAAAATAAAAACAAAATTTTTTAGTCTTCCTCTCATTTGCAGTGCTGAACAGAAGGAGAATTATTGAGATTTGATCAATTTTCTGCCTCTGTATTAAATCTGTTTGCGCTCGTATATTAGAATTGTCTCAAAAATAATTGTTTTTGCGACCAGTTTTTACCCTTAATGGGTCGCTATCTTTATGCTAACTGAGGCAACTGAGATATACAAAAATATGGAACTAATATAGTTCACAGAAAAGACCGCAAATCTCACTTTGCTCACTAAGCCAGGTGTAACGGAAGTCCCCATTGTTTCAAATTAATATTTATTCATATTTATTCAGCACATGTGTTGCAATCTTTAATCATCTCTAATTTTCCTAGAAGCACCTTTGTATTTACTAAAGAAAAAATTACAAAGAAAACCTACATGAACATTAATGACTTTCATCGACTACATCCTGCCATATTCCTGAATGAAATCAATTAAGGAAAGCACTTACTGAAGACTTTAAAAAAATTTTATATAGAAAGTTGATGGGTTGAAAAGACAATATAGGAAATATTTCCAAATAAAATTTTATTATCACTATACCTTGACGCCTACTTCACCGGGATTGAATATTTTTATTTTTCTATCGTCTACTTTGTACAAAATTGATTTTTCTGATCTTTTAATATCGTAGTCGCTTTCCAAAAAAATTTTGTTCACAATCAATTTTCCGTCGACTTCCTTGAAATTTCCGCTCTTAAGTATACCAATTTTAATATGAAGATCACTTATTGCTGTCAAGTTATTGTCTACTACATCCAAGACGTCACTGTTTTCTAATTTCGTAATAAAAAATGGAGGAACGTGGTTCGTGCAGAGAATATCTTGTATTCTCTATACCGTGGATAGATCTCTGTTTACGGCTTAGAACATATCTTTGATATACAGGGTGTGTTTCCATCTAGCTGGTCCATAGAGTTGATAATACTCACCTAAACAAACAAAAAATGAAGGGGGGGGGGTATTCTTGAACCGATTTTCAAAATTAATTTGTTCCCTTAGTGACTGAAAATCTGACCTGAATAGGTTATGAGCTAATAACTCTTTAACGGCTACAGTAGCAAGGAATTACCTAGAGAATATGTTTGGCCCTGGACTTACGCAGGAAATGGATAAGCATGATGGTTTGATTTTCTCTGACTTCCCCGCAGCTACTGCAGTATGTATTAAAATTAATTACTAACCTGACTATCGACCAGTGGCTTGTTGTGCTAGTCTCCGTGATTCCGACAGTCAACGGGGCTTAAGAGCTCCACGTTTTGCGTTTTTCATGCAAGGCCATGCCGTTCTGTGAGATGTCTCTCATAACTACATTCAACATGTTCCGTAGTGGAAATCTGAGCCCTTACTTCTCTCTTATGTTCCTGTATTCAAGAACCTACTAAAGAGTAATTTTATATTATATATATATTGGCGAGCCCGCCACGAAATTGTTTTACTAGATTAGTGAATATGGTAACTGAGTCGAGTGCTTTGATAGCAGCTTGACTGTTTAAGAAAGTTGCAACGTTTAGGTAAATCTAAATTTGCGATTTCGTATACTTTGAAAGCAGAAGCAATTGTTATCTAATTGTCAATTACAATTATAAATTAGATCTCTCCTTGAACACTGATAGCGACATGATTTATCATTTATATGATTTCGTGAGTTTTTCCATATTATTTAATATCTCTATAATGGTTTAAATCACAATTAAATTTATTTTCAAACCTAAAAAACATGATGGAAAGAATAAAAAACAAAATAAAAACAAAATTTTTTAGTCTTCCTCTCATTTGCAGTGCTGAACAGAAGGAGAATTATTGAGATTTGATCAATTTTCTGCCTCTGTATTAAATCTGTTTGCGCTCGTATATTAGAATTGTCTCAAAAATAATTGTTTTTGCGACCACTTTTTACCCTTAATGGGTCGCTATCTTTATGCTAACTAGGCAACTGAGATATACAAAAATATGGAACTAAAATAGTGCAGGTGTAACGGAAGTCCCCATTGTTTCAAATTAATATTTATTCATATTTATTCAGCACATGTGTTGCAATCTTTAATCATCTCTAATTTTCCTAGAAGCACCTTTGTATTTACTAAAGAAAAAATTACAAAGAAAACCTACATGAACATTAATGACTTTCATCGACTACATCCTGCCATATTCCTGAATGAAATCAATTAAGGAAAGCACTTACTGAAGACTTTAAAAAAATTTATATAGAAAGTGGATGGGTTGAAAAGACAATATAGGAAATATTTCCAAATAAAATTTTATTATCACTATACCTTGACGCCTACTTCACCGGGATTGAATATTTTTATTTTTCTATCGTCTACTTTGTACAAAATTGATTTTTCTGATCTTTTAATATCGTAGTCGCCTTCCAAAAAAATTTTGTTCACAATCAATTTTCCGTCGACTTCCTTGAAATTTCCGCTCTTAAGTCTACCAATTTTAATATGAAGGTCACTTATTGCCGTCAAGTTATTGTCTACTACATCCAAGACGTCACTGTTTTCTAATTTCGTAATAACGGTTACATTCGGACCACCCTCGGCCTCTAAACGAAGTACTTGTGGCAGTTTAATTATGTCTTCTTTACTAACTTCTAAATTTAATAAAATCGATAGGCTATCAATGATTACCGTGACTGTTAACTTATCAGCGAACGTATCATTGATTTCCTTCTTAATGTCTTTCAAAAGTAATTCAACGATATTTTTACCAGCCGACAACCAATTACAATTTAGGAAATCACCACCAATGTCTGAAATTGGATCTATTACTGAAAGATTTTTATCTTTGAACATGTTGAGGTTGTAGCCTAGCCGCATGCCGACATTTAAATAATGCTGATAAGTGTGATGAAGGCAGACAATTACGACTGCTGAGTTTGAAACTCTCAACCGCTGTCCAAGAATTGAACTTAGAAGAAAGCTGCTGTCTGCTCCAGAGTCTTCGCTTATGTGTATGTAAGGATCCAAATTTTGTTCATTAAGTCCACAAGCTAATAAAAGCGATGTTGCCATTGCGTCGTTCAGAAATTTCACCTGAAACGTGAGAAATCGTGTTTTTATCTTCTTCTTGATTCTATTATATAAAAATTTTTTTGAAAAACGCACTGATTATTGAAACCAATTTGCTTTTGAAAGTAATGTAAAAGATTTTGATGAAAATAATTTTTGGTTGAATAGAACAAAATATTTTATGTTCGTATTAAAATAATTGATAAACCTAAGGACTAAATACGGTGCTTGAAAAAAACTAATAAGCAGCTTTTAAATAAAAAAGACTACAATACATTTAATTAAATGTGCAGTCACCTACACGAATTTATTTTTTAATTGGATCATTATGAATAAATTTTTTGACCTTATATGAACTCCTTCCATTAACGAGCTTATGGTGTCTTCTGTGATCTTTCTGGCTACTTTCTGATTAACTTACGCTTGAAATATGTCGGGTTTTTGGAGACTTCATTAGTTTTTTTCAACTCTTTTTTTATACCCTAGATGATGAAATCATAGGGTATACTAAAGTTGTCATTCCGTTTGTAACACATAGAAATAATAATGGTAGAGCAAAAACTCGAGAAGGCGTGTACTTAGAGAGCTGATATTGTTTACACATTGCATTGAAAATGGGACCAATCGAGCAACTCTCCCTCCTAGGGTAGCCATGGAATAATTTCGTTTTTCACTATATACTTGGGAATTGGAGAACACGTTGACGTAGAGAGCTAAAATTTGGTACATGATGTTTTCTTAATAATAGTAAATTCAAGTTAAAAATGGACTAAATCGGTCCTAGAAGTTTTTATTGTACTGAAAAGTTCTTAAGAATATGAAATTCTATGAAATTGGTTATAACCATTTTTTAATATCCGACGAATCGTTGTAGAAATAATCAAACTTTCACAATCGGAGCAGCAAGCAGTATAGGAAACTTTGAAAAGCTAACTTTTTTTATAATTCACATTTATTTACAAACATAACACCTTAATACCGAGTTTTCCTTTTGTGCATAGTTTCAATTTAGTCGTTTTTCTTTAAAAAAATAGATCCGCAGGAAATATGAGAGATAAATAAGATTTGAAATTTATTTTTACCTCAGTATGTTGGCAGAACTCTTGCAGCATGCATCAAAATTTGAAATTTTCCAAACTCTTGCATCATGATGCATGCTGCGTCGATTGCGAATTGAGCCATATGATCCCATGACATCAAACCTTGTATCACAGCTGCTGCATGCTGCGTTGATACATGCTGCGCCGATTCTGAATTGGGCTTATCTGTGTACATAACGTTTTGTATGGGATCTTGTGATTGAAGATGAAACATCGGAGCACGTCTTATGCGAATGCGAGGCCATTATAGATTTCAGGCTTTTGGCTTCTACTTCTTAAAGCTTGCCAACAAAAATCCAATGAATAACTGCAGTGCAAGGGCCACCCATCCAACTTAATCCCTTAATCTGAACCTTAACCCCAATTTAACAATATTGGCTTACCAGCCCCGCTCATTTTGGAAACAATGCTTTGTGCACACGTATCACAAAAACAATTAAAAGAAAAATTACGTAGATTTACTGTCTAATGTGTACTTTAATATTATTGACAATTTGTAGCATTTGGGCACATGCCCAACATAGGAGAACATAAAAAAAAAACAATAAAAATATTTACTTTTCACTACTCCAAAAAAAAAAATGTGTGGCTGACGAGGAAATTATAGCGAACTCAAGAACAAGCATCATTATGCCTTCTCCCCTAATGGAGAAAAAAATGACATTTTTTAAACACATATTTTTCGATTCTTTTCTTTTGCTACTGTTATAGCAGTTATTTATTATTTTACATTTTTCAACGATACAATTTAATTTTTAAAGGGTATTTAGCTCAGGGTATCATCCGCATTGTTGAGTATGCGGAAACGATAAGTCCAGCTCTCAATACAATAAAATTTTTGCCCAAGAAGTTTACCGATATCATCAATAAAGACAACTGTTAGTATTCTATAATCAGCGCCTCTTAACAATATACTAAATAATAGTCGTAGGTTTTTTATGGAATGCCTCTAATGAGCTGTTTTCTACGGTGCAATAAGTTAATAAGCTCCAGCAAAAAGCTTCGCGAATAGTTTAGTTTAATGTGGCGAAAGGCGAAAGACGAAAACGTTAAGAATGCTAAGATCCAGCAAAAACGACAAGGGTAAAGTGGTCCATATCAAAAGCCGCATATAGCTGAGCTTTGATTAAAAAGCTCATCGGATTTTTTGTTAAAAATAGCTTGGATGCCCTAATTTCCAGATAAGATTGATTCGATTGGCTCTAGCTAGTTCGTTTGAAAGTCGTTGGCATGTCACTCCGACATAAGTCAGACTTCACTGCAGGAGATAAAATAGTCTTAATTATTGGCTGACTGTCGGAAAATGGATTATTACCTCGGCATGAAGATTGTAGCATCATCCCCATGCTCAGTGATATCCCAATCCTAGGGATGTCGCTCTAAATTACTACCCCGATACCTGTTCCAGTTTTGTGTCCATCCGTGCGCTAGACTGCACCAAGTCAAGAATTCTCTATTCTGCAGCAAATATTGAATCGTTGGAAGGAGATGGGAGTATCCATTGCATATTCACTGAAGATTTGGGAAAAATGAAGATCTGCACACGGTATGTATCCTACTCTTTAAATATGAACCAGTTACAAAGCCCTAGATATCGTAATGAAAAAAAATAAATTGACTTAGAGAAAAGCCGCGTAAAAACAATGCTGAGCATTTCCAGAGAATTCATAATTTATTTTTGGGGACTAAACAGTAAACAAGAAATTCTATGTGTATACTATATCTATGCAACGATTATTAGTCGGGATTCGCCGGACTCGACCTAAATACTCCAGACACCAGATGTTGTCGTTACTGCATGAAAATATCTCACATGGAGTAGAAGGTGCATAATTTTGCCGAATTTGCTCGATTTGTCGTACGAAGTCTTTTATTGTCTGAAATTGAAGTTGAAAATAACAAAATGGATGACGTTGCAGCTATCCAAACGGCCTCAACGACGTTTAAAAAACGATTCTGAAGTTTCAAATGATTTTATAACCGTTGTATTCCGTGAACTGATACTAAAGAAATATACTTCAAATAAACGAAAACGAAAAGCACAAATTCCTTTATTTTGTATTCTTTATGTGGCCACACTGTAAAAAATGTGCACAATTGTTGCCATATAGTTTAAGTATTTTTCCCTAAAATGTAGGAAATATTTCCAAAAATATAGAGAATATTCACTACATTTTAGGGAAAAATACCTAAGCTTTGTGGTAACAATAGTGCACATTTTTTACAGTGCATGTACATTGCTTTTGTGTATAATAATTATTCACAAAACGTATCGTTAATAAAATTTCATTTAATCGGAAAATTGTTAATAAGTCAACATAAGTTCCACTCATTCACACACACTTATTGCCCCGAAATAAGAAAAATATAAACTGACACACCACCGAATAAATATGATATGATAAATAGCCAAATGTCCAGAATTGTTCTTAGTTTACTATTAATCTAATTTACGCTGTGGACGAATTTTAGGCAGCCTAATTTGTGAACTGTTTACACACGAGTACTGAGCTTTATAAATAACAGCTACATAATTAAAATATCACAATTCATAGAAAGAAATGTTTGGTTGATAAAACGCTGTTGAAAATATAATTTAGCGATAAATGACCTTTGGACCATTTTGCATACTGTACTTAGTAGACATACACATATCTACTTACCAGCCAGTTACGATAGGTAAATACGCTAAGTACATAGTATCTTCTTTAATAAATGAAGGCCTGCTATCTTCGATTTGTATTCTATGTAACCTAATGCTTTCAATATTTCACTTCACTTCAATATTCAAGTTGTTTACCTCAATTCAACCACAAAATTCAGAATATTCCTTTTATTAGACTTGCTTCATTCTTAGCTGGTTCCAACCATACTAGCAATGAATAAAAACGAAATACATTCACCAAAAGCTATCATCTGAACAATGAAAGTTTCGAGTTGACTGAAATTTGAAACTCTGCGTCGTGTCGAACATTATTTTCTCAGTAATAATTTAAGAACTACTGACGAAATAGACTTTTTAAGCTTTTAGATTTTAATAAACTTAATACGGAGCACCCGATCAATGGAAAATTAATTGTTTGCCTCTCTTAAGCCATTACTGAGTATAAGCGCAACGATATTGTACTGTACAATTATTCTCATTCATTAAATACTTAAATACTTGAGTATTCTGCACAGCACAGTTCAAGCTAGATTGCTGGCTCATGTTGCCTCCACAGTTTAGCGAATTTAAAGATCCGGTCCCAGTGAAATAGTAAATTAGTGAGTGGTGCCCGTTGTTTTTCAATGCATTTTGCATAACTTTATCAGTGTCGTAAGGTGCTTTAAGAAAGTCAAATAAAAACAATTAGAAAAGGTAATTGAAGTCATAAATTAAATGTAACAAATGCCTCGAAATAAATTATTCGTGTATTTGTTGCGTCTGCTGCTTTTGAATTTATTATCGGCAGAGTATCAGCAAATATCAGTTTCTGACCTTAATAATATTATCATGATGTACGCAGAAAAAAACGACCTAAGAGTTTTTACGCTACTTACCACGTTCACAGGTTTTGTACAAAAAGACGGTCAAGAGCTTGCTGATACTATATTTATCTGGTCACTGGTTAGCGACAGATATATTTATCGGACCTATTTGAGTTTCAATTAGTTAGTTCTTCGCAATATTTACTCGCAAAACACTTTTTAATCTTATGATCCGCAAATTTGTTATTTAAATAATATTAGCAGAATACCGGCAGTATTTATTAAACATCATTTAACGTAACGTTTTGAATAAGGAAATATCCACAACAGTGCGGAGGGTTAGAGTGTGAAATAGGAAAAGATTTATAATTGGTCTAAGACTAAATTATTCTGGTTTCCCTAAACTGCTCAGAATTCTACAAGAATCAACTAATTATTGTAATTTATTTTAGTAATATCAGAGAAAACACATTTTGAAAGTTTACGTATGCATTAAAAATCAGTTTAATATTAAATTTGGTTTTACTTAGCAAGTTATTTGGCATTGTATTCTCTTAGAAAACATATTTGTCTGTTATAAAAATTTTAACAGTCAGTTTCGTCCGTCCGCGCGTCTTTCTGTGTATTCGCAAAATAATTTAAGATTGTGTTGTTTTGAGAGCTGAAGTTTTATAAAATTACCTATAGATGTATTATAATGCAAAATCGGCAACTCCTTCGTAGGGTTGCTATATAAAAAATCATATTTCAAATGCCAAATGAAGTTAAATGCTTTATATTTGTCACAAAAAAATACGGCGACACCGAAAGAAAGTTTTTTTGTTAATAATAGCATTTTTTTTTTTTTTAATATAGCATCATTTACTGTTGAGGATTTATAGGACTTCTCTCGATATTAATTTTTAAACTGATCTTTTATGCGATTCTAAATCAGACAGAACAAATTCTTCTGTAATTTCGGTGGACATGCTAGTAGAGCAGGATCAAAGCCTCTTGCCGGTTGGACGGCCCTACAACTTCCCTGAATAATTGGCTGACAGCATAGCATCATGGTTATTTTTTATATATTTAAATATAGCACTTAGAACACACGTTTTTACCTAACCTCTAATAAACCATTTTCATAATAAGCGCGCGGTTAATTGAATCACTGCTTTTTTGTATTATTCGGATGCACTACACTTCCCCTCATTGTACAATTTTTTCAATACGACACTACTTTTATTACTACACTTTCTTTAATAACACGCTTAGATCTTTAGAAAAAAAAAACAAGAGAAAAAGTTATAATTGATCCAAGACCAATAATATTATACCTTAGATGAAAACCCGTTAAATAAAGTGAAACCCCAAAGTTTTGTATGGCAACCCTACGAAGGAGTTCCCGGATTGGTCCCATTTTCGAACTTAATTTAATTTTTTATTTAAAAAGTTTATGTGCAAAATTGCAGCTCTCTAAGTAAATGCGTTCTCAAGTTATCGTGAGTTCGAACACACGGACGAACATGCAAAAATCAAAATAACTTTTATTATTATGCGTCCAATCCATTCTGCTCTACTAGTATTATTTCTGTGCGTTACAAACGGAGAGAAAACTTCGTATACCCTACGATTTCACCTAGGGTATAAAAATTAGCAAACCTCACGATAAACTTGTACGATAATTTTTTTGTCCACCGTGGCCAAACAGAAGGCATATATAACTTACAGCTAGGTAAAAGGACTTCTACATAAATTAGATAAATATACAAAATTTCAGAAGACACGAAGATGAATATTCACCTAAGTGTAAAGCTCCCATTCTATGTTACTTAGGTGACTTTACCAACTCGTATCTCCAAGTCAGGATCGAACGCCTCCGCCATTTTTGGCACGTAGATAAAGGTCAGATCTTAGAAATAAGAGTATAAGATAAAAAGCGCTTGTAGCCCCAGTACCCTAGTTACCCTAGTGTAGTGCTCCCATGCTGTATTAATTTGGATATAGGGTGACTTTAAAAATCGTATCTCAAAAACGAAGCCAAGAAACACCGCAATTTTGGCATATAAGATAGGCAAGACTTCAAAACAAAAATAAGAAAAAATTACTAAGAGACAGCCGTAAATAATGCAATTTAAAAAAAGAAAATACTTTTCGCTCGGTGTTGCTGTATATTTTATGAGAAAATATAAAGCATTTAACTTCATTTCTCCAGATATGATTTTTTGAAAATAACGTTTCATCGTAAAATCACAAAATTTCTAAACCCTCTAGCGCGGCGGTAGAACGTGGTAGGGGAAACACAAAAATATGGGTGAGCTATTTTCGTATTGCATACAATAACTCTGAAAGTTTCACACAAATCGGCATTAATTGGGTAATGACTGACTGATCTCCTGTTTCATATGGCAACAGTTTTAGGCTTAACTACAATAGAAGTAAATAACTTTACGAAATTAAACGAGACTGAAGTTTACTTGCGAAAAAATTGATATTTTTAGCCTAAATATATATCACATTTCGTAAGAGTTATTATCTTGATATTTAATTTTTCAATTTTAAAAAGTGGTAAAAGTGAAAAAATTAACAAATGGAAGTTGATGTAATTGAAGATTTGTGCCTTCTATATTCTATTAATTCGCAGTGCCTTAAAGACATTTTCTGTGTTAAATTTTAAAAAGTGGTAAAAGTGTAAAAAATAACAAATGGAAGTTGATTTAATTGATGTTTTGTTCTTTCTATTAATTCGCAGCACCATTTTTATTCCATTTTAATTTTTACATTGCACTTTTAATCATTTAGTAATAATTTAATTGTTTGGACAGATCGCGTTCTTACAGAATGAGCGATTCTTAGCGCACTATACTTACGAAAAATTGGATATTTAAACTTAACGAAAGTTCCCCTCACACGAGTTAAAGTTAATTTGTGTACGCCTGTTAAATTAAAGGGCGTGTTCGCTTTACGTAAGTAAATGAACTTACTTATACTTCTATTGTAGTTCAGCCTTTTGATTTCAGAAAGTATGCTCTCACTGTCAATGCTAAAAACTGTAGTAAACTGGCGCGAAATTTAAATTATTTGGGGATTTCATGTCAATGGATTTATTTAAATATCTGTTAGTGGAATTTACCGGATTTATTAACAAAATATTTGGTACTTTGTTTTTAAATTTTAATTATAAGTCGAAGGAAGTGTTTTTTACAAGGATGTTTTGGAAGGAAAAGTTTAATTATAGAAGGTAAACCTGTGGTCATGTTCAGGTATACAAAACTTTATGAAAAGTGATGAACTATCAAATATATTACTAAGTTTCCAGTTCTGCAAATACCGCTGAACCTCAAGCAATTTCTCGTTCCCAATCGTTACAGTTCAGTGGGAAAGTATGCTCTTACGGAAAGAGATAGAAATATGAAAGTGGTGCCACTTGCTTTCATGCATTTTTGGGTCCATTTATATACATGTCAGTGGGCCCAAAGTAAGTCCAAGTTTATCGATTTCGTGTGGACACAATTATACATACTTCTTACTTCCTCGAATTTACCACATCATAAAATTTTGAGTTTGGCTAAGGGCTAAGCAGCAGATCAGGATTTGGAGTCTTAGTCATGGTGGATGGGGTGTTTGGGCTCAACAACCCAAAGAATCACCCCAAACCGGCTGACCGCTAGCGATATATTCGTCCACAATAACCCCGCGATGATTTTACAGCTGCAGGTGCCACCCGCAGTATCTATCTATATTCAAGTTAATGTTGATATAGGTAGATCTTCAACAGACATGCTCTTGAACAACAATTAGTCTTAGCTTCCCTCTCTGAGGGGTCGAGGGAAATCTATTACAATTCTAGCAGTGGTACAATTCCACCAGTTGTCCCCAAGTTCGGAAAAACCCCTGCTCATTATTACCAATGGTCTTTTTTCTAATTTATAATCAGGTCTTAGGAGATTTCACTCAACCTGAAGTGACGAATTGACAGCTTTTATTCAGATGATAAGGGAAATAGTACTGTACATGTGTTTCTTGTGTTTAACAAAGATCTTCAACTCAGTTTCCCATTCATTTCGAAACTTCACACACACTTTGGTCAAGCAGTTACTTGGCCTTAAAATTTTTTATTCTGATAATTTCCACCCATCTCAACCATATCCATCCTTTATAAAGCACAGCGCATTGTTCTTAATCAAGCTTAGAAATTCTGCTATCACAGACTGGGGCTTAACAAGAATGCAGTTGCGATACACTTGAAGATTCACTGCCGTCCCCAAGGAAGATGAGCCACACTACTCAGATTCACTTGATATTTCAATGTTGAACCCAAAGAACGCGAAGTCTTCGGGTTTTCGCCTTTTTAAGCACTTAGACAAATTCACTTGACTTCTATCATTCTATTACTGGTCACAACTATACCAGGGGTGAGGTCGTCAGTCTGAGTTTGGTTGTTACTAAGCGTGGGTGAGATTTTAGCTTCATAATTTTGCATGTAAAATATACAAATACAGAAACCTTTATTAAATTTCTTGCCAAAACAACGTCCATGAACGATGGATCGACAATAGATACTTAATAAATGGCAGATCGAAATTGACAAACTAACAAAGGCAAGTAAATGAGTACTTTACTTATAATGCAATTAAAAATATACTTATTGTTACAGCTCATCAAAACGTTTTAAGATTCGAAAAATTTATAGTAAAGAGTAGAGTCACCCTGTATCAATATAAATAATCATTTTCTATGAACTTTGCTTTATACATATACAACAACTGTAATCACTTTGGTTTCATATAACAGAATTTTAATCTCTCAAGCACTTATTGTACCTAATTAAACAGGCATTCCTAATCCGTTCTTTGTACAGATCGGATGAAATAAAATTTCGCTTGCAAAATTGAAAGTTTTTCTTATTCTTTGGTATTGGGATCCAGCTCAGCTAATCAAGTTTCGTGGCGCAGAAACTAAGTCTGAAGGCATTACTATATGTACATATGTCAGCAAGTCGCTCTATTTAAGGAATCATTATAAAGTTCACCTGCAAATAATCTGCCGCACCATAATCTGATTGAGGCGAACACTTATGTTAGTAGATAGGTCTAACTAGGTAGCCTGAAATTAACAGAACACAAAACTTAATAATGAAACAAAATTCTTAAAAAAAAAAAAAAAAAACTTTAAACCTCACCCTAAACCCAACTAAAACTACTTACAGCACCTAATAAATTGCGCAGAGTATGACTAAAACAGATAATCACGATATACATTTGTGAATATAGGATAAGCCCATTACTCAACCCGATTGGCCATGTACTATGTAGAGGATAGCTTAAGTATGATCAATTATTGAAATGACAAACAACCTGCTGCTTGAATAAAGCGCTTTGCACGTCTAGGATACGTGACAGTGAAGTTACATACGGCTTGATACACGTAGAAGGTAGCATGACTGTGACGTGAAATGCCAGTACCAAGTAAGACTGAAACACACCGACGGGGTAGCGGTTACGGCAATACATTTCGTTTTTGTAAGTGAGTCGTTACAAAAACAAAATGTTACCGCGCCGATGTGTTTTTTAAACCTATAACGCGACATGACGGTGGCTATTCTTGAATAATGTCAACAGATAAAATAAGCTTGACTTCGAATTCCAAAATATTTCAACAACTGTGTACGCCCACACAATAATGGAGATATTTTTATTTACTATTCGTACACCAATTTTGCTATTTGCTTTTTGGCTATTGCAATCCAAGCAGCGCCCGGCAATTCCTGTTACTGTGATTAGGTCTGCTGTAATCGAATATACATGGTCTTTCCTGTACTAAATTCAATGAATTTCAAATTCTAAATCTTACTTTTTTTGAATTCGTGTTTCTACATGTTTCTTATTACTTGCCACTTCAATGTGCTACTAGTAGCATGCCGGAATGACACGTTCGGTCAATGACAAATGGCCATGTTACCATACATTAACGTTGAACATTGAAACGAGTGAGAAGTTACGCTCTAGACCACTTGTCAGATCAAGTGTCACAACACTTAGATGGCCACTGCGCCTTCGATAGCGACTTTATAGTCGCATTTAGAAGAGAGTTCCACAAAGACGCACCATTAGAGAAGACACTGAGCTCGTATGCTGAAATTTTGCTATATTTCGCAAATATACTCCGACAGCATACCATGTCTAGCCCCACAAATTCTCAGTACTCTATACTCGAAGAATTTGGGGAGCGACCAGGGATATAATTCGCCAGCAAGTGTCGAAACATGTGCTTGTCTTTTCTATCTATAAATGTATCTAACACAGGCATTAAGCGCTCGCAATTGCTTAGATTAAGTATTGGCTGGCAATTGATACGTGGCAACGCCAGCATAAGAAAAGTGTGGGAGAATCAATGCCCGAATTAGTTTAGTTTAGTTCGCATGGTTTCGGACACACCGATTCTGCGTAAATTGAGCGAAGACCTTAAATGTGTCCACAGAAGCCATTCTCATCTGATACTCGACATTCGCACAGTTGGCAATATTAAATATTCCCTCAAGTTGGCAGTCATTGCGCTTGAAATTTGCAATTTGATCAAATCTCAAGCCAGTTCCAATTGTGTTCTTTTACATTGATTTACATTGTCAACAAATCTCAAGCTGGCTGAAAAGCTCCAATTGTGTTTCAGGATTTAGACAATGTGCAGTGCTCCACTGTGGCCATTAATTCCGCAATGGAATGATTGGTCTTGTGGTGTGCTATGTGCGGTGCGGCGTTGTGTCCATGCACTAAGTAAGTGATGTATAGTCTAGATTGCTTTTTCTTTAACCTATGTACATATAATGAACTGTCTGAGCTGGTTTTCAATCATTCAAATCCAATCAAATCAAAAATGATTTATTAATGTCAAAGTCAAGGTGTTATGAAAATCACAAGACATAATCTTAGGTGTTCCCCAGGGATCAGTTCTTGGAATCATTCTGTTAATATATATTAATGATATGTGATATGGAAAAAGTAATGAAATATGGAAAATCAATTTTGTTTGCAGATGATACAATATTGCATATATCTGGCAATGACATACATCAGGCGAAATATGGGACAAGATTTGCAAGACTAAATTAATGATTGTAAATGCGAACTGTGACATGGAAATTGATATTGATGGAGAAGTAATAGGAAGTGTGAGCAAAATCAAATATTTGGGTGTCATAATAGACAGAAAGTTGAATTTTGAACAGCACGCAGGCTATATTTGCAAAAAAAATGGTTTCTTCAAAAGAATTAGACGCAAGATATCTCTAATGAGTACCATACAGGTTTACAACAGCATAGTTTGGCCCCGTTTCGAGTACTGTTCAACGATAATATTTCTGTGTAAAAACAAGGTTATGAGGTGTATTCTAAATGCAACGGATATGCAAATAGAGAATTGAATTTAATGTGTTTAAGTTTATATTCAAAGTAAAAACAAGACAATTGCCTGAATATCTACAAACTAAACTGAATCTTGTTTGCGATGCACAACCATACAATTTGCGAGGTGCAGAAGTAAATTATCGATTGCACGTCAGACGAAGTGATAGAGCACAAAATTTATTATTGTATAAGGAACTACAGCTATGTAACCACTTACGAATGGAACTAAAGCGTGAAAATAGATTTATTAATTTTAAAACAATATGTTTGGAATATTTAAGGACAAATAATACAATATAATATATTTTTGTCAATTAAACATAAACATTCCTTTATTAGAGCACCCGTGCCAAAGATACGCAGAGCGTTGGGCACATCATAGACAATTACAAAGTAGATACACATTTTAGAAAAATAAATCATAACAATAGCATGAATTTAAGGTTTATATGAACTAATAATTTATTATAAACCCCTGCTTAAAGTAACGTATTACGTTGGGCTCCACGACAATATATAGTTTAATACTTAGAATCAACTATACAGAAAAACAACCAATAAATCAAATTAAATTAAATTAGCAGCTTATAGTGTTATTTATTAATTGATTTAACTACAGCATTAATCTGTCCACAGAATTTTTCAATCATTTCTCTATTCTCAGTGACTTGTTAATCTCGTAGTGCCCATGTTTATGTTTATTTTGTTCGTAGCTTTCGTCCAACATTTGTTAAAATACAGAGTAAATGACTAATTCGAAACTTTTAAGGTATTGCGTTATGTTGGGGTTGTATAACTTAATTACAATAAAAAAATCTTACAATTATTACCTCTTATTGAAAAAATAAAGCAAAATCAACCAACAACCCTCACGAAAAACAAAAACTGACAGTCCACATATGACAGTTGTTATTCTGTTAGAGTGCGTTCATTCACTTAACATATATGCCAGCAAAGATTCAAATCGGATTACAATCGAAACCGTGTAGGAGGTGGGCGTTCGAATGACATCTCGTGGCAAGGTATATAGAAGAAACAAGGTATGCCCATTAAAACTTTGACATATCACAGCTGATCAAACAGCTGATAGTCTGTGACGTACTTCGGCATAAGACCAGATTTTATGTAAACCCCGAATTTCTTTAAACTTTCAACACTAGTTCATTTTTACTCACAAATCACAAATATTTAATCAAAATTTTGCGCAAAGTTATAGTTTCAGAGATAATCGACTTTAAAAATCGCGAAATTTGCACTATATTTCACAATACAATTTGACATTCCCCCGCAATTAATTAAATCTTCTTCTTATTTTTAGTATTAAAAAGAGGCTGTGGTAGGTATATACATACCTTCCGAACATTCGGGTTACCAGCATTGCGTTTTTTTATTCATTACGAGTTGATGTAGCATTTACTTAGAATGGAGTAGAAAAACGTTTATTAAAGAAGCACACACACACACACACAGGCTGGCAGGGGCAGCCTGTGTGTGTGTGTGTGTGCTTCTTTAATAAACGTTTTTCTACTCCATTCTAAGTAAATGCTACATCAACTCGTAATGAATAAAAAAACGCAATGCTGGTAACCCGAATGTTCGGAAGGTATGTATATACCTACCACAGCCTCTTTTTAATACTAAAAATAAGAAGAAGATTTAATTAATTGCGGGGGAATGTCAAATTGTATTGTGAAATATAGTGCAAATTTCGCGATTTTTAAAGTCGATTATCTCTGAAACTATAACTTTGCGCAAAATTTTGATTAAATATTTGTGATTTGTGAGTAAAAATGAACTAGTGTTGAAAGTTTAAAGAAATTCGGGGTTTACATAAAATCTGGTCTTATGCCGAAGTACGTCACAGACTATCAGCTGTTTGATCAGCTGTGATATGTCAAAGTTTTAATGGGCATACCTTGTTTCTTCTATATACCTTGCCACGAGATGTCATTCGAACGCCCACCTCCTACACGGTTTCGATTGTAATCCGATTTGAATCTTTGCTGGCATATATGTTAAGTGAATGAACGCACTCTAACAGAATAACAACTGTCATATGTGGACTGTCAGTTTTTGTTTTTCGTGAGGGTTGTTGGTTGATTTTGCTTTATTTTTTCAATAAGAGGTAATAATTGTAAGATTTTTTTATTGTAATTAAGTTATACAACCCCAACATAACGCAATACCTTAAAAGTTTCGAATTAGTCATTTACTCTGTATTTTAACAAATGTTGGACGAAAGCTACGAACAAAATAAACATAAACATGGGCACTACGAGATTAACAAGTCACTGAGAATAGAGAAATGATTGAAAAATTCTGTGGACAGATTAATGCTGTAGTTAAATCAATTAATAAATAACACTATAAGCTGCTAATTTAATTTAATTTGATTTATTGGTTGTTTTTCTGTATAGTTGATTCTAAGTATTAAACTATATATTGTCGTGGAGCCCAACGTAATACGTTACTTTAAGCAGGGGTTTATAATAAATTATTAGTTCATATAAACCTTAAATTCATGCTATTGTTATGATTTATTTTTCTAAAATGTGTATCTACTTTGTAATTGTCTATGATGTGCCCAACGCTCTGCGTATCTTTGGCACGGGTGCTCTAATAAAGGAATGTTTATGTTTAATTGACAAAAATATATTATATTGTATTATTTGTCCTTAAATATTCCAAACATATTGTTTTAAAATTAATAAATCTATTTTCACGCTTTAGTTCCATTCGTAAGTGGTTACATAGCTGTAGTTCCTTATACAATAATAAATTTTGTGCTCTATCACTTCGTCTGACGTGCAATCGATAATTTACTTCTGCACCTCGCAAATTGTATGGTTGTGCATCGCAAACAAGATTCAGTTTAGTTTGTAGATATTCAGGCAATTGTCTTGTTTTTACTTTGAATATAAACTTAAACACATTAAATTCAATTCTCTATTTGCATATCCGTTGCATTTAGAATACACCTCATAACCTTGTTTTTACACAGAAATATTATCGTTGAACAGTACTCGAAACGGGGCCAAACTATGCTGTTGTAAACCTGTATGGTACTCATTAGAGATATCTTGCGTCTAATTCTTTTGAAGAAACCATTTTTTTTGCAAATATAGCCTGCGTGCTGTTCAAAATTCAACTTTCTGTCTATTATGACACCCAAATATTTGATTTTGCTCACACTTCCTATTACTTCTCCATCAATATCAATTTCCATGTCACAGTTCGCATTTACAATCATTAATTTAGTCTTGCAAATCTTGTCCCATATTTCGCCTGATGTATGTCATTGCCAGATATATGCAATATTGTATCATCTGCAAACAAAATTGATTTTCCATATTTCATTACTTTTTCCATATCACATATCATTAATATATATTAACAGAATGATTCCAAGAACTGATCCCTGGGGAACACCTAAGATTATGTCTTGTGATTTTCATAACACCTTGACTTTGACATTAATAAATCATTTTTGATTTGATTGGATTTGAATGATTGAAAACCAGCTCAGACAGTTCATTATATGTACATAGGTTAAAGAAAAAGCAATCTAGACTATACATCACTTACTTAGTGCATGGACACAACGCCGCACCGCACATAGCACACCACAAGACCAATCATTCCATTGCGGAATTAATGGCCACAGTGGAGCACTGCACATTGTCTAAATCCTGAAACACAATTGGAGCTTTTCAGCCAGCTTGAGATTTGTTGACAATGTAAATCAATGTAAAAGAACACAATTGGAACTGGCTTGAGATTTGATCAAATTGCAAATTTCAAGCGCAATGACTGCCAACTTGAGGGAATATTTAATATTGCCAACTGTGCGAATGTCGAGTATCAGATGAGAATGGCTTCTGTGGACACATTTAAGGTCTTCGCTCAATTTACGCAGAATCGGTGTGTCCGAAACCATGCGAACTAAACTAAACTAATTCGGGCATTGATTCTCCCACACTTTTCTTATGCTGGCGTTGCCACGTATCAATTGCCAGCCAATACTTAATCTAAGCAATTGCGAGCGCTTAATGCCTGTGTTAGATACATTTATAGATAGAAAAGACAAGCACATGTTTCGACACTTGCTGGCGAATTATATCCCTGGTCGCTCCCCAAATTCTTCGAGTATAGAGTACTGAGAATTTGTGGGGCTAGACATGGTATGCTGTCGGAGTATATTTGCGAAATATAGCAAAATTTCAGCATACGAGCTCAGTGTCTTCTCTAATGGTGCGTCTTTGTGGAACTCTCTTCTAAATGCGACTATAAAGTCGCTATCGAAGGCGCAGTGGCCATCTAAGTGTTGTGACACTTGATCTGACAAGTGGTCTAGAGCGTAACTTCTCACTCGTTTCAATGTTCAACGTTAATGTATGGTAACATGGCCATTTGTCATTGACCGAACGTGTCATTCCGGCATGCTACTAGTAGCACATTGAAGTGGCAAGTAATAAGAAACATGTAGAAACACGAATTCAAAAAAAGTAAGATTTAGAATTTGAAATTCATTGAATTTAGTACAGGAAAGACCATGTATATTCGATTACAGCAGACCTAATCACAGTAACAGGAATTGCCGGGCGCTGCTTGGATTGCAATAGCCAAAAAGCAAATAGCAAAATTGGTGTACGAATAGTAAATAAAAATATCTCCATTATTGTGTGGGCGTACACAGTTGTTGAAATATTTTGGAATTCGAAGTCAAGCTTATTTTATCTGTTGACATTATTCAAGAATAGCCACCGTCATGTCGCGTTATAGGTTTAAAAAACACATCGGCGCGGTAACATTTTGTTTTTGTAACGACTCACTTACAAAAACGAAATGTATTGCCGTAACCGCTACCCCGTCGGTGTGTTTCAGTCTTACTTGGTACTGGCATTTCACGTCACAGTCATGCTACCTTCTACGTGTATCAAGCCGTATGTAACTTCACTGTCACGTATCCTAGACGTGCAAAGCGCTTTATTCAAGCAGCAGGTTGTTTGTCATTTCAATAATTGATCATACTTAAGCTATCCTCTACATAGTACATGGCCAATCGGGTTGAGTAATGGGCTTATCCTATATTCACAAATGTATATCGTGATTATCTGTTTTAGTCATACTCTGCGCAATTTATTAGGTGCTGTAAGTAGTTTTAGTTGGGTTTAGGGTGAGGTTTAAAGTTTTTTTTTTTTTTTTTTAAGAATTTTGTTTCATTATTAAGTTTTGTGTTCTGTTAATTTCAGGCTACCTAGTTAGACCTATCTACTAACATAAGTGTTCGCCTCAATCAGATTATGGTGCGGCAGATTATTTGCAGGTGAACTTTATAATGATTCCTTAAATAGAGCGACTTGCTGACATATGTACATATAGTAATGCCTTCAGACTTAGTTTCTGCGCCACGAAACTTGATTAGCTGAGCTGGATCCCAATACCAAAGAATAAGAAAAACTTTCAATTTTGCAAGCGAAATTTTATTTCATCCGATCTGTACAAAGAACGGATTAGGAATGCCTGTTTAATTAGGTACAATAAGTGCTTGAGAGATTAAAATTCTGTTATATGAAACCAAAGTGATTACAGTTGTTGTATATGTATAAAGCAAAGTTCATAGAAAATGATTATTTATATTGATACAGGGTGACTCTACTCTTTACTATAAATTTTTCGAATCTTAAAACGTTTTGATGAGCTGTAACAATAAGTATATTTTTAATTGCATTATAAGTAAAGTACTCATTTACTTGCCTTTGTTAGTTTGTCAATTTCGATCTGCCATTTATTAAGTATCTATTGTCGATCCATCGTTCATGGACGTTGTTTTGGCAAGAAATTTAATAAAGGTTTCTGTATTTGTATATTTTACATGCAAAATTATGAAGCTAAAATCTCACCCACGCTTAGTAACAACCAAACTCAGACTGACGACCTCACCCCTGGTATAGTTGTGACCAGTAATAGAATGATAGAAGTCAAGTGAATTTGTCTAAGTGCTTAAAAAGGCGAAAACCCGAAGACTTCGCGTTCTTTGGGTTCAACATTGAAATATCAAGTGAATCTGAGTAGTGTGGCTCATCTTCCTTGGGGACGGCAGTGAATCTTCAAGTGTATCGCAACTGCATTCTTGTTAAGCCCCAGTCTGTGATAGCAGAATTTCTAAGCTTGATTAAGAACAATGCGCTGTGCTTTATAAAGGATGGATATGGTTGAGATGGGTGGAAATTATCAGAATAAAAAATTTTAAGGCCAAGTAACTGCTTGACCAAAGTGTGTGTGAAGTTTCGAAATGAATGGGAAACTGAGTTGAAGATCTTTGTTAAACACAAGAAACACATGTACAGTACTATTTCCCTTATCATCTGAATAAAAGCTGTCAATTCGTCACTTCAGGTTGAGTGAAATCTCCTAAGACCTGATTATAAATTAGAAAAAAGACCATTGGTAATAATGAGCAGGGGTTTTTCCGAACTTGGGGACAACTGGTGGAATTGTACCACTGCTAGAATTGTAATAGATTTCCCTCGACCCCTCAGAGAGGGAAGCTAAGACTAATTGTTGTTCAAGAGCATGTCTGTTGAAGATCTACCTATATCAACATTAACTTGAATATAGATAGATACTGCGGGTGGCACCTGCAGCTGTAAAATCATCGCGGGGTTATTGTGGACGAATATATCGCTAGCGGTCAGCCGGTTTGGGGTGATTCTTTGGGTTGTTGAGCCCAAACACCCCATCCACCATGACTAAGACTCCAAATCCTGATCTGCTGCTTAGCCCTTAGCCAAACTCAAAATTTTATGATGTGGTAAATTCGAGGAAGTAAGAAGTATGTATAATTGTGTCCACACGAAATCGATAAACTTGGACTTACTTTGGGCCCACTGACATGTATATAAATGGACCCAAAAATGCATGAAAGCAAGTGGCACCACTTTCATATTTCTATCTCTTTCCGTAAGAGCATACTTTCCCACTGAACTGTAACGATTGGGAACGAGAAATTGCTTGAGGTTCAGCGGTATTTGCAGAACTGGAAACTTAGTAATATATTTGATAGTTCATCACTTTTCATAAAGTTTTGTATACCTGAACATGACCACAGGTTTACCTTCTATAATTAAACTTTTCCTTCCAAAACATCCTTGTAAAAAACACTTCCTTCGACTTATAATTAAAATTTAAAAACAAAGTACCAAATATTTTGTTAATAAATCCGGTAAATTCCACTAACAGATATTTAAATAAATCCATTGACATGAAATCCCCAAATAATTTAAATTTCGCGCCAGTTTACTACAGTTTTTAGCATTGACAGTGAGAGCATACTTTCTGAAATCAAAAGGCTGAACTACAATAGAAGTATAAGTAAGTTCATTTACTTACGTAAAGCGAACACGCCCTTTAATTTAACAGGCGTACACAAATTAACTTTAACTCGTGTGAGGGGAACTTTCGTTAAGTTTAAATATCCAATTTTTCGTAAGTATAGTGCGCTAAGAATCGCTCATTCTGTAAGAACGCGATCTGTCCAAACAATTAAATTATTACTAAATGATTAAAAGTGCAATGTAAAAATTAAAATGGAATAAAAATGGTGCTGCGAATTAATAGAAAGAACAAAACATCAATTAAATCAACTTCCATTTGTTATTTTTTACACTTTTACCACTTTTTAAAATTTAACACAGAAAATGTCTTTAAGGCACTGCGAATTAATAGAATATAGAAGGCACAAATCTTCAATTACATCAACTTCCATTTGTTAATTTTTTCACTTTTACCACTTTTTAAAATTGAAAAATTAAATATCAAGATAATAACTCTTACGAAATGTGATATATATTTAGGCTAAAAATATCAATTTTTTCGCAAGTAAACTTCAGTCTCGTTTAATTTCGTAAAGTTATTTACTTCTATTGTAGTTAAGCCTAAAACTGTTGCCATATGAAACAGGAGATCAGTCAGTCATTACCCAATTAATGCCGATTTGTGTGAAACTTTCAGAGTTATTGTATGCAATACGAAAATAGCTCACCCATATTTTTGTGTTTCCCCTACCACGTTCTACCGCCGCGCTAGAGGGTTTAGAAATTTTGTGATTTTACGATGAAACGTTATTTTCAAAAAATCATATCTGGAGAAATGAAGTTAAATGCTTTATATTTTCTCATAAAATATACAGCAACACCGAGCGAAAAGTATTTTCTTTTTTTAAATTGCATTATTTACGGCTGTCTCTTAGTAATTTTTTCTTATTTTTGTTTTGAAGTCTTGCCTATCTTATATGCCAAAATTGCGGTGTTTCTTGGCTTCGTTTTTGAGATACGATTTTTAAAGTCACCCTATATCCAAATTAATACAGCATGGGAGCACTACACTAGGGTAACTAGGGTACTGGGGCTACAAGCGCTTTTTATCTTATACTCTTATTTCTAAGATCTGACCTTTATCTACGTGCCAAAAATGGCGGAGGCGTTCGATCCTGACTTGGAGATACGAGTTGGTAAAGTCACCTAAGTAACATAGAATGGGAGCTTTACACTTAGGTGAATATTCATCTTCGTGTCTTCTGAAATTTTGTATATTTATCTAATTTATGTAGAAGTCCTTTTACCTAGCTGTAAGTTATATATGCCTTCTGTTTGGCCACGGTGGACAAAAAAATTATCGTACAAGTTTATCGTGAGGTTTGCTAATTTTTATACCCTAGGTGAAATCGTAGGGTATACGAAGTTTTCTCTCCGTTTGTAACGCACAGAAATAATACTAGTAGAGCAGAATGGATTGGACGCATAATAATAAAAGTTATTTTGATTTTTGCATGTTCGTCCGTGTGTTCGAACTCACGATAACTTGAGAACGCATTTACTTAGAGAGCTGCAATTTTGCACATAAACTTTTTAAATAAAAAATTAAATTAAGTTCGAAAATGGGACCAATCCGGGAACTCCTTCGTAGGGTTGCCATACAAAACTTTGGGGTTTCACTTTATTTAACGGGTTTTCATCTAAGGTATAATATTATTGGTCTTGGATCAATTATAACTTTTTCTCTTGTTTTTTTTTTCTAAAGATCTAAGCGTGTTATTAAAGAAAGTGTAGTAATAAAAGTAGTGTCGTATTGAAAAAATTGTACAATGAGGGGAAGTGTAGTGCATCCGAATAATACAAAAAAGCAGTGATTCAATTAACCGCGCGCTTATTATGAAAATGGTTTATTAGAGGTTAGGTAAAAACGTGTGTTCTAAGTGCTATATTTAAATATATAAAAAATAACCATGATGCTATGCTGTCAGCCAATTATTCAGGGAAGTTGTAGGGCCGTCCAACCGGCAAGAGGCTTTGATCCTGCTCTACTAGCATGTCCACCGAAATTACAGAAGAATTTGTTCTGTCTGATTTAGAATCGCATAAAAGATCAGTTTAAAAATTAATATCGAGAGAAGTCCTATAAATCCTCAACAGTAAATGATGCTATATTAAAAAAAAAAAAAATGCTATTATTAACAAAAAAACTTTCTTTCGGTGTCGCCGTATTTTTTTGTGACAAATATAAAGCATTTAACTTCATTTGGCATTTGAAATATGATTTTTTATATAGCAACCCTACGAAGGAGTTGCCGATTTTGCATTATAATACATCTATAGGTAATTTTATAAAACTTCAGCTCTCAAAACAACACAATCTTAAATTATTTTGCGAATACACAGAAAGACGCGCGGACGGACGAAACTGACTGTTAAAATTTTTATAACAGACAAATATGTTTTCTAAGAGAATACAATGCCAAATAACTTGCTAAGTAAAACCAAATTTAATATTAAACTGATTTTTAATGCATACGTAAACTTTCAAAATGTGTTTTCTCTGATATTACTAAAATAAATTACAATAATTAGTTGATTCTTGTAGAATTCTGAGCAGTTTAGGGAAACCAGAATAATTTAGTCTTAGACCAATTATAAATCTTTTCCTATTTCACACTCTAACCCTCCGCACTGTTGTGGATATTTCCTTATTCAAAACGTTACGTTAAATGATGTTTAATAAATACTGCCGGTATTCTGCTAATATTATTTAAATAACAAATTTGCGGAAAATTTATTATTGTATAAGGAACTACAGCTATGTAACCACTTACGAATGGAACTAAAGCGTGAAAATAGATTTATTAATTTTAAAACAATATGTTTGGAATATTTAAGGACAAATAATACAATATAATATATTTTTGTCAATTAAACATAAACATTCCTTTATTAGAGCACCCGTGCCAAAGATACGCAGAGCGTTGGGCACATCATAGACAATTACAAAGTAGATACACATTTTAGAAAAATAAATCATAACAATAGCATGAATTTAAGGTTTATATGAACTAATAATTTATTATAAACCCCTGCTTAAAGTAACGTATTACGTTGGGCTCCACGACAATATATAGTTTAATACTTAGAATCAACTATACAGAAAAACAACCAATAAATCAAATTAAATTAAATTAGCAGCTTATAGTGTTATTTATTAATTGATTTAACTACAGCATTAATCTGTCCACAGAATTTTTCAATCATTTCTCTATTCTCAGTGACTTGTTAATCTCGTAGTGCCCATGTTTATGTTTATTTTGTTCGTAGCTTTCGTCCAACATTTGTTAAAATACAGAGTAAATGACTAATTCGAAACTTTTAAGGTATTGCGTTATGTTGGGGTTGTATAACTTAATTACAATAAAAAAATCTTACAATTATTACCTCTTATTGAAAAAATAAAGCAAAATCAACCAACAACCCTCACGAAAAACAAAAACTGACAGTCCACATATGACAGTTGTTATTCTGTTAGAGTGCGTTCATTCACTTAACATATATGCCAGCAAAGATTCAAATCGGATTACAATCGAAACCGTGTAGGAGGTGGGCGTTCGAATGACATCTCGTGGCAAGGTATATAGAAGAAACAAGGTATGCCCATTAAAACTTTGACATATCACAGCTGATCAAACAGCTGATAGTCTGTGACGTACTTCGGCATAAGACCAGATTTTATGTAAACCCCGAATTTCTTTAAACTTTCAACACTAGTTCATTTTTACTCACAAATCACAAATATTTAATCAAAATTTTGCGCAAAGTTATAGTTTCAGAGATAATCGACTTTAAAAATCGCGAAATTTGCACTATATTTCACAATACAATTTGACATTCCCCCGCAATTAATTAAATCTTCTTCTTATTTTTAGTATTAAAAAGAGGCTGTGGTAGGTATATACATACCTTCCGAACATTCGGGTTACCAGCATTGCGTTTTTTTATTCATTACGAGTTGATGTAGCATTTACTTAGAATGGAGTAGAAAAACGTTTATTAAAGAAGCACACACACACACACACAGGCTGGCAGGGGCAGCCTGTGTGTGTGTGTGTGCGCGCCCGTCCCTGTGTGTGTGTGTGTGCCTGCCTGCATGTGTGTGTGTGTGTTAAATGCTGATTACTACACATCAATTAATATTCGTAATGAATAAAAAAACGCAATGCTGGTAACCCGAATGTTCGGAAGGTATGTATATACCTACCACAACCTCTTTTTGATATTAAAAAGAAGAAGAAGATTTAATTAATTACGGGGGAATGTCAAATTGTATTGTGAAATATAGTGCAAATTTCGCGATTTTTTAAAGTCGATTATCTCTGAAACTATAACTTTGCGCAAAATTTTGATTAAATATTTGTGATTTGTGAGTAAAAAGGAACTAGTGTTGAAAGTTTAAAGAAATTCGGGGTTTACATAAAATCTGGTCTTGTTCCCGTACTTCAGTGAATGAATAAAAAAGAAAAAGGAAATCTGACAGTGGCAGTACAAGCGCAAAGAATTTTGACACATTACAGCTGATGCCCTGTGACGTACTTCAGTGAATGAAGACAAAGGGAAAAAGAGTTTTAACAAAAATGGCGAAACGTGGTTCGAGTCGGGAATACCTTGATCTCGAGGTGCTAGTGCCGCGATTTTTGGTGTTTAGCTTTGCTAACCATTATAAATGCTTCAGTTTAATTTTTGTACCATTGTCGCTGCTATAGTTCAAGTTTTTAATCGCACTGTCATATCAAATGGACGGGACGTCGTCATCAACTCAAATATCAAATAGTCTCGTGGTTTGATGGCGGGAGGTCGGTGTTCAATGGTTTCTCTTCAAATTTTGTGTCTTTTCGTGATAATAAATTGTACTTTTTAAACAATTAATTTAGAATTCTACATGGAAAATTCCCGTGATGTAAGTGAGTATTCGTTTGATTCTATCTTGCATTTATTCAGAAACCCGAACTAAAAGATGTTTGCGAGCTGTCTTGTGTTTAGAGTTAGAAATTGACCTTGTGACATCGCCATGGGTGTCATCTTTCCAATTGCGCCGGTACTTAAATTTTCTTGTACTTGCAATTGTAAATTAAATCATAATCACCATTGCACCAACTACGGTTGTGTCAATATTTGCAGTTTTGTCTAACAAGTGGTTTCCGTATTAGATTAAACCGATAAAAGTCGGTAATATTTTACCGCGACATTTCTATTTTCAAATATGATGATGGTTGGGGATAGGAATGAAGAATCATCCACAGTACAGAGAATGCAAGCTATTCTTATTACGAAACCTGTTCAGCCATTAGGTGACGAAATATCGTGTAATGTATAGGGAAGTTCGGTTCAGAACACAACCAAAGGCACCTAATAAGAAGATATTACACAGCGGAACTAAATTGGAAATTTTCCTTGTTTTATAGAAAGAAACAAATATGTCACCCGGGGACAATATTAGCGAGGCTGCGGAAACTATTAACTCAACTCTGGCCGGGATTGCGGAGTGGTCTGCTAACAAGAGTCTGTCGCTCAATCCCTCCAAGACTCAGGCCATCGTATATTCAATTCGTCTCAGAAACATCACTAATTTATCTTCTGATCTTCCAAATATTCATCTTCTAGGCCATACCGTTACACTCTCAACCAAGCCGATCTTAAATCTCGGCCTTCTCATGGACTCAGGCCTCACCTGGGAGCCTCAGATAAACAAAATTTGTTCTAGGGTATACTATAGTTTGCGTTCGCTGTATGCTGCTTAACAACATATTGATCTGCTCACCCGCACAAGGCTCTTCTCGGCTCTGATTCTACAGCTTTTTTTCTACGCTGATGTAGTCCTTTTCCCAATCTCCATCGGTAATCTGTCTAAATTAATCCGTGCGTTCAAGGCCTGCGCTAGATATGTCTGTGGTTTCAAACGAGGTTCACATGTTCCCCCACAGTTTCTTGAGATGCTTCTTTCTTGTCCACTTGCTAACATGTACGAATTTAACACCCTAAAGTTGATATTCAAGGCCAGACACGGTCTACTACCAAACTACATTACTAGACGTTTCACCTGGAGCACCCTTAACAATCACAGAATTGTCCTTCCCAGGGTACGTACGCAGTTTGGTGGGAAAACTGTTCCTGAGTGGAGTCGTATATTGGAACCGTATGTCTGATGAGGCTAGACGCAGTGCCTCACTAAATACATTTAAATCTGAAGCTCTGGACTTCCTGACAGCAGCTATCTAATGGCCTTCTGCTTTCTATCCTATCAATAATCGCTGTGTCAATATAGTCTCCAGTTTTCCATAATTTATTCTTCAGTTGCCTCACATCCTCCTGTCCCAGGCTTGGATTGTTTACCAGATATCCATCATTCAGAAGCTTCAACTATCTGTGCTGCACCTTTGCACTTTGCACTGGACTATGCTGTACATTAAGCTACTACTTCTATATTGTTATATTTTTATATTCTATATTTTATCAAAGTTGGTTGAATAAAAAATGGAAGAAAAGTTTATTGTGGTGGTAAAATGTCACCGTGTTATACAAAAAAAAAAAACGCATCCGCATAGAAACGCAATTCCTGCTGAGTTTTATATAGCTCTTGGACACACCTCTTCTATGTGGGTTGTGTTTTTTATCTTCATTAGCCAAATGACCACACATTAAACTTTAATAATCTTTTTTAATTTATTCGTTGAAATTTTTTCTATTTTTAATTTACAACACAAATAATAGAATAAATTAATTGGGGATTGACAGCTCTTGTCGCTCCCATTATATTTTCATGGACGTTTTGTACGGTGTTTTTGTCGTGTCGCTCACATTGTGTTTTAGCCTTTATAAAGCCCAGCCTTAATGGGCCATCCCACATGAGTATTCTTGCAGTACGTAAACCGGTTTTCTTAGGTATAGGTAAAAGAAGCACTTTGAACTTTGGAGAGCAATTTTGGATCAAAAATCAAACCAATTTTACGTGTAAACAACTCCAGCAAACATTGAGATGAAAAATCATCTGAGAGATGATTCGAAAGCAATTCACCAAGATGGCTTGCATTCGGGCATATTCCTTCCCGAAGGACGTGAAGTTTGCAATATGAATAAAAATTTCCGGATTATGAATTATGATGCGAGAATCAGCCGCGTATCATCTAGCATGCTGTGTTGAGTTGAAACTATAGTGAGATGTTTGTCGTTTAGAGTTTGGTTAGAAATTTGTAATGAAATGCACCCACACATTTATACCCTCTTATTCTACAACGACATTTCAAGAACTTCGAATTCGCATATGTCGTGAAGCGCGCAGAGAAGGGCGTTGAAAATAAGGATATTACATGTACTTTATAAGATCTTCAAACATGTTAACTTTCAAAAAAATGTGTGATGGTCGAACTGAAAAAAACTGATATTCTATTCCTTATTCTTTGTAGGAAACCTGTTTTTTTTTCAAATTTCCTTGGGCAAGTAATTTAATATCATGCATTCTACTTCAATTTGTGGCCAATGACAGTACCATGTTCCATATTCAATTTAACCCTTTAAATCCATTCTTGTACAATCACTGACAATAAAAATGGACTTTTACTGATCGTTTTTGCTTCAAAAATGGCACAAATATCGAACAGGCTGTGAAAACCCTTTATTTCGTACAATTGCACACCCATTTATAATTAATTCTTATTTGTCGATAGTATTGCATTAAATTAAAATTATTTAGGAAGTTAAACTTGTTTTAATTAACACAAAAATTAACTTTGAATATTACTGAAAAATGTGCTGCACTGCAAATTTGATGTCAAATATTATTGAGCGTGTAAGAAAAAGACGTACATAAGCAATATATTTGTCTCAATTTTTATGTCAATACCAATGCATTCCATTTAATAAAACCGTGGTGTTCCAAAATTGATTACAGTTCAGCGCACATTTTGAGCTTGAAGTAGATATACAGATTTTAACCATAATTTGTGCCATTTTAGACTATAGGAATTAGATAGGATGGCTCTCCATTCAGTGATGTACATTGTCACAAAATCCTGAGAATTACTGAAATTTCTGTAATTCTTTTTTTCAAAAACATAAAAAAAATATATTCCGAGATTTAGGTTTTTATACCCTAGATGAAATCTATAGGGTATACTAAGTTTGTCATTCCGTTTGTAACACCTCGAAATAATGATCGTAGAGCAAAATGGATTGCATAATATTAGTTATTTTGATTTTTGCATGTCCGTCCGTCCGTCTGTGTGCACGATAACTCGAGAACGCGTATACTTAGAGCTGAAATTTTGTACACAGGCTTAAAAAAAAAAGTAAAATTAGGTTCGAAAATGAGACAAATCGGGCAACTCCTTCGTGGGGAGCCATACAAAAATTTCGTTTTCCACTATATATTTGGACACTGCCTGAGAACGCGTCGACGTAGAGAGCTGAAATTTGGTACACGGTGTTTTCATTGTACTAGCAAAAGAAATTTTAAAAAAATGGACTAAATCGGGCAACTCCTTGGTGTTGCCATATAAAAATTTAGGTTTTTTACGTAAACTTTGAAAACGATCAGTCAAAGACATTTTTATTGTACTAAAAACTTCTTCAGAATACGAAATCCTATAAAATTGGTTATGATCATTTTTTCTGTGCGACAAACCGTTCTAGAAATATATGCGAAAAACCACTTCAAAAATTCAACTTGCATAGATTGGTGACCTTACGAAATTTTATACAGGCATTCATCTAGTGTATCATAAGAATTGGTCCTAGACCAATTCTAGCTTTTTTACTTGTTAGAATTGAGTTAAGTAACCCACGTTTTCTTTGTCTATGACTTGTAGACGCCCACAAAGCGTATTTCTTTCGTTTTTCCAACTGACCGCGGTTATAGTATAATATTGGTTATAAAATTGGTTGCAAGGTATTTTACTACTTTTGTTGGCACCGGAATAAAAACATTTTCTTCACATAAATAAAAAATTTTAAACTCTCACCAGAGCCGCAAATAGTACTATTTACGGATCTGCTTTCACTTTTTAATGCGATGACTCGCGAAGATATAAACGATCCAGTTTTTCAATCAATTTAAATTTCAAAATTTACTCTGCAGATTGTTTTTTGTCTTAGCATGATTATAATACTTGAGAAATGACGTGAATAGCAATCAAAATTAAAGTATATTAGCTCCCTTGCTAAGGCGATAAATTTCCCTCGCATTTTAATTAGTTGTAAGTAAGCTTACCAGTAATTAATAAGGCCATTAATAGTTTCATGATTATAAATATACTGAAAGCCTTTTCGTAACTATATTTTTGCATTTTTTACGTTACAGTTATAGGTATCAAAATGCTGACCACAGCCAAACCGCGGGAGGTTAACCGGACGGCAAAATGGTATTTTGGTGGTATAGCAAGCGCAGGGGCAGCTTGCTGTACACATCCTTTAGATTTATTGAAAGTTAATCTGCAAACACAGCAGGATAAAAAGCTGTCCATAATTAAGCTAACTTTAAAGGTGGTAAAAGAGCAAGGTATATATAAACTAGAGTTTTAATTACTTATTCTCATTATTAATTCATTTTTATATTTCTAATCTAGGATTTTTCGCACTATATAATGGCATATCTGCTTCTCTTTTACGTCAACTTACATACTCTACTGCACGTTTTGGAATTTATGAGGTAGGAAAAAAATCAATAAGTACAGATACATTCCTTGGAAAAATAACACTAGCTGGACTAGCAGGAGTTATCGGGGGTTTTATTGGGACTCCAGCTGATATGGTGAATGTAAGAATGCAAAATGATGTGAAATTGCCTGCAGATCAAAGAAGAAAGTAAGTGAAAATTGTCACTGGGATAATAATAGTATCAAATTAATTAAAAATTAAAAAAGTGTCCATGCCTATGGGCTGGGTACCACTCATTTTATCAGCGTTCCAAGAAACTATTCTCACATAACCATTAAATGTTCCATCGCAAGAACAAGCAATACCATGGTTCTAAATTAAAAGAAAAGCTTTAACAATATTTAATTTATCCTTCTCTTTTGGCGATTGAAAAATTTCACACACTTCTTCTCGTTGTGTTGCGACTTCAGGCGAATCCTTGTATGTTTTTCTTCGTAATTCATACTGAGAAAATCTGAAAAAGTACAATAATTATTATTAATGCATTTAATAAAGTTTTGCGCTATATATACAAATTAAGATATCTCATTAACACAATTGATAGAGAAAATTTATAATAACTGTCTTCTGTAATCCCACAGTTATTTGTTCTGTAGAAAAAGGTTTGAAGGAATGAACTGTTTAAGAAATTGCCTTTATAAAAGAGCTCCGTGCTATGTGCACTTTTATACAAAATGAGTTCTTCTGCTTTTCGATTTTTTTGACAACAGTAGTGCTATGCGGAAGTTTCTGTTGTGCACTATAATGATTGAACCTGCGGCTGCAGTGATATTAAAAAAATTTGCATCTGCGCGTTGCAATTTCTTTGCAATAGAAACTGTTATGAGGGGAATACAAGTAGCATTAACACCAAATATGTTTAATTGCTTATTTTTATTTATTTATTTATTTTGTTCCTATTATGATATAAAAAATTAAACAAAGACGTCAGATGCCATTGCGAATATTACTTGTCTTAAAACTGTATTAAACATTATATGCTTATCCCGCAAGCTATACGTTTCGATCATTGATTTTTACACACTCCAAACTAACCTATTGATATAATGCTCGTAAAGAAACATTCCTAATTAAGATTAATTAACCTTTTATTAATTTTATTATATTTTATTATATACTTACTCTTGACGTAAAGAAATTAATTCTACTAATACTTGCATACTTTGTTGACTCCTTTAAATCTTTGGCGTTGACAAAAATACATTTGAAATCTTCATATTTCCCTCGAAGTTACTTGTGTAAAAACATTGAAAGTAAAAATGAATATAATTTGTTTAGCTATAAACACGCAGTAGATGGATTATTCCGTGTATATAGAGAAGAAGGGTTCACTCGCCTTTTTTCGGGCGCAATCACAGCAACATCAAGAGGTGTTCTCATGACAATTGGACAGATCGCATTTTATGATCAGGTACTTAAAAATTAAAGCTTCATATCTGGGAGTTTTATTATCAGGCAAATTTGTTTTCAATTCATTTTCAGATTAAAAGTTTGCTTTTGACAAACGAATACTTTAAGGATGATCTCCGAACTCATTTTACGGCATCTCTAGCTGCGGGTGCAATTGCCACTACCCTTACTCAACCTCTAGATGTAATAAAGACACGCTCAATGAACGCCGCTCCGGGTCAGTTTAAAGGCCTATGGCATATAATCACGTATACAGCACGATTAGGGCCAATGGGTTTCTTCAAAGGATATATTCCAGCATTCGTTCGTCTTGGACCACAGACAATTCTAACTTTTGTCTTTTTGGAACAACTCAGAATAAATTTTGGGACGCCCGTCGTTAGTATTTCTATAAATTGTTCAATGCATTATCAGTATTACCTTTCTTTTTACAGTATAGATAAAATCCTGAGATAACCGTGAAACTGACTGAACCAGCCAAACTCTGAAAATGAAATTCCTATAGAAAAATGCATACATACTTTTGCAGACTGGTATCGTAAATTTACTCTACAATGATGGCTTTAAAAAAAAAACATTTAGCTACATATTTTAGAGTTATTCCATCACCAAACATTAAGCAGTAAGTATAAGTACCGAAACTAATATTCTCAAACTATAGAAGGATTCATTATTGCTAAGCCATTGTCACTTTGAAACTACACATTTGAAATTTAATTTCTAAAAAATTTATGAAATTTTTCATCTCAAAAAAATTAAAATTTAAGATAATATAGATCAGGGCCAAAGTAATCGATTCAATCAGATCGAAATTGTGAAAATTAAAATCGTGAAAATTAAAAATAAAGTCCTAACTACGGGATCGCTTTGTGCATGTAAATTTCAATTTAAAATCATTTCTGACTTACTCGACTCGAAATCAATTGCGATAAGCATCAGCTGATTAGGATTAAGAAGAATGGAATTCGTTAAAGTACCTGGAAATTTATCATATTGATGTTTTTTTAAATAGATATTTATTATTATCATCCTAACAATCCTAATACAAGGCGAAATTAAACATTAATTGATAATAATTGGCGACATAACAATGACACAATTGCAGTAGAAGCAATTAGGTAATTTTCCGTTAAAGATGTTCCGAATTGATATGATATTTAGCTGCTGCAGAATCTTAGGGGTTACAATAATAATTTGTCACAATACGTCATCTCATCTACCCCTACATGTTCTAAGTATTTTTTCAAGGTGCTAGTGCTCGATTGAGAAGCTGTTAGTGGCTGTGCTCCCGTACAGTGTTGAGTAGTGAACTCAAGGACCTATATGCAAGCGACTTAGGAGTGAGGATGAATTGAAGCAAGACTTTAAAGTCGAAGTGGATGAATTTCTATTCGCTGGCGTACTGCCTGAAATATCTAATGATCATGTATAAATCCAGATCTTTTACCCATACCGAGTTGATTGCTTATTCAAAAATTAGGAAAATGGTCAAAAATTTGAAAAAGTTGCAGGCTGCTTTTAATTTTGTTTCATCTAGTGTTGTTCACCCATTGATCTTAGTATAGTTTCTCGTTGACACACAAAAGCTCTCAGCAGCACTCAGAGTGCATTCATTACTAGATATGTAATATATAATATCTTTTTGGTTTTTGATTACTTTGCTATGCTAGCTTAGGTGACATGACATGTAAATATTTGTTTGGGACAATTGAGCGAACATTTCTTGATAGAACTTAGTATGTGTTATCGTTTTCTTTTTAAAATATATTTCTCATTTTAGATATTTTAGCCGAAAAAGTCTCTATTTAAAGTGCCACAGCAGATTTATCGATATGCGTGTGCCATTTTAATTCTTTTCGGAACAAATTTAAAAATTTATAATGTAGCGTTTGATGCTCTCACTAAGGGTTAGAAATCCAGTGGAAAGTAACGATATGACTTAGTGAATTTGATTGCAATCTTAATGAGCCGTCGTCGCAATCGAACACATGGCCGCAATTACGTATAAATCTGTGAAGAAGTCAGCACTTTTGCGCAATGAAAAATTCTTACTTACTACTTGTTCATATTTACATTTATTTAATTTCTTTCCCAGATAATACTATATACTACAAATTACCAATATTAATACAATTACTGCCATGAAGAGTCTTATGTCATGTGATCTATAAAAATGTTGATGCAAAGTTCGACTGATCACCTTTCTTCGAAGAATTATTGCCCATTGATTTATTGTCATTGATCTCTTACCTGTGTCGGGTCAGACGAATGATGTCCAAAAATGAGATTTTCTGCGTTCTTACCGTTGCTAGATTCGCCTGTAAAACTAGATCAGTAGCATCCCTTAATTCTTTGTTTTGTTCCTCTCCTGAACCATAGATTTCCCAATAGGCAGATGCAAATTGCTCAGCCGATCTCCTGGAGTCTTGATCTGACTCTTTGTCTAAGCTTAATCCTCGACCTCGGTTCTCTTGCTGTAATTATGCATAGAAGTCTGAGACAATAAAGGTCGTTATGTTCTGCTGAAAGAATGGCACACCTTTGCACAGTTACTAGATGTATTTGGCTGAAGAAGGTTATTTAGCAAAGGTGCTTGTACGCTTACGCCGTACTTGTTTTTTAGCTTTTGTATTCGGTTTGTTCGATGAACACACCGTGTAAATTTTCCCCTACAATTTTCCCGGGGTTTTGTGCACTTATCGAACAAGTTTTTAACACGCCGAGTAAATCTAGTGTAATGACATTTCTCTGACAGTTCTCCTGAGTATAATTAATTGTAAAAAGTTATTTATAAAATGGGTGAAGACAAATAAAATGTGCTCTAGCTATTTATCTATTTCTTTTCTTCTAATTTTTGCTCAAGAAGTAATTTATATGCCCCAATCAACAACATATTGCAAGTGAGAAATGTCAAACCACTACCCCAAGAAAATTTTAGTGTAATCTCGGGGTAGCCCAGGTTTTTCAAAAAACAAGATAGTCTAGCCCGATGTGTCCCTAGGTTTTCATCGAACAGACCTATTATAAGTCGCAAATTGCTGAACAATAAAGCAACAATGCAATAATCTTCTTTATATATATGTATATACAAAAAATGCTTACCAAAGGAACTAATCGAATGCTCAAAATTATTTTAATCGCACGGGAAACTATATAATATGATGCTGACTTGGAAATGCATGTATGGAATTTAATTTTTAATTTTTATTGATTTGCTGATTAAGAATTTTTTGCAGACAATATAGTTGTATTTGTAATAGGAAAAATCAAATGAAGAATTTACGGTACCTTAAGATTAGCTTACAAATTATGAGTATGCGATTTATTATGCTCATGAGCAATACAATTTTTTAGGTATAGGTATATACTTTTTTTTTGTAATTGGAAATGTGGTTAAATCAAACGCGAGTAGGTCAAATAGAAACCTTGAGGCGTTCTATTGTCAAGAACCTGCTGCTACTACGTTTAGTGCGACGATAATTTCTTCTTTCCATATTATTACCTGCAGTTTTTGATCCTTACTGTGTCTTCAGTTCAATACCAATTTTTTCAATACTTACTACGGCTATCTTAATCTATTACTATTATCTGTATGCTAAGTTTGTCTTTACTTTTACTTTTAGAAATTCATTACTGACAGTACATAAAGGGCACACTTCTCAGCGAGAAGTCGTTTATAAAAAGTGTTGAAAAGTTTTGGGCCCAATATGGAACCTTGCGGAACTGCTGATTGGTTCGGAAATGTATTTAAAGGCTGCTGAGATTGAAGTACGTCTATTTTTCAAAAACCTGTTTATTAACCTGGTGATCTCCTGTGGAAGCCCGATCTCAAGCAGTTTAAACACCAGACCTTTGTGCCACACTCCGTCGAAGACCTTTTCACCGTGCATGCTTTATCCCTGAGGTTGTGTGTAATTTCGTTAGTTAGAGCTAGGATCTCATGTTCGGTTGAATGTGACCTTTTAAAACTGAACTAATTGTGAGGGATTATGCCGTGCTCTTCGCAGAAGTTATCGAGGTTGATGGCAATAACCCTTTCAAACCGTTTCCCTATATTTGATAGAAGGGCGATTACCCTAAAGTCCTTTATATGTTTAGAGCTTTTTTTTTGCTATGGACATTAAATTGGCTACTTTCCATTCCAAGGGGAAGTAAGCGTTATTGATACAATGGATAAATATGATTGCCAGCTTATTGTCTAATGTTTTGGAACATTTGCGTAAAATGTAATTTGATATTTTATAGGGACCATGAGATTTTTTTATTGTTTAGATTTATTCTGAAATCAGCCACTTTTTCGGGTGTGGTAAAAATGTTGCTCAAAATAGGTGATAATGCTGTGTTCATTTCAGAAAATAGTGCCAGGGTTCGTTCGGCCGTTGCGTTGTGGAAGGAGCTCAAATTATTGGTTAGCCTTTTCTAAAGGGATCTATCCAGTTCAGCAGTCTCTTCTGAGTATATTTCGGCGAAGTGGTTTTGAAAGGCCTCTACTCTAGCTTCTCTGCTGTGGTTATTAAGACTCTGTTTAGGTGATTCAGGTTATTGTTAACGATGTTTGTACCAAAGAATTTTCTACCCGAGATTCGATCGATCTCCTTGAACACCTGTGACGATGGGTTTATGTGCCTAAGTCTCATGGAAAGCTTGGTTCAGTTCCCTTTTAACCCTTTGATTAATTATTTGGCTTAAACACCTTATTCTTGCGTTGAGCTCACCATACTCCCTATTTGCTCTATATAGGTTCCTGTGGAAGACTCGTTTCAGGTTTTTTAACCATGTTTTCCTCGTTTTAATTAGTTTTATTGTTTCTCTGGAAATGTGGCTGTACTTGTGATCTCTGTCATTAAGGATTTTGGAGTGTCTTTCGGTACAATTACTTATTTTTGACGTGATAATTTTAATATATTTGTCTATATCGTTATTCGTCACATTAGTTTCTTCCGGAACCTACTGTGAAGGTCGTATCGAAAGGCTACCCAATCCGTTTCCGCGTAACTTAAGTAGCTGCGCGGAACTATTGGGGTGAGAGCGCAGCCACTTATGTTAATGTTAGCCAACAGATCGAAGTGGTCTGATGGGACCGCAATCGTGACGCACGTTAAGCAGTTTCTGTTATTTAAGGCGTCAAATAAACTAGTGGAGATCATAAAGAAATCCAGGACAGATGCCAATCTTAGGAAAGTCGGGCCCTCGGGAGCTAATATGTCAATATAAAGGGCCCGTTATTGATCCAGTTCACTATTATGTTACCATTTCTGTTGGTTTGCAAGTCACTTCAATTGGGATGTCTGGCATTGAAGTCCCCACCTAAGATGATTAGGTCATAATTTTGGGTGATTAGATGTAAATTATTTAATTCCTCCGTTAGGGAGGGGCCAGCATTACTGGGCAAGAATATGCTGCCTATTAGTAGCTTCTTCGAGTTACCCAAATTATCTTTAAAAGGGATTACCGCAAGACAGGAGGTATCCTTGAAAATGTACATTGTGTCTGTCATTTAGTCTAGTTTCGGAGATGAATGCGAAATGAGGCTTGATGTCCTTTAACATATTTAGTAGGGAAAGTCGCTTTCCATGAGAGATAATAGAATTTATATTTATAAACAAAATTTTAAGTAGTGTTTGCAGATTCATCCGAGCATAGATGCCGTAAAATTCAAGTAAGCTAATGCTTTCTCCTCAGTAGACTGAACGGCCTTATATTTGGGCCAGAAATCTCTAATGCTCTTTATGAGCTCAAGAAAAGACATGTTAAATAGTTTCTTTGCTCCGTTCAGATAATCGTTGAGAACGTTATCTTCTTTTGAAAAGAATTGCCTAATATTTGATTTCCCTCTCCCTGTAAGGGCACTAGTGTAGGAAATGTTAGGGGTGATGAGTGTTATGGAACTATGGGAGCGATTGTTTGGGATGTGAAGTCGAGACTGCCAGCATGAGCTGACAGATCACGCAGTAGCAACGTTGCTACAGGGCGGAACTCTAGTTCGCCTCGATTAATGGCGGAGAGTGTAGGGGAGTTCCACGAAAACCTGCCGCTGTCACATCACCATTAACAAAAATATATCGTGCCTGCTCACACAAAAACGAAGCACACCCAGTCCTGGATGGGCCCTTATACCACTTAACTTACCTTGTGATGAAGGCGCAGATGATCTGCCTTTAATGCCATTGGCCTAATCCACCCTTTGACACTGCGGGCAAGAGTTAGCAATGTTCCTATGAACGAGCGATAAGTTCTTACTTAGGCGTAAGTACGTACCATGACAAAATTTATGTATTCAATAAAAAAAACGGTCACTCACAATGTTCCACTGTACCACTATTCAAATAATAAAAATTCTTATTTGTTCAGAGGTTGAACCACATTACATGAACAGAAAACCTTCTAGTTTAGACAACCACCAGTTATTCTAGCCTACTAACTATATACTATGGGGTGCAAGTCGGCAAGGACGCAAGACAACAGCAATTTTCCGGTGGATATGAATTAAAGTTAGGATGAGCGTTTCAACGCTGGGTTGGACAGAGGATCTGGACATAATCAGGAGATGTGTCCATAAAAGGTGGTGAAGACTGCGTGGCGCCTGTGCCAGCGAGTATATTGCCAAAAAATGCTCTTGTAACGAGCTTTAGATACGTATCCGAAGCACAGCAGTCATGGTCACACAGCTGAATCTTCTGGAATTTTCTCCAAGTTTCTTAAAAGAAATTCGTTCTTGACCGGCTCCTGAATGTTATATGCGTGGTTAAATTCGAGACTCGGTTTTGTGCACTATCAGATCAAAAGTACCTTCCTCTTTTTATTATTAGTTACTTCTTGGTTTTTTTATTTGGCCGGATTTTAAAGATACTTGTGAATTTTCTTAACTCGTTGATTTCTTCTCAGAAACACGTCACGTCGTTTTGTTCACTCTTGACAATCAGAAAAGAAAAATGTTTTCTTCTTCTCTCCGCCACCCAAAAACTTTTTGCTGTTTTGTCCCAGCTATTGCTTAATCGTGTCTTCTGTTACTTCTGGCTGCACATTCGCTGTGTGGCACTGTGAGCACTGCTATGCTACATCTGTCACACATGTAGCATGCTGCTGTATGCAGTACGCTGCGACCATAACATGAGACTGTTTACTGCCCTATTAACGGACTTCGTTCGACTTATCGCGTTTTCCTTCGCCTTATTCTTCATCATTTCTCTTTTAACCTCGTATTTTTTGTATTCGAGACAACCCTGGTAGATTGCCGGATGATCACCAGCTTGGCAGTTCGCACACCTCGGACGCGGTCTATTCTCCTTCTCGGATCTAAAAAAAATCCCTCCGAGTCGTGCTTCCTCCGCACAGCACGCATCTGGGGGAGTATCCGCGCACTCATCCATATGCCCAAATCTTTGGCATCTGAAACACTTCAGCACATTGGTTGAGCCTTTATTTTCCCAATATATTCTCTGGTAGAGAAAATATCTGATGCTAATAAGTTTCTTCACTTCTTCCATGGACTCCGTTTGGACCACGAAAATGCTTAAAGGTACCTCTATTTTTCTGGAGTTGGGAGTGGAGAATCTCGTCTTTATAACCTTGATTTCAGGCATTTGTGACACAATGTCTTCACGTACCCCCTCAACGTCTACATCCCCATCGAGCCCCTTAATCAAGATAGAGGCTTTCCTCGCCTTCTTAGGTGTAAATGAGAAGGCATCCACCGCCGAGTCTCTGAATAAAGCCAGCAGTTCCCCGTGCAGACCCACGTGACTGACAAATACCTTAGTTGAAGTAATCTAAGTTAACAAAATGGAACTTAATTCCGCTCAAGTTCATTTCTATAATAACACCGAAAATAAAAATTGGCGGGCACATTCACTTTGTTTATATTTATGTTAGTGTTTGCGCACTTAATATTATTATCTGACTTTCTAGAATCTACTTGGGGCCTACACTCTAGTGTGTCTGGTTGACAAAAAACATTATCTGCGTTCGCATCAGTATTCATGTCGTCATCATCTAGTAAAGCAAATTGGTTAGAGTTGACGTATTTCTTAATGTTGTCGTCCAGAGATATCGTCTCCCCGGATCTTCTTTTTCGTCTCTGTAGTACTGTAGTGAATCCATCCGCAGCCTGTTTCAAATTCATTTTAGTCGCATCTCCGTGAGAAGTATTAGAACCGGAACCATTCTTACCTGAAAGATCTTTTGACGCTATATTCGCCACTGTTATCACGTTTTCTGTCACAAGAATCTGCGACTGTTTGGAGAGAGATGAGTCTTGGCCATGCAGCCGTGAGCCACTGCCCAAAGTAATAATATTCAGACTTTGAGTTTGTGTGCCTCCTTGACTATGTTGTTTGGAGACAAAAGTAACTTGTTGTTTGGCATTTGTTGAGTTTCCCTTTTGTTGTTGGGTATGTGATTTGTTGTATTGTATTGGTGCCACTCACCACCTGTTGCTTTGTGTTCATGTAATTCACCACGGATTGCTTGGTCTTAGTGAAATTCATCACATCCGCTACATTAACTCCCTCATACCATGTGACGTATTTCTTTTCAAAATTTCTATTTGTTCCTTTTCGTCTTCGGACAATAATTTCGAGGGTAATATTAACCCCCCATTCGTACCATCAATAAAAGAGTTCATTATCGGGTAGTAAAGTCACTGCTTCAAGCTCCCCTATTTTTCAGCTTTCAGCTTATAGTTATAGCTCACCCACATAATAATTATATATTTTATTTTAAATTTTTTAGTTTTACTGCACTTTTGTGCTTCAATTATCTCCGTAATTCACTAACCAAAATGAATTTTAAATCACAAAATTTCCTAGCAAGATTCCCAACTCTGGGAAGAATAAGGGATTGGGTTTTTTTTAATCACATAGACCCATGTAGAGCAAAAATATTGTCTGTTGTGTTATTTTGGAATTCCATGTGTCTTAATTCTATGTAAGTTCGCTTTCTCCGTTCTTCTTTAACTTTTTTTTTTATTACAATTTACATTAGTTTTAATACGTTCCAAAAACTTAACGATCTGGATCGAACCGATTTAAGGAAATCGGCCCACCTATGTAGAAACTGATGGTAACTTAATTTAATACAATTTTCATTTGGATGGTAAAAAACAAAGCATTTTCAATATAAAATTACAATAGCTAGCAATTAAGTGTATTTGATCAAAAATTCTAAGTCCTACTTGTCCAGTGTTGACGTTACAGCTAAGCCCACCACGAATGCTTGTACTTTTTTTAATGTAGTTAAATTTTAAGCTCTTCACAATTCTTGGTTGTGCTAGACGATAAGTAACTGTCATTAGATGTAATAACAACTATTCCATATTTAAGATATCAGTCTCAATAAGGCCTAACAATAGCTGTTAATATATTTCTAGATATTTTTTAAAGAGAGCCTTTTTATTTACACACAAAATCTTGTATATTTTGTAAAGATTTACAGATTGAAACTAACATTCCTAAGTGATGGTTTGAAATATAGTCTAAAAATGCAATGCGATGCTTTTGAAGCTAAGCAATTATTTTATACATTTTATTTTATTTTTTGCAAAAACATTTGTTAAACATGTGCTTACATATATGTACTTTTGTTGGCGAATAAATATTCTATTGCTGTTAAAAATAATTTTTGTATTTTTTTCTATTTTTAGGGTCCAGCTTATCAGTCAGAGATTTATTTTCATTCTTTTTGTTAACTGGCAAGACTATTCCAAATTCTTTCTTTTTCTAGGAGTTGGAATTTAGTTATACAGCTGGGCTGCAGTAGGAGTAGTTCCCATATTCTGTTGTACATCTACACAGTTCTTTCTAGCTTACTGATTTGTGCCTGATATTTTCTGTGCTGTTTTACGCCACCAATTTCAATGTGGCTGGTGTGAGTTTACAAATATGTATATTTGCTTATTGCCACGGTCTTGGATAGCTACATATGTCGATAAGTTGGTGAGAGGTACTATCGAGCCGTATATATCTGGAACCAAGCAAGCAAGCAAGCGCTATATAAATTGTTTTCGTTTTTGTATATTAATTGTTATTTCCATTGCTTCGGAACATGCAGTTGAACACTACACAAAGGGTATTACCAACTGAGAAAACACTATCTTACAAACCCAGTATCAAGGAATCACGATATATTAATGACCGGACGGATTAATACATAAATGAAACTTCTAAGTTTTAATAAAGCACTTCAAGGAGTGGAGAATGGCAATGCGTCATTAGAAACGCACAAGTAAAAAACACTTTTAGACACCAGGAATTAAAAATGCATATAATATGTAAATAGAAGATATCAAATGGTGGCTCCGACACCTAGAAAAACGAATGAGAATGAGGAAGATGTTTATAAGAGATCTGAGCAGAAATTTAGCAGCCGGTCCAGACCCAATGATTTTGCAGTATGTACATAAGAAAAACTGCCCTATAGGATTGAGATCGGAGCAGGATCACTCAACGATATCGGCAAAAGTCAACGTCATTGTCTAATCAGAGAGATCGAGACCGGACCATGATCCGATTATTTACGGAGTGCTTAAATAATTCCATATATTCCATATTCTAATTACAATCCGTGCATACTCTGGAACATCACAAAAATCTTCGACCAGATTATACGCGTCAGTAGAACTGACTGTCAGTACTAACATCAACTTATAATTTTACTTTCTAAGACGGCACTGCATTCGATCAACTGATGACCAGTTCATGTTTATACTCTAGATGAAATATATATAATTTTGTCATTCCGTGTGTGACGCAAATGATATAATGCTGATAGAGCAAAATGGAAGTTATGAAATGAAATTTATTTTGATTTTTTCATCTTCGTCCGTTCGTCCGACCTCTTGATAACTCGAGAACGTGTTCACTTAAAGAGCTGAAATTTTGTACACCTGCCTTTTTAAAAAAAATTGTAGAAAATGGGAAATATCTGGCAACTCCTTCGTAGAGTTGCCATACAAAAATTTCTTTCACTACATATTTGGACACTGCCTGAGAACGCGTCAACGTAGAAAGTTCAAATTCTGTACACAGTGTTTTATAGAAATACTAAATCGGGCAATCCCTTCTTGGTGTTGCCATATAAAATTATCAGTTCTAAACGTTTTTATTATACTGAAAAGCTCTTCAGAATATTAAATCCTTTGAAATTGGTTTATTCATTTTTACTGTCCGACAAACCGTTCTGAAAATAGCGGCGAAGAATCACTTCAAAAATCAAACTTGCACGGAGGGGCACTTTTAGTGTGCCGGGGGATTCTTGAAGTGTGCCGCCAAATTTTAATGTATACAATAAAAATTATTTTTAATTATTATTGTATGTACATATATAGTGTGACTGTACTCAAACATTTTTCTTATTTTTTAATTATTAATCAATAGAAAGGAATAACAAAAATAATTTACGAATTTAGGTAACACTCAGGCGATATGGTTACGTGGGGCGCCACGTTAATTTTGATGGGTTCTCAAATAGAGAGGGACAACAAATCAGTGCTGCCGCTTTGAAATAAAACACTTGTTCGTTCATAAATGTAAAGAAAAATATAGGGATGCTACACACTTTCAATAAATAGTTTTTGTCAATGAAAATGACGTCAATGATCGGGGGTACCGGGTCCAAACCGTTAGGAGAATTTTTTTAATTTATTTATAACTTGCGAAAGTGAGATGTATGTGCTATGTAAGGTAAAAAAATTCTGAACCAATGATAAATAAATTTCATGCTTTATAGAAGGCTAATTATTGGCTCGTCTGGTAAGTATTCTTTTTTTGATATTTATAAAAAAAAACAAATTATATTAGACACTCTTAGACTTGAGAGAAAATTTAATGTTTTGCTATTAAGGGGCCGTGAGAAATCTAAAAAATCTATGTAAATATGTATACATCTTATGAAAACTAGTTGAATCGCAACTACAAAGACTCACTCACTATGTTCATCTAACGAGTATCAACTGCTGCTTATCCGAATAGGAAATGATAGATTGAAAAGTCCTTAAGACACCTCATTTCTTGTCTTTAGACAATACTTCCAGAAGTCGAATTTAGTGGATTACATGCTGATTAATTTACATTCATTTGGAACATTCCATCGTAAAGTTCTCCAAGAGATTGATCTTGCGGAGTTCGCTGTGGATTACTCACCCTTTTCCAACATAAACATTTCTCTTTCAGAATTAACTAAATTCATAAACAATCTCTAACAATAATAAGCAGACATTTTAATTTTTGCTTATAAGATTTATGTAGGTCACATGTATTTATTTATATATGTACTCTGTTTTAGAGCTAAGCTATAAACGAATTTGAAATTTTCCATTTTCGCGAAACCGAATACAACCTATATGATAAACGGTTTTCAGAATATGGAGTGACACTCAAGACTGTTCTAACGCACTGGGTAAGTAGTCTAGTCATAATGGTAATTGAGCTCTGTAAATGAAATTTCAAGAATTTGGCAAATACGCAGGTTGTATTCGTTCTAAAAAAAACTGGTAATTTCAAATTCGCTTATAGTCTTGAAACAGAGTATTATACAATGTAAGTAGACAACTGGTATTTTTATTATACAACTCGCTAATAGAATATGAACTTTATCAACAATTCAAACTCTGCTTAAGTCATTTTAGCCAAATTAAAATACACTTATAATGTAGGAAACCAATATCCTGCGACATTCACACGGAACGGTCAGCCTTATTTTCAATCAGGTGCTGAAAATATAATTTTGCACTACAACAATGGATGAAAGGGGAAATAAGGAAAGAAGTAGTATACCCCACCGAAAAAACAGTTTCACCAAATGTACTAAACGACAAGCACTTTTAGTACATATACCACTATCACCCAATTCTTTACAAAACGAATAAACAAAACTTTTTGTAAGTAGTTCATCCAAAATTTTAGCGGCATCGTTCGTATATTGGAACATTACTAATGAAATGGAGCAAATTTATTAGCGTGGACGATACATGGAGCAAATTTGTTTCATTTAATCTAAGAAAGCTCCGGCAAAATGGGGTACAGGGGCCAGGCGGGGTTGTTTCCGTCGTACCAAAAGTGCAACTGTTAGAGTAACTCGGTTGAAATAGTCTCCATGAGCACAGAACGCTTACTAAACCAAAATTTGTGGCACAGTTCACAATAATGTTCCGTAAATTCCGGGTCTTATCGAGGTACCCGGGTTTCACAGGAAAGGGTCGAGTGGGAAATGGATTTTTTGGAATCGGGTTTAGTGAGGAATCGATTCTTGGTATCGGTTATTGATAAAACAATTTCATATCGCCCATCAGGACAAAGATTGTAAAAAAATTATATCTCATCATCTCAAATTGAAATTGTTTATTAACTATTTTATACACATTAGATATCGCAACATCTCATTTACATGTATCAGAAGCAGATGTCTGATAATGTAAAATGAGTACTAGCGGAACTCTTCTGAAATTTCGTCATATAATGGCAAAGTTAATGTCACTGATGCTAAATGTATCGAGTCGAGTAACTTACTCAATGTAAGACAAAAGCTTAAAAAAGTGATACACTTTGAAAATATTCTTGGAATTGAACAATATACACTAAATACTACGTCTATTTCACTACAAAATATTTCGGAATCCTTATACATTTAAATACATAAACTTAATCAGAACTGTTTCAAGAAGTGTATAAAAATGAACTTTATCTATGTGAGTTATTTAACAAAACCTCTTTGGAGGTGTTTTCCGTTTTAAAACTAAAGAACAACTGAATTATTAAAATATATAAATGAGAACAAGTAATTTTGTAACTGTGTACAAATTATTTCAGCGGTGTCACTTTCCACTGATGTCTTATCTCCAGGTTTTCATAATTCTTGGGTTCGCCGGTTCATCATTCTGATGAGATGCTGATGCTGCATTTTCCATCATTTGGTTGAGCTTTCAAGGTTTGCATGTTTTTTATGAAGTGAAAAAGCTCAGGTCTGATATCTTGAGGTGTCATGTTTGTCGAGTTTTGGTGGAATGAGTATGGGAATGTAACTCACGTCCCTTTACAGCATGGAAAATAACGCAAAGCGTGGTTCGGGTAGTATTACGACGAATGTATACCTTGAGGAATTAAATTCTGTCAACTTCTGTGCCTAAAAATTAAGAACGGATTGTACTCCGATACGAAGATATTCCCGAAATCGACAACTGAATATACCCGGGTATCCGAGTAAACTTGGAATCGAGTACCCAGATAACCGATTTCACTTGAATTCTGGTATAACCCGGAAAATTAGTTCACAATGGTTAAGCACTTGGAATGTGGTTCTTCTAGACCAAAAATCCAAAAATCTAAATACTTACAAACAAGCGAGAGATTGTACAAAGAAATATATGCAAACAGGAAAAAAGGGAGTAGGCGACCAACTGCGATGCTTTCTAAGGTTTTTGAATTTATTATTAACTCCAAATTGATGAAGTAGAATTTTGGTGACCCCAAAATCGTTCCCCTAGATATTTCAAGGGCCTTTGATAGAGTCTGACATCCAGCCCTTTTAGCCAAACTTAAAGAACTTGATTTCTCTCCTCCTCTTTTACATATTATGGTCTGAAAGTTTTTTATTCAGTCGCCAAATGCGGGTTGTATTAGATGGCGTTACTTCTGAATCTCATACTATTTATAGGCATTTATGCCTGTGTTCCCCAGGGCTCTGTTATCTCTCCGTCTCTCTTCTTAATTTGCTAATAATCTGCTTTCCCTTACTTTCAATTCCATCCATAGTTTTGCCGATGACAGGACCCTTGATTTCGCTTACTCTTTTGACACTCCTGCGGACTCCAGAGGGAACTCCACTTCTGTCAATCGAGATTACATAATTAGATTATTGAATAACGAACTTGGTAATATCCTCGCTTGGGGCAAGGCGAATCGCGTCGAATTCAATGCATCCAAGACCCAAGGTTGTCTCATTTGTTTAAAACAAGCTCATAATTTTTCTATTCCCATTTCTTTTGATCGAACACTGATTTACGTTACACATTCTTGGCATTAATATTTCCAGTAAGTTAAGCTGGACAGATTACATCTTCTCTGTTGTAAAAGATGAATCGAAATTTCTTGGATTTCTGAAAAGGTGTAAGAAATACTTCAGTCCATCGAATTTAGCGCTCGTCTACAAGTGCTACATCAGCAGCTAGTTTATCTTACAGTCAAATAGAGAAGATCTCTACTTCAGTTCTCTATTTGACGTCACTTTGCCGCTGAGTTTGTGGACGAAAGTTGAGAGAATTTGTGAAAAAATTGAAAATTGACGGAATCACAGAAATTACCGTCTTTTAATTTGATTTCTTCAGTGTAGTTGGAAACTTTATACCTACTTTTTTTAAGTTTGGCCTGAAGAGCATATATTATTTTATGGACAATGCAGCACATAATCGTCTCTCTAATTGGGATGATAAAATCTTGCCGGCAATCCCTTAAAAAGGAACCTCTGTTATAATAACGCAATGCAGCTCACTTATATTTTTGGGAATATATGTGTTTCTAATTGAATTCCTCATGTGGACTTAATTCGTTTAGTAATTCTATTGCTCCGTCCGCTTCAGGATGTTAAAAGGATCTGTTGCAGCTCTTAAATTACGCCGGTGAATATCCTTAGCATATTTCTTTGGTCGTAAATATTTCTGTAAAATTCACTTAATATTACATACAAAATAAACCAAATAATCTTCGCTTATTATTGTAATTCAAAAAACTTCACAAAAATAATTACGAATAACCAACAATGACAGCATACAATAAAAGAGCAGGCTTTGAAATTTCTTCTTTCTCAATTTTTGCTTCGTTTTCCTTTCGCTTTAATGTTCATATTAAAAGTTCAACAAATTACAGAAGCATCCGAAATTATTTCTATTCAAATCACAAACATCAAATATTTTTTAAACTTGATTTTTAAAGAAATAAAATTAAGCAAAAAAGTAGTTATGGGGGACAGAGAAAGGATTAGAAATATTGTATTGCCATCTATTTCTATTCTATATATTCATTTGGAAAGCCACTGAACTGAAACTGTATGGTGTATTTTGTATAGAACTTATTATTTGTAGTTCCGCGGAATAAAGTAGTTAAACCAAAAAGAGACAACTATAGAAAAGTGATCCCATAATAATGTCAAATAATGTAAGCAATTTCAATAGTATCAGCAGTCCATTTTATATATGTCAGTGCTTCCAATCTCAAACAACTCAACACCATTTTCAACCAATATATACAGAAACCAATAAACTCAATAAATAGAGTTAAGGATGGGGAGCTTGCTTGACGTCATCGGATAGAGAGTTTTCTCAATTGAAATTACAGAAATGAGCTGCTGACCTAGAATGGAATACGATTCCCATATCTGGGTCGGGACTGGTTGCAAAAGCCTTAGCTTCATAGGATATTGTCCAAAAGAAAGCCTTCGTGTCGACTCACACCATCAAAGCCGCAATGTTGAATGCCTTTCGATCAGGGCCGCATTTATACTTTTGTTAGGCCCTAGGCGCAAAATCATTATGAGGCCCCAAAAAAATAAGTCTGTTTCAGTTAACATAATATATATTGGACCTACATATGCATTTTTTTAGTTTATTGAAAACAGTTGTCGACATTTCCATAATAACGCATTTTAATAACATAAAAATAACACTACATTGGTATTTTAAAAAACATTTTGTTTTCTGGCTTTTGTTTTAGCAATTATGTCTATAATGTCATCATAATTAATCGAGTCCATTACATCTGATTCAATCACTGACATATATATTTTTGGGCTATTTATTAACATACACTTATTAATATAGGCGAGATTTTTTAATGTCATTTACATCTGAAAGAAATCTAACTATCATTCAGGATAAATAATACAGGATAATATCTAACTATCAATCGTGAACAATAATAAATTTGAGCCATCATTCAAGAAGAACTATAAAATCCAACCATCTCTTATGATAAGTTATAAAATCTAGGAATCCCAACGCCTGCCTCCTGGAAGGTGGGTTATATTTCGTCTATGGAGGAAAGAAACTATGCTAATGACGATTGTCAATTGCAAATTTGAACTTCTAAAATGGATTGGGAGAAGCGTTTCGTAGTGGCAGAAAACTTAATACTCTTCAGTACGGCTAAGTTTCTACCTGCTATTCTATGAATTTTCCATTGTTGTGTATAATAGCTGCTGTTGCTCTTGTGCAAAACTAGCAATACTTGGAGTTCCACCACTAGGTTAGTTGGCATTATAACTACTAAAGTCCTGCTGCCGTTACTATTCCTGTACCGTCACTATTTGCATTGTTAGTCCTACTATCGCTTGTATCGTTACTAATACTGTTAACAATACCATTCACACTTCCCCATACAAACAAGTTGCTTTGTAAATAATTTTTTATTCGTTTCAACATCGAAAACCATTCAGCACTTGCATTAGAAATAGGCATCGTCAAAATTATTTTTAAAATTGTTTTTACATTCGGAAAAGTACCCCTTAACCCATTCTTTATAAATTTATACGTATTTTTAATTAAAAAGTTTTCTTCAATAAATTTTTCTGAGTCAATATCAGTACCATAAGTTGAATAAAATTTTCGTAATATTAGTCTTATAGGTATTTGTCTTGATTTATATGTTTTTCCAAAAAAAAATATCATACGTATCTAATATGTCTGAATTTATTTCCAAGATTACTTTTCGCAAATGAAATTAAAAATATTAACAATAAAATTTTCCTTGCCATGAAATATAACCTTATCGTTAGATTTTGAACTTCGTCAGAAATTTTTTTCATTTTCTCAATCTTTTCTTCTCTTCTTTAAATTTTGTTTCATCTGTTATTAAATTCGCTTCTTCATTTAAAACAGCAAAATTATTTCTTATATTTAAAATAAAATCAACTAAAGACTGTAACAAATTATTAGCTCGCAACAAATAAATAAATAATATGTTAGCAGAACTCATGAAGGCGCAGGCGCAGGCGCATATCTGTTTATTATCATACCCGTATATTCTAAACAAAGAACAATATATGTATATGTATGCATACATATTATATGTGTTTCAAATGGAGGTAAATTTTCATTAGGCTCTAGTTTTTAAATTATGATTTTAGAATTTTTTTTATATTGTTGTTTTCGAGAAGTGATGTTTTAAAATGTGGCCCCCATAGAGAGTGAGGCCCCAGCTTGCGCCTAGTGCGCCTTATGGTAAATGCGGCCCTGCTTTCGATCCTTTATCGCTACATATATGGTCAATGTTCTGATGAATTATCTAAATCCTTATTAACGTTGTCGACTCACCGAAGTGACAAGCTCCGCCGTCAGTTTAACTTCACTTCACTTTTCATATTGTCGTTGTCGAACGGTGTGACGTAACATTTTTCTTCGATGCCTTATTATCATCTGTCACTTAAAGTCACAGATATCGTCAGGGGTACCTATATATACAAAACATAGATTTGACTTATTTTGTGGTGTTAACGTTATTTTGGAAAGTGTGTTGAAAGTATTTCAGCCCTTTAGCTATAAAAGGATGCTTCACCATAAAATCTAATATGACTTCAAATTGTTTTTTGTTGTTGTAATTTTTACACTAAAAATAAATTTAATATATAAAAAACTATTGAATTTTATTTTTTCATGAACAACTTCAAAAGCTACCACAAAATTTACGTTCTTTCCGCTTGCGTTTCCTTTTTCCTTACATACATCTAACATCTGTCACTTACAAAAACCAAAAGTGAGTGAAATTATCCAGTATAGAAGAGATGCTATAAAAATTTTAAATATTCACTTTCAAGCTTGTACGTAGGATTAAATCGCATCTACATTTCGTCCCCTAATTAGATATGTAATTAGTTTTTGAGTTCGGTAAATGATTTTTGAGATAACTACAAAAGAAGTGAATCAATCCTTCTTAATGGCCGAGTTACAATGTGACGCTGTCGCGAGACGCGGTCGCTGTCGCTAAACCTGTCAAAAGTTGAAATGTATGAAAATGCCCAAGCGCGGGTACAGTGTGTCGCTAAGGGTGTTGCTGACGCTGGTCGCGTTGCTTAAAGTTGAAAACATTTCAACTTGAGACGCGCAACAGTTGACATCTGCAGTGGAAAAATTTGATTTTTGCGGGAAACTTAAATTTGTAGTGAAAATGGTGAGTTTAAAAAAAAACTGTAGTATATAATAACTAATTAATTTAATTATTTCCTGTTTGTTTTTTAAGATGTAAACAAAATTAACACATGTTATATTAATATATATATATATTAATATTATTAAATGTATTAATTTTGTTACCATCTAATAATGAAAAATACATTCGTGCTTATACTGTTTACGGTACCTATAAAATAATACAATTTTGTAATTTCTTTATAGGAAAAACATAATGTGGAAAAATTTATTGAGGATGTAAGGGGTCACCCCATTCTTTTCGATTTGAGTCATCCCGCGTACAAAAATGTGCGGGACAAATTGAAAGTTTGGGTGGAGATCGCATTTTATTTAATTTTTTTTCACAACTTTGCATATATAACTTCCTGATGACAGCCAACTTTGACACTTTAAAGCGACATCATTGGAACAGCAATAGCAACAGGCACTGCGTCCGCGTCAGCATCAGCAACATCATTCGCGACCGCGTCTCGCGACAGCGTCACATTGTAAAAATGGCCGTTTTTTGGTACAAAAATGGACATATTTTCAACTCATCATTATGAAGAACTGGTAAGTCGTGGAAATTTACTATCCATGAGAAAAATTTTTACAACAGAATACAAATGCATGTGAAGCAAAGAATGTAAGAAAGATATGCAAAATATAGGAACTGAGGTGTATATAACCCAAGTGCATAAAACCCGTATTTTGGCAGTAAAAAATCAGTTATGAAGTTAAAATGGCAAAAAAAAAACTACACCACTCGATTACCCACTTCTCCCTCTTTAATTTGATACCAAACATGAGTTATTTTGGACAACCCCGTGTTACAGAATCTGGCCCCAGGTCGAGGCATCGTCGATTTTATATTCGATCGAGACGTTGCAAATTTTTTTAATTGACTCGCAACATGTACCTGTGGAAGTGCTTGATACAACTGTACTACTTTTGGGAAGAAAAATGTATTTATTATCTTCTTTAAAATCAATAGAGCAACATCCACAACTGTACCGTGAAATTACAATATTTCGCTAATACAAACATTTAAATCGTTTAAACTAATTAAAATAACATTAAAACTCTAAACAGCAAAATGTAATTGTTTTATTCCTTCTTCCTCTAGTTCCTTTTACAACTTAGATCATATGACGAAAAGGTACGTGTGATAAGCATTTTTTTCTTACGACACGGAGGGGAAATGACAAGAGGGGTATCGCCTTGTTATTCGTCAGTTCGACAATTCTAATTTATTTCTGACATTTCAGATTTTATGACAAGAAATTCGGGTTTGATTTAGCGATTTTGTAGTAAATAACTAATTAAAAGTGATTTTTACTTAATAGTAATGTGTTACAATAGTGAAATATTGTTTTGTGAACGGGATTTTATATAATCGAGACTCTGGAGTCTTGAATTATCGCGATGAAGTGCGCTGTGCTGTGCTGCAGAAACAACCGGTGATATTCTGTCAGGAAATCATTTTGCAGGTAAGCTTAATTCTTTTAATAATACATTATAGTGTTTTAAATAAAATAAGAGTGAAATATTTATAAAAATAAACAGCCGCGGCAAAAAAATTTAACATTTTCCAATGCCGGTTTGTTTGTTTATAATTGAATTGTCATTGTCGTCTTAAGTTACAGTAGCTATACAAAGGCAAGGCCAAAAAATAAATGGGGCACAAGGCAAATTCATAAAAATGTAAAAAGTTATAAAAATATTATAAAATTATAAACTTAAAAATTAATTTAAAAATGTTGTTTGATATAATGGGATCTCTTCTATTGAATTTCTTCAATACTTAATAAAGTTTCAACCACTAAATTATTCGCCCGGTGTGAAAATATCGTAGCTTACTACCCATGACTAAAACGAATACATCGATGCGGTTCTACTACATGCAGAAAAATGCTTAAGTTTTTCTTCCTCATAAACTATTCTTTTTGTTATATGATCTAAGTTTTACAAACTTCAAAACGTAATAATTTTTCCCAACGCCTTCTTGTTTTTCTTACATATTGAGTCAGTCTACTAGAAACAGTCAATTTCGAAATACCTACTAAAAGTATTTCAAAATCATTAGTGGTAGCGAGGGCGACACCGCCACACATCTGACTTCTGGTTTTCAATTTTTTTATTCGATTCTTTATCTGTATATTTACTTATTTGTGCTTTTACCCTTCAAAATACTTTCTAAAATACTTTCGGCCGTACATTAAAACTCCGTGATGCTTTTTTATTTCGAACTGTGCGAATGTGGAACAGTCTGCCATCTTCTGTCTTTCCTCCGGCATACAATCTGCGAAAGTTTAATTTTGACATACGTCAGCACCTCCACCACCCTCCTTACGTTCCAATTCATTTCCTTATCTCCTTCCTGCCATACTGTGCTTTGCATCACAGCCCTGAGCTTGGCTTAATAATATAAAAAAAATATTTGGTTGGTTTAAAAGAGCCCTACTTTCCCTCATAAGTGGAGTAGATAACTCACCCAATATTTTCCATTTTTTTCTAGCTGATCTAAAGAGTGGCGAACGAGAGGTAATCGGTAAAAAGTCGGCTAAGGTAAATAATTTACTCGATTGAGACACTTCTATAACAATATTTGGTGAAGCTACATACATATAAACTGATGAAGTAAATTACCCCACCTTGCCTCGGTCTCCCCTTCATATGTATAAAAGTTCGTTTATAAAAGGTCTTTGATCAAAGAAATAAGATGCAAATTTTAAGTACGATATTGTATAAAGAAAATTCTTGGGTCAAAGATTTTATAAAAGCTCTACGACTTGACCAATGTTGAAGTATTTTATGAAAATTTTGTTGTCAAAACGAATTAGGTGATAAAGGTGCAACATTTCGTTTGGAGTCTGAAGTATAAGCAGCTAACGAATTTTTGCATAATGTAAAATCTAAAAATCTACAATAACCGAAAAAAATGACCGGAAGGAAGCGTATAAAACTAGGTACCTTTATTCTTAATATTAGCATAGCAACTAAAACTATAGCTAAACAACAACGTTAATAGATAAATATACGAATATTAATAAAGAAAGTGAAGATGCTTTCGATACTTTTGGGAGATAAGTGTTCAAAAGTATGGTCAATGAACCAAAGCGGGGACTATATACTCTTAACCAGGGCAAAAGGAAAGATTGCTCTTGTTTTGTTCGAGAAACCTGAGAAACGATTAAATGTCAGAATACCTTGAATGCATGGTTATGGAAACTTCAGACTTAATCTCGTAACAATTTCTTGAAAATGTTTTTCTCCCGCAATCACAAAAATCACACATACATATAAGTATGTATACTATACGTCTGTAACTTATCAACCATATACTTCATCAAGAGGTGACCAAATTTTTTTTGCTCAAATGAGTGAAATTCCTCGACAACAAGTAATCACTTTGCGATATTATTAAATAAACAGCAATAATAGCTTTCCAAAGCTTTCACTTACAAAGATACCGAGGTTTAGTTCCGGCGACATTCTACTGAGTTCTACGTAGGTGATACTGATATAGGTACTAACTGGTGTAGGCACAGAACAGAAACATTACAAGAGCAAGAAGAAATAACTAAAGGAATTTATTAATTAAAGACTAGCAAAATTGGATATCTAACAAAGATGATCGCTTAAGAAATATAGTCCATAGTCAAATAAGCCAGGCTGCAATTTTGAGCGTTGGTGTAGGGTCGTCCTGGGAGTATTATCGCAAAAATGCGGCGTCCTAGGGCCAAAACAAAGTGGTGAAGACAATAAAAACACCCCCGTAAGCGTGACAATCTATTCGCCATGCGTGCGGATCGGAAGTGGTAAAATTTTTAAAAAATTTTAAAGTGCTATTTTATTCAAAATATGATTCTAAATAAAAAAGTCTATGGTGACCAACCCCTATCTCGTAAAGGTGCAACAGGGAAAGCGAAAGAATCTAACGGTGGACACATCGCTGTAACATGTTAAGGTCCGTTTTATACATAGATTTTGTACATTTGAATTTACATGTCTTTTGTTTTAATAATTTATATTATTCTGAGCATTTTCACTTTGAACTTAAATAAATTAAGAAACTATAAAACTTTACAGGTAATTTACTTAAAAAACGATTCGTTATGAACATTTCTAGAGTGCTACGATGCACAATTAAGTTGATAAATACCTGCGTAGTTGAACTATTATTATTTTTGTGTATGGAAAAGTCAAGTTTTACCTACTTCAACTCGGTACTAGGCTTTAAAGTAAAAAGCCTGCAAAGTTGATTAGGCGTGTCCTACAATATTGATCTCATCTTACAATTCTAAAACAACAAATCGACTGTGCAAATAAGACTAACCCCCTCACGCCCTCTTATGAAGCAACGTTATATTAATTAAAACTAGATGATCAGAATAAGGTAGAACGCGATGAGGAAGAGCAAAACGAGAAAACTTTTTCTGTACAGATTCAATCGTATTAATATGTAGACTGTAATAAGGACTCCACACTTGACAGGCGTATTCCAGTATAGACATCACAAATGATTTATACAAGGAACGCAATGCGTACGGGTCATTGAATTTTGAGTCAAAGATAATGCCCAGATCCTTAATCTGGTTTACTACAGGGGAAAACGTACGGCTAAAAACAATAAAATTACATTTGAGAATATATAGAAATAAATTATTATGCTTACACCACAAATTTAAAGCACATACATCATTTTGTAACAGTACACAATCATTCAGTGAATGAATCCGTTTAAAGATCTTAACATCGTCGGCATATGTATATTAAAATTTTAGAGAATTTTATCACAGATACGAGGTCATCAATAAATAAGACAAACAATAGGGGACCAAGATGGCTTTCCTGTGGAACTTCAGACTGCGTACAAACAACACTTGAAAGCGCGTTTCTGAAGAGGACTTACTTATTTTTAACAACAAACAGCAGCACTCTGTGGGAGAGCTTGTCAAAAACAGATTCGTTCTAAATGAGAAAAGGAACGCAACATTATAGTCACATCATACAGGAAATGTTGATTAAAAAAAAAAATTAAGTGTAAAGTGTAAGAGTCACCAAAGACACTAAGCTTCGTTTAAGTAAATTAGGTATCTATCGCTACGATTGTGTTATATCATTGGTGGGCTCGGTCCAGCTAAGGGGATGAAATGCTATTAATAAAATTGAAGAAATGAAGATGAAAACGCTGTCACCATTCAATTATGTTTACAACAAGTAAAAAAGCTAGATTTTGTCTAAGACCAATTCTTATGATACCGTAGATGAATACCCGTATGAAATTTCGTATGGTCACACATCTGTGCAAGTTTGATTTTGGAAGTGGTTTTTCGCATATATGTATTTCTAGAACGGTTCGTTGGACAGAAAAAATGAATATAAGCAATTTTATGGGATTTCGTATTCTGAAGAAGTTTTTAGTACAATAACAATATGTTATCACAGTCTAGGTAAAAAACCTAAATTTTTATATGGCAACAACAAGAAGATGTTGCCCGATTTAGTCCATTTTTTTAAATTTTATTTGCTATTACTATGAAAACACCGCATGTACCAAATTTCAGCTGTCTACTATATGTGGACAGGTTCTCAGGCAGTGTAAAACGAAATTTTTATGTGGCAACCACACGAAGGAGTTGTCCGATTTGTCTCATTTTCGCACTTAATTTTACCTTTTTTTTTAAAGTTCCTGTACAAAATTTTAGCTCTCTAAGTATACGCGTTCTCGAGTTGAAGAGTAGGCGAACAAAGGGCACATGTCCCATTCATAAAAATTTGCAGAAAACGCATAAACCTGTATAAATCAATGGACTTTCGAAATTATCCCACTATGTGTTTGTGCTACTTTTGGTGCCCTTCTCGACATGTTAAGAGCATAGAAAAATGTGAAATATACTAGGAGAAAAATAGAAACAAAATTGGCATGTGCCCTTTCCTTTTGACCGCACAAACTGCACGCATTTAGGGGCATGTGCCTTTTTTTCGCACATTGACGCACATGTTCCCTTTTGTCCAGTTGCTGGCTTGAATAAATAAATAGATTTTCATGGACATGTGCCATTTTGCAGAGAGTCGGAAATCTGTGACTTTTTGTGCTTTTTTTAAAAAAAACGGTGATTGAAAATAGGGAAAGTTCAGTACAGCGGACATGGTTCCGTCATAAAACGAAAATCGGTCAGCCCCGGACGTGCACTTCTGTTCGCCCACTCCTCAGTTATCGTTTGCACAGTTAGACAGACGGACGGACATGCAAAAATCAAATTAACTTTTAATATTATGCGTGGGTGTCCAATCCATTTTACTCGACCATCATTATTTCTGTGCGTACAAATGGAATGACAAACTTAGTACCTACCTATACCCTATAATTTCATCTAGGGTATAATTATACTTTCCCTCGATGCTTTAGTGTTATTCATCCTCATGAAATTCTCAAAACGAGTTTAATTTACTTACAATTTAAAATAGCGAAATCAACTGTCAACTTCTTAGTGGATTGATTCACACAACAATCTTAACAATTTGAGATCTTCTGAGAAGAAAAATAAATGCCACAAGCTACCAGCACTGATTAACAGCTGTTCTGTTGGCACAAACAGGTAAATTGTTCGATTCCAAAGAGACTCCAACGCTAAACAAAACTGGTTGATTCTTTTGCTTCTCCAGTTTCCTCAAGTACTGCTGCTCATGCTTGCTACTGGACTTTTCACTGTACAGTAACAGTATACACACCTGTGTTTGTGTAGCAACTCAGAGCGAAGAGTATCTCCTAAGGAAAACTTGACTTCAGTTAAAGGGAAACTTTGGATCGGTTCGGTTGGTTGTAGTTTTTTTTCGTATTCATATGATTTACGCAGAGTGAATTTTTCTTTATTTCTGAAAGTATAAATTGCAATAATTATAACAGTGAATTTTGAGAAAGACTCGTTTTCACCGGCATGAACCGGAAGTTATGAGCATTATAAGACTGGGCATACCTACATACCTCTGCGTAACATTTTCTTAATTCTGTCATCCACTGGTGTCAGTCGATGATGGGGTACCAAAGATGAACGTTTTCTTGCATTCAATTTCCGTTTCCAGTCCGTTTGTATAAAAGAATCTCGGTTCTCCGAAAATATGTCCTAGCAACTGTTGCGGACTTCCTACGTTCGGAAAAATCAAATCTATTCCACTGGGTTTTTCAGCGCCCACTTTGCGTTGATTTTTTTTCTTCTGTTGTTCGTCGCTCGTTTTACTACAATACAACAGACTTCTTCTTCGCTTGACCGCATTCGTGAGTGTGTTTGCTGTTTCATCGGCGAGTCAAATCATCTGATATCTGATGACGTTTCACAGCCTATGTAACGTGCTCTCCGAATCTGCGATATAACAAAAAAAAAATGCTCCTCTCTGCTCCAGCATCTGCATCTGTGATTTACGGTTCCATATCTTCAGCCTTTTACCCAAAAATTTTTTGTAAATAGTGCGCAGCAGTTCTATTTTTCATAAATAAGCGATTTTTGCAAATTTAGTTAGAGAAAGTGGTTTTATTCGGGATAAAGTTTTTCAATGAAACGAAGAAAACAAATGCAATTTTAGTGCTAGTGTATGTGTGTTAAAAAGCTCTTTCTTCAGCTGTAGTCATTGTGTTTATGGACAGTTGCGACTATATCTATCAAGTCCAAGAGTACGCAGAGTATCTAGATCTACATTCATATAGAGGAGAAGAATACAGACAGACGATTTCGTTACTCTCTGCCGAACTCTCTTAAATTTTACAATTGAAGGAATTCCAAATTTTCTTCTGCCTGTGAGGGATGTTGTTCCTTTTTCGTTTTTTTTTTTTTTAAATTGGTGGTGTCTTGGCGGTTATTTTGCAACAGTCAATGTTGGGGCAGTCGTGTGCTCATCAATTAAAGGATAATGACAAGTCAATAGTGTCCCCGCGTCAACTGAATTCTGTGATGTTGCATTCTTTGAATCAATTAATTCGAATAAGCATAAAACTCTCTTATTTAATTGCATCCTAAATTACATGTAAATTATGAATAAAGAAAATCTCGTTGTTAAGCTTTTCGCCCGCTTTTTGTTTTCATACCTGTAACTGAATGCCGAAATTGATTTTTTTTTATGTCGCGTGTGCCAGGATATATTTAAATAATAATTATAGAAATTCGCAAAGAAATCTAAATGTTCGAAATTGAGTGTGTGAGTTGTGATTAAGTGTTCCCACAGTATGCCTATGCGATATCCGCGCTTTCTACGTGCAATGCCCAAAGTTCGTTATTGTTGTTGTTGTTATTATAAGTAAATTTTAAATTTAATAATTAAAAAAAAGGAGCAAGTGAACGGTATAGAGGTTACCTACTTACCAATTATTGTATAAGCGATTCCAGGAGTACTCTGTTTGATATCTCCTGAACCTTGGATAAATTTCCTTGGTGATGTCATTGAACAACGATCAGCAAAATGAATTGGATAATAATTGGGGTGATTGTCCTCCTGGCACAAAAGGAAAACTATGCCAGCATTTACGGAATGGCAAACCCACTACCGGAAAAAGGTTAGTAAATTTTATAATTATTATTTTGATTGGATGGTCTTCCGATTAGGCAAGAACCGATCTTATTGCCACTTTCTGTAACGATACTTTGGTACGTCGCAAATACAGTGGCATATGAAATTTTGACCTTCAAATTTTATCTTGAATTTTGATAAAAAAATCACTTTTTTTTTAAAGATGTACATATTTCGATAACGGTACAAGCTGCAAAGTTCAAATTTGCAACTTTCCTGTTTTTGTTAAATATTTTTATAACGGTACTTGGTATACATAAGCTGAAAACAAGATTTTAATTTCGAGCAATTGGCACTACTTTTCAGTTTCCTTGTCAAAAATCTGACAGCTGTTGCATATTAATAAATAAAAGTAAATAGAACTGGAATCAATTTATAAAAATACATAATTCCAAATGAAATTAAAGTACTCGACTATTCTTTATTTGGCTTAATTATTATTATTATTATATCTGAAGAGAGCGGACGTCAGATTGAGCTCCAAGGAATTTAAATAGTAACAAGACAGACGTTTTAGTTAAAAAAGTGATTAATTGGAGTAAAAGTGTTTGCAACCACACTTGTGTATATAAAAAAGAGTTTGTGGTGTTATCTTTAAGAAAAACTATAAAAAGTTTAGAAAAGAATTGTGAAAATTTTGTGCATTTTGAAACATTTGAACAGTGCAATTTAAATTAATTGCCAAAAATGCGAAAAATTAAATTTTGGTAAAGTGTAGTAAAGTTTTTAAAGTTTAAACAAAATTTATTTAAATAACAAAACAAAAATAGAAATTTTCAATTAAAAGAAAATAAAAACATTCACTGCCGCACTTAATATGAGTACGCGCAGTAATAGTGAATCTGGGGGGCCTGGGGACTGATGAGCCCCCCCCCCCCATTTAAATGGAAGGAGGAAGAAGAGCGAGCTCAATCGCGCTGCTGTCCAAGTAGAGGGTGGAGCAATTGATCCAAAGACTAAAGTTATTACTGCAGCATCTGTGGCTGCAGCTTTAGCAGATGTACCGTCGACGAGGGTCTCGGGCGGGATATTTTTTGTACCAGCCGGGCGGTGTCCATTACCTTGAATAAGGGATGTGTGCTTCCATCAGGTTTTTACCTGAACATATCCGGCTCGAGATACTGGATTGACGTGGGCACCGAAGGGAAATGCCATGCTTGCCATTTGGTAGGGCCATTTATTGCTGAATGCCCTAAGAGAAGCGGGAAGAAGGCCGAACCGAGGGTTCTCTCGAAGGAAACCACTACTACAGTAGTGGCTCTGGAGCTGGAATCTTTAGCCAGAACTTAACCTGCTATTTTGGAGCAGCCAGTGGCTAAAGTGCCTGAAGTTATCCCAGAGGCAAAAGAACTTCCGACTATAAACGGTGGCATGTCAGCACGTGAACACACGGCTACTTCTGACGAGGAGTCGATTAGCCGAGTAGGTACAAAAGAAGGACAAGGAGGAGGAATAAAGCCAGTCGCAACAAAGCGCCCCCACTCGGAGGAAGAATTCAGATAAAATCTGTAGTATTCTTGTAAAGGACCTGGAAAGGCCAGAGTTGTTTCTTCCTCAGCTTCAACTCCTACAACAGGAGGCCGAGAAGAAGAGAGATGCAGCTCGCTGTGAGCGTCTCCACAGGAAAGTGGAGGAGCTTATTCAGGAGCATCGCTTGGCTTTTCAGTAGACGTCGCACATTCATTGTTTGAGCTTTTCATCTCTTTGAATGTGCAAAATAGCTTCTATCAACACCGGGCGTTTAAGTGCTCATACAAGATTACACAGCACTATCGAACATGTCAAAATGTTCGATATAGACATCGCGCTTCTGCAGGAGACGAATTTTACACAGGACGCATACACACAACTTGAGTTCTATACTTATTTACACACTGGCTATGCAATGTTTGCCACACCTGCTTCTCGAGGAGGCTCAGGGGTGGCCATCATTGTATCCAACAAATTTACACTATGGTATCGTCTCTTGTCTATACAGATATTTTCCCAGGCTTCGCTTCTTCCTTGGACTCTGTCGTTCAAGACAAACATATCAAGGTAGTAAACGTGTACCTTCCTCATGATCAGGACATTACAAGACAAGTTCTTGACAGTGTTCAATCCTGTCTTGTGCATTTTAGCGGTGAAACTGTCTTCTGAGGTGATTTCAACTGCACTCTAAATCCTTCAATGGATCGGGATTCCGGAGTTGAGCTCAACTCCTTCAATGCTACTCGAATGAAGGATTTTGTCGGTGTTTTCAGACTCGTGGATATCTATCGTTGGATGCATCCTACAACTAGATCATACACGAGGGTCTCGCGAAATATTCATGGAAGTCTCGCGAAATATTCATGGAAGTCTCGCAGGCTCCAGAATTGATAGACTTTACATCTCACCTGGAATACTAGAACATTTCGTTGGTGTCACTCATGAAGTGTGTTCGGTTAGCGATAATCTTCTTGTAGTGGCAACCAGCACTCTATTTGAAAGAAGGACTGCATACTGGATATTCAACAACTATATATTTGTTGAATTCAGAGCAGTTCATCAATGAGTTCATTGAATTCTGGTACGATTGGCAAGAGAGAAAGCTGACTTTCCTTTTCAATCGAAGTGGGTATCAAGCTTCTATCTTGTCGGCCGAACTATCTCGGGTGGCAGCTCTTCTCCCAACTCAGCCAGAGTTTATTCTTTATTTTAACACAATAAAGGAACGCTTGGAAGCACAAACATACAGGCACAGCTTGGAGTTTGTGCTGCGCAGCCAATCACGCTGGCTGAGGAAAGGCGATTCTCCAACCGAGTACTTCTTCCAGGCAACTAGACGACGTACTGCTTCTTGTGAAGTCGAATCTACAGTTGACGAATCTGGACAAGTCCTCAACAGACAACAGCTATCAGAATATATTCGAGACTACTACAGTATTCTGAAGCGACGTCGACAACATCCTCGACCACTCATGAATTTCTTGAGAACATTCCCACTTTCTCTGAAGATAGTAAGGAGCTCTTCGATACAGTAATCACATAATCACATTGGAGGATATGATCGTTGTGACAAAGGATTTAAGGCGACACACTTCACCTGGTTATGACGGCTTGACTCCAGAATTCTTCCTAAGTTTTAGGGATTTATTATTTCCTGACGTTTTGGAAGTCTTCAATTCGGCGGATGAGATACATTCAGACTTTCCTTCTAGTTGGAGGAGGTCTGTTATGCGCTTGATTCCAAAGAAGGGAGATATGCAGAGGATGGGGAACTGGAGGTCAGTAACCCTATGCAATGTAGACCACAGAATCGTCTGCAAAGCGTTAGGGGCGATACTCCGATTACTTCGGTAATACACCCGGAACAGTCCTATTGTGTACCTGGTCGTAGTATCTACGACAACATTGCGGTAGCCAAGCATTTATTTGCCTACCATGAACAGACAGGTACACAAGTGGCAATGATTTCACTAGACCAACAAAAGTTACAGGGCATACCACATGAGAACGTTTTCTTTTCATTTGAATCTCGAGTACAAGGAACTTGACGTCCTTGCTTTCCATCACAGTGGGCAGTTCTGTGTGACTTTTGTTCGCAATTGACGCAATTACTTTGATGACATGGATCCTCAGAGATATGCAACTCACAATTAAGTAGGTAGTTTCTCACATATCGCATCACATTTGATGTCTTCTTCAATGCAGCACTGCATTAGTTTAGTTATTATATCGCAACCACATGCTGGAGCTACATTCGCTTGGCAGTGAGGACATGGTCCCGGATGGCATAATAAAGTACAAGAATGTTGACAGATTTCTGTTTGTGTATATAGGGTGTTTACGCCTAAGAGCTCAATAGAGCAGGAGGTGATAGTACTCACCTAGGCAAACAAAAAATTTTGTATCAGGGGAGCGGCCATATCAACCGTTTAGGAGTTACAGGGTGATTAAGAAAAAAACTGGATTTTCACAAAACACCCTGTATCCAAAGATAATTTGTTCTCTTGGTGATTGCAAACATCTCATTTAAAAAAAAATATTGATTAATTTCGGTATGACCTGAATAGGTTGTGAGCTTATCAAATATTTTCATTAATTAGGTGAAATCCTTGTACATAAATCTGAAGATAAGAGAAAAATCATACACATATACGAATGGCTAAAAAATCCAAAAAATGAAAATCGCTATTACAGTTATGATGAAGTCAGAAAGTTGGTTTTGCTTTGTTATGGAGACGGTAGAAGGTATGACAAACGGGTTCCAAAATACAGTTTAATAATTTGTTTTTTAAAACTCCTTTTTTTACCCATAAAAAAATTCAAGCTTTTCTATACCTTTTGTATATTGTTAGCAAATTACTATAGGTAAAAATTTTATTCGGTACAAAACATAAATATTTTAATAAAAATCTATCCTTTTCAGGACTACCAAGTACCACTATAAAATTATTTAGCAAAAAGTAAAAAAAGAGAAAAAATCGCTCTACTATCCTTAAAAATGGACTCAATTATTTAATAAGAAAATCAGGCATGAAGTATAATTGTCAAAATACACACACAAAACTTGTAGCTTGCACCGTTATCGAAATATTTAAAAAACAAACATAATTTGGTCGAGATAGACGTGATTAAGTAAATTTTGTATTTATGTAATTAAAAAGGAAAAAACAAAAAATGAATAAAAAAAAAATAAGAGGACTGAAAAGGAGAATACGGGAAAAATTAATAAAAAACAAAATAAAAGTTTTGCGAAGGTCCTATCCAACGGATTGCCACGCCTCAAGTAAGGCTTCCAAGCGGAACCTGAGCTTTGCTCCAACGGGCCCCAACTCAGAAACCCCAATTGGCGAGGCCAGAAGGAGATTGCAGGTAATAAAGTTTTCACCCTTAAGAGCCGCTCGCATACGCGCAAGAGCGCTGGCACCTGACCCATATCGTCCTAGTACTCGCTCGGCCAAGTGGACGAAATTCAGCAAGCAGTGTAGCCTTGCGAAACAATTAAGGTGCTCCTTAAATTCCGGCAACTTAAGCGATTTTGCAACATATTGGTCGTTTGAGCCAAAAATTAAATATGCCACCGTGTTTGTAATGTCATAGAGTACCCTCATAGAAAGTTCCAGCTTGATCGGTTCTTGCACTTAACCGGAAGAACACGCTTTTAGTTAGAACTAACTGTCAATATTATCTTCAACTCCATATTAACTCGCAGACAGCAGTTAGTGATAACATCGATCTTATACATTTTTGAATTTAAACGGTTAAAAACAAAAGGATTCGTTCATTAACAACAACAAAAACATTATCTGACTTTCATACAGAGGTAAAAATAGAAAAAGTCAAGTCGAGCATATCGAAAAAAAATCAACAAAAACAAATAAAAAAATAAATAAAAAAAAGAAACAAAAAAAATTTGAAATCACTTAATTGCGCAGAATCTTGAGATTTATTCATAATAAAATCACCTTATGGTTGTTGTTGTTATTGAACAGTAAAAATGGCCATAGTTGGTAGATGATGATCTAACTGCAAGCCCGTTTGGTGCACTAATCTATTCTTTATCGACTACATACGGCGATTTAACGGTTTCTTGGAATACCTCAAACACAAACTAAGACTCTCACTCTCCCGGATTTTTAGGGAAATAAAATTCAACTTATAATGAACAGGAGACCCTCCTAAGGTAAACTCCGCAGCGCAAAACGTCGCAACCTACTGCATGAAATAAATTCAAATGAAAAAATCCATTATGAAAAATGATCATTGCCTAATAAATCCCACATGGCGCCATTATTACAGATCTTTTTATTTCACATCATATAACCCAAGACTACGAGGTTTCTCAACAGCTCGGGCAATAAACCAACGGATTAGTTAGTAAGCAACTTATATGTGAAGAATGTTTAGGATAGGATTACCGAGAACTAGCGAAATCTCCTTTGTTTATGATGGAACGAAGTCAGCCTGTAGTAAATTCCGTCGCCACGTTTTAATTAGATGCACAGATTAGATCAGTAAGCAATGCTTGTGAGGATGAAGTTAGTGACAGGAAAATAAATATAAAGAAGACTGCTACTGCACAGATATGATAGTAGCTAGCTTCTTTGAACAGTATGAATCTATATATGAATTCTCGAACTATGCAGGCGAGCATAGAGTTGTGTTTGGTGAAGAAAATTAAGATTTAAAAATTAAAATAATGAAATAATTATATATACACAAAAACACATAATACGACCTAAGAGAGCAAGATGCGGCTCTAAGTAATTTAACAAAACAAGAAAAGAAATTCTAAAAATTTGTTATCCACAATGAAGCAATTTCTAAAAATATTTTATTCAAAGTTAAAAATAAGTCCAACTGTCAAGAACTGAAGCTCTGTAAACTGACACCTAGATTTATTCTTCAGCTAATAAGTACAGAGTACGGTAATGAAAATGGAGCCATACGGTTGGTGATAATCTTAGAATATATAACACACAGGAATTCTCATAAGCCAAATTAAGTGAAGCTTCTCCATGTTTGTGCTGAGCTCAAGTTTTGTAGTGTAGAACTCATGAAGGATCAGTCAAGTTATTCTAATAAGAGTGCAAAAGGGATTGTCCATTTTAGGTCGTACATGAACAGATATGAGAGATGTCTTAAACAATGCATTATGATACCCTGAAAATATTCAATTTAGCGGGGGAAAGCTGGAGGGCTCAACGTTTTATCTAGTACATTTTGGTAAATCTAGTACAGAATCGGATTCCTTAGGTCCTGAGAAGAAGTCCGAGTGCACACACTCCTATACTCGGAGGCTTAAATAGCGATCCCCACACTCAATTTTTAGTATTTCCGTCTTTTCTTTTCTAGTTGAGCTATTACATTTTTCGCACCTTAACTCGGTAGGGTTCGATCGGAAAACGGCAAGAACTTTCTTCTCTGGGTACTTTTATGGTGGGGGTGGGGGTAGCAACCCCGCTGGGCTCCAATACGGCATATTGCATATCAAATTGAAGGTCTCGGGCGAGTGATGTACTATTTTCCCGATTCAGAAAACTTTCTCAGGACATTTTTGAAGCGAAAAAACCCATTTTAATGTACTAGGGTCACACACACCCCAGCTACTAAATTTCGCATATACTTTTGCAGTTCGTTCTTTCACGGCCATTAGTGCTCCGCTGTGAACATTTTTCTCAATAGAAGTCATTTTCAATGACGCACCAATTTCGGACAATCACTAGCGGTAGAAAAGAACACTTTTTCACACATGAAAGTATCTCAAGACACATCCGATCGCCAAAGCTTTCCTCAGCTTAATTTAAATATAAACATTGTTAATAAAATATGTTCAGAGTATCATAATGCATCGTTTAAGATATCTCTCATGTCTGTTCATGTCGGGCCTAAAGTTGTATGAAAAATGGGCATTGCCCTTTGTTGCCATTTCTACGCGCTGCTTTAAGGCAAGCACAAACCGACGTGATGATAGTGGCGGTGGCGGTAGGGGTAGCGGTGATGATGGCGGTGCGGTGAATGTAAGCACACACCGACGAGGTGGTACGGTTGACGAAACATACACAAAATGAAGTTAGTTTTGAAAAAAAAAAAATCTATTATCCCGGGATTCTAGACGTCACAAGTCATACAGAATTTTGCTTCATTTTACTACTGAAACCAGTTCTTCACTCATTGCGACGACTGAACTGTTTCAACTGAAATGAATTTCGCTATCGCGGTGGCGGTGAGAATGCAACATGCAGCAACTCACCGCCACCGCTTTTGTCACCGCCACCGCGTTTGGTGTGAACGCTCGCAATCATTTCAATGTTGCGCATCCCACCGCCACCGCCGTGTGTGCTTGCCTTTATCGTTGTTGGTCCCACTTGTTACTTGTAATTCTTGTGCTTGCATCATATTTGCTGTGCATTTTCCGTCCTTCGTTAATGTCGTCTCCTTCGAGATACTATTAGGGGAATAAAGCTTAACACATGTACACGAATTTTATACCATACCCACATTCCTGTTTGATATATGTTCTAAGGCCTAAGGTGACAATTTCGCGGAGACAATTGAAAAGTTCGGTCATTGGCGGATTCAGGGGGGTGTCCTGAGGGTCATGACCCCCCCCCCCCCCTAAATAATTAAAGAATTTTTTTATTAATTGAGTTATTTGAAAAAATATATTTTTTTATTTTATATGTTTTTTATTTACATAATTCAACTTCCCGTAAATCGACGTCAAGCCGGAATCGGGTGATAGACCAAATCTTAATAGTTACCAGAAAAATATAAAAAAAATTAAAAAAATCTAAGTCATGTATTTTTTAAACTATAGACATTTCTTTTGTTTTCGAGAAAATGTACACCCTATGATGCTTTTTTAGCTCCTGTTGCTGCCAAACTGGCGTAGTACTTTTTTTTCAGTACAGTCAGTTAAAGTTAGGTGTGAAGAATTAATTTTCTATTCTTGGTTCGGCAAACTGTGATATTTTCTTCGAAGCTGGAGCAGTTGGCTTAGAATTTAAAGAAACAGGTTACATAAGTACTATTCGGGTTTCCATAAGAAAAATAAAATTGAAAAAAAGTAAACATTTGTAGCAACAGGAGCTAAAAAACCATCACAGGGTGTACATTTTCTCGAAAACAAAAGAAATGTCTATAGTTTAAAAAATACATGACTTAGATTTTTTTTTAATTTTTTCTAGTAACTATTATGTCTATCACCCGATTCCGGCTTGACGTCGACTTACGGAACACCCTGTATATGCATTTAATGTAATATAATTGAATTCGAGCGCGTACTATTTGTGGACTGAAAAGGTAGTAGCACTACCTTCTTATGATGAAGCGACTTTAAAAAAGTTAGCTCTTCATTAGGATACTAAGTATATGTTGGAGTTGTCCTTTGAATCGATTCCTGGAGGAATATGCCGACACGAGGTAACTTGCAATTATGAAAATTGGTAAAAAGGACTCGACATAAGGAATAAACTATTAATAACTAAACTACAGTAATTTGAATTCAGAAGATACAAAAATAAGGAAAAATGTGGGTCGAGAAGAGAGTTAGGTTTAAGCTCAATGGATACAATTCCCAGACTTGTGCTCCCGAAGAAGTAGTAAAACCATCAAGTATATATGTATCTTCAACTATATCCAGAACTCATTAATATGTAGCAAGGAAAAACGTTACAAATGTCGGTGTTTAAAATGTGCATGTTATAGGTGGTTTAGAGTAGGCTGTTGGACGGTGTGATTGACAATTTCAAAGCGTTTACGTTCCTAATTATTGAAAACGCCTGGCTGGAATTAACCGTTTTCGTATGGTGTATGCGTTACAGTTTGCAATTTTCATATAGCAAGCGTTCTAAAGTGTTGCTCGATTCACTTAAGATAGATATCTCTGTATTAGCGTGTGTTTAACCAGTAATCAAAAATACATTCACAATCGGATTTTTCGTATAGTATCAGAAGAAGTTGCCAGAATATTCACATTTTTGAATTTAGAACTTTAATTTTTATATGCAAGTATACAAAACCATGTATAAAATTTCAACTCTCTAACTCAAGACATTTTTTAGTTGTCGTGCTGACATACAGACATGTATTTTGGCATACCGTTATTATCTCTATCTAATTATATAATCTTAAAATAACCTATGGTTTCATATATGGTAGAGCTATTGCTATTATAGTCGCGTGATCAGTCTGGAAAAGGAGAAAGAGTATGGGGCCTAGAATAGAACCTTGAAGAGCTCCACGTTGAAGGTGTTTATATTGCAATCAAGCTTTTTTGCCCGCGAAGTTATTCTGCTGGTATATTGAGGTGGTATATATTAAGGTAGGTGGTGTATATTAAGGTAGGGGGAGATAGGACAATACCGGACACCTGGCAAAAACGGGCAGTGAGCAACTCCAACTCTCAATGAGCTTTGTGTTTTTAAGTTATCAAGGAATGATAAATCAGTTTTTTTTTTGTTTTTTTTTCAGTATTGACAGGTGATTGATCTTATTTAATGCTATTTAGAGAGAACGATGTTTGCGTTCAGTGCTTAGATTGAAGGAAATGGGCGCTAGATAGCTACACTAAGTGGAATGAAGAAGACTGTACGATGCCTCCGAAAGCAGTTGGGCAATTGTAACAAATAAATAAATTCTAAATAGCATGGGTTGTCCGATTATTTATGCCCCACAAATATCTATGTGTGAATTTTTATTATTATTTTAAAATCGTTGTAGTTGTTTATTTTCATTAATATAGTTTTGAAATATAAAGATTTTCACATTCTTTTCTTAAGAGCGCTTTTTATAATTATTTGACTCTAATATGTAGTACTTGTTTTTTTTTCCAACATTTCACCGACAAGAAATTGCAATATTTATTTGAAAGTTATTTAAATACAAAGCAAAATAGCATATTTAACAATTATGGGCAAACAAAATTTAGGGGAGTTAATTCTCGTTAAAAAATTTCAATTTATGTGAACTGCAAATTTTCATTTTTAGTCTTAAATTGTGTGGTTTCTGTCTTTTGCGCTAGATGTCTCTAATGTGTTCTGTGGTCTAGGTCTAGGCTAATTTTATATGAATTTTCTCACTTTCAGGACACAAACCTACGTATAGTAAATTTTATTACCTACAGGTTCCCTGGTATCTAAATTGAAACTTTTGCTGAGTACTGATTCCTCTTAAATTTCATATCTCAAAAAATATAAATAATAATTATTCGGATTTTTCCCTAATATTCTTAGGCGGCCGGTATTGTCCCAACCGCCCTTACTCAACATTAATCCGGTATTGCTGATGAATGTTAAGAAGAATAACAAGCCTAGACTTATGACGAACAACTGAACTTAATTTTTCAAAGTTTTCTTTTTATATTAGAACAACAACAACAACAGCAAAATTCTAAATTGCTCTTTCCCCATGGAATAAGCTATATTTTTTTGAACAGGCAGTACCTGCAGAATAATTTTGTCTCTTAGCTTTCTGTTATCACAATTGTCATGCAATATGATTGTTTTTACTTCCTTAATGCAGACAATTTCCTGAGAATTATGAGGAGAAGAGGTTAGTAAGAAAATTTACAATTTCTGTATATTTAAAAATTCAGAAATGTAATTCTATGATTCTGGTTATTGGTTATATTACTTATGGCTAGGTTTAAACAGAAAGGGAAAGTAAAAAAGTGAAAATTCTTATTGAATTTTGATATTGGTTTATGTTTAAACACCAAAAAATAACGGAATATATTCGTGAAAGTTACATTAAGATTGGACTGTGGTGTCAGAATATCAAGGTACCAAACAAATGTAAGTCTTCAAACGGAAGATTTTGTAAAATAATTTTTGGAAAAAATCTGCATTTTCAATTTCGTAAATTTCGCATTTTTTGTTTGTTTTGTTACACAGAACAGAACCTCATGTCTGAATACCTAGAACGTTTTTCGTTTACCACCATATTCAACTTTTTACAAGAATCAACAGTTAACGCGTCCATTCCAGTCGCCATCTATACTATTATGCGCCTCTACTATTCGGACTGAGCTTAATTACATACAACGTGCATATGTATAAAAAATTCATTATGTATACTTACCTAGTATATAACCTTAGTTACCTTTGGAATTATCCCTTTTAACTCATTATCCTTGAAGCTTGAATGAATTGCTTGTGACAATAGGAATTGTGTAGCGTCGCTTCAATGCCATTATGCTAGAGAATAACTTATTGATTTTTATCTGGCTACAGTAGTGAGTAGTTAGAAGATAGCTTTATGCAAACATAGTCATAGTAGCCAAAAATTCATTATTTTTTTATCCATGCGAAAATTATGTAAAAGACATTCAGACATATTTTTACTTCTGAATTTGGTTTTTATCTCACTATTTTCAAGTTTATATACGAGTGTTTACCCTATTGCCCACTGGCGAATATATGCTCATCCTTTCTCAAAAATGTATGTAGGTCACTCTGCTCGTGTTGCATGAATGCCAAAGCTTTTGGCGCCGTCATGGTCTGGTATCATGTTTAATCCTCTGGGAAATTGCCAAATCGAATTTTTCAAGGTCATAGCCGCGCAATTCAACACGATAACAAAATTATAATAAAAATTGCAGATAAGTAAACCCGACTACTATATACAATGTCAAGGTTGAATTTAAAATTATAATTAATTTTTTTTTTTACATTAAAGAGTAACTATGATCGAATATTTAGTGTTTAAGTTTTTATACCATGTGTGTCCGGATATTAGATTAGTAACCTAAAAACGCGTTGACTTAGAAAGCTTTCTTAAAAATTGTAGACATCAGTAATTTAGCCACAGCGTTTTCATTGGAGTAAAATAACTGGAGATTCAACGAAAGTGTAAGCCACAGTAAAACTTAAAAATAGCTAAATGGAGAATTACTGGAAAAGAAATGATCATGCCATAAATATATAAGTATAACAAGTGGGCTATTTGTTGGTTCGTTTTTGAAGTGCGTGGTCCGCAAACTGACCAACAAAAATGCAATAGTAATCGTTGTTCGGTATTTTTATGTTGGGAGTTGTAACATTTGGCGGTAGATGACTCCGTCAAGTGATTTTTTGTATGAAAGGAAAGCATTTAAAAATACAATTAGCATATCTTACCGATCCAAAAGAACTTGATAACCGATATTTAGATTTTTTCATCAACTGGGTCTTACATACCCCGTTACATTTTGGTAGTAAGTATTTCGCATTAGCTCTCTATTGCAACACTTTTGTTTAGTCTTTTTAGTATTTTTTGCACAAACGTCAATGTAAAATTTTTACTTTTTTATAAAAATACCGAACTTGTAGCCATAATTGGCGCTCGTACAATTAAGCTTGCACAATTAAATGCTGAATTTTAAGGCGGATAATTAAAATGATTCCTCTCTACGTACATACATATATCCAATTTCCTCATAGGAATTTAAAAGATAGAAAGTGCAAATTCAAAATATGGTAAGAGAGATGATCCATCTAATATTAAACCAATATAATCGATTCCATGCATTCTGAAACAAGGTTATATGTACTGTATAAAATCTAAAGAGTGGCTTGGAACTCATTTTTAGGTGCAACTAGAGCGGCTCAAAATAGGGCTCACCCCTCTTTATTTTTTATTAGTTTCCCCGTATTTTTGCACCGACATCATCATCCTGCAAAAAATATTTTTCCACTTAATTCAATACACTTCACAGCACAGCTCCTCAAGTGACTCAACTCAAACCGTTCTGATGCTAGACTGACTTGTATACATTTTACAAATCTCCTGCCTGTAAAATTTTGCTATGAATGTTACAAATTTATCCTTTATTGAAATTACACTTGCAGTTTCGACCAATAGAAGTAAGAGAAATCGAAATTTTCCACTTGTTAAACCATCTCTTTACAGGAACCGAATTTTGCATTTCTAGAAAATCGCTTGTATTACAAGTGCCTGCAATTTCATGCAATAGGCTCCTGGTCTTCGAAAAGGCTATCGATTGAAGTTGTGATCAACATTAAGTTTCACACGCGCTTTTACAATCAAGAGAACAATTAATTTCAATTCGATTTGGATATTTCAATGTGACGACCATTCCTAAGAGTGATTGATATTGATTTTAAGAAATTTTGTTAACGTGATATAGTGAATTGGGAAAAACCCATGCAAATACTATTGAGAGTGTATAGTAACGGTGATTGCAAAAATAATATTTGCGATTGTGAATGGAATCCATGGATTACAAAGTCAGCTTTATTCAGTTCTCAACGTAGTGCAATTTTCGTACGATGCACATGATGTGGATAAATATCCAAGTTATATTTTTGCACTGCTTAAGGAAAAATAATTCGATCGATGTGACGCACTCTAACATTTTTCAATTTACTTAAACTTCTGCCAACTAAAATAGCAACATATTTGGTATTAATAACATCCATCGCTTCCCGAATCATATATATTATAAGAGATGGATGACGGATGTTACCACAGATGTTATACCAGATAAAAAAATTTAGAAAATAAATAAATATCCGTCGAGTAGAAGGCACCGGCGATAATACGCCAACACCTAAGCAGCACCTAAGTATTTACAGGAAAAAGTAAATTAAGTTTATCCACGTTTCGTAATTTACATTAGAAATACAAGCTCTGTAGATACACGTAGGGATATCCATTGTCTTATTGAGACACCCAGTCCTCAGGCCTTGTAATGGTAATAAAATATCAAGAGGCACAGCTCATTAATATTCTTTCCATAATACATTTTTGTCGAGCCTATTGAAATTTGAAAGTAAAATGCAATCGCTAAAGGTTAGTAAGAGTAAGAAGAAAGTGCAGCAAAGAATACAAAAAGATCGCTTTTGGCATATTTAATAAAAGTGCACAAATAAAAATGCTGGCAAAAATGAAGTGCTCTTATGTAAAAATTATAGATACATATATGCGATATTCACGAGTCGTAGGGGAGCAAGAGAAAATATTTGAAGGAAAATTCTGGAGAATATTCGCGAGTCATGTAGGACCGTTAGTTAAGTAACTGTCAGTCTATCATCCTCTCATTAAATATATAAAAATTTATTTACTTCAGCATTACTGCTTCTCATGGGAAAATTAAGAGACAAACAAAACTCTCAGATTGAATTTGCACGTTTTTCTACTTAATGAGAAACAAACAAACAAACAAAAAACGTCTTTTCATCTCTAAACAGTAACATTTAATGCCCGTTTACGAAATCCACAAAAAGATTCTGCGCTTTGATGTTCAACTCTAAAAATTGTGTATATATCGAATAATTCGGTGAAGACCTTGTTGGTTTTTGGACTTGAAAACTGGTATTCGGATAAAGTATATTTTGAGGTGCTCCGTAATAAAAACTATGTTTGATTATATCTACATACTTCCCTGTCGCTCCTTTGTTGGATATTTCATCATATCCAAGCAGTTATTACCTTAGAAAATTAGCTGGCTGCTTCGAATTGTGGACAAGCAGTTGCAGATTTCATTGTTTCTAGCGCCTTGCGCCCTAGGTGCTCTGCGAAATTAATACCTAGCAAGGAGCCCCTAATAGTAGCATTCTATAAAACATGCCCAATGTTGAATTTGATTAAATTTATTTTGTAAATATTCGTGACACTTAAATATTGTTTCACATCATTTTGTGTAAACAGCTTAGTATGACTACTAGCCATGAGGCTATGCCCACTGACTTATAACAATGGACTGAGCGTATTGCCATTTTCCTATAGGAAAGAATGGCACAAGTTTTACAGTTCTCTCTTTCGCCCTATGGCAGAGTTGGAGCTACCAACACAAAATATTACTTACTGAACGTTTACTTATGTTATTTCATGTATTTATGTTGGCTGCAGATGCAATCACCGCAGAAAGAATAAGGTAAAGATAGTGTTTACCATGAACCGTCTCTCTTGCCCATACGCAGGATTCAGTTAACAACAACTTTTGAAAATTAAAGTCAGAATTAGTCTAATTTCTTAGAAGAGTGCTTATAAGCGATTAAAATATCACTTGGACTGAAGAAAATATATTTTTTTAATTTAATTCGATTTACGGGTGTAAAATTTCATCTGATTGGTTGAGTTTTACATATTTTTATGTAGTTAACGTTTTAAAGGGTGCTCTATCGGTGATATACAGAATCACAATATTTTTTGTGCCACATGAAATAGCAAATCGCTCAGTCCATTGTTATAAGTCAGTGGGCTATGCCCCGTAAAATTCCAATATGTTCACCTATTGAAACCAGCGCGTACAAAGGTTAGCCAAGATAACTCTCTACAGTAGGTGGATTGACGACAACGGCTGGAGTCTTCCATATCTTCTTCAGGATGATATCCTCCAGCGTTTTCAGAGTCTCGCTACCGTGTGTCTCCTTGCAGAGCCTATATGTCGGTGATGCCCACTGAAATATAAATATGAACTAATAAGAGCAGTCGAACGGACCTGTACAGTTAAAAAGAACAAGATTTATATGATATGCCTAGCAATGACAAGGCATGCTCAGGTAAAAGCAAACGTAAATTGCATGATTTTGTTTCCAGAAAAAAAAAAGCGGTAACGAATATTTGACTGTTCTCAGAAAAAGTAACAATTTCTTATACATTTTGTTATTTAATCTTATTATTTGAAATTTCATTTTCAATCATGTAAAACATGATTGAAAATGAAATTTAAATTAAAAACATTGTCCACATCGCTTTCCCCAGAATTGACTCCGCACAAAATAGGAGATTAATCAGTCCATGTGTTGTCAGTGCGGTGATGACTTTAGTGTTTTTTGCTTATAGCTGGGGATTTCTTCTCTATTTTGTTCCGTCTAGAATCCGGTTTCGTTACACTTTATGCACTCGGATCGAAAGGCTTTTAATGCGACTGTAATTTCCATCAGTTCTTTTAGACACCTTTTTGTTACTCCCGTACGTCAAAGCTTTCGTTCAACTTTCTGTTCAAACTGAAAAAAAAATTATCCTGCTCAGTGAAAGTTTTAGCTTCAGCATTTGTATTAGGTTTCAATGCTACCGTCCATCTACAATGCAATGCACCACGTCCCTGTGCTTCTGTGGTGCGCCTGACATGGTGGATCGTTAATGTTTTTTTTTTCAACTTTTTAAAATTAGTAGTGTTATAGGATTCAATCAACATGATAGAGTCGCAAGGCTAATTAATCGAAAGGTAGTTTGGCATCTGAAAGCCTAAATACGTTATAGACTTAGGCCCAAAATCCAACAGATGCATGCGTCTGAAGCAATGAAAATATATTGGCAAAGTTACATTCGAGGCCACAGGCAACAAGCCGAATATTGGTCAAATCTCAAGTTTTTTGGTTTGTGACCCTTACCAACATTGAAGTATAAGATGACGAAAGTGTTGGCGAGTTTTGCAATATGGTGGAGATTTGTTATTATTCAGAATTTTGTTTTTAGTGCGAAAGTTGTTCATCTGTGAGAACTATTTCATATTGAATAATTCTGCACAAAAATAAAATGGAAGAAAAAATTATTAATTACATAAAAAATTCATACATTTATGCATAATAAGAAGCATGGCTTCTTGTGACCAGTGGCCGTGAATGTAACTTACTTGGCTTCAGCAGTTGGCCACAAGCCTCAAGTTGTTTATGGCTTGTAGCCTGAGGCGATGAATGTATTGTGGGTCTGGCTGCACTTCCAGTAGGATTAGCATCTGTATCTCCAGATGCTGTGTACGATTGGATTAAGAGAGAAGGAATGTCCCCATTTGCCGTGTTACCATTCCTAACACGCGGGATAGAATAAAGGCTTTTTCCTTTCACTAAATTTTCAAAATGAGCTCCCTTCCTGCTAAGATGACAGAATTGGTTGGGGGTATACGCGTAGGTATATAGAAAACCGACTATTATTGATACTGGGAAGAAAATACGATTTCGGCTCGTTCAGTTAAAATTATCAGTGAAATTGTCAATTCTCAGACCGACGTGGAAAATGAGCATGGAATTTATTTTCCTCCCTATTAAATTTTTGACTCTGAGTTACTTCTCTTCTCTTATTTAATACTATTCTGGTAGAATTGTTTGCATCTGAACGCCACATTCTCAATTTCCTTCGCTCTCTAGGAAAAAAAAAGTTAATTTAAGTTCCATTAATATAGTAATTGATTTGGAATGGTAAATGAACACAATAAAATTGTATCATTACCTAATCAGGGAATTTTTAAAAATGATGTGGGCTACTCACCAATTATACAAAAATAAATAAAAGATTAATTTGTACAAAAATTCTATCCTGTCTACGTGGAAACTATTTTCTATACGTTAATTTCAGTTATCTCAGTTTGACATTTAATATTTTTTTTCTAACTATGAAGGAATTCTTTAATATTTCAGTTATGGTCAGTCAAATTTAAGTTTTAATTATTGATTCCAAATGAGGCGTAATAATTGAGCTATGCATATTTCCTTAAAGCGAGCATAAAATTTTAATTGTTATTCTAATTATATTTGGTTTCTCATAATATCCTTTCTTTTTCGAGTTCCGTACCCAAACGGTAGCAACAGGAACCCTATTACTAAGACTTCGCTGTCCGTCCAACACCAGGTTATATCTCATGAACTGTAATAGGTAGACAGTTGAAATTTTCACAGAGCGTGTATTTCTATTGGCGATATAACAACAAATATAAAAAATTAAATAAATTTAAAAATTAAAGGGGGCTCCATCAAGAAACGTGATTTTTTCGGCGTTTTTTTCCTCCTTTTATTCTCAATCTTATTATTAACTGGGCTGTATCTCATTAACCGTAATAGTTAGATAGTTGAATTTTTTATAGAGTGTGTACTTCTATTGCCGCTATAACAACAAATAATAAAAATAAAGTAAAATTATAAATTAAAGGGGGCCCCTATACAAAAAACGTGATTTTTTCGGCGTTTTTTTCCTTGTTTTATTCTCATTAATTATTATTATCATAAGTAGGCATTGTTTTTTTAAATGACAGCATTATTTTTTCACATGACGCCTACTCTCATTTGAAAAAAATATATAAAAAGTATATAGTGTTAAATTTTGTACGATGGTACGGAACTCTTCGTGCGCGAGTCCGACTCGCATTTGGCCGGTTTTTTTTAGTTGTTTTTACGCAATTAAATAAGTTGATGTAAAAAGGGTGCACAGTATAAACCCAGTCAGTGGTGATAATATCTTTTCAGCTGATTGCAAGGCAGTTTGGGCACGTTTGAGATCTATTGCAACTTATCCAAATATGACAATTTTGAGCTCTCAAAAACAACATTTATGTTTATTTCAGAAATTCTCAAGATAATCTTAATAAATTCAGTTATATAAAAGTAGCAACATACGAAAATAGCGAAAACAGATTATTCGCTTGAGGTTTCACTAACCTCAATTCGAATGTTACATTTCGATCCTGTAAAAAAAATAAATAAATAAAAACTGCTAATTTACAATGTGAGAACACAAATAGAAAATGAGTTTATTCTGAAGTGAGCCTCAAGCTATTATATCTGGGTGTGTGTGTGTACCCCCATGTATTATTCACTTCAAGATCATTCAACCAAGATCAAAGTATTGAGAACGTCTCTTTTAGCCAAGATTTAATGCAAATAAGCGAAAATTCTCTTTGACTTCGAAACAGCCAGCAGCTGAAGCCCAACCAGCCCAATATAGTCAGTCACTATCACCACACGGAAGCGAGACGAAAAGAAAAAATACTACCCCCATACCTCTTTTATGTTCCGAAAGCTTTCAAAGCTAGAGGCTTGACGCGAGGGAACGCGGATAACAAGCAGAAAAGTCTAATAGATATAGGTGTAGAAAATGTAAAATGCTGGATCATGCTGATGCTTTACTCTCTTTCTGACATCTTAAGGCTTTCGTAAAACATAAAATAAAAAATAAATAAATACCACTACTCGCTGTAATGAATTCCACTCGTTAGCAATGTTAGTGAGCGTAAGAAACAAAAGACTTGAAGTGACGTAATTTAGCAGACCTGAAGCAAGAAACCTGATTTAGCGCTGGCTTGTACACATTTTCAGAAGCACGGGAGAATGAATGCCTTCGACCTTTACTGCTTCTTCATAGATCAGTTGAATTCTTCGTGTATTTTTCTTGTTGAAATTAATTACTTGCAAAAGCTTTTTGAAAAATATTTCTATGGTGTTTGCGGTTACGACGTGATATTTCGCCATGAATTTTTTTACATAGTGAATAAAAATGACGTCGCCATGTATATTTACAGAGAGATCTTATCACACAGCATTCATATAGATCGTAGATTATGAGTTTTTGTTTAATTTCTCATGTTTGTTATTTTTCTTAATTCTTTTTTTATAGTTGTTATTTGAAGGTCTTTGGATTAACAAAAGACGAAAATATCTGAATAGTCACTCAAAAATTCTTATAAATACAGAGCTACTGAAAAATTATCAATTGTTATGAAACATAGTAGCCAGAAAAATATAAAGGAAAACCTAAAAATTATTTAGTCTAATTTTTAACTCTTCTAGGAATTACTAATGCTTGATCAAATATCGTCTTCGTGGTGAATAGGTTTCTGCATGTACTAACAATGGCTAGTTCACTTTTATGCTAAGTAAAATCGCATGAAAATTATCAGTGGTATTAGAGAGAACCTCGATTGTGACAAACAACAGTTCTTATATTGGTAACTATTTACAATAAGGTATAACTGCTTGATTTTGATGACCTTGAAATATGTTATAAAGGTCAATGTAATGAGTAATTTCATGCACACATATAATCGCCACTTGACTTTAGTTTCCAGATTATATGTAAAAATCATATTTTTCTTCAACAAACAGTTTCATAAGTCATAACTCCTATAAACTATGAGATGAATCATGCCATTAAAGTAGCTTAAATTGTCATAAGCTTGCACCTCCCATATATCAAATATTTACGTATGTATGTATGTAAAGAAAAGGAGCCCATTTACATATAGTTGTATGTAAACATGGTGTTTCTATGGTGGCATTCAGTGAATTTTTCTGGGTCATCTTTAATGAAATTATTTAAAATATTAGGGGCATTTTTGAGTTTACGGATAGTATTTGACAAAATAAACAACTTTGTAAAAGCTCTTGTGTACATAATTTTTAATTCATCGCCTTAGTTTTCCTTCTATAATTAACACACAGTACGTTTACATGAATACTTGAGCATTTGTCTTGAAATTTACTTGAATTGACATCTCACCAGTGACAGCTCTGCATTTAAGTTCAGTACATATTTAGGGCTTTTTAAATAAATACTTTGAGATAAGTGTATTTGTAAATAAAAAACTAATTATATTTATGTGTGTGTATATGAATATTTATATATAAAAAAAAATTGTATTGATATGGGTAAAAAGCATTTAACACTGAAAGCGTGCATCGAGTTTTTAAACAATCAGATGATGCTATAACACCCCTGCATTTACTTTTCAATAATTGTATATATTTCGCTATTCTTATATATTTTTTGTTGTCTAAATGCTTTCAACAATTCCTTTCCATCATTACTCCCAATAGGGTCAGAGTTTCCTCATAGCACCAAACATTTCTCTTTGACATTTTAAATAAAAAGACAAAACATAAAATCAACAAAAACTGAATCAAGCCAAAAATCCCCAAATCATAAATTGCTAACAATAATCTTCTTCTTGTTTCTCTTTACCGTTTCCAAAACTGAAACATGAAAAATGTTCAAGTAGTGCAGTTGCGTTTACATATGAATTTTTTCAAGTAATTTGAACAAAAATTTTGTGTTTAACCCTGGAATGCTACCCGTGAGTAAATTTTACTCACTTTCTACTTGAATGCTGCACTGCTCTTCACGACACTCACTTCGCACTCTCATTTCGAATTATCCTTACCTTATTAATTAAATTTTTGTATGTATTTTTATTCTTGTGGGAATTTTGTTTTGTTATTGTATTCCGCTAAACTATTTCAACTCTTTTGTTTATAATTTTGTCGTGTGTGAATAATATCTACTCGGTTACTAATAAGCGAATATTAAAAGGAGTTAATATTAAAGGGTTAACTTGGTTTAAGTATACTTGAAGTTAATGTGCGCTTACATGACATTTTGATTACTTGATCTCTTGTAGTATACTTCAAGTAATCCATGTAAACGTACAGACAGAATTATTTTTATATTTCTCCTTACACATACATAGAATGAGAGAGAGAACTCCGATTTTACACATCAGAGGATGTTATACGTATGAAATGAATTAGGGTAATTTACCTTTCTAATATATTTCAAGGTCATCAAAATTGCTGAAGTACAGAGTTAAGATTTGTGAATGAAAAAGAGAATATCAGAATTACATCTGGAATTGTTGCTTGCTTTCTGAGTATTTTTTACTTCAGTCATTCTTTTGAGCCTCAGTCAATTTGTGCGGTATGTTCATACTGGATTGTTTTTATTCCGGTCTTGAATAGCACAGGGATGAGTCGATAACCCATAAGTAGTACATACATATATTCCCTTCAGTTCTGACCAACGACAGTGTCAGAAAGTCCTTCTCGTGCCTCATTCTTGAGAGCACTACCCCTACATTCGAATTCATTGAACTTGCTAAGTTTTCGCAAATACAGTTCTCGATTTGATTGTAATCTTTGATCACATGGTACAAAGATTTACAAAGTATGCCCTCTTCCTTAAACTGTCAATTTGCAGCCACGTCATAATATGGTACACATTAATGGTCGTTGTAGTTTCAATCCATCTCACCAAAGTCCAGAGAGTACTTAATCTAATTGGAAATTTCTTTTCCCGAGCTGATTTACACTTAATCAAGCAGAAGAAATTAATTTATTTCTTTATATATGTAATTCAGTCTAAATCACCTCATACAGACTATGCTAATATAACTTAACTAATTAATATAAATTATCAATTAATATTTACATAAGTATTCAAACAAACAAGAATATGTACAAATAGTATCTAAATCAAATTGAAAAATAAAATGCAACTAAAGCAGAAGTAATACTTAGTATCACTAAATTACGGAAATAGTGCTAAAATAAATTAAATAAGCACTTAGAGATTACAATATCTTTAAACTTGGTGCATTCAAGAGCTAATCTATGTCATTATCATAAATTTCATTAAAACGATCAGAGCAGTAGGAAATGGCTTCATGCTGACTATAAGAGGTTCGGTGATAAGGCACGTGTAACGAACATCTTGTTGTAAGGGTAAAAGCAGGCACATAAATATTGAATAAGATTAGCAAAACTGCTGAGCAAATTTTGTAGCAAAGGGTACAATCTCATAAAAACATTATAGATGAAATTCTTCTCCTAGTATCTCAGAGTTCTAACCCAAAAGTATACATCTTGATTTATAATTAGGTAAATCATGCGACCAATGCAATCTTCTTAAAGCATAGCGAAGAAAGTTTTTTTGAATTTTTTCAATTCTGTCACTACGTTGTTTGATGTAAGGACACCATACCACTAGAGATCTAACTAGCTTTTAAGGTGTGAAGCTCATTGAAGTCTTTAGTATTTCGTTTTATAGAACCAAGCATCTTGAAGGCTCTACAGCAGATATAATTAATATGCACTTCACTTCCCAGTTTCGCGTCAAAAATGACACCAAGGTCCAAAATTTTCATACCACCGCTCAATGGAAACATAAAATATTCAGTATGAAGCGGATTTAGCTTACGGTGAAAACATTTACAATTGCTTAGATTTAGAGCCAGTCCATTTGAAAAACACCATTGTTGTAAACGATCAAGATTAGACTGAAGATGGCAGGTGTTAGATGAATTTTTAATTGGTAATATAATCTTAAGATCGTCGGTATATAGTAATGGTTGCGCGGAGCGTAAAATATTTATCATATCATTAATAAATATATTAAACAACAAAGGACCTAAGTGGCTTCCCTGCGGAAGATTAGATAAAACCTTGAAAATACGTGACTGAAAGCAATCCACTTTAACATACTGAGTACGATTAGTAAGATACGAAGTCAACCAATCAAGCAGAGACGAATTAAAACCAAACACTTCAAGCTTTTTAATAAGAAAGTTAAATAAACGTGATCAAAGGATTTTACAAAATTTATGTATATAACATAACGTTCACCACTTAGAAACGTTCACCACTTAGAAACCCGTGCTACAAGGAGGAAATAATGTGAAAATAAATTTTACCTTTACTAAGCGCGCCAGGACAAAAGTTAAAGATAAATCACCTCTATATAGAATCCAGAAACAACACAATAATATATTTAATTCCATTGACCTCTTCGGTAATAGTCTTTCTTCAAAGCTTTTTACTTTGGATGTAATAAAAACTCCCACTCCCCTGAAATTCTTCATCTTTCCGTTTATTCACAAAAAAAAAATTAATTAATTTAACTTAGATTATTTCCCATTAAATTGTGTGTATACTTTAATTATATAATTAATAGTGTCTGAACTCATTCAAATTTACTATTATTTAAGCACATAGTAGCTTCTTAACTTACATTAATTACTCAAAAAAAAAAAGACTGTTTTGCTTTAATATTTTCCCGGTAGTACCTATGTAAAAAGTATTTATATTACGTCTGTTTTACTATCGCTTAAACTTTCCAAAAATAAATAAATAAAACATTTAGGGACTGATAAGAGTTTAGCAATTGGTTTATAATTGCTGATTTGATTCCGGGAACCGGCTTTGAATAGAGGTTTAATGAGAGAAAATTTCCAATTACCTAAAAAATCTCCCAAACCTAGGGACAGATTAAAGATTATTGTTAGTGGAAGAGCCTAAGAACTATAACAATGTTTAAGCAAGATGTTCGAAATTAAATTATTACCGCAAGAGGTATCACAGTCTAAAGTACTCAATGATTATTGCACTTAACATTCGTTTAAGTGAATGCTACCCAGATCCGTAAAGGCTTTACGTTAGCATTACTAGATATTGAAAACGAGACATCGCCAGAGTCACTAATGTTTTTATTAAATGTATAAGCACCCGCTTTTAGCAACCTAATTCTCCACAATTCATTATGTCTTTCCGTCAATATACCTAATACAAAAAACAAATTCGTTTTTAAAACATTTCACCAAGTAATGAACCAAACAAAGTGAAAGTTGCTGATACCTTTGGGAAGGCCATATCATGTCTTAATTAAAAATAAAATATTCATATAGACGGATGTAGGTATGTCTTTAATCCTAGTCAGAAAAGCAAGATGAGAATCATATATTTGTAATTTAATTTTTCCAAAATGTCTTCATGTACATATGAATTTCAATTTTAATTAGAAGAAATATTTTGTCAACAGCATACACATGAATAGCCACAGACAATGGAATTTACACATTTCTCGTTGATTCTGAATTCACTCCTGCAATTCTAGAAATCTAATTTACGCTAATTGTTTGCATTAATTTCATTATTGAATTACGGACGAAATATCACTGAATATTAAAACTAAAGATTGACAAAGTAATTTATATAGTTTTACTTGGAATTGTATTTTCTATTTTCCTTCAATATAAATTCCGCAGCACATTTTCTTTTTACTTTTCGCGAGAATTGAACAAGGATTTTCAGGTTCAGGATTTCCAACTTTTTTTCGGGTTTTTGCCCATATCTCGAATATCTGTACGAATAGCATATGTTTACTTCTGACAAAAGCTTCCACATAAAATTTCCTACAAATTTGGTCATATTTATTTTAGCTCTACGATCAATACTTTAGGAGCTACAGGGTGTGAAAGTTTTAACAGAAGGATAAAAAATAGACGATTTAAGAAAACGGCGTCATTTTCTGGTCATTGTTCATCATCATTTACAATTTTAGTTTAGAATAAGCAAGCTTAGTCATCTGCCGACCCATGTGGATCTATTGAGAATTCTAAACAAAACAGCCGATAATGTAAACAAGGGCCGAGCGTGCGAGATACCGTGAGTCCTTAGCTACGACGGGCGTCAACGCGGCGCGGACCACCGCATACCACTACCACCGAGATTGAACTAAAACCGTCGCGTCTCGTTCTCACCGCCCGTCCAGCCTCCCCGTCCCGCCATCACCTCATTTAGTATGCTTACAACGCTTACCTCGTATCCACGCTGTTAGTATTTGGCATCGTATCGCGCAGTTTTTTGTAATTTGATTACTGCATCTGTTCTAGAATGCAAGCATTATGACTGATAAATGTACAATTTGTGATAAAGACGTGATTAGTGACAGGGTAGAAGTATCAAAGTATGAACATCGGAAGCCATAGAAAAATCAGTAGAAACGATGTTTTTGACGATATATCGTGCGCCCACTACTCAGCTTGATCTTAACAGCCATCGATACTCACTTTTTGTTAAATCAAGCACCAAGTTCAAAGCTGATCTCTCCTCTCTCCCCTCTACTAAAGGGTTAGCAAAATATTACGCATTACGAGTGTTTCCACCAAGTACAAGAGTGGCTGGGTAACGAAATGCCTCCTGAAATATGGAGTTGGAAGCGAGGAGCTGATGGAACCCTCGAGCCAATTACCACCACTGATCCTCCAGCTCCTGACAACGTGATGACTTCAATTTTTTGTCGCTGCAAAAGTGTTGCACTGGATAATGCAGATGTCGAAAAGCCGGTATTTCATGCAGTCTAGTATCCCTTCGGCTGCTTGGGTTCATGTCACTGACATATATAAAATGGACTGCTGATACTACTGAAATTGCTTACATTATTATGAGATCACTTTTCTATAGTTGTCTCTTTTTGGTTTAACTGCTTTATTCCGCGGAACTACAAATAATAAGTTCTATACAAAATACACCATAGTCCAGTTTCAGTTCAGTGGTTTCCAAATGAATATATAGAATAGAAATAGATGGCAATACAATATTTGTAATCCTTTCTCTGTCCCCCATACCTACTTTTAGGGTCAGGTAGACAAAAATTTCTTAATTTTATTTCTTTAAAAATCAAGTTTAAAAAATATTTGATGTTGTAAGTAAAACTTAAAATTAAGATAATTGTCAGTGGGTTCATTTACAAACGGTGTAGATGTCATAGAAGAAGAAGACTAAGATTTCGATGCATAAGACGACGAGTAACATAATAAAGACGAACTGATTTGCTTTTCCTATTTTTAAATAAAATTTTAAAACCTATTTCGTTTTTATTTCTTAAATCGTCTATTTTTTATCTCTCTGTTAAAACTTTCACACCCTGTAGCTTCTAAAGTATTGATCGTAGATCAAAAATAAATATGACCAAATTTGTAGGAAATTTTATGTAGAAACTTTTGTCAGAAATAAACATAATGTTATTCGAGATATGGGCAAAAACCAGAAAAAAGGTACCTTAAACCCCTCCTACACCCTTACCACACTACCCACCCTTGAGGACTTTTAGTATGTTCATCTGGATACCGCAAGGTATAATTGTACCAATTTACAAAACTACACGAATTATTTCCCCTGATTGCTCATTTTCGGCTTAATTTAATCGCACTATTTTATTTTATTTCATATCTGTCAAAATTTAATAAATACTTGCTATAAAATTATAGTAAAACATGTTGCCAGTAGTCAAAATCGACAAATTAGTGTTGTCAGTGGCAATGTTTTGGACCCAGCACCTATAAAAACTTTTTATGGAAATAGACACACATTGACAAAACGTGGTCTGGAAAAAAGGCAGAAGGCATTTTGGATATCAATATTAATAAATAGGTAGCGAGTGAAATACATCCTAATATGTAATCATTTTATGTTTTCACGCCGATCACAATTCTGCATGATCCTTCTGATTTTCAATACAAAGTTCATAAAACTCTCATTTGGCTTGCCAGAGAAGGGTTCAATGCACCTGCATCTTACATCCGCACGATGCTGCTGATGTACATATATCCTACGAATATCCTCTTTTACGAAAGACTCAATCATGAAATAAAGCTGTCGCTGGTAGATTAATTTTCCATCAATACATCCTACCCAGGGACTAATCGCGCAGACATACACTGCCCACATAATGTCTCTCTGCAGTAAACTGAGCAGTTATCGTAAGACTTCTCAAGTAATTAGTCTGGCTATCCTAGAAAACATAGATATCAATACATCTTGAAATACATAACAAACTTTATTTTCACTGGCATCCTAATATGGAAAACCTCAGAAACTAGAAAATAAAAGTCTTTACTGTGAGAAGCCTTCCGCAAATACCTGCAGAGATGAATAAAGGTTCTCTCTTCCACTTCACCTATCCGTGTCAAGAGCTTTGACTGCGAACCATTGACATCCCAATGACAAATCTGATATCTCAGTATAGCACTGGGTTTGCCTAGCTTTAAAAAAAGAAGTACTACCTTATGCCTTCACGGAATGTACTTGATGTTGGCCCGATGAAAGCAATCCATATTCGTTTACCTGATTTCTGTCAGTTTTATTGATTTCGACCTATACCTTGTTCCCAAACGTGTCCAAATTTGTGTAATATACTTTCCTCATCAAAGCTATGTATCATCATCTACTGACTACGCTCAAAGGTCCTCCTAATATTACTTAGGCAGCTGTGACTCATTTATCAGTGTGTTTTTGTCCACTATCCAAATAGGGGTGAATTGTACATTTTACTTAACCTCTCGTCATGCTGTGATTTCCTCCCCGAAATACACTCATAATGGCATCCCCTCGGGAAGGTTTCCTTTCATTCTGCCGAAAATAAAGGCGTAGGCGAGGACATGGGTATCTTTGTGAGTTCTTCGAATTGACGAAACATCAGTTTCGTACAAATAAAATTGTCTTGGTCTGGAGCAAATGATTTATTACGTCCATATATCATGTATACCACCACCAAGCCTTCGAATACAGTTGGGGCAGGGTGCATTGGAGCACTCCCATGTTGCATGCGATAGTCTGGCCAAATGTGAACTCGTGTATAGGGCGGACCGACACACCATCGAATTCAGCATAAAATATTTTGCTTTGAGCTACATTCCCTCGACGCTTATCGCTCCCTTTGAAAACTACAAGCAGCCACTTTTATTGATTAAATTCTAGAATCATTTGTTTTCCTTACCCCGTCTCTTTTTCGTTGTGGGGGTGTTGAATTCGTCCGCAAGAGAAGGAAAAGTAAGATCCAGAGTGAATCTTCTAGCCCTCTACTACTCTCACTTTCGGTATACCTACTTCAAAATCGATACACGCACCAATGACTGACTATTCCAAGGGTTTTTATTGCTAGATTCTATCATTTCGGGAAGATCTCTGAAAGCGCCTGGGGGAAGCTATTCTACATTGTTTTGTATAACGGATGAGGAGACAACCAAGTCAAGGACCTCGCCTATGATGGCGAGCTTTGCGTTTAACAATCCAGAAACACTATAAAATCGCCTTCTTTGACCTACTCCTGATATTTCCACACGGATGCGAGTCTATTCCTCGCTCGAATAGGCTTCTTGTTGATTTCAACGTCAGAGGTAATATTTTAGAACTCGCAGCTCAAAGTATTTAAACGATTCATTATTCGGTGGATTAGATTGACGAAGCGAAGCATTGGATTCGGAATACTCAAAAGTTTGAGTGGCGCACTTTCGTGCACATATTCATCGTTTCATGTCTCCCCCTCATCGTCTCTCCCAGCTTCGTTCTCTTCATTTATTACTTTTGGCATGCAAGAGGGGTTTGTTTACGTTTTTCCTGCTTACTTTTTCATTGTTTGTGTTTGTTTAATGAATTTTTCATGTCGTTGGAGTTGAAAATGTGAACTTTTCCTCGAAAGGAAACATTAGATGGCAATTGTCAAATGAGTGCACTTTCAGTTATACGGATGAGGTGGTTGGAAGACTGTTGATACTCTTGAAGTTGGATTGATTAATTATAATTTAAATTTTTTTTGAGACAAAAGGTAATTACTTGTTTTTTGTTGATTTCACAAACCCCTAAGCTAATAACTTTTGAGCACTAAGTTGATTTATAATAAAAGTAAGGAATATAGGGAGACAAACAAGAAGAATGAGAAAGGTTTGTAGTTCAATGGGTAATTTTACGGTTCTATGGTCATACATCCATAATTAATAATTAAACAGAGATGTCATCAAGCGTGTCGAAAGTATTAAGGACGAATGAATGATTTAATTAAAAATCAAATAAAAATATAAGAAAATATATACTTTTGATCACAGTGATATACGGCCAGAAAGTAGGGAGAAAATATGCAAAGCTAGCATTGTGAACGTGTTGTGTGGTTCATGCTTGATATCCATGCAAAATTCAATCATGTAACATGTTTGGTTGTGGTGTCACGTGAAACGGCAATGGCGCTTGTCGTCAAGGTTGACCACTTTGCGTAGTCAGGGTGGGCCCATTGTGATGGTGTGCTTGGAAGACGCCCAAAAAACGTCCAGCACCAATCCCAACCAACACCAACTAAAGGAAGCTGCCCGCCCAAAAAAGCACAGAAAAAAACCTCTTAGGACAATGCAAGAGAGAAGTGCATTTGGAGGGCGTCAATATAACGACATTTTTCATTCAAATTTTGATAAAAAACAGAAAAATGCAACAAATTCTGCTTTTTATTTCATTAAATTAATTTTTCCAGGTCAGTTTCAATCATTTCAGCACATTTTTCGTCGATTGTCCAACCTCTACCGCACTAGCGGACCTTGACAGCATCGCACTTTGTTTTTAATCCTGGAATGCTACCCGTGAGTAAATTTTACTCACTTTCTACTTGAATGCTGCACTGCTCTTCACTACATATGACCACAGCGTTCCCACTTCACACTCTCATTTCGAATTATCCTTACCTTATTAATTACATTTTTTATGTATTTTTATTCTTGCGGGAATCTTGTTTTTTAATTTTTTTTTGTTATTGTATTCCGCTAAACTATTTCAACTCTTTTGTTTATAATTTTGTCGTGTGTGAATAACAGCTACTCGGTTATTAATAAGCGAATATTAAAACGGGTTAGTATTCCAGTGTTAAATTCCTATATTTTTTTTCATTTTTCACGCAATCAATCTGCAATGTTCAGCCAAAGTATTCCTTTTTCCCAGACTTGGATTTACCAAATTCTTCTTTAAACGGAATTTATGAGCAAAAGTCAAAAAGGACCAAAATGGAAATAATTTTTACAATAACAAATACGGAAAAACATATTTCATTAAATACGGAGCTTGCTGAAAGCTAAAGTGGCTATAATCTTTTTATAACATGTAATCTCCATAGTATCATCAAACGAGATCTATAGAAGTCAGACTTAATTGGTACAGGTATAGAGCTGTATTTTTAAGCGGAGCAAACGAAGCACGTTTGCTCCTGACAGGAACTCATCGTGATGCCTTCAACGTTGGAGAACTGTTCGTTTTGTGACGAATGAAGAGTGTAATTGTAATTCCATTGATAGATAGAGTATTACTTTAACTTTAGAAGATTATATAAGTAAGTAATTAACGAAAATTAAAATCTGTATAAGATCAAACTTTTCACGTTGAAAAGTTTTGAAATTCCCTCAAGCTCCCAAGGTGCGCGGTGATCAGTGGACTCGGGCTCTTACTTTAAGTAATCAGATATCTCCGGCTACTTATATTGAAAGCTTTTCCCCTTTCGCTTTGACAGTAAGCTAAAATTTATAAAGACTTACCTTCGTAGTACCATGTCACAGATGCAGCTGAATTCTCTGGCGATACTGAGCATCGAAAATGAAGAAATTCGGAATATTAATATCGACATAGTCATAGACGAATTCTTGTCATTAAAAGATCGGCACTTCGGAAAGTTGTGAAGAAGGTTAGTTTTACTCATTAGTCATAAACAGATTAATGTAGAAAAAAAATGCAAAATGCGGAGCATATATATCCTTAGTTACGCCACTGCCCGGGACACACCTCTAAGCTCTCGATATATTATCCAGCAATTTACAATACACTGTAGCAATAGGTGACGAAAGATACTTGTTTCCACCATTTTAGAGATTTGCTGTCAATGATGTCATACCAGTTTACAAGCGTATCAGGTAAATCCACATCGTCAGGGCAAAGAATCTTTTCTCGGAATTCCTTTTATTTTTCAAACAGTAGCTGTCATAATAGCTTTATGGCAATTCCTGAAGATTGTTGCAACTTTAGTTTCTGTCCACTTGATGACCAGCAAGGTATCAGTGGTACCTACTACATACTAGATACTTCACTGTCACAACTACACGCTCACCAAATGTACCCTTGTCATTTTCATGTTACTTTTCCTACAAAAATATTTTTGCTATAAGTATAGCCTGTCACATCTCACCCAACTTAATTCTACATTTGATTGGCTTAAGGGAGGATTTACCTTTAAATTTTCCCATTGCCTCATGCTTCGTGCAGACTCTCTGAACAGCATTTCATGAAAGTTTGTTTTACGCAAGAGATAACATCGTCAATGTAATACGCTTTGCTACCGCCCTCAGGCTTTTCAGGGTCATTGAAATTCATTATAAAAAGAAGCAACAAGAATCGAGCCCTAAATATAGCAGCATTCAAAGCTTTATTCCCTAGTTACTTATTTGTTGACCACAGGCGTGGATCTAGAGGCTTACGTTCAGGGGGGGGGGGGGGGGGCAATGTTTTATCTTTTAAGAAATCCGTTCTGGTGCCGTGAATCCAAAAAAGATGTCCAAGACTTCAATCTGAAAAGAAGCGCCCCCAGAACCAGAGACCAAAACCAGTTTAACATCTGAAAAATTTGGTTATTGGTCAACCGTTTTCTAAATTCTAACCAATTAAAATGGTCAACATTTTATTGGTTATGAATTATTTTTGATCAAATGAATATTGGTTAAGCAATAACCAAAATATTGAAGAAATATCTTTTTGGTCAACCAGTAACCAGTACGCGTGAAAAAAAATTTGTAGTTAATGTGTATTGCTGGTATTTTTCGAATTAGGTACATTTCATGCAGTTGAGTACCTACTAACTAATAATGCTATGAAAATATGGGCATTTGCCTGTTAAGATTTACTTTAAATACATTTCAGGTAATTTAAGTTTTAATTTAGTTTTATTAAAATATGTTTTAAAGCTACACTTGAAAAATTGAACCGCAGGGCTGGAATTGCTGACATTTCTCACACCTTTTACATGAACCTTTGTTTTTTACTGCATCAAAGATGAATGCACTTCGAATGTATATTTAAAAGCGATAGGGTTCGTGCACAACGAGGTGAGGTGAGACGAAACTAGGCGAGGCGAAGTTGTATCAAGAGTTGAAGAAATAAAATGATTGTATGCTGTACTATGAGAGTGTTTATAACAACTGTGTGTCATCGCGCGATATGGCGAGACACCTGGAGGTATTTCGCTCGAGAATGAAACTTTTCATTTCACTTTTTCGCGAGGTGCAGCGCGCTAATTTCTCATTTCTCATATATTGAAAGAATCTATCAGAATCAGTCCATAGATGATGAAATTTACCAAATTCCAGGCGTTTCGTATATAACGGTTGGCAAGTCAAGTAAAACAGCCGAAAGTACACTTATGTGGAAAATTCAATATAGTTGCATTACTTGACAAACACAAAATTTCTTCCTCAGAATCTGATGAAATAATTTCTGCTCTCACTTTGCGATTTATGAAGAAACTAAACGCCTTGTTGTGATCACTACACCTCGAGGGATATCTTCACCTCGTCTCGCTCAAGCGCCTAACCTAGCTTCGACTAGCCTCACCCCACCTCGTTGTGTACGTACCCATAGACATGTAGGAAGAAACTTATACTGGATAGGTTGGTTTAACCATGAGTTGATAATGATTTTTATAATCGGCTTAATTAGAGATAGTTTTGTAACATATCTATATTTCAGTTGTAGAGCGATCTAGATTTACAGTAGGATAGCTTTGAGTACTTTCTGATTTGGCAAAGAAAATCCATGTTAAAAATTATGAAATTGGCAGTCGATATTGCTAACAGGTCTATAATTATCTGGTGGTTCTGAACTGGGAGCTCCTACTTCTTACTCCAGGTAGTTTTCGTTTCCTAGAACAAACATTTTTTCCATAGCCGAAGAGGTAACTATGTATATCTATAGAAAATCACTAAAAAGACACATACTTCCATTCCAACACAAAAATTAGTTTTTTTTTAAGTTTTCATCATTCTAAGACATCTTAAATATTCCATGGGACACATATAACTGATTAGTCGCGAAAGGGATAGTTTCAATTAATCGTTGTAGGTTCTAAACCAAACATTTTGCATTTTCATTAGGAACGCTAGCAATACAGCAACATACTCGTACTAGACTCGACCATCCTGCCGTCATTTTTGGCCTCCATTTTTCACTGACGTCACCTATATTGGTGGACGAGAAAACTACGTCAAAAGACATAGTGGAAGAACAAAACATGTTTTCATTTCATGGTACCAAATTTGGAAAAAAAATCTTCTGAGGATTATACGATAATACTTCTATGTTCTTGGTAGAGATGTTAAAACTAAAACCATGGACGTCATCAACCTACTATAAAGTTAATTGACATTTTATGTAATCCATGTTGACCAATTCCGCATTTATTATCCCTTCATTATCTTAAATTGTCACATAAAACTAACAGGGAAGCCATTGTTTCAATAAAAGAGCCACAAGCACATACTTGCCAGGGGAATCATGGGTCAAACTAACCCTTTGGAATTAACGGAAAGATTGCTTAATTATTGCTAATGAGTCTCGTGACCATTTCACAAGATTGGGATCCCTTTTTCAAATTAGAGTAATGTGGCTCTCGTAAAGGATGCGATCTTATATCTCAAAGTACATGCATATGTACATATATATATATCTATGTACATGTATGTATGACATCATATTCAAACATACATTGCTCTAAAAGATGCTGACTCAGTTCATTGCGAAGCACAAATGCAAAAATCGGAGAAAATCAATTTATGCACGTGCGGTACATACTTACATACACATTCATGTATTTAATCCTTGCACAATTTGCAGAAGTTCTGTAGATAAAGTCTACTGAAGGAAATATTGCTCTTTATACAAATATAGCATGCCCCATACCGTCACGTCTCTAGATAACTTGTCTGTTTGAAGGGTAGGATCCATGGACAAGCTTGAGTCCTCCTCTTCTGCAGAGTCTCCTTATTTTTTCTCAAACAAATTGCCGGAATTTTTTCAAGAATTTTTCTATAAATTTAAAAAAGAGCAAATACAGATGGTAGAACAGCTTCTAAAAAGACGGGCTTTTATAATATAGATGAAGAGCTTTTGAATTTGAGCAAAAGACAAGAATATAAGAAACTCGAGGATGGGATGCTGTGCAAACTTACTCAAACTCCTCTGGAACTGTTTTTACCTTTTATTTACAGCTTCTGATGGAGAGCACGAGTATATCTTCCACAGTTTGCTTCTCTCTTATATTTCGTTGTCCTTTATCCTGGAAAAAAAAATCGACGAAAATATTTTCAATTTAAACTAAGTTGTAGGAATTTCCTCTGTCTCCCTCACCCAGTAATTCTGGGGGCTGAATTATGTTTGCCAAGTTGGTTGGCTATGGGTCGTTTTCGTACTTAACCTTATTATCCTTATTGAAAATGAAAATTGAAGAACAAAGAAAAAGATTCAAAAATTTACGAACATTTATTCTTGCTTAGTAAACTATGTTGTGTGTTTATGCATGGAAAAATTCCTCTTTGAGTTCTTTAAATAAAATTGGCTAATAATAATCACTGCTGAGTCGTCGATGATTATTAAATAAAAATGAGGATGAAGATAATGACCGCAAAAGAGCATGGAAATTGGTCTCTCCGCCAAAATTTACATACAAACATGGAAAGCAACCAGTAAACTATAGAAGGCTCTTTGTGAAATTGCTAGCAAAGGCCTTCCGTTGAAGGTGTAAGCCTAGTAATGTGAAATAGGAACGCTGTCAGACTGGGTAAAGTCAATGAAGAAAGGTCGAAAGCGCGTGTATTGTCGGCATATTACTATTAGGCAGCACAAGATTTTTCGTTGGAAGGATTAATATAATAGTATTGACGCAACCCGTGAATACAGTCACTTCATTCGGATATATGTAGTGCATACGGGGAAGGTCAATGATTTGATAAGTTTGAGTAGGTTGTAAAAGGTTGTAATATAAAGCTATAAGTCCTATATAAGGCTGTGAGCGTTATGCTGGCTCCTTATATTGATCCCATTTTCAGGGCATGTATCGCTTTTGGATATGTCTCTGAGGTATGGAGTAAGGTGAGGGTTGCCTTCCTAGTAAGACATCATAATTGGATCCGTAGAGTTTTCGAACCATAAGACTCTCCTCATTCCTTTTGAAATGCCTGGAGAGGTCCGTTGATGAATATATTAAGGAAGTAGCTCTAGAAATCTCCCCCTTAAACACCTCACAGCATGCTTACCGAATTGGCAGCTCTACTGAGACGACTCTCCATTCAATGGTTACTGTCATTGAAAGGGGTCTAGATCGTGGACTGTTTGCCTTAGGAGCCTTTCTGGACATCGGCGGGGGGGGGGGGGGGGCTGTGTGAGGCAGCTCTTCGGTATGGTGTTGACCGTACTGTTGTGCGATGGATCGGCCAAATGCTAAGACGACAATACTTAACCGTGGAGTTGAGTGGCCGTGGTTGAACCTCTCTCAGTGTACTGATGGAAAGAGGCTGCGCGCAGGGCGGCGTGATCTCCGCGGTACTCTAGTGTATGTTGGTTGACTCACTCATCATTGTGCTGAAAAATGAGGGATTCTCTTGCGAAGCGTATGCGGAAGACATTTCTTTGCTCATCTTCAGTCACAGCATGCAACGAGGTCTCAATACTGTTGAGGACTTGTGCACCCATCATGATGTGACAGTGAACCCAACAAAGATCAAATTAGATGAGATAGGGTGAATCTATACCGTTTTTGTGTGCGAAAAATCTAGATTCTCACCTTAGAAAAATTCACGTAGGAGGTGAAATACTCAAATGGTTTCTACAAATTTTGATTAACAATAAAAGAAATCTAGAGGACACATTTACAACTCGACCAAAAACCGATTTTCAAAGGAAGGAATCATGATTAATCCCTTGATTGATGCTCGGTCTCTTCCAGTTATTTATATTTATACACCCAGTAATCCATATCAGCGATTAGCTGGAGCTTTTGTCGCCTGGGCGGTCCTGAATTTGCCGCCTTTTCTAATTTAATTAAGAATGGTTATTAAAAATTATTGAACATAAATAAATAAATGGGTAAAACCATTTATTTATTTTGTTTAAACAGATTGTACACATAATGGTAAAACGTTTATATTGATTTATATATTTATTTTTCTTGCATTTTTATTACAAAAGCTTCGAATGACATTCAGGTCTACCGGGGAATTCGATTCGATCAAATCTACATCGAAACGAATTTTTTCAAGGAGCATTTTCTACTGTTTAATACAATTGAATCGAAGAATTTACAAATTAAATAAAAGGCAATTGCCGATTGTTTTTGATTGGCGCTGAAGAATATTCGATGTGATTTAATTTTACTAGTAAAAATTGCTATATGATAAACCTTGGTTCGATCGAATCTAGATCGAATCGAATTCCCTGGTAGATCTGATTGCCAAAATTTATATTATATGTTAGCTCTATTTCTATGAACAGTATCGCTAGATTTCCTAATCTTAAATCACTCATTGTGAAACGAAGATAATTTTTAATTAATTTTAATTTGGAAAAGTTCCGTTCACAACTAGCATTACTAATGGCTATTGTTAAAAAAAATTCTTAATAATATTAATATGTTGGGAATAGAGTCTTCCAACCTATATTTTTTTTATAAATATTAAAAGTTCAAGAGGCCCTTCCAAGCTTTTCCAACCTTTTGCTTGCTCTTGTATATCAGGTAGAGACATCAAATACTGGATCCTTCTCCTTTCAATATGAAACTGTTCCTTTTCAATGTTAACAAAGTTATGTAGTTACTTGACATTCAAAATTTTCATTTAAAAGATTAGATGGTATTAGGCACGAATTTTATGCTGCAAGGACATGTAGTTGCTCAAACCATAATTTTATTTCCTGGATAACTCTATCCAATGACAAAAACATTTCTCTTTGTATTTCTTCTTCTAAAGATAGCTTCACATCTCGCGAATCTTCACCACTAATAATTTTTTTTTCCTTTTAACTCGACGCTCAGTGGTTATCTCCAACTCTTCACATATTTTTTGGCTGTTGTAACTGCTTTTTGCACTAGGGTGTCCCTTTGTCCAATGATATATATTTGTAAAGAATTCAGTTTTAAATCACATTAGCCGCGTTCTTTATTCGTGACCCGGATCAAAGGAGATTATCGATTTTCTAAATTCATAAGAAATCATTACATTGCCACGGTTTTGTAGGGTAAAATCTTCAAAATTTGAACCAAATTTTATTTAGGTTCTATTTCGACGTTTTGTGAAGATTGAAATCAGGGCAATTTGATAATTCTTCTAATATGTAAAATCATATCTATACCTACAGACATTTTTTAGAAGCAAAGCAATTTGAAATTTCCAATGAACCGGATCAGTATAAAAAGACGCAGCTATTGATAGATATTAAATCCGTTTGTTTGCCGGTATTATAGTGCGTCATTAGTTTTCAAAAGGATGGATTCCCATAAATGGAGGCAGCACAGAAAAAAAAGATTGCATTGAGTTGAGTAATATTCCAGCGTCTGATCTCGTTTTAATATTTATTTCCTCAAATTTTCCAAAGTACTGGAAATGTTTAATAAATGATTTTTTATAACAGTCACCGCATCTCCTCTTGTGTTCCAACGAGTTTCTAACATCTAAAAAAAAAATTTACTGTAAATAAACTCCAATCGACCACCAAAGTAAATGAAAAATCTGCGAAATATTTTCTGTAAATTCCTAAGAAGAAATGAATGTTTATTGCTCGTCTCATTGCTCATTAAATTGTAATAACGGGGTTGGCTAGTAATATAATTTAATTTACAAAATTCAATAATAAAATTCATTCAATTAATTTAAATTACTCAAGCAGTTAAAATGATTGCTTTTGGGCAAAACACATACATTATATCAGTGACAAAGGGGGGGAGGGGGTAAATACAACAATAAATAAATGCATTTATATCATTTATACAAAGTCTCCAAATTCTAAGAAATTGTATCGTTATAGATATAATTTTTTTTAATTAAAGTTGGAAATATTTCTTACTACCTAACTTGTTCTTAAGTTAACTTCGCTTCAACCACCATAAGATAGCAAATGCGTTCCTCTTCCTCTGTTTACAATAACAGCAATGGCGCTAAAGGAAGTATTAACAGCTGATGTTTGTTTACATACGTGATCAAGCTGGAAGGAGCGTTTACAATGGCAGAGTAGAGTGGAGTCACCAGATTGCATTTTCTCTCATCATCTCACCAAGGTGAGATTAGGAATTTTTCAAATCTGACGCTATTCTGTGAAATCCACTCTGGTGGGAAACGCGAAGAACTTATCTTAGTGTGCAAGCTTGAGACAAGGAGAGACAATGCAATCTGGTGACTCCACTCTACTCTGCCATTGTAAACACTCCATTAAACTTAATCCGCCATTGTAAACGATCCTTAAATCGAAACGTTGATAAGGACAGCCGGAGTCAGCACGCATTTTCGTTAAATTAAATACTTATTACAATAAATGATTCTGTAGATTACAACATTATTATGTTATTAATTTTTATTTTTAAAAAATAATTTAGACAGAAATATAAAAAGTGCCGCCCCAAAATATGTGCCACCTGAGGCGGATCTCGCCCCCCCCTCTCTAGATACGCTACTGGTGTATACTAAAAATAAGGACTCCTAGCCGAGTTTCTTAGTAGTTTGACCTAGGTACTTATTTACATGAAGTAAAATCATTCACTTTTCTTCGATTCCTTTGACACCTAAGAAGGATGAAACTCACCCCACTTTTGTTTCAATTGCGTGAACATTGCATTTTACTGTATTTTTCGAATTATCAAGTATCTAGTGTTGCTATATCATAGCCTTGATTGGATTCATAATTCAACGTAGTAAGAATTAATTAAATTTTTTTTTTTTTTTTTTTATTTAGTTGAGTTTCGACTTAAGATTTTACGAACTGAGGAATTGCCTCAATTGAATTTCATGTTAATCATATTTAGCTATATGGAAACTAACAAAATTGGGATCGGTAAATACTGATCTTTCCAAGTTGCAGATATGGTCGAATATAGATGAGGACAGCTGTAGCAAAAACATTTTCTTTAAACAAATGCATATTGGATTGGTAGAAATTAACTTACTACATATTGTTGTTGGTGAGACTCGTTGTATTGAAACAGTAACCGACTCTGAGTAGTTTCGCTTAGTCTGAATAGCTTAGCCCATTTCATAATTTTATTCCTCTTATTCCTTCTATTTAGCCGTACAAATGCATCACCTAGTACTTCCTTTAAAAGAAAGAAAAATAAAGGTGTATACATTTCTATATATGTATACACACAAAGTTAAAATTCTTTCAGTCCAATGCGTTTCAATTAGTGGAAAAAATATCCTAAAAGGCAAATAGTCTTAGACAGCTGCTGGCCAGGGAGTCGTAATTAATTTCTTCTAAAGTAATGCAATAGTTGAGTGCCAGCGATAAGGTAATTTGTTACCAAAAGTTTTAATTATATGACAAGATAATTAGTTGGAACAGACGGACAAGAAAGTTAAGTTTCTCGTCCTTCGTAACTAATAAATTTTAGTTCTTCCTGTCATTAGATTTACTGGACTTAACGAACTTTCGACGATGTGATATTTATGAGTTATGAGAGTTTAAGAACGAATGACAAAAAAGTAATTTTCTTCAGGAAATGAGATTTTAGCACTATTACCATTAACGCAAAGGACGACGAAAGGTAGGGTTGATGCCAAATGCAAATGGAACTACAATCTATGTTGCTGCAATTATGTGTGAATGACAACAACTGATTTCAAAAGTTTGTTCAGACTAAACATGGTTCGGTTTCTTACTTTATTATTTTGAGGAAGTGATAATGGCATTGTTTTGTGCTAAATTTTTCTTTAAAGAAACAATTATAATCAACTATTTAAGATGCTTCTACAGAAACTCAATTACTACAGAAACTCAATTATTGATGGTCACCTAAGCACTCATACATGTAAAGCATGCACGAATTATATGATAGAAAAATATTTGCAATTTTTCGTGTTCGGTATTTTATCGTTACTACCTTCCCCTACCAATTATAAAAATGTTGCAAAGACGCATATTTTCAATTCCCTGGATTGATAGAATGTGTTGATAGTGATGCGAACCTGTAAGTCCCAGGGCTCTTGTGTGCTTTGCTTCACGTTGTGTCGCACACGTTAAATGCGTGATGGCCGGCAACAGCTTTCCAAGACTTTCGAAATATAGAATAAAAGAGTCAGCTCACGATTTAATTCACTGCGTTATTTCTATTCAAAGTTAACTTATTTCTACTTGCAACTTATCTACTTCTGTGTCAAAGTTAAAATTTAAAGAACACTATTTTATGGTGCGTCCGTTGTTGCCGGCGAAAGAACGACAAGAGAGTGTGATGTGAGATGTCATCATGTTCAGTATTCACGTATGCCTTGCGTTGCGATGGCGCGTGCTAGCGAGCCGAAGTTGTTTCCGATTAACTACGATGGGTGCGTGCGTTCAGCAATCGTAACGTTTCTGTTACATTATTGGATGCCGAGTCAATAAAGAAAAGACGAAGTACCTAACGGCAGAAAGTTATAAACATATTTAACAGAAATAATCTTATGGTGAGGGATTAGAACTCTGCGAGTTTAGATTTTGTAAAATATCTCCGAACATATCTCATCAGGCTGCTCCGGTTTTACAAGGGATGAAATACGAGGTTGGTCTAGGTTGTTAAAATGCACTCGGCAACAGATAAGCTTGCATGACCTGTAACTATATGTTTTCGTTTGAAATGTTTAAGACAATTACTGATCCCGCCGACTGTGAGATTCGTGCTGTAATTCGATTTTTGAGCGCAAGGAATGTGAAACCGGCCGAAATTTATCGTCAAGTTAAAGATGCTTACGGTGAAGATGCGATGAGTGATGCAGATGGTGAGAAAGTGGGTTAGAACGTTTAATAAAGGTCGAACAAATGTTCACGATGAGGCTCGGACTGGTCGGCCTTCTATTGTCAACGATAATTTGGTAAGTAAAGTTGATGAAAAAATCCACGTTTGGAATTGTTACAGACCGCTTACGTTATCACAATGTGTGCTCCCGATGGGTTACAAAAAAAAAACTGCTCACTGATGTTCACAAAATCAAGCGACTTGGAAGTGCTTTGACATCTCTCACGTGGTACATGAAGAGAGAGAGAGGACTTTTTAAACCAAATCGTGATAGCTGATGAGACTTGGGTTTGTCATGTCACACCAGAATCCAAGCAACAATCAATGAAGTGGAGACACACTCAATCTCCAAAAAAAAAAACGACAATAGGAGTGTTTTTTATCTCTCTGATCTGATCCGGTTCAATTTTATGTACGTAAAACAACAACAACGAGTGATCCATTGTTTTTGTTTTACGTACATAAAATTGTACCGGATCAGATCAGAGAGATAAAAAAATGCAGCTAATTCAACTCAAGAAATCATGTGCACTGTGTTCTGGGATAGGAAAAGGGTTTTGCTTACTTAATTTCTTCCCAAAGCTGATGCGGCACGATATTGGATCTGACGATTAAGTGAAAATGCTGTGGAGTCGAAGCTATCGTCACTGGCTGGAAGATTCTATGAAGAAGGTATAGAAAAGCTACATATTCACCCGCTACGACAAGTGTTTGAACATTGACGGAAACTATGTAGACAAATATTGTAAGCCATAGCCCATACGCGGAAAAAAATTCCGTGCTACCAAGCAAAGTTGCTCCGGCCATTTTGAAATTGCGAGATTTCTGACATTTTTGATCGGACCAGATTACAGATGTCTACGCACGTCTCAGCACAAGGGGGCGATTCCTTCCCTTCCCTAAAAACTTCTCGTTGGGAAGGCCATAAGGTATGCTCGTTCATGTAAAAATAAAATTGACTAGAAAAAATATTGTTTTACTAGTTTTTGTTTTTTTTTTTCAAAACAGTTCTTACTTTACGCATACTTGAATCCCAATATTTTCCTCCCTTATCCCAAATAAAATAAACCTGATCATGACTAAAACTGAGGTGATAGATCCGGGTAATGGCGGGGGTTATCACTGAAGATTGCCTTAGAAACGGCCATGAAGAAGTTGGTTGAAATCTATAAAGTCCAAGGAGTTCAGTACATTAACACCACGGAGTTGCTTAGATCATGCCACCCTTTAAGGGATATCATAATATCAAACGAAGGACTTGTAATACAAATGTTATCCGAAGTAATTATCCGGGGTTTTTTGTGATCGTAGTGACATATCCAAATAACCCCTAAAGGCTTTGCATTAGCAGGTGCGAAAGCTTAAAGAATTTCCTTTATATTTTATGAGTTACCCTATAACTTCTGAACGATAGATCTTATGATACTTATTTATTGTTTGATTGATAGCTATTGGAATTTTCTAATACTCCTTAACTTTTGCTTCTCTACTCCTCTCAACTTTTCTTGCGTTTTTTCCACTTTTTCTTAATTATATCCAGAGAAAAATTATAAGATAATTTTAAGTCCTCTCCTCTCAAATTTATAATTCAAAGTTTGACAAGTGTCGCCACCTATAGGATTTCAGTAAATATTTGAGTATCATTCAAAACTTCAATTACAAGAACAGTAATAACAGGAAAGTAAATTAGTGCTTTTGATAGACATCGAATAATCTTCTAAGTCTTATCTGAAGTGCTATTAAGGTTAACTTATAATAATGAAATTGACTTGAAATTAATTCTGAATAGTTTAAAAGATATCAGTTTTCTGGATATACATATTTCATTATACCCTATGCTTGATGTGTATGTGTGTTTTCCAGAATTGCAAATGCGCAAATGTAACGAAATGCGGCCTAACAAAACGTATGTTTGCAGACAGTTATTCATGGCACCACTTACTCAAGCAAGTCTTTGAAATTTTTGAAAGTTGACTTAATCTGTCTTTTGCTTATATTTTGGCCACCACATAGCCACCATAGAAGACAAGGTATTCCCATTAAAATTTTGGCATATTGCAGCTGATAACATGTGACGTAATTCAGTGACTAATGTATATATGTACATTTTTACAGGAGAGAGGAGAGAGAGTATTGTGTTCTCTGTACCATACTTTCCTATATATTTTCACAATATTTCGTCACTAATGGCGGAACGTGGTTCGTAATGGGAATACCTTGTATTCTATATAGCTTGAGTGCATCGTATGCGGCCATGGACTTTATGATCGATAAATATTTTCCAAGGGTACGAGTAGTTTTCGTTTTAAAATTCCAAGTCCTTCCGAAAAGCCTTTACTTTCTCCAAAACTCTTTTCTTTCGAGAATTTGAAGTAAGTTTAGGTTGTTAATGGTTATCGGTCACCATTTTAAAACGTTTCTAATTGGGTTCCTCAAGATGAAATATAGTTTATATATGTATGTAAGTAGACCCTTAGGTCGGCTCGGCGGAGTAATGAGAATAATTGTACTAAAACGTTCTGTAAAATAAAGCATTGCAGTAAATAAGCTTGGAACCCTATATCTTCTGTGATCAGAAGATATTGCACTAATCGGGCTTTATAGCTCAATTTTTACATTGATTTTCATTCTGACAAAGTACTTTTCTACTCCAAACTCAAAGGCGTTGTCGTATAGAATCAAAATAAGTCAGTAAACGCCTAAAAATTATGTTCGTCAAGCACAAAACTATCTATGTATCATATAGAAATTTATACTGATTAACTTGCACTTGTATCATAAAAATCCTACTAAACTGGGTTCTTTACACATATTAAGGAACACAGGATTTCTAACGAGTTTGTAGTCATTTTCACCTCATATTTCCTACGCATTTTAAAACATTTATTTATAACTTTGTAAGTTAGAAACTTTTGTACACGCCAAATCGTAAAAGCTATGAAGTCCATGAATCATGTGAGATAATTCCAGGTCGTGCGTTGAGAACAAACTCATTTTGGATGAATGCGGTATGCTGAAGGTGAATGATCTATCGCTTGGGAATAAAGTTAACAGAGACTTGCGATGCGATACTTCTTATTATTTCAAAATTGTTTTCGTAATATCTACGTACATCTACTACTACTAGTTCTACATGACATGACAAAACCACCTGCGCAATTTGAAAGTTTAATGCGACACATATGAGGGCAATGACGCCGACTATGAGTAAACTCTCACCATAAATGGTGGTTGCTTTCAATGACTTTGTTCCGTGCCAACATTTCCTGAAAGTCAAATAAAATTTGTGTTTTTTTTTAAGTCCATCGTATATGGGGTTGGCTCTGAAATTATGGAGTGTTTGCTGCAAAAAATAAAAACAGTTAAAAAAAAAACGTTGGACTTTAAAACTAACCTTGGAGATGCATACCTTATTTATTGGAGTTGATGAGGTCAACAGCATTTAGGAACAAAGCACATTTCTCGTTGATTCTGAATTCACTCCTGTAATTCTAGAAATCTAATTTACGCTAATTGTTTGCATTAATTTCATTATTTCCTTTCTTAATTTAAAAGCAAAATAAAAATCACGCACATGTCCTCTCATTTTCCATTTAAGGATGAAATAAAATCGAGTTGCCATTGTCCTGTTCAATACCGATGAAAGCATTTTATGAGGTTTTTTATACACACGATCTTACATCAATTTTCAACTCTATCCGGGGAGAAGGACATCCAAATGAAATGGATTGGTAATAACAGGAAACGGAAGTTGTCGCAATGGATGCTTTTGCATTTTCTGCTCATCTCCTCAGTTTCGAGCTTGAGCTATACATATGATGGTATCCTGCAGTGTATCCACACTGTGCCGGCAGCCTTGCATACATTGATACAAATGCACAGCAGAGCTGATGGAGTTGGTTGCATCGCCTGAATATTAAGTGGCCACCACAATGGAGAAATGTTTCGTTAAAATTTTCATAAAATGCATTTTGTCAGCGGCTTTTTCTGTTCTTGCTGCTTTCTTTCTGGGCAACACGAGAATTGAAAAGACAGGAAACCTGATTAGAAAACTTAAAACAACTCAACCCGTATGATTTCATAACCAAGGAGTGGTGGGAAATTGAATATTGCAGACATGAGATCCTTATCAAAATAAATTCAATTACGCTAAAGTTATCCTTGCTCCGACATGGGATTTGTTTTCATCTTAGAGTCTTGGGCTCTTATACCGGAATTTTATCCGAAGGGTACTAGGTACGTGATTATTACATATTCCGAGATTAGTTATCTATAATCGAATATGTACAAATTGGTATGTGTAACAAAATTATTTGTTTATTAGCAGCTAGTCAAAGATTGGGGTGTTAAATAGGGTAATGCTTAGATTTACGGCGATAAGCGCTCCAAAAAAATGGCATCAAATAAAGCGAAAAACATAATTCGGTGGAAGAGGGGAGGAAGAAAAAGCATTACACCAAAAACGCATAAATTTTCAGAATATCGTTGTCCGAAGAAATTATACATTAAGGATTTCTAAGACATGTAGGATATGGTGGGTCAGAAATCAAGAGGGGTTTTCCCTGTCATAACGAATATGCTTATTGGTCTTCAGGTCACTAAGACTCTAAAGATATCTTTCCGATCGAAATGGACTTAAAAAAGCTCTCCACCCTTGAAGTTGCCTTTTTCGGCCCATATAATTTTATTAGTGCAATTTTTTTTTGTAATTTTCAATGATCCACTCCAGCAGACTAAAAAAGATTTATACCAAAATTCGCTTTGATCATAAAATAGAACTATTTAGATACAATGTGGGGAGGTTAGGACAATCGAAACTCAAGGCCAGCTCGTCTCTTGCAAATAAATAATAGATTCCGTAACTTTATACTCCATGAGATCATTTTCCAAAAGGAATTGAAGACATTTGAAGACAATTGGAAGTGGTCAAGCAATTTGTGAAATATTTAGGAAATCTATATAATTCTCATGCCAATATAAAAAAATATAAAGTTTCACGATAGAGCCAAAAAGTCAAAAAATACATTGGATGTTCAAGTGTTAAACAAAAACCAGGAATAGGAAAAATTGAAAAAAAAAAATAACTACATTGCATAAATAGAAACAAAGATTATGTCACTGCGAGGTAATAGCGAAAAAAGAAAGCATAAAGTACTGTGGACGGAAAAGTAGTTGTAATCCAAAGAATTGCTTAATTGGGTTATAAATCGTCTATTTCCGTGGAAGCTTTCGTTTTTTTGTTTTTTTTTTGTTTTCTTTTCTTTTTTTATTCTGGTTAATATTCTATTCTATTGTCTCTCTTAAAAATTAGACCGTGTCGGAGTGCAGCGAAGCCAATAGGTAAAATTTACTTTACTACAAAAATCTTGCATCATTAGTGAAAAATTCATGGAAGATACGATGAGATTTAATCTGCTGAGAGTTAAATATGTGGCGAAGATTTAAAATAAAATTCATGGAATTTATTAATATTTAAAGAGGAAAAAGTCGGTCGAATGAAGAAGAAATTGTATTATATTATTATCAAACTCTAACCAGTTCAGTTTTTAACCACCAACTTGGAAGAGTACCAAGAAAATTGTTTCAAATCGAATCACATCTCCAAAAATCTGTCTGTATTTGTGCAAACTCTATCTACTACATTTAAAGATGATAATTCAACGCGATTGTTGCCCTCTTTGAATTTTCATGGCGTAATCGTGAGATAATGCAATGTAAGAAAAGTGGAACGTAATAAAGTTAAGGCTGCATGTAAAATTAGTGAGGAATGGGGCCTTTGCTGATTTGTAATTTACATGGGAACCGTACATGACTTATTTAGCTATAATCAAGTGAAAAAGAAAACCTTTTAGTATCTTTTCAGTGTCTCTTTTTTTGCACAAAAGATGAATTTCCTGAAAGTAAAAGAGAGTCTCAGTGATTATAATGACAGTTTAATTGGCTCGAGTGTTAGACTTCCTTAATGAGGAACTCAAATTATAGATCTCTTAATTTTATGTGTTTTGAGTTTTCGTGTTAATTAACGAGTAAAATTAGCATTGAGATGAGTCTGTTGTGATTATGAAGGAATTTACTTCCGATTATTGTGGACAATGTAATTTGTGCCTCTCTTTATGATTAACTGTAATATAAATCTAATTCTGATATTTTAACAAAATTTTAATAGGAATGGGTATCTAGGATGCCTACCCGATTTGTGTTTCAATAGTGAAATTCCTTAAAGAAATTTTAAAAGAATGCGACTCCCATGTTAGATAGTTCTAAAAAGTAACAAATAATCAAAACTTAATTTACAGAAGAATTAATCTAAGAAATTGGCATAGGCATAATCTTCCTTTACTGGGCATTATTTCCACATTCTTCACTTTGTTTGGTAAGTGCCCGCGGTTTTTATAAATTTATTCTTGAATGGTTTTATATTCTTAATTTATGTTTGATTATTTTTCACTTTCAATCTAAGAAATCGCATTGTTTTCAGTATTTTTTTTTAATTTTTTTTTTAATTTTAACTGTTTTAGGGTCAAAAGCTTATTCGAGTCAAGTTCTAAAATAGCAATACTTGACTTGAGTTAAGACAATGCTAGATAAGCTTGTGATTGGTGATAATCACCTGATCTAATGTACTCGAAATTTTTGGACCGCCACTACCCAAAAATTATTATGAGCAGCATTCGTTGCTCTTACGGTTAAAAAAATATCTATTTTCCATTCGGAATCACTTTCGATCCACTGTAATTAACTTCTGAAATTGGCAAGAAGACTAAATCAGCAAGAGCATGGTGAAAAACCCAATACTGATAATAGCTGTATATTTTCGCATATAGATCCAGATCGGGATCAGCAGTATAATTTCCATATTTAACTATTTCTATGATTTGAGATATTTTTAATGGAATAAATGTAATAATTGATCAATGTTTGACATATGTAAAAAGTCTCACGCACTGACATATATAACATGGACTGTCTGATTTTCTATTTCATATGGGTCAACTTTTTTTGGCAGGGTGTGATAATTATCTTAATTTCAAGTTTTACTTTCGTTTTAATATTCATATTAAAAGTTCAAGAAATTACAGAAGCATTCGAAATTATTTCTGTTCTTAGAAACTTATGTCCTACAACATCAAATATTTTTTAAACTTGATTTTTAAAGAAATAAAATTAAGCAGTTTTTGTCTACCTGCCCCTAAAAGTAGCTATGGGGGACAGAGAAAGGATTACAAATATTGTAGATGGCAATGTATTTCTATTCTATACATTCATTTGGACAACCACTGAACTGAAACTGGACTATGGTGTATTTTGTATATGTAGTTCCGCGGAATAAAGTAGTTAAACCAAAAAGAGACAACTATAGAAAAGTGATCTTATAATAATGTCAAATAATGTAAGCAATTTCAGTAGTATCAGCAGTCCATTTTATATATATCAGTGGTCTCACGTCGATAGCTATTTCAATGCAATGTGATTGAAAAATAGAGGTTTGCTAAAAATACTTAAACCACCTGTCGGAAGTTATTAATTGGTAAAATTACTACTGACTCTCCGTGTCAAGAAGTTATTGTAATTGCTATAGCTGTAAATAGCTAGCCATAGTAGTCGAAGGATTCAAATATTTTTCCTTTTGTGCATAATTTTTATAAAAATTATGAATAATTATAATGTTGTGGCTTGAGTTATATTGTTGAGCACGTTCTTAGTAAACATACATTTTTTAATGGCATTTTTAATGCGATTTCTAGTTCTTTATTACTGTATATTTTGCTGTAAGTGGATCTGTAATAATTGTTATATTTGACTTGCAACAGCACTAATAGATATCCATAATAGCAAAGGCTCAAGAAAAATGTTCTTTTATTTATTTATATCTTGCCCTAAACGGGCGAACTCATAATTTTTTAGAATCGGTCATAGATGAAATAGAAAAATGTTTTGAGTAGCTACGATTCTAAATTAATCGCTAAATTAATAGGCTAGTAAAATTAAGAAATATAAGAGGAAAGGGTATTTGTATCGTTAGCTCAAAAATAAGAGCAGTCGCCCGGAACCATACAAGGCGGTTGCTATTTTCTCTTGTATTTAATAAGAAGATTCTTCTATTCCAACCAATAATGTTTTCTTCTACATATGTATGTGTCTCTTACTTAATTGTCATTCCAATTATATTAGTGATTCAGTTTTAAACTATGCATTGATTCCGATAAAATGTTGATTCTAGCAACACTGATCGCTGAATTTGATTCGTAAATCTTACAGATCTAATCACTGTACGGTATACCTACAGAAGCTATCTTAAATACGACCGTGATGTAATTTAGTCCCATTTTCTTATTAAGAGCAACAACAAAATTACAAAAAATATATTGAGATGCAATCTCAGGCCTACTGTTAACATCTCCTTCTTAATGTGTATTTATACATTGAGAATAGTCTCAAGCGCCCATGTACTAGTACTAGGACTTAAGTATACCACCATTGCTTTCTATAGCATTGCATCTACATTGGTCGGTCGGTCCAATTACACTTTAGACTGCACTCTATTGCGGAGGGTTTAAAAGTTTGTGTTGTTAAAGCCGGTTAGGTTGTTCTTAGAAGCTTCATGCTGATGACTTACGTTCAATCCACCTAGAAGGTACAAGTGTTCCATGGCCTTTTCAGAATTGGTTAAAATATGTTGATTGGAGCACACAAAAATTCAATATTATTTTTTTAACTTTTTATCGCATTCTTCTTTGCGGAGCGATTTTGTAAGAACTGTCTAGTCATATGATACAGCGCTCTGATATTGATAGCAAAACCAACTCTGCTTCTTGTCTTAATTTTCATGGCGGAGGCTTCATTTAATCTATGTAGGTAAGAGCATCAGCTCTCAGAATCGCTAGTGTTACTGGTGTAGTTGATGTTGTTCTTGTGTTGAGCCCTTTTAATCTAACCAAGAAGAAATTCTGCTCCTATTATAAGGGCACTGCATACCACGGCAATGTTTGCATAACCTGGAACATGTCTTGAAGCTTTTCTTCTATCGTAGTACTATCCCACTTCCAAGTTAAACTTCCACCGTTTAAGCACATTGTTGTAAGCAATGAACAAGGCGTTTCGTATCAGCAGGAAACAATACTCCTCAGTACGGCTAGTTCCTGCCTGCTGTACACGCCAGAAGAAAACTTCTAAGCAGACTCATGTATAATCTCAGTTAAAATTCTGAGTATGAATCATATGAGGCGATATACTAAGTATAGCCAAGTTGAACAAAAGAAAAGTCATAAAGAGTTTTACAAAAATTTTAAAAAAATTTTTCTTTAAAAAAAAATAAATTGATAACTAAAACACTACAAAAGGTTGCAGCTGGCGTGAATAGCAATAAACTATGGCGTTTCGTATCATCAGGAACCAATACTTCTGGCGTCTATGGCAAACAGTAACTACCGTACTGAAGAGTATTGTTTCCTGCTGATACGAAACGCCTTGTTCATTGGTATCTGCGCTAGCTACAGGATTTTGCAGTTTTCTAGTTATCAATTTCTTTTTTCTGTTTTTTTTTTTAAATTGTTAACATTTTTGTAAAAATCTTTACGACTTTTCTTTTGTTCACATTGTTGTATGTTCATGAATATAACTATCTTTGTCTTATGACAAAGCTGCTTTCATTTGCTACATAAATTGGCAAGAGTTACAAATGTCAGCAAAGTTATCACCGTTGCCATTAACAAGAAGCAAAAATCAAGCACGGCAATATATTTCATGATTGTAATTTGTTGTTCCTACGCACAGCTGCTAAAGGCAACTGTATTGTTGTTGCTATGTGATATTTAGAATTATTTTGTTAGTGCCGTGCGCATTTGAAAATCAATACAAGTAAAATATTTAGAATTGGTCTATTACTAATTCTTATGATACCTTAGAATCTAGATGAATACCCGTATGTAATTTCGTGATCACTGATAACCGATCAGTGCAAGTTTGATCGTTGAAGTCGTTTTTCACATATAATGCCCAATCTACAATGTATGGTAAAACCACGTCGTCAAAACGATATCGTTTGCTGAAGAATGCATATAAATACACGAATTGTGTAACTAGTGGTAAGCTGCCAAATTAAACAGCTGTTGACCTGTCAATTATCATAAATGTGATTGCTTTCTCGATTTCATTACAGAATTACATCAAAGAAAGTATTTGGTCTCAAAAATTTATAGGTACTATATACTATATATATACTATATTGCTTTCAAGACTGAAAGTACAAGTTCCAGTTTACAGCTGTTTTGTTCTAAATTCCGCTCCATGGTTCTAAATTATGCTGAATACACCTGAGGTATTACTATATCGTTTTTGCTGATTAACTACTACACATAAGCTCGTGCTCATGTCGTTAAATGAATGAGAGAGAAGGGACATTTTTGCAAGCATAATTTTCAAATGCAAGAACACAAAAATCCATATCGTTTTGCCGACGTGGTTTTACCATGCATTCTAGATTGGGCATAACGGTTCGTCGGACAGTAAAAATTACAACCAATTTCATAGGATTTCATATTCTGAAGAAGTTTTCAGTACAAGAAAACGTCTAGGACTGATCGTTTTTACAGTATATGTAAAAAACCTAAATATTTTTATAGCAACAGCAAGAAGGGCTTGTCGAATTTAGCCCATATTTTAAATTGTATTTACAATTTTTATGAAAACGCCGTGTACAAAATTTCAGCTCTCTACGTTGACTCATTCTCAGGCAGTGTTCAAATATATAATGAAAAACGACATTTTTGTATGGCAACCCCACGAAGGAGTTACCAGATTTTTGTTCCATTTTCGAACTTAATTTTACTTGTTTTTTAAAAGCCCGTATGCAAAACTTTAGCTCTCTAAGTACACCCGTTCTCGAGCTATTGTGAGGACGGACGGATGAACGAACGGACCGACATGCAAAAATCAAAATAACTGTTAATATTACACGTGAGTATCCAATCCATTTTGCTCCACCATCATTATTTCGAGGTATTACAAAGGGAATGACAAACTTAGTATACCTACCCTCAATGGAGCGCTCTTTGATAGGAGGTGATAAACAAAAATTCTTTATTTTGGGTATCGACTGAAAGAAGGTCGCTTGTTGTGGGTATCGACTATAACAAAAAATTGAATAACAAACCTTTATGCTCTACCCCGATATGTGTGGATAGTAGTAGTACACCCTTATTATCAAACCACCGTACACAGGTTAAATCATGATCAACGTTTGTTTGGTAATCAAATGACCCCCTTTCATTTTTTGACAAATCTTTATCTGAATGTGAGGTTAGAGAGCCAAGTCTGTTTGGGCGTGCTGTGCCAGTACAGTGAAAACCACGCTCTTTTAGTGCAACAGCTATATGAACAGATGTGAACCAATTATCGAAAAATATTTTGAAATTTTGGTGTTTTGGCAAAGTCTCAGTCAAATGTAAAACGATATCTGCAGAAATTCCGTGGCCATATTTTGGACATGTTCCTTCCCCGATGTATATCTCAAAATCGTACAGAATACCGGACGCCCCTGCTCAAGGTTATATGAAGCCACACTTATGTGGATTCTTTGGTAGATATTGCCTCAATTGTGAACGGCCTGTGAAAATAAATTAGTAGACACATTAGTACTACGTAAATTCAAAACTGGAGAAACAATTACCTTTGAATGGTATAATCTGTTCATCTACAGAATTGAATTCTTCTGGAGCAATATTATTACAATTTTTTTCAGCGCTGCTAATAGTCGTCGAACTTTGTGTAGTTTGTCATATCTTGGATCATCTCGTGACAATTGCGTTTGATTATCATTTATGTGTAAACATTTTTTGATTTCTTCAAAACGATTGCGCTCCATTGTATCAGCATCAATGGGATGCGTAACGAAGATGACCAATACATGCGATATTGAGGCACATGTATTATACCTGTATAGATCAATATACCAAAATATCTTTCAATTTCTTCAATAGATATTTTTACTTCTTTTCCAAATTGTTGTATACTATATTTATTTGACTCTTCGCAAATTTTTTCGATTATTTCGTTATCAATAAATTTTCTAAAATAATATAGAGGTGTTCTCTGCTGTTCTGAAACATTTTCTGGATATGGTATAATGCAATCGCATGGTAAATCAACCAATTCCAATGATCATCTCCTCCATTAAAATTTTTTTAAGTCAAGTTTATGGGCTGGAGCGTAAGACGACGCATTAGTACTTGTCTGAATCTCCATTTCTGGTCCAGGTTCCGCTTCTTCTCCAACTTGCAATTCATTCACAATTAGATAATCATGATTAGGAATTAGTTCATTGAAGAGATGAATTTCATTCCATTGTTCTTCTTTTTCTAATCTTTCCCTAAATCCATCCCGTATAGAATCCTCCACAATGTTCTACACCTCATCATCCATAAACTTATCAGCTGAATCATCCCAATTTTCTATCATATTCGCTATTTCTGTATCAAGAACTGACTTTTTTCTGTACGACATTATAGTTCTCAGCTGTAAATGAAACCAAAAAAAAAAAAAACCAAAATTCATCCCTGCGTGACACTAGTTGCCTATAGGCTACAAGAACTTCAGAAAAACCCACAAGCTAAATTAAACAACATAAATAAAAAATAATTCCATAAATCAAACATCAACATACTCTACTAATAATCCCTACAAGTTTCAGTACTAAAAATAATATTTATGATAAAAAAAAACCAAATAAATATACTCACATATTTTGACCAAAAAAGAATAGATTGTTCCAACTTGAAATTCAAACACAAAAAGAACAATTTTTAAAACGAATTTAACCAGAATGTATAAACGGCTCTTTCACGAACACATAAATTCTATGAAAAATATTAACGGTTGTAAAATAGAGAAGCAGTGCGATTTTAAAATTTTGTTGCCTGTAGGCAACGTCGGGCATGTAAAGGCCAAAACACATTGAGAGCGACACAACAATGCTGGCAACTTAGTTGGCGATAATGTCGCATTTAAAACACAGTGAACGCGACTCGACAAATGTTTTTGACAGCTATCTCCGTTTTATTTATTATAAAAGAAATGTCAAAAAGGAAAATCGCTAGTATAGCTTATGCGGCTTACTTAAAATTGCAAAGCATAAAGAAAAAACTAAAAAGAAGTCTAAGAAGAGATTTCTATACATGAGATGATGTTTATTGCACATTTTCATTGCATTCATTTTCTCTATTAATTCCTCCTCAAAACCCATAATTTGTCAAACTAATAAATGAAATTAATTTTATTCAAGTTTTTAATAACTAGTTTATTTACTATTATCTTTTAATTTACTATGTTTCATAAAAATATCCAAATCCACATAACATTAATGTTTATTCACTGTCCACAAATGTCAATTATGTTGGCGACTAATTTAGAGATTATGCCAAACTTTTTGTTGGCAACTTATCGCGTCGCCCTCATTGTGTTAAGTATATGGGACTTCCATAAAGGTGTTATTGATTTCATTTTTGTGTTGAATTTTAATTTTATTGAATTAAACTATAGTTGATGTATAATATTTTATTTAGCTTTAGAGATTTATTAGTGAGAAGTAGTTCTCAGCCATAATTAAATTTGATTAGTCTTGCGTGAATCTTAAATTGAAATAAACCGCTATACTTTAACTTAAAATCGACTTTATTATTTTCAGTCCCCCTTTTTAGAGAGTTCTTTCTCTTCACTTGCAGAACAAATAGGTACCATTACTGCTGCTCCGAAGAGTGATCGCTAGCCATTTGTACACTAAGGCTTGGTTTGGTTAATTACACTGGGAGATTGTCTATTACGATCGACCATAAAAACAAAGAGATAGAGAGCTTTGATTGCAGCGATTGTAAGGGAACTTTTACCTAGCTTCTACTTCAAAACAGTTTTAAAAAGCGCATACTAAAGAGTTGCTAGTATCACAGATCACAATATCGCGAAATATGTCAGAACTAGTTTTCTTTAGAAGTTTGGCTACTTGGAGATTAACCCAGAAACAACAGATCGTTACTGGAAGCGCTCCATATACAACCGTTATATGTATATACGTGTATGTAATAAGGTCCTTTTGGAACGTTTTTACTAATTCATTTTTAAACATGTTCTCCAATTTTTATTCATTTTGTATTCGCTTGAGATCCCAATGTCTGGTTAAACTGAATAACTTCAAATCATTTTTTCACTTCAAATGCAGAAGTTCTTCTGAGCGATCAATAAAATTTACGAATTCAAACAGATGAACAAGCTGTGGATGGTAATTTTCACAAATTTGAAAAAAAAAATATATTGCTAAACTCCGAGCCAGAAGAATAGGGATAATGCGCGAAATGGAGTCTGAGCCTTCGCATTTGAAATTCTGAATCGCGTGGAGGGGTATTTCAGTTTTTCCAAATGCAGTACATACATAAATATGTAAAACATAAATTCGGAAAGAATGAAACTGGCGAATTGCCTCTGGCCAGGGAATATATTGTTCCGTTTTACCCTTTTGATCTATACATTTTACGTATGGGTCTGTATTATGGCAATTGCATTCGTACATATATCTATAACTCGTGCCTCGTGGTCCATTGCGCTTCTCTGTTGTCCGTTCAATTACTGCGTGCATCCATTTACATGGATGCTTAATGTTCGTCTGCACTGTGAATTTGGGAACTTTTTAATGAACACTTGAGTGGTGAGTAGAGGATTGGACATGATGTGCACACACTCCTTTGAACCGAACAGTAAAGGTGAGAATGTGTTTTCCCAAATTATTCACTGTTTGGAGAATTAATTATGCGAATTTAAATCTCATTTCATGCAATCAGACGATATTTTATATCCTGGAGTTTCTGGATTGCCGTTATTTATACGCCATTGCGATGCATAAATTTATGAAAATTATAAAAGCCGACCAGAAATAATTGATTCGGTGGTAAAACATGAACTCATTATTGCATTTCAGTTCTGCTACATCATTATAAATTCAATATTCTGCAATTATTGACCTGAGCTCAGTTAATATCGAGAATTGAAATGAAATGGGCGATTTCAATCCGTTCAACCTTTAAGCCTATGGGCCCAGATGGCATTATACCGGCTCTCGTAAAATCCATTCAAACTCGACAAAGTAATTTGTGCAATTAGGTTGCCGAATATGAGCAAATTCATGTACACATAAAAAATCACATACATATGTATTGAAAATTGCCATTAAAAGGATTTTGTTGTCATATCATATTCTACTCAATTTTCCTTATTTTGTTAATAATATTAAAATTGTTTAGATTATCATTCTACGTAAACCACAGATACTAAATTGACAGAAAACATTAATTCCATGCTTTGACTTGCTCTAAGAAGTAGAAATAAGTGGAACTAAACCCACAACTTTTCACAAGGGGTTGTCATGGAATGATGGTATGGTGGAAATAAATGTACGCCTAATCTGTAGGGTTTTTTATATGCAACTGCATCAAAGGGCAAGCCCCCGGTGGATCAACAGGGAAACCTGCAATATCCGTGAGGCAAATGTGACCTGCATATGACAGGAAGTGGACAAAAGAGGTGCTAAATAGCAGCACAATATATACCAGGCAGGTGCATCTAGTAGCGGTCATTACGGGTCATTGGGCCATAGAAGACCATCGAGCCCATCCAACACGTATTTTACGAGTGCCCCGCTCTGACGAACAAAAGAGGTAGGCTATTAGATGGCTACTTCATTTCTATTCTGGAGGAGCTGCAAAGATAAGAGTTCAGATGCATCCTGAGTTTCCTAAGGGAAGCACAGTGGATCTAGGGTGATTTTCAAAGGTTATCCCGTGGGGACAAGAGGGCACAATGGACCTACAGGTGGTCTAAAGTACTTCTAGCGACCCCACTCTTACCTAACCTAACCTATATGCGACCGCAGAGGGGCCAGCCCACACTTGGATGCTAAATTCAAAGATCGTATTTCATTTGGGAAGGCTAACTTAATTACCGAAGAGTTTCCATAATCTTCCCCATGCTAGCTTTCCCTTTGAGTTCACTACAATCGGTAGGGACGACGCTACATGATGACGGTACATCCACTAGCTAGCTGTTCATGCTTTTGTTTTTATTAGGATTGCAGGTCTGTTGACCTATAAATAGACAAGGAATTTTTGTTTACAAAACTTCCAGAAATGCAATCTTTATGACAATGTAAAATATGTTGATGGTATTTGAGAGTAACTAGCACAGTGATGTTAGCAGGATGAGAAGATTTATATCTTAAATTTAAAGTGAATTCAAGACAACTTTTTTTTATAAACGATTTAGAAGATATAGCAAAGTTCTTTTACAAGGATGCTAAACATAGCTTAAAACTATGGAAAAACAAGACTGCACGGAACACCTGTAAGTCAATTATCAAGAGAGAAAAATTTCTTTTTGATGAGAGTGTCAGACAGAGAATCTTGGTTAGCCACAAAGGCAGCAAAGGTTTCTGGTCTCTGGTTAAAACCATCAGAAACAACTTCAGCAGTTCCTCTATACCTTCACTACTTAATAATGGTGAAGTGATTGTGGACTCCCTGAATAAAGCTAAAATTTGGCTGATAGATTCGCTTCAAATTTTCGTCTTCCACCCACTTCACAGACTCCTGTTTTACATATCACGTCTGGATGTGTAAAAGAGCCAAACGTCCGTAAGAGGGATGTGTTGAAGGTCCTTAAGGGATTCGACGTCTCCAAAGCCGCAGGCCCTGATGGTCTTTCGCCCCTGTTAATTAAAAGCTGCGCCTCATCCTTGGCTAAGCCTCTGCGCAAACTATTCTACTTGTCTTATTCGACAGGAAAATTTTCAACTGCTTGGAAACTAGCTCACGTTCAGCCTATTCGCAAAAATGGTGAGGGTAGCGATCCCTTAAATTATCGACCAATTGCAATCACTTCGATTCTTTCAAAGTTTCTTGAATCTATCATTAACTCCAAATTACTGAAGTATTCAGAAACTCATCATCTCATTAACGATCACCAATATCTCTTCCGAGCTGGACGCTCATCTGGAGACTTGCTGACTTTTCTTACGGAACGTTAGAACCATAGTCTTCACAATTTTGGTGAGTCCAAAATCGTTGCCCTAGATATTTCAAAGGTCTTTGATAAAGTCTGGCATCCAGCCCTTTTAGACAAATTTAAAGCACTTGGCTTCTCCGCTCCTCTTCTATTATGGATTGAAAGTTTTTTTTATCTAGTCGCCAAATGCAAGTTGTATTAGATGGCTTTACATCTGAGCCTCATCCCAACTCTCTTTTTAATTTTCATTAATGATCTGCTTTCCCTTTCTTTGAATCCCATCCATAGTTTCGCTGATGACAGTACCCTTGAATTCGCTTACTCCTTTGACACTCTTGTGAGTTTTTGCGTCTCCGATGTGTATAAATACATTTCTGGGTCTGTGGAGGCCAAGGTCCCTCGCCCAGTAGCTGCACCTTAACGAGAAAACGTTTAATCCCAGATATTTTTGATGTACTGAAGAGTTCTTCGCAATATAAAAATCTATGAAATTGGTTATAATCATTTCTATTTCCTGATGAACCGTTTTAAAGAGAAATATGAAAACAATTTAGGTTGCAAGTTTTCAAAATAGACAGGGTGGCGATATTTGCGAGCATTTATCTAGAGGCTATCGTGAAAATGGGTTATAGAACAATAATTTTGAAATTCTTTGATTAGTTTTTTCTTAAAAACGCATAACAATTTTCCCATTACTGATTCTGGGCCTTGAAATGAAGTTTTTATATGCTCTGGTTTTTTTCGTATGTGAGGCAGTATTCATTGTAAATAACTGCAAATGACAAGTACACAATTATTCCGTTAATTAGGGCATAAAAGTAATTCAGAATAGTCCCATCACGGAGTGAATTAACAGGCAAACAAGGTCGGCAATAGAGCAGTCACGTTTAACAAATTAAACTAGCTTTAGGAGATTAATGTGTGAAGCCATATAGCGATTTTGTGGGAATATAAAAATAGTCAAGCAACTATTGTTTTATGTTCCTCCCTCCTGGTTATAGTTCGTTTTTGCTACTTGCTTTTATGAGATCAAGCGGCTGATCTTTTTAGTGGTATTCTCAAATAGTTTATAGTGTTAAAGATAATTTTCAAATCGAATAGAAGTTAATGGCCCCACATGCGAGCATTGATACAAAATAATAACGTAAATGTACTTCGTTCTGGGGTTAATATTTAATTCAATTCCATCAGAGCGAAGTCGAGCGTACATATTTATAATTATATAAAAAAAAAACAGGTGAAAAGAAAAAAGATAATTAGCAATAAGTCCGTACATAGTTGATTAAATCAATCGGTAGGTCGAGAAGAGCACATACACACGTTTCAATTACGCATACCTTTTTAGTATGATTTTTGTTTTTATTAAGTAATTAAGATAAATTAAAGGTAAATAATCGAGTGAACTAGCTTTATAACGTGTGCACGCGTTTTCAATAAAATTGAAATCGTGTCAGCGGGTTTTCGACTGTGTCGCGCACACAAAATAAAACTTTTGCAAACCCATAAATTTACTAAATAACTTCTTTAATAAAAATGTATTTTACTATACCTATATTTGCATATTTATTCTGGTAAATTCTAGCTAAAAAATATCTTAAATCTAATCATTTGCTTGTTGGAATGATCTCAAGTTTTTGCTTATCAAATTTAAGTACTTCCAGTGGTGCAAGCTTTATTTTCTGGGATTGTGAATGATTGCAGTCAATCGATGTATTTTTATCTGTATAAATTAGCGATAAGCATTTTCCGTTCTCGAATTTTCTTTATCGCTCTTAAGAATTCTCGACTAAAATTAAATATTGAAAAAAACTTTTTTTTTCAGTTTAAAAATTAACAAGTAGAAAAGCTTGAATTAGTCTAAGACCAATTCTTATGATACCTTAGAGATGAATGAACGTATAAAATTTTGTATGGTCACTGATGTATGCAAGTTTGATTTTTGTAGTCGTTTTTCGCATATATTTCTAGAACGGTTCGTCGGACAGAAAAAATGATTATAATCAATTTTATATGATTTCGTAATGCTGAAGAAGTTTTTAGTACAATAAAAATGTCTATATATGTAAAAAACCTAATTTTTTTTTTATGGCAACACCAAGAAGGGGCTGCCCGATTTAGTCCATTTTTGAAATGTTATTTGTTATTATGTTAAAAACACCATGTACCAAATTCCAGCTCTCTATGTCATCGCGATCTCAGGCAGCGTCCAAATATATAGCGCAAACCGAAGTTTTTGTATGGTAACTCGACGAAGGAGTTGCTCGATTTGTCTCATTTCGAACTTAATTTTACTTCTTTTTTCAAGTCCGTGTACAAAATTTCAGTTTCCTAAGTGAACGCGTTCTCGAGTTATCGTGCGCACGGACGGACTGACGGACAGACGGACGGATATGCAAAAATCAAAACAACTTTTAATATTATGCGAGGGTGTCCAATCCATTTTGCTCATTATTTCTGTGCGTTACAAGTGAAATGTCAAAAATATATATACCATATAGATTTCATCTTCTAGGGTGTAATAAGCACCAATTCAGAATAAAAACTCATGAAAATAGAAGAAAACCAGTAATTCACCGATAATTTTTATTAAAATACATAGCTCTTAACTACTAACAATATTAAAATAAATTATTTTCACTAAACAAATGATGTACCGTTACATGTTTGTACTGGGGAGTTAGAAAATTGCTTACAAACGACTACATAAACCAATGATAATGGCCTTAAAAATGCAACAGCATCCTTATAAAACTATTTAAGTATGGTCTAAAGATCGATAGTGGTCAACATTTTCTAAAACAAAAAATTGTAAAAATGTCACATTGTTACGCATGCACCGAAAGATCAAGCACTTCGGAGAAATGTGAACTGTTTTTTGCTCAGCTCAGGTGTTAAGATCGGTAGTAAAAAAACAATCCGTGCAATATGAAATCAATTTCAATCAAAACTTTTTTCAATTTTTTTAAATAATTGATATTTTTTTAATTTGGATGATCATGGCTACCCTAGACGATTTTCAGTTAAAAATTTACATAAAGCGCTTTTCCTACTGTAGTGTTCAATAATTCTTACAATGGCAGTGTTACAAAAAAGATTGGAGACTTTTGACGAGTATGATTTTCTTCTGCTATATACACATATTGGAAAATAACAGGCAGGAAGTTGTTTTGTATTTATTAATATCAGCAATCAACTTGAATAGCGCCACTAAGAAATATGTTATTTAAGATTAGCAGAAAATCGACAGAATGGTTATTCGCTATTAATGTTGCGATAGGTTTTCTAGAGATCCTTTGACTAATTAGCACAGCAAGTGTATCTTAAAAATTTAATAGTATACTTAAGTAAGTAAGTAGAATGTAAATTCCTTTTTTTCTGTTGGTCCAATTAATTATTTCCTTGAAACACCAATCTTTATGTATTTCAGGTGTTCTTTAACGCTAATAAAAATCAATAAATAATTTTGTGTTATTATTGTTTTATTGCAGGACCATCCCAAGACATAAATCCATTCATTCGGAATTGGGAAGCCTTGAGGTTCGATCGTGCCACATTAGAAGAAGCTCATCGACAGCACCAAAAAGATTTACATCGACGTCGTCGACGAGATTTAACTGCTCTCGAGCAAGGACCAGCACATTCAATCAAACTGAATTTCTTTGCTCATGATAGGTAAGAATTAATTTAATAAAAAACAAATTTAGTTTTAATTATAGCAATTTTTATAGTTTACACTTTATTTTACAAAATTTTTAACTCAAAACACAAATTGTAATCACAATTAAATATATTTTTTATATTCCAACTTATCTAATCATAGTCAACATAAATTCTTTCACAGAGGCCTTCCAAGCGTAGCTAACAAAACTGCCGGTATCTCATGGCAGCCATATTGAACCGCTGCTTTTTTTTATCACTTACGTTAATGCTGTACTTTCATTCTGATACACTCGAGAATTCCCTGCCACGCTGGTAATCTAAAAATTTTCGCCTGGTTTCTAATGAATATATATTTCTTCTTCTTTAACTGGAGCATCAAATTGTACTATTGTTAGAGCTTTCAACCTGTTATGCAACACAAACTACGTGTCCAGTCTAAATTACAGTTAACTCACTTAATATTTCTTATTATTTCTATTTCTTACTAAATTGCATAAAGTACTTTTTTCATTTTGGAATTACATTAATTCAACCATAATTTGTCCAGTAAAAATCCTCTCCGCGTCTTATGACTAATGAGGCTGGGCTTGCTAAGGCATACACCAATATTACTCTTCTATACTGTTTTCTGTTTTCGAGTTGTATAAAAATTAATTTTTCTGTTGAAGTAAAAATTGCAATTCCGGCAAACTTTAGTTTCTTCCAGACCAAGTGGCTGGAGCTTGAATATGTGAACTTCATGATAATAAGTTGGTTGATCTTCATTAGACCCAGTTAAATTCTGCAACCTTTAATCCACTCTGTCGATCATTTCCCAGCGCTACAATTCAATTAGAAGGTTTCTCTTCCAAGTTTAAAGTTTCGATTAAAGGGTCTATGAATGTTCCAATTCTGTAATCTTCGTTTTTAAGATGAACTATATCGACTTAATTACAAAGCATAACAGACTAGATAGGAAACTGTCGAAATGTCGAACACATTGATATCCTCATTTGTATATTTTCATTTCCACTTTATTGCGGAAATAAGCTTCGTAATGCCAAAAAGAGCTTATCAGTTATTGTTATTTAATATCGTCATTTTTTTGCAGCTATGATTATCGTAAATTGGTTGCTATCAATACTTTTCCTTTTTCATTTCCTGGAAGTTAACCCCATTGCCAGTCTTTGAACTGTGTCCTCACTTTTCCGTAAATAAACACGGTAACCGGTAGCCAAGGGTTTTGAATGACAAATTTCGGGCTCATTTTGTTCAAACTCTCACCAGATACCGACGACATAAAACCACTACTTCACCAGGCCAGAGGCTATAATTTGCAGGACCCCGGATCAAAAAGTCTGGAAGGTAGAAATGTTTGGCCCTGTTGCTCTTGTTCCTGGCAAGCAATAGAGACATTCTTTATGTATGTCGGATAGGCGTATACATACATACCTTTCTGAGATGGGGTTGTATCCACCCGCTTTCAATTCAACGATGTAGAAATAATAAAAGCAAATGTTCAACCCACCCTCTATTAATTTTTGACTCCATTTCATCCGTTTGCCGTAAATTTTCTGTAAAATTTTTCGTATGCTTTGCTTCGACAACCATCCGCCAATGAATAGCGCTGTTGTTGTTCAGTGAATAGATTTTCTAACCATTAAGCCGAAAAATTATTTGAAATTGTTTTTTTTTGTGTGCTCCGCTGGCACGTTGAAGCTATTCTTTGATTTTATTAATGACTTTTGCCCTATGAACTGTGTGACCTGATCTTTTTGTCATGAATACTTTTAGTGCTATTTTCATTTCTCAGAGATAGATGGATTGGGATATTTCAAATTCTGTATGACACATAGTGATCTGAGCCGCACGATATTAATTTTTCTCTGATATAGGGGGGATGTTTGCTTGTGCGGGGAGGTCTATTCTCAATGCTTAATATGCAGTTAGTTATTTGCCTACAAAAGGTTATGGTTGAATTCGAAAAACTAAAATAAGAGTAGGAAGGACCGGCTTCTTGCATTCCATCTCAGGCTCTCTCCTTTTGGTCTGCTTTCTAACTACTTGTAATGTTGGTTTACCCCATACCCTATTTCAGTGTACCTACTAGCTATTGAAGGATTTGTACATAATCCCTTACTATACTCCTTTTGAAGTTTTCTTTAGTGTATACAACAATAGCAAGTATATTTCAACTTCTACTGTTTAGGTCTGATTGAGGCTGATCTTCGGCCTTTGACAATAAACTCCACGTTTGACACCATTGTTTATATTGGAATGCAATAAGGCTTCTGGTTCAAATTTAGATGTTGTTGATTCCCAATTCATGCGCTCTGCAATGAGTCAGTACTTTGAATAGTATGACGAAGTTGTGTGCTTGGATCGCTTTCCGCAGATCGGGATGGATGAGGTACTTTTGTAATTTTCCATTTCCAGCAGTCAGAAGTTTGCATACTTTAAGTCTAGCGTATCCTTTTGTTTTTACAAAGGGTCATCCCACACGAGTATTCTTGATGCAGTATGCAAACCGGTTTTTTTTAGAGAAGATGTGAAAAGACGCAAAGAGATATATCTTTGCATTTTTTCACCTCTTCCATAAAAAACTGGTTTGCATACTACATCAAGAATACTCGTGTGGGATGGCCCAAAGCCATTCGAATAGTGCGCCACCTATACAAGCCAATCTCTGTAATTGTTTTTCGCCACCATACAGACGATGCATATATGATACTTGGTCTGGCTATGTTGTGCGGACACATTCACTACCTATGTGATTTTGAGCTCAAAATCTTCACAATTTTTCTAGATGAGTTCCTTAAGTACAGAGTGAAGTGCTTAGGCTTTAGATCGTCTTGTGTGAGCATTCCAGTTTACTTTTTGATGCTGGTTATTCGTTGAGATTTTACTTCCTCGCGAAACTTAATTTTGCGCCATTGGGTGTAGACAGCGTGAAAGTAATTGTGCTGTTATTTAGGCTAACGAGTTTTGTCACAAAACTCTAAAACAGTTGCATTTTGTGTTCATAGAATGAAACAAAACATGAGATATAAATCAAAAGTTTTTACTTTGGGGAACGACAACTTAAAAACACCGTTGGGTGTATTCATCAGAAGCTATAGGGTGATTTATAAAATATAAAGAAAATATCAGTAACTTCCTTGCTTATAATGACCAAAGGATAGGGTTATTCCCCACCCCTCCGACTTTTAGTGCATACAAATGAAAAACCCGGATTATTTATGGAATGACCCAATACTTTGTAACATCAAAACTATAAGCTATCACGCTTTGCTCAATTTATAATGTCACTTGTTTTCATTATAAGCTTTGAGTCAAGCAATTGATTCTAAAGGGCTCCAAGTTTATTTTTTCTTTTCATTATCAGAAAAGTTCTGTTCATAATTTTTGATTTTTTAATTCGAAATTTTATTCAGGCTTTTATTTAAATCGCAGGAATAATTGGATTGTTATTAGATCTAAGGTAGAGTTCGCCTGAAATAGCGTCTCTTTGATTCATCCCAATTCTAATTCTACCATCTAGAAAATGTAATAAAAGAAAGGAACAAAGTGCTTCTGAAAGAAGTTTTTTATTGTATTCTGTTTACTAAATGCAAACCATAACCGATAAATAACGAGCTATTATAGCAATCCAATTATAATTAAGCAGGACAACGACTGAGTTGTTAGATGCAGTTTAATTACAAGTAGATATTCATTACTCAAATTTTGCTTAAAACTCGTCCTTATTACATTTTCCTATATATATTTTGGCGCGAATGTCAGGAAAAAAATTCTCTCTGCAAAAAACAGGACCTTGTGTAGCAAATTAGTACTAAAAGGTCTTACGAGTATCAAGATTTGGGGATCAACTTTATACATATCATATTCAAATCTAGTTTGAATTAGGAATGGTGAAAGTGATTACAACTCTTCATGATCTCACACGAATGCGAGTAGGTAATTGGATTGCTTACTTTGAAACAAGCAATTCATGTAGTCGAATCAAACCGTATTACTTCAGCAAACAACTCGATCCATCTTGTCTTACCCAATTATATTACACACTTTCAAATCAGCATTTAATTGGAATCTTGACTGCGCTCAAACCTAGCCTCTTCTATGGTACTATATCTCATATATAACACCATTTCGCTGGCATATAGAAACTAGCAGTCACTATAACTGTGTTTAATTACTGGAACCATCCATACAGAATCCAATTAAGTTAATGCAATTTAACCTCAACTTTTGACTTGCGACTCTCTTGTGAAGGGAGAGGAGAGGATTTAGTAGCTTGCCGATTCCAGCCTCATATAACATCAGAAGGTTCCTAAGGAAACCAAAGAAAATGCTAGCATGAGAAGCAGGAAGACCCGAAAAACTTTTATCCAAGAAGTAACCGAGAGGAGCACATGAATAAGGAAAAGTGGGGCCAATATGTAGTACTACTTTAATGGAACATGTGCTCCACTGGTTCGGGTTCGGATGCGGAGTGTCTAACGAAAACAAGCAGGGAGTAATGACAAAGTCCCGCATACAAAAAGCTCACTTAAGTCTAGACCAACAAAACACACCAGCATTAAACTTAACGACCTCAGGGTATAAAAGCCCCCAATCGCCCTCCAGAACATCCCTGAAAGAAAGTGATACAGTTGCATGTGACTCCCACTCCGGTATTTCTTGTGCGGGTGGCGAAGCATAGTATGGGTACTGTTCCGGTACGTACTCGCTTATTATCCATGTTGATAGTTTCACCAGGCTCTCAAACTTAGACGTGTGTTTCGTTTATATGGAATAAAAGTGAAAAAAGGGTGAGGTAGTGAGGCCTTGCCACTTCACTACCTCACCCTAGTGGGATAGAATACCTGTTCATCTACAACTTTTGAGAAAATACATCTGCCGGATATTTATAGCGACAGGAACTTATTTTGCTCATTCTGTTTACACAGAATGTAATGTTTTCATTGAGGTGAATTATTTGATCTTAATGCGACGACTACGACTTTCCGGTATACACGGGTTATAAAGAAATCCTGGGAAAATGACTGCCGGCCTGGTAATCGCAAGATGAGGGAGGGATTTTTAGAGAGATGAATAAGACGAACTGAGAAATATGGTAATGGGCTTTACTTATACTCTGGCACCAGAATATTTATAACCTCTGGCAACTCTGTATATGCATACCAAAGTTGAATTTATAAAAGTACTTCTATTGTGCCCTTCCTGCAATCCACTTGTTGTTCACTTTTGAGAATTTAAAAGCCATCCATAACGTAGCGTCTAAACGTTGTACTTCTTGCATGCGCATTTTACATGCAAAAGTACGTGTAGTAAGGATACATGCAATTTTTACATACGTATATGTAACTTTGCTAACTGACGATTTGTTTGTCTACTTTGTGTGTCCTTGTTCTATTAATTGCCTTTTCCTTCTATGCTATGCTATGCTTTTAGAGTCTCCTCTAACCAGCGATCTATTAGCTGTACATTACATAGAGATATGCGTTTAATTCAAGGAGTCGTAGAATTAAAAATGTTACTTACGTGGATATAGATATTAGAAATAATATGCGACCTGCAACAGATCCTTGTGGAACGTCAACGTCAATATTACCGAAAAGGCTTGCGAAGTACTTTTCCTTGAAATATTCTTATTGTATGTCACGACAAAATTTTTAGATATGTTGTTAATTACTACCACAAATGGCTTCTAGTTAATTTTTAGTTACTTCATTTAACGACCTTGCATTGAGACTTGGCATCTACCGCTATTTTCAGGATGCATTCTTGTGAGTGTTGAGAAATGGCTGGCTAAAGATTGTATTAAAATATTCTGATAAATTTTTCCACGAAAAAATTGGAGAATTTTGGTCATTTTCATAATCTGAATTCCAAAATTAATAATGGTAGAAAAGGGTTAGATCGATTGACTTGTTTGGGTAGCTAAATTTTTTTCTCAGGAATGTATTTTCAAAAAAAAACCAAACATCAGTTTGGCTCCGTCGCACAGTTTTATCTCAGGCTCAAAACACAGTCCACTGGATGCAATCGTCTGAAGCAAAGGACATTCAATTCAATTAACAATGCAATATCTGCATTCAACACAGCTACCTCTGACTTTGCTTTCTAGGCCACCAAGATAAAATACATTTCTGAAAATTGGCATCAAATTGTTGACATGCATGCCGAGATTTGCTATCTAACTGACAAAATTGATAAATTTACAAATAGCTACGAATGTTTGCAATCAAATAGTGAAGTTATTCTTGAAAAGTGCGTGTCTTCGCTTCATAAACTAAAGGTTTTAACTGACTCAGTGAATTATTTAAATTCCAATATTCTGTCCTCTGATCAAGGTCAACCTTTATCACTTGGTCCATTTCTCGGTTTAGTAGAGACTGGCATAAATGACATTAAAAAGGACATTCATAATCTGACTTCTTCCAGTAAGGAAATGAAAAACACTATTAATGCTGTTGTTAATAACATAAATCCCCATAAGGACAAGTTGGACCCTCTACAATCACATGACCAACTACATGAACCTCCTCAGTCATTGCCACCTATTAACTCTTAGCAACAACCTCGATTGCAACAACAATTACTTAGAAGTCGTAATAGGAATAACGAGACTGACTTGCGCTGTCAACTTCATTTGTCTCCTGACTCTAAACAAACATGCGATGACCGGGAGCACTATGAAAATTATACGCTGCAACCTCAGATGGTACAATCACAGATTGATCTTCATCAACAGCAGCAGCTACAGCAGCAACTACAGCATCAGCAGCAGCAACAACGACACCATAAACACCAAAGACAGCAACGAAAACCACGGGTACAAGAACAGAGGCCGCGCCCTAACAAGCAGTATCAAAAGCGGAGCTGCGCGGACAGCAACAATTCCAGCTGCAGCAACAACATCTACAGCAGCCTCAGCGTCAGCAGCAGCATCAAGCAGCAATTGCAGCAGCTACAGCAACCACAGTTACAACAGCAACTACTGGATTATCAATCCTTACATTCCACCGCACAGGAATTAGAATCTGTTGCTTCGTCTCGGACTTTGGTTACCTCGCCTGCAGTTGGAGATGCTGTTATGTTGCGGCCAGACAGGTTTCCTAAATGTGGTTTCGTCTCTAGAGTACATCCTGACACCACTGAAGACGAAATTATTAAACACATTTCATCACGTGTCGGCATTCCGAGCTCTTTGATTGCCTGCAAGAAGTTATCTACTCGACATGCTCACGAGAAACGCTCATTTTCTGCGTCCTCCAGGATTTTAGTTCCGGAAAATCTGTTTCCGGCGGTGCTCTCTCCTGATATATGGCCCTGCAATTCCATTGTGCGTGAGTTTATCCCTAAGGGACGTTCCGGATCTTCTAGTATGGCAAAAAACTTGTTAGCGAAATCTCCGTCTACTACGCCAACGTAACTGGTCTTCGCTCTAAGACGACTCGCCTTTTTACAAGTTCGAGGAATTCCTGTTTCGACGTGGTCTGCTTGACCGAGACATGGCTGTGTGGGAAGATCGCTGATGAAGAGCTTTTTGGTCCCGAGTTCTTGTTGTTTCGCCGTGACCGCCATCGTCTGTCCCTGGATGCTCCTGTTGGAGGTGGAGTACTTTGTGCTGTTCGTCGCGACCTTCCTTGTTTTTTGGTTCACTTTGTTGATTCCGGTGATCTGGAGTTTATTTGTGTGGCTATCAGGCTTTCAAAACCGTATATATTGCTACAGTTTATATCCCTCTATGCCCATCTGCTGATATATTTGATTTGTTGGCTTCATGTATAGATAAGCTTACTGAAGTTTTGGTGCCTGCCGATGAGTTATTGCTTTTTGGTGATTTTAACCTACCTAATGTGAGTTGGGTACACTCTCTGGACGATGAGGGCTTGCTGCCCTCTTTTTTAGCGACTCCTCAACATGCCATATCTTTTATTGACAACATTATTTCTTCAGGCCTAATGCACTCTATCGGTGTGACTAATAACTCTGGAAAATATCTTCACGTCATCATCCGGCACTACATATAGTTTTGTTATTTTGATCCTGTAACTTCATCATCTAATGCTTCTAGTAACTACGAGTATTGTTATAACTTTAAAAAAGCTGATTTTAATAAAATGAATGAATGGCTATCCGCTTGCGGCTGGACTAATGTTCTGGAATAAAGCTGTAAGCTCGTTTTATGACATGCTATTTCTTTGTTTTACTCACTGTGTACCACTTGTTAGTTCGAATCGTACTTCGCGTTGTCAACCGTGGATCAACGGCTCTTTGAAGCATCTTAAAAATTTGAGGAATAAAGCTTGGAGGAGGTTCTGTTCCTCAAGGAGCGACGCTGATTACGTCAGTTATTCTAATTTGCGTACTCAGTACATATCGTACCTGACTGATTCTTATAATGATTATATACATAGAATGAGGTCGGCCTTGCGTACGGAACCTAAGCAATTTTGGAAGTTTGTGAACTCTAAGCGCAACTGCGATGGATACCCTTCATCGTTGCGTCTTGGAAACATAGATAGTGTTGATCCCTTGGAGACTTCCAATCTTTTTGGTGACTTCTTTAAAACTGCCTTCTGTGATAACCACTTAGTTATAATGATTTTACCGATTTGACGAAGCTTCCGCTGACTTCTCTTCAACCTAAGGACCTGTATTTCGATGAAGCGTCTGTCTCCAAGTATATTTCAAGCATAGCTGTTTTGTGTTATTTACTTAATTTATCTTTAACTTGTGGTATTTTTCCGAAACAGTGGAAACTTTCTTTGATTATTCCTTTACACAAGAAGGGTAATAAGTGGTTTGCGATGTTTTGTCGTTCCACTGCAAGCCTTTCCTGCGCTCTTTTCAGCATGGCTTTACGAAGGGTAAATGTACTACGACTAATTTGTTAGAGTTTACTAATTTCTGCATTTCTGCAATTGAAAGCGGAAAGCAAGTTGATTGCATTTTCACGGATTTTAGTAAAGCTTTTGACCGAATCAATCATAAAATCTTCATTCATAAGCTTACACTTCTTGGTTTTCCTTCTGTCTTTGTCAATTGGCTTCATTCGTATTGATCGGATCGTACGCAGCGAAGCTCTTCCTGACGTAATAGATAATACTTCTGGCGTTCCTCAAGGCAGCCATCTCGGACCACTCCTTTTTATTATTTTCATTAATGACGTATCTCTGATTTTGACTAATTCAAGAATACTTTGCTATGCTGACGATGCCAAAATCTTCCGCATTGTTTCTAATGAAAACGAGTGTGGAATTCTAAATTTGGACTTAGACACCTTTCATAAATGGTGTGCTATTAACTGTCTTCCTCTCAATATCAACAAATGTACTGCTATGTCCTTTTCTCGTAAAAGGAGGCCATTGAACTTCAGTTATACTTTAGATGGATGCTTATTACCTAGGCTTGACAAAACCAACGACTTGGGTGTCTCTTAATACACGTCTTTCCTTCGATGATCATATTAATACAATCGTTGCCAGGGCTAATGCTACTCTGGGGTTTGTAAAGAGATGGTCAAAGGAGTTTAATGATCAATTCATAACGAAGGTCCTATACTGCACATTCGTTAGACCTATTTTGGAGTATGTCAGTCCGGTCTGGTCTCCTTTTTATACTGTATTCATAAATCGTATTGAGGTTGTGCAGCGGAGATTCGTTCGTTTTGCTCTGCGTGGACTTCATTGGTATAACCCTATTATTCTACCTCCATATGTTGATAGGCTTAAACTCTTTCCATTGGATTCTCTTGAAAATAGGCGAAAAGCTTCCAAGGTTGTTTTTGCGTTTCAGTGTATACATGGAGCGACGAATTCTCCTGAGCTCTTAAATACTTTCAATATATCTATTCCGGCGCGCTCCTTGTGGAACCACGACTTCTTCGTCGTTCCTGATCATAGTACGAACTATGGTTTTCACGAGCCGATTTCATCAATGTCTCGCCTCTTTAGCAACCAGTTTGATTGCATTGACTTTCATCTTTCAAAAAGTCAATTAAGAGATCAGCTTAGTTAAAGTTACTTTTCATTTTATTATTATTATTTGTACACTTTTGGTCATTATCATTGTTTACATATGTATAATTCTTTTTTGTAAACTTAGTAATCAGATCTGTGATGAAGTCCTAAATAAATAAATAAATAATTTCATTAGGAGATTGTACAACAAGATAATATAATATTTTCCTGTACTAAACTGAAAAGGAAGTAGCTATATCCTACAATAACGAGATTAAACAATAGGGCTATACATAATTTAAAATTCAACATTAGAGTTCTAAATGAAAAATAAAATATACCTAATAAATGTGTTGCCAAAGTAATATTGCGGCCAGAAGCCACGGCCCACAAAGTAAAGTTTTTTTACGGGTTCCAAATTTTTTTTATTAGTGCGAAGGTTGTTTACCTGTGAGTGAGGACTATTTAATATTGAATAATTTTACAAAAAATATAATGGAGAAAGAATTGCTAATTTCATGAGAAATTCATAAATTTATGCACAATAAGAATTATGACTTTTAGTACCCAGTGGCCGTGATTGTTTCTGATTTGGGCTCAGCAGTCAGCCACAAACTTCAAGTGGCTTGTGGCCTGACGTCGCCGTCAGGTGAATGTATTTTGGGCCTCACTTACTGCAGCTACTTTGACTATGATGATCTTATCCGAGCAGGTGATACACACGCCCGAAAGGAATATTGTCTTCTTTTGAAATGCGGTCGCTAATTAACAAATAAACTACCAATTGTCTTGGCGGATTTATCAACTCGATATATAATTTAGGTCATATGTCCTTTTTCGTTCATTAATGTTTTACATTTAATTTATTATTAAATCTATCGGTCATTCGAAAAGTTGTTAAATATTTTGTGCAGTTATAACCTACGATTCACTGTAACACACTGCAACTACTTCGTAGGCTCTACTAGCGTCCGGAAGGTCATTTACTACGCAGGGTGACATATTGTTTCCAGTCCCAGGACGTACAAATTCACTTGACTCACCAAATTTTCCATCATATTCAGTCATAAATTTTTTTTTTGCGTTAAAAACCTGTGATCGATCGAATATTAAAAGCTCAAGTTACAAGTTAAGAATGTCGCAATCATCAAAAAACCACATGCTACCCTCACGTTTTTCACGTGAAGGGATGTTTTACGAGTACTTTCCATAGTCATAAAATGATGAAGCACTAATCGATAGTAATGGGAAGGGAACACTGTCAACGGGGTGAAGTAAAATGGAAAACATGAACGTGCAACTGTTGTTATATAACATGTTGCATAAGGCTAAGAGCTAAAGATTATTTTTTCCCTTTAAATGGCATATACACCGCTCCCCCTTCACTGTCGGTTTAATTAGATAGACTTAGAAGTTGCATCAACCAGAAGATGGATACGGGGATTTTAATAGATTATAGTAGCTTGAGTTGTACTAAATTAACGCCATGTGGTAATAATCTAATTACATCTACGCATATGTTTCTGGTCTCTTTTTATTTGATTCTGGTGAAAGCAAAAAGGGGAACTAGTAGGAAGTAATTTTTCTGAATGTTTCATTTAGGTTTAGATTTCCTCGTGTATAACAGCATCCGGATTTTCCCAAATAATCATTACCAGGGGAAGCAAGCCCTGAAAGGCAAACATTATCACGAATATAAATACTCTTTTAAGGAAAGGGTTAAATGCCTTGTGGTTTAGGTAGAGGATTTTGTTTTTACAGCACCTGAGCGACGAAGTTTCTTTGGCTGGTGTTATTAATTTGGATAAAGGATCTGATGCTTCCCGCTAACCGTTGCGTTGTAACAAATATCCGTAAGCTTTCATTTTGAAACTTTGCCAAGTTTTCATTATGCTGAGGTACATGGGACATTAAAAGATTGATTGCTGTGTTGGGGCTTGATGTTCTTGATATCCAGGAGTTAAGGTGCCGAAATTATATCTTCCGAAGTTGTTGATTATTCTGTGCTCTCTTTATATAGTGAGTTGTTGCATAAATTTTGGAACGCTATTATTATATGTTTCGATGTATGGATTTTTTTTTTGTGAATTTCCCTGTTTTTAACTCCTTTTCAATAGACATGTGCAAACTGAAGAGTAGAATGACGTTTGGTATGACCGTTATTATGAGAACGTGATTGAGTTTGCATAAAAATTCATAGATCTTCAGTCCTTACAACATGACAATTTTCCCTCAAATAATAATATATTTCAGTAGCCAAGAGGAAAAATTCTTGTTTTCTGGTTCCTAGCAGTAAATCCAAGTTTCATCACTTGTCACAATGTCAAACATTGCTTTTGCCATGCCTTGGTTGAATTTCTTGACCAGCTTTTTTTTTTTGGTACAGTCATCTCACGCTTTTTGGCACTCTGCCAAATTGTGCCATATCCACCGAGTACAAGTTTATCTTTACTTAGATCATCGATATGCCCAGGGATGACTTGATATCCCTTTAGGTGCACTGGTTATCCTCAGCAGCATGCTTCTTACAGCTTCGATAGTTTGATTCTGGCACAGCAACAGCGGTAGGACGTTCTTCTCGTGCCTTATGCTTGAGCTAACTATGTGTCTATGATGAAACTAGTACATTGGTCAATGAAGGTGTTTCGTCAAAGCTAAATCTATTTTTTAATGAAATGAAAACAAAGAGAACCAGTTTAGTTTTTGTCAATCCTGTCAAGTCATAAAAACGTAAAAAAAATCAAAAATATAAAAAAGCGACAACTTCGTGGAAATTGTATAACCTCATAACTTTAGTAATAAGCCTAGATAAAAATATTGACAGTAATTTTATGACTCTTTTGGTTTTTCAGACGATATATACATAGCTTCTAATATTTAAAGAGTTAAGAGCAGGGTCTTAAATTGAGTAAAAATTAAAGAAATTCGATAAGTCGCTGTGCTGTGTAACCCTTTATAACTCACCAAATTTTATTATGGTATGGTTACAGTTAAGTTTGGCAGCAATTTCCGGTTATTTTAAGCATGAGATAATTCCCAATCTAATCTTCTCCTATATATAAGGTTAGTTGAAGTAATATAGACACGTGCAAAGCAATAGCACATTACTTTAGAAACACCTCTCCAGTCCTGTCAATTAATTGCAATTAAAACATAATTTTCATCAATACTAAGGCAGTTACGTTACGTTACGTTACGTTCTAATGGGCTCATTCTTATAATGCTGATAATGAATAAACTGATTTAAGGTGTTTATTAGATACGATTCCATTGATATCCTGAAAAATCCGTTTTTATGTAATTCTAGAGGTTGTGAAAATTTCTTTTAATTTTAGATTAAACTCTTCTTTTAACCACTTGCAATTTTCTAAATCGAAACACGTGCTGGTTTCTTTTTTCGATCAGACTTTCACGAAATAAAAGAAATAAATTGAAATTTTTCAAGCTGACCTATGTAAGCTCTTGCAAATGACACAATTGAATACATCCGTAAATAACATCTTTTCATGCAGTTAACGCTTTCCTGGAGGCACGTGTTTTTATTGATTTTTTTCAAAAACGACTTTCACATACGAAGGCTGTATAACAATTGAAGATTAAACCAATTCCACGAAATCTTTTTGCAAGTCGGAATCCAATAAAGGGAAGGTAAGGCTAAATGTTAAAGCCTGCGGAATACCTCGGCGAGAACCCTTAACACAAGGTAACCTTGGCAAAGACTTTCAACTGTATAATGTCGTCTGAGAATAAACGAAGCCGTATAAAGCCCATTTACAAAACATATCGAGCCCAGCAACTTTTACTGCCTCTATACCCCTTCTATGAACTTGAACAATTCTTCGGTTCTGAGGGCTTTTAAGAGTCTGAAGGAAAAAAAAATTAAAATCTGGAACACTGAGGGAATGCAACACCGCATGCAAAGAGGATTGAATTACGCAAACTTTGTAGCGGGGTCGACACTTGATACGGGGGAAGTCATTTGTAAATGTATTTCTAACCTCGAAATTTTTCTCTTTTATTACAGAGAGTTCCGCTTGGTGCTGCGCCAAGATCCAATGTCTGTCTTTGTTCCTGATGTGGAGATCGAGAACACGTTGGGATCCGTGGATTACGACATTTCCAGAGTGTACACCGGCTCTCTAGAAGGTAAGCCAATAATTACATACTTATTTGTGTATACATAGATTTTTAAGATGCCTTCATTAACTGTTTAAAATTCTGAAAGTATAAATTTTTAACGCGTCCTCGTAAAGGAATTTATCTTTTCTTAAAAGTCCGTCAATCGTATACCTTCGTCTTTTAAGATATTTTGGAAAGATTCTACGCTTCACCTGTCAAGGGCAAAAAATTTTTTCATGTTAGTCGGGATTTATTCTTGATGGCTCTTTCCCTAACTGTAACCTGCTACGAGTTGTGAATGCCAAATAAACACACCGCCCACCTTGCCTTGCACGCTTTTCTGCTTCAAAATCCTCACCTTCATTACCGGTGTTATTACTGAAGATAATCTTTATCCTCTGGCTCGTCTTTGCTTTATTCACAGCCTCTGGTTGCTCTGGATGTAAATTGGCTTTTTCTATGAAGCAATTTTGCTCAGAGAGGAGTAAATATTGCCACATAGCCGCTGAAAATTACCACCTTTAACTATAGCTTGGGTCTTATCTAGTCTGCAGCAGCTGTTTCAATACATAATCAAGAAATTCCGCGAATCCCGCAGGGGCTACATAGACATCGTCATGGGATGTTTCATTTTAAGTCATTTTGTAATCGACAATTTATGAAGCTTTCATGAAATGACGTCCAGTGAGCGAAATGTTTGGGAAGGTGTTAATGATATTTGGCTTTTGCTACGATTTACGATGGCATTCACACCCCACAATTGGCTGTAAAGTTGGAAAAATTTTCGTAATTTGTATTTTTGTGAGATAAATTGGTAAGTAAGGAAGGGTACTGTACTGCAATGGATTAAACATGGTCCACATATAAAATCCTTTAGTGAGTTGAAACGCTGATGGAATCATATTTTTTGTTGGGGGCCGACAGCAGTATACAGCAACGACTTAACGACTTTATGGGGGCTTGTAACAAGTGGGAGATTTTTCATGTTTTTATTATGCTCTAAGGGTATGTTCAAATAGCGACCTGAGTTGTGCTATTAGACGTAATTCAAAATATATCTGACTTTATGGACTCTACAAAATATTTGAATTTTTGCTGCTAATGTGCTGCTTATCAACAATTTTCCTATCTAGTTGTATGCACTTGTGTTTTGTTTAAATACCCTTGGTTTCGCTTTATTGAACTTAGCACATTTTAGCTTTGCATTTGCTCGGTGTTCTTGCATAACCTAATAGTCAGATTAGTTATTGTAAAAAAATTTAAACCAAGATTCGAGCCCAGTTGCCAAAGATACTGTTATTGCTTTAAAAATTATTTGTTGAACAAAATTAGAAAGATACAGAAACGGCAGAGCGGCGTTCTTGTTTTTAGTCTTCTCTCTAAATAAATAAACCCAGTGAATCAGAATCTTAACATCGTCCTCGTTTTCGAACTTATTTTTCAATCTTTAAGACAGATCACATCTTGTCTCTTGCCAAAGAAATGTCGAAATGTCTTGGATTTCTGAAAAGGTGTAAGAAATATTTTAGCCCGTCAAATCTCGCGCTCCTCTACAAGTCCTACATTAGACCTAGAATGGAATACAACTCCCATGTTTGGGCCGGGGCTGGTCGCACAGCCTTAGCTTCATTGGATATTGTCCAAAACAGAGCGTTCAAGCTCATTGGCGATTTGGCAATAACTTGTCATATCGACTCACTCGAGCACCGCCACAATGTTGGATGCCTTTCGCTCCTTTATCGCTATATGCATGGTCAATGTTCTGATGAAATATCTAGTTTAATCCCTTGTAGAATCATTCCTGCACGCAATATTCGCGCTGCAAACCGCGCACATCCTTTAACCGTTCAAATTACTTTCGGCCGTAGAGTAAAACTCCGTGATGCTTTTTTATCCCGAACAGTGCGAATGTGGAACAGCTTACCATCTTCTGTTTTTCCCTGCGGAAGTTTAAGGGCGACATACATCGGCACCTCCGCCACTCTCCTCATATCCCCTAATCCTTTCCCTATCTTTTTCCTGCCATGCTGTGCTTTGCATCATAGGGTATCCCCTGAGCTTGGCTTAATAATATACGACAAAAAAAAAAAAAAAAAAGAGAAACCCCAAGAAGAAATAGTATGTGAGTGAGAAGTATATTATTAATTCTGTCGAAGGCTTTATGAAATCAGTTAAAGTACAGTTAAATATTTAACCAGCTTTGATAGACATGTTCAAAAATAATAAGACACTTGCTTCTGTTCTACAAAAATTTTTAATGATTAATTAAAGTGACGTGTTTCGCCCCATTAAGGCATCCTCAAGCATTTGCAAAAATTGTGAGTCCTTTTTGAACATGTCTAATACTATTATAGTTTGGTAATGTTGATGTGACCTTCAAAGAGTCATGCTAAGAAAACTCACGAAATATTTTTTGCAAAGCCGGAAGAAATGCCATTAGGATGTCAACACAAACTACCAGTCATAGTCGAAATCTACTCCGCGATATTGCTGCGTCTTGAATTAAAGGGAAGCAATCAGAAGGGCCTTAAAGTAGGCAGAAAAGGTCGAAAATAAAGTCATATGCGCTATCCAAAATTTGAAGAAATATTATTTGGTCGAAATTTGCGTTTGGCCATTAAATTTCGCTTTCCATTCAAAATCCTTCAGTTCAGACCGTAAGCATTTATCCGTTTAACATATTTGGATCTTATTATTTTTTTTTTATATTATTAAACCATGCTCAAGATATCCTATGATGCAAAGCACAGCATGGCAGGAAGGAGATAGCGAAAGGATTCGGGGATAACAAACCATCACGGAATTTTATTGTACGGCCGAAAGTAATTTGAAGGGTAGAAGGGTGTGAGTAGCTTGCAGCGCAAGTATTGCGTGCAGGAATTATTCTACAAGAGATCAGACTAGATATTTCAGCAGAACATTGGCCATGTGGCGGTGTTCGAGTGAGTCGATTTGACAAGTAATAGCCACATCGCCAATGAGCTTAATGGCTCTCTTCTGGACAAAATCTAATGGGGCTAAGCTGTGCGACCAGCCCTGGTCCATATGTGGGAATTGTATGCCATTCTATGTAGGTCATTTGTCATCCAGCGAAACTATACATGGGATTGAAAGTAAGGGAAGCAGATCATTAATGAAAATTAAAAAGAGAGACGGAGAGATAACAGAGCACACTGGGCACACTGGGGCACACTGGCATTAATAGGATAAAGTTCAGATGTAACACCATCTAATACAACCCGTATTTGGCGACTAGATAAAAGAAACTTTCAATCCATAATAGTAGAGAAGAGGAGAGACCAAGTGCTTGAATTTTGTCTAAAAGGGCTGAATGCCAGACTCTATCAAAGGCCCTTTAAATATCAAGGGCAGCGATCTTTGACTTTCCAAAATTGTGAAAACTATTGTTCCAATGTTCCAGATAAGTGGCCAGCTCGGAAGCCATATTGCCGATCGTTGATCAGTTGATTAGTTTCTAGATACTATATTAATACTTTAAATAAATTAAATTATATACCCCAACTACGCTTGTAAGAGGTCCTCTCGGTGTGGAAGAAAAGCATCCATTGTTTTTTTAAAGCACATCGAATACAAATATGATTACGGCGACGAAGGACACTGATGTTCTACTTTTGCGGTTGGGTACGAAATATCCGAGATTTAAGAAATCATGATAACAAAATTCCAAAAAATGCTGGCATTCCGGAAAAGACGCTGTTTCCAAAAGATGGAAAGATTATAGGTATTTCAGGATTTTGATTACCGAGATAATACTTTGCATGATTTTATAATTGAATCCGGAATTTTGTACATAGGGATTTTAATAATTATTCAATTTTGTAAGCAAAATCACGGAGCATTTGGGATTTTCAATTTTGGGGTCCACACGATTGGCTTCAGGCGGGTAACACTAAACTTGAAGGAAATCTGGCAAAACTAATATGAGACGCAGAAAAAAATCTATAGGAAACAAATTCAAAAGGTAAGCCTTGTGGACTGCTATGGAGGATTTGTTTAATATTGTGAACTAGTAAGGCCACCCAGACCACTGAAGTATATAACCTAGTTGAGGTGTCGATTCTCAGAGGTCTTTCCGATCAAGAAAACATAACTGTAAGCATTCAAATTACCCCAATCAGGTCTGTCGATAGATGACTCCGTCACAGATAAATTGGCCGGTGTTGTATACCTTCTTGTGTGTAACATTCAAGTAGTATTCTCGATTGGAATATGTATGCCACTGTCTCCTAGGCTGAGGATATTTCAATATTACAGTGACAACGAAAGTAGCTCTTAAAATCAATATGAGTATCAAGGAGAAACAGCAACAACATGTTCCCAGAGACCGCTTTAAACCATTCGAATGATTTTAAGTAGCTCACCGCCTCTAAATGGTGGTTGTAATGATCATTACATATACCTATGAGTAAACCGATTTCTAATATTTATTATTAAAAGTGCTTTTTGTGGACAGTAACTGGCAATTTTTTAACAATACTTACTTACGTTTTATAAAATTTAGTTAACTATTCTTTGCAGCTTGGAGCCTAATGAATTTTCCCAAATCAAACGTAAAAGCTCAGTAAATGTTTTTCTTCCGTGCATCATAAAAATTAAATGCTGATAAAGAAATTTAAATTTTCGTCAGAAGCTCCACAGAAAAAGAAAAATAAACAATTCTATTTACACAAGGTAAGCAAAAAAAGTAGATCAGGGTGAGCTTTCACTCACACTGACAGATTTATCTGGACGTAAAAGTTTTCCAAACTCTTAAGACCGTGTCGATTGTGGTTCTTAAATTTCGTTGAACTTAGTGACTTCATGTAAATCGATACCATGAAGTTTAAAGTCTGCGATAAAAAAAATGAAAACAGCACTGTATTCAGCATAAGCCACTCAAAAAACTTTGAGGAGCAGGTGAAATATCCAAAGAGGTTAGAACATCCTGTCAGGAAAAGTTCTTCACTGATAGCCCCTATCCCATTTGTTTCATTGTATATCCAAAATGGCATGAAAACTGTTGTTTTTAAAAAAGTTAACCGTTTGTATCTGCAGAGCGAGCGGTTTTTTAATGCTAAGAATTCACATTTACACAGGCACGGGAGACTTTAAGAAAGATTTTTAAATTTTATGTAACTCTTATAACATTTAAGGGAGTCTAGATACAGATGCAATATTATTAGATATAAATATGTATGTTCGACGTTAAAGGTTCCACAGAAAATTGGAGGAGTTTAGACGTAAAATTAATTGTAAAATTTTTTTTTTTATTCTCTACCTATACTCGAGATAAAGCTCACCGAGTGTCTATTTACACGAACCAATTCAATAGAGTTGCGCTTCCCATTAGGTACATTAAAATCATATACGTTACTACCAATAAGTCAAATTTCATCAATCTAGAAAAGCAAACCCCAGAAAATCGTCCTTCTCGTCACTCCTCAGAGCCTCAAGGTTACTTCCTATACGCAGTTGGGTATTAAAAATTTGGTATACAGGTTTTGAATACAAATAAAAGAAAAACCTAAACTTTACTACCTTAAATCCAAAAACTAAGGGGTCATAATGTAAATGGAAAAAAATCAGTATATGAATGTGATCAATAGATGGTGCTGCTAGTTTTTACATTGCGGCAATTTATTATATTTTCTCTTGTGCGTAAATAGCTCCCCCAAAAGCAAATAGAAGTCAAAATTAAATCAAAGACAAAAAAAAATTAAATCAGAAATCCTTGTAATGTACCTACGAGTTTTCCTTCACTAGCTTATTTAGCCATCAAAGGATGAAGTCAAAAGCGCTGACAAGGAGGCACGTAGAAATAGTCACAGATGAGTAAACCCAGCTATTCACATCATATGAAATTCGGTAGGAGCCGTTTTTGTTTCGAAATGATTTTCTGGTAGTACTTCTGTTAATTGCTACCAGCCGCAGACTTGGCAAGTCATCTGGGTTTACTTAACTGGGTCATGGGTTAGACTAAAAAACTTATTTCGGCTAAATATTGTTCGGAATCACTTCGGTACTGGACGAAAGGATATTGGAAAGGACTTTTAGAGTGCAAACAAGATGAAATGAACCATACAATATCCTTAACGATTACTACTATATGTAGTGAATGTGAAAGGTATAAATCGGTTTAAAAAACGTAGTTGAATGTGTTCTGATTAAGTATCGGCAAAGCCACCAATACCACATGATCAAAGCTTATTCGTGCCAATGTTTACCTATCTGCCTGGACTTTCAAAATGCAAGTAATCGTACTGCTGACTTGTAACTTAATTGGCAAATAGGGATTAGCGAACATTTTGCGTACTTCCGACAGGCCTTTACCGTGTCCTTGGATTGTGGTGTCAACTTCTTCATGTGCCATTGTGACTTTAGCTTCCTGCATCTTAATACAAAATTGACAGCTTTTCCGTTCTAGATAAGAAAATTTTAGTTATTAATGGCTTGACAAGAAACATAAGATTCCGTTCCGGATGGCGTGAAAAGCAAAACTCTGCTGTCTATACGTGAAAAAAAACTCTAAATCCAGTTGAAAAGAGCTCGTCGATGATGGTGCCCCTAATTAATACGAGTAAAATTTCACCAGAAGCTAGCCTGGATAACTCGGAACATGTCCGCACAATTCGGGAATATGTTGATTTCTTTAGGTTTAAGTTATTTTTTCCCGTTGCTTGCTCTTAAAATTCAAAAATATTAATGAAATTATTTTTATCGCACAACAACAACATAATCTAGTGGATGAAAAATTGTCGTTCTCCGTCAATTCTTCCGTTTATAGGCTGGGTATAATATTTTATCTCTCCTCGCCTTTCCAGGTGTGCTCTGTGAGCTCACTGGTTCTACACATGGAAAGACTTCCATTGGACAATAATTACCAATTCCAATTTGATTTGAGCAAGAGGTTATGTCTATTTTGAATTTATATTTTTGTTTTTTTGCTTTAGTTATTTCTTCTCTCGATCACTGAACGACTCGCTAAGTATTTAAAGTTATTTTTCCCAAGTAGCTAGAAATTTCGGTAGCTATCGTGATGCACGTGTTGAGTTAGTATACATATATATATATATATGTACCTATGGTGTAAAACTCTCTTGAGCAGCGTTGCCACTTGAAATATTTCTAGCGTATAGCCCGAAAGTGGTTTGAGTAGCCACACATGAAAAATTTTTAGAAAACTTAAAATCTTATACCTTAGACACGTAGCGCTCCAAAAAAATTATTAACTAATGACTCATTAGAGGCTAATGAATTAAGAAGTTGTACTGTCAAACTGGTTTTGACATACTTTTGTGAAGAGCGAAATAGATCGAATCGGCGCGATAAACTTAGTTTTTATATATTTCATTTTTCAATTAATGATTTTGAAATCGAACGAAACGCGTCGACTTTATTTTTGTTTTTTACAAAAATGACAGATAAAATTATAAATCATATAAATTACCAATTGTTTTTTAAGTTTGTTTAAATTTCTTTTACTTTACATCAGAAAAAACAAAAATTACATTAAAAAGTATTTTGAATTCTTCTATAGTAAGTTTTATTTTATTTTTTTTATTATTTATTTATTTTATTGCGTATAGTAAGTTTTATTGCCTACAGGCTCGCTGGTATCTAAACTGAAATTTTTGCGGAGTAAGAACTCCTCTTAATTGTGATGAACTGGGTAGCTCAGTTGGTAAGCGCGCTGGCTACCATCTGGGTGAGCAGGGTTGCCAGTAAATGTTTAGACATATCGCCATATTTCTCTAAAAAGGTAGCCAAAATTCGCCCAATTTCAATTAAAAGTAGCCCGTTGGACTGGATTAAATCGACGAGAGAGACATCTTTCTATTGATAGTTTAAAGTCAGGTGTAATTTGAAGTCATTTTTATAAATATTGAAAGACCGACCATGGAATGAAGTGTAATTTTACAATTTCTAAAATACTGGTATGAAAGCACGAAGGAGTTCGAGGCGAAGGATCAAATTATACTGAAAAATATCCAAACGTCAATCCAATTCGATCCACTCAAGAGTTCACATGTGATTAATTAGATTCAACTCCCAGTCCAGTCTGTTTCCTGTGAACGGAGTAAACAATATATTGTTACAAACTTTGGTAGTTACTGCATTTCAAAATCAACAAAAAACCGCCTACACTTGCCATTGACTTCTTATTTTTCAGCAACAGGTAGCGCGATCCATATGTTAATCAGGGATAAGAATTGGTAGAAGCAATCATAAGCAGAGCCCCCACACGCTGCTAGCATGCTACAATTTTCGTGGATGTGAATCATTCGGGATGGAAAAACTCCGTGGTAGGTACACTTTTCTGAACTACAGCACGGGCAGCATACTACTGCAAGCGAATAGTTTCAGTCATTGTGAGAATTTGAGATGATGATATATAATTCCTTTCCATTCTCATCAGGTACTGTTAATTTGTGATACAGTTATTATTTATATCAAAAACTGTAACTTAATTGAACATGTACACACAAAAATTCGGTAATCATTAAGGAACTACCACTGAGTAAAATTATTGTAATAACATATATCAAAAAACGTTGGCGACTCGCCCGAATTTTCTGTCGCCAAAGTTGAGTTCGAAATAGCCCAATTGACTAGAAATCGCCCAATTTGGCAACCCTGATTGTGGGTGCGACTCCCACCTCGACTTGGTCGTGTGCTTCTCCTTCCACCTAGTTGCTTTCCATTTTCTGCATTATTCCTTTTACTGCATTCTTCAATTGAAATTTAACTGTGTCTTCCAAGGATATATTCGATATAATTCTATATAACTTTTTAATTGACATGTGCCTATGTGTATTTCGACGGAAGAAATTAGCTAATAATTAATGATTCCATAATTATGATGTCTATGATTATGATAATAATGATAATTAACGATTCTATAATGATGTCTATGATTGTTTCTAATGCTTGCTTAATGTAGACGCAGCTTGCAAAAACGAATAAAGTCGAGCATACCGATAAAGCAGTATCATTGCAAACAATGTCATTGGCGTTGATGTTTCCGAATTTCGAAGTGAATGTCGAAAAGAGAGCGATGTATGTGTCTCGATATGGTAGATGATGCGAACACTTTCATCAATACAGGTCAAATTAAAAATAAATAAATAAATAAATAGAGTAGAAGGTCTGAAAATAATAAGTTTTGTTAATAACACGACAACAAAAAGAAAAGTTAAGTATGGTGGTCCTAGAGAAGAAAAACAGACATGTGGAGATTCATGGGAGCGAAATATTGTTGAATTTAAAAACAATTCTTCTGGTGCAGGCCACATGCTTCGAATGAGTTGAGTATAATGAGTATATTAAGAATATAAGACTTATATAGCCAAATTTTATTAATGGTAATCGTTTTGTTAGATACAACCTACGCTTACCCAATATATGTTCACATTGTACTCCTATTATTAAGTATCGGATTTCTTTTGTTTTCAAACCCCCTTTACCCTTCTCACTGAGCTGTTAATCATTGCGAGACAAGAGATGCGCAACAATTTTTGATTCAAGTTTAAAAACTTGGAGGTAATAATATCTTCGCGATTCGATACTAGTCAATTCTAATTTTTCCGTTTTCCTCCACGAAAATGCCTTGATGTCATTGCTCTCCTGTTCTATATCGTCGGTGATACTGTATAATCGTCAGACTAGCAATATCATAGCCGTGTAACTCCATAGAGAGCAAAATTAAATTTCAAAGTTAATGGTGACGTATCTAAAAGACTACAACTTGTTTTATCACTTTTATGTCTAAAATCCAAAATTACGATCCTAACTCTAAGATAGTTCAGTAGCAATAAGAAAAAAGAAGCTTAATGTCTGATGAAATTTTTAGTTTGACTTTAACTTACGAGGCAGGACATTAGTAATCTCGCGGTTATGAAGTATCACCAACGATATGCTCCCCATCTATGTAAATGGCTCTCCTGCTAGGGTTAGTTAATAATTACCACACCTACTTCTATGATACAACAGTAATAATTTTGCCGTGCGATTTTAATGAGATTTTCAATTGTAGTAAGTAAACGCTATAATTTAATCTAGGATATAGAAATTTCTAGTTTTGTTTATATATTATCATATAAATGTGCGCAGTCATCTCCCCGATTCCTTATCAAAGACATTTCATAAAATTCACCGTTGTCATACCATTTTCGCTTTGTATTTTTGTATGCCTTTTGTAAAATATGTAGAACTAAAAGCTGCCTCGTCCCATCACAACAGCGGTGCATCTATTCCGGGTGAAACTGAAATGTTCATATCTATGGCTTCTCTACCAGTCTGTACGTCTTCCCTATATATAATCTATTCTGATTCTTGGAAAGGATGCAATGTTGGTAATCCTTTTGTCGCCACTGACAAGAAATTTTGTTGTACGGTTTTATATCGTTAAAGTATCAAACTCCTCGACTGCTCCTATGTTCTGCATCTATATCAGAAGAAGCTGGAAGGAAGCATTACAATGAGATTAAGTTTCATGCTAAATAAAGCGCAAATTCTGTGTGGAACATGTGATGTGCAGCAAACCATTCGGCTGTAATGTGATTACGCAAAAATGTTCTTGTACGATACTAAAAAGCATTAACAGATTTTTGCTCTCTGTGCAAGGTTTACTTCAAAATTTTACCTCATTTGACGGAAAAGATTATTGTAAAATTGTAGGTTTGATGATAGTTTCGAAATGTATCCTTACACGTATTTAGTGTAGGATGTATTTTGAAGATAATGGAAATTGAAGATTAATTGGCAATAATGTAGGATAAGTATTGAATTGAATGCAGTAAATGTAAATCAATTGTTGTATCTATTCCTAAATTCAAAGTGCGTATTAATTCGTATTACTTTTAAAACTATTGCAGTAGCAGCGTTCGTAGTCGGTAGCGTAAATATCAAAATCACAGTCACCCCTAATATATGTGAATTCAGCAATAATTCGTTTGCACTGTTTCGGTATAATAATGAGATATCGAAACGTGTTTCTCTTTAAAATTATGAATAATAATGGACAGAGTATTTTTGCTTAAAGAAAATAGTGGACTTTTTCACCGTAATATCATAACTTTCTTGAAATTATCAAATATTCCTCAAACCTACACAAATTTTTTGGCAATTAATATTGTATTATAGAAAACATATTTTAAAAGAAAAAGTACTTTTACAGGCAAAAATAACAATCATTTATTGCTTATAGATGTACACACAATTTACAATTTACGAATAAGTAAGTCGGTGCTAAATATATTTGTGATAGAAGAGAGCTTAGCTATAACTAAACAAACAAAGAATAATCTAGGTTAAGTTGATAGTTAATTAAAAAAAAATTGTGATTATTCAAAAGAGTTTTCTCCACCGAAAGGGCAATGCCCAGTTTAAGCCCGACACCTCCAGACATAAGAGATGTTTTAAACGATGCATTATGATACTCTGAACATATTTAATTAACAATGTTTATTTGTTGCCAAAGTTTTATCTAGTAAATTTTGGAAAATCTAGTACATAATCGAATTCCTTATGTCTTGAGAAGAAGTTTGATTATCCACACTCCTATACTCAGAGGCTTAAGTAGCTACTTATAGCCTTCCTATTTTAACCCATGAAAGTCGTTCAAGTTACATCCGATAGCCAAAATTTCCCCCCGCTTAATTGAAATAAACATTGTTAATTAAATATGTTCAGAGTATCATAATTCATCGTTTAAGACAAGTTTCATGTCTGGAGATGTCGTATATCTAAAGTTGTCTGAAAAGTGGGCATTCCCCTTTCAGTATGCAAAACAGATACAAATAAAATTCGGTAATTTTACAATGATGACATAGATTTTTTAAATATTATTTATAAATAGTAGTAATAGTAAATTTACAACCCCACTATGGAAAAAGGGAAAAAGAGCGCTCTAAGAAACCTGATGAAGCTCGCAGTGCTTCTTTTCCCTACCCAACTTGATTGCTGTTTTACATAGGCATGTCCGCAGAGGCCATCTCTGAAATGATGTTCTTAAGAAGCGCTCTAGGAGATATATTAAATGATAAGGCGAGAAAAGTTTTTTGGAGGTCTCTTTTCAAAAGGTTTAATGAGATTTTTGAATAATCATCGCTCTGTGATTATTTGTGGTATTAAATTTTATTAAGCTTATGAATAGGCCAATATTCTCTCAAGAGAGAATAAGAATTCTCACTTTTATTAACCAAAACTTCAGATTACTTCTAACCACTTCTAACTTCACATTGAAAATGAATTATGCGTTACTTCTCACAAGAGTGGAAAAATCCACAGTTTAGATTCCTGGAAAATTAGTTGAAATCGGCTTTTGTTGCACTTCTGTTGAAACTCACTAAAGCTCTCAGATGATGCTCATGGAAACTCTTAAATCATGCTTTTTTCAGAAGCGTTGGTTTTTCATCCCACTGGGTTATGTGATGTGATATCCATATAAATATTACCTACACAAGTTTTTAAATGTTTCCTAGATAGCTTATAAAAATACCGTAGGGTTTTGTAGTGTAAACCGACAGGGTGTAAAGTTACGCAACAAAAATCTAGACATACTTCATAGTAAAATTAAAAATTCTGAATGTAAAATTGCTGCTGCATATACGTTATATGCCGAATATTAATTGCGCTAGGGGCAAAATTATCCTCCTGATTGGAAAATTGTTCTCGTATATACTTACATGCATCAGGGTGGCCCCAAAAAACAAAAGTGTTAAAATGTCTAAAGTCTCATTTAGAATTTGTTAGCTAATGTAAATTTAAACTGCTAAGCAAAATTTCAGTGAAATTCATTAATGTTTAGAGGTCGATCAAATCGAAAATATTGTTTTTGGGCTGTTTTGGACTTTCAGGAAAATTGTTTCAACATTTTCTGTTAAATACTTTTAATTTGACAATATCTTTTTCTTGATTCTATTTTAAATTAATGGGAACTTAGCTATGAATTTATTGCAGTGAAAGTCGTTTTAGAAAATTAAATTCTTCTATTTTTTATAAATTTTTCAAAACGAAAATTCGGACCTTGAACTCCAATTTTTTATTTTGTGTCAATTTTTTTGTAAGGAAAAGTGGAACGCGGATATACTTTTTCTATTATAACATCATCTACAATCGATAATCTTTCTAGCGTCTATACTTACAGGGGTCACGTAGTGTATGAACTGTTCTCAAAATGCGATTTTCGAAAGTGAAGCATTTGTACAAATTACAACGAATATGTGCCGGCCAATAAAAGTATAGACTTTTTCACTGTAACAAAATGATTTATACCAAATAACAATAGAACAAGTTACAATTGATCTTAAGAGCAATAATATTATACACTAGATGAACATAAAAGTTAAACAAAATGAAAACCAAAAGTTCTGTATGGCAATACCAAGAAGGAGTTGCCCGATTTAGTCCATTTTTGAAATTTTTTTTACTATTTTTATGAGAACGCTTTCTACAAAATTTCAGTTCGCTTTGTTCTCAGGCAGTGTCCAAATATATAGTGGAAACCCAAAGTTTTGTATGGCAACACCAAGAAAGGGTTGCCGATTTAATCCATGTTTGAATTTATATTTGCGATTCCTATGAAAACGCCGCGTACAAAATTTGAGCTCTCCACGTCGTCGGGTTCTTAGGCAGTGTCCAAATATATAGTGAAAAACCAAACTGTTATATGGCAACACCAAGAGGGGCTAGCCCGATTTAGCATATTTTTGAAATTTTATTTACTATTATTATGAAAGCACCATGTACCAAATTGCAGCCCTGTACGCCGACGCGTTCTCTGGCAGCCCACAAATATAATTTTAGAACGAAATTTTTGTATGGGAACCCTACGAAGGAGTTGTCCCATTTTCGAAATTAAATTTACTTTTTTTTTAAAAAAATCCCGTGCACAAAATTTTACCACTGTAAGTGAATGCGTTCTCGACTTATCGTGCGGACGCACGGACGGACAGACAGACGGAGAGACAGACAGGCAAACAGATAAACAAACAAATGGACAGGCGGGTATGCAAAATTCAAAATAACATTTAATATTATGCACGGGTAACCAATCCAATAATTGCAAAAGAAGATGTCATTGGTACATTTATGGGTCGGCACTTCTTTGCAAGAATGCTTCACCTTCGAAAATCGTATTTTAAGTTGTAGTTTCTTGGAAGATAATTGATTGTAGATTACATAATTGTAGAAAAAGTATACCCGCGTTCCACTTTTCCTTACAAAAAAATCGACACGAAGTCAAAAAATTTGTGTGCCGGGTCCGAATTTTCGTTTTGAAAAAATTATAAAAAATAGAAGAATTTAGTTTTCTAAAACGACTTTCACTGCAATAAGTTCATAACTAAGTTCGCTTACATTTAAAAGAAGAATGAAGAAAAAATATTGTCAAATTAAAAAGTTATAACAGAAAATGTTGAAACAGTTTTCCTGAAAGTCCAAAACAGCCAAAAAACACAATTTTCGATTTGAGCGACCTCTAAACATTAATGAATTTCCTGAAATTTTGCTTAGCAGTCTAAAGTTACATTAGCTATCAAATTCTAAATGAGCATTTACAAATCCATACATTTTTGGGCCACCTTAATATGTGTACATGTGTAAGTATTTATTGATAAGGCTCAGCAAGCATTTGGACGATAGATCCCCAAGACGAAAAGGTAGCGATCTCTTCCACACGAGAAATTTATCGTAGCTTTATTGTATTTTTATTGCTTGAGAAGGATGATAAAAATTCGATTAGGATTAAATTCGTGCTGAGGATAATAAGAAGAGAAGGTAGATCTCAATTTTTCTTCCTTCTAATAAAGAGTTGATATCATTTTATATCCTGTTATATCTTCCTTCTTATAAAGCCGCAACAAATATATCTTGTTATTTACCTCAAGGCAATAAATGTGCAATAACATGACGCCATTTGAAAATTCCGTCCATTTTGATTAAATCCATTCAACATTTATATTTTATGATATCATATTTCTATTGAGGCAATAAGAATTTGATTCTTGCAAATTCTGTATTCCTTGTCGTCAGGCCAAAATATCTCCTGGGAGGAATCACATATGAGGACTATTTTCTACCGCTCGACCTAGTCACATATAAGAATTTCATATCATTTATATGTAATTTATTTATTTTTAAATTCAAACTTTTAATCTGCAAATACTGATTTTTGCTCGAAATATCACTTTTTCTCCTTGAAATTGCATAATTTATTCAAAATGAATGGTTAATTTCAGTTTGATAAAAAATCATGCTTCACGGCGAACCTTACCACACTAGAATATAATTCACTTAATAGTAAAAATTTTTCGAACTTACTTCAATAAACTTGATAACTTTAACATCTTTCATTTTTTATTTCTACTAACATGTTCGACTGTGGGAAAATACTTTTTAATAATATTTTATTATTATTCTACTACAATTATCTTCTCACATTTCCTTCGCTGTTGTTTTTTTTTTACCTGGTATTTGTAAAGTATTTCAAGAATAATCCAAACAAACAAAATTTATAATTGTATATTTACAATTTTTTTTGTAAAAAATACTATTTATTCTACATAATTTATATTTTCATTCACAAATTGTTATTGTGTTGCAATTATATCTTCAAAATATTGTGTAATATTACACAAACCTTTCAGAGTGTACTACTTAAATACTCTGTAGTTGTCGGATTATTTTACACTGTATAATTGAAATTATACACGACTACACGATGCAGAGTCTGCCTAAAATTTAAGTATGATAGAGATAAATATAAATTTTTAATATAATCTGCGCCATTTTAGTCCGTAGAAAATTTATATGAAGCCCAATCCTCAATTCTCATGACGTTAATAGCCCCAGAAAACATTACTATTCGAAATCAATATGTATTTTGTACAGGTTTTTTTGTTAATGCTCAGTTAAAAAATTAGTAAAGCGAATGCACTATCTCTTAATAGGGTTTCCATAGAAATGTTTTATTATTTAAATGTATATTTAAAGCCTGTAAGATTTCGATACCCTTTCCAGTACCAGTATACTTTTAAGCATAAATACTGGAACTTAAGAATGTTCAGGTACAGGTTCAATCAAGTACCGTTAGTGTATATCGTATCGTATATCTTATTTATCAGGTTTTAATTACATTATAAGTCCTTAGCTAAATACGTACTTAAAAGTAGATACCACCATGTGCGTCTTTTAATAATAATGACCACCAGTATTGAGACTTGCACTTGTATTTAAAAATTTTAACTTTTGAATTTCTTAAGCACCAATATGCCAGGTCTTACTTGGATATTGCTTGAGAGCCCTTTATTATATTATATTACAATTTTGAGTATAGGTTCAAAGATGTACTAAATCTGGCAACAGTTGCGTAGAGTGTTCATTAAAAAATTCAGAATAATCATGTATATTGCTAAAAACGATCAGCCTCAGATATTTTGAATGTAACGGAAAAGTTCTTTGGGATGTAAAAACATATAAAATTGGTCATAACAATTTTTACCATTCAACAAACACATCCAACGTATGTACACTTTTTTAAAACAGTTTAGCAGATATTTTACGGGCATTCATCTAGGCTATCGACAAATTTGGTTTTCCTATTTGTTTTTACTTATTATTGTAGTAAGAAAAACAAATTTACTGCACTGCATCGACTTAAAATTTATTCTAATTATTCATACACCATAGAAATATGGATTACGGATTGTAACCTGACTCTAATATGGAACAACCGACGTGGACGTATCAGCGCTATTTAACAACTCTTTAAATCACACTTCGAATGGCATAATTTTGGATTTCCCGAATCCCTTCGTATACCCAAAGTTTATCCAGTTACTTTTGAGGACGATATTGGCAACATCCTGAGTTAGTGTATCTAGTAATGTTTTCGTTTACTAGAAGATTAGTCCAACTAACACAGCTACGTTTATTCCGGATTTTCCGTTTGTTCCTTTTTAACCCTCCACTGTTATGATTGCCTACTCTGATGCAGTCTTGCAATGTGAAAAATGTCTTGGATTTGGTGTTTGTTTTCCTGCTATCGCTGTATGTCCAATTCTTTTGGTGCCCGAGCCTGCACATAGTTAGCTGTTTTGGATTTGTTACTACATATGTAGCCACAATACTTGTTTAATTAAAAAACATGTTATGTTAATAGCCTTCTTTCTAACTGTCATTGGAAGAACGCTCTGAACAAGGTGCAACACCTATTTATGAATCGATGTGTGTCTCTGATTGTTTCGGTTTATTTACTAGAGTGGTTCCATCAAAGATATACTTTCCAATTTGACACGATACTGTCTTATGAATCGAATACTGTTCCTCTCCATTTATTTATATATTATTTATAATAAAAATTATTATTCACAAATCATCAATCTTTAGTAAATTCTTAAGGATTGTAAATTGATTTACCAGTCATTCCCTGGTTTTCAACCCATTGTGGAAAACCCTTTCATAACAATTTAATTGGTCTTTTGAATAATATCTCCTCTATTTCCAAAGGATATAGTAAATTACCATAAACACTATAAATACTATTATTCTTCAGTATGTACCCAGAGCAAAGGGTACTCAATGGTATGCAGAGATAAAATCTCTTCTTAAACTGCTGCCATTATGCAAGACTTCGCCCCCAAAAATTGGTTTAAGTCCTCTTCTTTAGAGCTTACGAAGCCAGCAAATGAAAGCTGTATAAAGATATTGAATAACTCGCTGTTATGGAAATAGGGGGGTTTACCTGCCCAAGGGTTTGTGTTAGAAGAATGAATAAATTTACATACATACCGTTACATCTTGGAAGTCTTCGATTGAAAGCTTTCAGGTTTGCACTTTATGCTCCCATCGGAGTTCCCTTTTTTAGATGTTTCTGTGCATCTGAATGGAAGCACAGATTATTCTACAAAAAACTCGGTGTTTTTTTTTCGAAACGAATATAACTTCAAAGTTTTTAAGTTCGCTCAGAATTTGGTTTTTGAAGTCGTAATTACGAGATGCTTTCAAATTTGAAGGGTTGTTTCTGACTGGATATTGTTAAAGCGGAAATTCATGGAATATATGTATATCCGGGATGAAAACTTTTACAGTAATAACGTGAAAGTAAGCCTTGCATTTAAAAAATGAAATGTGCTTAATAGTATTAATTTTTCTGAGATAGAAACTTATTGATTTTTTTTTAGCGTACCTATTGCTGATTTTATAGGCACACGAATGGCATGTCGTCATAAGTCTTTAATTGAAAAATACAGCTATCGTTCAGTTCTAATTGCACCTGGTGTATTTGTCCTTTCTAGAAGAGATAGGTACTGGTAAACTTCTGTGCTAAGCGATCAGGTCCGGTGGTTACCACCTATACTAAATAATTTAGTTCGGTTCAATGAAATTCAAAATTTTGTTGTTGTTTTGGTTGCCAATGAACCAGGGAAACCTCGTTTGTGCATTTGCAGGGCTTTTACAGGGTACTATGCTATGGTAAAGGAAATTAGGAAAGAACCACTCAGAGTCGGTCATTTTTATCAGTATAGTGAAACCAACCGACAACAGTAGTGTTATGCCTAATTGCTGCTAATTCGTCCGTTTCAAAGAAAAATCACGCGTTTGTTCAGAATTAAACCCGCAGCTGCGGCGATGATAGAAAATTTAGAGCTACACATTTACAAAGTATGTATGCTATGATCTACCCCTACCTACCTATGTTGTCGCATTGTTAAAGCTGTTGGTACGTATCCAATCTTAATGACTCTATATACATTAAATATAGACATCAACGATTTCATACGTAATCTATAGCGTTTGATTCAATAAAATTCCTGAATAATATTATTAATTAGCATTTGCCTTACAAGAAGATTCCCATGAAAAGAGCTGAAAACTCTTTGTTGAATGCAAATTCCTGACCTTTGCCTTGCATCGAAATCAATTCTATTACTTTTCCTTTCCTTTTTTGCGTCTACCTGTACGCTTAAAGGTTTAATTCCATAAAAGAATTGGAAGTGCGATCTGTTGGAATCGCTCAAGTGAATATTCACGGTAATTGGAGCTTCGTTAGACAAATTGGCTCAGAGCTTCAGAGCTTTGTTAGCTGGGTTGTATTGGATTTGATTTCATTTATTGATGGAAACTCTTTCCAGTACCTATCAGGGCATCGTGCTACGGTACATATCGTTTGATGAAAAACGATGAACTAATCTCTTTGAAAGCAATACCACATTTGAGCCTGAGTGATGCTGCTTACTGTTTATGGCAGAAAAAGTAATTCTTTCTCATACAATAAGAGCGTCTGGTCTGCCTGGTGAAGAAGAAATTAATGACATTGGTAAGAGGTATGTAGAGTCACTTTGCCCTCCATTGTTTTCTTTTTGACTCAGTGCTCTTGTTCTGTTATCATAAACATTTCAAAAGTTAAAATACAGGAGTACTGTAATAAAATCAAAATCTCACAATGTTTAGTTTTAATACTTATAATTAGGATATGGGCTCCGAACTCAGAACTTCAAGAGAAAACTTAGTTACTGCCTCTAGCGCAGTCTAAGTGCAGCATGGCAATCTGACATTATTGCGTCTACATTGCGGAGTGCATGCTAAATATCGATTTAAATCATTACATTAAATCGTAAACTGATGAAGCTGGTTTTCCTTGTTATGGCCTTGGCCATATTTCAGTTTTTGTCAATTTTTTTTATTTTTTAATCTCTTTCAAGAGTCGCACTTTGTTAGTTGCCATCTTAAACCTTTAAACTGTGTATATGTGAAAATATCATGAAATTGGGACTCTATATTCCTTTCTAAGCATGATGGAAGTCAAGCGCATCGAATTTTAATCCAAGCTGCTCATACATATTCATGGAGTTATCCAGGATCAATCAAAGTTTAACCTTATTAGCAGTTTCTCATTAATAGATCTTAACAGGTTAAGGTTAATGATTGTTTATCTTCCTTACTGCCGTTTCCGCAAGGTGTTCCACAAGGATCAGTTCATGGGACCTTAGGGCCGTTACAGTGTAGTACAGAATGCCCGGTTATGTCTCTGTGATGATGATGTCCTGTCATATCTGAGTAGGCCGGTATGGTTATTGGAGGATTGTGTTAGCAGAATAAATTACGATCTTACTAGAATCTCACTGGGCAGTTGAAAATCGTATCTCACTCAATCCTACAAAATCCCCAAGTATTATTTTTTTGTCGGACTTCACTGCTCGGTAAGGATGAGCTATCCCCTGTAGTCCTTAACAATCAAGTCATACCTTTTGTAAATGTCGTCAATAGTTTGGGAGTAATGTTCAATTGCTACCTCGAGTATCGGGTCTCTCATCAAAGCGGATGTTCATAGAAAGCTTCAGCAGAGATGGGCGAACCTGAGTACTTGCAGGTGTACAAAACTGTTTCTTGATGGGCTTAATAGGAATATTTCCGAATTTCTCTTGGGGCTCGGAAGGAAACAATGTAGAACTGTGGTTGGCATCATCACCGGCCACAGTTCACTTCACGCTCATTTAACAAGGATGGGAGTTGTTGACAGCCCTGAGTGTCTGTCCTGCCTGGAGGGAGAGTCAGAGACAACCGAACACTTTTGTGTGCCTGTCCAGCCTTCGCCTGGTGCAGGCTGGATACTCTAGGGCAGTGTTTCCCAACGTGGTGCCCACTCCCCACAGGGGGGCAATTCGAAAATTCTTGAATTACTAATTTGTTTTTTGTAATTTTAATAAATATTTATGACTACATAATATTTTCTTTTCAAAAAAATTACATATTGTCAATAAATTTCGTCACAGATCTTCTAAAACTAATTTGTAATTCTAATTTACAACCAAAATTATTATTATTATTATTTTGATGCGGCAACATGAAGAACTTCAAAATGGTTTTTGGCTTGTGTCGTAAGTAAATTGAGTAATGAATGACAGTTCAAATATCCTAAATGGCTTGTGTATAAACTATAAGAGGAATATCTGTAGCACCTTTGGCCAAGGTGTTGAAAGGAGATGTAAAGTTCTGTCAAATAAAATTCTCATTTCTCCCAAAAATATCAGAGAATCCAGCATGAGTTTCTCCCACTTAATCTCTTCAGAGCAAAATGTATGTAAACAAAAGCACATGCTGTTCAAAAAATATCCTAGGATTACAGCAACAACCATTGGGCTATCCTACACGAGTATTCTTGATGCAATATGCAAACCGGTTTTCTAGCGAAGAGGTGAAAAGAAGCAAAGAGGTATCTCTCCAAAGTGTAGATTAGATTGGGATTTCAGCAAAAAACATTGGGATAAACCGTAATGTTAGGGGAGGGGGGCATAAGAATTTTAGAAAGCCTTAGGTGGGGCATAGCACAAAAAAGGTTGGGAAACACTTCTCTAGGGTCTGCCCTTCTATCTGTGGATGAGCTGAAAACCCTGCCTCACCAAGACTTGATGAGCTTCTTTAAGAGGACAGGAAGGTTTTGGTGAATGGCCTTCTAGCAGGATAACACAATGGGCCGCTATGGCCTCCGTGCTTGGGATAGGGTCTCCTGTCCCCCTGCCTTGAAAATAAAAAAAATGTTCAATTGTTTCTTAAAATGTTGTGATCATATTAATGCAACATTTCGGAATATATATGGCGGCTTTAGAAGACTGTGTTTGATTTCTGCTTGCCTTCCACTACTGGCTCTGCGCTAGAAACTGTCAGAGCTCTCTTTATTCCTTATTTTACATATGCGAGTATAGTTGACTCTGTTTGCGAACGCAGGCTCGTAGTTGTGATTATACTCGTTTTATTTTTGATTTACGATGATCAGCTTATATAACACCCTATAAGTTTTCCGTACTGGGTTAACACGTGTCTGAAGCGCAGAGAATTAATATTTTTATATTATTGTGCTTTGGGGGAGCTGAGTATCTCGTTAATGAAATATTCTTCTTGCAGTTTTAGTAGAAGCAAAAGACTTCTAGTTCTAATTTGTCTGCGGTCAGTGATGCATTTTACTCAATGCAACTTGTTCGTTTGTAGAATTCTCTTCCTTCAACGGCTTTGAGTGCTGCCTCTGTCGGTGGGTTTAGGCGTCAATTTTAACTAATGATTGTGCAATTACATTAGTTGTTATATATAATTTGTATTTACATGGCAATTAACTTTTTTTCTCTATTTTTTTTTTATTCACTCAATATTGTTAACTTTTTTTATTTTAGTGAATTAACTATTAGTCTAGCTATCAGTCGTTTTAATTGTTGTCTTCTCGCAGTTTCATCATATTATTATAAGTTCCTTGTGTATGAATTAGATGCATAACACTAGGATGGTATACCTGTTGGCTCAGTAGGTGAATGTAGATTATAAATTATTGAATTCAATTCAATTTGTAGCAGGCACTACTAACCTACTCTTACAACATTGTAAGTCAGCCTTGGCCGAATTGTCTTGAATGCCTTTGTACTTGTGATTAAAGCTCTCAACCCATATATAAAGCAGCAGAAGTTTTTGTGAAACCCCACTTTTCTCTGCTTTCTTGAATCTAGTATTTCCAAAGAACGTTTACTGGTGCAAGATATGTTTGTGTGTGCAGTTCACTCGAGAAGTGGGCGTAAAAGGAGTAAACAACTGCTACAAACATATATACGTGCTTACATAGATGATCTCAACTGTTGTAATTCAATATTTTTGTATTCCTTCGAGCATGAAATGCAGACAAAAGCCCCAAAAAAGAAACTTCAACTTCGGCACTTTTACCTCGCTTGTTACATCGTTTAAAAACTCTTTTGTTTCGACATATCTATACTTGACTCACATAGGGCTTATATGCTTGCATAGATTCAGTACAAGCGAACGAGTTATGCTCCTAAAGTAAACTGAGGGGGAGTTTTCGTTGTTCAGAAAATCTTTATTTTATCTACGATGCGATGTGCCACAGTTTCCACCAACGGAACCTTTAAAACTGCTGAGCTAAAGCACGCTCACACAAAGCCAAACAGAACAAAGTAGAGAGAAAATAAACCATATTTACTCCAGCAAACACAAATCAGAATGAACTTCCTCATGAATTGGTCTTACATGGCTAGAAGGACTTAATAAAGTCACCTTGGGAGTTGTGCCTGGTTGCGGGGTGGAATGGCAGGCGTATGCCCGGAGATGTATACTTACATGGTCGTGTGTATATACATTTTACTAAGGAAACATACCGGGCCTTCCATAATGAAAGCCTCCAAGGTGATGAACATTTCTTCGCCATAAAAACGTAAGTATAAAGCAAGTACCTAAATCATAACCGCACAAGAAAAAATATTCTGCAAAAGGAGAGAATGGGACTTTTTTTCTTCTTTACATTTCAAGTAAGGAATGGCAATGCATGCAAATTAGTTGGCACAGGTTTTCACGAGAAATGATAAAGTTTTCGCCGACTTCTTTAAGTCGCAAAGAATGTCTTGTGGACGATATTTTTTTTTTCCGCAAACAGAAATGACCAAAGAGAACGAGAAATGCTTTCACCAGGGCTCTCCGTACCCCGCTAAGCCGGATATTCACTTTTTCAGATGGTTTGAGGTTTGCACTGACCCAGACAATAAATCCTTGCCAAGTGCACATGCTTTTACGTCCCACATTGCGACCAGTGAGCAAGTTGAGTCTTAATCCCGCACTAGTCCAGCGTGAGAGTTTTAAATTGAATTTTGCTCTAAGTTTATTATGTGCTGCGGCCTATAAATTCTTATTAGGAGGACAGAGCCTGCCTCAGGTGGGACAAATATCCCTATATGAATGTAATTTAATTCCATGGAGATGGGCTTCTATGTGTGAACATGTGCCACCCTTATACCCCTATACGGAATGGGCTGCAATCAGAACTTGCTTGCTCTCTTCGTATTTGGAAGAGGGTGCGGTGAGCGGAATAATTTTTTCCCTTTTACCAAAATTATGTTAAATTATGATAGGTGGAAACATGGCCATTATGCGAATGCTGCGCATTTTATTGAAATAAATGTGATGAAAATAAAGCTCTGCTGAATACAATATAATACTTCGAGGTCAAAGCGTGGTAGAGAAAAATTGCTTACGTTACCTGGACTCCGAAGGAGAGCGATGATACTTTTACCTTGGGACGAATGCTACAAAAGCAGGCTATTCTTTAATATCATAGCAACTACATACAACGATGATAATGGCTACATTGCAGATATAAAATATAATTGTGCTTAGTAGTGTTGGAGTTTCAGAATATTTACTTTATGGTCTCGGCTCTAGGACGAAACTGTATATAATTCAATATAAGATCTTGCATTTGTTGGGGTTTTGATAAAATCGCTCTCATCCAACCATGTACAGGATAAAACGATTTTTGTATGCAAACTCAAATGGCATTGCGTGATATTAACTAATTAAGTCAAGTCCAGTCTTATTGGTAAGTAAGATTACAATCGATGCAATCTGTGTAAAGAGCTCTCCGATTAGAAGCCAAATTCAACGAGATAATTACTGAAAGAGAGAAAAATAACTTAAATGTATATTTTAAGTCTAAAAAAATCTAAAAAGATCATGATAAGGTTTGAAAAATAGAATCAATTAAAAATTGAAAGAAACCCAGCTCTGACAGCTCCTCGTGATCCATGACTAGATTTTTGGTAACTGATACAGTGACGTCACGACATAAATTCATATGAATCTTTTATTTTTTTTATATATATCTCCTTCTGTCTTACCATTAATAATTTAATATGTGATGAAATAAAAGAAAATTGGCATAGCACCGCCTCGCGTTGTGTCCATTACCCAACAAAAAAAAAGAGACACTTTTCCTGAAAGAACAAGTTCATTGATGTGTCCTTCGTTTTCGTGATGCCATTATCTTGAACGCTGTTGAAGACTTTATAGCAATTTTTTTATGTTCGGCTATTAGGACATTTTAATTATTTTTATTTGTTTTGTTGTTGAATGTTCACTAATATTTATGTATTTATTTGTCTTGAATATTAAATTTATTTTATTTATAATCTTAGTTTTATTTTCCTTATTTTTTTTTAGTATAATTATTTATTTACTAAAATTAAGGAAGAGCTCGAATTTCAAATATATTTGATTCGAATACAAGAATTTTAGTAGCTCACATATTAAGGATGAGAACAACTTCAAACTGTTTTTATATCCAGCACTACAATATAATATCAATGAGTCTCAAACAGCCACAGAAAACATACGAACTGGAGCAATTCTCTTGGGTAATAATTATTCATGAAAAGCAAATTATCGTGAAAATGGCTATATAAGTCAGTTAGGTTCATGAAGTCACAAAAAATAAAGTAACTACGCCACTGCTCTGTAAAAAATGCTTTAGGCACTTGTACCCCAAAAGCAACCGAGTGAAATCTGAAATATAGACCCAGAAAAAGTCCTCGAAAATGAAAGAATAATTCATTTAGCCTGACCGTTCCATCCATTGTACCTGGATTTTTTTTGTAATGATTAAGGATTAAAAAGAAATGTTTTTCCTGTATTTTGGGAAGTACTTGAGCTAGGCTAATAATGTTGGATTCATCTGGAAGGTAGCATATTAGGGATATTTTCTATGGATATAGAACAGTTGGCTAATATGGTTACTTTGGGAGATTTTTGACCTTCAAAGAATATAGTTTTTCGAAAACAAAAAAATTTTTGAAGTTATATCGTTCATTTTTTTACTTAATACCTATAAACTGTTTTGAAATTATTATAAATGAAAGCCAGCAGTAATCCCAATAAAACAAGACCAACATGGCGGTTCAGTAAGCAAAACGAGCTGAATTACAGCCAAAAAAGCGTTGCAAGGACCATATTTTCGAAAAAGTTTGAAATCCCCTGTAATTTCGAAAATAACATAAATTCGAAAAATATTAATATAAAATTCGATATGGCACACTCAAACTGGAACACCCTATATACTTGCATCGATCAAAAAAATAATAATAATAATTTATAGTAACTTTAAATATTCACAGGCGTACACTAATTTTAATTCTACAGGGGCAATTTTTCCAAATTAATTTTTGAATACTTCTTTCTTAGGGATGCAGTTTTGGAAATAAAAATTTTTAAATCGTGATCTAAATAAATTCTTGATATCCTAACCAACCCGAGATCAAAAGCAGACCTTTAAGCAATATTGTAGCGCTAGCTCGTAGTTTGTTCCTCTTTTTATCTTCGAATATTGAATATCCTACGATAGAGAACTAATTTTTTTCACTACATATTACCTCCATCAATGGAATGTTTTGTGGACATTGCAAGAACTACTCGAAAGGTAAATGGTCTGTAATGTTTAAGGAAATTATCGTACTGGTAAGACTGTATACGTCCATCTGTATTTACCCACTTGTTTACTTCACCTTTTCAAGAGCTCACTGCCAGCAGCAGGTAAGTAGTCCTGAACTAAGTATACTCAGGAAGGTGACTATAATAATAGTTTTGTGCACGCATCAATTCACCTCCTCGGTAGTTTACATAACCCCTGCAGGGTTTACGTATGACTCTGGCCAACGGCACATGTAATTTCGAATGCAAACACTTACATGCTCTTTCGCACACACTTCAGCATTCCCTGCAATTTATTGCCACTTGTTTATGCAAATAGCCGCAATTACCCAAAGATATGCCCTTTAAGCTGATCGATTTATACCCTTCGTGCTGAATGAACTCTTAAAATCGCATTCTACTTAGTCGGCCTTTCACAGGCTTTTAATAGAAAATCTCCAAAATAATCCGCTTTTTGCTCACATACCGTTAACATATATGCTGAGAAAGCTAGTTAAATTTCCAAGGGCTACATAATCTATGGCAAGGCTAAAAAATTTCCACCGGCTTTAATTATTTTGGGAACAAAGGCCCTATAAGTCCCTCAATCGACCCTGTATATACTCATGTACATAATTTGGTCCATGTTGAAGAAGTTTGTTTGGTTTAAAATTTGTCGCTTGCAAATCGGTCGGAAGGCGTTGATGCAGAAAGCTCCTCTTTGTTAAGGGTGATTGTGCTAAGTCTCTTAACGAACACTACAATTGTTTGCTGGTTTTCGTTGGTATTCATATTCAACCTTACTTCCTTTGTTTCCACGTATTTATGCGAAATTATAATTGTAAACAAGTTCACGTCTGTCGTTTTGTAATTGGGTTTGTTCGCTTCAAATGAGTTCCTCGTTTAATGAACTTCGGGCGTGGGGCTTATTATGAAAGGCGGCAGGTGAATGCAAATTTAGCCATAAGATTTCGTTTGGTATTCCATAGTAATGACCTTTGAGTTGGGGTATGTACAAATTACTTGAAGGGCATGTTAGTCTAGCTGCGCCATATGCTCGTTCAGGTTAGTTCCAAAAATGTATTCAATAGGTAAAGATAACTTGCCCTAAAGCTCTGAATGACTATTACAATTAAGTCAAGAATCTTCAACATATTTGAAACTTTGCTGTTTTTGTTTGTATAGCTTTATTATTGTAACAAGAAATACATATATCTTGTGCCATACTTTTATGATTGATTAGACCAAGCTTAATTCAGTAACTCTACCCCTGTACCACGCCACTGGGAAAAATTAAAAATTTTTGTATTTGGGAAATATAAAAGAAATTTTAAGTATCATAAAAATTCATCAAGGAACTCAACCCAAAAAAGTTTGAGACGTAAAGAATATTTCAGTCAAAAATGTTCGAGTTTTTTAAAAAAACTCGATGGACATCAAGAGTAAAGCACAAGTTTGAATGAGAATTTTTCTGGCTCCAATTTCCTTTTGAATGAATCAACTCAGAGTCGATTTCCCTTTGCTGATAAGAGTACTTAAATTTTATCAGAAAATATTGGTAGAAGGTCCTTTCGCTTAAAGCCATAAATTCAAATCGTTTCATAACCTCCGATGATTATTTGAGAGTATACATATCCGAAATTTAAATATTTCGCGCAGAGTGCATTTTCACTTTATTTCACTTTTGATTTACGAGCGTCCAATTTAATAAATTCTGTAAGTAAATTTCCCACTTTAGTTCTCTGGACTTGGATTAAATCATTTAGGCGTATTAAGGCTCTGTTAACAATGAGAACGTTTTGACCTAGCCTAACCAGCTGTGGTAATGGAATATACTGGAAAGTTATGCACAATAAATATATCTGCCGTTATTCTGTAAAGTTATGTTTCTCATTATTTTTAGCTAGTTTTAAGAAGATTTATATGTTTTCTTTTTTTTTATAATTTTTTTTAGACATATTTTGCTGGTTTAAAGGGAATATATTTATCGCTCGTAATTATATTACGTAACGTAAGCGTAATCCGAAGTTTGTTAAATAGAATGGTTAATGGCGGTGTTGCAAACCAACAGGCAAATATAGGTACTTGCTAACCCTTTTTCACCAACGGTTTCAAGCCGATGCATTTTTGAAAGATTAAACCCGAAATGTGGTTTATTGGAATCTCAAATTAGACAACCGAGCATAACCGTAGATGAAATGAAATGTCATATCACAATCAGTGCTCTGGATTTGAATCGGATATGTCTTGTGAGTGACGTGGTGTTATGTTTTCTATGTGCTTAGAATTGTTCAAAATTGAAAATCAGAAGATCAAGTAACTTCTATCAGTAATTTTCTTAATGTCTTACAAGCCGTCGTCGCATGAGATGAGTTCTTTAAATCAAGGACGTTTGAGTGACAAGAACCAGAAATAGTACTGTTTGCAATGGTTTGCTCTTCATATACAATGTATTCTATCCTGCAGTTCAGGCACATTGTAAGACTTCTCTTCATTTTTTAAATTCTAATGAATATTTTTTTAATACTTGGGCTAAACTCAACTCAGAGCACCTCTGATATCTCGCATACATAAAATAAAATAAAAAAAAACTCTTCGCCGATAAACTAATTGTTGTCCCTTCTTCGTGAGTACTCGACAGGATACTTTTTTAATCCCACTATAATTGCGAAAAAATAGCAGACAATTTCATTTGCTAGATATGAAGATAGACGTATCTTTAGTACCAGTTTCCAAGGTTGACAAAAAGTACAAATGGAATCAAATTTATTTTACTAGACCTTGGAATCAAGCTAATATCATACAAATTCGTTATGACAAAATTCTGCATTCCAGAAGCTTGTTGTCCCATTAGAATTCTCAAATGGATACTCATACACTTAAGTAATATCCTTTATGAGAAATTTTGACTTCGACGGCGGGAGAAACGTTAGTAAGCGAATATATCTGCAGATTCGATGTCCACAACTTCAAATGTCAACTTATATATCCAAAAATTTACGCGTGAAGACTTTTAGAGTCGAATAGGATAGGAATACGTCTACCCACATTAGCGGGGTCCTGTCTGCCTTAACGATAAAATCTCTAGTTGTGTGCGGTTACTACTTGTAGCAGCGCTAACAGTGCGCATATTAGAATTAGTTATTAGTTCTTAGAAAATTAAGTTAATTGTTTTTCTTAAAAAGATCACTTTATTGGTAACTTAATCCGAATGAATACGGCAAGTATGTTTTCGGATTTTTCATATCGATGCTGTATGGTTCAATAAAAATGAATTAATCACCGCCTAAATATGGTTACCATCTTTTCTTGGACATATCAAACTTCACAGAAAATCAGTTCGTTTCGAAGTCCTCTACCCCTTCGGATAAAACCGACTTGATTAAAAGATACGCGATTTCGATATCTTTATACATATTATCGGCCGGAAAGGAAAGTGCCACGGTGTCTCAAAATGAGTAAGTAAAAAGCGCTGAAAATTATTCGAGTACTACTTAAAACGAAACGGAATACATGTTCTCATATCTATGTAGTCTGTCGGAAGAACTAAAAGCAGAATGCGACTTGCCTCGTGACATTTAGTTTTTTGGGTAAAACTTTTGGTTTATTTATGCAGTCATATCTCTGTTGTTTTCAGATGAGGAGCAATTAGTCTCCCAGTAAGATTCATCCTGTCTAAAAAGGTAACTGTATTCAGGACTGATGAAAATTTTATTTTATGATTGATTTGGCGCAACTTTCACTGAAGGATGTGAAAAATAAAAAAAAAAAGAGAAAAACTAATAAAAATCTGGAATAATATGCCTTGCAGAATGGGAATGATTTGATAGAAGATTGAGACTAACATTGTCAGAGTTTAGCAATTAATCATTGATGCTTCATTTTACGTTGATGCGAAGCTTTTATATACAGGATGTAAAGTTTATATATGTATGTTAGTGATATAATCATAAAAATATCTTCACATCTACCTTGTATTTGAGGTTGGATCCGGAGCCAACCTAAAATTCAAACTAATTCAACAAAGCGTCGGACAAAAGTTTGATTCTTATTATTGTTAATTTCAGTGAATTCTTTACTAGCTCATGTTTTTCGAAGTCTTGAGTCCTTTCTGGATTTTTTCATCACTGAGGCGGATATTACATGAGATGTATGTACATTAGGCCCAAAAAACTCAAGTGCTTAATCGGAATTTGTTAGCTAATGTAATTTTAAACTGCTATGCAAAGTTTCAGTGAAATTCATTAATGTTTAGAGGTCGCTCAAATCGAAAATAGTGTTTTTGGGTGTTTTGGACTTTCAGAAAAACTGTTATAACTTTTTAATTTGACAATATTTTTGTTTTTATTCTTTTTTTAAATTAAAGGGAACTTAGTTATGAACTTAATGCAGTGAAAGTCGTTTTAAAAAATTAAATGTTTCTATTTTTTATAAATTTTTCAAAACGAAAATTTGAACCCTGAACTCCAGTTTTTTTTTTTACTTCGTGTCAATTTTTTTGTAAGGAAAGTGGCACGTGGGGATTTCTACTATAATGTTATCTATAGTCGACTATCTATCTAACGACTAACTATAACTTAAGGGAGTCATGTAGTGTATGAAGTGTTCTTAAAATTAAATTTTCGACGGTGAAGCATTTTTAGAACCCATAAAAACAAGACTTTGTACCAATGACATTCTTCTTTTGCAATTATTGGATTGGTCACCCGTGCATAATATTAAAACTTATTTTGACTTTTGCATGTCCGTCTATCCGTTTGTCTGTTCGTCTGTCCGTCCGCACGAAATCTCAAGAACACATTCACTTAGAGTGCTGAAATTTTGCACACGGGCTTTTAAAAGTAAAAATAAAATAAGTAAAAAACGAGATTTCAAACAAAACTGAGGCCAAGTCGCATGAAAAAGTAGAAAATAAACTTTTCTTCACACACAGAGGTGTACTCAGATTTTATCTTCACACACAGAGGTGGACTCAGATTTTATCTTCACACACAGAGGTGGACTCAGATTTTTTGATTGGGACATTTCTCTTGAATATTCTTTCTATTCATGAATCAAATCACTTATTACCTCTGATTGATCTTACTGAAATATATCGGTGATTGTCAGCGAATAAAATCTGAGTCCACCTCTGTGTGTGAAGAAAAGTTTATTTTCTACATTTTCATGCGACTTGGCCTCAGTTTTGTTTGAAATCTCGTTTCTTACTTATTTTATTTTCTGCCTTTTTCACGTTAACTAAATTGGAAAATTCTGCATTTTTCCTGAAACATATTTATCACTAATCATATCGATGAAAATTTTTCCGATGATTTTCCCGCTTTTCCGGGTTTTCCATGGAGTTTTCCACAAAAGCAACTTTATGCAACTCATTTCGCTCTACAACTTTGTCTTAGGTTGCAAAACGCTCAAACGCTTCCTTGGTCGGAAAAACTCCGGAAAAGCGTTTTACATGAATTTTCCTCGATTTTTTCTGCAATTTTCCACCATTGTCGGAGAGAAAGTAATGATGCCAGTTGATAGGAAACTTGATCCTGCATAATTTAGAAAACTTTTTTACCGGAAAATTTTCCGGAAAAGTCGGAAAATTCCGGAAATTTTTTCGGAAAAATCGGAAAACTCTACAGCTTGCTGTCATGACGAAAAGTGGATCTACGAGAGTGTCGAAAATAGTAAAGAAATATATAAATAGACAAATTCGTGTACGAGTTAAAGGGATTGGCTGGCCTCAATAAATTTAATTTCAATAATGGGACAAATTGGGCAACTACTTCGTAGGGTTGCCATACAAAAATTTCATTTTTAACGGTATATTTATGCATTGCCTCAGAACGCATTGATTTAGAGAGCTGAAATTTTGTAGACATCGTTTTCATAAAAAATATTTAATAAAATTTAAAAAATGAACTTAATCAGGAAACCTCTTCTTGGTTTTGCCATACAGAAATTTTGGTTTTCACTTTGTTCAACTTTTATGTTCATCTAGGCCCTAGGGTATAATATTACAGATCTTAAGATCAATTGTAACTTGTTCTCTTGTTTCTTTGTATAAATCATTTTGTTACGGTGAAAAAGTCTATACTTTTATTGGCCGGCACATATTCTTTGCAATTTGTAAAAATGCTTCACTGTTGAAAATCGTATTTTGCGGACATACACTACGTGACCCCTTTAAATTACAGTCACTAGAAAGATTATCGATTTATAAAAAATAGAAGAATTTAATTTTCTAAAACGACTTTCACTGCAATAAGTTCATAACTAAGTTCCCTTTAAGAGGAGTCAGTACCAAGATTTGCAAGTTTCATACATTTTTCAATGCGAGTTTCTAGCAAACTATTTGTAGCAGAATAATAGTTTATATCTTAAATTAAAGGTAACGAAGATTTCTAGTAAATAATGTCGAGAAAAATAAAAAAAATGTATTGGAATGGAGATATTAGCTCGGAAACTTGTAAAAAATGATAAAAATTGATTTTTTTCAAATCAAATTCCACTTAGTAGGTATTCTCATTTCTTTATATTTTGACTATTTTAGAGATATAAAGCCTAGATCTAGCAAATAACGTCGAGTTTTTTCATTTATAGTGGCGCATTTTTTAATTGTTTAACTCTAATAGTACTTGTTTTTCTCCCGATATTTCACCGACGAGAAATTGCAATATTTCGTTGAAATTTTTAGAAATATAAAGCAAAATAGCATATTTAACAACTATGTGCAAAATAAGAAGAGTTAATTTTCTTTAAAAGCTTTCAATTTTTTTGAACTGCAAATTTTCATTTTCGTCTTAAATTGCCGCATGTTGGGTTTCTGTCTTTTACGCTAGATGTCTCTAATGTGACTTGTGGTCTAGGTCTAGGCTAATTATAAATGTATTTTCATACTTTCAGGACACACACCTACGTATAGTAAATTTTATTGCCTACAGGCTCGCTGGCATCTGAATTGAAATTTTTGCTGAGTACTGACTCCTCTTAAAACCAGTGCAGTGCAGTGAAAACTTTTTTAAATTTATTTATAATATAACCGCAACCTTCCAATTACAAAAACCCGCCGCGTGTCGTTTCTAACGACACAATTAAATTTTAAAACTAAATAATTAAACCTATAACAGCCAAGTTAAGGGATTTTCTATGCCCTGTGGGCATTCCACAAAGCAGCAACACAGGCCGGTAATGTCTTAATTGTTCCCGATCAGAAATCAGTGCAAGTTCATTAGCCCTTGTCATTGATCAGCAATACGGGTGCTGCCAGCTAAGGTTATTGAACTACACGGTCTAGGGTACTGAAAGCAACAAATAGGCATAACACTATTGTTGCGTTTTTTTTTTTACCTCGCTGTGTCGTTAACTGTTGCTGGTGGCGCCCACATATTTGTGTTGTGTGTGTCGCTCTTTCTTCTGCTTTTTTGTTTTGCTTTGAGCATACAGAATTTTATTTTAGATTTCTGCAACATTCGTGAATTGGGAGCAAATCGTTTTTCGGTGTACTGCTAAAAAAATCTAGCAATTCTTGCGCTAAGTGAGATCAAAGTCGTTTTTGATGCTTATATTAATCAATATCACGTCCCTGGTTATAGATTAGTGCCTCTTTTTTCTCCACATAAGATGTTCGCATTATACCATATATTCGTAATGATGTAGCCTTTACCATTCATAAAGATTTTCCTTCTGCCAATCGAGAGTTTAATTACATTTGAGTCAGGTTCAAGCTTCACAGGCACATCATGTATTTTTGTTTCCTTTATAGCAGTCGAAGGATGTCTGATGACGACACGGTATCCGTATATGGCAATATCTCCAACAATATTTTGCGTTTTATCGCCCCTCTTACAAAATCGTCCTTGCAGGCGATTTTAATGTCCATAACATACCGTCAGTCGTTCTTTCACCACCGCCTTGCGGGCCGATTCGTTGAACTCTTCTGTGAGTCTTTTAATTAGCAACAGCTACTAGATGCATCAACGCAAATTCCTGATGCAGCTGGAGGCAGAGCTCATTTACTGGATTTATTTCTAACATCTCATCCCGACAAATATTCCATTACAGTCGGGTCCCCTCTCGGTAATTCATACCATTGTCTAATCACGGCTAAATTTATCACCTCAGAAATGTGCCGCCCTACTTCTCCCCATACAAGTAGGCTTCTCTGGCACTATAAAAATGCAGACTGGGAAAGTCTCAATCAGTATCTTAGAGAAATTAAATGGTCGGTCCGTTTTGCTTCCAGGAATGTTGATCAATGCACATTAGTAATTAATAACATTCTGAGTCTTGACATGCGTATTATGTATTCCGAAAGGGTCTGCCTTTCGCGTCTATCAACTGCATCCATGTCCAGAACTGAAACAAGTCTACAAGACTGCATGGAACACCTGTAGGTGCATTATCTACGCCTCATCCTTGGGTAAGCTTCAGCGTAAGCTATTCTATTTGTCTTATTCGACAGGTATTTTTCCAACTGCTTGGAAACTAGCCCACTTTCAGCCAAGTCCCAAAAACGCAGATGGTAGCGATCTCTCAAATTATCGACCAATGCAATCACTTAGATGCTGCCCTAGGGTTTTGAATCTGTCATTAACTCAAAATTAATGAATTATCTAAAAACCAGTAAACTCATCAACGATCGCTAATTTGGCTTCCGGACTGGTCGCTCATCTGGAGACTTGCCGACTTTTATTACGGAACGTTGGAACCGTAGTCTCCACAATTTGGGTGAATACAAAATCGTTACTCTAGATATTTCAAGGACGGGCATCCTGCCGTTTTAGCCAAACTTAAAGCACTTGGTCTCTCCCCTCCTCTTCTATTATGAATTGAAAGTTTTATATCTAGTCGCCTAATTCGTGTTGTATTAGACGGCGTTATATCTGAATCTCACTCTATAAATGCCGGTGTTTCCCAGGTCTCTGTTATTTCTCCGTCTCTCGTTCTAATTTTCATTAATCATCTACTTTCCCTTACTTTCAATCCCATCTATAGCTTTGCCGATCACAGGACCTTTGATTTCGCTTACACGTTTGACACTCCTGCGGACTCCAGAGGGAATTCCACTTCTGTCAATCGAGATTGCATAATTAGATTATTGAATAATGACCTTGATAATATCTTTTCTTGGGGCAAGGCGAATCGCGTCAAATTCAATGCATCTAAGACCAAAAGTTGTCTAATTTGTTTAAAACATGCTCATAATATTTCCACTCGCGTTTCTTTTGATGGAGCACTGATTTACGCTGGATAGATCACATCTTTTCTCTTGCCAAAAAGCATCGATATATCTTGGATTTCTGAAAAGGTAAGAAATATTTCAGCCCATCAAATCTAGCATTCTTCTACAAGTCCTACATCAAACCTAGAATGAAATACAAATCCCAAATGTGGTTCGGGGCTGGTCGCACACCCTTAGCTTCATTAGATATTGTCCAAAATTGAACATTCATGCTCATTTGACGATTTGACAATTACTTGTCATATCGACTTACTCGTGAATCACCGCAATGTTGGATGTCTTTCACTCCTTTATCGCTACACGCATGGCCAATGTTCCGATAAAATATCTAGTCTGATTCCTTGTAGATTAATTCCTGCACGCAATACTCGCGCTGCAAGCTGCCCTCATCCTTTCACCCTTCAAAATACTTTCGGGCATACAGTTAACTTCCGTAATGCTTTCTTATCCCGAACTGTGCGAATGTGGAACAGTTTACCATCTTCTGTTTCTCCTCGGGCTTACAATCTGCGAAGGTTTAAGAGTGACATACGTTAACACCTCCGCCACTCTCCTCATGTTCTCTAATTCTTTCCCTATCTTCTTCCTGCTATACAGTGCTTTTCATCATAGGGTATCCCCTGAGCTGGGCTTAATAATATAAAGAAAAAAAATTGTGCGTGATCAGCAAACTATCGACGTCCGCGGAATGTCGCATCATACTGCAGATATGTTTCTTTTAATATCGCTGTTATTAGATATAAAAGTCCTTAAAATTTATTTACCGTGCATATAATGCTATTGACTTAGATGCCTTAACGACTAACGTCTGCTGCCTCCCTGATTAATTGGTCATGGCTGTATGGTACAAGTCATACCGACAATCAAGTAGCCTTCTTTAATGGGTTAGTTATGAGATAATTCAACGAGTTTGCTCCATTGGAAAGGCCAAAATGGCATTGTGACTGTAATTGGATCATTGATGAAATAAAAACAAACTACGATGGTAGCATGGTAAATTCCTATGGAATAATTATTGGACCCTTAGAGATAAGGCTTGTGCTTTAATTAGAAAGGCTAAAATGAAGCTCTATTCTAAAAGACTTGAAGACTTGACCTAAGTTTGCTTTGGCGCAAACTTTGAAATAACATTCGCAAGTTTAATATCATTAATGGTAGCGAGAAATGTATAGCTAATCCTGACTTGCTTATTGAATACTTTACCTCGTGGTCAGCCTCATCGGCATTAGATAATTTAATTATACAAGGGATTTCTCTTTCCGGAATATCTGTATATCTGAGCTTGTGAATGCGTTTAAATTTATAAAATCAAATGATACAGGTCCTGGAGCTATTGAAATGTGATTCCTGAATTAAACGCATTATGGCAGCACTCAGCATATTACTATTACTTAGATTACTCGAGTTTTAGGAAATTAAATGTCGCATTTAATTCAATTTTAATATTGATCATATCTCGAAATACTCGGCTAATTATCTGAAATTCCGTATTCGCTTTGTGATATTTAAGATGCTTAACTTGCATTACCCGGATTGCCATAGATGCTCGATTAACTCGCGATCTTTCTTCGTCTATGGTCTCAGATTTGGAACTCACTTCCTTTAACTATACATTCACATCGAGTAGGTAGTTAGAGGCTGCAAGTCGGAATGTTTTCATCAATATTTTTGCAAATTAACAAATTAAGTAAGTTTGAGTAATAATGCTTTCTTTTTTATGTATTTATTTTCTGTATTTTTTCTTTTATAACACACTTAATTATATTTGCTATATATTTTTTTATACATCGGTATTTCTTATTTCTTATTTTTCTATCTTACTTTTTAATGAAAAGTCTATTTTCTGCCTTAATGTAATAATCTTCACATATTACTTCTTTATTGTTTAATTAGTTGAAGTATGCACATATGTATTTCATAATATTTGTAACTCACTTGTGCCTCAATCGTAATAAAATTCAAATGAATTGAATTGAATTCATACAATGGCAACGGAATCTCCCATCTTTATCAAATGGTTTCGGTTTAATTTCAAATTGTGTCTTTATACACATCACATTATATCATAAAGTCGTACATACATATGAACTTACATGCTGAAAACATAATTACTGCAAGAATTGGGAAGTAAATCAAATCAGGATAAACTCAGTTTAATGGCATCCTCATATGTGGGATACGCAATTTGATGTAGATGTGTAACCATATGAACAGCATCCAGCTAGACTCACTGGGCTGTCTAAAAGTCAGGGTACTGCCATAAAACTCCCCTTATTTTAGCTTGATACGACCATTGCGGTAATGCATGAAACTCGTTCTAAGAGCTTTGAATAATCACCGGCGATTTGTAATGCTATCCTTATCCTGGTGCTGATAGGAATGTATCCCTGAAGGAAACAGTGAAAGTTCATTTACTGAAATGAGTAAAAGTACATTACTCTCGCTCATTACGAGTTGATTGCTATGTAAATCGGAAAATTCCCTAATAGTTTTATGCTTAAATTTACGGGGGTCTGTCCTTTGTCCATTAGTCCCTTGAAAATGGAAGGTTTTAAGTACATTTGCAGTAATGAAAGTCTCCAGTGGAGTATTGAGCCAAATCGTATTCTGTTTTGATTTACGAGTCTACACGAATATCTCAATATTGAGCGATATATTTACGGACAGTTGGAATTTTCATTTGCGAGCTGTTTAAGGAAAATTAAATAAGAAATTTTGTGGACAAGAGTCGATTCTACTTAAATTTATATTAGGATCGGTACTGGTTCCTTTGCCTCCAGCCTGTTGGTTGTTTGATGATACTTGCGATAGCGAAATCTGTCGTGAGTGAGTCATATATTGCCTAAAAAATCTCGAAATCTCACTTTTACAGTTAGCTTAGGAATCGCAATCTAAACTACTGCGTCAACTTTTCAATCCGATGCTCGCGATACGACAAATCGTCTAAAGCGATATCGCTTAGTTGCTTTGCAATTAAATGAAATTTTGCATATGTGTTTAGTATCCAATATGTAAATATGTACGAGGATATGTGCCAATCGGTCGGCAAAATTATACTGAAGTACTAAACGGTAATAACACACAAAAATATATTCAGATGCCCTAGCCAAATTGGACATGGTTAGCGGATCATGGTATAAACCAACGTTGATCCTAACTCTGTACATTATAATATCGCCAATTTATACGAATCATCATTGCTTTAGAAAAGCTCAAATTGAAGCTTAAAATTCTTAAGTCATGGATATCCGATTTTCTTAGCCCCGTACGATAGCCTTAAAAAATAATTTGTATACAAAATTAAACCTCCCCGCATCGGCATTAGATAAGAGCTACAATGGTGATTTATTGAATGCATAATAAATTCCAATTATATGGCGATCTGTGACGGTAGTGGAATGAATGTAATTAATTCTATTTTGAAATGATGGGACAAATCTTTTATATTAATAAAAATGAAATGATGTTCGTTGACAGTCGCATCACTTGAGAACGCCTATACCGATTTGGCTAATTTATTTTTTTAAATGTTCATAATAGTCCGGATAAGGTTTTTAGGAATAGCAAAATTGGAGTACAAAACTTTGGTTCTTCACTAAATATATGGAAACTGCCTCAGAATGCGTCGACGACGTGGAGAGTTCATATTTTGTACACGGCATTTTCATAAAAATTGCAAATACAAGTCCAAAACTGGAGCAAATCGGACAACTATTTCTTGCTATTGCCATACAAGTCTTTAGCTTTTCACTATACTATATTTGGAACCCATGCCTTACGCGTCGACGTAGAGAGCTGAAATTTTGTACACGGGCCTTTTTTTAAAAAAAAAGGGAAATTAAAGTCCGAAAATGGGACCAATCGGACAACTACTTCATAGGGTTGCCATACAAAAATTTCGGTTTTTTCTATATATTTGTGCACTGTCTGAGAACTCGTCGACGTCAAGCTACACTGCCCCCCCCCCCCACACACACATCCCTAGAGTATGGAATCGTGCGATCGAGTCAGATGATAGCTTAGATATTTGCACCTTTAACCACCCCACCCCTTTCAACCCCCCTCCCTACCCATTTTGGCGTCTATATTATCGTCGGGCAACGTCGGCGGAGACTCCCTAGTTTCAAATATATTTGGTAATCAAAATATAGGCAATCGTCTATTTTAGGAACAATCTATTATCTTCCGTGTACTAAGCATGAAGTTCCAAATTTAATCAATGGCCGAAAAGAAAGATCTAGGGTATAGATGTTGACAAAATTAGTATAAGATGGAACACATTGCTATTTGCATTTATGCCACTACATATTTGCTATATAATGAGTTTGAAGTAGGTCAAGACTTCCGACTGCGGCACTCGATTCGTTAAAGACAAATGATTTCAGATCTAAAGAGACTTTTTTTTTATATAGAAACAGCTCAGATAATCATCATCAAACGTAAGTTAAAATTCTTAAAACTGCTCTACACCAAATCATTACCGGTGTATTATTTCTGTCTACAGCAGACTGAAATTCATTATTATTTATTCATTCATTATTTTCAATGAATTTCAGTCTGCTGTAGACGAGAAATAATCCACCTATAAGTTTTTCTTGGTTTATCCAAGTGCCGTATAGCGACTATGGGGAATAATCACCCAATTTGAAAACTGCAACGAGAAATTGTTGCTACCATACAATTCACACATGCGTTTGATAAAAAGTATTTATATGGGTAATTAGGTGACCCTATCATCGAACTTCTAAGGTAGGCGATCAGAGATAACCATACTGATGAGACCTCTTTGATCGCTGGGTCGAAATCATTACCGCACATGTGCATTTGCCAAAACGAATTTGGAAAATACTGGGCAGTAACAAATATGGAGCATGATATAGATTGCTTGAGTGCCCTGATCATTCTTGTGCTCTAGACACCCCCGCCCCTCTTAAAATTACTTCTTCCCTCTCAAATTTTCGTTTTACAAAGAAGAAAGTGTGGTCAGTGAAATACTCACAAGTTCTTTCAAGGATATCACAGCATCAAACTTGAGCGTTTCATAAAAGCTATGCAACTTTGTATTACATTTTGGGTTCCCCTTGGTATCCATTTTATACATAAATATCCAGCTGCTAAGCAGAATATATGCTTGGCTTTTTATCTAACCTTACTCTCGACTTAGTCACTAATTCTTAATTCTTCTTTTAATCTTCTTATATAAGATAGGCAGGAATTGCTATAAGACGTTGAGAAAGACAGTTAATTTCAATATTCTCGTAGGTATGAGAAGATAAATGTTTAAGAATAACAGCAATGGCCAATCCAAAGAAACTATGAAAAATGCCACATTTATGGTAAAGATAACTCGATCGTGTGACATTGATCTACAAATTTTAAGTCCTCATTTTACTTCATAGAAATCTAATCTTACGGCACATTGCTAGATAAGACTCGAAGATCCAGAATGATGGACAGACGACGACGGTCCAAAAACTCTGACACAAAAAACTGGAATATCCTTGATTTTTTTGAATACCGGTTTCTCTTTAGAGATTGCAAAAGTAGCAGACAAAATATAAATCTTACAAAACTCAGTAGAAAAGGGAAGAGTTATTTTATAAAACGATTTCCTTCTTTGTTTTCGAAAGAAATCACAATCATTTCTGCCCTTCTTGCTGATATTCTTTTTTTTTAGATTTGCGATTTTATATAAAAGAAAAAAGAATAAATTTTGCTGGGCATCTTTGCCACAATATGGCTGAATTCACATGAATGAACATAAACCGAAACTGAAATGACAGTTCTTAACTTTAAAAGCATGCGGAAGATGATGTGTTTTATTACCCAACAGCATGGGAAAACAGTAATCCATGGACTAGCAAAGAAGAGGGTCCATCTTATGTACTCTAACTTTCAAGTAAACTGAGCGGAGAAGTGCATATACTATGTTCCAACCACAATATGCCCTTAAAATTTATATAGTCATCCAAGGATACAGCTTTATCAACTTCAAACCTTCCCCCCCCCCCCCCCCGCCTAACTACAACAACAACCATTGCTCTGGAAAGATGGACGAACTTATGTGTTTCTTTATGTTACTCAATAAAAAATTTTACGTTTAAATAGTGTACGTTTGGGAAATTGAAATTGAAATTTCCATGCTTAAGACCTGCGATAAGACATCAAATCAAAATAGGCCTGAAATTATTGAAGTTCTTGTTCTCTTTATGGTGAACAAGAAATTGTATCCAAGCTTTGCAATTCTTGCAATAATATCGAGTCTGTACGACACATCTTGGTCTGTTTGTGAAAAGGTTCTTATTAGCCGTGTACGAGTGTGTTATTCACTAAGAATTAAAAATAGCAAACCTTTTTTTATATTATTAAGGCGAGGAATTTTGAAATTTCTAGTGGTTTCAAGCTTGAGGAGGTCGTTCCTTTTGCAAGATAACCTGGACTAGTTCAGGTCAGTGAATAAGGTACGCGACTATTGTTTATCAGACTTGTTCAAAAATTCAGACTATACAGTTGAAATGTTTTCTAATTTAGCGATCATCATCTTTTCTAGATAGAATCGCAATCCATCTACACTTAAGAAGAAAGGGCATCACGCAGGAAATTAAATCTTGGCAAGAGTGTATCATCTGTTAAGGTGCATTGTGAACTTTAACTTCTTTAGAAAAAAAAAATCTGGCGACAAGATATTAGTGGAAAATGAGAAAAAATACCATAAATCAAAGTTCAAATGATTTTATTTTTAATTATATTAACAAAACAATTTATCAACGAATAAAAAATTCAGTTTAAATCAGCAACGCAATTGGTCCATTCTGCAGCCATGAAAAAATTACCGTGCAAATTTCCTTGCCCACTGTTGTTAGTCACTATTAGCTAATTAGCTTCTCTTTATTCGTGTTTGGAACTTTTGGACTTTTGGAGGTCTTAAGCCCTGCTCTGACATTAATTCGATAAATATTAGCTTGGAATGTCTTGAATTTGTTCGCCACTATACGCTCTAAATCTTTTGAATTCCTTTTATATCTAGCGATTATTTGCTGGCTCAATTGTCTCTATTTTCTAGATCTAAAGCTGTCAACTTTCGACTGTCACAGTTTTTCTATAATTTACCAAAATATTTTGAAACGTACATAGATCGTGAGAATATCAATATTATTGTCAAGCAAGTTGATGCGGATCTACCGAGTGTTTTTGTTCATATTAAATTGCCTTTTGTAAGCTTTTTCAGAAAAACAAACAAAACTCAGCAACCATATATAAATTGTAAAGCTCTTATTTACAGGTTCCACCACGTCGGGTGTGTTTGACCGAAACTTGGCTGTGTGGAAAGATTGCAGATTCAGAGCTTTTTGGTTCCCAATTCTTGGTGTTTCACCGTGACCGCCATCGTTTGTCTCTGGATGCTCCTGTTGCATTGCAGGTGGAGTGGTTTGCGCCACTCGTCGCGACTTTCCATGCATATTAATCAACTTTGTTGAGTCCAGCGATTTGAAGTTTATATGTGTGGCTCTCAAGCTTCCATACAAAAACGTATGTATTACTATAATTTACATTCCTCAATGCTCACCAGCTGGCTTTATGTATCGATAGGCTTACTGAAGTTTTACTTCAACTTGCCTAATGTTATCTGCTGTCTTCCTTTTCTGCAACTCCTCAACATGCCATAGCTTTTATTAACAATATTATTATTTCAGGCCTAATGCAGCTTAGCGGCATAACTAATGAGTCCAGAAAATCTCTAGACCTGGTGTTTTGTTCCGATCCTACTGGGGCTCTCGTCAAGCGTTGTTCAACTGCTATGGTTCATGAAACCAGTTTTTTATTTTATTATTAAGCCAAGCTCAGGGGATACTCTATGATGCAAAGCACAGCATGGCAGGACGGAGAAAAGGAAAGAATTGGAGAACATGAGGAAAGTGGCGGAGGTGTTGACGTATGTCACTCTTGAACCTTCGCAAATTGTAGGCCCGAGGAAAAACAGAAGATGGTAAACTGTTCCACATTCGCACAGTTCTGGATAAGTAAGCATCACGGAATTTTACTGTACGGCCGAAAGTACTTTGAAGGGTGAGTGCATCGCGAGTGTTGCCTGCAGGAATTAATCTACAAGGAATCAGACTAGATATTTTATCGGAACATTGTCCATACGTGTAGCGATAAAGGAGTGAGAGACATCCAACATTGCGGTGGTGCTCAAGTGAGTCGATATGACAAGTAATTTTCAAATGGCCAATGAGCTTAAAGGCTCTCTTTTGTACAATATCCAATGAAGCTAAGGCTGTATGGCCAGTCCCAGCCAAGAAAATGTCATTATCCAGCTCTGTGTTTTGCATTCTGATAAATATTGTTATAACTTTAAAAAAACTGATTTTAATAAAATAAATGAATGGTTATCCGCTTGTGACTTCGTGAACGTGACACTAATAAAGCTGTAAACTCGTTTTATGACATAATATTTCTAAGCTTTACTCACTGTGTAGCACTTGTTAGTTCGAATCATGCTCCAACTTGCTAACCGAGGTTCAATGGCTGTTTGAAACATCTTAAAAATTGAAAGAATAAGGCTTGAAGGAGGTTCTGTTCCTTAAGGAGTGATGCTGTTTACGTGACTTATGTCGAATTCTTTTCAACGAGTTCTGCACCGGTGCAGTGCAGTTCAACGTGTTTTTGTTGTTGCATTACAAAAACAAAATCACGTAAAGCTGCACTGAACCGGTGTAGAACTCGATGAAAATAATTCGACATTATTCTAATTTGTGTACTCAGTGCATTTCGTATTTGACTGACTCGTATACCGAAGAATGAGATTACGCTTGCGTACTGAGCCCCTATACAATTTTGGAAGTTTGTGCACTCTAAACGCAACCTTCATTGTTGGTGAGACTAGAAAATATAAACAGTGTTGATCCCTTGGAGACTGCCAATCCCTTTGGTGACTTTTTAAAACTGCTTTCTTTGATAACCACTTTATATTAGTTATAAATATTTTACCCATTCGACAAGCTTCCTTGACTTTTCTTCAACCAATGGACCTATTGTGCTACGAAGCGGTTGTATCTTAATATCTTCAATCCTGACTGGGGCATTGTGATACCTATGTCCATTGTTTCTAATTTGTGTTATTTATTTAATTTATATTTAGTCTGTGGTGTTTTAATTTATCTTTAATCTATTATGTTTTTCCGAAACAGTGGAAGCTTTTTTTGATTATTCCTTTGCACAAGAAGTGCGATAATCCTATCAGACCTGTTGCAAATTTGAGCTTTATTGATTGCTAAGATTTTTGAAGCCCAGGTTTGCGACGTTTTTGTACCTATTTCACCTGCAAGCCTTTCCTGAGGTCCTCTCAGCATGGCTTTATGAAAGGTAAATCTACTACGACTAATTTGTTAGAATTTACTAATTTCTGCATTTCTACTATTGAAAGCGGAAAGCAAGTCAATTGCATTTTTACGGATTGCAGTAAAACTTTCGACAGACTCAATCACAAAATTTTATTTCATAAATTGACTGTTCTGGGTTTTCCTACCGTCCTTGTCAATTGGTTTCGATCTTATATATCTGATCGCACGCATCGAAATTATATTCCGCGCAACTTTTCCTGACTAATTCTTCTGGCGTTCCTCAGGGCAGCCATCTTGAATCTCTGCAAATTATTATTTAACTATATCTCTGATTCTGACTAATTAAAGAACACTTTGCTATGCTGACAATGCCAAGATTTTTCGAATTGTTTCTAATAACAAAGAGTGTGGAATTCTAAACTCGGACTTGACATCTTTCAAAAATTGTGTTCTATTAACTGTCTTCCTCTTAATATAAGTAAATGTACTGTTAAGTCCATTTCTCGTAAAAGACATATGCTTATAAATTTTACTTGATAAAACCAAAGATTCGGGTGCTTCCTCAATACTCGGAGGATATATTAATGCAATCGTTGTCGGGGCTAATGCTACTTTGGGTTTCGTAAAGAGTTGGTCAAAGGAGTTTAATGGTTCATTCATAACGAAGCTCCTTTACTGTACATTCGTTAAACTGATGTTGGAAGACGCCAGTCCGGTTTGGTCTCCTTTTTATGTGGTCTACATAAATCGCATCGGGGCCGTGCAAAGGAGCTTCGATCGATTTGCCCTACGTGGGCTTCATTGGGGCAATTCTATTATCCTACCCCCACATGTAGACTGGCTTAAAGTTTTTCCATTGGATTCTCTCGAGAATAGACGCAAGAGTTTTTTTCGCATTTGGCTGTATATAAGGATTGATAAACTCCCCTGAGCTCTTAACTACTTTCAATATATCTGTTCCTGGAGGCTCCTTGAGAAATCAAGACTTGTTCCCTGTTTCCTCAGCATAGTACTAACTATGGCATGCCCCAGCCGATTTCATCAATGTCTCATCTCTGTAATCATCAGTGTGACTGCGTTGACTTGCATCTTAAAAAAGTGCTTAGCTAAGATTACTTTACTTGTTTTCATTATTATTATGTGTACTTTATGAATAAAATAAATGAAACCTGTTTTTCCGGTAAATTGAACTTGTTAAATATGAACAATGGGTCTCCGAAAAACCTCCAAACTGATATTTTTCTTATTGCAAAACGTTATTTACTATTCAGAGGCATTTTAACAAAAAAAGTGAGTGGCTGCAAAACAGTTCTCCAAGTTTTAAACGGTCTTCAAATTTTCTTGTATGAAAATTCTGGGAATTCATTGTTTCTGAACAGCAAACATGTGCTGCAATTTCGTGAATATTAGTTTTAGTATTTTCCCCAGAGTAAAAATTGCGCAACTCGTAAAAACGAACAGATTTAATTCCCAGCAGACCAGCAGCATCAGACTTCTAACAACTTATTTTTCCTGGAAAATTTAATTTCCGCCATTTTTCTGCACTAAAAGTCAATATTTTTTTTTTTTTGCGATTAATTTTAATTCAGCTGTGCGCGAAATTGTGTTCCGAGTTGTTTTACAATAAAAAATTAGCATTGTTCAGGTCGTTTTGCAAACAGATAACAACGAGTCTGAACGCTGCGGTTAAGCAACTATTTCCCGACAGAATAAAACCAAACCATGTTCCATAATAACTGTAGCCTTTGTCAGGCTCTAATGAGAATCGCATTGCCATCATACCAATCTTAATCCCTCAAGGGTCATAGAGTAAAAATGTTTGCTCTCAATGGAATCCTGTTCGGATAAAATAATTACCCTTCAAATGGTCCTGCACATGACGGACCTGCTCCTTGTGCGCTCCAGTGTAGGATGTATCTTGTGTAGTTGAACTTATGATGTTGGAGTGTGTTGGTCACTCGAATTTCATTTCTCAAAGTCAGTCCGACAAGCTAAAGATTCGGTGTAAACGCCTATTAATAAAGGTTTGCAGTTTGCAATCGATGTGTTGTGGGTTGGGAGACCTTCCATGAGCAGCAATCATAAAAAGTTCTGTTTTTCATATTCCAGTTGAAAAGTTACGCTTCTGTTTTAAATGAGCCTTTATTATAAAAAGGTAGAAAAGGTACTCCTTGTTTATTTCTTCATACCGGAATTTATGTATTCTTCTGTTCTGTCAGAAACTTTTATAGTTCTCCCACTCTATTTATTTTTTATTCTTATAGTGCTCGTGCAGCTTCAGTTTATTCGCAGTTCCTTTGGTTTGGCTGGATTATGTTTCAAACCGGGAAGGTAGGTACAAAACTTCCATGTCTTTTCAAGGACTTCAATTTCTGAAATGCTTTATTTACGAGCGACATTACGACGAGTCATATCGAACATCTGATGAAAATAATAACAGCTGCAGCACTGTTTTAGTGTTCTGCTTAATCTGACACTTAATTTTCATAAAACAAATACCACGTAAGATTTAGTGAATTTTTAAATAGTAAAGACTTATTCATTTTATTTCTTAGCAACTATAACTAAGTATTAAATTTCTAGCAATCTTCGGCGTTGTTTCATAAATTAATCCTCTGCCAGAATCACCAGAAATTGAAAATTCTGCACAACTACATTAAGCAACTGTCGAAATGGTTTTTCTCACATGAAAACTAACAAAGAAGTTTTGGATAAATTTCATCCACGTGCAGAAACTTATTTCGTTAAAGTTTACTTGAGACCTAGATATAATACAGCCGACATGGCGTATTCCCGAAGATAAACTGTAGCTCGTACGAGAACCGAACAAATGCCATCCTATTCGACATATTCACCTTCTTATTCCAAACAAAATCGCAATTTTCTTAGGAGAAGTTTAGTCACGTTTGAGGCATACATCTTCAGGTACGCCCCTAGATATAGCCATAATAAAGTCATACCAATATCAACCCGGGACTGAGTTTCTTTCACAACTTCCCAGCAACAACTTTTTACCACCCTTATTGAGGGAAAACGAACATATTCATGGCCTATGGACGCCGACGGTTATCTTGATATTTTGCCTCTAATAACATTAAATATATTTACGCTCCGACTTTCTTTCAGGGATCTGAATTAACCTAAACAGATTCGCATGTTTTAACTAGAATAAATATGAAAACATCTCGGCGTGTTCCATAAAAAATGCTTTTAAACCTTTCTTATTATTTTTTATTTGAGGGACTAACATAATGAACTTGCATCTCAATGGAGTTTAAATTCCTAAAAATCTTTGAGGATAAACTTTGGTGGCTGCACTGTAAAGAGGCACAAATTGTTGCCACAAAGTTTAGGAAAAAAATCCCTATAAATGGAGGGAATATTCCCTACATTTTAGGGAATATTCCCTACATTTCTAGGGATTTTTTCCCTAAATTTTGTGGCAACGATTTGCGCCTTTTTACAGTGTACTCCCTGGTGTTTAAACGTTAGAGCATAGTTTTTTTAGTCTATCCTCTGGGTATGCTGTGCCTGCGTTGATTGCGTTTTGGAAATTCATGCTGCACATTCAATCTTCTTTTTACCTACAACTCCCAACCTCCATAGTATTATTTCTCCACCGACATCTGCAGCATCCAACGATCTCTCACCATATTATGTAGGCACTCTCATTTTTATAACATTCCGCGATGTTCTCCTTTGACTTTCTCGACTGAAGGGGAGTCCAAATTATAAAATTCCTTACCAAAACAATGGATCTGCCATCTGGAAAACCTTAAATAAGGCACGCACTTTAAGTTCCAATTATTCATTATAAAATTTTGTCTAGTTTAATATCTAGTTGAAGTCGTTAGGTATTTCGTCTTTTATTTGTTGATTTGTCATTTCAGTTCACTTAGAAATCTCCAGCTATTTCTGTCATTTCTGTGAAGTCAGCAGGACTTCTAAATTTTTATGCTTGACACCCATATGGTTCCGTTCGTTATATACAGTAAAAATCTATTCGGACGTGTGCACATTTTCATTCCTGATAGTGGAAAAGCTGTTCAAGAGCTTGTTAAAGTGTTCTGACCATACTAGAAGCATGTCATGGATATTTGTGCTTATGCTTTCCGGTCTAGCTAACTCTTGACAACGTAGAATCTCTGAAGTAGTTTTATTTTATATATTCCCTTAATACAGCACTTTCTTAATTTTCTCTCACCGGTTTTAAAAACAAATATCTATATGTTTTCATTTTTTGTTTTTATGTGGATTTTAAAAAAGTAGCTTCTAATACGCAAGCACGAACTCTCATTAACACCAGAAATGACGAGTACTTAATTCTAGAGGGTATGACGACTCTGGTGCGAAACTCATAACGTATCTCGCCTAACAAATAATAGGTAGATTCATATGTACCTGTATTGGCCCATCTAATCTTCTATACTCCAAGAAGATATATTTGGTAATTCATTCATCTTTGAGGTCTTTGAGAATAAAATGAAATCGAGAAGTTTCCTATTTCGGATCTTGTCCCGATTCTGTATAGCTAATGCAAGTTGCTCTTTTATTAACTTTCTATGGTAAACTGTATATCTATCGTATCGTATTATGCGCCCTCAACTGTAGGAGAAGCATTTTACTAACAACAGATAACCAACTAAAAGGACATTGAGATGTTCGAATATGCCAGTGACATTTTATTCCATGATTTGAAATAGCATAGATAAAAGTATATTAATTAGGCTAAAGTTAGTTTATTACTTTAAATGAACTGGTATTCCTGAACCAGAAAAACGACTCAACCTAAGTCTGCAGCGGAATGCAAAACCAAAATCCACGACGCTGTTAAGGCGATCGAAAATCTGGATACTGTCATGCAGTGGCGTAAGTAGCCTTTTCGGCCCCAATGTAAAAAAAAATGGAAGCTCCCATTTGCCTATGAAAAGGAACGTGAATCGCCGAGCGTTCGTGGCTCGCTGAGACCCCCTTGAATCCTAGGCCCCACGTGACCGCATTGGTTGCGTTGGCATAACTCTACGCTTTGCTGTCATGGTCGCTGTTTTTGAAGCAACTCGTCATTTAGTAAATCACGCACCCTTAACAAACTTCACCGAGATTCTAGAAGGATTTTCAACAGACCCAGGAAATTGGAGTAATATTCTACATTACCCAGAGAAGCTACAACAGTTTGTCATAAAATTAATATTTGTTATTTTCGTTTTCTCTCTCATCATAGTGCACTAGTAACAAGATGTGTTCATTCAATCAATTCTCTCCAAGCTCTTCATAAATATTTATTAAATTCAAAACGCTTTGTTAAAGATACTTGCAAGTAGTACTCAAGAAATCTCCATCATCTCTGGTGCTATGATTCGATATTAAATACTGTCGTTGAAAAGAAATGGAATGGGGACCTGATATTGAAGGTCTATACATCATTCCATGGTCGCAGAGGGGTATCCAGCACAATTACACATGTGGTTTAGTCGTAATCCACATCGAGAATGTAAGCACTTTCAAAGAAAGCTGCCTGAAATCACGAACGGAATCAGAGGCGTAAATGGTAGAGATTCACGAATGAACAGAAGAAATACAGGCAGACAGCAAAGAGCTCTATTCTTTACCATAGGGTGGGTCATCAATCTAAGGATTTGTCCAAAACAGAAACAGAAACTCAATTACACTGTAGTCCTTCATCCTTAAAAGCACTTTGATTTATGTCGAAAATATACGCTATATGACCACTCCTCCCGTCCCGGATTTGTTTTTGCGCGCACCAGAAAGTTCGTTGGTGCGTAGGTGTATAGACGGTCGTTTTACTCAAAAATAGAACTTTTAAATGGGTATTTCCCCCAGGGTATCGAGCTAATTCAACATTTTCAAATCGTTTTCAAGGTATATAGGTAATGTTGTATATACTTACATTCATATGGATTTCCCCCGCGAACAAATTTCATGACCTAATTGATGGAATAAAAAGAAAAACTTTACCGAGAAGCTACGGGAGGAGATAAAATAATTAAAATTTCCAGTTCAGGTAACTTCGCAAGACAATTAACTTCGGGGACACAAATCAATAAAGCTTTCCATTAATTATATCCTTTACCCCTGGGTTTATTCGACATACCACAGTAATTAGAATTAGGTGTTTACCAGGATCATTAATAATCTGTTTCCTAGCGGCTATTGCAGTGGGATATTCTGGGGTTTAAACACTTTTCGAAAAATAATTTTGATTTCTTACTTGCAAAAGGTTACTATACCCCAATTAAAAAGGCCCGTCCTTCTGAGGAATTAGTGTTTATGAAATTTATTACTTACCACGAGTATGTGTGTGTTTTTTTTTTTTTAATATGAATGACGGGATTTAATAATATCCGTTACGTTTTTGGATTTAGGAGAGATTTAGGTAAAATGTGAGTCCTGAACCTGGACGTAACTCGAGCATGATATACCTACCCCTACAACATATTTCTCTTATAAAGGTCTTGTTAGGAGTTCCGAGCACTCTTCAGTTACGCCAGAGTCATCAGTCGACAAAGTCCACTAGGAAAACAAGCTCTAAAACAATTAGCTTAGTACATTCTCATGTCAATATTTATCTATATAAAATATAACCACCTCATATGTAAGTAAATATATGCCAGCAATTTTGTAACTAGGTAGCACATTGTCAGTTTAATCTGTATGTAGCCTTCTATGAATGAAGACTGACATATCTTGTCTCAGCTATTTATATTTGTACTTAACGATGACCACTAGCACTGCCGTCTTTATGTTCCAGGCCATGACACAAAACGATTTTGCTACTTGCAAAAGTATTAGAGTGGTACGATTTCGTACTTCTCTTAGCATTTGTTCTTATGGAAAAATGCATTACTTTCAACTTCAACCTTCTGCACAATGTAAATAAGCCTCCGTACTAACAGTTTTATTCAGGAATTTTGTTATTTAATTTCTTGTGCATTTACCAGTATATAAATCTAAGTACTTTCTTTAAGAAAATTCATTATATTTTATTACTCAAACATAACACTGCACATAAAAATGAGAAAATGCGTTCAATTCTGTTGCCTTCATACCACAAATCACACTGGAAAGCAATCAGAGCTTTGAGCTTGCCTATTGAGTTATATGAAAAAAATAAGTCTGTCAATGTTTAACACACAGTAACTTCTTAAATATAATAAAGACAAAAGGACAATGTTAACCAGTTTTTTATATTATCTCATAATGCTTCTATCAATTTAAAAATATTTCCAACATTCCATATCAAATAATTCAGTTTTTTCATTTCAAACATGACTCAAAGTATTTTTTAATCAATGAATCGGCAGAGCTACACATTCTCCTCATATTTTCACAAGCTGCGCTTGCTCACTGCGCTGTGAATCGAACGGACGGCAACGGTTTTCTGTGTTTAACTCTTCCTAACTTTTAAATTATAATTCAAAGGCAATTCAAATATTAGCCTATTTTATAGGAAATTTTGTTGGCTTTATGGTTGTATAATTTATACTTTAGGTTTTAATACATTTTCAAAAGAAAATCAGATCTGATTTAAGAACTATTTGCTCCCACTTTGAAGTGAGCTTTCATTTCTCTATGAGAAAACACATAGAGAAATGAAAGTTGGTATGAAGGCAACAGAATTGAACGCATTTTCTCATTTTTATGTGTAGTGTTATGTTTGAGTAATAAAATATAAAGAATTTTCTTAAAGAAAGTACTTAGATTTATATACTGGTAAATGCACAAGGAATTAAATAACAAAATTCCTGAATAAAACTTTTAGTACGGAGGCTTATTTACATTGTGCAGAAGGTTGAAGTTGAAAGTAATGCATTTTTCCATAAGAACAAATGCTAAAAGAAGTACGAAATCGTACCACTCTAATACATTCAAAGAATTCGATGTCACGGCCTGGAACATAAAGACGGCAATGCCACTAGCCATTTATAATTGGCCAAAAATAACAAATATTATTCTAAATTTGAAATAAATATTTGTAGAAGTGTTGTATGCGTCCGCATACATTTATAAGTCGTTTCACTATCCGTAATCTCTGTACAATTTTAGACCGCCATAAGTCAAGGTGTTCTCAACAATATTTAAATAGGCATTAACATCCAAAAAATTTGTATGGCAACACTACGAAGAAGTTATTCGATTTTATCCATAATTGAAGAAAGAGAAAATTTTCTTTATAATAACTACGTGCGGGTAGAAAATTTCAGCTTGCTAAATCAAGGCGTCCAAATAATTTTGCAAAAATGTATAATAAATGTAAATTTGTATTAGGAAACAGTACGAAGGAGTTGCCCGAATCGAATATGAGTTTTTAATTATTGTAAACTAGGGTATGCAAAATTTCAGCTGTCTAGATGAAAATTAAAACTTTTGCATGGCAACAGTACGAAGGAGTAAGTCTTAGAATATAGAGAGTACAGGAAGTGTGATAAGTCAAATTTGGTGTAGTCAAATTCTGGTTGTGTGAGTATCTGTTGCCGCTGTAGTGAACGCTCAGTACAGCCGTGTAGTAGAATCAATATAGAGAGCGGGGCAACAAGATATATGGTTCAAAATATTAAGTTTGCTCCCATCGAAAAAGTTCTTATGCGCTGTCACTACGCCAACATACCCAGGGAATTTCGCAACTGTCACAAACGTAAACAATTCTCGGTGGAGGAAGGATTTTTCCAATATTTCATCGCTTTTGTTGTGCATTTTTAATTTAATTTAATATACAAAGGTGTGTAAAGTACAATAAATAATATTTTATAACTATACTTGCCTAAAAAATGATTTCCCACGTCGTACCTTGGTGTTGTTGTGGCAATTTTTTACCGAACACTTCATTCTGAAATTACATGAACATCACTTAGAAATATCTCACTATATATCAACAGATAATTACTTACACTCTTTTAGCACTATTTTTAAATCACTTTTTACAAGTTTTAAATTATATTTAAACTGTTGCAAATCTTTCGCAAATTAAACAAACTTCGCTTGACAGCTAAACATAGATTTGTCTCTTTCTTCAATATAATGCTGACCTACTTCACGGGACCGTGAAAAAATCCACGCTCATGCACACGAATTTTACAGGTATCAACACTTCCTGTTGTCTCTATATTTTAAGGAGTAAGTTACAGTTAAACAATGGAGAACAATGACTATTTTAGTTAATTATGCAGAATCATAATCACAAAATAAACAATTAATTCAGTGAAAGAATTATTGAAATCGGATAAAAAATGACGAAGTTATAGCTATTTTAGCGCCGCATTCTCAAAAACGCGCTCTAGCATGATGACGTCACTATACACAATACAATTCGCGGTCTAACGCAGCGCGAGTATAGTTGCTGCGCCGCCGTGATAGTAAGCGCACGGGATTGGATTTGTTTTGTATTTATTTCATAAAATATCGTCTTATAAATATTATATTGTGCAAACTGGCATCGTGCGTGTTGTGTACCGTGACGTCATCACCAGATTCGCCGTTTTTAATTTCCGTTTTTTTAAACTTCAATAACTTTGTCATTTTTTGACGGATTTGAGTCATTCAAAAAGAAATATACTCAGAAATATATATTGCTTTTGATCTGATATATTAAATTTGAATATCTTGTAGTAAGATTGTTCTCCATTGCAGCTTAAGCTTTGACTTTGATTCAATGAAAATCAAATATGGCATTACGAAAAGAAGAGCTCAAAAGTTTCTGGTTGCTACTTTCTATTGCGTATTTGAGAGTAAGAAGAAGATTTTTACGCAAAAGGTGAAACTAAAATTTTTGGTTATGTAAAAGTAAAGTTTTAATTTTATTATGGACAACTTTAAAATGGTGCAAAAGATTGCACATTCAAAGATCAGGAAACTTTTTTTTCTTAATTTTTCATGGGGGTGAGCTGGGAGCATATTGTTCGAAGAATTAATTTTAAAAAAAATATAAATTTTTGTTGAAAGATAAAAAAATAAAGATATAGCCCAAAATATGTCACCAAATATTTTGAAAAAATAAAATTTCGAAAGTATCTCTTCACAACGATACTACGTCCCACTCACCCCCATAAGATTTTTAAAAGAAAGAAATATTTCATAATCTTTCACTATCGAAATATGTGCGCGTTACGATAAACAAACATTTTGCCAAATTTCAAATTCTACGCCACAAAATACCCCCTCCCCTCCAGCCTCAAGATTCCTTAAGCTAAAATTATTATCAGAATTGGTAGATATTGCGAGATATAGATAATAGGAAAACTGCAGTTTTTTTTCATTGTGTTAATTTCTAAGGCAACTATCTTATTAACAAAACCAACGGTTATTAGATCTCTCCTGTGTCAGTCTCTTTGTTGAATAATATTAAAATTTGACAATATAGATGCACTGTAAAAAATATTAGAACTATTCCCTAAAATGTAGGGAATACTCCCTAAAATTTAAGGAAAAAAAACTTACATTTTAGGGTAAATTCCCTAAAATATAGGGAATATTCCCTAAATTTTCATTAAAATATAGGGAATAGTCCCTAAATTTTAGGGAATATTCCTTACATATTAGGAAAAATTCCCTAATCTTATTGAAAAATACCTAAGCTTTGTGGCAACAATTTGTGCAAATTTTTTACTGTGTATGTTTTAAACAAATGAAATATAGAGTTATATAAAGTCTAAATTTACATGAATTTTTAACGTCACATTGAGTTTCGTTTACTGTTGAGCATCAATACAAGCGCACTGTCCCTCGATAAGTGATTAATACTTAACTGCATTCAACTGGTTCGTATCAAATTTTATAACTTTTCCACTTAACCGATTTTCTTGGTACGGAACTCTTGCATAAGCCCGACTCGCTTTTGACCGGTATTTTTTATATAAAGAATAATTGAAAGCAATGCTAACTTGAGTCAAGTTAGCACAACATATTGTCGGATTTGCTCAAAAGATATTTATGTTGAATTTGGGTTTTTTTTAGATTGAAAAATCATTTTGCTACGCGGGAACTTGTATCCAACTTTTACTGTGTTAATTTTCATCGAAAATTCAATTTTTTAGTATAACTTTGATCGGTCATCAGTTCAAATACCTAGAATGAATAATGTAAGTATGTAACTGTGTCTGCGTGTGCAAAGTTTTGATCAAGTTCCATCGAGTTCATGCCCTCACTTGATGTCAACTTAACATCACATCCAATTTTATTTAAGATAATTAGGTCAAAAGCGAGTCGAACTGACGCAATCAGGGTTCCGTAACAGAACTTTATCAACCAATAGTCGATCAAACGAATTCAAATATATTTAAATCTAATCCAAATTTTCTTATGATAACTGAATAATATTCAACAGAGGGATGCAAGAGTAATTTTATAATAGTTGGTCTTATAAGTTAACCCAAAAAGCATGTTTTTCCATCAACTATGAGGCTAACGAAAAAAGCTGCATTTTTCCTGTTATCTATGACTCAACTCAATGACTACTAATCCTGATAATATCAAAATTTTAGCTTTCGAAACCTATAAGATCAGGGAAAGGGGTGGTATTTTTCGAAATTTATGGCTTATAATATCTTTATAACCATTTCACCAAAAATTTTGAAATTTGTGTATTAGATTCCTTGAAAGAAGCCCTTTCAAACGGTACTCCACAAAATACAAAAAATAATATAATTTTTTCTAACGCACCCCCATTAATAATTAAAAACTATATATATATTTAATAACCTCTGACTGTCGATATTGTGCGCGTCATGAAGGCCTAATATTCTGCCACAAATTCCTACGTCAGATCAAGAAAAACCCCCGTGATAGACAGACAAACGTACACACAAGCGAACTTATAATGGTTCCGTATTTTCCATTGAAAAATGAACTGAAAAGCTTTTGGGTTTCAAGACAAGCGACTTCGCTAAATGTCCTTACTTGCTTTAAGAGGAGTCAGTACTCAGCAAAAGTTTCAATATAGATACCAACGAACCTGTAGGTAATAAAATTTACTATACGTGGGTTTGTGTCCTGAAAGTGAGAAAATTCATATAAAATTAGCCTAGACCTAGATCACAGAGCACATTAGAGACATCTACCGCAAAAGACAGAAACCCAACATCCCACAAAACTATACAATTTAAGAAGAAAAATGAAAATTTCACATAAAAGTTCACATAAATTGAAAATTTTTAAAGAGAATTAACTCTCCTAATTTTTTTTCTTTTTGTCCTTAATTGTTAAATATGCTATTTTGCTTTGTATTTAAACAACTTTCAAATTAATATTGCAATTTCTCGTCGGTGAAATGTCGGGAGAAAAAACAAGTACTATTAGAGTCAAATAATTATAAAAAGAGCCACTAAAAATAAAAAAACTCGAAGTTATTTGCTAGATCTACGCCTTATCTTTCTAAAACAGTCACAATTTAAAGAAACGAGAATACCTACCCACAGGAATTTGATTTAAAAGACTTCAATTTTTACCATTTTTTACAAGTTTCAGAGCTAATATCTCCATTCCAAAACACTTTTTTTAATTTTTACTGACGTTATTTACTAGACTTCTTTATTACCTTTAATTTAAGATATAAATCATTATTCTGCTACAAATAGTTTGCCAATAATTCGCATTGAAAAATGTATGAAAATTGCAAATATTGGTACTGATACCTCTTTACCATGAAGTGGCATTATTTTTAGAAGAAGAAGAAAACTAAAAAGTAGAAAATAAAATATATTAGATTTAGATTTTAGCGGCCATCATTGGTGTTTTGTCTACTTTGTTCACCTATCCTGTTCCTGCTTCTTTCTGTGCTCTCAAATTTTGCAAAAAAAAAAAATCAAATTTTGCAAAAAGATTCTAAGAAAGTGGATCAAAAATTGATTTAGACTTTCTGGGGGCCCACAGAAGACCACCACGTGTAAATATTATCATCGAATGTGCTAAAGAAAATCAATTGATTCGGTAGAAGTGGGTCAAACATTGATTTCAAATTAAAGTTTCAGAACTAAATAAAACAACGCCAAAGGATTTTAACTTAACAAAGAACAATTTTGAATATTATTTTGATAAATCATTGCAATATGAAAATTTTCCTGATGTGAAAAAAGACTAATTACTCCGAGAGACCAGCTTAAAAATTCAAACAAATGTGTAGACTTTCGACCGAGTAACGGCACGATAATGGAGAAAAGTTTAGATTGCCAAGTCTTAGAAATGAAAATTCACAAAACTCACTTATTTACAAAGGTTATAAAGAATTTAATGAATTTCCGGTGTTCTTCCGTCGGAAGTATGGAAAGTATTAAACTGCTTAAGTGAAAGGTGCAAAGTATTTTAAGGATAAATTTCATTTAATAATTCTATAAATTTTTACATTATGTAATATGTACATAGGACATAGTTAGCAAAGTTGAACAAATTATTTATTCTCCTTCCTTCCCACAAACGGCATGCAATTCATGAAAGGCAACTGTCTGGTGCTTTGGCTGAATGGCATACAAAAAAGAAAAACACATAATTTTTCATGGGAATTTTTCGGAGAATCATATCCAATAAAAATTCCTGCTGAATTGGGTAAAAATTGTTTGTGTAAATTCAGAGTAATTAAAACGTCCTTCTTCGAGACATTTTTAACATTTTCCTTCCTCAATTACAATTCAAAATTCTTTAGTTGAGAAGGAACAATTTACGTGCTACAAAAACAGATTTCGGGAGCATTTACAGAATTGTTATGTGCCATTCAACAAGCAACGGAGTAGGTATGTCTTTATTTGAGATGAGCTAAATATTTTTCATCCGAAAAAGTACATTCACGTATTTCTGGTATAATCTTCTTCGTGCTTAAGTTTATCGGTATTTAAAAAACCAAGTGGTGGGAGAAACTTGTAGATACATTTTTTTCTTCCTTGAAGCTTTTTTTATATCTACAGAGCTTTGTATTTGCCTTAAGTGTTTTTTAAAATTGTGGATAGGTCTTTTGCGTAGATTTTGCAGTGTGTCTCATAGAAGCTCTCTTTCTCTATTTCGCGATCGCGACACTTCAGCAAGCCAGGTTAATTCTCGCTCAAGCTCACCTTTCATTTTGACTACAGTTAAAAGTATAGGCTTAGTGGCCTTGATTCTTTCTGCTGATAGGAACAATCAAAAGTGCAATCAAACCAAAACGTGATCCAAATTGCAGTCAGCTCCAACATACGACCTGACATCCATAATTCTTCCAAAAACTATCTTTGGTCGATTATAATTTGATATGCATGCCTCTTTTGGATGTTTGCAAAAACTGTCCTCATGTAAGTATTTTACAATGACGAAAGCAAACCTCACTATCAAACGACAAACACTTCCTTGAAGTTTGCGAAATCGAGGATCATATTACGATTAGTCATTCCGGGTAGATATCGTAAAGGCTAAGTGTAGACCGTATATTAAAGTTACCCAGAAAGATTTTTATATCACTTTTAGGATTATGTTTTCCTGTATTTTCGCACATAGAGACTCCCAGCAAAAATCTCTTCCTTCTCTCTGCTATGAAGCACTTGTCCAGATTTCCGCTTAAGTTCACTTCTCGTTATTGAAAAAACCTGGAATCCCGTCCAGAGAATTTACATCTGCCCTTAATTTTTTTTTTTTTTTTTTTTTTTAAGAATAATTATTATATGAAGTTGTAAGAATCGCAAAAATATATGGTCATCGGCGACCAAAATTTGTACTTCTGTACTTGCCGATTCTCTGCATACCTTCACATTTTTATAATGGAAAAGTCCCGAATCCTTCAACTATACAATTCACGTCTACCCCCAGATGTTTTACATCTTTCTTCTTCCGGGGTAAGATTAAACCCCCTAATTTTCGGAAGTTGGTACAAATATCCGCTCACCGGCGATTGAGATTCGAAATTCAAGCTTGTATACTATATCTGTGCCCTACTTACCGGGCCCATCAACAACTTGTCCAATTCTCCACTTAAGTTCACTTTTCATTTATGGAAATTCAGTCACACATAGATGGCTGAGTATATCGTGCTCATATATAATTGAATGCCAAAACGAAATCGCCAATCATTTGTAGATGACTGGAGATGCTCAGTTACATCCTCTAAAAATACTGTTATGTGCCATCTTTCATTCTACATCGCGGGAATAGAAACATTTTAGCACTTTAATTCGCCACTTAATTCCACTACTGATTTTTGCTCGACAAGCTGTCCACGTATATCTCTAAAGAATATTCAGAGTAGGCGTTTTTATTAGTATTCAAGTCAGGCTAAGGATAAACGTCAGCCATCTGGCTCTTACCCTGTTCAAGGCGGGCTTATTATTTCCAGCTGGGTAGAGCCTGTTGTCTAAATTCTGAAAGCTCTGAATCCCCAGAGCTCTGGAACGATTGCACTTGCTTTATATCTTCATCATTTCTGTATTGCCCAATTATTGTTTTCTACCGATGTGCTTTTCACTTTTGTATAAGCTATGGGTCCTATTGGCGCTCCTCCTATTATACCCCTCTGATATGTGCAAGATTGTTCGAATCTTTACAATCGTGCAGATATTTGTATGATTACGTATACCCCACCAAATATACGCTGTAGTTGCAGGTCGAGTGAAATATCTCTTAAGATAAGCAGAGCAAACTAAGTATGAACTATGGGGCCTCTGGTCGCCATTATAATAGCGAGGAATAGTTGAACCGAAAATTGCGGATATGCAAGCTTTATGGAACATGTGCATACATGTTGGACTTATATGCATAACTACAACAGTTAACTACCTGATTATTTCAAGTTAAAACCAGTCAAAGAGTTTCAAAGATTAAAACTTTACCGTTGTTTCAGATTTAGCTTATTTAATGCTCCCGTTCAATACGAAAACGAAGACGAACGATGACTAAGAGCTGGGAAAAGTTTTAAACATTCTCAGTCAAAGCAAATATTCAGCGCCTTTTGAAAGGAGAGCAGAAGTAAACTCAACTGTTTGCCTTTTAAGGTTCTTGCCAAAAAGTTGGAAGAAACTTTTATGCATCCCGCAAATACTCGTAGCATGCAAAAAAAATCTCTTAGCTTAGCATCCGTATAGTAGCAAAGACAAGAACTTATTTGGGGGTCTGGTTAGTATGGTTAACCGCAGACGAATGAAGATGGAAACTTGTAGGTGGCTGCCAAGAATTCAATATTATGCTGTAGGATCTGCATCCGACGCAAGCGTTTGGAAATTTTTTTCAAATGTGGCTTCTATAGAGCCAAAGAATTCTTTGTGATACCACTGTCTACTGAAGTATGAAATTTCGAAGGTTATAAAGGTCACGTGGCCAGAGGGTAAGTAGAAGGCATTCTGGTGTGAGAGAGCCTTCGAGGAATTATATACTAACTAATTTCACCTTTCCGGGATATATAAGTACTGAAATACATGATTTACTTTTTAATGTCCATGAAGAACCAAGAAGACAAATATAAGGACGCTAATTGACTAAGAAAAATTACTTCCATGTTGATCCCTCAGACATCCCATAAGGATTTTCCGGTTGACTAATTCTATCTAATAAAGCACTTCAGTATCATTGTTATTGTTCTTGAGACTATCCGCTGATACTGCTGCTAGATAGACCTAGACTGCGTTAGTATAACTGCAGATAAATGAGGCTAATTGTGTTGAGGGATGTGGTCTTTATACGTTCTCATGTTCCTCAAAACTTCTGCCTGAGTAACGAGATTCCTGGTTCTACTGCACCCTTGAGAGGAATTTGTAAGATTTCTTAAAACGTTCGTATGATTGCTTTTATTACTCCTTAGTGTAACTCAAAAGTTGACTGTTAATTTCTGGTGAAGGGAGATATTAATCTCGCCTTGTTCATTGTATGTCTGGAGAAATATTATTTCTGCGAACTTATTCCTGGCAACTGAAATGGAAAAACATCATTCACACGACCTTGATTCGAAAAGTACGAATATGTTCTATTATAAATGCTTGACTTTATGATTATAGCCGTATCCTAAATAACAAAGGTGCTCACGTCCAATTACAGTGGATAGCAAATTTGTAATTTTTGTTTGTTTTCTTTTCTGATTTTTATTAGAAACTATCGAAGCCTGCCGACGCTACCCGGCGGTGGATGTTGAAAGGGTTGGGTGGTTAAGGATGCATGCCATTATCTGACTAGATCGCGCGATTCCGTACTTTAGGGTTTCAATGTGTGTATGTGTGTGTATGTGTGACTCCGTGCGCTTTGGTGTGTATGTGTTTGTGCGTGCAGTGCCCAAATGTATAGTAAAAAACGAGGTCAAAGTCCTCAAGTGGGCGGGTATGGGTTCGATTGTTGACAATGGTAAGGTTTTTTTTTTGTTTATTTATTTTTTTTTTAATTGTTTTTTTATATATGACGGGTTTATTGCTAAAGTGAACCAAGTCCACTTTTACAACTGATAGTAATATTGATTAGAGTTGGTCCATTGTGATTTTATTTACTATTTTTATGAAAAAGGCCGTCTGCTAACTTTCAGCGCTCTAAGTGAACTATGCCTATAAAAAAATTCGTATACAAAATTTCAGCTCACTACGTAGATGCATTCTCAAATATTCTCAAATATATAGCGAAAAACTAAATTTTTAAAGAAAGCCCTATGAAAGAGTTACCCGATTTGTTTTTTTTTTTTGAAAGCCAGTGTGCAAAATTTCAACTCAGTTAATTGGGAAATTTTTATTTTTCCTGTATCTTACTACGTTCATGCGTCAGTTTCCAAACAAGATAAACAAAAGTACCAAAGTGCCAAGTTCCCGCTTTGAAATTTGGCAGTCAGGCTCTAATATGGCCGAACTTCACGCACAGATAAGCCGGCATTTTGGTTACGCTGAAGGTAGATACGCGACAAGTATTCCCATTAGAATTTTGACACATTTAAACTGATAGCCTGTGACGTAATTGTGTGACTAATGTACTTGCATGTTTATAGGAAAGACAGAGAGATCAGAGAGCGTATTGTGTTCCCTGTACCGTGCTTTCCTATACATTTCACGATATGACATCATCTAATGGTGGAACATGCTTCGTAATGGGAATAACATGAATTCTATATACCTTGGGATACGCTCATGTACCTGAGAAGATGGCCTTATACCGGCGCGGCGTTCCCTTGAAATATCGAGACTTCCAATATAGGAGAAAGTTATACTCACTTAGCTTTTAGCGTTCAGCAGATATCAAAATTCAAAGTATTTAAGCCCCTATCTAATTGGGGATTGGTGTACGTTCCATACATTATGTATGTATGTAAGTGGTAAAACATTAATTTACTATTTTTTATCCAATCTTAACGTATGACCACTCATTGGAAAGATCTCGGTGAGTGTATTATGAACATGTAAAAATATTTTACCCCCTCCATATAATTTAGTGATAAAGATGGGGAGGGTGGGAGTAAAACCAGAATTGACTCCACTCTTTTGGCTATTGCTCCTCACCCTCTTTACCGATTCTCTTCATTCTTTTTGGATATGGTAGCCAACCCCCCTCTCTACAAACAGGCAATCATCTGTTCCTCCCCTCACACCCTTGCGAAGTACACCATGCCAATCTACAGTCTACATACAAAAAAAACTTTCCGACATGCCTTCACTCTATTCTCCATTGCTCCTCACCCTCTGGACCGTTTCTCTTCATTCTTCTTTCAAATGATAGCCAACCCCTCCCCCTACCTATGAGAAAACGTCACACCCATCCCCACCCTCTCGCCGGGTATCGCCGGCGGGTTCACCGTAGTATATAGTAAAAAACGAAATTTTTGTATGACGACCCTATGAAGGAGTTGCCCGTTTGGTCCTATTTTCGAACTTAAATCTCCCTTTTTTTTTTAAAACAAGGCCCATGTACAAATTGCAGCTCTCTACGTCGACGCGTGAAGCAGTGTCCAAATATATAGTGAAAAATTAAAGTTTTGTATGGCAACACCAAGAAAGGGTTGTCCTATTGGATCCACTTTAGAATTGTATTTGCAATTTTTATGAAAACGCCGTGTACAAAATATGAGCTCTCCACCTCAACGCCTTCTCAGGCAGCTTCCAAGTATATAGTGAAACACCAAAGTTTTGTATGGCAATACTAAGAAGGGGTAACCCGATTTAGTTCCTTTTTAAAATTTTATTTATCATTGCTATGAAAACACCATGGACCAAATTTTAGCTCTCTACGTCGACACGCTCTCAGGCAGTGCCTAAGTATACAGTTAAGACCGCAATTTTTCTACGGCAATCCTACGAAGGAGTTGCCCAATTGGTCCCATTTTCGAACTTCAATTTACATTTTTTTAAAACGCCGTGTACAAAATTTAAGCTCTCCATGTCGACGCGTTCTCAGACAGTTTTCAAATATATAGTGACAAACCAAAGTTTTGTATGGCAACTCCAAGAAGGGGTTGTCGATTCCAATTTTTTTCCCTACAAACCTTGTCCTGACAATTACTAACACAACAACAAAAAAATTAGCCAAATCGGTCGAGCCGTCCTCAAGTGCTAATGTACCAGACATGCGGCAATTGATTTTTATATATATTGATAATATTCTTATTTTTGCTGTAAACCTCAGGATCCATTTTTTATACTTTTTAAGCAGATTAAACCTCAACATACGTTGAATGATCGGATAAACAAAAATTATTTACATTGATTAATTTTTTCCACACCAAAAGTGGTTATTTATGTCTGCACTTTCTACCGCTGAAGATTCCCATTATTCCATGAAGAAAACGTTGCTCTTGCTACTTAGACAGGAAATAAAATCGTTTTTAAAAAGAAAACCGATTTCAAAAATTGAAACTAAAACACTAAAGCAAAGTTAAAAATAATTCTGCAGTTTGATTATTGATAATAACTTAAAGCTTTGCAGTTCACTGTTTGCCATGAGATTGTGAACGAAATATTAAGCCTCCTTGGTGCAACTAATCGCGGAGTAGATTAGATTAGATTTGTGAAGGGGTGTATAGGCGTTAGCCTCGCAATCACTGCGACCTGAAAGATCTATTGTGAGTCTCCGTTGAATTTGCTCCATTTATAGGTTTAGACTGTTAATAAAGTCTAGAACCATTCTGGGCTTGAGGTTCCATACGTAACTTAGTGGAGGGAAAGCATGTTCAAGGTGGAGTAATCTCCGCCTGGCCAATGCTTCGCAGTTGCAGAGCAAGTGCTCCGAGGTTTCGTGAGCATCCTGACAGAAGCGGCAGGATGAAGTCTCAGCTAAACCCAGCTTGTTTAAGTGATACCTCAAGGGGCAATGGCCTGAGAAGAGCTCGGTGATCATTTTGAGCTCTGTTCTTCTAAGGAGTAGGAGTTCTTTTGTTTTTCCGCCAGAGGTGTCGATAAACTTTTTTGCCTGACGAAGTCCTCTTTCCCAATACAGGGATTTTTTTTTATTCTCCCAGTTATTTAGGGTAGCTTTGAGGTAACACTTTGAAGTGCCACAAAATGGCTCTGGTCCGACAAACTTAGTTTCCGCTCCTCTTTTGGCTAGGCCATCCGCAATTTCATTGCCTTTGTGGCCCTCATGTCCAGGTACCCACATGAGGATAACTTTGTTTCTCCTTGATAGATTTTTGATGGTTTGTAGACATTCCCAGACTATCCCTGACTTGACAGTGTAGGACTTTAAGGCCTTGAGGGCAGCTTGACTGACCGAGAGGATATTAATGGTTGAGCCATTTATGGCTCTTTTAATGCAGGTATTGACGCATTCTTCTATGGCCAATACCTCGGCTTGGAATACGGTAGGGGTAGAGCCTAGAGCCTTTGATATATGGCATCTGGGGCCGTATACACCCAATCCGACCCCACTGTTTGTTTTTAAGCCATCTGTATACCGCACCATCGATCCTTGTTGGAAGGACGGTTTAGTGGAGCGGCATTGTTGTCGGTATCCAAGAAACACTTGGAATGGTCTTACAAAATCCACTCTGGGTGTGATTATTTCAGATATTGTCGTCACTTGCTCGAAGCATATCTATTTTAAGATACTTAAATGACCAACTAAATCGCCTGGCTTTAACTGTTTCTCCATTTGTACTCTTATAGCATTGGAGATCGCTTCCTTTTTCACCTGCAAATGTAGGGGTGCAAGTTTTAATAAGGCTTCCATGGCTGCTGTAGGACAGGTTCTCATGGCACCAGTTATTCCTAGATAGGCAAGCCGCTGGGTTTTTTGAAGAAGAGCCTCAGCCGTCTTTTGATTAGTTTTTGGCCACCATGCGAGGGCCGCATAGGTGACCATGGGTCTAACAACCGTGGTGTACGTCCAGTACATAATTTTTGGCTTCAGACCCCATGTTCTGCCAATGTAGTGACGACACGTGTAGAGAGATCGCATCGCTCTATCCATCACTCTGGACAGATGCGAATTCCAGGTAAGTTTTTTATCTAGGGTTATCCCCAATATTTGACTTCGTCTGAAAATATCAATTCCGTATTATCCGTTAGTGAAAGCTTCGATCTTCTTGTGAACGGAAGGATTACCGTTTTGTTGGGGTTTATGCTAAGGCCTTTGTTTAAACACCACGTGCGGACTTTGGAGAGGACTATTTGCATGAGGTCGGAGTATGGCGACATTTACATTTACGTGTTTTTTTTTTACAAGTTCATGCGAGCAGCTGACGCATAATTCACCCTCAGCGATGCAGCTGACGAATTTTTTTTTGAACTCACTATGATGTCAACTGTTTATAAAAAAAGTTCCAGCTGGCAAACCAAACTATTACTTAAAAAAAAAATTCTTTTTACCACTTTAACAGCCTCCCACACCCAAACCCATCGCTTCCTGAGCCTGACGGTCGGTTCACTGTGATTAGTTGTACGAAATCAATTATCAATATCAAAATCAGCCGGTATACTATGACTTTTTCATTTGCAACGCTATTAAGCCTGTACATTAAGTAAAGTCGTTTAAGATTACAGAATTTTTATAGTCCTTACATTGAAGCCATGCATTTACGATTCTTTAATGAAGAACCTGAAAACTGTACCAAAAACATCACGTTTGCATTCCTTTGTTCAAATATTTAAAGACCCGTATGCATTAAGATCATCTTCCCATTGTAATATGCTCCTTCCTATTCACACAAACTCTGCAAATCCTCAAAACATTTCCAAGTTGAGAGATGCGGATACCACAGAACTTCCATCATCATACACTTTTCTGTTATGCTTTCGGTTGGAAAATGTTATCCTAAACTCCTGCAAGGAAATAGTTAAGTTGAGCTCATAAGCTGCCGTCATAAATTGCTATGGAAAATGCACTGTGAGTTATACGACCTACCTTCAAACTGCTGGCTAGGGAGCTATGTAAATGGTTTAGGAAGTGGCTCTAGGATAAGCATGCTCGCCCCAGAGAATTAATGTAAATTGCAAAAGAAAAACTTTTTATATATAGGCGTGTATAAGTATGATGTACATTGCTTATATCTACACACAAACATATACTTCCTCTTGTCCCCGTGCAGATAAATCTCTTAACAGAACTCCCACTATTAACTGTGCAGGACTTTGTGAGTCTTCAATTTCGAGTTTATTAGTTTCGGGATTTCCCTGGGAAACTAGGGCACATTGGTATCATCAAGCTATCATATGCCCATCCAAAAGAATCTTAATGAATTGATCGGTTCCATATTTTAATAGTGGTGAAGAAGAAACTCTTGCCACATGTACCAGAAAAGTCTTCATTTATTTGGTCTACCATTCAACATGCACCGTATGACGATTTTCTAGTGGAATTGTTGCAACATGATTGCAAAATGTTTTTACCAATGGTCCATGTGCGCTTCCTTTACCATGATTGGTTTATCGTTTTCTGAGATGATCTGTGCTACGACTATCTCTTAATTTCTAGCTCATAGCCATAAATTCAAGTTTCGTCACCTGTTCACAATGGCGAACTCTGATTTTGCCCGGTCTTGGTTGAATATCTTAAGAATTGTTTTTTGTTTACTTTAGGACCCAAATCTTTATGACAGTTAGATTTTTATATATTATTGATTTTTTCTGATCATGAATCACTCGATATTCTTGCAGGTGCATCGACTTTTTAGGGTTCCGTACAACAAATGGAAAAAACGAAATCCACGACGTAACGTAGGAACTTGAAATTGGGCAGAATACGAGTATTTGGTCTTCATGACGCGCACATATTTCGACAGTCAAAGATTATGAAATATATTTTTTTGTAATTAAATTTCTTTGAGCACCCTCAACAAAATCTTTTTTTTTTATATTGGGGGTATTGTCTGAAAGGACTATTTGCAAGTATTCCATTACAAAAATTTCAAAAATTTTAGTGAATTGGTTATAAAGAAAAAATTGTTTACATCTAGTTACGTTTATAATGATGTTCAAAAAATTTGTCAAAATAAAATCTTGATAGTCTTGCCTTAGTCCATGATACAAAGATTAACAAGATATGGCCACTGACATATATAAAATGGACTGCTGACACTACTGAAATTTCTTACATTATTTGACATTATTATGGGATCACTTTTTTATAGTTGTCTCGTTTTGGTTTAACTACTTTATTCCGCTGAACTACAAATAATAAGTTCTATACAAAATACGCCATACAGTTTCAGTTCAGTGGTTTTTCAAATGAATATATAGAATAGAAATAGATGGCTATACAATATTTGTAATCCTTTCTCTGTCCCCCATACCTACTTTTAGGGACAGGCAGACAAAAATTGATTAAATTTGTTTCTTTAAAAATCAAGTTCAAAATTTTTTTGATGTTGTAGGAGATAAACTTCCAAGAATAGAAAAAAAATCGATTGCATCTGTAATTTGTTGAAGTTTTAATATGAATTTTAGAGCGAAAATTAAACTTGAAATTAAGATAATTGTCACACCCCTGCCAAAAAACGTTGACCCATATGAAATAGAAAATCAGGCAGTCCATATTATATATGTAATGTGAAAGAGGTTACCGTTAAGTGCTGATCAGTTATTGCAAAATATGTAACCCAGAAAAGCAATTGCGAGGCAATTGAATTCTTTAGGGTATCGATTATTTACTTTCGCAATAGCTGATCAACTTTAAATTTCTAAAAATACGCTAATTCCGTTGATCCTTCAATATGAAGCAACAAGAAAGGTTTTTGAAAGAGCTGAGGGCGAGTGATTGAATACGGGCGATTGAAGACGGACGAAAAAAGATACATCGGGCAAGTGATAAAATGGAGAGGATTTAATTTGAGATCGAAAGCGTGTAACGGGAATAGATCAAATAAGCGCATAAATTTATGGAAAATATTAATGAATAAAACAAATAAGTGAAAAAACTTGTAACAGATATTAAATAAATGGAAAAAAACTTGTAGGAAAATAAAGTGATAAGATAGAAAAGTTGTTTGTTGTTGAGTGAATAGAATAAAATAAGCGAACAAAGTCAACTGATAAATACATTTATATAAAATTAAAGCCTTTTCGGTTGTTTTTTCTAAAACCATTCCCATCTTAAAAGAAATATACCTACCTCTACATATATGTCAGTGGGTATGGCCGAATTATCCGTCAATTTGTTGCTTGCCTGCTTTGCCGACATTTGTCACAAATTTGTTCGTCTCAATTTCAATCGTCCTTATCAAAGTGAAAAAATTTTCTATTTGGAAATTTCTTTACTTTATCATTCGCACATAATTATTTTTCCCGAAGTGATTTAAACGAAGAAACTAATGTTTTGTTAAATATTTTAATATATTCAAAACTTATTTCAGTCAATAAATACGAAAAACTCAAAACAATGGAAATGACATTATTGTCACCTCATGACGTAGCAACAAAAAAATATCCTCTCGAATCGACCATACCTTGTTATCTTTGTATCATGGCCTTAATCTTTCTCAGGTGTTACGGTATTACCTGGTGTAAGCCGCCTTTCTACAATCTTCCTAAAAACAGGGTATTGTTGTTGATTCATTTTAATTTATATTGGAAATTTACCGATTAGCTACAAATACACCGTTATTATACCAGCTGACATTTCTGTGTTGTTTTTCCATCACTTTCACTATCCGAAAATAGATGGCCTTGCTATAGATACTTACAAGACACCATGTGTATCTAGCCAAAGAGTGATCCGAATTGCATTTGTATTTACGACTTTACAGCCATAATATTGCAGAAATTTTACTGGACAATTATAGAAAGGTGAATTGGTGTCCACTTTCTTCTTTTGTTTGAGTAAAGCTAAATACAACAAGTCGGCGAAACAATCGATGAACTTTAGACTGCTGTTTTTGCTTGCTTTGTAAGAGCTGGGTATTGGATGTCATGTCTGAAAATCCTATTAAAAACTACATTCAGCTCCAGCTACTCATAAAAATAGTCCTGCATTATTCCATGCATGCTTGTCATAGAAATTTGATTACATTAGTTTTCACAAGTACCTAAAATAGAGATAGACTCTTTGATACTTCCTCACCGGGTGAAAGTTGATGTTATTAATTCGACGATAGTGGATACAAGACAAATTGTTGTTGTTGACTACTAATATACCTTGCCAAAAAAATATGTTTAAATAATTTCATTTACTCTTAAAACCTTTTCAGAGCAATTCCCATACCACAACAGTTACTAGGGTCACTTAAGTACACATCAATTTAACGCTTGATTTAAATTACAAATTTAATATGAACGCATTTGCCGTTACCGAATCCTTTGCATTTATTTGGCAGATGTTAAATTAACATGATTCCTCCCAGGAGAATTAATTAAAGTTTTTCATTTCGCTTAATTTTCCAGACGATGAAAACTCTCACGTACATGCCATCCTTACCAGTGACAATCTGCTCGACGGAACCATAGCAACAAAACTGGAGCAATTCTATATAGAGCCGTCCGGAAGATACTCCGCTGAACTACCTAAGGCTGGTATCCACTCAATCGTTTATAAATTAAGTGACGTCAGAATGGAAAAATTGGTCTCGCCAACATTGGCGATGTCCATAGATTCAGTGGAGCACTGCGCTAGTGAAAAACTTCGAAGGAAACTGTTACGGAAGGACTTCGCAAGCAGACGGAAATCACAGGGGGCTTCTCAAGATGTCGAAGGTGCAAAAAACGTATTTCATCAGCCTCTGGAAGATGGTGTATTCATGTCACACAATAGACAAAAGAGATGGCTTCCTGATGAGGTAATTTCCTTTTCAGAATTTACTTAGCTTACCTATTTTCATTGCAAAGGTGAAAGTGTCCTCAATTAACTTTAGTGACTGTATGTGTCTCCTGTATTTTGAGTTTATAAATTCCGAAGACCTACTTAATAACAATTTTTATTAAATTCGTCCGCTTTTCAGTAAGATTTTTGCGACACCCCAGTTTGAAGAAACAAGGCTATGTGAACTTGATGCTCTCCCGACAGGAAAATAAATCAGATTGCCTACAAATTGTTTTCATGAGCAAAGCGGAGGCATGCCGTTTTTCATAAAGGGGGAAATACTCAGTTCGAGGAATTCTTATTGATTTTTTTCCCTATACATAGGGAGTACAAACCTTTGGAAATGCTGAACAGATTTTATTTTTCAGAACTTCACCTTCGCCCAATGCTCTGTTATTCTTATTCACCTCTTTTATACCCTTCATACCGGTTTGCTTTGAATCCTTTTAATAATTTTTTTTACGTTTCTGTTTTAACATCCTTGGGAGACGTCCGTTGGAAAGGAGGAGCATATAACATCCCGTTGCTAAGTAAACACCGATTTTCTACAGATAGCATTTCTAATTTGCACCATTTGAGAAGAGCCCCAATTTGTCATACTTAAAATGAAAGAATATTTTACCTGTGAGAGTTACTTTTTCGTTTGTTCTATTCCAATCGCGTCGTTTATTAAATTCCAATAGCTCACAACAACAATCCCAGGAGCTTTTATTTCTTTCTGAGGAAGTGAAGTCACAGAGGAATTACTTTAAGAAATCCTGAACTGACTATAACTTGACATTCACACAAGCAATTTTCTGTAGAGTTAGAAATGAATTCCTGTTTAGATAGATATTCCGGATTTGCAACAAAACAGGAATTTCTAAATTCTGGCTCTCTTCTCCTCTTTTTTTTTATTTTGGCGCAGTATGCTTAAGTTCTGAGTAACAATTAAAATTAGTTAGTTAATGGTTTTAAGAGGAGTTGTGATCAAGATTTCAATCTTGTCAAGCAAGATATATAGACACGATTTGCCGAATGCTGCCATTGTCCGCTTTCTTAGTTAACAGTGAACGGTGATCAGATCAGCCAAAAGTCCACAAGATCCCATCTATGTACGTCGCACAAGCTGCCTAATTGTCTAAGAACATAAAGATGCTTTTATTGTTGAATGGCTTCTTTAGATTCTCGTATGCAGAGCATAGTGTGGGATAAACCTCGATATGGAATACTACAGCATGCCACACCAGGCTCAGTAATATCCTGAACGTAGGGCTATTGCTCCAAACTCAAACTCTAGCTTCAATAGACATGTCTGTTCATGTAAAATGTTCGTCCTCAGCTGAAGTTAGTTAGGGAATTCAAGCCTCTCGGCCATTCACCATTATATTGGATATTTAGAATTTTGCGACTTTCAGTGTGGTTTCTGTACACTCATACAGGAAATATGAAGTTAATCCAATATGTCCTCTATTCCAGTAGCTACAAGGTCCTTCGAACAATACATACCTTTCGAATTTCAGTCAATATAAAAGCCCGTGAATTGAATTTAAAATCTTTTACAACTCTGGTATGTCATTAAATAAACTCTGTGAGTTCACATGAAAGGGACGATGTCCTTATTAAACTGATTCTGATTTTTTCCTAATTGGTTGAGATTCCAATTCCACTAGCAAGCCTCTCGTCAAAATTGCGTCTTTTTCTTTGATTCGGGGGCTAAATTTCAATATATCGAAAGTAAAGATATCATGAATGGGCGGTTTTTTCGTATCCTTCAAGAAGGATAATTTTTCAATATTCAATTACGTTCTGGACCTAACTGAGAGTTGTTTTGCTAATTGTGCATCCCATTATTGCCCTGTTCTTTTTGTTTGAAGTTTTCCGGTAACCGATGTCAGACTGGACAGAATTCAAGAAGTACTCAAATAAAAATGTGGTGATCTAAAAATATTTTGTGTCTTCTGGAATTGAAGAGACTAAAGTATCTCTTTCATAAGCCAAAGCTTTTGTTTAGAAAGTGGATGAATCACTTTACACCCAAGTACCCTCCATTCCATTTCCTATTTTCCATTGATCAGTTGATTGAAATTATTTTATTTTCAGGAAAAATTTTCAATAATTTGTTTGTTTTTATAAAATTTTTACTTCCAGCTTTCAGATAACCAAAATCCGCCACTTCCACTAGATCTAGAAGTGCCGTACAATGATGATGTTAGCAATTACAATCCTAAAACAAATAAAGAAGAAAGCAGTAGTGTAGCCAGTATATCGTATAACCCAGATGGCTCCAGACACCCTTTTGGCGACAACAAATTCGATGCTTCAGAAGTGGAAAGTGGCACCCAGTGGAAAACTAGCCGCAACAGAAATATTATTGTGAACAACTATAGTCCCAACAGTGACTTCAGCATACGAAACCAGCTGACGCCTAGAAACATCTTAGTTAATAGTTTTAATAGTTCGAGTGTAAAATTGAATAACTTTTATAACAATACGATCGGCGGTATTGGCTCGCCGCCGAGTAGCAGTAGTAGTAGCAGCACATCGCGTCCAAGTCACAAGACCCATGTCGAGATAATAACCAAAAACGGTGCAACGAAAAAGCCTAACATTATTGTAAATAACTACAACCCCGACATGATTCTCACCAGTCAAAACTTCAATAGTCATTTAAACTTGAATTTTCGAAATGAATTGTTCGACCCGAGTACCGCACGATCGACTTATGACAAGAAGAGTACTTGTATGCTATACCTCCAGGCCGATCATACATTTTTGCAGAAAATGGGCTCAGACGAAGCCAGCATCGAAGCTATCACTAGGCATGTACAGCGAGCTAATGCTATTTACAGAAATACAGGTGAGTGGCTAAAAATCTGTTGGAATTTGGGGTTATACCTGTTTTAGTAAACTTTAATTTAAAATTAATATCGCTACAAAAATGAAAAATTCCATTCATCTTTTCGAGATGCGTTCTCGCATTCTCTGCGGGATTTTGATATTTTTGTGATCAAAGCAGAGGATTTAAATGGTTGTAGTGGAAATTTATGAAAAATTCAATTAAGAAATTTCTTTTGGAAGGAAGATTTGACAGTTTTTAAGCTGCAAAATTACTGAAAATTGTGATTTTTGGGTTGTGTGTTTTCTGGGGAATACATATCAAGAAAACTAGAATAGCTTGAACTACCCCATCATCTCATCACATAATTACGTAAAGTAGAAAGAAAAGGTAGACTCAGTGTTATAAAATTTTATTTATTCATTAAAACTTATTAAAACGGTGACTCGCCGCTAACTCCTCCTTAGAGCTGAAAAACAGAGACCAGAGCAGATTAATTATTATACTTTGGAGTAATTCTACGCAACATCGTCCAGCACTTTCGGTTCGACCATCAAAGACTTTTTTGAAAGTTAACATGTTTGAAGGTAGTATTCCTAATTTGCGTCCTCCATTGCGGGCATCGCGATATATACGAATTCAAATTTCCAATAAATATCGTTGTAGTCCTTTAAAAGGACCGCCCCAAAATTTTTTCCAGGAATAAGTGCTGAGTCCTTTATCTTCGAATGGGTGTATTTGCGAAGCGCACAAGCCATAAAAAAACACTTCTCCTAGCGCACAAGCAGGAGTTTGCGAAGCGCACACCTATTGTTAAGGGATTACGCATTGTTTTGGAAACGGGCGGCTATGGTTAAGGTCAACGCATTGTTATAGCAGGTATCTTTACCTGATCTATGAATTTTGCCTGATCTATGTAAGTTAAGTTAAGTTTTTAAACCACTAATATCAATAGGAGGAGTACGCTCTGTGCCAAGCACAAAAGACACAGGCAGGCAGGCGCACACACACACACACACACAGAGGCAGGCTGGCAGGGGCACACACACGCGCGCGGAGCGAAGCGGAGCGCGCGTGTGTGTGCCCCTGCCAGCCTGCCTCTGTGTGTGTGTGTGTGTGTGCCTGCCTGCATGTGTGTGTGTGTGTGTGTGCGCCTGTCTGCATGTGTGTGTGTGTGTGTGCCTGCCTGGGTGTGTATTTCTTTGCGCTTGGCAAATATACCCTACGGGGGTATATTACTTAGGGCAGTAAAGATATGTGCTAGAACAATGCGTAATCCCTTAACAATAAGTGTGCGCTTCGCAAAGTATTTTTGACTAGATTAATTTTGGGTTGTGCGCTTCGCACATATACCCCTTCGAATATCCTGGAATTATTATTATTATTTTTCCCAAAGTATTGTTCCCAAAGTATAAAAGTCGATTAATGTAAGAGGTGTCCGGAAGGAAAACTGGTCGGAGAGTCATGGTTATAAATTTAAAAAAATATATATTTATTCGAGTAATTTTTTTTTTTTAAATAAGAATCAAAGTCTTAACATCAAAATACAGTAAAACCTCTCTAAGTCGAACCCCTCTTACTCGAATTTCTCTTTAAGTCGAAATTTTTGCACTTAATTTGGCACTCCCTTGGATTTTTCATAGAACACCTAACTCCTAATTGCTGATTTACATTACTCGAACATTGCTAGAAAACAGAGTAAAGAGTTTCGCCTTATCTGAAAATACTTTAGAACGATAAGGACAGAAGATAATCCAGCAAAATTTTACTAAATTAAATGTCGAATTCCCCGACGAAGGGGAAACTTTTACTGCCATAATTAGCCATAAAAAGTTCTAGCCAGAAGTATATTTTATGGCAGCAAACTCATACATTAACTACAAGCTGGTACAAATTTAATTGTTTACACGCACACAAATTAAAAATATTTGAAGAAAGTCACAGCACATCAGCTGGGATGTGTCAAAGTTTATTAAAAATTTTTAAAATGTTTTTTTACAATTTAAAAATTGTTAAACATTTTTTTAAAATTTTTTTTAGATATGGAATGTGTCAAAATTTTAAAGGGAATATTTTGTATTCTGTATCTGTATTGTTCTTGAATAGTGCCTTTTTTTATCCGATTTTGAACTTCAGCATAAACGTCCAACTAATTTATGCAAACGACAAATTGATGAAAAGCCACAAATGACACTTCGCTATAAAAGAGTGGGAAATAATGCTTTGACAGTCGATCACGTCTTCCCTTTTTTCTAACAGTGCAAAGTAATAAGACCCTCTCACTCACTTTCTCAGTAAAATCGCATGTTCGAGTAATGTAAATCAGCCATAACTCGAATTTCCTTATCTCGAAAACCTCCCTAAAGGCCAAAACACAGTGAGAGCGACACAACAATGTTGGCAACTTAGTTGGCGATAATGTCGCATTTCGAACACAGTGAACGCAACTCGCCAAATGTTTTTGACAGCTATCTCCGTTTTATTTATTATAAAAGAAATGTCAAAAAGGAAAAAATTAAGGAAAATCGCTAGTATAGCTTATGCGGCATACTTAAAATTGCAAAGCTTAAAGAAAAAACTAAAAAGAAGTCTAAGAAGAGATTTCTATACATGGGATGACGTTTATTGCACATTTTCATTGCATTCATTTTCTCTATTAATTCCTCCTCAAAACCCATAATTTGTCAAACTAATAAATGAAATGAATTTTATACAAGTTTTTAATAACTAGTTTATTTACTATTATCTTTTAATTTACTATGTTTCATAAAAATATCCAAATCCACATAACATTAATGTCAATTTTATTCACTGTCCACACAGAAATGTCAATTATGTTGGCGACTAATTTTTGCCAAACTTTTTGTTGGCAACTTATCGCGTCGCCCTCATTGTTTTAAGTATATGGGACTTCCATATATTCGAATCTTTGACAGCAATCAATTTATGGCGACTTTGTTGTGTCGTCCTCACTGTGTTTTGGCCTCAAGTCGAACTAATTTTCAGGAATTTTTAGTATTTTTCTTACTATTCTCCCTCCTCTAACTCGAATAAATTGAGATAATCCTTTCCTACGTGTTTGGACAGTTTTCTCTGTCCTAATTTTTTTTTTAACTTTTCATCCTATTTGCTTTATGCATTTTCAATTCTACTTAGAATTATAGTTTTGTTGCAAGTCTATATTTCTGGATCTGCATTCGACGAAAATAGTTATTCAGGCAAAGTGCGTTGAAGTTGACTTCTTTTGCAAACCTGCAAGTTTTTAGAGAGACATAAACTTAAAGATTTAGATCTCCAAACAAAAATAAAGTTGATGGACGAAATTGAAAAAGGGGAATAAAAAGGATACCGCATTTAAATTTAGCCTCCGCGTAGTACATTGTCAACAATATGGATCAAAAGAGAATAACTGTGAAAAAAGTACCAATCTATTGCAATTAGTGGGCGCTTGAAACGAGATAGAGCTTGCATGTACGATGACATTGATGTGGCTATATATGAAGGGTTTACTGTTATTCGTACAAACAACTTACCTGTGAGTGGGCCTTTAATAAAACAAAAAGCACTGGAATTTTCTAGGAAAAACAATTATCAGGAGTTCAAAGGTATAGTGAAGGCTGGTTCCATTGATTTAAACGAAGGCACGGTTTATTCGGAAAAGTGCTTTGTGGAGAAAGTGCAGCAGTAAATGAACAACAATGGATAAATGTACAACTGTTACCGCTTCTATCGAATAACAACAGAAACCAAAACCGGACTTTTTTACAAGTGTTTACCAAATGACATTCGCAACATTCGCCTGTTTAGTTGGAGCGAATATGAGCGGCTCTGAGAAATTAAAATTATTCGTAATTAAGAGGAGTGCCAAGATTCATTGAGTCCGTCATATCAAAACACTTCTGGTTGAATATGCTGCAAATAAACGGGCCGATGTCCGAAAATCTTTTCATCGAATGGACAAACAATTTTTCAAAGAAAAACGACGGGTATTGTTTTTTTATAGACAATTTTCCAGGTCATCTTAAGAAATTGCTCCTAAACTGAAAGCAATGAAACCTCTATATTTTGTACCTAATATGATTAGTAAAGTGCAGTCGATGGATATGAGGATTTTTCAAACTTTGAAACCACACTATCGCCGACGAATTTAAAAAAAAAATTAATCTCTGAGGAAACTAAAAAAATGTTTTTCATTAACTTTGCTATATTGGGTAAGAGAGACATAAAGTGTGGACCCACGATGTTGGATCCTCGACTTTAGGAAATTACTTTCGTGAGTGTGGTTTTAAAGCTCCTGAATTGGATTGGGATGAAGAAGATGAATTGCTGCTCATTACATTTGTAGAACGTAATATTAGAAGAAACTTGGAAAATGCTGATTGAAACGACTATAGTGAAGGCAACTGCAACTGGACGGATTATGTTGAAGTTTATGAAGACGTCTTAACAATCCTTTTCTTGAGAGAGATGCTATTGAATTCAGAAATAATGAAGATTCTGATGACGAAATACCGGAAAGTGAAGAAAATAACGTGCTTGTACCTACGAAACATCAATTAGACGAAGCCATCAAAACTTTGCAATATGCAATCGAAACAACAACGGACGTTCCAGATAAGGTTCAAATATCCTTAAAAACCATTGAATAATTTTTCAGTAAATAAATTATACTTAGAAGATACAATCAAAAATTACCGATTTTTTCAATACATAATTCTATTAATAATCATAAATAATTCAATAACAAAATGAGAACATATTTAATGAAAACTTCTTACTTCGAAAATGCTCCACCCTCCTTAACTCGAAATTCCGCAAATCCTCTTTAACTCGAATTGATTTCACTGGCAAGTGCGATTTCGACTTAGAGAGGTTTGACCTTAGAATATAGAGAGTACAGGAAGTGTGATAAGCCAAATTTGGCGTAGTCAAATTCTGGTTGTGTTAGTATCTGTTGCCGCTGTAGTGAATGCTCAGTGCAGCCGTCTAGTAGAATCAATATAGAGAGCGGAGCAACAAGATATATGGTTGAAAATATTACGTTTGCTCCCATCGAAAATGTTCTTATTTGCTGTCAGTACACCTACATACCCTGAGAGTTTCTCAGCTGTCATAAACGTAAACAAATCTCGGTGGATGAAGGAATTTTTCGATATTTCAACGTTTTGGTTATGTATTTTTAATTTAATTTAATATAAAAATGTGTGTAAAGTACACAAAATAATATTTTATAACTATACATTCCTAAAAAGTCGTACCTTGGTGTTGTTGTGGCAATTTTTTATCGAACACTTCATTCTGAAAATACATGAACATCACTTAGAAATTTATCACTATAATATCAACAGATAATTACTTACACTCTTTACTTTCTTTAGCACTACTGCTAAAAAAATATCTTTCACTTTTCACAAGTTTTAAATTAAATTCAAATTGTTGCAAATTATAAAACTTCGTTTGACAGCTGTAAGTACATTTGTCTCTTTCTTCAATATAATGCTGACCTACTTCACGGGACCATGAAAAAATCCACGCTCATGCACACGAATTTTACAGGTATCAACCCTTCCTGTTGTCTCTATTCTAAGGGTTTGACGTATCAAATTTATTCTAATTCATGTTATCCATACAAATTTTTTTACTTTTTTATTTACACCTGCCATTAGTTCTGTACATAATCAAAACTCATAGTTTTTGTAACATTTACGTTTTTTTTTATTTCATTTCGAATGTGCCGCATTTTTTCTTTGTGTCTTTTAGTTTTTCTTTTATATGTGCCGAGTAGCGTTCGATAGGTTGAAGATCAACATTGATAACGTCTTGGCGGTAAGATTACATTGCTGTTTTGCTATAATGTAATGTTGCCAAATCAGGTCAAAACATTACAGAAGTCCTGTGGGACCTGATGAACGGAAGAAGCCTTTTCTGTAAAAATTCCTTCAAATAAATTTGACCTTTGACGCTCTCTTTTGTGATGAATGGTGTGGATTTCCCAGATAAAGTATTTGAAGTTATGCGTACTCTGAACTTTTGGGCTACTCCTTCCCGACGTGTGGCAACATAAAGCTCCTGACGTGGAATTTGGATAAAGTCTGCTTTACAATAACTTTTATTATCCCTGACGCAGCAGGAGAGCTTCATTAAAACATTTTTGTACAGCTTTCGGCCACTAGTTTTCGCCTTCAGGAACCTTGGTCACCTTAAAACTTCTCAGCTTCAGTCTTTTTGTCGTGTCTTGAATGGTAGACTTCGGAATATTAAGTTTGTCTGCGTCATCCCTGATCGAGAGGTTTGGATGTCTTTTGAAGAGAAGTTTAATTTGCTGCCCCTTTGTTGCATCACATGATCCTTTTTTCGCCCCGATCTAGATTCCCGCTGAGTTGTTAGGCTTTCCGTAAAATTTTTTAATACCTTTTAGATGATGTTCTTAGGAATTTTAAGAAGTTTTTCCAATTTTTCTTGACTCAAATCTGGAAGCTCGGTGTATTTGGACACAATCTGTTTTCTCTTATTTTCACTTTTTGATCCCATTGTTGGTACTACAGTGCCAAATGACTGGCTGAGAAATATATTTAAAGTAACAGGTATGGAGACGAAAATGAAACCAGAACAGACGCAATCGATGAGTTCCTTACATTTTGGCAAACTTAAATGTACGACCACATTTTTTTTCCGGACACCTCTTATAAGAGGGAAAATATTGAGTGTGAGTATATTTTATGTATGTTAATAAATCAAGCGTTTTTGATTTCGAATTTGTGTTACTATTTTATTAAATAAAACACGATTGTATTGCTTGCCCTACTTTAATAACACTTTATTCGATTTTTAGCACTAACAAAATTATACGTACACTTCTCGCAAGATTCTAACCAAAAGAAAGTGAGTTATACAAAAACTGGTGACTTAGTGCCTTAGTGTTCTTCTTCTATTTTTCATTATACGATGGTACATTCAGCTAGTGGACAAAGTTAAACAATTCATTCTAAGTTATAAACATAACAATTGTTATTTAAGATATGCATACATGGTTCAATTAAGTTCAAGTTTATCGAATGTATCTACACAGCCATTCCCACGAAAACGATCCCTTTTGACTGATTTTGAACCGCACCATTTCCGATGTGGATAAAACTTTCAGAGTTTGTATGGAATACGAGAATATCTAACTCATATTTTTTTTTGTTTCCACTACCATCCTTCATCCCCGCTAGGGGCTAGATATTTCATAATTTCACGATAAAACGTCATTTTTAAAAAATAATATCTCGAGAATGGTGCAACTGATTTTTATGATTACAAGTAAAAAAGCTAGAATTGATCTAAGAACAATTCTTATGATACCCTAGATGAATGCCCGTATAAAATTTCGCATCGTCACTGATCTATGCAAGCTTGATTTTTCACATATATTTCTAGAACGGTTCGTCGGACAGAAAAAATTATTATAACCATTTTTAAAATGTTATTTGCTATTACTATGAAAACACCATGTACAAAATTTAAGCTCTCTATGTCGACGCGTTCTCCAGCAGTGCTCAAATATATAGTGGAGAACGAAATTTTTGTATGGCAGCCCCACGAAGGAGTTGCCCGATTTGTCTCATTTTCGAACTTAATTTTACTTTTTTTTAAAAAAGCCTGTGCAAAATTTCAGCTTTCTAAATGGACGTGTAATCGTGAGCACAGACGGACGAACGGACGGACGGACATGCAAAAATCATAGTTTCTGTGCGTTACAAACGGAATGACAAACTTAGTATATCCTAAGCGATTTAATCTAGGGTATAAAAATGCCAAATGACGCTAAGTACTTTATACTAGCTACAATTGCCCGTTCTTTGAACTTAGTGAATGTAATATTTAGATTATCTACTTAGGCGTTGGACGATTTTATTATTTCTTTGTTTTTAACATTGTATTTTTATATTATACTTAGTTTATGCATCTCTGATTGAGCACTTGAAATTTAGTCTTTTAACCTTTGATAATAATTGTAGTATGTTTCAATCTTTTATTTATTTAAACTTTTATCTAAGTTACTGGATTTCTCGTATTTTTATTAATTGTTTTTGTAGTTGTTATGGACTTACTTTGGTAAGCTTGGAAATTGCTTCTATTCTGTAACGTTTGATTATCTTAATGCTCTTTGTTGACAGTTATATTATATTTATTCTATTAGCCATTATTTCTTTGCCAGAACCACTTATTTGTAGGAACTATGGAAGATTGCCTTTCTGCGGTGCCTCTGTTGTTGATTATTTGTTGGTGACCTTCAGTTGTAGTTTATGGGTAGAGCCGGATGATTACCAATACTAATAGTTTTTCGTCGAACCGGGTAAGAGTCTTACTAAATAACTTCTACGAACAGTCAAATGGTCTTAACATTGTGAATTTAAATGCCTCGGATGTATATATTATCTTGGTGTCTGAGACTTGGCTGAAGCCCCACAATGACAGGTCAGGTCGAATCGGAGTCGGGGTAGCAATCTATGTTAGAGATTGTTTCCGGCTGCGAATTATCAGTGTCTCGCAATCAGCTTTTCTAGAATTTTTGTGTGTTGAGGTTTAAGTTGGTGCTGCAAAATGTTTACTATTTGCTGTGTACTGCCCGCCAAATAAGTTTTCTCTTGAAAACGTAGGGGAATTTGGAGACACCTTTACACAACTTGTACATAGATACCCAAATGTTCTCATTGGGGGGGGGGGGGATCCAGTCTAATAGCAGAACGGACACCTTTTCATTTCAGTATTGTTAATGGTCTCCCTATTTATTTTAATGCAGTAAATCCATCAATGCTTTATTTATTTATTTCTTACTGTTGATAGAGGAGCTGTTTCTTTTAATAATCAAATTAGTCTTCCGGCTATTTTTGACCATGATTTTCTTTTCATGACGTACAATATTGATATATATGGCTATCCAATGTATAAAACAGTTGCCTATAGAAATTATCAAAATTTAGACCTAGATTCTCTAGGAAATGAATGTGCCATGCTGGCCTGGGATAGTATCATTTCATGTATTTCAATCGAAGATAAGGTGGACATTTTACAACAAATTGTACATTACCTTCATGATGGGTATGCCCCTCCCTATTCGAGCACGACGTTTTAGAGACAGCGGTTATCCATGGTTCTCGGCTGAAATCAAAAGATTTATAGCTGATCGTGACTCCTTATATTACAGATGTCGTAGATTAAGATCTACTGATACCTACAATCAATATAAAATTGTATGTAATAGGGTCAATTTGAGAATACGTTCAGCTAAGAGGAAATATTATGAATCGAGATTAAATAATTCTTTATCTTTGAGACGATTATGGGATTAAGGCTGGTGCCTGTGGCAAAGACAAGTTCGATTCAAACATTGATCCCAATGTAATGAATATGCACTTCTCTAATATATATTCCTCCTTTGCAAATGGTTCCCCACTTCAAGGCGCTGTCAGGTACTAGTGCGACTAATGATCTACCTGCTTTCTCTTTAAGATGTGTTGAAGCTGAGGAAGTTATTGCTGCGGTCAGAGCTATTAAGTCAGATGCAACCGGCCCTGATGACATTCCTCCTAAATTTATAAAAATTCTTTTACCTTGGATACTCCACCCTTTAATTAATATTACCAATACCTCCATCACTAGGTACTTCTCAGTTTCCTTCTAGTTGGAAAATCGCAACGGTGGTACCGGTGGCTAAAACCAATAAAGTTAATAATCCTGAGGACTTCCGGCCAATCAGCCTGTTATGTTTTCTAGCCAATGTGATGGGAAAGCTGTTGATCTGGCAAATCGTTCAATATGTTGAGACCAATAATATGCTAAAGTCATGCCAATCTGGTTTCCGCAAATCGCATAGTTGCGAAACGGCTCTTTTAACAGTTACAACCGATATACGTAGCTCGTTAGATAAGGATGAGTTATGTGTCCTAGTTTTACTTGATTTTTCTAAAGCGTTCGATTCTGTAGGCTACTCTAAATTATTATATAAGCTGTCTATTAACTTTCAATTTCATTCAACTGCAGTTTCCCTTATCGGCAGTTATTTTTCTGGCAGGGAACAGTCTTTGTGATGACTTGCCTCTTACTCGTGGTGTGCCTCAAGGATCTATTTTGTGCCCTTTGCTTTTCAGTATGTATATTCATGATCTTCCTGAGGTTATTGAAGATTTTTAAATTCATATATGTATATGCTGATGATGTATATTTATATATTGGTCGTCCCATTGGTCTAATGGAGGATTGTATTGAACGCTTAAATTCTGTCTTGACGAATGTGTTTAGTTGGGCAACTAATAATGTTTACAACTGAACCCCAAAAATGCCAATGCATTCCATTTTATCGACGACCGATTGAAGTTTCTGATTTACCGTCTATATTTCTGGATAATCTAGTACTAGAATTTACTGATCGTGTACCAAATCTAGGGATTTTTCTCATCTCCCGGATGAAATGTTGTGATCAGATTAGCCATTTTTTGGGAAAAGTTTATGGTTGTTTTTGCTGGTTGTGGTTATCTTCTGCAATTTTACCTTTTAGCATTCGTTCAATGCTAGTTAAGTCCCTGCTTCTACCCTACCTAGCTTTCTAATATTCCCGCACTTGGATTCTGTATGCTCGATGAAATTAACTGTTGCATTCAATGACTGTACGAGGTTTGTGTTTGGCCTAAGAAGATTTGATCATGTTTCACCGCATGGTAGCCATCGGCATGGTTGTCTTTTGATGGAATTTTTGAGGTGTAGGCTTCTTACATCCCTTCATAAAATTATACATTCCAAAAAGCGTACCGAGGCTTTTGTGCCATAACTCATAAACGGTGAAAGATACAAAATGAAAACAAAGTGTGTTTTAAAGAAAGCAGGTTCTCTATAAACTAGCTCCTCGACCAACTTTCTACTGTTTGTCGTTTAGTAGATATAACTGTTTTAGCACAAACCTACGTTTCACGTATCCTTAGTCCTTTAACCTCGATTATCTCGGAAAGGGTTGAGAATACACCCCCTTACCATACAATTTTTTTTTCATTTCTCGACATGATCTATCACCTCCTTCATTAGAGGAGGGGGTAGAAATATGTGATATGGTAGAAATTTGAGACACCGGGATTTTGGTCTCCCTACGCTACTGATATTTAAAGCGTAGCTAGGCTAGCATTGCTGTTAGTTCTGTGAAGGTTTTGAAACAGCCGGTGGACATTTATTTATTAGTCTTGAAGCGTGCTGAACGTTTACAGTTAGGGCTAAGTGAAAAGTTTTCTTTCACATGTTTTGCTTTCTAGTTTATATCTGTATATTTCCCTAGTTTTGAACAAGAATATGGTAAGTCACATTATATTTACTTTAGTTTTAGAATATAATTAAATATTACAAAAAAGCTTGAGTTTTTCTCATTAAATTACTAATTTTACTGAAAAAACCAATTGGTTGTAATATGAGCCACTTGGTTGGTAATAATAACAGACTATCTCATATTTCTACCAACTATTAAAGCAGTATTCTAGATGATGATGATGACTTTTGTAGGCCTATAATAGAGTTATACAGTATATTAAAAATTTTATATAATATTAACGAGTTAGTATCACTGATACTGTGCATCTTTTGCCACAATTTTTCGTTTGTTTTTTATATTAAAATCCATACACTAGTTTGGAAATTTCTAATTTTGATATTTTTTGCTTAAATAAATAAATTTTGAGCGTGTTGTAGTCTACATTATTTATGTTAATATCACTGATAAGTAAACAAAATTTCCTATCTTTACACCATTTATTTAGTGGATATGTCTATTTTGGGGCCTTTTATCATTAAAACTATAATAGGTATCCCATATTTGTACCCCCTCCTCTATTATCCGCCACCCGTATATATATATAGTATACAATGTGTATTTGCGAAACTTGATCAAATGAAATGTGCGGATACTAGATACGTAGCCAAACAAAAAATTGTATTGCAAGGGGGGTTCCACATCAACCGTTTGGGAGTTACAGGGTGATTAAGAAAAGAAGCTAGATTTTCACATAACATCCAGTATCTTAAAAACTTAAACTTAAAAAATATTCTCGTGTACAGCTAAATCATGTTCTTGTGAATTATTTTCTCCTTCTATTTCAAACGTTATATCACTTCTCCTTAGTCCCAAATCTCGCTCCATTTTAATTCCGTCGAGTTGCAGATTATGAATTTCTAACTGCAGTCTGTTTTTTCTTTTTAAAAAAGGATTTTAACATGTTCACACCTTTCCGTCCTTCTTTTAGCACCCGCTTTTTTATTTTGTGTTGGCAGTCTAGTTAAAAGAATAATAGATTTAAAAAATCGTATTGCAAGTAAAAACATATCCTTCGAACTTTGTTTCTTTTCCTTCAAGGCCTTGGGAAGGCGTAGGAAATGGTTCTTCAATAATCCTTTACACTGACGCTATCGAGGTCTGTGAAAACACACTTAGTGACACCTGCTGAACCCGTTTTCTTTGCATTATTTACTTTTATCTAAAGTTAATTAGTTACCTATTGTTATTAAAGAAAAAATTTATTGATCCCCTCTTCATGTTTTGTCGCACAACATTAAGAAGGTATTTCACACCTTTTTTTTTAAGAATGCCCTGAGAGTTCAAGAGATTCAAAATTTTCCACTCGCTTATATTTGCTTCATGTGTTAAGGCGTTTGAAAAGTTTCGAAAAAGAAAAATGTCGCCATGCTTTTGAATCCTGTTGCATAACTGTAGGCGATATACTTGCTGCATGTGTTCATCTCCATAACGTAATTCTATCGCCTGTACTAATGAAGAGTAATCACGTTGATTTTCAATCGGTACAGTTTGTAAGAGTTCTGACGCAGGACCTCGAAGTGCTAACACCAGAGCTATAGCTTTGCCTTCATCATTCCATCCATTTACCTCTGAAGCTGCTGCGAATGGTCTCTTGAAGATATGCCACGAACTTTGTCCATAAAATATTGGAGATTTCATTCTACCTTCACCGGATATTTCAATTCCTCCGTGCCGACATTGTCGATTCTTCATCCTTTCCATATCTGCTTTAAGGTTCTCAAACTGATCAGTAAATTTTTGTTGATCCTGCTCGATTTCTTCAATTTTCAAATTTTGTTCATCTAACGAGTTTTTCAGAAAATTTTTCTGATCCTCCAAACGAGTTTCTAGACAATTATCCAGAGAACTCTTTTGTTCGTCCAACCGGGTTTCCATAGATTTCTTTTGATCATCTATACGGGATTCCAGAGAATTCTTTTGTTCCTCGAGGTAATTCTTTTGTTCCTCAAAAGCATCCTTTTGCTCGTCCAGACGGGTTTCCATAGATTTCTTGTGTTCCTCGAAAGAATTCTTTTGTTCATTAAAGCGGGCTTCCATTTTGCTCATTAAAGTACTCAAAAGCTGTTCCATTTTCATCGCAGGCTCTTCTTCAACTTCGGTTTCTTCCAAGTTCTCTTCGAAAACAAATGTCTCAGGAGTATTTCCTTCCTCTATCAAAGCTTGTCTAAGTCGCTCGACTAGAACTTTCTTTGCACCTGTCGTTTGTAATGACCGGTTCCCTAACTCCGCTTTCAAATCCTGTATTCGAAGCTCCTCCACTTTGCGCTCCATTACTTCAGTAATTCACTTACAGTTGAATATAAATTATTTTCAAGAACTTTCAAAATTTAACACAATTTCACAAAATTGATCACTCTTTGAATTTTTAAGTCAATTGCCACCACTTAATTTCGCCAATTTATTTCACTTCTGACACCAGTTGTTGCGAGCGTAGCCATTGGTTCGTTATTTAAAACACAATATTAAATATTTAATATACAAGTTCTTTATTTTCGCTTTACACTTAACCTTCTATTAATCAACTCAACTTTAATTATCGCTAATACTGTACTGTCAATTATCGCAATCCAATTAGAACACTTTCGCCTGTTTATTGCTTTCACTTGTTAAGAGGAGTCAGTACCAAGATTTGCAGGTTTCATACATTTTTCAATGCGAATTTCTGGCAAACTATTAGTAGCAGAATAATGATTTATATCTTAAATGAAAGGCAAGTAAATATCATCGAGAAAAATAAAAAAAAGAAGGCATTGGAATGGAGATATTAGCTCGGAAACTTTTAAAAAATGGTAACAATTGAATTTTTTTTAAATGAAATTTCTGTTAGTAGAAATTCTCATAGATCTAGCAAATAACGTCGAGTTTTTCATTTTTAGTGGCGCTTTTTTCAATTATTTGACTCTAATAGTACCTACTTGTTCTTTCTCCCGATAGTTCACCGACGAGAAATTGCAATATTTCGTTGAAAATTGTTGAAATACAAAGCAAAATAGTATATTTAACAAATGTGTGCAAAAAAAATTTAGGAGAGTTAGTTCTTGTTAAAAAATTTCAATTTTTTGAACTGCAAATTTGCATTTTTATCTTAAATTTTCACATGTTGGGTTTCTGTCTGTTACGCTAGATATCACTAATGTGACTTGTTGTCTAGGCTAATTTTATATGAATTTTCTCACTTTCAGGACACAAACCTACTTATAGTAAATTTTATTGCCTGCAGGCTCGCTGGTATCTAAATTGAAACTTTTGCTGAGTACTGACTCCTCTTAACACTGCAACGTCTAAGACAAGACTCTTCCTTTGGCGGTGACAACTGTTATACTTATACCCTAGAAACTCTCTAGATTATTCTGGAGTGTTCTATTCCAGAAACTTCTTGACTGTACTATTCATTCTATTCCTGAACCTTCCCGAAGAATCCATCATCGATTCTCTGAACCTGAACTTGTTTATTCTCCATTGCCAGTAGATGTCACCAGTTGTCTCTTTCTATTGAACGTAACAGTACTAATTAAAAACAAAAATTATTATCACACTGTCGCCACACTTCTACCACCTACCAGAAATTTCAAATTTCAAAAATTTTCGATTTTCATTAATCAATGCCGAACTCATAGAGCATAATTTCAAAAAAATTATGATTTTTCTTCCCCAACTTCCTCTAATTTTCTTTCCTCCCACACAGACACCCGAACCAGTTAATACCGCTAATATTTTCCCTCTATCATTTATTTATATTAACAATCCGTCAATGAAAAATCTCGTTTACGGATAAGCGGTCTGACATTTCATTTAGATTCATCAGACTGGCACAATTTTCTCTATAAAAATCAATAAATTTTGCGTTCAACAAGAATATTCTCATTCATTCAGAAATCCTATCGGATAGGTAACAAAATCAACTTAGCGGAGTACCTACAACCTAATTTTTGTCGGGAGTTGATAAGGCTTGGCGGGAGAATGTATTCAAGACAAAATTTATTGATTTCTATAGAGAAAGCAATGCCAAACTGATGGATGATCTGATGGAATCGTCAGACTACTTTGCTTTGTAATTGTATGGGTGTGCTTGGCTGGTTCAAAGCTTGTTCACATCTGCCTGGTTTTTGATTATTTTCTTCTAGGTGTGTCATTTTAAAAGCAGTATTTTTTCCACAACTTCACGTTCTATTTGATCCCTAATTAATTCAATATTTCAATTGAGTTATAATGATATCATAAGGTGGTAGTCATACAAATTGCGACGCATCCGACGTACCAAAAACACTGCTTTCAACTGTATCCACATTTTGCAACTTCAACTTTTTCAATTTTTGGAAAACTCATTTTCATCTTCAAATATATAGTCTTCCAGTTTTGCAGTTTTAAGTGCGAATTGTCGCAATTTGTTCTGTTGCGAAGAGCCGGAATGAAACATTCGGAAGGCCGGCAGCATTTTCACCTGAAGAAACACACATTATAAATAATCGTATACCTTCATCTCTGTTTGCCACCACTTAGTTATATCAATGATGAATTTAGTAGTTAATCAGAGATTTTCCATTTTCGTCGATGAATATGGATGAGTTTTAAGCTCTGAGAAACAGAAATAATTTCTAGAATGTTTTCTTCTATTATTCTCCAGTTGTTCTACATCCAATCACCTGTACCTTAAACTGCAATAAAACACTGTTAGAACACCAGCATTAACCCAAAATCAGTGAAAATCAATTTAGTAAATGGAGGAATATTCCAAACGTTTTGTATTGTTCAAATCCTCTTGGATGCGAATAATAAAATAGCGATGTCATTTCTCAATATTTCTTCCAACAAAGACCTGTAGGTACACATGGCTCCCATTTTCCATAAAATACATTTTCAATGAGAAAAGCATCTTCAGAATTGCATCTTTACTCTAAGTAATGATGTAGGAGTTTCCCAATGCAGCCCCCCTGTTAAGCTCATTCTTGGGCGTTGCTCGAATACATTTTTGCTTGTTATTTTCTTATGCTACACTTGTGAATTTAAAAGTGGGGGAGGAAGATGCCAAAAGAAGCTGAAAACTCCGTTTGTAACTTAAATTTTAATAAACCGCCCTAAAAGCAAGCGTTTTGAACTTACCCTCAATAAAAGTGCAAAATGTATGGAATGCAAATGGGATTCCACTATTCAGTTATGTTACGACATACCATTTGAACGGGACTTTAACAACAAAGTTGGGTGCAACTCTATAGCACGATGGTGTCGACATCTTGTTAATGGATCCATCATCTCTTGAGAACTGAGAAATGAAATAACAATTGCATAATCCCATGAGAGATATAATTTTTGGTTCTATTTTGTGAGATTGCCATTCTTAATTATTTAAGCCCTTGGAAGAAACAAATTCATATGACGTAGTTCAAATAGTCTAGAAGTTACCTAGGAGATTAAACAAATTCGCAGATAAAGTTAGTTAATTATCCTGAAAAGGAAAATATATAATAAAAAATGCAGTGCAAAGGAAAACTTCGCTATTGCCTGCAAGTCTCTTAAGTGCACTCATGACTTCCACCTGCTGCACTTAAGCTGGTGAAAACTTTGTTTGCGGTTGTACTCTTTATACGAAAGCCCATTATGCATGAAAGTTAAAATTGCACCGCAGTAGAAGGCGAAGATGAGAATGATTTTGTGAACATATCTGAACAAATATTCACGGGATTTTTAAAAGTGCTAACAGATTTTTCTCTGCAATTTTCCAATACGAAACTGCCACAATATTCCTGCTCCAAAAATGTCTGTAAAAAATTTTAGTTGACATTCCTTAGTATGGCGTTCAGTAATGGAACATAAAGTAGAGTATAGTGCATTCCGCTATCGTTTCTGGGACCGCTAATCCTATTGCTCTCAGACCTGCTAAGCTTCCGGAATGTATATTTATTTCGCGTATATATCTTGATACGTCCGAAGACGACATAAGAGGTGGCGGGAATGAAAAGTAGTAAGAGAGTCATAGTTATAAACTTGAAAAAATTATATTTTTTGGAGGAATTTTTTTTTTTTATATAATAATCAAATAATCAAAATCCTTTCTTTTCCTAATTTCGAGAGTCCAGCTTTGTTTCTTTGCCTTTTTTAATTTTTATTTCACATGTGTCCAATAGCAGCCGATATTTCGAGGCACTGAGCCAACGAGCGTATACAAACAAGAGATATCTCTTGAATAGGTGTTCAATAGAAAGAGATTACCGAACAGAGTAGGCGTCATTTGAAAATATAAAATAAAAAATGAACACAGGTTTTGAAAGAAAGATTTGCATGTAAAATTTAAGGAAATTGAGCATGTGTGTGACAAAAACTTGTTTTTTTTCTGAAGGAGAAATGTTTACATTTTTCAATAACCAAGCACGTTGTTTTTTACACACTGGAGAATAAGAGTGTAGTGGTTCACTATTGTTTTTTACACACTGGTGAATAAGGGTGTATCGAACAGCTGTTCAAGAGATTTCTCTTTTATTAGACGCTCGCCGCTCTAAACAATTCGAAGGATTTGCTTCTTTAGGCATAAGATCGATGACGGCTTGCCGGTAAATTTCCATTACTGTCTTGCTATAATTGGATGTTGCCAAATCAAGCGAAAACATTAGACCTATGTGACCAGAAGAACAGAAGAAGCCTTTTCTGCAAACATTCCTTCAAAAACATTTTTGTACAGCTGTTGGCCACTAGTTTTACACATTTTTTGCTTCGTATCATCGCCATCAGGAACCTTTGACATCTTAAAACTTCTCAGCTTCAGTCTTTTTTTCGTGTCCTGAATGGTAGACTTCGGAATATTAAGTTTGTCTGCGTCATCCCTGATCGAGAGGTTTGGATGTCTTTTGAAGAGAAGTTTAATTTGCTGCCCCTTTGTTGCATATCATGATCCTTTTTTCGCCCCGATCTAGATTCCCGCTGAGTTGTTAGCCTTTCCGTAAAATTTTTTAATACGTTTTGGATGATGTTCTTAGGAATTTTAAGAAGTTTTTCCAATTTTGCTTGACTCAAATCTGGAAGCTCGTTGTATTTGGACACAATCTGTTTTCTCTTGTTTTCACTTTTTGATCCCATTGTTGTCAGTACAGTGCCAAATGACTGGCTGAGAAATATATTTAAAGTAACAAGTATGGGGACGAAAATGAAACCAGAACGAACGCAATCGATCAGTTTCTTACATTTTGGCAAACTGACACCTCTTATTTACCCACATTTGCTCACAAACTGGCATTCTATGCAGCACGGTCGTCTGAAAAAAAAAAAATATATGCCTCTACTGCTTCAAACTGCTGAACTTAGCTTTCATCCCTTAGGATACCTTTCTTGCTGCGGTCTCTGGTGATTGCTCGTGAGCTCGTTCCTAAAGTATGATCCGGGCCTTCCTCAGCTTCAAAAACCTCATTAGCAAAATTTCTTTTCAATACGCCAACGTAACTGGACTTCGTTCAAAGACAACTTCCAGTTTCGCTGACTTTGACGTGATCTGCTCCCCAGAGACTTGGCTTTGTGGTGGTATTCTTGACTCTAACATTTTTTCTCTGGATTTCAGGTTTTCCGTCGACATTCAGAATTGATCGCTCCAGTTCGCGGTGGAGTACTGTGTACTGTTGAAGCCAATATCCCATCCTCTGTGGTTGACGTTGCAGGTTGTGAGGATCTGGAACTTCTTTATGAAGTTTTGAGGCTTTCTCGTAGAAACTTATTCATCTTTACTGTCTACTTCCTCCCAGCGACTATCCTCCTTGACAATCTATGAATTACTTGCCACAACAATTGACGGTCTCCTTAATGAGATATTTCCCTATATGTTAGCAAGAACTTTCTTCCGACATTAATGGATTGCTTCCCTGTATTTCGGCTGCAGCTCAGAACATTTTATCCTTTCTTGACAAAGTCGCAGCTGCAGACTTAACGAAATGCAGCGATGTTTCTGACAACTGAAGTAAACCTCTGAGCCTAGTGCTTTCCAGGAATCGACTGCTTTGGTTTCTAAATTCTGTCATCATTCGGCGGTTCCTGTTTCTGTCTGTTTTGACTATGTTAAAGTAGATTCTTCAAATTTAAGTAATTATTTTTTTAATTTCAAAAAAGCTGATTTTTCAAAACATAACAACTGGCACTTGGTATGGGAAGTTCATGAGATTCTTCGCGGGTGAGCCTTTTCTATTTTGGACATTACTGCTCCTACTATAGATGCCTCTTTATAAGGCCACTGAAGTAGAGATAGTTAGCATTATTATTGCCTTTATGCCCTCTCGTGTCCTGGTAAGTACCCACCTAAAGGCTACTTTATTTGTCTTTGATAGTAGATCAAGGATATCGCTACTACAGTTTCAAACCAGCTTTGAGACGAAGGTATTGGAACTTGTATCCATTATCGCGGCTTGGCTGCCGGAGCTTAAATATATATATATTTGCCTGCCGATAGCATCTTTAATTCTGATGCAAGTTTTTATGGCGTGGATTTCTGCTTGAAAACAGTTGGGTAGGATCCCAGTTATTTCATATTTATCGAGAGATCGATTACTCCATCAATAATAAGATATGATTTTATGAAGCCCCATAGTAGATAGACAGAGCCGGACGGATTTATGTGTACTTTCTAGGCTTGAAGTAATTTCTTAGTATGCTATATTTTTAAAGACATATTCAGTATTTTGTGTTCCTCTTATCTATTTTTTTTTCCCCCTTAAAACAAATTTTAAACTGAAAAAGGAATATACAAAAACTAAATTTTGTTAAAAATCAGCCACAAAAGTAAAATTGTGGCTGGCAGAAATCAGAATACTTTTGATTTTTATACCCTAGAGCCTAGATGAAATCTATAGGGATATACTAAGTTTGTCATTCCGTTTGTAACACCTCGAAATAATGATGGTAGAGCAAAATGGATTGGACACCCACGCATAATATTATAAGTTCTTTTGATTTTTGAATGTCCGTCTGTCCGTCCGTCCATCCGTCCGTCTGTGCGCGCGATAACTCGACAACACGTATACTTAGAGCTGAAATTTTGTACACGGGCTTAAAAAAAATGTAAAATTAAGTTCATAAATGAGACAAATTGGGCAACTCCTTCGTGGGGTTGCCATTCAAAAATTTCGTTTTCCACTTTATATTTGGACACTGCCTGAGAACACATCAATATAGAGAGCTGAAATTTGGTACATGGTATTTTCATTGTACTAGCAAATAAAATTTAAAAAATGGACTAAATCGGGCAACTCCTTCTTGGTGTTGCCATATAAAAATTTAGGTTTTTTACGTATACTGTGAAAACGATCAGTCCAAGACATTTTTATTGTACTAAAAACTTCTTCAGAATACGAAATCCTATAAAATTTGTTATATTCATTTTTTCTGTCCGACAAACCGTTCTAGAAATATATGCGAAAAACCGCTTCAAAAATCAAACTTGCACAGAAGGGTGACAATACGAAATTTCATACGGGCATTCATCTAGAGGATATCATAAGAATTTGTCTTAGACCAATTCTAACTTTTTTACTTGTTTATTTATTAAAATTGATAACAATAAATTGATGAAAGTTACTGCCTGCATGAAAGCTTAGCATAACTAAAGAAATTACACAAATATTTGAAAAAGAAGTTTTACACATTTGGTAAAGCAGTGTCGTTGTTCCTGTTACTAAATATATTAGACAATATGAGTATAAGTTAAAGAGCGTTTAAGTTTCTAAGCGGTTGCAGAAAAATTTCACAAACAAACAGTAAGGGAAGGGTCAAGGAGTTAACAGTGCACTTCTTTCCTCATCAGTAAGATTTTTGATCTCTCAGACACTGTTCTCATAGGAAATAGTACAAATTTTAGAGAGGCCAAACCGTTCTTACGCAAATTTTGTGCATACATGTTTCCTGTATAAGTTTCTTGCTTCCCCTTCCTTATTAAATCTTACAAATTCTTGCAAAAAAATCAAACTTCATCTAATATTTATTATTAGTGGTTTAGCATTTTGCATGGAATCTAGCAATCCTTCTTTGAAATATGCCATTATTCGTTTGCCAGACTACTTCTGCTCGATTACCAAATATTTTCACTTTGATTTGCTTGGTTCAGAGGGAAGTTATAAGAAGCTTCTTTACATTAAGTTGTTTAAGCTCATAATAAAATTAAGAATTTTTGACTTTGAGTTTAAGCTTTTCTTTCCACCGCGTCTAGTTCCAGAACAATATTTTAAGAAAATGTTTTTTGTAAATTCCAGTGTTGAAGATAAATTTAAATTTGGCATAACGCATCTTTAAAGTCCGTTGAACTTGAATTAATAAGTTGACCATCAGAGTAAATATAGAAAAATTAGTTATTATTACTTTCTAAAATGAAAATTTGCAGTAGTTAAAAACCGTAAACATATAAAGTGGTCATAAAGTTTACCTGTAATGGTAAAACATGGTGTTTTACTAGAAGGTCCTGCGATTTCCATAGCTGTCCCAATCTAAGGTTTGAAATAGAAACGAATACTTAACATAATAAGCAATGTCATGTATTTCGAAACTTACCGGAATCTTTTGAAAAGAAAATTAGAATCTTTTTTAAAGTATTTATGGCAATGAAGCATTCGTCATTATTATTGGTCATGTCGTTGTCAGTATCAGCGGTGTCCACTAGTCTCTGTTTTTCTGAAATATTTTAAAATTGAATCCCACAACTTTGACACTTATACATTTCTTACACAAAAAACTTCGTTGCTCACTACGAAACTACGCACGCGAATGAACTCGCCGAGCGCTGCGCTAGTGGATTGTTGCGAAATTTACTGCGTATTTTATGAAGTAAAATTCAATAGAAACTACTGTCAGTGTGTGTACAAAACAGTAAAATACAGCAATATTACGCATTGTACTAATGTTAAATTTACATGAACAGAATGTAGGGAAAGTAATTTGTATTCACAATTACAGATTTACTGCAATATTACATAATTTACACTTACCGTACTGTATCTTTACGTGAATTTGTTGAAAAAATCTGTAAATTTTTACTACATTTAAAGCAGGAAATTTCAACTTATTTTTTACAGTGTATACTGAGTGTACAAATAACTTGCGAAAGTAAAACTCTGTTTGCTCTGTTTGTGCTCAGGTTAATGGTAAAATAGCCCAATAATTTGTTTTGTTTTCCTTAGCAAAAGACCATTTTTGAAGATCCAAAAGAGCTGGTTTGGGATCTTTTGCCCGAACCGGTTCTAAGACCTTGTCCGGCCCTGTGGATGGATAAACTATTTTCGCGTATTCCGTACAAACTGTGAAACTTTGGTTGAAATCGGAGATGGTTGGATCCAAATCAAATTCAAAACTGAATGGTTTCGTGTGGAGTGGCTGATTTTATCTAATACAATTTTACCATTAGTTTTAACCAAAAATTTTGCCAGCTTCTTTCAACTTCCTTTTCGCCAATAGTCAGCGTGACTGATTTCTTTTTGTGCTCGCTCTATGATTGATAAAATGTTTGTTTTTCATTGGCCACCTTGATCTATTCAACTTATAAAAAGCAACTAAAAAACGCATCGGGGCGAACTGGCTGCATAACAGAAGACAAGTTGAGATGGCCACGTTTCAATCGCAAAGTTGACTGCCTTAAGTTTTTAATGATGTTGCAGCAAACTTGGGGGGATTTTCTTTTTACGGTAAATTCTGTTCTTGATTTTTTTTTTTTAAAAGCATTAGATGATCGCCGATAAATGGTTGCTGAAACCTGAGAGACTTTTAGAAAAATCCTGATTATTATGTTAACATTGCGTATTTTACAGCTTTTCTTGATATTTCTGTTTTTTTTTTATTATTCTTTTTATTTGATGTTTTAAACAAGGTCACTGATCGTGCAGTATCTGCTTACTTGATCCAAGGACAGTTGCCTTTAGTTCTCTGGTGGATTTTTATACATACCTACGTGATTTATTAAATTATATTTATTTTCACAAGTCATTGAAGCTGTAGGAATTGGTTACCTGCAGTGGATCCAATACAAACGACAAATAACACATAAAGCAACTACGCAAAAGTTACAGGGCTATTAAGAATATAAAATTTAAAGACGACGTTCCCAACATCATTTTAATACCACCATTTACATTAGTCGAACATGCTTTACCTACTGTTAGCAACGTTAGGATGTCATTCTAAATTGGGTGAATCAAAAACGAATCCAGGAGAATGTAAATGTAAGAACCCAAAAGCCTGGAATTACTAAACTTTTGAGCCTATAGCTGTAGCATTGGCAAATCTTTTTTATATAGACGAATGAAGAAATAGATAAATCTACGCATATTAAGTCAATATTTCATTTTCCATGTCTATTGATACTTTTTTTTTCAAATATACAGAATTCACCACACACAAAAAAATACACGGCAAGCTTAGCCCTCACCTGAGGAGCTTTCTGAGAATGATTACGAATCCTTTGCAATATCTGGGCACCTCTAAGGACACTTCAGTCATCAATAACCCACCTGTCGCTGTAAATTTTGTGTAACACTCCTGAAAACGTTATCGAAGATGCTTTCATGCTTTCAATAAAGCTGTAAATTCGCATACAGGGTGTGAGATGTGAGCAAATTTAGCTTTCCAGTGAAATTTATATATCTAATAGGAAAATCAAATTTGACGGTGACAAAGTGTTCAATGCGCTCTGAGGCAGGGTGTTGACTTCGAACTCGGGTTAGTGCAGCTGCATTGTACGAAACGAACCAAGAAAAAAGACTTCGTCTTGGAAAGAAATATCATTTCGGTGGGGAAGCTCATAAATTTTTCCGACATGGAATTTTGCAAGGATAGAGATAAGCTTACGTTTTCCTTTTTCGACCAAGCTATAAGCCAACGTCTGCGGATTTAAAATTTCCAAATAGAATGATGTATGCTGCGATTATTTTTTATGAGGTTTGAATCTTATTTATGGCATTCAATAGTGTGTGCGCGCCTTCTAAAGAAAATTCCAGTCTGACATAGCATTTTTCATTTTTATAAAAGGGCTCAACGACAACATGTTTTACGCATGTGACATCAGTAGCCACTAACTCTCCACTTATCATTTATTAGAAAAGTTTCTATGACAAAAGTAACACAAATAGCAGCAGAGTCATTTGAAACTACTAAATTATTTCTAAGAGCTATGTAAGGCCGACGCATGGTCTCGCTGGCAAGTTTTTTTTTTATTTGAAATAAAACTTTCACCAAGTTACAAAACCTGGACCGAAGTCATTAAAATTTCTCACGGCGCGACGATAGCGTGGGGGAGATGAACTGTTGAACAGAGCCCTTGGGAGCTACGTGCAATCAGGATGTTATAAATTATGCAAAACAGAATTAAATTTTTATACTTTGACTTATGAAACTTATCGTGAGGTGGAATGGAGCGGGACGCCAGCAAAACCATTTTAATTATGTACAACAGCAGTTGGAAATTACACTCTCAAGAAAACTTCCGACGAGTATTTAGTAGAAAAATGTTCGCAAGTTTCCTAATTGGGCGTTTACTTGCCTCGTCACGAATTTCCACAAGAATGATAGAAGCTAGTTTGCAACTTGGGGGAAATGTTCTACAATGTAATTTAAGGCTAAAACGGTATGAAATGGATTTATTCGTAGCTGAAGTTCATACATACATAAGCATTCATATACGATTGCTATTCGATGTTACATGCATATATGGAATCCACTCGGAGTATAAGAATTTGAAAGGAATTGATGCTAGCAATAAACTTAGAATCCAATATTAGATTATAAAAAAGGGGTTTTCTTTGGAGCACCGTGGAGCGGTAACTTGAAAATAATTTTTAGTTTGACGAACTCCAAAACCCTGAAAATAAATTTAAATATGTTTCCACAAGCATCTACACGGTATTAAATATTAACCGTTTAAGATTTTCCAAATTTTTAAAACCAACATTTCTGTATTTTATGATTAGTTCTTAACCCTCCCGCACTTCGCACTCGTATCGAATTCGAGTAAAAAGTGACATTTCCTTACAAATTTTACCGCTGGTAAAATTCCAAGCAAAAATTTTACTGAGTTCTTTACTAATCCAGTACGGAGTTCACAGATGGAATGTGCCATTTTCTCTATTATAAAATATATGGCGTTTTGTAAATCTCCACTCATTTTACTGACCGTTTTAATGGGCGGAGGATTAAAATTCTGGTAAGATTTGGACATTTTTTTTATTGTTGACAAAGCTAGTTTATTTAGTTTTTCCGTGGATTTCCTTGCCAACGATACACGCAGCAATTATCTGGTTATCGATTTGATGATTTATATCCATTACGAATAATAATCACTTAACATTTTTAAAAATACTTCCGATTAATTCTGATTTTAACAGCAGTCACTTCGTTTTCTTCACACAAAACTTACGTCAACTTTTTGCCAGCGTTAAAATGCTATTTTTTGGAGACCGCGTTAAATTTTACCGAAAATCGAACTCCATACTAGGCTTTAGCGGTAAAAACTGAAGGTTCCCTATTATAAAATAGATGTCACTATAAATTCTTCACGCATTTTACTAGGCATTTTAATGCATGAAGCCTAGTATCGAGTTCGGGCAAAGTATAATTTAACACGGTCTCCAAATATTTCACATTAAAATCGGTGGTAAAATTTTGACGTCTGCTATTTTGGAGGAACCAAAATGACAAATATCCAAATTGCCAGTTTTTCACGGAGCAAACCTACCATCTGTAATTGCGTACATTTTTCCCCTTTATTGGAGCCGGTTTCAACCTCTTTGAGGCGACTAAGGGAACAGAATTGGTTTTTCTTTTATAATTTTAGACTACCAACTTTTTACACTTCTACAATACAGAATAGCCCTAAATTTAAAAGGTTTGAGAATGTTCAATGAATCGCCCATAGACGTAAAAAAGAAGTGAATTTTACATCAAGAAACAGATTACACCTTACTAATAGATATATAGATATGTAAGCCAATAAATAAGTAAATGAATGAATAAAACATTTTAATCCTTCAACAATTAAAAAACAATCCGAAATTGTCATAGAAATTAAATTGCTCAATTAATCAAAAAACAATCTGAAAATGTCAAAACTTTACCAGCATTTTAATGGTCCGCACATTGAAATGACCAGTAAAATGAGTTGAGACTTACAAAGCGCTATCTATCTGATAATAGTGAAATTTCACTTTTTACCGTACTGCACTAGTAAAATCATAAGTAAAACTTTTGCTTCCGATTTTACCAGCGCTAAAATTTGTATGAAAATGTCACTTTTTACTCGAACTCGATACTAGGCTTAAGGTCTTAAATAAATAAACAAATAAATATATAAATAATTGATTGCTCATCATGTTTCCTTTTAATTAAAGACCCGTTATTTACTCATGATTCGACATTTAACCAAACTCAACATGTCCTATGAAACGCATTCTTAGGAAAAATTAACTGACAATTTCTGAGGGAAAATTAAAATTTTGCAGTTCCCTCAGTAGACTTTCATCTGGGTAGATCCATGAATTTGGTTGTGATGCACCAACATCCATAGCATAAAACATTGCAAAAGAAGCTGCCGCTCTTGGCCATAGTCCACCCGCCGAAGTATTTAGGCAGTTTTTACGAGTGAAAAGTATTCGGGGGTAGGAAAAATTCCGTGCTACAAAGTTTCAATCCTGAGTACGGACAGCATACGAATACTACTGCAAGCAAATTAACTCCGGTCATTTTGAAATTGCGAAATTTCTGACCGGACGGCTGTTCAGTTGTTTATATGCGATTTGAGGTGATAATATAACAATTTATTAATTACTACGTGTTGTAAATTTGTGATACAGTTATTGTTTACATCAAAAATTGTAACTTAATTGAACACGCACACAATTAATTTCGGTAATCATATAAGGAACTACGTGGAGCAACATTATTATGCTGGCACGTCTCAGCACAAGGGGAAGAAATTCCTTCTCTAAAAACTTCTCGTGTGGGAAGGCCCTTGAAGTATACACATATACAGCCCAATAGATTCTCTACAACTTGCCGTAATGTGATCCCTTTTGTGAAATTATAATATTTACCATTGATTTTTACGAAGTTTCTATTTTTTCACCTTTCAAAATAAACGCAGATTGATAAGACATACTCGTGCCTTCAGGTTATCTACGTTGACATTCGTCCGGAAGTTTCACTTTCAATACTTGAGCCCTGGAGACCTTTCATAATCTTTCAGGTCATAAAATTTGCTCTATCCATACAATTAACTTTGCATCGATCAAGAAGAAGGCACTTTCGCATTTTATAATTTCAAGGAAATGAGCTTCAGCCTTAGAATATAGAGAGTACAGGAAGTGTAATAAGCCAAATTTGTCGTAGTCAAATTCTGGTTGTGTTAGTATCTGTTGCCGCTGTAGTGAATGCTCAGTACAGCCGTCTAGTAGAATCAATATAGAGAGCGGAGCAACAAGATATATGGTTGAAAATATTACATTTGCTCCCATCGCAAATGTTCTTATTTGCTGTCACTACACCTACATACCCTGAGAGTTTCTCAGCCGTCATAAACGTAAACAAATCTCGGTGGATGAAGGAATTTTTCGATATTTCAACGTTTTGGTTATGTATTTTTAATTTAATTAAATATAAAAATGTGTGTAAAATACACAAAATATTATTTTATAACTATACATTCCTAAAAAGTCGTACCTTAGTGTTGTTGTGGCAATTTTTTATCGAACACTTCATTCTGAAAATACATGAACATCACTTAGAAATTTATCACTATAATATCAACAGATAATTACTTACACTCTTTACATTCTTTAGCACTACTGCTAAATAAAATATCTTTCACTTTTCACAAGTTTTAAATTAAATTTAAATTGTTGCAAATTATGAAACTTCGTTTGACAGCTGTAAATACATTTGTCTCTTTCTTCAATATACTGCTGACCTACTTCACGGGACCCTGAAAACATCCACGCTCATGCACACGAATTTTAGAGGTATCAACACTTCTTGTTGTCTCTATATTCTAAGGCTTCAACACTCCACTGCAATGTTGTCAATCGGGCATTTCTCAGTGTCATTTGAGAGAGTATTGGTGAATTGAACGTATATCTATGAGCAATGGAAGCATCAAATACTAGATAACGTTTATAATTCAAAAACTTTGTTTCTGTCAGATTTGAGAATTAGTTTTCTATGGCAAATCTGCCTCATCTTGTCGTGATATAGCGCTTCAGTCTGCTTGAAACGAAAACGAGTTTTGATGTTGGAAAATTGGGAAAACGTTTGCAATTCACTTGCGAAAATTTCACATGATAGAGTCCCTGCACAACTCATATTTACACTTAATTAGATACTATTAAGTACTATCAAAAAGCAGACCTCCGTATTGCGATTCAATTATGGCCTGCATATGATAGGAAGAGGGCAAAAGATCTCCTTAATGGCAATAGAATTGATACCAGGAATCTAGTAGGGGCTATTACGACTCACTGGGTATGGCCCAATAATCATGTGGACCATGCTAGTAAACTGAGAAAAGCGGTGAATGATTTCTACAGAAGCTGTACGGTTTCGGAGGAAATCGTAATACGTACTTTGCGAGTGCCCTGCTCAGATGAATAAAATAGGTAGGCTATTCTACTTCTTTTCAAATTTGGGGGAGCTGCAAAGTAAAAAGCTCAAATGTATCCTGAGATTCTTTAGGAAAGCAGGATAGATGTAGGGTGGTTTCAAACGGTCATCCAATGAAGTCAAGGCGCACATTAGTCTCGCTGGAGGTCTAAGTGAAGGAATTTAGATATCTCTTGCAGCACCCGTCTTACCCAACCTAGCCTAACCTAATTACACAGTATAATATTTGCATAATTGTTACCACAAAGTTTAGGTATTTTTTCCTAAAATATAGGGAATAGTCTCCTAAATTTTAAGAAATATTCCCTAAATTTTACGGAATATTTCCTAAACTTTAGAGAATATTCTCTACATTTTAGGGAAAAATACCCAAGCTTTCTGGCAACAATTTGGCCATATTTTACAGTGTACTATTACAGGATTTTCATACTTTACGATAAATTTTATAACATATCTTTTGCCCGGAGGGTAATAAGGCCCACATTTAAAAATTCCTACTAAAATGAATCGCAGCAACCTCATACTTTATGCGCACATGCATTAATCGACACGAATGCCATCGACGGGGCGTCCGGCAGCTCATGCCGCCATCTAGCCATAAGCGAATGGTACGTTACCGAGAGGAGTAGGGATGCTTGGAATTATAATTATCGCCTAGACAAAATCATAAGTTCCGTTGTTTAATTGCTATTTCCACAATGTAGTAACTTTTTAGTTTGAACGTTGGGTAATGAAGTTTATGATTTCGGTGTTTACTTTCGCCCTCCATTGTGTTTATTTGATTAATGTGTAATTCTGTAAAATCTTTTCATGGGTCTAATAAGGCCCACTGAAGTAGACCGTGGGCCTTATTACCCTACCTAACCTAAATTCTAAATTAAATTAATGTTCCTATATAGGATTATGATTGTGACATTATTTTTGTTCCAAAGAATGAAGACGCTTGGATTTAGTCCGTTGTACGTTAAGGAATTTATAACTAAAGCTGTTGGGGCCTTGTTATCCCCTGGGGGTAAAAAGGACGATTTATTTTTATTCCAAATTATTAAAAATAACCGAATTTTGTGGATTTTCGTGGTTTTAGCTTAAACTTAGAAATCATTCCGCTGATTTAGATTTTGAAAAACTAATTTTTGCATTGGGCCTTATTATACTGTTGTAGTTTAATAAGGCCATTGGAAAAGTTTTTATAAGACTGAATTATTTTTTCAAATACTCACTTCTGTAACAGTTTTTCTATTTTTTTTAGTTGTGCAAATAAATAAGCTTTAGGTAAAACTTGTTTCTGTAGTTCTATATTACCAAATACTTGATTTATTGAATTTTCAAGTTAGGTGGGCCTCATTTGCCGCAGTTGCCTTAGTTCGTGCTTTATTTATTTTGTTTCGCCACGAAAGCCGATTTGAAATTTCTAGAAACGTTAGTTAAGTCAACAAATAAAAACTATTCGCACAGTTTAGACGAGCTTTATTTATGGACTGACTGACTTAGGGCCGGTTTCTCAGTTCAAGTTTAAGCTTAAGATGTGGTTTAAAGTCAGTTTATCTCTTCAACACAGTTTCACAGTAGTTAGTTAAACCTCGTTTAAACTTAGCTTAAATCACCAAAATTGAGCGTTTAAACTCAGTTTATCTTTAAATGTGAATGAAGTGACATTTCGATTTCACACTTGCTCAAGTTGATTGAATTTTAGATAACAATTTGTGTAATGAATTCAGACCAGGAAGACAAAGGACAATGAGAAATCAACCAAATCGTTTTGATGAGTGGGACGAGGAGGATTTCATCAGAAATTACCAATTCTATCACAAGAATTAAATGATGAAGTTAACATTGACTTGGTACTCCCCGTAATAATATCACGAGACGTGTGCTCATAGACGATTATTTTAAGCACCTGGTGTAATTTCAAGGAAATAATTGTAAAAATTGCACTATAAAATTGAACTTAAGTGGATGTGTTAGAAATATTGAGGCTCAAATAATTGATTTTTATTTATTTCTATACACTTCACAGCTTTCATAATTGAAATGTTTTTCTATTTCCTTCCATTTATTAAGTTTCTCATCTGCGCGCATTCTGTCAGTCGTTTTACACTCGATAATATTTTTATGCTTTTCAACAAATTTCATTAATATCGTTGTTCCTTTTGATGAAAAGATCGTCGTGCGTTTTAAAAAGTCTTTACTCATTTTTGTACGCTTAATTAATTAATTTTTTTCTCACAACAATTTGGCGGGAAAACTTTGCAAATAATTTGAAACAACAAAATATAAGCAATATTTTGAAATAAATGAATCACAATAGCTCGTTAGTTCACAATTCCATAGTGCTGCCATATATTAAAAAAGGTCGAACACTGTGAAACTCAGTTTGGTTTAAGGTCAGTTTAAGCTACGAACGGAGTTTAACTAATCCTGAGTTTAAACTCGAACTGTGAAACCGGCTCTTACACATTACGAAGAGAATTCAGTAAAAATAAACTTACCTTACAATATAACACAGGACGATATAAGTGGAATGTATACTACCTACGATCGTTACATAATTTAGACTTATTTCCATATGAAAAGCAACAAAAACACTACGAAAACTATAACATGTATGTATTACGTCCAAATATCAACACAAAAAAACACAACTGCATACATACTTTTTGGTGGACGATAGCGAAAGCTGCGATTGCAGATTTTTCCTAGTAAGTGCAGAGATTGCAAGTTATATTTTGTTTTTTATTTTATTTCTTATTTTTTTACATTACGAAAACATTAGAAAAACCATCTCTACATATCTCATTTATCTCAAGGCAATACTTAGACTTTACGATATGATTTTATAAAGTCTCAGCAGGTCTGTTCCCAAAGGGTTAGCAATGTATTCTTTATTCACCCTATACCATTCATTCTGGTACTTTATTTGCAATTGAAAATGTCTGCATAGGAAGAATTACCTTCACCTGCATTCCATATTTTTTCATTATTTCTGTGCGAAATACAATAACGAATATTTCTCATTTCAGATTTCAACGGTGATGGGAAGCCAGATAACATAACTTTTATGATAAAAAGGATCAAAGTGCATAACCTAAGTGCACTTAAGGACCCCACCTATCGTTTTCCTGGAAATTATGGTGTTGAAAAGTTTTTGGAACTCTTTTCAGGTAAGCTTTTATAACAATATTTAGGCTGTTACCAAGAAAATTTTCGCTGTAAATCCGATTTATTACGAACCAAATAAAATGAATTAGATTTTTTTTAAGAAAGCTTCTATAAATTCTATAAATTAGAGTTAAGAAAATAAAGTAACGTTATTAATCGAAAGGAAATGATTTTATTCAAGCTTAAAGTTTACTCGATTTTTGAACAAATTCCTCTAAAGGTTGGATGTTAGTAAATAAAGCTATCGGATTTAAGCATTCTCTTCTATCTTCGAATGTTAAGACGACGCACTGCAGCACGTTAAAAGATCATAATCTTTATTTTTGGAATAGGTCTTAGACTTGCAAAGTATAGATCTAGAATATTTCCTAGGTAGATGTTCTCTAAATTAATGATAACCGGTTCTGCCTACTAAAATTGGCCAATAGGCAGTATTCAATTTATTAATACCATTAGCACCATAATGAAAGTTAATTATATCTTAAAAATATCAAACAAATCATGTTGAAAACAATTTAATATTGCATTACCAGTGGAAATATAAACATATATAAATGCTGAAAGTTTCAGAGGTCTATTTAGTCGGAGATTTTGTTAAAAATCGATTTCCAAAATTGGTCACAAACAGACAGACAAGTGAAATGTAATAAGATCGTGTAACCAATTAATTTCAGATTCACTAGAAACAGATTTTAAAACGACAGAGAATTGATGGATAATTTTTTATCTATTCCTATTATTTTATTGCTGCTGTGTACAGGATTTCCAAAAAACCGTCAAACTGAGTTGTCATCATTAGTCAATCCACTTCCTGATTTATGTTGATTAATCAAGAATCCAGTGAAACGGTCAATTTTGCGTTCAATTTATTATTTTTTAATATTTGATCTATGTACACGTGATGTGCAGCAAACTGTCAAAAAATCGTTTGTGAGCATAAAATAAAATAATCAAAATTTTTTAATACACTACCAAAGTACATATGTAGTAGACTTGTGATGATGTGAGACGCAACGTATTCCCAACGTTTACATCGAACCTTATAAGTGAAGACCAAGTGAATGCAATGCGTGTGTTGCACATACTCATTGCGTATTGCTTCCGTTGCGCTGCGATGCCCATTCAATAACTCAATTAACGCGTTGACAGAAATATTTCTGAATTATCTGCACCCACATTTCCCAAGATCAAAGAAGGTGATCCAGAGTAATTGGAAGCTGCAACTAGAATGGATATAGAAACATTTGTTTATAATCAAAATTAAGAGGAGTCAGTACCAAGATTTGCAAGTTTCATACATTTTTCAATGTGAATTTCTAACAAACTATTTGTAGCAGAATAATAGTTTATATCTTAAATTAAAGGTAACGAAGAGGTCTAGTAAATACCGTCGGGAAAAATAAAAAAATTTGCATTGGAATGGAGATATTAGCTTCGAAACTTGTAAAAACTGGTAAAAATTGATTTTTTTCAAATCAAATTCCTCTTAGTAGGTATTCTCATTTCTTTAGATTGCGACTATTTTAGAAAGATAAAGCCTAAATCTAGCAAATAACGTCGAGTTTTTTCATTTTTAGTGGCGCTTTTTTTTAATTATTTGACTCTAATAGTACTTGTTTTTTCTCTCGATATTTCACCGACGAGAAATTGCAATATTTCGTTGAAAGTTTTAGAAATATAAAGCAAAATAGTATATATAACATTTATGTGCAAAATAAAATTTAGGAGAGTTAATTCTCTTTAAAAATTTTCAATTTCTTTGAACTGCAAAGTTTCATTTTCGTCTTAAATTGTCGCATGTTGGGTTTTTGTCTTTTACGCTAGATGTCTCTAATGTGACTTTTGGTCTAGGTCTAGGCTAATTTTATGTATATTTTCATACTTTCAGGACACAAACCTACGTATAGTAAGTTTATTGCCTACAGGCTCGCTGGTATCTAAATTGAAATTTTTGCTGAGTACTGAGTCCTCTTAAGGGAGACAACCATAAGAAATAATAATTAGCTAAACTGAGGCAAATTGTATTTAGCGAAGTTTATTTCAGTTCCTAATGGAAACTGAAGCTTCGCGAACTCTCCGACAAATCGATCCCGTGGGTATACCTGCGGATCCTATATATAAGACAAGACCAAATCCTGGCGCTGTCAGGTGCTGTATTTCTCTACAAATTCTCCAGAAGCTTCCCAAAGATTTCACTCCCGAAACATCAATTTCTGAACCTAAAGTTGTTTAGTATCCGCGTGTTATTACTCATTATACCCTAGATGAAATCATAGGTATACTAAGTTTGTCATTCCGTTTGTAACACCTCGAAATAATGATGGTAGAGCAAAATGGATTGGACACCCACGCATAATATTAGAAGTTATTTCGAATTTTGCATGTCCGTCCGTCCGTCTGTGCGCACGATAACTCGAGAACGCGTATACTTAGAGAGCTGAAATTTTGTACACGGACTTTGAAAAAAAAAAAGTAAAATTAAGTTCGGAAATGAGACAAATCGGGCAACTCCTTCGTGGGGTTGCCATATAAAAATTTCGTTTTTCGATATATATTTGGACACTGCCTGAGAACGCATCGACGTAGAGAGCTGAAATTTCGTACATGATGTTTTTACTACATTAGCAAATAAAATGTCAAAAATGGACTAAATCGGGCAACTCCTTCTTGGTGTTGCCATATAAAAATTTCGGTTTTTTACGTATACTTTGAAAACGATCAGTCCAAGACATTTTTATTGTACTAAAAACTTCTGCAGAATACGAAATCCTATAAAATTGGTTATAACCATTTTTTCTGTGCGACAAACTGTTCTAGAAATATATGCGAAAAACAACTTCAAAATCAATACTTGAATAGATCGGTGACCATACGAAATTTAATACGGGCATTCATCTAGATTCTAGGGTATCATAAGAATTATTCTTAGACCAATTCTAGCTTTTTTACTTGTTTTACCCTAAGTTTACATTTCCAATAAATGTCACTTGTAACTTGTCACGTAACAATATATTTAGGGCCGTAAACACCAACCGGGATAATTCTATTTCCTGTGTAAAGATTATTCCTATCCGAGAGTAATCCTGTTTGCTTTGGTCGTAAACACCAACTCGTGTAAAATAATGAGTTTTTTGCTTATGTGGCATTACATTCGGATATTTTCGGTATGTCCAAATGAAAGAGGAACAAAAATTCCTTGGCTCTAGCATACCGAGCTTTATGTTTTAAAATAAGAAATTTTGAATAAGCAGTATAATGAACAAAATTAATTTAATTTTTAATTTTCTTTTTTACATATTAATTAAAAAAAAATTTAGTAGAGAAAGAATTTAAGATCAGTGTATCTAACCCACTGACATATATAACATGGACTGCCTGATTTTCTATTTCATATGGGTCAACTTTTTTTGGCAGGGTGTGACAATTATCTTAATTCAAGTTTTACTTTCGCTTTAATATTCATATTAAAAGTTCAGCAAATTACAGATGCATTCAAAATTATTTCTATTCTTGGAAGTTTATCTCCTATAACTTCAAGAATTCCTTAAACTCGATTTTTAAGGAAATAAAATTAAGCAATTTTTGTCTGCCTATCCCTAAAAGTAGCTATGGGGAACAGAGAAAGGATTACAAATGTTATATTGCCATCTATTTCTATTCTGTATATTCATTTGGAAAACCAATGAACTGAAACTGGACTATGGTGGATTTTGTATAGAACTTATTATTTATAGTTCAGCGAAAAAAAGTAGTTAAAACAAAAAGAGACAACTATAGAAAAGTGATCCCATAATAATGTCAAATAATGTAAGCAATTTTTGTAGCATCAGCAGTCCATAGTATATGTCAGTGATCTAACCGAAATATAGTTGCCACGGAAACGTGCTATTCTTTGTTGCCTACTGTAATTATCACTTAAATTCAAATTTTGCCCATCCGTCACCTATTCGGAATAATCCTCGAATAGAAATTTTACCCCCGGAAAATCTCGGATAAAATATTACACCGGATTAAATCGCGAGTAATCTTGGTTGGTGTTTGTGCATTACACGTGAATATGGATAATTCTGGTTGATGTTTACGGCCCTTAATGGTGTAGTGCATGATACAAAGATAACAAGGTATGGCCGATTAGAGAGGGATTTTTTGTGTTAGTACGTCATGACAGTGTCATTTCCAGCGAATTTGTTTCAAGTTTTTCATATTTTATTGACTGAAATACGGTTTGAAGTTTAACAAAACATTAGTTTCTTCGTTTAAATCATTTCGGGAAAAGTAATTATGTGCTATTAGGAACGCAAAGAAATTTCCAAATAGAAAATTTTTTTCACTTTGATAAGGACGATTGAAATTGAGACGAACAAATTTGTGACAATTATCGCCAACAATTGACAGATAATTTGGCCATACTTATTAATCTTTGTATAATAGGTGTAGTGCATGATTTTATTAACATTGGGCGGTATTGAGTCATAAATAAAATAGAGATCTTGGCTGAATTAGAAGCCGAGCCTGAACCTGAATATTTAAACTTTGCACAACTAACAAAATGTTTTTAAATAATTCTTTATCTACAGGGATTTTACGAAAATAAAAACTATAGTCGTCATTCTCTCATTCTCAGGTAGTTGAAAACCAATTTCTACAAAATATTTGTCCCTAAACAATTTACAATGCCCTTAACTATGTATATCTTGAATCGAGGAAACATTTTTTTAAACACACTTAAAATATATTAGAAATTTATTGTCGCCGCTTTACATTGAATTTGCAGAAAATAAAGTTTCTGATTTTTGCTTCTGTTGCTCAACTTTTTGAATTTTTCTATTTAATTTTATTCCAAATTTTAATTCATAACACAACTCTCGTACGTTGGGACCATGTACTTAATGTTAATATAGGCATCCGGTCCTCCACATTTTTCTAGTATTTGCAGTGTATCCTCGATTACATCTCCAATTCGATTATCACGATCGTTATCAATGCCATCACCCAGGTTGACGTTTATAGGCTTGAATAAATTGCAAACTGGAAGCAATTGACGGTAATAGGGAACCAATGCTTGTCCAACACATGGACCTGAAAATCGGGTAAAAATAAATAATTCCCTTACATTATATAATTAGGTAGTATATAAGTACCAAGTATCACCATCTGTTGGATAACCTTTAAAGCACCCACTATTATCTGAACATCCCTTGTGTTGAATCCTCTCTTGAACGGGATGATTAGTTGAGGTATGGTTGGAAGTATCTGTTGAGAAAATAGCCATTAGAAAAGATAATTAAAACGATGATCTTGACAATACAAATATCTCATCCGAGGTACATTCAAACCTATCAGCGGACTTTCTGTTATACCAATACTTAAAAAATTGAGGAAAACCAATATCTGAGATACTGGGAAGAATTAAGTCTCCAGGCGATCAAATCGCCAGATTGCAACCGGATGATTTTAAGCACAGAAACTTCTACGTAGATTACACTCCAATCGGAACAAAATATCAAAATCCACCCTCCTCTCGTTAGGGGTAAGTATTTGGTCGTTGCTCTCAACCTAAAACTTAGTTGAATGAAAGCAAATCCTTGAGGACCAAAAATCTTCCGCAGGAAATATTCCCTTCAGCCTAAAATAGTCTTCAGGATGTATGCAGGCGTGATACATCAAAGTTTTGTCTACTAGGCGGTAGCCTGATGGTAAGCTCTAAGTATGAGTAGTTAGTATATGTATATCCAGTTGGTCAATACGGCCAGCCTACTCGCGGTCGCTAAGAAAGCTAAATATTTCATAAATCGGAAATTTATGAATATTTTACATTCAAAAGTTTTTAAAAGAATCGCAGTATGAGAAAGTTATCTATAGTTTGACAAATTACTTTCCTTTAATTGAATAAATTCCTACGCTCATGGAAACACTTCCATATAATAGAACAAGTCTACTCAGCGATTTAGCGTAAGTACTTGCGCTGAATTTGAATGTCAGGAACGAAATACCAACAAGTCCAATAGCCTTAGACATCCAGTTCATATTTGTGAATATTTTAAATATTTTGCTTTGGAAGTAACAAAACGGTATTTATATATAATTACATGGAAAAGTCTGCTTCTTCTAATGCGAAGTGGTAAAGTAAATATGTACAGTGAGCTCAGTACAAAATAGATTGGCTTTTTTGGTACAGAACAACTAGTGAAGCTCATCTTAGTTTACATAACTTTTATATACGAACATGTATCACGCAACGTAATAAATGTGTTGACTCAACATCTGTAAAGCCTTAGGTGCATTCTCGTAGATAATCGCTACAAACGATAAGATTTTTTTTTCAAATTCGTAATTCTTTAATCGGAGCACTATTTCGTCAAAAAGAAACCGGACAGCCAATTGGTTATTTAGTTGCGACCGATTTCGAATCGATAGCCGTGCGTATTCATTGACTTACTGTAAACTAATTAAAAACCGTCGGCCGATAAAAAGTCTTAGTTCTCTGGACACAAGACACTACAAGCCAAAGATAGTAATAATGACAGTGACTGTTACTAAATTCATCCCTGAATATCGAATAAATGATAGTTCCTTGAAAACCCTGCACCTATGTACTTCTGGCAAAAGCGAGTATGGTACTGAAGGGTTGAAAAACTGATCGTACCTTATGACTTCCTCTGGAAATTAAATCCATGGCCCCTGCAAAGGCCAATTCCCTGAGCTCTTCATTGCTTTCAGCTAATCTGCAAAACAATGTATCTAGAATGAAATAGATTCTAATAAGTAGTTCGTGTTATACCCGTCAATGAAGATTGGCAAATAGTAGCAATAATCAAGCTTGTCGGGATCTATAAGCCAATTGACACTGCCCTGGTCTTCCTTCTTCTTCTTTTTGACCGCACCTCCTCGAGATATGGGAATATCCCCCCTTTCCAAGTATAATCGGAACATTGTGCATTTTACTGAGCGTTTCTTAAATGGAAAACTTCTATGGCAAAGAAAATCAATAAAAGTTATGTGTAAAATTAAAAGTTCTAAATTAATAATAATTTGATATCTATTTACCTTGGTGGAGGATATACGAAAGTATTTGGCCGAAGAGACTGATATGAAAATGGGGGCACTAATCTGGGGGACTGAAAAACACAAGTTCTTTCAGTTAAACCCAAACTTGACTTGGAAGCCACAAATTTGAAAACTCATACCTGGCTCTGGAACTTTAAACTGCGCAACACCTTTCCGTCAATATGCATTGTGCAGAAGAATTTTTTTGATAATTTATTTTTAAAATAATTTTCGTCTGTGAAGGCTTATAAAAATGTTAACGCGCAATCTTTTTACTTGATGAGAGCTGGATTCTGTCAAAAGCACAAAACATGCCTGTTTTCTTGCCTCCACTGAAACGCTTGCTGGTTTTCGTTCGTTTCTAAGTTGACGTCTGGCGTCTACATCTACTAGATTGTAGAAATTAGCACTAGAAACTACCGCAGTATGGAGCTTGAGTAGGTATCAGAGAAAGTAGTATTGTTACATGCGGCATATTTAGGAGACTAAACACTGAGGTAGTGGTTTTGGTATTAATTAGTTTCCATCATGGTTTTTACTGTGAGTGGCTTTTTTTATTACTTCCACTCTACTTTCTCAAGCCAAAACCGTTTTAAGATACTCCCCGTGTAATGAAAATGTATATTTTGATATTCCTGGTCTCCTATAATGTTGCATCTTGTAGTTTTCGTAGCAACTAAATTGCAGTTATAATTTCGTTAAAGAAAGATATGTAAATTAGGCCACCATGGAGAAGCTAAGAAACCAAGCTCAAAATTACTGAGGGCGATTATTTCTTATGAATGATTGTTTAGGCATTGGAGTAATTTACATATAATAATCAGTAACTTTTTATTCTTTTGAAAAAGAATCATCTTAATCATACCTTCGACACGGGATATACAAATAGATTGGCTCTACCTAGGACTATCATCTATTAGTTGGCAACGTCTATTTCACGGGTTTGGGAGTATTTTTGGAAGTTTTAACTTAGGACCTAGAAGAAAGTTATAGGAATTCAAGAACTGACGGCCCCTGGGAGTGGAATATGGAAAGGACGACAAAATATTTTCATGCTGGAGCTGTAGGTCTAAAAGAAAACTGCACCATTTTGCCAAGCCATGCAAAAAGTGAAGTGGCGGTAACTGCAGCGCTCATAGCCACTTCCAAGAAAGAGAGAGCCTAGCTAAAATAAAAAATATAATATGAGCAATTCTTTATGAATGGATGAACAATTAATAAAGCATCGTAAATCCTCCGGCCGCCTCTTTGTTAAGACCATTTTCTCAACATAAAAATCAAAAATACCTGTCCTTTACTATTGTTGAACTGGTAACAGGTCCTTAATGCTGAGCTCTTTCAAGCAGCTAGAGAGATGTAAAACAAAGCACAAAAACGAAAAATTTTCAATTTTGCAGAATCCAGAACTACACGTGATTACACGGCAAGAAGAACTATGTAGATGATTTGGTACGTGGCCATGTATTACCATAAAGTCAAACGGAGCTTTACGTTCTAGACTGCAAGAGTGGAATTTGTTTAAAAAAGATACCAAGATTATTGATTTCCTTAAAAATTACAAAGAACTAGGGTTCACTATCTGCAGGCACTCACACCAGACTCTTTTCTGGAAAATTTAAGGGCCACATCTGATGGGCAGGATAAGAGATTTTTCCAAGATATTAGTGAAATTGAAAAATGATATCCAGGAAGATGGAATTCAGCCCTGTTGGGAGGGTATTGCTTTCTTTTGAGAGACAATAAATCTGTTCTAAAAGGAACAAGTGATAACAATTTATAAAAAGTATAACAGAAGTTTATTTTTCCACTTTAGTTATTTCGAAGTTGAAAAAAAAACTGTTGATTTTTACATATTTCATGTTCAAAACTCCAAATTTAGTGCCACATACATAGGTATATGTACCTACTGTAAAAAATACATTTCATGTTCTTAAAAATCCTGATATGATAAAAATCGCACTATGATTTTCCACAATGTCTGCAAAGCAGAGTTCGTAACATTCCGTTTACAGAAAAAAGTTAAATTTCTGCATTCACTCAAAAATCGTCGTGTTCTTATCGATCGTGCATAAGTTCTCAAATTCTAGTGTTGATTCCTCGATGCTAACTTAATAAAATGTTTCCCCGCAATAGTAATCATTCCTGTGTATGTAACATCTCCGCAAGATCTAACTATTTCAGGAATTAAGCAGGATTTACATTATGATGACATACATTTTTTCCGGATATTATGAGGGAGATAGATAGTATATCGTATATGGAAATTTATTTATGCGTAACGAGTGACCAACGCCTTCTGCATTTTTTCTAGACCTCGTTTTGTCAATGTGTATACGTGTCCGGAGAACCTTATTCCTGGAACAAAAACACTGCTACTGGTAACACTAATCTGCCAATTTTGACTGCTGGCAACACGTTTTACTATAATTTTATAACAAATATTTATTAAATATTGTGTCAAAATGAAAGAAAATAAAAATACGTTTTTAATTTGTAATAAAATATTGTGAAATTGAACGTTTTTAAATATATTTGTTTTATAGAAAGGATTCCAGTTATTTCAGAGATAGTCAGCTTAGTCTAGAAACAAGAAGCAGCATACACAGACTCGTTGTAGTGCACTTTTTCGAAACTCATTTCAGATAATTTGGAAATAGATATTCCATTTTGACTATTTGACAGTTTACGATTTTTGCCATAAAATCTAGTGGGGAGTGTACATGTGTGGTATTGCAGTAATTGCTTTGGTAGAATTTAAATTTCAATAAGCTATAAAAAATGCATGCCATTTTAAGGCTAATTTACATAACCGAACATGCGATTTTACTGACCAAGTGAGGACAGGGTCTTAGTACTTTGCACTATTAGAAAAAAGGGAAGAGATGATCGACTGTCAAAACATTATTTCCCACTCTTTTATAGCGAAGCGTGACTTTTGACATTTCATCAAATTGTCAATTGCGAAAATTAGTCAGACATCAAAAAAGAAGAAAAATTAATGGATATGAGGAAATTTCTTGGGGAATATATTTGACAATTTCACATGTAATTAGTTCTATTAAAAAAAAAAAACTGATAAAAGCAGTCTCGTTTTCAAATTCAGTCTTAAATAAATATAAATTTTATTTCTTTGTTCTAAACACATTAATTTCCTTGATCGTAACAATTTCAATTCCATTGATTTTTTACACAACTTATCGAGCTCATTTTCTTGGAAAACATCAGAAAAGTGTGATCATTCCCCCACCCTGCAACATTTTGATTTCAGTTTCCAAGGCAAAAATACATCATGTTCTTGAAATTGTGTTCTACACATACGAATTGGCAAGTCAATCTCTGGTTTAGGTAAATTTGGTTGAAGTTCCTTTACCACTTAGAATAGCCGTCAAAGGTATCGTTTCCTCTTCATGGTTTACAAAATTTTCAAAAACAATTAATCCTGGAATCGCTAAAAACTATTAAAATGGGTTGAAAATTAGAATCGATAATTTTGAATACAACTTTGTAGAACTTGGAATACCTTTTTCAATGATAATTATATGTAGATTGACGTCGCTTTGGTTTCGGTTAATTTTACTTTGTGCTGATTTTGATAGCACTTTTAGTGATTTTTCTTCCATTTGAAGTTAGTTAATAATTTATAAACTTGTTAATTTTACAAATTCAGTAGCTAACCCCTCAGAACATACATAGAACATTGCACGATATAGAGAATACAAATATTCTCATTAAAATGTTAACACATGGCAGTAAAAATTTCTCCTTCGTCGGGGAATTGGACATTTAACTCAGTAAAATTTTGCTGGATTATCTTCTGTCCTTATCGTTCTAAAGTATTTTCAGATAACGAGAAACTAAAAAACTACTTACTCTGTTTTCTAACAATGTTCGAGTAATATAAATTAGCCATAATAAAGCTGAAAACTTATATTGAAAACCAACTAAGGGATGAAGGGTATATCTATGTATATAGCATTGTTGACAGTTTTTAAACATGTCGCTATTGCGAACCTATGTTAAGCTGATTCTAATAGCCTACGCATACCGACTTTGTAATCTATGCCTAAAAGACTACGATCGTCTCTCATTATACCCTAGATGAAATCTAAAGGGTATACTAAGTTTGTCATTCCGTTTGTAAAACCTCGAAATAATGATGGTAGAGCAAAATGGATTGGACACCCACGCATAATATGAAACGTTCTTTTGATTTTTGAATGTCCGTCTGTCCGTCCGTCCATCTGTCTGTCTGTGCGCACAATAACTCGAGAACGCGTATACTTAGAGAGCTGCAATTTTGTACACAGACTTTAAAAAAAAAGTAAAATTAAGTTCGAAAATGAGACAAATCGGGCAACTCATTCGTGGGGTTTCCATACAAAACTTTCGTTTTCCACTATATATTTGGACACTGCCTGAGAACACATCAATATAGAGAGCTGGTACATGGTGTTTTCATTGTACTAGCAAATAAAATTTAAGAAATGGACTAAATCGGGCAACTCCTTCTTGGTGTTGCCATATAAAAAGTTAGGTTTTTTACGTATACTGTGAAAACGATCAGTCCAAGACATTTTTATTGTACCAAAAACTTCTTTAGAATACGAAATCCTATAAAATTGGTTATAATCATTTTTTCTGTCCGACAAACCGTTCTAGATATATATGCGAAAAACAACTTCAAAAATCAAACTTGTACAGAAAGGAGACAATACGGAATTTCATACGGGCATTCATCTAGGGCAAGAATTCCAAATTACTTTAAAATCCTATCTCTAGTTTTTTTCCATATTGATAAAAAATACTTACCGATTTAAAAACTTTGCGGTTGGTTATGTGAGTAAACTTGACATCATTTTCTCATCAAAATTTAACAAAATAAATAGACATAAAATTCAGTAAATATCAAGTGTAATTAATAATTATTTATACAAATTACGTAAAAATACTTAATAAAAAAATAAAAAATTCTGTGTGATGGATGAACCTGGGGCAAGATGTTATAACTTCGAAAGACTCGACGTTCGACAATTTATCGATAGTCGGTATGTTGTAACACTTCCGGCAGGCGATAATTTTGATAGAATATCACTGAGTTTTGCTGAGAGTGATAGGACAAGCGAAGATTAAAAAGTGTATGTAAAGTTTAAGAAATTTGATTTAAATGTTACATTTTTTTTAATTTATTCAATATAAATGATTTTATATATTAATTATATAGATTCTTCAAACTTGAAGTTATAAAACTTGTAAGAATATTTCTTGAATTCAAAAATCAATAAGGCAGTACATTTTGTTGGGCATATCCATAACATAATACCGCTATCTTAAAAATTTTCTTTTGTCCCAGTAATTAATTATTTCTTCGTCATTTTCATTACCCTCCACAAATAAAGCCACTGCGCTTGAAAAATTCATAAATTCATTTATTTATCAACAACTAGAAAAAGAATCCATAAATGTCATTTGTGATAGGGGAAAAAATTCGGAAATAATTTCGAAACAAGCAAAATCGTCTGTCGAACGAAAATCTTATAACATACCGCCAGAGCGAAATCTTCGCTTCGATGATCGCTTTCGATGCGAAGTTATAACATGTCGCCACTGGTGACTTTCTACCAATTTAGCTAAATCCGGTTCAATATTGGCGAGTTGCAGCCTTTTTCGACTAGGTATGATGATGGAAAGGCGATAAGATATTTTTCAGCACTGTTCCACAATGCAGGACACTGTGCTTCAATGTTGCATTGCAACCAGAACTTCTGATAGCCTTGATTGAACTTTTGCTTAAGCTCCTCGTCTGTGCTGATGGTGATCCTCTCGTCTTGCATTATCACATTGGCTTCTTCCATGGCTGTGATATTGTACGGATTTATTATCCATTGAGGAATTTGTAAATTTAAGAGATCCTCAAATCTCTAAGCAAAATCCTTGTGTAGCGTCCAAGTGAGCGATATATGATAAAATAACATCGTCTTGAAGCATTTCTGGTAATTTTGACAAATGCGGAAACTGTGAATATTTCTGCTAAAATTTTGTTTATAAAGGATGAGTTTATCCACAAAGGCCGATATTATTGATTTTGTTTTAATCAAGTTGAGATCGTCACCCTGCCGCTGCAATTTAACTTTGTTCAACATAACAAAGATATCAGTCAAGTAATAAATAACTGTTTTACAATTGTTCAGATTTTCTTTCAAACTCGGATCTTTTTCTTGTAAAAACTCCAACACAGATTCAAAAAAAGCTGAAAATCTTGCTAAGCAAGAGCCTCTTGATAGCCTGTGAACTTCAGTGTGCAGAAGTAACCGAGTAAAGACTTCGTCGTTTTCCTCACATAGCTGAGCAAATAACCGAGAGTTCAAAGAATTGCTTCGAATCTTGTTGACAGCATTTATAACATATTGTAAAGACTGATGCAATGTAGGATTCAGATTTTTTGCTACTAAATGCTGTTTGTGAATCACGCAGTAGTAGATGAGTGTATTATCATTCAAGCTCCAACGAATTTCAAAATGCAAATGAACTTTCAACCTAAGTGCAAGCTTGTTATTTAGTAAAATATCAGGAGCATATTTGGACTTGAACTTGATCATGATTTCGTTCGTGTTAAATCGGGTATATGCGTCAAATACAGAGCAAGTCAAAACGTGCCTGAAAGACTTGTACGCTCGAACACATTATGTTGCACGAACTCGTCCACGCCCAGTTTTTTATCTTGTACGAACTTGTGCACGCTTATCGACTTGTTGAGTTTCTTAAAAGTACTACAATGATACTTCCTACTAAAATATTAATCATTCTTATAACAAGTTGGCACACGTAACACAACTTATACAGTATCTGGAAAGTTTCAAATAAGAGCTTGTGTTAATTAATAGGGGTCGATTTTTAGACCTCGTCGACCCCAAAATTCTGTTTTCGTTTATATTGACCCCTGGGAAACCGATATCGACCATAAGGGGTCGATATCGACCACTTAGAGAATCCTAGATCTAGGGTATTGTAAGAATTGGTCTTAGACCAATTATTACTTGTTTTAATGTAAATTAGATTTGCTATTTATTTTCTTAACCCACTGATGCCGGCTTATATACTTCTCCCAGGTGGAATTTGCCGAAATTCATAAATGTTGTTACTGAATGCCTAAAATAGAAATAGAACAGAGATCCAGGAGTCTACCTATACTAACACTTGAGATAATTAGGGGGTGAAATTTCAACCGTCCAACACCAGATGCTCCGCAAATACCTAAAATTATATCTATAAAGCTAGCAATATGGCATAAGTATGAAACGGAATTTTTCTGTAAAAACCCCGTACCTGTGACCAATATTTTTGCTCGTTGATGAAGTGAGGTACGGAGTGAAGGGTGGTCATCTCCGATGGAATTAAACGTGTCTCATCGCCTGTCTCTATTCTCAATCGTGTCAAATTCGTCTATTATAGAACGAAATACTTTTTAGATATGAAACCGGTTTTTTTCTGTGTATAGGCTCAAATGTGTCACTCGTGTATCAGCGGACCGACACATTCTAAGGTATGGGGAAACACGTACGTCTAAGCAAAAATGGCACCAAAGCCTATCAATAGTCTTCGTTTTGACTTAGACGCAGTGGCCGTGCTATTTTCCAGATTTGTGTAATTTTGTGCAAATGTTTTCAATTTTATTTGTTGTGAAAAATGATTCGGAGAGATTTGTGTTGGTATCAGCGATGGTTAACACCTGGGAACTGCACGTGATGTTCTGCAAAATTGAAAGGAGGAAGCCAATGGGCCAGCTTGAAGCCTCGTTGCCACTGATTGAACGCCAGGTATAGTACGATAAAATAGGTCATTCAGCACCACAACACCGCAGCAGAAACGAGCATGAAATTGGTCATATTGTACAACGTGGTGATAATTATCGCCAATGCAAGCAATGCGGAGGCAAAACATATTATGCTTGCACCAAGTGTCGTGTTTGTCTCCATCCCAAAAATTGCTTCCAAAGCTATCACAATGGTGAGGTTCCAACCAAAAAAGCCCTTAATTGATTTTAATATCTATTAATTGCTATTCATTTCAATTTATCAATAAAGGCCATTTGTTTTCTGCATTGAAGTCAGTTGTTTTTCGATGTTTCAATTTTCAAATATTTTCAGAACACCTGGTGCCGATCTGGTGAAATTTTACCCTCGACAGGTATATCATTCATAGTGCACAGGTAAATATTGTGATCGAGCCCAAACTTACACAGAAGTAATAGGACCTTGAGAACCATGTATTCTGGAGAAAACTCCCAAAACTATTTTTGCAGATTTTCCAAATGAGAAAATTTCACACACAAAAAAAAAATAAAAATGAATTTTGAACGCGGATTTGGACAAGAAAACGGAAAAATTCCGCGAAATTGTCCAAAATTTCAGACTAATACCCGCACGTAGTTGGCCTATAGAATTTTTTAAAAATACCTCTGCATGGGGTGAAATTTCACCCCATCAGGCAAGAATGGGTACCGGCTAGGAATGTGCGGCCGTTTGATATTCATCGCCAGATTTGTAAATTAATTATGTGTGTGGTGATTCATCTAACTTACCCCAAAGATGATGAACCTTAATAGAGGAATTCATGATTATTGTTGTGCAAAGTATAACCAAAGAAGAAAACTCGTACTATCTCTAGACCAGATGAATACCACTTTAGTGTCGGGAGTGTTTTCGTGAAGAGTGATCAGGTTATACAGGGTGTTTCCCACTAGAAAGTCAGTAGAGCGGGAGGTGATAGTACTCAGCTAGATGAACCAAAAATTGTATGGAAGGAGGAGGGGGGGGGCATATCAACCGTTTAGGATTTACAGGGTGATTAAGAAAAAAATCTGGTTTTTCACAAAACACCCTGTATCTTAAAAACTACAGGGTGGATGGTCACAGTTAGGAGCTCATTGTATGCAGAACTCCATGGCCTTTGCACTAGGTCAACTTAAAGAGGAGAGTCTACAGTTTACAGTTTTTATAAAAAAAGTTATGTTAACGACCGTAAAATAATAGAGGTTAAATTGAAAATCCGAAATTTTGAGTTTAGACATCCATAATTCTTAAGGGGAGAGGGCTATGGAGCTTATTTGGCAGTCGTTGGAAAGGCCATAAAATTCTACATACAATGAGCTCCTAACTGTCAAAAACTAGTTTTTTTCTTAATCACCCTGTAAATCCAAAACGGTTGATATACCCCCCCCCCCTCCATACAATTTTGGTTCATCTAGCTGAGCACTATCACCTCCCGCTCTACTGACCTCCTAGTGGGAAACACCCTGTATACCGCTTTATGATATTAATAGGCTTGAGCAGTTTCAGCGAGAAAAATCTAAACACCTGAAGAAACAATTCTGGCTTATTCATTTGAATATCGGTCTTTTTATATAATTTGAATACATTGGTTAAAGGGAAGATGATTTACTAAGTTAGCAATTTCATTGTTTTCGTGATTCTTTGCTTATAGAATGCCTCTTACAATTTTGATGTAATTGGCTTATTTGACATCAAGTATTTTTGTCGTACATATAAGATTGAGTCATTTGGCTTGCTAGCCCTTTTCGCTTGTTTTCTTTAATTTGTCTTTTCTATAAATTGCTGATTTCTATTTTTATTTGAATTCATAAATAAAATGTATGTTATGAATGTTGAGCATTGTTTTTTCTCGAATTTCATAATTGTATTCATATTTCATATTATGTTTTCATGTTATTTTGTTATAATTAGGAAATAGTTTCGTAAGTGCAATGAAAAACTTAACAGCATTGATGATTGGGCGCAATGAGCGACCACGTAAAGTGAATAACAATTTGATGCGTGAGAGCAACAAAAAACAAATCATGCTCTCTTCCTAAATGTTTTTGAAACAAAAGATGTTATATATGACAATGTAACATAAGACCACTCTTTGATGGTCTGTGTAAAACTGGAAACTCAAAAACAGCAAATCTCCTGAAATCGGCACCATTCGTATTATTTACAGAGGACAATACAAGACTACAAGCGCTTGTAGAAGAATACTTGTAATGCAAGTCCATCAAATTTTGATTGCACGAATATATTTGGTATACTTTTAGAGTTATTGAAATTTCCCATAACTTGAAAAATATTTTGACAAACGTGAACCAATATATGTGTATTACGAGGTAAGGTTAATTTTTTCTACTATTTCGAAATTAGCTGAGAGATTTTGAAAAAAAAAAAACTTATTCGATCAAATTTCGTCGGAGGCATGATGAATATTGAAAATTAGCTCGATGCAAACCTTAACTCTCGAACCAAGGGGTCTACGAAATTGTTTGATTTGTCAAATCAAAGAGGACGAACAAACCAGATTTACACAAAGATTACAAAACATTTTACTTCAACGGTTTGTACAGGGTTTTAAAGGTGAAAATTTTTCCTCGGAATGTGTTATTTACAAACAAACCTCGTAAAAAACTCATCTCAAACAAAACAACGAATTCGGTTGATTGATTTTAAAATGGTTTATAGACTACCGAAGTGAGTGAAACGCGATATCTTTTTCATAAAGGGGTTGTTCTTTTTTCTTAGAGCCTTGGCATTTCAACAATTGTTGAAACGAAGGACCAGCATATAAAATTTTATTGCATCTCGTTCAGCTGTTTTTGTTTTCTTCACATAATTAAAAAATACTTTCACATGGAACAATAAATTTGTCTTTCCAATTTCTATTTTACAACTTATCTGCCGATGTTTAGGGCATAGGAGACAAGAAATTAAAACGAACAAGAAAATATGAAAATTATTAATCTGATTCGAATGCTGGAACATGCTCTATTCGATTTTGTACTAGATTAAAAATTGGGCGGCCTCTCTGGCCATCTTAGAAAGTTTCCAACAAAACAATGGCTCTAATTATGCAGTTAAAAGAGCTAGACATATTGTTGTATATCAGATTCGACTGTAGGTGTTATAGCTATTTTGAAAATAACAGTACCTTTAAAATGAATCTCATCGTATTTAGCTTCCTATGAGATGTAGTTCGTGAGGTATAGCAAAGAGATCTTCAAACTTTGGTGGTCCGTAAATGGCATTTGAGCACATAATGACCTAAATATCTGCTGTAGAATTACTTAGGGTACCATCCTATAATAAAGATTTTTCAATTTTATTTTGTTCTCGGTGAATATTTTTCTTTCCCATTAATTTTCACACCTTCATCATCAACATTCATCCCAAAAGCAAAACATTTTCCACTTTATTTAATTCACTTCCGCTCCGCAAGTGACTTTTGAATGCGCACTAAATTGTAAAGATTTTACAAAACGCAATTTGTCTGAAGAATTTTGCCATATGAACTCTACAAGTTTACGTAAATAGTTTGGACTGCAGCTACACTTATAAGTTTGTGCAACCAATAGGAGGGAAGTGGTCATTTCCCACTTGTAAAGCTCTCCCTCTAGAGTTGCAAACTGATCAGCCCGCTTGTGCTTTTGAGTAATAGATTTTTTTCTTCGCTGGTAGTACATGCTTGTAGTAAAAGTAGTTGTAGATTCTTGCTATAGGTCCCAGATGATAGGAAAGAGTCTCTTATAGTTCTTATCCATTTCATAAAAAGAACGACGCATGTCAACGATATACCGATTAATTTACTTTTAAGATTCGAATATTTGGGAAAATTGCATGGCATAAATATTTGTTTATCGTCACATTACAGCAGACTCTAATTATTGACATAACAACGAAAAATAATGTTTTATTTGTATGTTTATTTTTTTACAGAGGAGGATTATGACGCGTTCTGTTTAGCTTACATGTTTACTTACCGAGACTTCGAAATGGGAACTTTAGGGCTAGCATGGACCGGAGACCTTAAAAACGCAGGAGGAGTTTGTGAGAAAAATGGGGTAAGTAGATTTCTAGCTTTATAATACTTGAAACCCATCCACCCTTCCCAATTCCTTCCATATCTTTCCTTTGCATGCCTGCTCATTTTATTTCCCTGACGTCTAACAAGATTTATGGTACCTAATCATCATCCGTAAAAAATTGCCATTCTTATCAAACATGTAGCTATAGCGAAAACGAAATTTTTTGATCATGCTAATTTCCACAAAAGGTTTTAAAATATGTCGAAGGAAAAAAAACAAAAAGCAATTAATAAGATGCACACCTAGTGGTTGTAAAATTTTCACAAAGACGAAAGCTTGAATAATGCATAAGTAAGTACCTTGCCATGTCCTGGGTACAAACGATATTCTTAATGTATATTTGTATCCCGACGTTTACGTAAAATTCAAAGGAACTCGATGGATGCTACATCTATTCTCTTCCTTTCATGTGTTCCTGTTGCCTTCCGGCGCAATTAGTCAGCGACTTCATAGCACGTAGTTCCGAAGCGAGATTAACATGTAATGGGAAGCAATTAACGGACGACAAAGCGCTACAAATGATATAAATTTGCCAATAGTCCTATAGTCTCCGTGCGGATTTACTGGAACATATCGCCTTACATAATTAAACGTGGTAAAGGCAATTTGTCATACTTTATGTAATGAACGCCCACATATGTATATATGTGGGTACCTACAATTAAAATCACATCTTGGTACATAACTATTACGCTATGAACTCGACGTAGTGTTAATGGGTTAGTTGTCGTGTGAAGTGTGTCTATCCGAGGTCATAAAATGTACTTAGCCGAATGCTCTCTATGCCGGTATATAGTCATCTGAATCTGATGTAGATTACTTGATAGACCACAAATAATTTATCACAATTACTCAAATATTTTCAATGTGCTCTCTTTATTCTAGAGTTTTGAATAGAAGAGATTTCCTAGCATTTTCAATCTTCAGCAAATGATCGAATAAATAACAAAATGTCACTCTTTTATATAATAAAAACAAAAAATGGTCGTTGTGAGCATATGGACCCATCAGGAATATTGGAGCAGTTCCGCTGACCCCTACTGGTCCCTCAGGTATGCAACTGGAGCAGTCATTTTTGCACTGGCATTAGGGCAGAGAATTTGCCGTTGCTTTTGCAACTTAGCAGTGCTCAATTCACCATGTCATCCATATTCTGTGTCCTTTTTCTGAGTGATAATTTTAAAATTTGCAACTCTGTGTATAGAAATAATTTTTCTTCCTACTTATCTGCTCTAATTTTTGGATGTACATAGGTACCTACCAGGTTTTACGATGTCGGCCGGCCGTATGTCCGATACCTGATGTTGGAAAACATGCAAGATTGATGGCACTGCCTTTATGTAAAGAAATCGTAAAAAATGGTAGACGACGAAAACTTTATCAAAAGTGCTTTTGTCAATGGTAGAGATAACTATATATATGAGCTGCTATAAAGTTAGGACTTAAGGACCTTCCCATATACCTATACCTCGCTCACTATCAGAAACACGAAGTAAGCTGTTACATGTTCCACCAATAATTTATGACAAACTTACCAAACGGCGAAGATATACACCAGCAATAAAAGTTTTATAGGGGCTTAACACATTTCCATTATTCATTTGTGGAACAGACAAATCGGAAGGGATATTACGTCCTGTTGGATATCCTGTTCAAGGACTTGAACTTGTAACTAGCGAAATGTAGATATATGATAGCTTTTTGTGTCCTCCCATGAATCTTTTGATTGAAATTTGGAATTTGGCCAACTCAAGAAAGTATTTCGACGAATTAGCAAAAATATTTTGAAGCTCTTTCAATTTGCTATTAGAAAACCTAAAAATGATTTTAAAGAAATTTTTTGTGTTTATTCCAAAGCGACAGTTCTTTCTGCTTTCATTGTTTAAGTATGAATTTCGCACAAAACACAGCTCGTTAGCTAATTGAATGGTAACCAACCTTAAAATTATTTCACTTACAAAGAGATATCTGATGCGTTCCCCCTTCATTCTGGTTCTTTTATCTGAACTTTCTTAAATGACTCATATCCGCTTTAAGCCTCGCTATTAAGCTTTTGAAAATTTTCCCTTTACTAATTAAGAAAGAAAGTGAGGCTAGGATCTAATAATTTGCCTAAAGTTGCCTGCAACATCAAGTCTCCATTCCATTTAAGTTAATCAAAACTCCCTCTGCGCTTTATATTCTCTTGTCCCCATAGATAGAATAGATAGATACCTCCTCTGCCGGATATAGTCTCAGTCTGAGATTCTAGTTTGTTATAAATTGATGTCCTTACTTTGTCTGATGGTGGTACTGTCAGTCCTGAGATTTAAAAGGTTTACCTAATTAAAAAGTTTTACTGTTTGCGAATTTTGGTAGCTGGGTCAATTTCTTGCAATCTTGGCAATTATCTCAGAATAAAATGGAGGATGATGGGCAATTTTATGCTCCAAAAGAAACAGGTCGCTATTTAAAATTTCCACAAAACCCCAAAAGTTTGGAAGGTGGAATTATTTGTTGGTTTAATTGATTGACAGATTGTAATGGACAATGGGGAGCTATCCGATTGTTTAATCCCAAAAATTTTGGTTTAGTTAGAGAGGATCATTTTAAGCTACGAACATTTTTTTGAAATGGTGAATTATAATTTAGTATCTTCTTGTCTTTTTAATACTTTTATTTATTTCAAGACTCCAGAAAAAATCTCCTGCAGACTAAGCTCTAAAAGTAAACTTAACATTAATTCAAAAAGATATAATAGTATATATTTAAGAAAAGGAGGTAAATGTGCTGTAAATATTTCCGACTACTACTTTCTTCAATAAAATCTATCAAAGTACAAACTATGTATGTATGCATTGAGTGATGGGTTCATACAGGCCGTAATAAATTCTATAAGAGAGAAATCTAGAATAAATTTTGAATTAGGCGATCAATTCGGATGATCAAATCTTGTAGCAGAAAACATCTCTGACAAACCTAATACTAAAAACCTTTCTACGAGACTCTGAAGTTGGGATTCCAAGTAACTGGCACCTGGCCTCATATGAAGGGAGCCCAGCTTCCCGTGCAAAGCAACACGACTAAATGATTTTTGTATGCGTTTATAAGCCCACCAATCTACAGAGGAAACCTCCAATATGGAGTGAACTAATGAAACATATACAGCCTTTAAAGTGAAAGGGTTTTGAAAAACAGTGCAGTTACGCAGTTAATGAAACTTAGCATTTCACATGCATGGAAGTGTCGTAATCAACTAAAAAGAAATTTAGTTTGTTATCAAAAATTTTACCAAGATCTTTAATCTCAGTAGGCCTTTCTTTCTACAGTATTGTCTTTAATCGAGTAATCAAAAAAATTAGGATTAATGCAACGATAAAAGCTGAAACTCTTACACTTGCTAGGTTTTAGTTTCAAACCATTTACGAGCACTAACCACAAGTTTATTTAGGTCGTTTTACAAATGTAGACAATCTGCCAAATCTCTAATTGACAAGCAAATTTTAGGTCGTCAGGGAAATAAATAATTTAACCACATCATTAATAAAAAATTACAAACAATAGGAAGCCAAGATGGCTACCTTGAGGCACCCACGATGTAACTATAAATTTTCGAGATTCAACAAAATTAATTTTTACACGCTACAAGCGATTACTTAAGTAGGTATGAATTAATCCAACTAAGAAATGAGGAAATACCCCCGAAGTCTTAACAAAGTCACTGTAGATGACATCAACTTGCGCACCATTTTCAATTTCCTTAATACAAATATTATTAGATAACACCAGATCGATTGTTGAAGACTTACTCTTGACGAAGCCGTATTGCTGGGAACATATAATTTCTTTTACATGAACATACGTCCTGTTCGTTAATACCGAGAACCTGCTTTGTATATGGGAGTAATAAAAGAAAATTTCCAATGGTCTAAAAAAAATCCTAATCCAAGCGAAACATTGAAAATCATTGTTAAGCCTGAATTACAATTACGACTGATCAGTCGACTACGACCTTGCCCAAATGGTAAATGCATATGGCAAGATACAGTTGCAACTTCAACTGCGACTGAAACTAAACTTTGCTCAAAGTGCAAAGTTGATGTTGGCTGCGGCTAACTTCAGTTCAATCACAGAAGTCGGGACTTCTGGTTTGTTCAAGCAGTTGAAGTTTTAATTTAATTACAAATGTCGACAGATCAGTCATAATTGTAATTCACGCTTTAAATCAGATGCTAGTGTAGCGTTACAGTTTCTAAGTAAAATGTTAGGATTGTTAGGTTACTGAATAACTTTAGTCAGTCTCTGCGGATTTGAGTCATACATAGCCATATATCAATGAAATTAGATCCGCCACAATTTTTTATCCAATCTAAAATTTGCATTTTGAATGGTCTACTTCACAGTTCAATTAAGCTATTTTCACTGACATATATATGATATGGACTGCTTAACTTTCTATTTCACGGGTGCACAATTGCTTGTGTCAAAAAGAGTTCTTACGTCGGTGCCAACATTGAAAGAATTATTGGCGGGAAGTTGAAAAGGTAAGCACGCAGCTCGAAAAAGGATTTTAATGAAACCTTCGGAATTTCTTCTGCGTATCTAATGAATATATTGCCTTTGGTAAAATACTTTTTAACAATAATAACTCTAAATAATTAATTTAAAAACATTTATTTCGACAAATCTACTAATTTATTGGTGCTTAGACCAAAAGAGTCAGCAATATAGAAGTGAGCCCACTTTCTGCAGTATATTTCTATGAACGTAGTCAGTCCATATTATATATGACAAATGTCTATTTTGTGCTGCAATACTTTGACAATATGTGTAAACACCGTATTTAATTGTAAAAAAAAAACAAGTTACATCGGGAACTTATTTAAAGAAATAAATTCCAATGTAAAGCAATGGCATTATTCTAATTGTCGCTCTTTTAAAAAATTTAATGTCACTTCACAAAGAAAAACTTAAGTAAAGATCTGACAATTTGTCTGACCATTGATAAATGTACAAATTTTCCTATAGCTACTTTTTAGCTCCAGCGCCCGACCATAGCTTAAACTAGCTTAAATTATGCACTCGAGAACTGCCTTTGCAGAAAATAGTGTCGGTGTTACTGCATAACCGCTAGACTAGCAATTTCATAACCACGTAACTGCAAAGAGTAGCCAAATCAAATTTCGAAGTTAATCTTGACGGAACTAAGAGACTACAACTTATTTTATCAATTTTATGTCTAGAATCCAAAATTATGCAATAACTTTGTCATTATTATAAAAAAAAAAAAAACGCTTAATGTCTGCTGAAAATCTTACTTTGACTTTAGCTTACGCGGTAGTGACATTAGTAGTCTCGCGGTTATGCAGTAAATTATTTGAGAAATCTTGAACGACAAATAACTTCCAACAGCTGCTATTAGCTTAAACGTTGAACGTAACGTAAATGGTTCATTCAGAACATTTGTCGATTTTCTGTGGAATAACCCTCCAACCTGTTTGAAAATGTATTGTGCCAATCTCCAAAGATGGAGATAAAAAAATTCCAAATGTATAACTACCGCCCAATAGCGCTGCTCAATGTATTCAGTAAACTAAATGAAGGACTACTTCATAACTAACTTACACCATTTATCCAAAGCAATGGTGGATTTGATAAAAAGCATATGATTCCAAAAATAAAGCAACAGGACAGCTGTTATGACTGATGTCTTGGCGGGAGTTCATTAATAAAGAACTTTATGCTGGTAGTGTAGTGGGAACTATATTATTGGAGTATTTGTTGATTTGTAGATGGCATTTGTTTCTTCAGACCATAATGTATTAATAGAAGTATTAAGCAAGGGAGGCAGTGTTGTACGAAAGTTACAGTGAGAATGAGGTGATGAGCACTGGAGTCCGGCAGGGATCAATATTAGGTCCGCTGCTCTATTTTTTGTACATGTCCTAGCCCTGCCCCAGTACGCTAGGAAGAGTGGGGGTGATTTATAGAGGGAAATAAATGAGGACTTAATACGATTATATGAAAATAAACTTACATGGTTTTTCAATAGAGAGCCAAACAAAAATTGGATGGAGAAATTATCGAAGGAGTTGACTCGATAAAATATCTGGGAATGATAATGGATGATAAACTGACTTAGAAACAACACACTACGTGTGTAAGAAAAAAAGTGGCACCACTTACAGGAATCATGAGGAGAAGTGACATTTTCAATTACCAGACAATAATTCTAATCTACAATGCATTTATATACTGCCAATAATTACTTACAATATAATTAATTGGTCACAATACAGCAATAACTTACTATTTACTTACTGCATGCACAGAGTGTAACACAGAGCAATAAAGTCCATATGTAATTTACGGTACATGTGCTGTATGAATCGACGACAAAGCTGTTGAGTTTAAAACAATTAATTTATGTGGAAAAAACTAAAATAAGATGGTAAGGTCGAACATAAAATTAATAGAACATGGTGAAATACACAACTGTTGTAGGTGTTAAGCCCGAAAGCTATTGATAAGATATCCAGCAACGAAGGTAATAGATGAGAAAATTAAATAAAAAGGAACAGGGCTGGAAGAAAGGACCATTTACTTGACAGATGCCGAAAAAAAGGAATACAGATAGGAACTGAGATTGAAAGTTCCACAAGATCTCGCGCAGTTTCAGCACAAGAAGTGCCGGAGGAATCGCTCTGCAGAAGTAGCCGTGATATGAAGCGCATCTGTAGAGCTTGAAAATCAGAAATTCATAACACTGGATAGCCGAAATATTCTCAATTAAGATGGAGGGAACTAGATTAAGGTAGATTTACGGCTAACAGAAGTATGTAGAATTGTATTCAAATTTTTTATTGGAAAATGGCTTCCAAATTTTAATCCAATAAAATTAATCAATTTTTGGGTTATAACATCAACCCTTGCTGATTGTGAAGGTACCCAATTAGCTCAAATAAAATTGAATAGTCAGACTAGATAGATGAAGAGAGTGGTGGAAAGGAGTATAAAAGTAGGACATAAGTCGTCACACAAATAAATATACCTATTATATCTATACTCTACGGTCTGCCAACAATTACCGTTAAACTTTCTCCAAATTTAAGTGACATTACATATTATTATTTCTTCTTCTTCGATCCCTGTCAGCCCCTCGTTGGATATCAAATGGGTCACACAGAGAAATTCATATATTTTGTGACAGAAGTGCTGTAATTCGGCATATCTACAATTTTTCATACAAAAAAGTTTTAAAGTCAAATCTAGTTGCAACAATTTATGAGTTTTTCCCTTGCGGTTTGATACTTCAGCATTGCTGCAGTTCTCGTACATGAATATAGCATATTTAAAACTGCGCGCAGTTATGTATGTCCTGTTATCTGCCTGATGCCAAAAATAATATTGTTCTCAGTGAAACGTACTTAAAAACGGTTTATTTCAGGTGGGATGTCCGGCATCGATTGGCTAAATTCCATATTTACAGCGCGGGGCTACATTCTCTGGACATTGGAGGTGATTTCATATTTTTAAGCTCTCCTCATTCAATTCTCTTTTATAAATAAAAATACGGAGGAAATTGGAAAGCATCACAAATGGCTGCTTCCGGATATGTGTGTATGCCAGATTTGCTTACGGTTCTCTGAATAATCGATTTTTGTTGTTTTCGAAACGAAACAGGGTCAGCACAACACAATAAATATTAACCTAGTTTGGTCCTGGTCCGTAGGTATCATATCTAGTAACTACTCAACTAAAAGCTCCCTATATGCACTACTTATACACGTACATACATATAACATGCCGAATATTCGATTCAGGTATGATGAAGTATGTTCATCGTGTGCAATGTGTTCCCATTTACCTAGAATAATTATTTCTCCCACAAAACCCCTTAGTCGATATTTGGCAGAACTAATTATATCTATTTTCCTCTGGATGAAAATTCTTGAAAATCGCAAATGAAATCATGAAAATGTTTATCTTGACAGGCAGTCAATAAATAATATCCCGCGAGTAGAGTTAAAATGGATTCTGAATAGAAGGCTTCCTGTATATCTATTTCCTCTTACCCCGATGTACGGGATAAGGTTAATTATATTAACGTTGAGCTATAATTAAACAATGAAGTAAATCGATATCGTAGCCTGGAATTTTCTGATGCTGTAGATCGTGTACCCAGATAGTACCGATAAAAGTTGTTCGGTTGATCGAAAAACTTTCAGAGGACTACATTTTTGCTATTTGATAATCCCAGGGATTCTCTTCTATAAAGTTCCTCATTAATTAAAAAGTTTTAAGGACATTAATGGCGACGTTTGTAACGTAAGGCATTGGAATAATGATTATATGCCGTAAATTGACTATAGATAGATACTCACGTATTTTTATTTAGATTTTGTTTGTCCGTTTGCATTTAGAAAAGAAAAAAAAATCACTAACTAGGGTTACCTATCTCTATAGAATTGCCATAAGTAAGATTTTTCATAGATAAAGCAGCCAGCCAGAGACTCTAAATTAGATGGAGATGTAACTTAATATCGAATATGTATTTCAAAGTCATCGTCTAATGACGATATTGAGTTTCTATTTGTTGAAGTTAGTTCAATAAGTCGAGTCGATATAAGCTTATCTCTTCGACCCAGCCTATTCTCCTAAAGCTGAGAGACTGCTTAGCATAGATAATCTGGCGTGTTATTATAATGAGAAAGATATCCTAATTAGTGATGGCTGAAATGAAAATTTGCACTGGCATAATAATTACTTTTCCTTTTAAGATTTAATTTTACGACCATTAATAATCTTACGACATATTTTGATCGTGAGGATCCAATTGGCGTAACTAGGTAGGGGCCAGGGTGAAACAAAAATAATAAATAATGTGTTCCAAAACAAAAGCATTGTAGTAAATTTTAAAATACTGAAAACAGAAATTAATAAAGACTTCTGCCCAAATTTATACAAGTAGCTGCAAGCAGCTCTGGGTCTTCCTGTCAGATCGGCCGGCTGTGAAGGGAGCTTTTCCAATGAGTTAAAACTTGGTTAAGAGCAACTGCTTCAGGAGAGGTTTTCGAACATGGCACTGATAAATATTGAAAATGAGATAATTAAAAACAAACTAACAGCGCAAATGCTGTTAAATAAATTTGCAGAAAAAAAAAACCTAAACTAAAGCGTATACAGACTTTAACTATCTCTTTATTAGTGCTTAATAAAAACGTAAATAATTGATCTAAAATGTGTATCTAACTTCAGACCTGTATAGTACATTGGTACTTAAGTATTAGTACCAGTACCGGGACCTGGACTTAAATGTTTTTTTAAGTACAACTACAAGTCCCGGTACTTGTACTCAAAAAATTCTCAAGTATAAGTACCGACACTGGTACTTAAATCACTTACTACAAATACCACCATAACGCGAAGTACTTCAGCTCTTGTAAATTATTTAAATACGCTTTCTAATAATAGAGGTTATGTGCATCTCGACAGTGCCTCAAGAAGTGCCTTAGAAATTAAAATAGCAAAAGCTTATTTTATGATATTTCGCAAATGGAAACCTCATCCATGCTGATTTGAGTTTTCGAAAGCTCTTGAACCATATGATAAGTACCAGTACCAGTACATGGACTTGTACTTGAAAATTTGTAAGTACCAGTATCGGAACATGTACTTGTACTTAAAAGATTTGCAGTATGATTTCTGATACTGGTAGGTACTTGGAATAAATACTGGGCATTAAGCAGGGCGTTATTATCATATCAGTTTCGTGTGTGGAACTTGAGGATTCTAATTTATTTTCCTTAATACCTAAGAGAAGCAAAGGGATATGGAAAACATAAGTCTCTGTTAATTAAACCACACCACTTTTTTTATTTATTTTTTTAAATCCTGCATTTTATTTTTCAAATAAATATGACTTTCTATGATTTAAGAAAAATTCAAATCGCGTTGGATGTTTGGAGCGGACTGTAGGGAATAGATGAGTGTCATTTGGGTTCATTGGGATTAAAGAAAAGAATGATCTTTCACTCAATTCCCCAATTACATTATGCACTAATCTATTTTCTATTTCGTAAATACTAGTCGCCGTTGGTCTCGATAAGCAATAAATATCGCCCGCTCCGAATGTTGACTGAAATCGATTGAATGCTTATGACTTATCCTAACTGATAAGCGATGTATCATGCTTTTCTCTCTCCGTGTGCTCAATAACAAGAATTACAAAAAAAGATTGATAAACAATTTAAAACTGTTCGTTGTTCTTCTGACCTTAACATCGCAACCTCAACAAAGACTGGCATATCTCAAAACATTTCTTATTAAAGTCGTCCCGAATGTGCACATGTACCTGCATTGGCATGAATTTGCAGTAGATTAAGAGTGCTAATCTAGTCATTTTGCTTTCTCGGGAGCGGAACTAAGGTTTCCCGTAGGAAGATTGCAAGTGACGCGATGTCTGCGACTTTTAAAATGAGAATTATTATATTTTTTGTGTACAGAGCTATTTTAGAGGAAATTATATGTTCTAGAATTTAGATTATGTTTCTTGTGGGTTCTGTAACTTATAGACTCGCTGTACTCTCTGTAGCTTTAGAAACTTTATGGTTATTTTAATCTATGCAATTTCATTGGCTCTAGGCATTATATACACATCTTGCAAGTGCTTAGAGCAATGCATAAAAAATGTCTGTCAAAAGCAGGGAATACTCATAAGCTGATATACTTCTTAAACAAAATGTTTGTTAAAACCTATATACGAAAGTTAGGGGACCTGGCCCACCCTAGAAAAAAGTCCTAGTTACGCCAATGGAGGATCCTTCTTTGCTTGGTTTGTTGCTAACTGCGGATCTCTCCACTTTTCTGTTTCTATTCAAATTAAGTTCACTAAGCTTTATTGAACATGATCTGGCTAATTAGAAAATTAATGCGACTTCTTTCAAAACAATTTATGTTCCACTGTTTCGTGACTTAAAATATCGATGCATTCTCCTCGCTTACTGAATGTGAAAATCTGCAACCACATATTGTTTACAGCTTCTTATCAGTTGAAGATAAGATAGCTCATGTTGAGGCAGCTATCAGGAGCATATTCCACGAGTTTGTTCCTGTCAAGAAGTTAAAATCTTCTAAAGCGAAAAATCTTTCCAGAGAGTACAAACGATTGAGAAAATAAGGAACTCATTTTGATTCTACGTAACAGATACGAGCTCTTGTCCTCTTAACTGTGCTGTCAAAGCCCTTTGGCAGAAATGGTATTCTGGGTAAGAGTTAAGAGATGTCAGACGTTAGTTGATCTCTTAACTTTTGTGGACATTTTTTTTAAGAGATTTGGTATTTTAGAAAACAAAAGTAGCTGTCAAATATTTCTTAACATAAGAGCTCCTCACCGAGGTACACTTAAATCTGTTATCGTGCTAGTCCCAGAAATTGTTTTGTTTCTTATACCGAAATTTCGGATAAAAATGCTGTAAAGTAAATACATATTTATATAATACGTATATATTACATAAATAATGTACAAGTTTGGGAAATATAAAATAAGTATACCATATGAACCGTGCACGGAGGATTGTTCTGAGGAATATGAGGGACGACGTGGAACCGTTTGCTATTTCTGAGGCTGTATTCATAAAGAATTTCAGAATGACAAAATTAATTTTTTTCTTTTACAGTGATTGAAAGGACATCGCCTTACGATAATCTACATTACTCGACAATGGTATCGTCACTTTAAAGTTTTGGCCACAAATAATTTTTTGCTATAGGTTTATACGAATATCCTGTTGGACGTAAAGACGACTGAGGAATTCTTTATCTGCGATTTAGGTGATAAAATATTAATTCAATTATTATTATACGCGCTGTCAATTTATCATACAATAATCAATAATTGTAGCTTGATGACGCACACAATCAACCTTGATAATCATATAGCAATCATAGCAAAATTATTGTGATGACATGTCTGGGCACAAGTGTAGCGAAATGCGGGTGCTTCGTGCTAGCTACGTGTGGGTTGGCCCTATTGCCATCATTGCCTTGCCAAAAATTTCTATTTCTTCTTCCCTCTTGCAAAGTGAATTGTCCTTTAGCAGCTGGGCTGACTTAAAAGGGAGTGTTCAGATTCTTCAAACCTCTTATCCTCTTAAAATTAAAATTAAGAAAGCGGTGCAGAGATTTCGATTTTCACTATATATTTCGGCACTGCCTGAAATCTGAATTTTAGTGCATGGTGTTTACATAGTAATAGTAAATAAAATTTCAAAAATAAACTAAATCGGGCAACCCTTTCTTGATGCCATACAAAATTTTGCGTTTTCACTTTATTTAACTTTTATTTTCATCTAGGGAATAATATTATTGGCCTTAGACCAACTATAACTTTTTATCTTGTTCTTTTCTTGTTTTGATCGTTTGTTTTCGTCATTCGTAGCTGATCATTTTTCAAAGGAAAGATTATGTATGATATGTGTAAAATCATGTCTATGCACCTAATCCAGGCATATAATGTTTATAATCCATATCAAAAACAATTTTCGTCTTCTGGTCCGACAGTGACATTCCCTAAGTCGTTTTTAAAGTACATGTGGAACTTAAAGGATTATGAGTTAATACCTAAACCACTTTTTGGTTAGGAACCGTTGATGACTCCTTCACCAATATCTATTAATCAATTATTGATACAAATTTTCAATTTGGCATTGAATATTACCTGCTCACGTTTTTTCGGGAGTTTCTTTTGAAAACTATATCAAACCAGGCCGACAGAACCTTACAGAAGAAGAAAAAAAAAACTCATGTCAACATTATGAATATTATGTATTGTAAACGAATAATGTACATGCACAATACCGATTGGGATGAGCTGTCTTTTGTGACCAACCTCCTTTATATAGAAAAATTAAATGAGAGTAGTTTGCAGCATGTACCACCCTTATCATAGATGTTTTGAGGTCGCTCAAATCCAAAATAGTGTTTTTTGGCTATTTTGAACTTTCAGGAAGACTGTTTCAATATTTTTCTGTCATAACTTTTTCATTTCAGAATATTTTTGCTTGATTCTTTTTTTAAATTAAAGGGAACTTTCTTATGAACTTATTGCAGTGAAACTTGTTTTGAAAAACTAAATTCTTCTATGTGCCGACCCATAAAAGTAACGACTTTGTAGTAATGACATCTTCTTTTCCAAATATCGGATTGGGTACCCATGCATAATATTAAGTTATTTTGGTTTTTGCATGCCCGCCTGTCCCTTTGTTTGCCTGTCTATCTCTCCGTCTGTCTGCCCGTCCATCTGTCCGCACGATAGCTCGAGAGCGCGATCACTTAGAGTGCACACGGGCTTTTTAAAAGAAAAGTAAATTCAAGTTCGAAAATGGACCGAATCGGGCAACTTCTTCGTAAAAGCACGTCAACGTAGTGAAGTGAAATTTGGTACATAGTGTTTTTATATCAATAGTAAATAAAATTTAGAAAGGGGACTAAATCGGGCAACCCCTTCTTGGTGTACAAAAATTTAGGATCTTTATATATATACTGTGAAAACGATCACTTTCTTCAGAATGTGAAATCTTATAAAATTGGTTATAACCATTTTTACTGTCCGACGAGCCGTTTTAGAAATATATGCGAAAAAGCACTTCAAAAATTCAACTAGCACAGAAAGGTGACCATACAAAATTACATATGGGCATTCAACTAGGGTATCATAAAAATTGGTCTTAGACCAATTCAAGCTTTCTGACTTATTTTTACCAGTTTTTGTGCATTTATTGTGAGTTTAATTTCTGCAATATTCTGCTCTTCCGTTATGGATTCTTCAAGTTCAGGTATGTGATATCATTTTAGTAACCATTACTTGCAAAAAATCATTGCTGCAGCATAAAATTCCCGTTGATTATTCATTGATTTACATTATTCTCAGAGACACGTACATTATTAGTTGTGTGCGCCCTCCCCCCCCCCCCCCGACCCGTTTCTGGTTTTTTCGTTTTTCTAATGAACATTGATTGTATATTTCCTAACCGCTGCTTGTTCTTATTTGCTACTTACCTCGGTATTCGAGCTTTTTCACAGATAGTCAATTTTAATAAAAATCAAATATTCCATCATTATTTTTAGGGATGAGTCCCAATACAATGTTCATTGCGCGAAAAGCATTTTTCATGTTAAGAGAAGCTCAGGGCACAATGAAATTGAGAACCAAATAATGCTTTTATGTGAAGAGATCAGCACTAAAACAAGATATCATGAAAAAAATCTTAGGGATTTGAAGAAAACTTTAACACGCTTCAAGTCGGACTTTAAATCTCGTCTAAGGCTCCAGATGTTGATATTAAATAACAAATAATAGCGTATGATATCTACTGGTTGTTATTTTACGAAGAAAAATACGGTTAAAAAAAGTGTGATTTTCGAAAAAAATTTCGTTAACCGAAATTTCGAACTTTGAAAATTTTCGAACACGAGAATTTTCGGGTTTCGAAAATGCATAAGCACACCAAATTTCATATTGCCGTGGCTGAAGGTGTAAAAGTTATGAAGTGAAAATAAAAAAGAAGTATGTTTAGATTTTCCCCTTTATTTCTCCTCCGAAACGAAAATTTAAAAATCTGCAACACTCTTTAGATTGTAATCATATTGTCTATCATTTGAAATCATAAAATACGAAATTGGATTAAATTTCGATTACAGAATTCGCTTAAACTTTCGAAGTCCATATTTTCGAAAATATTCGAAATTCAAATTCGAATATACCTTTAATAGCACCCTTAAAAAGAAATGTTCAACTAAGGAATCCATTCATTATGCCTGTGATTTATGGCCAACTTTGAAGGGCCGCTGCCCCACTGTGCGGCAGGTTAAAACAAACATTTTATAAGTATACATCCTGTAAAAACATCCATGAAATCGCATATACTTAAGAAGTCCACAAAACAGTCGATGAGAAAAGCAGACGACTATTTTGTTGATTTTTCCTATATAACTTCGTTGAATTTTATTTGGCTTTTTTTTGTCGATTTGGTTTTATACACTTTATTCGTTTAATTAACCCTTTCAGTACGGAATAGCTCAATGCAAAAACGGAGCAGCAACGAGGTAATAACTAATGGAGATGCAATCATATGTACGATCCGTGTACATGAGCGTACCCAAAATTGCCCTGCATTTGTGTATGTTTCACTCCGCCATTTTTGGTCTTTGCTGTCAAATCCATACTTAGGTTTGGATGGTTTTGGGCTTGGTGCATTGACGCAGGAAAACCCGTGAAATAACCGTAGGGGCCACGAAGCAAATATTACTCAAAAACTTTTTACCACTGAACTTATCTTCAAAATTATTAACTTTTTTACGTTCACGTTCGCAAATTCAGTAAAGCGATTAAAATTGCGCATAGGTTGTACAATTGTGTACAGGTGTACAAATTTTACGGCGCTTATGTACAAACAATATCAGTGTCATTGTGTTAGAATTGGGTACGCGATATTTTCTCATTTGCATCTCCTTTAGTTCTTACCTCGTTGGATCGGAGCAAAAGTAGAAGTAACATATCGCGTAGACGTCCAATTTTTCGTGCATTTCTACATACATAACTTTCCATGCAGGGGGAGTAGAGCAATGCGGATTTTTTATTTGTATTTGTGATGTTCGGGAGAAAAAGATAGATAAAAAAAATTTGGTTGATGGGTTGAAGGGGTGAGGGGCCGTACTATACCCATGGAGTTGCTCGATATGGGGCGTGTGAGGTATCAAATTAAAGTGGATGGAGAGTATAATCGAGTGGTGGAGTTTTTTTTGCACTCATTTTGCATATATTTTGCCCGTTCTTTCTTTCGTATGCATTAGTGGTGTGTTGTAAATGTTTTTTGTTAAGGAGGGAAATTTCCCGAGCGTAATAGTTGTTCGCAAACATGAGATTAAGATAAACCCATTTTTCACTCAAAAAACTGTCATTTGCCACTTTAAGAAGGGCTGCTTCTTTTCGAGCTATCTCCAAAACTAATTATCGACTTGAAAAACTAATTACATATGTGATTAGGTGACAACATGTAGATGCGAATTCATTTTACAATAATACCTCAACGTGTATATTTAAAAATGTTATAGCATCTCTTCTGCGCTGGAAGACGACCAAATTGAGCTTTTACAAAAATCAAAATGGAAAAAAATTTACATTCCCATTGGACGTCACCTGGTGGCAGCTAATAAAACCGCAAAAATTTATTTGAGCCAATTCTGTTACTTTCTTCAAATTCTATAAGTGTATAAGTTCGAAAAGTCTCTGTTTCCGTCTAGAAGGTCAATAGGGTAGGAGGTGATAGTACTAACCTATCGAAACAAAGAATTGTATGGCAGGAGGGCGGCCCAATCAACCATTTAGGAGTTACAGGGTGATTAAGAAAAAAGTACAGGGTATACGGTCACAGTTAAGAGCTCATATATGCAGAACTTCATGGCCTTTCCAACGACTACTCAACCAGCCCCGTAGCCCTCTGCTCTCAAAAGTTATGGTTATATAAACTAAAAATTTGACCTTTTTCCACAAAGGTCATCAATATAACCTTTTTTTATAAAAACTGTAAACTGTGGACTCTCCTCTTTAATTTGACCTAGTACATCCTATGTTCTATCTGTAACCGTTAAAGTATTATTAGCTCTTAACCTATTCTCAAAGCTATTCTGAAACTTATTTTCAAAGATAATTTGTTCCCTTGGTGAATGCAAACACGTCACTTAAAAAAAAATATCGGCTAATTTCGGTATGACCTGAATAGGTTGTGAGCTAATAACACTTTAACGGCTACAGCTAGCACATAGGGTGTAATAATTAAAGAGGATAGTCCACAGTTTACTGTCTTTATAAAACAAAGTTATGTTAACGAGCGTTTTACAAAAAAAAAAAATAGAGATCAAAGTAAAAAAAGATAAAAACAACCGAAATTGTTAGTTTTTTAGACTAACATAACTCGAGGGGGAAGATGAGTACGGGGCAACACCAAGAATGACTTCCACGATTTATTCCATTTTTGAAATTTTATTTGCTATTACTATGAAAACACTATGTACCAAATTTCAGCTCTCTATGTCAACGCGTTCTCAGGCAGTGTCCAAATATATAGTGGCAATCCCTCGAAGGAGTTGCGCGATTTGTCTCATTTTCAAACTTAATTTTACTTTTTTTTTAAAGTCCGTGTACAAAATTTCAGCTCTCTAAGTATACGCGCTCTCGAGGTATCGTGCGCGCGGACGGACGACACTGGCATTATTTCTGTTCGTTACAACCGGAATGACAAACTTAGTATATACCCTTTAGATTTCATTTAGGGTATAAAAATATGCATTCAGTACCTATTAAAAGTGAAAAAAAACCCCTTGCCAAGGCAACATAACCTCAATGCAGGTATGACATTGTCAAGAAAAAGCACAGCTAACTCAGTTTAGTTACTATGGAAATTTATGTGAATTGATTACTTGACCACAACATGCAAGTTACTTGGTCCTAGGTTTCCTATTATTCTGCAAAACGCATACGTAAAAAGCACCCTAAAATATACTCTGAGCTCTGGTTACACTATGTATATAGGTATATAAAAAAACAATCAACCGCAATAAATAGGAGATAATTATGTGAGTAAAACCGAAGGCGGCAGAACTAAAATGATAAGACGCATGCAACACTTCGTCCATAAATTTCACTTAACTTTCTGAAGTAGGTACATCACGCAAAGGGTAGTATAGAGAGCACTACCCCCTTATCATGTACATGTGTGCGTTGTATATGTCCAGATAATTTTATGCGAAGGATAACCTGTCCTAACTGTATTTGAATATGAATGTGTTAAATTATAAAATCATTGGCAAGCCACGCTCTTAAGGCACGATGGCAGTTTTCCATGTTAATACACACCTTTTTGCCATGTTTACGAAGTGCCATTTTATAAAGGACAAAAGTTAATAATGGCCATTTTCTTTTTGTTCTGAAAAATTCAATCATTAATGGCCACTTACCCTGACCTTGTTAGCCTACTACATTAAGTTGCATTCATGTTATTTTACGCCAATTTATTGCTTATGTAGGAAAACTCGATGGCTTAAAGCAAACAAAGCCAGCATGCAATTAATCCAAAACAGGCCCGTAAACAGGGATGCTCGCGGGTCCAGGGTGCCCATACTTCGAGACGAAATTTATCTCCGATCTGCTCATGATGGGGTGGTTGAAAACTCATGTCAACATGAGTCATGCCAATTTGCCACTTCGCTGGCACAAACATTTTTGGGGCTATGTTAACGCTGCTATAGACATTTTGTATGCAATGTGTGTGTGTGTGTGTGTGTGTTTGTGTGTGTGCGTGTTATGAGATTCATTTTGAGTGCAATCCACTTTTGGGGTGTACCGTTTCAAGAGCTCTTAATTTTTGTGGATTTTTAATCTCCAGCGTTCACTCACTGCTCATGCATAGTTTATCATGCTTTATCCACTTTGTTTCCGCAAATATAATTTTAAATACATATTTTTTTTTAATTAAAGCCCATATTTACATGCTTTTAGTTGCATGAGCATACTACTAAGGCGATTAACAATGTACATGGCCTTTGCAAAAGTACAAAAGCGCCATTTTCTTGGTGCACATATTTTGCAAGCGAATTTGTTCTGAGTATTTTTGTTATATTGACCGAAAGACATGGTGAATTGTCTCGTCTTAAGTTCCGAAAACAAAACTCAATAAAAAACCTTTATTTTTTTCAATTTCTATGTTGTTTTGGGAAAAGTGGATACCTACTTCCTTGTTGTAAAGCAAATATATTTCCACCTCATTCAGCTAAAATATGCACCTTGTACTCTGGTACGATGGAACTCGAGTGAGCGAGTGAGCTATGGAGTACAGTTTAGTACACTAGTAGATAATATCTTTGTTTCAAGTCTCGATAATAATGTAAGAATACCGGTACTGTACAGTAATGGGAAGAATCGAAGCATCATTAATGCATCATGTTACATTTTTGCTTTTCCGTATCCCATTTCAAGCCTTTCGACGCGACTATTAGCGACTAAATATTTTGACTCAAAATTAAGTATAAATGAGCCTTCCTTCGAGTCGACATAAAAACTAAATAACACAATGAAAAATATTTAAACTGAAAGAAAACCATTTCCTCTTCTCCTACTAGTGGCATTTTATCCAGTTGTTGTCTTGCTCTTAGCATCAACACGATTATGCAAATGTTCGTTCTTCTAAGGAATTTCGGTTGAGTCCGCTGACATCAGTAGTTTAAATTCTTTAAAGTGCACAAATTTTATCCACATTTCTTAGAATATTTCTTCTGGCCATGGTCACAGCAGTACACCGACGATTTATCCAGGAAACTAACTACCAGTGAATACCGTAGAGTCGGTCCTACATTGCCAATTAAGCCACAAAACGCGTATGCAATAAACTCGCGCTTAATTCAGAATTTTAGTTTCAATCTTTACTTTAGAGATAAGTTTATACAAAATAACTCTCCGCTGGGTCCCAGAATACAGCGGACTACTTTGGATGGATAAAGTAAAGAGAACCCTCTAACGAATAGATCGTTAAGGACTTAGTTAAAAAGGAAAGAGTTAGAAGATTTGAAAATAATTCAACTTTCCTGCCATAGATGGGGTAATATAACTACATACCAAGGTATTTACGGGTCATTAAAATTTTTTGCATTTAAAAGATTGGAAACTAATGTCATTTATTCCTTTTGAAAGCTGGCTGGTCTTGTTGTTTTTGGGCAATAAACAACTTTTCATATTTAAAAATTTTTTATTCAATATCTCCAATTGTTTTAATATTTATATTTATTAAAATTTTGCTAGAAGACTTTTAGTACTTTGAAATTTATCGCTCTAACATTTTATCTCAAGATCTGTTTACCCAAAGTTGAGACAACTTACATCTAGATGTAAAAACCTCACAAAAAAGCGGTTGAATTAAAATGACCTAATGACCCTTTAATAGAAACTCTATACATTCTCTCTCTATCTTGCTGTATTATGCCACATAAATTCTTCGCAGTGATAGCTTTCTTTGGTTGATTAAAAAGTTAAAGATCTTTGAAAAAGTGATCCGGGTTTATATGGAGATTTCCTTATCTAGTTGTATGTTGTCTATGCCCAAACAAAGTAGACAAAGATACTTTTTGGCAGACCTGGAACATCAAATCTCTTGATCTGCCGTACTGGCTATGGAATTTTTTCTATAATTTTTCGTTTGATTTTGAGATAGGTATATAAATATACGAAAATATGTATTATATTCTCTTTGAAGAGTATCTTTTTCTTGTGATGGTCGGTAAGATAAAATGATATATATTCCGCAAGCTCCACCTCGCTTCTAAAAGGTACGAACTGAAAAATATTTGTATTTTGTGTTCAGGAATTAAGATGTTAAGTGTCTTAAAAGGCTTCTGTTACATCTTTGTGAAAGATCGCATTTCATGTCCGATACCACGTAAAAGTTTTCCGAAAGAACCTTATCCCGCCATATTTTTACCCTACTCGCCATGTTATATTTATTACATATTTTAAAAGTCAAAACGGATAAGGAAAAAGACAAGGGGTGACGTTCACTGGATTCTTCTCAGTCTGAGATTTTCTGCCACGCTATCCTTGAAATTCATTATTTTGATGCAAGCTGCGGTAAATTCGAAGGAGTTCCACCAAAGTTTAAAATTTGCACAGATTAAAAGTTTTTAAGTACTGGTATAGGATAGGACATGTGCTGTACTAAAATGACTTTTCTTAAAGCCTTTATAACTTCAATGAGAAATAATGAATCTGTTTGTGGGTATTAAGCACAATATGGGACTTGTACTACTTCAGAGCTTTTGAAATTTGTCTTGCGTTTTCTTTACAGTATCAGAAATGAGAGGGTAGGTTTTGCCACCCAGCACCATTTCACATTTAATTCTACTCAGCCGGTTATATTGGACGCAACACAAGGGACGCCTTGATAACAATTATTATTGCTTAATATTTTAAAGCTTGTTGTGTAAGCTTACCAGAAATCCGCATTATGTGCTTATTTTTATGAATATAAGTCCCGACGGATTATAAATTTATGAACACTATGTACGGCCCGAAACGCTCGTACCACCATATCTATGCATAGTATGTATACATACAAGCATTCCGAGAAAATGATAAAAGCCTCCACGGAGCTGCATATGCAAGCAATCTGAAGATAAGCGCGCCATAATGTCCTTTTTTCTAATGTAAATACGCCTGAAAAGCAGTGAAATTTTACGAATTTTTTCAGAACATCCAGCGGTATAAAGTTCTCATTTGCATGTGACCTAGATTGTGGTTTTCGTTCCAATCTGACCCTCACGGCCTTTTTACAATGCAAAGTAAAAGGCTCATTACAGGGGCTGCTCGACCAACAAGTCGGGTGTTATCGAAGCAAAACATTTTCTAAGTGCGGCATTTTAATTAAATCTTAAAGCCATTCTCACAAGCTCGTAAATTGTTTTCATGTTCCCCACTAACAACGGACGGATCTTTATCAGGTACATGGGAAATTGGGAGAACTGGATATGAGAGATTAGATAAAATGGATATGATAAAAGCGAAGTGAACTGAAAATTGAATTTATTAAGGGAGTGACTCCCAATTGTGAATTCTGAAATACGCAATTAAATCGAGATAATTTTCATAGAGCCTTGCTTATTATAAACATAAACCCCGTACTATGTTCTCCTTATCATAACAGACGACTACAGCAACAAAACTGATATATTTGGAGTTAAATCTAATTGAAATTTGCGAAATTTCACCCAAGTACCAGTTTGTCATAGACTAGCGCCAAAGTTTGGCGAATAACGGGATCCATTACTTCACAAAAAATAAAACATGTCTGACAGAGATGGGCAAGTACCAAAGAAAAAGTACTTAAGTACAAGTACAAGTACCGAAGGCCTGAGTACTTCAGTGTAAGTACAAGTACCTCGTGCATGAAAAGTACTTGTAACTAAGTACTAAGTCTATAAAAAGTACTGAGTACTTTTTGAAGAACTTTTTAAAGTACTTTTTTAGAATCTTTGTACGTTGGCAGTAATATAATGAAGTTTATCGAGTTCAGTTAATAAATATTAATAAATCATACCTTTTGAAAACTATAGTCTGTATAGTAACCAATGGCTACTAGTTTTTCATAGTTTTCGGTGCTCCAAGTAGAGTAAAACTTTCACCTCTCCTTGCTACATTCATAAAAACTATTAGAGGTCCGCCAAAGCACCCACTTTCGTCTCCAATAATGCATAACAATTCTAAGGAAAAAATTTCCAGTAAATTTCTAAAATAAAATGAGGCTTTCCCTACATCAGGTCGAGGCATCGTTGATTTTATATTGGAGCGAGGCATTCCTTGCTTACTCTTGGTTATGTCCACTGATGTATATAATATGGACTGCTTACGTTTCTATTTCACGTGGGCACAATTGCTTGTGTCAAAAAGAGTTCTTACGTCGGTGCTAACATTGAACAAATCATTGGCGGGAAGTTGAAAAAGTGAGCACGCAGCTCGGGAAGTGATTTTAAAAAAACATTTAGAAATTCTTCTGCGTATCTAATGAATATATTGTCTTTAATAAAACAGTTTCTGTCAGTAATAACACTAAATGATTAATTTAAAAACAATTTTTTCGACGAATCCACTAATTTATTTATATATTTCAGTTCTCTCTCAGTTGGTACTTGGTGCTTAGGCCGAAAGAGTCAGCAATATAGAAGTAAGCCCACTTTTTGCAATCCATATTATACATGTCAGTGGTTATGTCATCAGGTCGAGGTATCGTCGATTTTATATTCGAGCGGGACGTTACTGGCTTTTGTTCTACTTGCCCAGTCTTCTGTTATGTTATTAGTTTGTCTGCGGTTCTGCCTTGACGGGTGAGTGCGGCACATTCTTTGACAGTTCTTTGCGTGCTTTAAAACTCAACAAAAAAGGAGTTGCGCTAGAGATTGTGTTTGCTTTTCTACGAAGAGTTAGATATTTGTAGGTACTTAATAGACTCAGAAATACCTAAGTAAAAATCTTAAGTACAAAACTAAGTCTTAAGTACAAGTAAATAGAAGCAAGTACTTATGTTCAAGTAGTAAGTAGGGGCATTTCAAAAGTATTGAGTAATAAGTCTTAAGTAAATGTAAATGTACTTTAAGTAGTACTTAAGTCTCTTTTTACTTAAGTAATTCCCAGCTCTGATGCCTGAGAGATTCCATATTCCCGATATTGAAAACTGTATGACTATCGCTGTACTCGAGCCTAATGCATGCAGACTTCAGACTGAATTACCTATATCCAATCTCTCCCGGTAGTAATGGCGATGGACATTCATCATAAAACGGTTTTTATAATTTCTTCTGCGGAAATTCTCGTATTCAACGGCCGGCGATCCTGTATAATCTGTAGCTAACCGGGATTAGTTGCACATGAAATGAAGTTTCTTCTATATATCTCACGTCCTCGATTACCTGAATTCTTTCTTGATTTCCTCCCAATCTAGTGTTCCTCCTGTGAAACGGAAGAGCTCTTATCTATCTGTTGATAAAAAGCTTTAATTACAAAAGTTGTCTACTTTAACAGGGTAAGATTGGTGATGTAATCAAATCTATTACATCTTAAATACGGTGTTCAGCACGGATCTATTATGCACAATCTATTGCTTACTAGTTATGTATGTAAACATATGATATCTCTGTGTGTGAGACTGAAGAGTCTTAATGCAATGCGTTCTATGATCTAACTAATTAAGTTTTGGTATTATGTGATGGTACCTGCGATTAAAATTTGTGACCCGCTAATACTACAATTTTCAGAAGTAGGTACATTTATTCTTACTTATAGATTTGGCTTGTCGAAGAAAACTGGCATAGAACGACTACATTCAATTCATACGTGTGCCGAAACGGACCAAGATCCGAAGATTTATGCAATCATCACGAAGTAGTTTAATTAATTATTCCGTAAAACACTGTAAAAAACTAAGAGCGCGCCGGATTTACTCCATTCGCACTCTATTCTTACTAAAGCTTTACTACTTCCATAGTCCACCCACAAATAACAATCCTGACCACGTAAGTACTCACAAACAACCAACTTAACAACAATTGCACCCACCTTTATAATCTAATTAATCCACGCAACGATTTTAATATTGGAATTACATAAAGATTCCGACTTAGGTATGGCGTATAAATCTTACTGAATGTGACACGATTTTTGCGTACTTTTCTTCATACCTCGGGTTTTACCTCGACAACATTTATCTCGGCCTTCGCCAATCACGCAACAGTTATTATCGCACTCGTCTATTCGATTTTTGGTTATGCACCTTTCACCATTCAAGTACGACTTCCTTCCGATCTCAGAAAAAATCACACACAAAAATCACTATGGAATCACTCGATAGTTTCGTCAATCCTAAGAAAAGAATTTAACGGGCGTCAACAATTTGTTATGTTATGAGACAGCCCAATAAAAAAGGGAAACACTACTCATGTTTTCGTAATTCGATATTCAACCAAATAAGTATTTCAGTCTTGAACTCTACTCGCCTAATTTTTCAGAGCTCTCGAGAATGGCAGTTTTCTGGTCAAATCGTCTTGTTCAATCTGATATTTTTCAAACACTGTAAATTTTAAATTGCTCAGTTCTTGTAGTGCAACACTAGTATTAAGGAAAAATGTTGTTTTTTATTAATTTGATTCAATGGAAAGAAGCGAGGTGCTATCTAAACTCGTGGGCTTACTTCATGAACGGACTACTTTTTATTTGTGCGCCTTTATGAACTGTTTTTTTCGAATACCACGAATATTATCGTATCCTTAAAACACTAATAATGTCAAGATAAGTTCGCAATTTGAACAGTACAAATATTATGAAACTTTCATTGAAAAATAACAGCATATCTCGTACTTCTTGTCTTAATTTACTGCTATAAGTTTACTGAAATAAAATAGAATAAATTCTTAAAAATAATTATCAGACTGGAGATAAATATAACTTTATCTGATTTTCCTTTTGAATTAAAACATTTGAACATTTTGAAATATGTAAAGGTCGATGCACACTTACCGGCACAGCACGAACTGGAAAAGACAGGCAAAATATTTTTATATGAAACAAGTTAACTAATTCACATCAACCCGCATCGGAAGCTACCGGCACGTAATGGAAACTTCATTACCGGTCGCTATCGGTGGCTAGAAACCCGACCGGCATTTGTCGGTTGCTGATCTAATTGCGAGATTAACATGGGATCACTTTTCTATAGTTTTTTCTCGATATCTGCCTTAATTGAAAGTTTTCGTTCCGTTTTATAACGTTATATGTACACGAAAAATGTCGGGCCGGTCGATGCCTGTCTGTCTCGGTTCGTACTGTACCGGTAAGTGTGCAGGGACCTTAATTAAAAACGTAAAGTGCTTTTTTTTAGGATCAAGTTTTTACTACCTCCATTGAGACGCTCTAAAGATTTCCTTGAGTTGGAAGGACACAGTAAGATCTTTGCCAGGTTCTATAAATAACTAATTAACTAATATAATACGAGAACGTAATTGCGGAGGCCATTTCCAAAACTCTTCTTATCCACCTTAAAACAAAACGAGTTAAACACAATACTCTGCTTTCGTTGTTGTCCTGAATCGTTTGGAATGACAACCAGGCGCCTGAACTGACATTTTACCTCTCAAATTGCTGCTTGATATTAAAAACTTTTCCAAAACTTAACTTATCCACCTAGGTGACTGTCCCAAAAGTCCCCTTATTTAATTTTTATTATTGTTGAAATTATTATTATTTAATTATTTAATATCATTCGGACCTACTGCTTTTATTTAGAAGCATGTGTTTTTACACCTAATCTGAAAAATTCTTACCACCTAAATTGTACAGCGTAAAAAAAGCAACAAAAAATATGGTCCGCGCCACGAAAAATGAGCTATCAAGATCAAGGAAATTTCAGTGTGGGGTTGCCGCTTTACCAATTTAACCTGAGAAAAATTTTGTAATTTTTCCATTCCAATTAACTCATTTCATGGATTTTCTACAAGGTCAGTTAAATTTCATCTCCCAGAGATCTTTTACGTTGTGTTACTTAAGTTAGAGAGTTTATTTCTATATAAATTTACTTATTCTAATCAGTTAATGCCGATATTCTTATTGTACATCTGGAAATACGCTACAGATATTGCTTGATTTGGTCTTTGAGTAGAAAAAATCCCTGATTTAACTTTAACCTCTTGGGATTTAATTGATGAGTCTTATTGATTAAAGATTTGTTTTTGAGAAAATCACAAGGATTTCCACTTAAGTCTCTACAAATACTAAAAGTATTTAATAAATATATATAAAAATTTTCATGTTCAAAGCTGAAGTACTTATTTTAGACACAAACCATTTAGGATATTTGAACTGTTATTCACTACGCACTTTTATTATATGTCAATGTAATTTACATATACTATTCACTCTGGTTGTAAATTAGAATTACAAATTACTTTTATAAGTTCTGTGACGAAATTTATTTATAATAAGTAATTTTTTTTACAAGAATGAAAGAAAGGCAAATATTATGACATCATTAATATTTATTAAAATGAAAATAAAATACAATAGTAATTCAAGTAATATCGAAATTTTTTTTAATGGCAATTCCCTTGGAAAGCTCTTTTATCATTGGCAATATACACAATGGTACAAACAGATAAATTTCCCTCTGGTGACCTTGATAGCTCAATTTGCGTGGCGTGGACCATAATCACAATTTTCGTATCATGACGGACAGCCGAGTTATCGCAAAAAAACTAAATTTACCCCTTTTTCAAGATGGCGGAGAAAGCTCACAGGAAATCTTGGTCAACAGTTTCAAGCTTTACTCCTACACAATATCAAAAAATCAGTTTGCTCGGTTCACTTGCATTTGTATGCCATTTTTTCCGCTATAGACTGGACTACTTGTATATAAAAATGAATATAACTTCATAAGATTATTGTTAGTTTAAACCTTGACCATTATCTCAAAACGTATTAGAATGGATAAGGAGAGTTTTGGAAATGGCCTCCTCAATTGATGAAGTGTAAATTTGGTGAATACGTGGTTATGGCAGGTAATTATATCTCCTGGTAATCTACTTATATATTTATGGAAAGGATATAATAAATAGTTCAGATTCAATGGGGCGGTGTAAAAAAACGCAAACTTTTATGTCTCATCTGTATTCGCTTCACCCTACCTCGTTGACACTACACCAGATTTTCTGCAGACTTTCGCTGAATAAATGCCTCTTTACAAATCCAGGCCAACACAATTTTATGCAACTTTACTAAAAAATAAACGGAAAAAGAGGAAAATGTAAAAGTCAAAGGCTTTTTTTTCTTGTTATCATCACAAACCTAAAGGCTGTGATTTTTTTCGCAAGCCTTTCAAGTTGTTTACATTTCATAACTCTTTACTTAATATTCTCCTCTAAATTTTCATCCAGAAGGAAAAGGTCACAACGCTTTCGGATGGTCTTCCATGGGTGCATATTTCAACAACTAGAAATCAAATAAGGATGGCAACTGTGGAGAGTAAAGAGGAGTCGTCTTTGAAGAGGACAATTTTATGATGTGCAAATATTCCTCTAAAGATTCAAAGGGCGGAAAAGATTGACAAATTTTTTTTTATGACTCAATTTGTCCTCGAGTACACACAAATTTAAGAGCTCGCAAAAACTAACCAACCAGTGATTGGTTGCACAAACCAACAAAGTCGAAGAGTGATAGGCGTAAACAGTGCGGTAAAAACATTTGAATTTTCGTACTTTTGAGTCTCCCAATATGATATTTCTCCCAGTTGAGTTTACGTTTTATGAAAGAACATTTAACTTAACAAGAAGCTTCATCTGGCCTCTAAAAATGCACAAGTAGTTTTCTTATTTGTTGATGCGGTCGGGAGGTAACAGACGGGTAGAAGCAAAGATTTGAGACTGAGAGAATGTTGCTCTATTCTCTTTGTCTCCGCCGCTCCATAACTGTAACATGTACACCCGCCATGCACAACGCACATAGTTGCATGTTTCACTTTTCTGCCTTTCCTATCCCATCCGCTCATCTTTCTTCTCTCCGTCTGATCTTAACAACTGTGAAGCGTAATGGTTATGGTGCTGAGCTTGATCCTCAACTCCCAGCTAGCAAATTTTCGTCCAATCTAAAACGAATGGGTGTTCATGGTGCACGGTCTCCTGGCTGTGATTTTGATCCTAACGACCTAAATCAACATTTCGCATCACCCACAACATTAATATCACCAGTGACTTCTAATATTGAGAGTGTAACTCCTACATTGGTTTCAAACAATGGTTTCAGCTTTCGCTGTATTGATTCGGCGGAGGTGTGCAGTGCTATTCTCTCAGTCAAATCGAATGCCTGCGACCCGGATAACATACCGGGACATTTCCTAAAAATACTTTTGCCCATAATATTACCTGTTGTAAACCATATAATTAACGCAGTTTTAACATCCTCTAAATTTCCTACAAATTGGAAAAGAGGTACTGTAATAGCCATTCGAAAAAAGAATTCTCCTAATTGTATGTCTGATTTTCGACCTATCAGCCTGTTATGCTTCTTATCGAAAGCTCTGGAGAAACTCTTGACGGATCAAATGCTTGACTATATCGAAGGTAATGCTTTATTATCAGCACAGCTGCCAAACGGCTTTGTTAAGGGTTTTTACGGATATTCGGAAAGCACTTGATAGAGATAATTTGGAAATCCTTGTTTTATTAGACTTCTCAAAAGCCTTTGATAGCATGAACCACTTTAAATTATTGCATAAATTGGCAGTGCAATTTAGATTTTCCGCTCTCGCTCTATTAGTCATCAAAATTGTTTTGTTAAGTCGAACGCAGTAAGTGAAAAGTGGCAACCATCTCTCTGACCCGATATGTCTGTGTCGTGGTGTACCACAAGGCTCTATCCTTGGACCATTTCTATTTAGCCTCTATATTAATGACTTACCAGATGTGATACGCAACGCAAACATACATATGTATGCAGACGCATCTATGACTGGTCTGTGGTAAATGATCTTGCCTTGAATGCAAACAAATCAAATTACATGATACTCCATAGGCGAGGCTTGGATCCATTAAACTTTCCCCCGGTTCTCCTAAATAATAATCCCCTGTCTCACTTGGAGCGAGTTAGAAATCTTGGGGTCATGCTCAACTCTCGCCTGACCTGCTGCGATTATGTTAACAGCATCCTTGGTAAGGTATATGGTACACTTCGTAAACTTTGGTGCTCAGCGGATTTTCTCTCGGTAGTTACCAAACTCAAAATAGTCAAAGCTCTGGTTGTTCCATTTTTTACCTATGGTAACTTAGTCTTTCCTAGCCTGGATTCTGTCTGCTCGCGGAAGTTGGAGGTGGCTTTTAACAACTGTATTAGATTCGTGTTTGGACTTCGACGCTTTGACCATATATCCCTACACAGAAACTCAATACTTGGCTGCCCCCTTAAAACGTACCTTCTGTAACAATCCCTAACCTTTCTACATCGTCTTATATACACCAACAATCCCGTATACCTGGGCAGCAGCATTAGCTGTTTGCGTAGCTCCAGACACGTCCATATCTTTATCCCTCGTTGTCTTACAGTCATGGGCCAACGCTCCTACTTCGTTCACATATCCAGTAAGTGGAATTCACTTCCAGTTGATATTCAACGCACAGTACCTGTTGACGCGTTTAAGAGACTCCTGTACCGACATTTAACTGATAGCAGCTAGCCGAACGCATCTAATTTTACGCACACTATATTAATACTTATATTTAAATTTAATTGAGATAATAAATTCAACAGATTATATAAACTACTTGCATTGTTAGTAAATTATTAGTTATACCTCTTAGTGGGTCATTTTGTCATCCTACTTTTGCACTTAGTCTAAAACTAATGACATTAATGACATCGCCTATATATGCTGTATACATATTGTAGCTATATTCCTTTTCTTTTCTGTCTCTCAGTAGTTTCCTCCAAATAATATATTTTGTACATGTTAAAAAGATTAAGTCATCTTGATGTATAATATCATTAATAAAGAATTGAATTGAATTGAATCTTTTACTGCACTGCACTGCAATGACAAGCGGGCTGGGCCAAGGTATATAGAATACAAGTATTCCCATTACGAAGCATGTTCCCCTATTAGGTGACGTAATATTGTGAAATGTATAGGAAAGTATGGCACAGAGAGCACAATACTATATCTCCTCTCTCTGTTTTTCCTATAAAAATGTGCATACATTAGTCATAGAATTGCGTCACAGGCTACCAGGTGCAATGTGTCAAAATTTTAATGGGAATACTTGTCTTCTATATACCTTGGACTGGGCATTATTCGAAATTTTTGCTTGATTTCTGACATTTCAGATATTATGAAAAGAAGTTTGGATTTGATCTAGCGATTTTCTAATAAATAACTAATTAAAAGTGATTTTTACTTAATAGTAGTGTGATTGTGTGTAGTGAAATATTGAAATTGAGACTCCGAAGTCTTTAATTATGATGTTGAAGTGTGCTGTGCTGCAGAAACAACCGGGGCTTGTGTCATTGGAAAGGATTTTTCAAGAAAGTTTAATAGTTTTACTAATAAATTATAGTGTGAAAATTTATAAAAACAAACAGCCATGGAAAAAATTTTAACATTTTCCAATGACGGTTTGTTTGTTTACAATTGAATTGTCACATGGGCATTAAATTATCTGAGCCGCCATACAAAGGCGACGCCAAGAATTATTATCTGAAAGTAAGGGGGCGCTAAAAAATTGTTTATTTTACATAGCAATTTGAATTATAAAATATGTCCCCCTTCAAAATGCCACAATTTCATTACTGACGAAACGAATACAAACACAGCACACTAATATATTTCGTCGAATGGCTTAGGTTTTCACCCGATATACTGTTTCCTTATTAGTTAGTTGTTCAATGGGCGTGCCAAAGTTTTTACACCCTTTAATTTTTTTTTCTCTGGCGAGGCCGACTTAGGGTCTAAAACCAAATTTAGAAAAGCACTAATTTAAATTGAATTATATTTGTATAATTACTTCATTTATTAACCCGTCTGATGTTACGTAGCTCACGCCCAGACTGCCTCACGTGAATTTCGTATGGAATAAACCATTGTTTGTAACTAGTTATCTGGTGACCTTGAGCTTTCTTTTTATTGCACTGCGATATACACAGAAATGAGTTTACATCATTTCGGCTAATATTGCGCTGGGCCACATCTACTGATATGGACGACTTCCTCTGTTCTTGTATTGGCGAACTTATGGATGATATGCTGCCATCCGATAAATTTATTCTCCTTGACAATTTCAACGTGTCGAATGCTCCAATATCTATGGTTTATTACCGTACATCTTAGTTGCTTCTCTACCCCAACGGTACAACATACACACTCTTGTCAAGCATAGTTTAGTTCCTCTAGTAGGTACCTCAATTTAGTTTCTCCTTCAGCATATCACTTTGAGAAAACTAAAGCTTGGCGTTCACTAAAGTATATCAAAATTTTTTGATAAAAAAATGGAAGTTTACAATTTCTTCGCTTTTTACGATTTACGCAATCAATTTGTCTAAGAATATTAAATCTCTTATAGCAAGTGCTCTGATCACGCAAGGAGCTCTTAAGCTCTAGACAGTTTTTTCTGACAGCATTTTTCTTCCGGCCTCTCTCGCATCCTCTTACTTGACGAAGTAGATTTATAATACTTATAACTGATAGTTTGTCGTGCAGTTCAGACTGCGTTCCTTCTGGTTTTGTGAGGAGATGTGATTCGTCCCTTGTTTCCATTTTGCGTTGATATTAACTTAGCTATATTTCTGCTGGTGTCGTCTCTATATCCCTGAAGCTTTCGACTATTATTATTTTAAATAAAAAGGCAATAACTTCTCTATAACAAATTATAGGATTATTACTGTAATTTATATTTGAAGGTTTAATATGTGCTGTCCTGCATTATTACTATCTACAGTCATTACTTCACACAGTAATGACTTAAGATAGAAGATAAATAATTTTCTTTCAACGTGGTCGTGAATAGAAAACGCATTAAACTGAAAAAAAAAGTCCTGGTACAAGTTACGGAATGGAGACTAACTTGATTCACGACTGCCTTGTGCTATGGTATCAGTGTCGGCCATCAAGAAGAAATATAGTTAAAATTAACTTTGTGTATTACAGTGGCAGGGTAAATATTTTCACATTCAAGATTTACAGAATTTTTGAGGAGGTACATACATACCTATACATATCCATTTGTGAAAAATTGTCAGGGAAAGGTCAAATAGAAAACGATTGTTCGCAAATTAGAATCTCACAAATGAAAATCTTTTCAAAATAAGCTTTGACTTTTTTTCCCAAAAATTAATTGTAAAAAATTTATTTGTTGTAGCGCTTCCTCACTGTTATGCTACCCTATGCTTATCTATCCTATGTGTTCTAATTTTCTTATTATGTAAAGGACCTTTTGTGAAATTTGTTTTTAATTGCAAACTTTTATATAAGGCAAATTCTTTCTTCATTTTTAGCATTCCGTACAACATCAAAAAGAAAAAAACAGAACCCTTATAAGATCATTCGCACGACCGTCTGTCTGTCTGTCACAGATGACATTATGACGCCCACATATTTCGACAGTCAAAGATTTTGAAATTTTTTTTATGTTAAATGGGGGGGGGGGTGGGGGGGGGGGGGGAGAACAATCTACCCTTAAAAAAATTTTTTTTTGTATCGTCTATCGTGTATTTTATGTAGATATTTATAAAGATTTAGCCCAAAATGTACGAAAAATACCCCCTATATTCTAGGTTCCCAAAGCTAAAAATTTGATATATTATCAGAGTGAGTAGACATTGAGTCATAGATAACAGGAAAACTCAGTTTCATAGTTGCTGCAAAAAAATGCTTTTTGTGCTAACTTATAAGGCAACTTTTACTATTAAACCAACTCTTATAAAATTACTCTCGCGTCTGTCCGTTTTTAATATTATTTAGTTATCATGGACAAATTTGATTTAGATTTAAATGTATTTAAATTCAGTCGATCAACTGTTCGTTGATAAAATTCTGGTGCGGAGCCCTAACTACACGAGACCGATTCGCTTTTAGCCGATTTATTTTATTTGTACATAAGAAAACCTCAACAATTTTTCTCTAATTGCGAGATTTTATTAGTGCGAAATTTTTATATGCAAGATGTCGTTAATAGCGATTTTAATTTTCGGTCAATCATGGCGCTCCCATTTCAAACTGTTTGTGAATTGATTGTCACATTTAACATTAACATTTAAATCGCCACCAACTGCTACTTTGTGTCAACAAACCTGTTAGAGTGTTCAGAGATTTGGTAGCGAAGCTTTTAGATGCGGACAACAAGCTGCTGGGCCATAATCATTTTGACTAAATTGATATTTTGAGTTTTATACTGTTACCAACAATCGCGTCAAAATTTTCTTATCTCTTACTTAAAGCAAAATTTGCGAGTGGATTAGTCAAAATTTATACTGCCGCACATATTCTCTGTTCGCTAATGTTTTCAGGTGTGTGAATATGCAGTTAAATGCATATTCGCGTAATTACAGCTTTAGTCGGTTTTCACCGTTCCACTCCATCCAGCCGCACGAAGGGCTATCTTTGTTTAAATATTTCAATTTTCTGAGATCTGTATGTGGCCTGTGCTAAAAATGTTTTATTTAATTTTTTGCTTGAGCGTTTTTCATTTTAAATACCTTTTGCACTTTTTGTATGTACGTAAGTAGAGGGGCTCGTCGGTCGATGATACTTCACAAACTAATTGAATTTAATTAAACCCTTCCTTTTCGACTTCCCCCCCATCACGATGAAACGGAGAGATTTATTTATTCAGGATGAAATGAATTGGTCTCTCAACATAAGGGGCTGAAGTTTGTGGACGGTTGTATGAGATCATATTAATCCCTGCTAGCAGAAAACACTTAGGTCAGCGTGAGAGGCACCAACCGTACAGAAACGAACTGAAAATAATTTGTTTGCAAGTTATCCTACATCAGTTCATCTCAAAGCCCACTTCTAAAAATAGAAGAGCCCCGACCTGTACAGAAGGATGGAAGGTGAAAAATGTTAAACAAAAGAATGCTGACCTGTGTGCAAGGGAATCCGGAAATAATTGGGGATGAGATATGTATTTTGCATGTTTTATTTTAATGTTTTATTTCTGCAACAAACCAGGTTTGACTTTGGATAGATATTTTTTAATTAACGGATTGCTTTCATAATGGCAGACATCTGGATTTTGATAGTATTTATGGCTTATTCTAATCGAAAGGAATTCTAATTATTGTTTGTTCAGATTTGCAGCGGTATCCTATATTGTCATACATAATACAGAAATTGCAGCCATTTCTAGCAGCCAAAATTAGTATTGCCAATGATTTGTGGAATACTTGTGCTAAAATCAGCCTCTCTTAGCCCCTCAATTTGATGAATTAGTTAAAATCATTCGCTATATCAAATGTTGACTAAAATGTCAGCAAAGTGTCTCTAGTGACAAATTTCCTAACATAACATGGCCGTGAAGCTTGGTTGCCAATGAAACTCCTCCTTAACCAGATTTTCAGACGTATAGTAATAAAGCTGTGTTCTTTTGTGTACCTTGTTCTAGAACTTCCATATACTGAAGAGAACAAATTGCTCTGTCCATTGAAGCGAGCTATTTGTACTGTTCGCTTCATTTAAATCCTTCTATGAAAATGTATGAGGCGTTCTTTTGTGTATCTTTTGTTCTGCTCTTTTGTGTGGACACAAAAGAACACAGCTATAGTTATTTTCTATGTAATTCACAATTTGTCATAAGGTCTGCTCGCTAATTTTTCATGCACTGTCGAAGTTTACAATTCTATTATAAATATAAGTATTAAGTTAGGTTGAGTAGTAGTCACAAATTTCACCTTGGGGTGAATTTTTGTTACAGGACATCTGAGGGCGGTTAGATAAACCTAAAATCATCGTTATGGTATTGATAAATAACGCATCCTAAAATACAGGAAGATAAAGCCAGCCAGATTTCATTAAATCCTTTACTCTCGATTTCCTCCAATTCGTGGAAGAAGAGCTTGCCAAAGCTAGGGCAATCATACAAAAACTCTAAATGCTCTCCACCTCCACTTCCTCACACATTTATCCCGCCAATTTTTCTTCGACAAGGCAATAGTTTTCTTAATTTTAGTTCGGACATAAGGTTGGATGTTGTATAGAACTTATTATTTGTAGTTCAGCGAAATAAAGTAGTTAAACTAAAAATGGACACCTATAGAAAAATTATCCCATAATGATGTCAAATAATGTAAGCAATTTCAGTAGCGTCAGTAGTTCATTTTATAAATGTCAGTGAGGTCCATGTTTCTCAATTACGTTTATAACATTCGCTACCATGAGTAACCGGGGAAATGTTCGCTTTCAAGCAGTTCTAATTTTCCTCCAATAATTTTAGTATGTGAACCGTTTCCTCGCTAGTATACTCTCTACAATTTTTTTTTTTAACAATTATATTAGACCCTGTGAGCTATTTCACAAAATTACAAATTGCAACTACAAATTTGTACTTGTAGATCACAATTACAAATCTACATATAATACGAATTACTGTTTCACAAAGTACAAATAACTATTTCACAAATTTGTGATGAGTAGCAGAAAAATTGTAAATAAACAACTTTGTTTGTCACAAATTTATAGATGTGTCGTTTCACAAGATTTGTTTGTTTGTTTTCTCACAAATTTGTGAATATCAAAGCGAAGGAATCGACTGAAAAATAAAAGCTTTGAAGAAAATCAAGAGAATCGAAAAGAAACAAGATAATATAAATAGGATTTTACTTTTAATATTATTTGTTGGCTACCAATAAAAGATGAGTCCAGGAGGAGGACGGAAAGGTGTGAGGATAATCGAATCTTTTAAAAAAATCCTTTAAAAAAAATGCAGCTTGAAATCTAAAATCTACAACTGGAGGCCATTAAAAAAGAACGGGATTTGGAACTAAGGAGAAGTCGTTGAAGAAGTAGGCTATAAAATAGAAGACGAAAATTATTCAGCTGTATAGGAGATCATTTTTCAGTTTAGTGCATAATAAAAAATCAATCATTAATGCCGCATTCACAATGCAGAGTAGAGTAGCAACTGGCATCCTTTTTTTCGCACGCAGTAGTATATATGGCCATCTCTGTTTAGCTCAGAGTAGCGCAGAGTGGAGCTGCATGAAAATAGATTCTATTCTAATTTCACGCTGCAATTTCCCAAAGCTTACAAGCTGAAATTTCTAATAACTAGCACGTAGATGGCGTGGAAAAGTTCCATACTTCATTTTATCATAATTAACATGTTTTAATGTTATTTTCTGATTTAATATTTTTTATGAATGCTGTCAGAAAAATAAATTTGAAAAGGAAGGTTGCACTGATGGTGCTTCGAAACTAGATAAAAATTAACGTAATTTTTTTGGTTTTAAATCATGAAGTTTGCAAAAAATACCTCTTGTTTTTTATTAGCATTCATAAAAATATTAAATCAAAAAATAAGAATAAAATATGTTAGTTATGATAAAAAGAAGTATAAAGCTTTTTCCACGCCATCTACATACTAGTAGATCTAAAATGCAGCTTGTAAGCTTTCGGAAATTGCAGCGTTAAATTAGAATAGAAGCTATTTTCATGCAGCTCCGCTCTGCGCTACTCTGAGCCAAGTAGAGATAGCCATATGCACTACTGCGTGCGAAAAAAAGGATACCAGTGGCCAATCTACGCTACTCTACTCCACTCTGAGCTCTGAGCTCCTTAAAATTAGTGCAATTAACCAGTCTTTCAAGGGATATGCGGTATCCCCCCACCAAGTAGTACTGAATGAGGAGAAGTCGAAACCTATTTTCAAATCTGGAAAGAAGTGGACATATGTGTTGTAGAAAGAATAGTCGGCACTGCACACCAACATACAATTAATGCTGTGATTCCCACGACTATCGATAGTATAAAGCAGGATTTACATTATGCTGACATGCATTTTTTACAAAAATTGTGAGGGAGATAGTTTATTGAAATTTAAATGCTGCCGAAGCAATCATTTTTATGATAAAAATCGCAAACTGTCAAACTGCCAATTGTCAAGTTTTTAATCATTTTTTCGTAGATATTGAAAGACGGATCGTGGAAAGAAGTATAATTTTACAATTTCTAAAATATTGAATGAAAACACGAAGGAGTTCGAAGCAAAGGATGAGAGTATATCGAAAAAAATTGTCTCAAAATATCAGATGGTACTGTAATTCAGTTCTACAATCAACATTTTGTACGATAACGAAATTTTTGTTTATTATTTATTTCGTAATATAAACAAAAAAATCAGTAACTAATCTGCTAATATGTAAACGGCAATCCACTTCGATCCACTCAAGTGCTCACATGAAAATAATTCCACTCCACTACCGAACTAACGCCGGTGAAGATAATTCCAGTCCGGTTCGTGTTCACATAACGGATTATCTCACTTCAAAGTACGCTAATTCTCTCCAGTCCGATTTTTCTTCTGTAAAATCTGAAATCGCCAAACGGCAAAGTTGACATTGACACTGGAGATCAAATTTTCAATCCTTTGCCAACTCTACCCATAGGCGAAATTTTTCTAGCAAATTATAAAGGAAAAGGACCACTGCAGTGAATCTGTGGACGCACTGCTCCCTGCTTGTGGACGGAAAACTACCACAGAAATATTTAAAAACTTTCAATTTCTCAATATTTAATTACATACTCAAAACTTACTTTTATTTACTTCGACAAATAATTTGACTTGACAGATATTAGCTGTGTTCTTTTGTGTCCGCAGAACAGGGCAGAACAAAATATACACAAAAGAACACCTCATACATTTTCATAGAAAGATTTAAATGAAGCGAACAGTACAAATAGTTCGCTTCAATCGACAGAACAATTTGTTCTCTCCCCAGTATATGGAAGTTCTAGAACAAGGTACACAAAAGAACACAGGTATTGTATATGTCATAAAATTATAGTAATAACAACAATATGGCTGCACGAATAGTCGCAATTGACAAATTAGGGCTGCCAATAACAATGTTTTACTTTCAGTAACTATAAAAACTTACTATGCTTGATTGGTTTTTTTTATGGTTCCGGACACGCACACACTGACAATTCGAGGTCTGGAATAAATGCAGAACGCATTTGCTTCTCTCCTCACTCATAAATAAATTTCCGTATACGATTACTATCTCCCTTACAATTTCTGTAAAAATTTTGTGCCATCATAATGTAAATCCTGCTTAAAGATTCGAGCTCATTGGGCCCGTTCCATGAGAAAAATCTGGTTAAATAATCAAAATTATTTCTTCTACCTTACGGCGGATCAAACGAAAAAGCTTTGGCTGAATTCAAAAAAATCGAAGAGATTATAATTAACGCGAGGACAACATACTGTTCTTCGAAGCATTAAAACAAAATCGCCACTTCCACTGCTATGTCGTTGACTCATCAATTATATTTATTATTTATTCAATAACATCTCTTTAAGTAGAAACAAATTAGTAGAAAATTACACAGCACCGTTCACTTGTGAAATATTCTCGTGCACTGTACAAATTTTGTAACTCCAATTACTTAGTGAAACAAAAATTTACAATTCCATGGAATCCTTCCACTAATTGGGTTGGGACTACATATAAAGTTTCATTTTTCCAAAATTCATAAAAACTCTATTTCAACAAATTTGTAGCTTGTGAATTACAAGGACAAGTAATTTTTGATGAAACAAAAAATGAAAAAATCCTACAAATTTCCCGTTGTAGAATACAACTACAAAAACTAAAAATTTCAGTTTTATTAAAAATCACTTGTGAATCACAATTTGTAAGTTCGTGAAATAGGCCCTGACCTTAGACCAATATTCTTGCTCGATTTTGCTTTAGTAAAGAGTCATTACATCTTTTTCCAGTAAATATTTAAGTCCTTATGTCATGATGTGATGTGAAGGGCCCGCTAAAAGCTCGGGGTACCTTATACATTAAACTTTTTCATAGTACGGATAAAATGCATATGGATATATCAAATCTTGAATATTGCTTTTATTTTTATGTGTAAATTAATCTTTGCGACGTATTTATATATGTTTTTTTTTTTTAAAGTACTATCTGTAATCGCAGAATCGAGTGATTTAAATTAGTATTAAAATGCATTGCCAAATTTCCCCTGTATTTGGACTATATTTTGAACGAAAGAGCTGGAAAATATATTTGCAGAGCCATAAATATAGCAGTTCTGGGAAATTGTTTTCAGTATCGGACATTTGCACAAGGAAAATCTTGGACAGAAAGCTATAAACCAAACCGACTAAGACAATATGTTCGTAATTGAGAAAGGTAGAAAAAAAAATAGAAAAAAACCAGAAAGCACACACGCCACGCAGTAAATTGAATAGATTTGAATTTCAGATAACAAAAGGACTACAAACAAAACATCCACACGATGAGCATTTATTGATAAATATGCGATTTAAGAGCAGAGCTTTAGGTCGGCCGTGGCTACAAAGAAGTCGAATCGAACCGAACTGAACAGGTCCGATCCGAACCAAATTTTTCGGATCCGATACGTAGCTACATTACTCCCATTTCGAACGACCCAAATAAAATTTATATTTTGATAAAAAGGCAAAATACAGGAAAATCTCAGCGAAATTGAAGCCAACTAAAATCAAAAGCCAGCAATCCAAGTCCACGGCAGTACAAAATGTTCAAGAAATTTTCAAAACTTATTTTAATGGACCTGATGCGATTCCGCAGCAATATTTTTGTCTACTTTAAAGGAATTGATTAATTAATTTTTACACTTACCCGTGATGAGCTATTTCTTCCCGAAATTTCGTTCTCATGAAACTGAGAAATTAATCTTTTGGAATATAACGTTTTAAAAGTTTTAGGAGTAAAGGTTCTTTGAGTATTTGTAACTTATCCATTAGTAAAGCAATACAGATAAGATTTTTACAGAATATAGATTTTATTTTGCTGAGTTTCATGAGTACGTTAGTTCAAAATAGCCAGAGAAACAGAGTCGTAATTATGGCATTAAGGCGACGATATTTATATCCTTCATGTTCGAAATGGCGAATTCTCATGCACTAAATCAATTAACTTTTCCATGTTCATTGCAATGCGTACTTCACTTCACAGTTCACTTCAATACAGTCCTCAAGCTCTAAATGCAATGAGTTTTTTACGCGCTGCAAAATAGCTTTAAATCAATCGTTTTCATATATAGCTTGATACGATGCTAGTCACGCAACTTTGCGGGGCGCCGCGGAAGGTTTGATTAAAGTTTAAACTTTGTTTCTACGTTTGTGTAGGAGGCTGAGTTGTAACTATAATTGGTTAAATGTATTCGATCATATGCTTGAATCAGTCTTGCAGTGATGATATAATTAAGCTTTGTGCTTCTGCTTCAGTCATGTTTTTAAACATCCACTGCACAGTCATAATGAGTACTTCACTCTAAATCCTTGTGTCCAATCTTCCCACATTTATAGCATGATTCCTTTCCTCTACTAACATGACGAAAGCCGTTGCAATTGTAACAGTTTGGTCTAAGGCGATTAATATAAAAGAATGGTGAGACACCAGATTACCGTAACTTCGCCGCACACATACTGTTGTAGTGTTTCGTTGACATACTCTTCGTAAACTCGCCCACCAAATTCGCCGTCAATTCAGGCCCTGACTTTGCCGAACCGTTTAAAAGTCTTATCCGCGATATAAACTTCATGCGTGTGTATCCCTGCAAATGCGTCAGATGTTTGCTCAAAATGCTGTACCCATCGTTGTACGCAATATTTATCGTAGCCACTGAAAGCTGGAATTGAATTCCTTAAAGTGGATAAAGACGATAGTGTGGATTCCTGGTTGTCACATGTTTGCTTTCTAACTGTAATGATTGTTATTTTAAGTCCTCAATTTCCTGCTTCTTCGCCAAAGTAGACCTCAAACGTGATCTTTCATCATTTAATTCGCTTTCTGCGTTAATATCTACGCCCGCAGCACCATTCGTATTTCCAACAGCATTTCCCGCGACACATTGAAATCCAGTCAAATCGATACCATCTGCGATTATCTCCTCAATTTTTTCGGTTGGAAGATTTTCCAGACCTGCCTGCTGAAGTCGTATTTTCAAGGCAGCTTTTGCACCAGCTGTTGACGAATTCAACAAAATTAATTTTTCTTTCAGCACGTGGATTGACGCACCTCCGAAATTCTACGATCTCATTATTCTCTTGATAAATCGGGAGATATCCCACTTCTGAGTTGTAGGAGATCAAAAATAAAAAGCGGAGTACAAGACGGGCGTATTTTTATACCTAAGTTTGTCATTCCGTTTGTAACGCACAGATTGATGGTAAAGCAAAATAAATTGGACACCCATGCAAAATATTAAAAGTTATTTTAAGAGCTAAAATTTTGTATTTGGTGTTTTCATAGCAATAATAAATAAAGTTTCAATAATGAACTAAATCGGACAACCCCTTCCCGGTATTGCCATATAAAAATTTGGGAATTTTACGTATACTGTGAATACGATCAGTCCTAGACGTTTTTATTGTACTGAAAAGTTCTTCACAATATAAAGTCGTATGAAATTGGTTATAATCATTTTTGCTATCCGGCGAAAAACCACTTCTAAAATCAAACTTCCACAGATGGGTCTCCATACGAAATGACAGACGAGTATTCATCTGGGGTATCATAAAAATCAGTCTTAGACCAAATCTAGGTTTTTTACTTGTTTTTTTCTGTTGTTGTTTGTTGGTGATAGTTTTTTCATAAACCTTTAGGGAAAGAATACTTGCTTCTTTAATTATCATGCTTATCTTTTTAATCATTCTTAAACACTTTGCACAATTTCAGAGAAATAATCAACACATCTCAGATAGTTCGAAACTGTCGAGTGTAAAAAAACACGTGGCTCTCATTGTATCTTAAACGTCACAAAGTTGCGCTACAAAAAAACGCGTGGCGCTCATTGTATCTAGGGCAGGGCTTTGCAATGACGTTGTTCGGTTTGTATCCTGTATAGTCACGATTTTAAATTTCATCATTTATTTCACTGTCCAGAGCCCCTCCCCTTCCTTTCTCCCTCACACACCATCCATCTCCCATTCTCTCTGTGAAGCCTATTTTCCTATTCCACGTTTCTGATCATTACATTCGTGAATGAAAATGGCCGATAAGTCTTCTGGTATCTTCTAATTTTTTTCCAGAAGTGCAAGGACCTCTATCTGGGTGTGATTTTTTTTTTCAACGAATATTAGGTGTTCAACAATATTCTTTTATACAAGGAGAACTCATTTATTTTTAGTGAATTACCTTTTTAATTTGCAGCCGTCTTCTAGATATACTAGTGAAAGAAATGTTATTATGATAGTTAATGTTGTGGCAGATGGGTAAATGAAGGAACTTATCTGTTCCGGCAATGCTGTTTGGGCTCCGAACAATCGAGTGACATATCACACATGGAAATCTTTACAATCATGAAGCAAAGTGTGTTATCCATTACACCATCGGCTTGGTATGGTACTGAAATTACTATTCACGCATACATTACCGATACATATAATTTACATAATATTATGTAAATCTACATGTACATGTGTCAGTTGCTAACAGTAGCAACAGCAACGCAATCTTGTGCTTCACTTACAACTATGCATGTACATGGTATCGTTTCTCTATTCTATCACTAAACTAGATGCCCTAATTTAAATTTCAAAGATTTCCGTAACAAAGTCCTTTCCTACTACCTACAACATACACATATCCATGTATACCCTCAATCCCTTGCAATCTTGAAGGGCCAACAAGTACATGATTGTAGCATATGTTCGCATACAAATTTCTACTGACGAATGCTTTTGTTTGTTTCCCTTACAGCACTATCGAGGCTCCTTAAAATCACTAAACACTGGCATAGTGACACTTCTCAACTACGGAAAGCATGTTCCACCAGCTGTTTCTCATGTCACACTAGCTCACGAGATTGGACACAACTTTGGGTCACCGGTAAGTAAGAAAATTTATCGATTAAAATGGTCGTTAATAAGATTCTATACAAAATTTTATAATAAGAGGAGCAGAAAATAATTTTTATAAACAGCAAAATCTAAAAAAAAAGTAAATTATAAGTGCCTACATAAAAGTTTCCCCTTAGGAGGACAATAGAGCAGGAGCTGATAGTACTCACCTAGCCAAACATTGTAACATTGTACAGCAGATAGAAGGGGCAATATAAACCGTTTAGGAGTTACAGGGTGATTAAAAAAAAAAGCTGGTTTTTCACAAAACATCCTGTATCTTAAAAACGACAGAGTGTACGGTCACAGGTAAGAGCTCATTGTATGCAGAACTTCATGGGATTTCCAACGACTACTCAACCAGCCCCCCCTCCAACCATACCCCTCTCCACTCAAAAATTATGGCTGTCTAAACTAAATATTTCGGATTTTCTTACTTTTTTTATTTAACCTCTATTATTTTTGCAAAAAGGTTTTTATAAAAACTGTAAACTGTAGACTCTCCTCTCTAAGTTGGCCTATTACACCATATGTGTTAACTGTAGCCGTTAAACAGTTATTAACTCATAACCTATTCAGGTCCCACCGAAATTAGACGATATTTTTTAAAATCGTGCTAAGGGAACAAATTATCGTTGAGAATAGGTTAAGAGCTAATAACTCTTAAAGGGCTTCAGATAGCACATTGGCTGTAATAGGTCACATTAAAGAAGAGAGTCTCCAGTTTACAGTTTTTATATAAAAAAAAGTTATGTTAACGACCTTTTTGCAAAAATAATAGAGGTTACATTAAAAAAAAAAAAAGGTAAGAAAATCCGAAATTTTTAGTTTAGACAACCATAATTCTTGAGAGGAGATGTGTATGGGGCTGGTTGAGCAGTCGTTGGAAAGGCCATGAAGTTCTGCATACAATGAGCTCTTAACTGTGACCGTACGCCCTGTCGTTTTTAAGATAAAGGATGCTTTGTGAAAAACTAGCGTTTTTATTAATCACCCTGTAACTCCTAAACCGTTAATATGCCCCCCCCCCACACCCCTGCCTTACAATTTTTGGTGTGTCTAGGTCAGTACTATCACCATTGACCTCCTAGTGGGAAACATCCTGTATAAGCGGTTTATCGGCGATTTTATAGAATATAGGGGAGGCTGGGATAAAATTATCACTTTTGACATGTCGCTCAGATGGCAATTACCTACTAAGGTCGTTTGGACACTTTGGACAACCAAAACAAAATTAGTGACTTTCGCCCCTATAATTTTTCTATGTTTGCATATCGAAAACGACCGTTGGCTGTAATTTTAATCAGTCAGAAAGTCAGAGTACGCAAACTAAGCCAAGTGAGGTTATTTGTGTTGTGAGTGGTACAAATTTCGAATTATGCTTCTCATAAAGAAGAATTAAATATGTATATTAAGCGGACTTAACCTGGACTTTGAGGACACCTTTAAACTACGAAACCGTGTTCAAGAATTATTAAATAAACATCTTAAAATTATTCTTTCGCTTATTCTGTCAATACCTAACTACTAAGTATTTTATCGTTTGAAATCAGGTCGTGTCACTCTTATCCCCGAAAGCGCGTTATCCAAATCACTGGATGAATGAAGACCTATTACCATATTCTCCAAGCCATTTCTAAAATCCGATTGTGCGGCAATTACTGTTATTCTAACAACATGATCTCAACTTATCAATCCGAGTTTCGGCGAAAACTCTCCGCCATTGTTAAGGTAATGACTGATGTGCGTGAAATGTCTGACGGAGGTAACAGCGCAACTCATGTTCTGCTGGATTCTCGGAAAGCACTAAATTCTGTATGGTATCATGTGCTGGTGCTCAAGCTCTCTTTATACCCTAGATGAAATCTATAGAGTATACTAAGTTTGTCATACCGTTTGTAACGCATAGATAATGAGTCTCAATCACATTCAGATGGTTCATTTTAGAGTTGCCTATTCTCTGATTTTGTACGCTAATGTATATAGAAAAGACAGAGAGAGGAGAGAGAGTATTATGTATATTCTCTGAACGATCCTTACCTATACCTGAGACAACTTACAACTAGATATGAAAATCTCCATATTAACCCGGATCACTTTTTCAAAGCTCTTTAACTTTTTATTCAACCAAAGAAAGCTTTCATTGCGAAGAATTTATGTGGCATACTACAGCAAGAGAGAGAGAGAGAGAATGTGTAGGGCTTTCTATTAGAGGGCGATTAGCTCGTTTTAGTTGGACCGCGTTTTTGTGAGGTTTTGCACTCCTAGATGTAAGTTGTCTCAGCCTATACATTACACGTCATTTTGTCCCCTAATGGTGGAACATGGTTCGTAATGAGAATACCTTGTATTCTCTGTACCGTGCTTGACACTTAGAATTATTCTTATATACAGAATTCCATTGATCACGTTTTCCAGCAGAAGTGTTACATTTTTCTTGCAGTGCTACACTGAAATCGTTTCATTGACGTGCACTGCTAGAAGAAATGTATGTCAAAATGACCATGGTGCTACACTCGAAACGGCGGTGTTAAGGCCGCTACACATGCTCAAGCAAATCATACGACTTTGCCATGCATGGTCCAGTCGTATGATTTGCATGAGCGTGTGTAGCCCAAGTCGGAGCTTGAGTTGAGACTGAAGTCTGCCATGAATGAAATCTGACGAAACTATGTATGATGATGATGACTTTGCTATAGGAATGAAAATTCGTTGCGGGTGGAGGTAAAAGTTAACATCTGATTTTATCTAATTCAATTCCATAGCAAAGTCATAAGTTTTGCTTGTACGCAATAGTTTCGGCCGATTTCACTCATGCTCTCTCAACTCAAGTTCCGACATTCGCTAGACACGCTCATGTAAATCAAACGACCGGACCATGCATAAGGCGCAAAATATGCTTGAGCATGTGTAGCAGCATCACACATTCACCTTCAATTATTACTCCACCAAATTCACCCGCAGTCACGTCAAAATCTTCCAAATTATAATTTTAAAATATCACTGGAAATGGACAATAGTTTAACAACACGCCCTTTATTAGAAAACCTTTCCACTATCCTCCAGCTCATTTTAATGACGGTAGGTGGTACTTTTACTACAATTTCACTAAATGGAGTACAATTTTCTCCAAGTCGAAATGAAACGAAGTGTTGCAAATGGGTTCTCGATGGTCCTATGTGTGATACACTGCATAATTGACTCCATTTAATTAAAAATTAAGTCATTATGGAGACAGTATGTCTAGGAAGATTGTTATACATAAACCCAAGCAAACCAAGTAGGTAACTGACATTTTTGGTTGTCACCAATATTATAAAATTGCGCTTTATATGTCGACTAGATGAACAAGGGCAAAATTGATTTGTAATTAAAAAGATTTTATTACTGTTCGAATCGCCGTTGCTTTGCGTTTCAAAAATCGAAATCACGATCCAAAACGTATTCCCACTGAGAAACTGAATGAAACTTAAACGTTTCTGTAAGGGAATGTCGTCTGGGTTGGCCACCCTTTTAACTTTTGTCCATAACTTCCGTTTAAGGAAGAATTTTCTCAACCCAAGCACATCTGGGATAAAGGAACCCTTTTGCTGAACATCGCAAATTGATTGGGTAAAAATGAAAAAATTATAGGCATTTAAAAAAAAAGTGAAATGCTGTCTAGATTGACCAATCGACGAAATATGTGCTGAAATGATTGAAGATGACCTGGAAAATTTAATTGAATGAAATAAAAAGCAGAATTTGTAGTATTTTTCTGATTTTCAGAAAAATTTTAACGGCACATTGTTCCGAATCGCATTTCCGGCTGTTACATTAGCGCACTTCAAATGCACATCCCTCTTGCTTTGTCCGAATATGGCTCTTTCTGAGCTTTTTTTACCAGGCATCTTCCTTTAACTGGCGTTTTATTAGCGGACTTCGTTGGGATTGGTCGTCTTTGAAGCACACAATCATAGTGAGCCAGCCCTGACTACACGTCACACGTCACACCACGATCAAACATGTTACAGGATTGAAATTTCCTCCTGGTTTGTTTTCAAGGATGAAAACAACACATTCACAATGCTTACCTTGACGATTGCATATTTTCGCCTCACTTTCTGGCCTTATTAGGCTCAACTACAATAGTCGTAAAGACGTTACGGATTTCAACGAGACTGAGATTTACTTAAGAAAAATTGAAAATATTTATGGTGAATTCTTTTCAACAAAACCGAACAGGCACTGAACTGCACCAGAATCTGTAAGATCTACACCGAATTTACCCCTCTCCAGAACGGGAACAAGCTAAATAGAATGCAAGTAAGTAGAATTTCCGAAAATGTTCGTCCTTTATAATTTTAATAAAAAAATAAACCACTTCAATAAAATTATTGTATTTCCACAAAATTTCCACACATCCCCACTTTAATTACAAATACTTTCGATTTGACGTTTAGCTCCAAACCGTAACCACAAATTTTCATGGAACAAGAAAGTTCAAAACCGGTGCAGAAACCGAACATAGGATCGCTGTGAAAAGAACATACGTGCGGAGCCAGTTCTGCGTCAGTGTGGTAAAGAAAACACTTTAGGTTTAGGAACCGAACGAGTTACGGTTCAGTTCAGGTTAAAAGCATTCACCATAAATGTGAAGATAATAACCCTTACGGAATCTGATAAGAAAATGTGATAAAAATGACAATTTTTCGTAATTAAACCTCAGCCTCGTTGAAATCCGTAACGTCTTTGTAGTTGTAGCCAAGCTCCAAGTCTGTAATGTTTTGTATTCCTTTTGTGTTCCTCAAACACGAAATTGAACAGCGTATATTCGTTATTTGATAGTCCTTTAAAAATACCCAAAAGATCTAAAATCTAAGGCTAATTTTATATGTACATGAGCCAAGGAGCTCGCTCCCACAAGATTGTGTTCACAATGCACATCACGGTTGAATTGTGCAATGAAAGTGCAATACGCAGCTCCCTGTAGATATGTAGCTATGTCACTAACTGAAAATACTATCCTTAAAATTATCCAGAAATAATTCGAACGGAAAGAAGGGATCATATTTTTATAAAAAGTTTCTGTAGACTTCCGGAGAGATTGACGGGGTAGAAATTTTGTTGAGTCGATTAATGAATTTTCAACTTTACATTTCGATGGTATGTGTGTATAAATCACCTTTAGGTTTTCTAGAGAAACTAAAATTTTCCGATAAGTTCCACTTTCATAGATATTCTCAATGCATGCATTAAGACCAATCCCACTTCGCCATCAGTGGTGGAGTTTTCAAAAAGATAAAAATGAATTACGAGTAAGAAGAACGCCCTTGAAGAAAAGTTCCTCAGAACTTTTAATAACAGAATTCAGTTTGGTAAATTTTTGCTGATATCACAGCTAGCAAAATGTTCCGTTGGAATACCACAAAATTGGAACATTCCCTCAACACATTTTCAATGCTTTCCATCTCATCTTCGTCCATACAACTTCTAAATAAATCGTTGATCAGGGCGCATATACCATCCGCATGTTTGTCAAAGAGCCCATAGATAACAACCGTATTATTGCACACGTCATTACGACTCATCTTCAGCAGAATGGCGGTTTCCTTGTTTGTTTTAAAGTAACACAGATCGTTGACTCCCCCTATCTACAATTAGCTGTAAGTCCTTTTAAAAGCGATAGGTTATTCCACTCTGTTATGATGAAGGTTGTTTAGGACAACTAACATACATTTCAGTTCCATCTTCTTGACTCCTTGGTCCTATTGAACCAAAATCCCATTTCTTCGTCGGCTGTTGAGCTGTTGACTATAGCCTATGAATTTCTGGAATTTTCAATCACAAGGACACTTGCAATCTCCCTCTAACATGCTGTATATGGACGCATTCTATTGGGCGATTGGGCAAGTTGGTTTTCCCGATAGGTGCCTTACCAGAATGTCAATGAGTTTTCACTGTACCGACAACCAGCGTTCTTCTTTATCTTGTCTTGTTATCACGGCCACTCACTGTTACCTTTAAAAGGTTCTGGGTCATTTTCAACACATTACGCAGCTCTACTAGATCCTGCTTTCGGGTTCAAGGAGACACGGCAGCTACCATTTTCAACTGACTTGCGCTTCCACTATTTAATTTGACCGCACTACAGGTGCGACAGAGCACTCTGAACTTCTTGCCTTGCCATTTTATATTCCCAGGAAAAATATCAATGGAGTATAGCGTCCGCATTTTGCTTACTGAGCCGGATTGCTTCCTTCATTCCTAGATTTGATCCTTCGGCTAAATTCAAACTGTTCAATTTCTACTAGTGCCAATTAAAAGACATTTCTACTGTACAGAAACGGGTCTTAAGCCGAGATATTTCCATCGTACTTTATCGCTTCCCTGTCCCTTTAAACTTAAAGTTCTGACTCCCGACCTTGAACGTGCTTCTTCTTTTCCAGTCTAGAACCAGTAAAAAAGCTAGGATTGGTCTAAGACCAATTCTTATGATACCCTAGAATCTAGATGAATGCCCGTATGTAATTTCGTATGGTTACCCATTTGTGCAAGTTTGATTGTAAAATTAGTTTTTCGCATCTATTCCAGAACGGTTCGTCGAATAGTAAACGGGAGCACCTAATATTCTCGTAGCAATTTGCTCGTATCAATTTTCTCGTACGACATTTGCTCGTATCAATTTCCTCGTGAAGCCATTTTCTCGTATCAACTTTCTCGTAAAGCCATTTCCTCGTATCAACTTTCTCGTAAAGCCATTTGTACGTATCAATTTGCTCGTAAGGCAATTTGCTCGTACACAATTATCTCGTGTGCAACCTTGTAAACATTTTACTTCGAGTATTTCATAGCAAACAACTAATACTAAAGCAATGGGTCTTGTATTATGTTAACAGTAAATTGTTTTAAGTAATACAAATATTTTCTAAGTATAAGAAGTATTTCCTTTATTAAAAAATTCTTATATGTAAATAAAATGATTTGTTTATGTTTTAAATTAAATACTCATCGAATAATCCAAAACTCGTGTGAACTTATCTTTTGAACTAATTGGTTCGAGCGCGCGAGTTTTCTCGTATTCTAATTTGCTCGTGTAAAATTATGTTTTGAATTAAATAGTTCGCGCCGCGCGAACTATTTAATTCAAAACATAATTTTACACGAGCAAATTAGAATACGAGAAAATTGATACGAGAAAATTGATACGAGATAATGGCATTACGAGAAAATTGATACGAGAAAATGGCATTACGAGAAAATTGATACGAGAAAATAGTTTTACGAGAAAATTGATACGAGCAAATTGACTTACGAGCAAATGTTCCACGAGAAAATTGATACGAGAAAATTGATACGAGAATATTGGGGGGAGCCTAGTAAACATGATTATAACCAATTTCATACGACTTTATATTCTGAAGAAATTTTCAGTATACAATAAAAACGTGTAGGACTGATCATTTTAACAATATACGTAAAAATCCTAAATTTTTATATAGCAACACCAAAAAGGGGTTGCCCGATTTAGCCCATTTTTTAAATTATATTTACATTTTTTTTTAATGGACGGACATGCAAAAATCAAAATAACTTTTATTATTATGCGTAGGCATGCAATGCATTTTGCTCTACCATCATTATTTCTATGCGTTACAAACGAAATGACATTGACAGACTTGGTATACCGTATGATTTCATCATCTAGGGTATAAAAAAAGGACCTTTTCTTAGTTTTCTTGAAGCCGGTTGCGCCACTCTTAATTGTATCCTTTATAGATGCAGATCGAAGCAAGATTTCTATACCGGATAGCTACTTTTGTTGCTTTCTTTCCAGCTCGCAGCGTATACAATTGACCGTTGACCTTGACTTGGGTGGTGTCTACTCCCTAGGGAGCCGCTTGATGGCTGATATCAAAGCTGATAGACATTCAAGTAAAAATTCAATATCCTACCGAGAGCGGCTTTCGTTGGTAAAGAAATAAGGCACAAGTTTCGCATAGAAGGCTCAATAACCCCGATGTCTTGATAAATGCGGCGATTTTTCCTGAAACTTTTCCATCTTTTCCTGAGTTATAAGCGATACATATATTTGAAAAAGCTTGGAAGACATTCCCTGTGTATATTCAACCTATATGAAAATTTCAATATTCAAGCAGCAGGTCAAGTTCACCTGAATGCAATTCATAAAAAATTTATTGCCCCTTCTCTTTTAAGCTGCTGAAGAGAACTTCCTTCGCCTCTTCCTTTCGCTTATAGTCAGGAGCTAACTGCTGGATTGTTGTGCTACAATCCCTTTAACTCTTGGGAATGGTTTTTCACGATGTGTCAAATAAGAAAAATAAAAACAAAAACAACTATTATTTTTCTATTTGGAAAAAACCGAAATATTGCAACAATGGATACATATCTATTATCCACTCCCAAAGCCTACGAAAATTCGGATCGCGGTCTCCAAGAAATTCCTGGGCTTCATTTAAAATCTACTGTTAAAGTGAAATTATAGTATTCAGGAAAAGTCTTACAATAGGCCTCAATTTATTCCCTTTATTTCAAAACTCTTAACGAGCTAATATAAGATAATATGAAGTCGAACTTAACAACGAAATGTATTTATTCATTATAAATTTAACGATTTTATTTCATCTACAGCATGATCCGGAACAATGTACACCTGGCGGCGAAGATGGTAACTACATCATGTTTGCTAGAGCAACATCCGGTGACAAGAAGAACAACAACAAATTCTCACCATGCTCGTTAAAGTCAATAGAGCCAGTTTTAAATGCCAAAGCTCGCAGTGCCAAAGGCTGCTTTACGGAGCCCCAACAATCAATATGTGGAAATGGAGTAGTTGAGCCTGGTGAACAGTGTGATTGTGGCTGGGAAGAGGACTGCCAGGACTCATGTTGCTTCCCAATGTCTCGTCATCCCAGACCAGATGAAAAACCGTGTACACTGACACCAAGAGCAATGTGCAGTCCCTCACAGGGTCCATGTTGCACCACAGACTGTTCCTTAAAATTCGGTGATAAATGCCGAGATGATAACGGTTGCCGCGATCCAAGCTTCTGTGATGGGCGTATGCCTCAGTGTCCACCATCAGTTAATAAGCCGAACAAAACTATATGCAATAAGGAGTTTGTCTGCTATATGGGAGAGTGCACCGGATCAATTTGCCTTGCCTACGGATTGGAATCCTGCCAGTGTCTTCCAGGGCCAAATGATCCCAAAACAAAGTCATGCGAACTTTGCTGTAAACAGCCTGGGGAAAGTAATCCTTGTAAAAGTTCCTTTGAGTGGAATGAACCTCCGTTTGATGTTCCTGATATGTTCGCCAAGCCTGGCACGCCTTGCAACGACTACAATGGGTTTGTTTTTTTCAAAATGTTTCCCCAAAAGTCAATTTTTAATAAATTTTCTTCATTTCAGTTATTGTGATGTCTTCCAGAAATGTCGAGAAGTGGATCCATCGGGACCTCTTGCTACATTGAGGAAGCTTCTTTTATCAGAAGAAAGCATAGCTTCATTTAAGAAGTGGCTGCAAAACAACTGGTACACTGTGGTTCTAGCTCTTGTTGGTGTAACTATACTGCTGGTAAGTGTGCCCACTGCACATCTCTTATGCATGAATTATATTTGTATTAATATCTCTCCAATACACAAGATAACGCGCAGATTAGTTGTAATGATGGACAGAATAATCAAAAGAATCGACACCGACAGTAAGTCGAGCCACAGCCCAAATTTCACTTGTACTGTATCGCTAGAAAGTACTTATAGATATGTACGTATCCCACCTAAAACAGCTGCTCCTTAAGCCTAAATTTTCCATGAATACGCTAGTCTCCCTGGGTGCAGTGAAGTTCGAATTCCGAAATCCTTAATGCTAGGATGTGATGTAATAGCTTTCATAACGCTGAAATGAAACTGAAATTTCACCAGAATTCTTAAGCGTAAGCTTACACAAAAATCACTTCGGGAAGAGGTATACGCTTATGGAGCAAACGATGTGAGTTTCAAATATTTTTCATATCACTCGCAGAAGTATTTTGTAGCTTATGGGTATAATAAAGCTCTCCTTATTGGAGGAAGGTAGTTCTCCCATAAAACCGACCGTCCCACACCAGTACAAAGTACAATAAAATGAAATAGTCCAATGGTCCAAAGAAGGCAGAGAATTTTTTGTCGTTTCTGGGAACATGTGCACATTTACGATCGATAACGAATATTTTCTCATCAAGGTCGCATTACTGTAAGAGCAAAAGTTTCCATCGCTAGCTATGCATAGATATTGCTTTGCTCGCAGCACTTCAGAGAGTTTGAGTAAATTTAAAAATTCATCTGAAAATGACCAAATCCTTTAGGTTCTCGTGCAGAGTTTAACCCCTCTATTGCTCTTGCATAGGCTATCCCCATATTGAGACGAACATTATGGAATGCTTAATGCGGAAATTGCTATTCTAATATTCTTATCTCTTGCTATCATTGGGACTTTAGGGATGCATTTTTCTTTTAGCAAAGTTGAAATGAAATCGAAACTATCACGATATGAGGGTTTCGGTCACATAAGTGGTTATTTGTTGTATCTTCTTCTCTCTCTATCTCTCTCGATAAAGTAGTGGCAAGAATTTTTTTCTGATTGCCCACAGATTTCAATCCACATATCAAAAAACGTATTTTACAAAAATATTGTTGAATCTTACAAAGCTTTCAGGATATTTGAATTTTTCCTTTAGAGACATTTCTCCTACCAAGTACGATCATAGGAGCTTCGCAGAAAGTTTTGTTGAGATAGTGTCAGTTGTTCTGTACGCAAGAAAGACAATCCGATGATATCCATCCTGAAAAAGTGTAAAAGTTTACACAGGAAGAATATTGCTGTCCAACGTTCTGTTTCAAGACAAGATGAACATTTAGTATTACTACTAAGAATACCAAATCTTGACAGACAAATGTGAAGTATTTTCGGTAGAGTACTAATTTTGGTCATAGTTTCGGCACTTTCAACCATTGACTTATAAAAAGAACAGATTAAGCTTCCTATGGACAGAAATGACACGAATTTTATTAAATTTGAGTTTGATTCTTTCCTGCTCAAAATGTGCACTGAACTCACGGTGAAAATATAGAACAGTTCAGTGAATTATAAGTGTAGCGTAAAAATATCAGACCGATATTGTGTTTTCCTTTCATGCGTAATTTATGTTTGCAGGGTAATCCGAGGAAGGACACATTTTTAATAATTGTAAAATGTAGCGTAGTGTTAATCCAAAGAACTTAGTTTTTAGTGGTAAGTTCCAAGTCTTGGTTGATGAGTCAACAGGTCCCAAATAGCGAAATTGAGTGACTCGAAAAAACAAATGAAAAATAGAAAAATGAAAATAAATAAACAAAAAGTGAAAAACTTGAGACAAATAGAAAAAAAAATTAAAAATCGGATTTATTCGAAACGAATCGAACCTGTGTAAGCCTGCCTTGAGCTGGAAAAAGAAAAAATTAAGCTATTTGGGACCTGTTGATGGGTCAAAAGACTTGAAACTTTTTTCGCTTCTACTGTTGTGCCGGAATATTCAAAAAAATGCCTTCATGACAAGTATTAAATTTGCCCCGTAATAAATCATAGTAATCTTGTTTCCTCATTGCAACTTTAATTGCCAGAGGTTGCGTAATTTTTACGTAGGATAACTTCTAGGAAATGGATACATTATGTACATGGTGGGATAATTTTTCACATACTAAACCGCCTATTCGGATAATGAGAGACGTTAATACATCCTTAATACTCTCTGAAAGATAATGTTATGCTTTCCAATTTAGCGAATGAATATGATGCCTTTCATCAGAAAGATCGGTCTTTCTTTTAACACACTAACTAACATCCCCCAGGATATTGCAAAAATACTCAGACAATTTCGGAAGCTGAAAATATAAATGCCAAACAATCGGCCTTATCGCTATAATTATACCTTCTTACGACAGTCACCAATATGCTTCTTGTATATCACTAAGTTAGTTATTTTGTAAAAAAGCTCCTTACTCTGCAATAGTATCTAGCTTGCTTGAATTATTGTTTTATTTGTCACAAGCACTTTGTTCAGTTACTAAAATAAAATTTAATTTTTTAGGTCGTAAGCACCAAACTGCTGGGAAAACGGACGAACTCGAAATTAAAGTCAGTCACGATAATTCACAGTGCCACAACGGAAACTGTACGCCTTCCAGAAGACAACAATGGGGTGATAGTTCACACAGCGGTCCGAACGAAAGTTCCATTCAAGAAAAAGGTGAGAGGACAACGAAGCAAGGCGAAAGTAGCAGGAAAGCCGGGTGTGATGAATGCCAAAACTGTTAACAATAACAATAATAATAACAGTCAAACAGCAAATGCTGCTGTCAATTCGACTGGAAAAGTTGCTCCTAAGGGAACGAAACGTAATGCTATCGCACTAGAGACCTCGAAAAAGCTTACAAGAAAAAAGAACAGAATCACAAGTCCAGCCGAAACTGAAGAAAATCCGCAAGCAAAAGCTGCGGAGTTTAAGAAAATAAAAAAGAACAAGAAACATAAAGAGATCATCGATTACTCGAGCAATCCTCGAGCTCATAGTAATACTTTTGGAAAAGTGCAGAAATGGTTGTTGGAGTCACCCATTGTGTCTCAGCCGTTATCCCACATTGAGCATTCTTCAAAAATCCAGAAAGTGATAAGTAAATCTCAGTCAACACCAGAGCGGCTGGTGCAAAAATCACCGAAGAAGACGAAATCGGTTGGCAATTTGAGCAATGATAAAATGAGACTGCAGGTAGTGTACAAACCTCCTTTCAAGTTCTCACTGAAGTTGTCCAAAAACTCGACTGTGAAAACTCACGTCATAGGTGGTGCTCTTGGTCGAAGCAAACGAAAATCACGCCCAGGAGACAAGAAACGTATAGGCGCAGCACCAGCCGGAAATCTAAGCAACAGACTTACCGAACATGGAAGACGCGCTGCTCTTCTGGTACGCACAGTGGAAGATGATACTCAGAGGTTGACTGCAGATAGTGCAGAGCCCAATTATGAAACGCTCAATCCTAAATCAAGTGACAATCTTATATATGAAAATATGAAGATTAGCACATCAAATTCTAGAAACGATCAATGCACTTCACAAAAAGAAAGCTCAATTGAACCGAAATCAAGTACTTCCGCATTTCGAATTACTCGCAGTGCCAGCAATAGTAACATAGAGCAACAACCCTCCCAAGCTAAGACCCAACAGTCCAGTTACGGTCGAAGTAACTCTGTAACAAATAACCCAATCAGTAATAAGCATTGCACTGCTCGTAAGATCAGCGACAACTCTGTAAACTTGAATAAGAATTTCGGCAGCACACAAAACTTACTCCAAACAACAAATCTGTTCAAATCAAAGAAACGAAACAGTCTCAACTTAAAATCATCCACAGCTAACGATCTATTACGATCCAATATAGTAACAACAAAACGTAGTAACTCTAACCTTAACCTAAAAAGGGAAAACTCGTCATCGAATCTCAGACCGATCGAAGTAGCACCTAAAGCAAATCTGTCAAGAAAGGGCAGCAGTACTAATCTTAAATCGACCTCTGGAAATCGTGGTAGTATTAGCAACATCCCTCGTGCCAGTCTTTGTAGCGCTCCACAGATGTCAGCGCAAGCGTTTGCTCGTCAGACATCGCTTAATGTAAAGAGCACTCAGCCTATGAACAATTTCTCTAGTAACAATAGCAACATAAGCCACTTAGTAAGTAGCCTTAACAATTCCCGACCTCATACTGCCGCATGTGATGACGTAAGACAGTTCGAGTGGCCCAAAGCCCCGACCAGCTGCGAACAGCCCAAGCGGAACAAGGGCGACGAGTCTCTGTCGGCTGATTTAAAGAACGCAAACAAACCAGATGTAGGAAATTTAGGTAGTTAGAAAAGGAACATTGTATAGATTATTTTAAGAATATGTGTCAATTACTACTATTTTTTGTACTTTAATTTCCCACTAGTCTGTAAGGAAACTGCTGTGCTTACCTGGCTTCTGGCCAGCTTAAATTAATCATTAACAGTACTTTTAACCAACACAAATTGTTTATTGTTTTGCATAGTTACACATCTATTCACGAATCACGACGCTTCCGAACGCCTAGCACAATTTCAACAAACAACGCAATAAAAATAATATTGCAGGTAATGCATATGACTTAAATCGCCATACCCATCTAATCTTATACCGTACATACTGTTCTCAATACCGTACCTAGGAGGTAAACAGAGAGAACGCTAGCTTCTCATCAATCACATGGAGCCTTTAAAAGCTCAAATTTAATAGGAAATTAATTGAACTTTAATTTCAAACAAAAAAACGTTGAGATTTCTAAGGCAGACACTACTAGTTAGTTTGAAGGTCTCTTTTATCCATGATAGTAGTCGAAATGACCCAATTTCATTAACCATTGCTAGTATTCATAAAATATGAGTATACTTGTTTTTAGGTTTCAATTAACAATTGAATTTCATTACTAAGAAACTGCCACAACTACTAACTACGTTTGAATTGGATAGGCTCAAAATTTGAAGTGATATTAATGTTAATTGTAAAGTCGAAAGTTAAATCGGAAACTAGGATTAACATTAAATCAATGGTAAACACTTTTTTCACCGTTTTAGCTGTATTGCAACAGTGTTAAGTAAGTAAGTAACTTTTCATTGTTTAAATAAAGCTAATTTTATCACAAATCTTCTCGAACTGCAGCAGTTGAGCGATTCGAAACAAATAGCTCTAAGAAGGTTAAGGTTGAGTGAAAATACCGATCTTAAAAGGCTTTCTTTCTCATTCAATGAAATCATGATGGTATGGTAAGTCGTAACCTACTATTCAATAGGGTGAAGGAAATATTACAATCAATATTCGAAAATGGTAGTGAACTGAGGCCAAGGTATTTGAGGATATACTAGAATTTTATCGTTAAGACTAGTATGCTGATGAAACTACACTTACATTAATACCCTCATCTTAAGATGAATATTTTACGTATTCTTATATAAAGCTTCGGAGGGAAGGCCACATCTGTCAAACGTGATTGCATGGTTGGATCATTTTATAACAATCTTGATAATATCCTCGCTTGGGGCAATACGAATCGCGTTGAATTCAATGCATCTAAGTCCCAAAGCTATCTCATAATTGTACCACTCCCGTTTCTTTTGATGGGCACTGATTCAAGATATACCGCTCTTATGCATTCTTGGCATTAATATTTCCAGTAAGTTAAGCTAGACAGATCACATCTTCCCTGTTGCTAAAAAAGCATCGAAATGTCTGGATTTCTTAAAAGGTGTGAGAAATATTTCTAAGAGGAAAATTTCTGAGACTAAATTTATTAAATTTTGAATTTATTGAATTTCAATAAATTTGCAAAATGCATTTAAGAGCAAAAGAAATATTTCAGCCCATCGGATCTAGCGCTCCTCTACAAGTCCAACATCAAACCTAGAATGGAATACAATTTCCATATCGGGGCTGGTCACACAGCCTTAGCTTCATTGGATATTGCCCAAAAGAGAGCCTTTAAGCTCATTAGCGATTAGGCAATATTTGTCATATCAACTAACTCGAACACCGCCACAATGTGAGAAGACTTTCGATCGTTTATCGCTATAAACATGGTCAATGTTCTGAGGGAATATCTTATCTGATCCCTTGTATGATGATTCCTGAACACAATACTCGCGCTGGAAACCGCGCACAACCTTTTACCCTTCAAATTACTTTCGGTCATACAGTAAAATTCCGTGATGCTTTTTTATCCCGAACTGTGCGAATGTGGGACAGTCTATCATCCTCTCTCTTTCCTTTGTCATACAATCTGTGGAGATTTAAGAGTAATATCATCGGCATCTCCGCCACTCTCCTCATGTTCCCTAATTCCTTTCCCCTTTTCCTCTTTGCCTGCTTGGCTTAATAATATAAAACAAAAACAGCAACAATAACAAGGCGAGGACCGAGATGAAAACCTTGATCGGGAGAAGCCAAGTATTATCAATGAAAACAACTATCAGATACATAACTGCCAGAGCCCCTTAGGCTGTCCACTGATATTATTATTTCAAAAATTAAATCGACACAAATAATTTCATCAATAGACTAAAAGCATTTGAGTGTACATAAGAGCATATTGTAACTTCGTTGTTGATTCTTTCTTCAAGCGCCATATTCATCGATTCAATCCAGAACCAACTTGATTAGATACTTCTAATACCATCTCAGATTAGTCGTAAAATCTCCTTTAGAAACCCGAATCTTTATCCGTTTTCAGAATTTCTCATAATTGCAAATACTCTTGGCCAATGAATATGGCCATAAATGTTTCTTCGGTAGATCTATTCTGAAAAGTTTAATTAAATACTTAATTTCTATGCTGATAAAGAATATTTATATTTTCTGGAATTATTTTTTGTTTTGTTACAAACATGTGAATACGCTTAGAAGTGAAGTTAGTTATATATGCTAGAAAACAAGTCTTGTCGTGACTGTTATGACCTCTAGCTCGCTGATGGCATCCATGAACGTAAGTGAAATTTTATACACACAGGTAAGGACAAATATTTTATGTAAATAATGTAAATTATTTAAATTGGTCTATGTATCTTACCAGAAATTTTGGTGAGACTATATAAAAAAAACTAACACTTTTGTATTGCTAAACAAAAATAAAAATTTTATGGAATCAATAATTTCTCTTTTACTTCCCCCCCCCCCCCCCCCCCCCCGTCCCATCCTATTCTCATGATTGAAATTCGCAAACGTTCTAGTTCTGAAAATCTGAACATACTGAACTTTTTCCTTTAAAACAAGACTTGTCAAAATAAGGAAGGCAAAGTAAATTATTTTCTTTGCAGCTGTTGTAAAAGTGAAGAATTTCACAAATCACGTACGGTTGGCAATAATCTCATGTATGCGGCAATTTCTCATCGTGAGTTTGTGGTACTTCCAAATTTTCACAATTGCGCACAGTCGAATAAAGATTTTTTTATTCTATACAGCATTTTTTCATATGGTAACCTTTTTGTGGATTTTTTTTTTATTACACAAAAAATACCTTTTAAACTAATTGAATTTGCATATTATCGATAAAACTTGGTCGACTAAAATTGTAGTAATCGTTGCTAAAATAAATACCCAAGAACATCTTGAAAATTACTTTTTCTTAAATAATCAAAAATAATCAGCTATAAACTCTCGTACCAGCATTTATTAATGCAGAAATATTGTATATGTTTGGGACGTTCAGTAATACAAGCTGCGAGGAAATCACTGTTTCAGATTGCAGAAATGGAATTGAGTTAGTACACAAAATTCGTTATTGTACAAAGGTTTAAACATTTTTAATGGTTTGTCTGATAAAGTGAAAATGAAAGATTTTTAAATTGTTTTAACAGAAATCTAACTCAATATACTTTAGAAAATGTTCATTGAAATACATATAGGTATAGTGAATTTAATATTATGTATGTAATGAATGACGTAGAATTGTTAAATAGTCATATTTATATTTTGGTATGCTTTTATATCGTCACATGAACTAATAAATCAATCAATCAATTAATGTCCACATTGTCAAAAACTCTAACTGTTTCGTGAGAAGATATCGAGTCGTCCAATACGGATATGTTGTACCCAGTATCCTTTCCTATATTTCCTATAATTAAACGTTGAAAACTTGAGTAAGCAGAGTATTATTTTATTATTATACAAGTAGAAGAATTTTCATAAATTTTTTCCTAAGCTCTACATCCCTTTAAAAATGTTGGGTGTATTACATGCTTTTGATTGCCTTTCTAATCCACAGACAGTGATTTAATAGTTTGAAGACATCTTCGATTTCCGATCAGAAGAATTTTTTCCTTTCTGAACCATCCATGTTTGCAGCTACTGGAACAATTTTTCTTTAGCATAGTTTAATCCGCATTGAAAATTTCAATAGCTTTATATTCCTTTCGAATTTTCAGCCAAACTCACTTTAACCACCCATAAAAAAAAAAATTTTTCTCGAGGCTAGTTAGAAGGATCACCATTATTGCGCTTACGACAACAATAAATAAACCCAGCTCTCAATACAACAAAATTCCTCACCAACAAGTTTACCAATTCCATTAACCTTAAATTATTTATTTGTCCATAGATTCGAACGTCTTTTGAGAAATTTCTTTATTCTTGCAAATTGCACTAATCGTAAAGTGTGATTTTCAAATGGCATTTTTAAGTCTCCAAATTATTGCAGCTTTTCACGAACAGTAATAACCTTCCGCCTTCCATACCAAGAATATACTCACCATTTTGCCAATATTGATATACAGTCAGTTCTCGAATTACGACCAACTCCACTTGCGACCATTCGCACTTGCGATGAAAAAATTTCATAGAAAAATTACAAAAATGTATCAATTTTCTATAGTTTTCGCCAAATATATATCTTACACGCTTCTGGTTTTTGATGTAGTACAATTAATAATCAGAAAAAAAGCTATTAATTTTGATGTACATATGTCCGTTATGTGGTTTATTTTTGTATGAATTTCGACTTACGTCCAAAGTTGCGGAACCAAACTCTGTCGTAAGTCGGGAACTGACTGTACTGAAAGAGATAAGTAATGAAACCTTGGAAAAACGCAATTAATTATGAAACTAACAACTATACTATACTTACATACATATATCCCCAAAAGCTATAGTCGCCAGGATCCTTGTTCTTGTATTCCAAAATAAATCAATCTATATGTATGTGTGTATAATTAAACTTTGCATTTCGCAATGATTGTACAACCACTTACTAATGAAAACAAAAGCAAACTGAAACCCGTTTAGTTCATATCCATATTTCGTACTGAACCGAAACGTACTTTGTTTCCCCCGAAATATGAAATGAGGATTTTTGAAAATGTCGCTATTTCTAATTTCTAGGCTTACCTGTTATTTCGGAACTATTGCCGCGAATAATATCATTGTAAATGAATTCTTTGCAACATCCGAAGCTGTTATAAGCGTATGCGTTGCCTTAAAATAAGTTGGAAAGGAATTAAATATCTGAAGAATGACGATTAAAAATAATTAGTCATCGATTTGTGTTGAGTCTTTGGCGAAGGGTGTTCACTTTAATTAATTTCGCATTACGCTGCGAATATAATAGATTAAATGCAATCAAAACATTTTATTTCAATCGTTCATTTTTAATTTAATTAAAAAAATTAATTTCTTCTCTCGTTATTTACACTTTGTTTGAAATTTAAGTATATACGTGTTTCCTTTTCTTTATTAGTTCAATTCAAGTTTTAATTTTACTCTATGCATTTATTCTGAACCTATATGTATGCAATCCTACTATTAGTGGAACTAACTGAAAAAAAATAAGAAAAATTGTTTAAACAACGCAAAAACTACACAAAACACGAGAAATTTACTTTGCTTGCTTGTTCAAGCATTAGCTTAGGAGCTCAATTGTTTCTCCTATACTTCATAAAATTGAATTGTCACTAAAATTGCAGCTGAATTTATTTTGTAAAATATTCAATAAACGTGAAATGGATAGCGTCAGCTCGGAAATTATAATTTCTCAAAATAATGAAGACATTATTTTCGAGGACAATCTGTCGATTGATTTTGATTGCGATACCTCAACAATTTCCCAAAGTCTGGATGATATCCATTCAAACGGGGAGGAGCATTCAGCTCGATTGAAATTTGAAGAAATATGTGAAAGTATTAATGAGGAAGAAAAACGTTTACAAGAGTTAGAAGAGCGAAGAAAAAAGCTAGAATTGGATATGGAACGTCTACAAGAAGAAATAGAACAAGAAAAGCATTTATTTCGCCAGGCAATAGATGCAGAAATTGCAAAGAAACAAGATATTGACATCAATACAAAAGAGCTCGCTTCAGATAAATTCATTCGCCAGCCTAAAATTGATCCCCTCAGTATCAATAAAGGTAAGCTTAACTTATAATATATTGCGATGTAAGCCAAATTATCGATGTCAATTAATTGAACTCTTACAGAAGAAGTAGACTCAAAGATTCGCGAGTATCGAGAAGCAATGCAGGAATCAAAAATGCAGTCGTCATTATATTGTGAAAATGATGAAGAAATGAAGCGACTTAAATTTAACTTAGCCACTTACAAAAAGGCGATCGAAGACACCAAGAAAGATAATGTGGTGAAGCAGAAACGAAAAGCAGCTGCAAAAATGTTCCAAAAACATCTCGATGAGGTTGATCTCAAATGTACTGAGCAAATTGGAAAACTTGCTACTATTCAGAAGTCTATTGAAGTAATTCGTTTGAACTAAGCCCTTGCCCATCTAATGCATCTTCCTTTTTCAGGATATAAATGTGGCCCACGAGCCGGGATCACATCTTTCGAAGGGTGAATAGTCGTTTGTTTATACGTTGTTTTTACATTTAATATTTTCTACCATATATTTTATACGAATTGTTTTCGTTTAGTATTGTTAATAAAAATTATTTTGCATAAAATCTTGGGCCCTTCATTCTGATATCTAGTCATCCTCCGCACTTTGCGAAAATATATGATAACCTTAAAAGCCGCTTTGAATAATGAATTGCTAGCTAAATCCCATGTGAAAAATTGGGACACATTCAAGATTGGTTCAAACTTTGCTCAATTGTACACAAAATATATATATAAAATATGTATATAATAATATATTTATTTCAAATTATTCTTAATCCTAGTATAGACTGAGAGTCCATAAGAATTTTTGAGTATGAAAGATAAAAAATATTAACATTGATAATAGGCTGAAGAGGGTTGTTAAGCAAAACTGCACAGCAGTATGCTAAGTGTTATATTCTAACATGGAATGCAAGAAATTATATTCGTCCGCTTTCCGGGCGGCTGCTCTTACCGCTGAGGTAGGTCCCGGCTTTAAAAACCGAGCGAGGGGGTTGCTTTTTCCTCTTGCGTCAATCCATTGGATACGCAGCAGAAGATATTGGAATTGGTACCTTACATGAATTATCTTGTTTCCCAGTTACTCAAATATCTTTACAGAGTTTGAAATATTATCTTGATTTCATCGTAAAGCACTTTCCAGCATTTCACTTGCAATAGCCTAAATGTAGGTTAGCGCATTCATATTTCTCATTAACATTGCCGTTCTATACTTTACTAGACATTGAAATTCGCCAATAATTAGAACGCACCCAACAATTCTGGGACGAATTTCATTTTCCGTTTTCATAGGTATCTCAAATGCCTGGCAACCTGTGAATACTGAGAACCGAATCCACAAAGGTAATATTTAACGTTGAGCCCGTCCAACTCATAGCTAGTGTATATATTATTTCTAAATCATTTTGTCAGTTTTGAAATTGTAGAAAAATATCGAATGAAATGTATGATTTTGTGAACATATATGCATTACTACCTTCACCAAGCTTACGCTTATCAGTATGTAAATCGGTATTCAAATTTTGGATGTACAACTTGAAGACGGGACCTTTGCATGGAGTTCCATTCAAAGTTGCAAATACAAGGTTGAAGTTTAAAAACATTTTGTTTTGCCGGTGTGAATGCAAAGATGGATATACGTAGAAATTTATGTAGCGTTGTGATTGAACAGACAGAAGGATGATTAAAATGTCCGGTGTGAATGAGGCTTTCCCTTGCAATGATGCAAGTCGCCGACGGACGTTGATTTAATCACTCCTAATAAAATCTTCAAAAATTGTATTAATAAAAAGCTGGGAAACAAAGAACGAGCTGAATAAGTCAAATAGAACCTGCAAAAATGTATACTTACCCTCCAATGTCGAAACTCGCAAGGTACATGTCCATATCAGTACAAAGAGTCCATAGCATTTGCAATTAGAGGCAGCGGAAGATAATTGATAATTATCATATTTGTTCTTTAAAACTACTACAAGAGTAGCTGTTTGCTTCTTTTTCAAGTGGTCAGGACGCCTTTGCGGTTGGAAAATAGAAACTTAGTCCTCCAAGTTTATGTAAATCTGCTCGACTGACTTTTACGAATTAAAGAGTTTGTAGGATTATATTTATCATTTCCCTGGTTTTTCCTTAAACGATATTTACAGCATATTTGCATATTTAATGACCAAATATTTGTTAGATATATCTGCTGCATACACAAATAATTTATTGAACATAAATGACGAACTAGACAATATTTCCATCCCATCAAAAAAAATAAGCTCACAAATATTTAAAAAATTCTTCTTCGTCTATTGGTTTTAATTATTGACATGTATGTAAATGGACCACAGACTTCAATAATAATAATATATTGAAGTCTGCGAAATGGACTGACTGATATTCTGTTTCATGTGGCACCAGTTTTGATTTTAGAAAGTATGCTCTCACTGTCAATGCTACCAACTGTCGTAAACTGGCGGAATATTTAAGTTTTGGGAATTTACTTATATGCATGTCGGTGGGATTTACCAAATTTACCCCAAAACTATTTGCGACTATTTGTATTGTTAATTATGAGCCGAAAGAAGTGTTTTTCACAAAGCTGTTTTGGTAGGAATGTTTTGATTACCAAGTTGCCAGCTCTAGAAATACCGCTGAACTTCAAGCAATTTCTCGTTCCCAATCGCTACAGTTTAGTGGGAAAGTATGCTCTCACGGACAGAGACAGGAATATGAAACTGGTGTCATTTGATTTCATGCACTTTTAGTTCAACAAGCAGTCCATTTTTATACATGTCAGTGGTTTTGATCCAGAACTATTGGCTCGACATATACCCTATGGGGTATATCGTCAAAAAGTATGCCGTGTCCGGCTAAATGTTGGTTGCCATGTCCGGCTAGATTTAGTTTTATAATTGTATTTTGTTTTATATTTGTTTTTGTTTTTGTTAGGTTATGTACATGTATGGAACACAAGTAAGTTTCATGCAAATAAAACTGCCGTTACCGACGCCACGCTTAATTCATTGTTACAGTTGATGAATCAACTGATGAGTAAGATTTTGATTTACGAGGCACGAGAAAACTACACTACACTACACACTGCAGAACCCGAAATATATCCGAAAGATTGAAATCTAATAATGCATATATGGCATTTCTAGGGAGAAAAAATCTCAAGGAAAACCTCTAATCTGGTCCAATCGTCGAAGCGAGCGGATTAGGAGAAAACGTCCGATCGCGCTGAGGGACAACTTGGAACTGATGTTTAATAAATTCGTTCGTTTAAAAACAAAGCAATTGCAAATTGAATATTTGGTCATCGTTACTATTTAATGTCACCGAAAAGCATTTGTGGCTTAAAAGGCTAGAGAATTACGAAAGGAAAAAGCATTTGCCTTGTTATCTGTGATAAGAGAAGTAGCCCAGTAAGCTGACAGTCCAAAAACGTGTTATACACACTTTATTTATTTTTGTGACAATAAGAAATAATTTCCAATCTTAATTGTCAGTATTTTGTTGTACATACTTTGTTTCACAGGAAGCTGTAATATTTTCTGGAGAAGCAGAATGCTATGTCCAGCATTTTTATTTATACTTTGCTAGTTAAAGATTTGTCCCCAACTTCAAGGAAAAATTCCGTACATAACAAACGAGACAATTGCTTTTTTCTGCCGTTATTGCATAAATAATATCTTTTTTCTATTTACTTAGCTTTGTTGTAATTGGCTATAATTGGTCATTAAAATCAATAAATTTTCAAGCAAAACTTCGAAAGCAAAACTCTGAATTGAGCTTTTCCGAGAACACCAATGCAGAGTAGATAACATAACATCGTCGCAGATGCTAAATGATAATACACAGCCATAGTATAAAAGAGATCATCCAAAGTTCACTTTACCGGTACCGTTAAATTTTGAACGAAGTCGGAGAAGGAAAGATTGCAAAGTACATTGCATTTTAAAAGATCCTTAGTTTTCAAAATTTGAAGATGTAATGCTTAAAAATGACTTACTTATAATCTAACAAAACATTATTGTTAATCATTTTTTGAAGTGCGTTTTGATACATAGAAATTTCCTTATTTTCACCTTCGTAGCTCTCCATTTGGAACAGAAATGTTTTCTGGAATTCTTCGACAGCCTGTAAGGAAATGTGTCTCTCTGGTTATCTTTTCTAATATAATATATATATATATATATATTACTAAATAATACCTTTTTAAAATTGTTCTTTGCTCTGTTTTTCAACAAAATTTCAAGTAGCACCGGCATGAATTTATTCAAAAATCCAGTTAAGTGAGGATGTAAAACATGTACGGGAATAGGTAGTATAAGGACTAAGTAGCAAACATAAATTACCTAAAATACAAGTAAATAATTAATATTTTTGAGCCGTTCCTGATACATTACAAGTATACTCACACGAAGGAGGCGGTAAGATTTATCATTTCCTATAAGAACATAATGGGACTCTGCCTCGAATAATTCTAAGAACTTTTTAGCCCATTTGTAGGAGGTAGATGAGGTTATTCCTGTACACAAATTCCTATATTTTGTCCCATCCTCAATGAACAACTCAAGTTTTTCTTCCTCTAGAAAAGAAGCGATTTCATCTTTATTTGTACTAAAATTAGCGCACAATTTTGCGAGAAATATGAATGAATTGTATCGTACATCGCTCTTTGGTGCGCAACTTATTCTTCTAATCGCAGCTTCAATTAAATCATCTACTTTGTTCCACTAAAAAGAAATCACGTTTGAAATAAATATTTTGATTCTTAGGTAAGCCTTACCTTAGAAAAATCCAAATTATCTGTAAAATAAACGCAGCTCAACAAACATTCCCATATGTTTTTTATTTCTTCACCACTATCTGTTCTTACTAAGTCCAATAAAACCGCATCAAAAATAACGTTGTGAATGTTTAAAGATTTTATAGAATCACTTTTCTGTAATATTATCAATTATATATCAAAGGAAGCTAAACATCGTGTATTTTATAATGGCTTACAGCACTCTTTAATAAAATGTTAAAGATTTTAAAGCTCAATGCCTTATAAGTTGGTTCAGAGCAATCCCGCAAGAGTAAGCCAACGGACAAAACGAAAGTACACTCATCTGATGGCAGCTTAATTTCTGTCCTGGAGTATTGAATCTGAGCATAACAAAAATATCTGGCACTGCAGCATTAATCGAAATATGAGAATGATACATACTTGAAGAAAAGTCACAAATCCATGAGTAGCACCAAGTTGCTTCTTCCATTTATTCGACTTCAGTTTTTCTTTGTAATAATTGAATATCTGAGACTCAATTTTCGAATCCTCATCGAGAAGCTTAATGAAGAGTCTTTTCGTCAACTCATTTAGATGTTTCAGGAGATCTCGATTCTTTGATTGGTAAAGAGTACAACTGGACGTTTGCTCACATAATAATATTATGAAATTGCATCTGATCTGGATTATTTTTTTATATATATATATATATATATAAATGTGAATGTTACCTCACTTGTTGTGTCCGAATCTGTTGTGAAAATAATATTTTCATGTAACTGGATAAAATCGAATAGCTGCATGAGTTGGATATCTACTGTATTGCGAAATGCATCGAAAGATGATGGCTCAAGATAAGTCTGACCTATTTCCTTTACAAGTTCAGGGAGCAAGCAGCTAACTATTAGATTATTTGCATATTTCAATTTATCTTCAGCATCCATAATACTTTTGTACAGTACGCTTCAAGCGAAACCTACGTATTACCGTATTTAATGTCTCGGGTGATCTAAAAAGAAATATTCGATTAAGTTTTGTGTGAATTTGTGTGACTTCAATTTATATCACTTTGTCACTAATTATGAAAAAAAAAGGAAATATATTTCTTGGTTCTATGCTTTTGATGTAGATTATCTGCATAAAATGCAATAATCATTAATGAAATTAACTGAACAATGTTTTCTCAAGAATTCACTCGTCAGATTGGCTGGGTAAAAGAATATTACACTAAACATTCAGATTTTTCATATATTTTAAACTTCTTTTTAATTTTTCCATTGAAGGTCTAACCTACTAAATTTAGAGGATACTATTTGCGTAAAAGTGATGTGTATCTTTTCGTTTGGCATGCACTATTAAGTAGTGCCCAAGTAACTCATGATTTGGTAGTGTTTAATCAGTTCAATCCAATCCAGTCCCTCCTTCAGAATCGTATGGTTGACAAAAACAAAGTTAAGGGCACAGACTGCAGTGAAACGATAATTAAACGTACGGCACACCAACTAAAACGAACTTTTTACAATACGAAGAGATGGTATCTACTGCAGTGGAAAACCCAACAAAATCTAAAAAGGCTCCCCAATGCACATAAGACTTATCCTCTTTTAAATGGATTCTTCGTTACATTGGTAGTAGTAGTGCTTTATTTAACAGCAATAAATACATGCTTTGTAACCATAGCTTATATTCTTCCCTTAACTTCTATACAATAGGAACATTTGTTTTGATATATTCAATTATTCTTAAATTTTCTCAGTTCATTCTTATTGACCATTAACAACACCATGACTGCAAACGTAATAACATCTAGCATTTTACAAGAACGATCCAAAGACTTGATGACGAACCAATACCGCGTAGGGTGAGCGAAGACTAAAATATACTCTTGATCAATTGTGTTTAAGCCTTTACGGATGACAATGCACCAGGAATACCGTATGTCTCGACTTACACTCATTGAATAAATAACTAATAAGGAAGCAGCGAGTGAAAACTTAAGCCACTCGATGACAGAAATTTTAAATGTACGAGTGCGCAATAATTTTACAAAATACTAAAATTGAATGAAAATATACACTTCGAGTTTTAGAAAGAACGCTATTTCAAACTTCTAATGTTTATCAATAATAATGAACTTGAAAAAGTCGCTGAACTCCTGGAACTCTGAAATGTTTACATTAAAATAAGTTGAATTAAATTCAATCGAACTGTCAGCGAGTGGCTTATTCACGTACGTATATTATTTTTGTACCAGAGGGTGATGTTACACTATTGTTTGATTTCTTTTTGTTGTAATTTTTTCATAATATCCAATAAATTTTGTCCTGGGGTGAATAATGGTTTTTTGAATTTGAATAAAATTGATTTGAAGTAGGGTTTGAATGAATGCATTTGTAGAATTCCTGTCGTGTCTTCAGTAAAACACTCGCGTAATCCACATATAAAACTTTATTTAATTAAACTACTTCGAATAATAACACAATTTGAGTTTCTTTACTGATACTTCTAACTTACAACTCATAATCGCCAAAACACAACTGAGCAACCTGATCCACTCGCAAAGCCGGGTCACCCGTTAGAAGCTTTACAGGCGGAAGCGACTCTGACCTAGTGACCAGTGCAATACCTTGCAATAAATCGCAAAGCATTACATCAGTCACTGCCGTCAGCTGGAGACCCCAATACTGTTAGTAAACAAACAGTAAGCCCAGATGAGCATTTCACTATGCGAAGTGAATTACTTAACCCTGCCTTAATTCTTAATTACAACAGCAGTGGATGCGACAGTTTTTTAATAAACAATTCGCAATCGCCAAGCATTTAACTGTGCGAAGTAAAATGCTTTGATATCGCAAACTGCTTAATTAATCGTACACCTGATGCTGGCTAAAGTCATGATGTCAAAACCACACCGAATTGAATATTGGGCCACGACACTCGTGATTTTACAAGAATTTGCACTATAACAATATTTTATTGTGTTATAATATAGAATAAATAGAAAGGCATTTATTAAGAAATTTCAGTTTACGTTACGTTACAACGTTAGGTACATCAAGTAGATATTAGATAATTGCATTATATAGATTCAGTACAAAAAGTTGTTTAGAAAACTGACAGAAGTGCAATGAACAGACTCATTACAGTAGGAACTATATTAGTAATAGGGATTATAACGAGGTGATAAAATATTGTCATGCTAAAAATGTTATTGTTTAATAAAGTCTGAAGCTCTGGACTACTTTACGCCAGCTATCTGATGGCCTTCCGCCTTGCTATCCTGGCAACGATCTTTGCCTCAATATTGTCTCCGGTTTGCCGTACTTTTTTACACCAGCTGCCTCACGACCTCCTGTCCTGGGATTGGATATGTTACCTGTTGTCCATCATTCAGAAGCTTCAATTATCTATATAGAACTTTTTTAAACTATCTACACATAACCCCATATTAATAAAATTGATCTAATACTAAACCTTCATGTAGTATACTCCAATCTTGCTATCAACTCTGGCTATCATATTCACTTCTAATTCTAAGGACTTTCTATCTGCTCCGTATATTAAGCTAATGTTATTCTCATTCTTTTATTATTTGTTTTGCTACAATGTAAATCTACTGTAACTAATGTAACTTTCTAAGGCGTGCCCAGCGCTATGCGTGCCTTTGGCAAGGGTACTCAAATAAATAAAATGTTTATGTTTACATTTAATTGAATGTTTAAGTTGCAAAGTGCTTTAAGCAGGAGTATTTATCTATTTTGAACTTCATCAACGAACTGATTACTGAGTTTACAAAAGTGAAATTTAACCATAAAATGACAAAAGTATACATAACCATAATAACAATAAAAAGTATACATAACAATAATAATGACAAAAAACAAGTAACTTTAACTAAGCTGATCTCTTATTTGACTTTTTGAAAGATGAAAGTCAATGCGATCAAACTGGCGGTTAAAGAGACGAGACATTGATGAAACCGGCTCGTGCATGCCATAATTTGTACTATGCTGAGGAACAACGAAGAAGTCACAATTCCCCAAGGAGCGCACAGGAACAGATATATTGAAAGTAAAGGGTCTTCCAATAAGAGGTGTTATTTTGATATTCAAAGAAAAATGCCATTTTTTTAGATAAATGATCGGATCTTTATTTCATTATAAAGAGGAAGGTATGCCGTTAATAATGAAAAATAACATCAGCCAAATGACCACCACGACCACCCCTACAGGACCATATCCTTTTCATTAAATTTTCCATAACCAAATCGCAAAGTGGCTGCCCTATGTCCTCGATAGCCTCACGAATTCCATCTTTGAGGTCTTGAATCGACGCTGGGCTGTTGGCGTAGACCTTCTCTTTCACGTGGCCCCAAAGGAAGAAGTCGCGTGTTAAGTCACAAGATCTCGGTGGCAAATTGTGATCACCTCTTCGAAAGATAACACGGTCCGGAAACTTTTCCCGTAAAAGATCAATGGTTTCGTTGCTTGTATGGCACGTAGCGCCGTCTTGTTGAAAGTAAACGTTGTCCAGATCAATACCATCCAATTCCGACCATAAAAAATCATTAATCATCTGTCGATAGCTCCAGCCTCATTTTCGAAAAAGTAAGGTCCAATGACCCCGCGGAACCATAAACCGCGCCAAACAGTCACACGTTGAGGATAGAGAGGCTTTTCAACAATAACTCTTGGGTTTTCCGAACCCCAGATGCGACAATTTTGCTTGTTGACGAAGCCATCGAGGTGGAAATGGGCCTCATCACTCAAGATGAGTTTTCGATGGAATTCCGGATCATTTTCATGCATTTCAAGGACCCAATCAGCAAAGACTCGACGTTGTTGATGATCGGCCGGCTTCTTGTGTTAACTGAACTTTATAAACCTTAAGACCCAAATTTTTATGCAAAATACGGTGTAATGACGTTTGTGGAATGCCTAATTCCAAAGAACTACGAGGAATGGACCAACCTGGGTTTTCTTCAACACTTTCGGCTACAGCAGCAATATTCCCTGCTGTTCTTGAGCGACGTCCACGGGCTTTATTCTTCGCATCACTGACTTGTCCGAATTTGTCGAATTTTTCTACCAATTTCTGTATTGCGGTCCGACAAGGTGCTTCACGACGACCCAAAAATGTTCCGAGTTCTACGAACCGTCTCTGCCACATTTTCACCATATTTATAGTGAATTTTAATAATTTCAATGGGTTGTTGAATCGTGTATCGTTCCATTTTTATTAATGGCGTAGTTTCTACTTGTCAAATGTTAAAAAATGACAGCTCCAAAAGTGACATCTACCGAAATAGCGGGCTAATTAAAATAACACCGCTTATTGGAAAACCCTTTATTTAAAAGCTCAGGACAGTTTATCACTCCTTGCACACACTGACATGCAAAGACAACTCTGGAAGTTTTACGTCTATTCTCAAGAGAATCTAATGGAAAGAGTTTAAGCCTGTCAACATATGGAGGCAGAGTAATAGGGTTGTCCCAATGAAGTCCACGCAGGGCAAATCGGACAAATCTCCGCTGCACAGCCTCGATGCGATTTATGTATACAGCATAGAAGGGAGACCAGACAGGACTGGCATACTCCAAAACATCTCTTTACAAGCCCCAGAGTAGCATTAGCCCTAACCGCGATTGAATTAATATGATGCTCGAAGGAAAGACGAGTATTAAGGAAGACACCCAAATCTTTGGTTTAGTCAAGTCTAATTAATAAGCATCCATCTAAAGTATAATTAAATTCCAATGGCCTCCTTTTACGAGAAAAGGACATAGTAGTACGTTTGCTAATATTAAGGAAGACAGTTCATAGCACACCATTTATGAAAGGTGTCTAAGTCCGAGTTTAAAAATCCACACTCGTTTTCATTAGAAAAAATGCGGAAGATTTTGACATCGTCAGCATAGCAAAGAATTCTTGAATTAGCCAAAATCAGAGATTCATCGTTGATGTAAATTATAAATTATAAGGAGTGGACCAAGATGGCTACCTTGAGGTACGCCGGAAGTATTATCAATTTCGTCAGAAAGAGCTGCGCGGAATATAACTCGCTGCGTACGATCAGATAAATAAGAACGGAGCCAATTGACACACTTTAGGAAAACCAAGAACAGTCAACTTGTGAATTAAAATTTTATGATTAATTCTGTCAAAAGCTTTGCTGAAATCCGTGAAAATGCAATCCACTTGCTTACCGTTTTCAATAGCAGAAAATCAGAAAATAGTAAACTCCAACAAATTAGTCGTAGTGAATTTTCCCTTCATAAAACCATGCTGAAAAGAGCACAAGAAGGGCTTGCAGTGGAAGTATAATACATCACAAACCAGGGCTTCAAATATCTTAGCAATGCAACTTAAATTAGCGATAGGTCTGTAGTTAGAAATGTCGCACTGATTTCCCTTCTTGTGTAAAGGAATAATCAAAAAAAGTTTCCACTGTTTCGGAAAAACATCACAAGTAACAGATAAATAAAATAAATAACACAAAACAGAAACGATAGACGTAGCACAATGTTTTATGAATGTGGAAGGAACGCCATCCGGACCGCAATTAAATAATCAGCTATGCTTGAAATATACTTGGGGACAGGTCCTTAGGTTGAAGAGAAGTCAGCGGAAGCTTCGTCAAATGGTTAAAATCATTATAACTAATACCACAGTGGTTATCACAGAAGGCAGTTTTAAAGAAGTCACCAAAAAGATTGGCAGTCTCTAAGGAATCCACAGTAGTAGTAGTTAGTAGAAGCATTAAATGATGAAGTTACAGGATCAAAAAACAAAACTACATCGCCGAGAATGAAGGCAGCAAGCCCTCATCGTCCAGAGAGTGTTCCCAGTTAACACTAGGCAAGTTAAAATCACCAAAAAGCAACATCGGCAGGCAGCAAAACTTTATTAAGCCTATCAATACATGCAGCCAGCAAGTCAAATATCTCGGCTGATGAGCATGGAGGGATGTAAACTGTAGCAATATATACGTTTTTGTGTGAGAGCTTGAGCTACACATAACTCCAGATCGCCGGACTCAATAAAATCGATTAATGTGCATGGAAGGATGCGACGAACGGCACAAAGCACTCCACCTCCAACAGGAGCATTCAATGACAGACGATGGCGGTCACGGCGAAAAACCAAGAACTCGGGACCAAAAAGAAGAATTCGTCGACCAATTACATTGGCATAGTGGACGAAGATTTCGCAAACAAGTTTTTTGCCTTGGCAGAAGATACAGAGCGCCCCTTTGGAATAAATTCACGCACAATAGAATTGTGGGGCCATATCTCAGGAGAGAGGACCGCTTGAATCAGATTTTCCGGAACCAAAATCCTGAAGGACGCAGAAAATGAGCGTTTCTCACGATCATGTCGAGTAGATAATTTTTTGTAGGTAATCAGAGGTCGAGGTAGCAACACGCGATGAAATATGTCTAGTAATCTCATCTTCGGTAGTGTCAGGATATACTCTAGATACCAAGCCTGGCTGGCCGCAGCAGTAATTGAATAAGTGTTTTTTTTTTATTGATTTATAATAAACACAAAAATTTATTTATATGAGTGTCCTACCAAATACACGCAATGTACTGGAAGTAAATTCATATTAGCTGTGTTCCTTTGTGTACCTTGTTCTAGGACTCCAATATATTGGAGAGAACAAAATTTTTCTGTCGATTGAAACAAACTATTTGTACAATTTGTATAATGGTGTATCAAAATCTATTATGTATATATTCTGGTTACTAGATTTAATTTGATTTTAGTTTATTTTGCAGTGTAATAACTAATCTAATAACTATACTTTGATTGTCGTAGAGCCAAACGTTGTACATTGCTTTAAGCTGGGGACTCATAAATGTACTTTCATTTTGACTGTTCGGTTCTTTTAAATCCTCTGGACGAGGAATTCTCTTGTGTATCTTTTGTTCTGCTCTGTTCTGCGGACACAAAAAAGGACAGCTATTATATCAAAACAAACAATAAAAGAATAATAGTAGTGGGAATATGAGTAATGGGAATTTTTAAAAGAATGTGCAGCAGCAAAACATACAAAACTTACTTACAATTCTAATGATGAATATTTAATAATCTATTATTGGAACGTTATAAAAAAAAAACTATAATTGGCACTGGAATACATCTATCTGACAGTTCACCACATGTCCATGCCATTCAGCTTTTCTCCGCTGGGGGTGCAAAAAACAAAAAATTCTTCTACGCCCCGCCGGTGGGGAACGTAATACACACATCCAACCAAACAATAATAAATAAAATGTAGATAGATTCCACAGGCCTTTGCAGAGCCTGACGAAAAGATGGCAGTCTAATAGGCAGAGTGTACGAAGCCGCCGACTCTGAACAATGTCGAATTCGAGCTGTCACACGGCAAACATTTGTTGATTTGTGTGCGTTGACTTCGAAAACAAACTGACGTGGTTTCATCTAAAAAATTGTCAACGTCAGTAGAGTCGGTAGAATTGGATTTCTTTAATTATAATATTCAATCCAGAAGCGGTATTATAAATTTTATTAAAAATGGGTATAAAGGAATCACTGCAGCTTGAGGGTATGCTAAGTGATGTGCAAAGAATGGACAAGCGCCAGGTAAGCATCAGGACATAACCTAAGCTTTCGCTCGATTTTCATTATTTGTCACAAGATATTAAAAGGTTTTTGTGAAAAATTATATTTTAGTTTTTGTACCAAGTACTGAGTTTTGGTATGATAGTTTCATCAGCTCTTATGATCTGGAAAGGATTAATGGTTCTAACAGGCAGCGAGTCTCCTATAGTTGTAGTTCTTAGCGGTAGTATGGAACCAGCCTATCACAGAGGTGATCTGCTTTTCCTTACAAATTATAGAGAAGAGCCTGTGAGGGTAGGTGAAGTAGTTGTTTTCAAAGTGGAGGGACGTGATATTCCAATCGTTCATCGTGTCATAAAGTTACATGAAAAGTAAGTTGTTCATAGTGTTCACTTTTCTGATGCCGAATATTTCAAAATTACAAAACTTTTCCGCAGATACAATGGAACTGTGAAATTTTTAACTAAAGGCGATAACAATTCAGTAGATGATCGAGGTCTATACGCCCCAGGACAGCTGTGGCTGTCGAAAAAAGATATCGTCGGTCGAGCTCGAGGGTTTCTGCCTTATGTGGGAATGATAACAATTTATATGAACGAGTATCCAAACCTGAAGGTAATTCGTCTAAATCTTTTATACCATTATTTGTTATATATAAATTCTCTTTTAGTATGCGATTCTAGGGGTACTTGCTGTATACGTTCTCCTTCATCGTGAATAATCCAGGATTCCATTTAGAAATATAGCACAAAATCACATTTTCCTGCCTCCTTGGAGGATTTCACTTTTCTTTTTTCTTTTGTTGTAAAAAGTAGTATTGAGTAAGACCAGTATCGTTGAATTATTGTGCGACTGAGGGCAGTTTGTAAACTAATTTTAATCTATTGGCAACAACATTGAAATAAACTTTGAGACATTTGATAAATTTTTGTAAACATAATTTTACCACTTACGTTTCAGCGGAGAATTCAATTCAAAAATAAGTCCTACCTAAATTGTATACCTGGCTGTCTGTTTTATACGTGATAATGAACACTTGGTTATCGTGTTGGTTGAACCTTCTAGTTATTAGGTCTAACCTCGACTTATTACATAATGTTTTGAATCTAAGAAGTTTGCAAGTTGTGATAAAACAGTATACTGGCTAGAAATATAGTGTTGACGAAAACGTTTCCAAGTTGCACATTTTTTTTATTCCTATGCTTATTGCGAGCAACAACGGTCTTCTAAACCATCACCATGGTTCACTAAAGAACTGAAAAGATTTAGAAATACATATATTGTGGACATCACAACCTAAAACAACTCCTTCATATCCTGTAATGAGTTTTAAGAACTTTTCTCAACACTTTGGATTGGACCCTATGCTGATATTCACGTCTCCTATGTGACTCAATTGATTTTTACTAAACTTCTGGAAGATTTTATGCAAGGCCTAGATAATTGTTTTCTATTTTATTTACACACCATACGAGTATTGCCTAGTCTACAATCCTTACGAGCACGACATATTTTTCTGAATATCGAATAAAAGATTGAAGTTAATGCACTGCTTATCTTGTCGAGTATATTTTAGAAGCATTTAGTAGACACATATTTTTTACCAGTCGTGCTTGTCTGATTGTCCTCATGATATAGCCACAAAATGCAATCAAATGATCTCAATTATATCACGTTTTTGTAAATTTTCAGATCTCTGTTTGCTTCGGTTTTATCATTTTAAAAGATCGGATTTTAATAATGAAATTAATAGAAACCCAAAATTCAAATATCTGCTTGTAATTTAAAAGTAAAGCGACTTTATAGAAAAAGAAATATTTGTATATTATATATACATACATACGTACGTCAGTACTAAGCAACCAAATTTTTTTATGATTATTAGAAGTTGTGTCTAGTTGAAGTTCAATTTACAAATATAGGAACAAAGTTAAAGGCACGAGTTAATTAATTTAAAGAGTGATAAAATTCGTTCTAAATATTTGTACAAAATATTTAAATCTGCAGGATTCTTCTGTTTGTCTGAACTTTCACATTCGATTTAATTGTGAATTATGTTACGATAGGTGTATGTACTACTCTGTACAAAAAGTCTTTGAAATGATTTCTAACCTTCCTACATTTAAAATATTTTGGATTATCTGGAAGTCTGTAAAATCGATTTTAGAAAGTCCATGGTGACGATATAAACGAAAGAGCGGGAGATTTTTGACCAATTAGTATTTTATGCTTTATATCCAAAGTATTTGAAAAGCTTAGGTATCAACAGATAATTGAATATTTCTATCGGGATGATTTTCTGACATACTGGCACTGGGTTCCGAAAATTTCACAGTGAGACGGCTGTGCTCAAAGTAACTTCTGAAATAAAAAGCGCTCTAAACCGAGGCCATTTCATGATCCTAGTACTTTTAGATTTCTCTAAGGCTTTTGATAGCGTGAATGACCGCATCCTCCTCGATAAACTTGCTGACTCCTTTTATTTTAGCAACTCAGCCGTTGCTTTGATCAACAATTTTCTGGCCGGTCGTAAACAGCGAGTCAAAGCCAACGAAATGCTGTCTACCGCTCTACCACTGATAAGTGAGGTTCCTCAAGGTTCTATATTGGGTCCTTTGCCTCCCAGTCTGTTTATAAATGACTTGCCCGACATTCTCCAGGATGTGAATATCCATTTATTTGCGGATGATGTCCAGTTATATCTCAATAGACCTATTAGGTTCTTAGAAGACTGCATTGAACGAATAAATAGTAACCTCAACAGAATAAAAGTCTGGTCGACGAATAATCAGTTGGTTTTAAGTCCTATCAAGTATATGTTTTTACTTCTACAATTAAAATCTGAATATTTTACTGATATCCCATCAGTAGTCTTAAACATCGTTTCGTTGCCTATGCTAAACAAAGTCACTACTCTTGGTATTATTTTAAACAGTGAAATGAAGTGTTGCGACTTAGTTAACAGCATTATCAGAATTTTATGCAGGGCTTCGGTGTCTCTGGCTCTCAGCGAGTATCCTATCTACCGAAAATCGCCAAGATTAATCAAAGCTTTAATTTTGCCCAACTTCACTTATGGTCGTGTTATATTTCCTAAACTGGATAGTTTTTGTGCCCGTAAAATGGAAGTAGCATTTAACGACTGCATCCGCTTTGTTTATGGATCTCGCGGGTCTGATCGTCCACTGTTTCCCTACTTGTGGCGACGTGCTCTAATTTTCTTATACAATCATCAGTGGAGCTTATGAATGTGCTAAAAGAAAAACAACTGACACTGGTGGGTACTCTGAAAAAACAACAAACGTGAAATCCCGCCTTAGTTTCTTCCAAGCCGTCATCGAGAAGTTGGGTCGGCGATTTTCGGATTCACATCAGATGCTACATTGACGTATTTTGTACCAAAGCAAAACAAATCTGTGCTTGCATTATCCAGCATGCACCACACACCAACCGTTGATACAAATACAAAAAAACCGGAAATGATCATGTTTTACAATAGTACAAAAGGCGGCGTTGATATGCTAGATCAGAAATGTTCAATTTACTCCACATCTCGAAGAACTCAACGATGGCCGATGGCGATATTCTATAGAATGCTTGACATATCTGCAGCGAATGCGTATTCTAGTAACATGAACCAGCTCAGTCAAAGGTGCCAAGACTGAATTTCATAAAAAAATTGGCAGAAGACCTTGTACGGCCTCAATTGGAACGCCGTATGCACAGGGTTGGTTTGCAAAGGGAACTTCAGTGCACTATTCGTCGAATCTTGAAAATAGACGAAATACCCAGCACATTAACAACTAAAACTTCAGAAAAATTTGATAAACGCAAGGCGTGTTCAACCTGTGACCGTAAAAAGAAACGCAAAACAGCGTATATGTGTTTTAACTGCAAGAATCCAATTTGCATTGAATGCAGCCAAAAGATATGCCTTGATTGTCGCCGCAAATTGTGAAAGTTTGTAGGTTGCAATTTTGTAATAATTGTGTCTTAATCGTACCAAAGAGTATTTTATTTTAGAGACTATATATAGAACTTTTCGTAAATAAGTAAAAACAAATATCTTTAAGTGAAATTTCCTTGAGTGATCTCAGATTGTCAAAGATCCTAATTTTCTTTTTAAATGAATAGATTTATGTTAAATGTTGATTTTTTTTAAATAAATGCATACTTTTTCATAGTTTAATAACATTTGGTGAATAAAAATATAGTGATAATACAGATGTGACTTTAATTTATTGTGATATTTTAAATAATAGTCATTAAATTTGGAAAATACGCAAGCAGTCTCCAGGACCGACGTCAGGTGGAAGTGTTACTGAAAAACACGTCAGGTGGCTAAGGGTTAAAGAAAATTTTTATATGAAGAAAAAGGGGAAATTTTGATTAGGTTTGGCCAAGATTCTTATTGTGATAGAGAGTTAAGGTGAACAGTAATAGAAGTAAAATAAATATAGGAATATTGTTGGCGCCGTAGAGTTGTTAATTTCCTCCTTCACTTTCCTGGAGCCATCCTAACAATGAAGGTTGACTAGGTTCGCTCTTCCACTAATTTTCAGGTGTAACAGGGATACTGTATCATCTCGCCCGCAGTATCATAGGGTGGATGGGGCGACGGCGAAAGAGGACAGGCCATCTTTGTCCTCCGTATAGCTAAAGGTAAGTGGTGTAATGGCCCGTTCAGGGCTGCATGTGTTCTTGGTTTTTTTTAGGCACGATTTTTTTGTATAAGGCAGGTGTTCGTGGAACCCCACACTCTTTCCGCCTATAGCCGAGGCGAACTAGCGTGCCGCCCTGCACTGCAATGCTGTCCACCGAGTGATCTGTCAGCTCATGCTGGCAGTTAACCAGTCAAAATCACTCAACATAGTACCGTAACAAACAAAAGAATTCTCTGGAATCCCATTTAGATGAGCTGAAGAAACCTATGGAAACCCGCTTGGACGAACAAAAGAGTTGTCTGGAGAATTGTCTAGAAACTCGTCCGGAGGATCAGAAAAATTTTCTAAAAAATTCTTTAGAAGAACAAAATTTGAAAATTGAAGGAATTGAGCTGGAATTTCAACAAAAGATTTCTGAAGTTCAACAAAAAGTCACCGAGCAACTTGAAAACGTTAAAGCAGATTTGGAGAGGATAAAGCATCGACAACCTCGGCGCGAAGGAATTGAAATATCCGGTGCAGGTAGAATGAAACCTCCAATATTTGATGGACAAAACTCGTGCCATATCTTCAAGAGACCATTCGAGGCAGCTTCAGAGATAAATGGATGAAATGATGAAGACAAAGCGACAGCTCTGGTATTAGCACTTCGAGGTCCTGCATCAGAGCTCTTAAAAATTGTACGGATTGAAAAGCAACGTGATTACACTTCATTAGCACAGGTGATAGAGTTACATTACGGAGATGAACAAATGCAGCAAATATATCGCCTACAGTTAGGCAACAGGATTCAAAAGCATGCCGAATCACTACAACAACTGCAGGCTGATGCGGAAAGTTAACGCATCTTTCATACTCCAGCGTAAATGCGGATTTTCTTAATGAAGTGGTGACGGAAGCCTTTGTGAATGGTATTGTGGATAAAAACTTACAACAAGCGTTAAGGCTAGCAGGAAAGAAATCAACAGCAAAAGCACTAGCCTATGCATTAGCGTATGAATCCGCCAGACAAGCTTCGCGGAGTGCAGTACGTGTGAGAGAAATTTCGGTGGAAGAATGTACGAGCCCGCCTTCACGTGGTGTCCTTCGATGCTGGAATTGTAATAGACCAGGGAGCCTTTAAATAGACTGCAGAAAACGTTGACGAGTGGAATCACCAGAAAGAGACATGGAAAGACCAGACTGGAAGGATATTTCGGGATGGAGCGAGAAGCTGAAAGGTTACTGGGCTCAATGGAACTCTGTTCATGTTGAATGTGGTATATTAAAATGCAAGTGGAAAGCACCTAACATTCCAAATGCAGATAGTCGTGCCAGCATCAAACGTCAGAGATGTTCTGGAAGAAATGCACAGTGGAACCTCTGGAGTATATTTGGGAGTGAAGAAAACAATTTCCAAAATACGAGAAAGATCTTATTGGCTACATATGCGAGAAGTGTGAAAGGCTCACAGCACATGAAGCAGAGGAGAAATGCATAAGAATAATGTCGGAGCCACCTTTGAAAGGATAGCTGTAAACATCGCTGGAGCCTTTCCATAAATGGATGGTGGTAACCGTTATATATTGGTTGCCATTGACTATTTCAGTAAATGGCCTGAAGCTTATACAAGCCTCAATCAAGAGGCAACCACAGTTGCGGAACAAATAATAACGAATTGGATCAGTAAGTTTGGTGTGTCTCACGAACTTCATTCGGACCAAGGACGGAACTTCGAATCGCGGACTTTCCAGGAGATGTGTAAAATATTGGGACTAAGAAAAACAAGAACAACTCCTCTAGAGCGCTTCAACAGAACATTGATCGAGCATCTAAAAAAAGTAGTTAACTATCGTCAACGCGATTGGGATCGACATATTCCTATATTCCTAATGGCTTATAGATGAGCCGTTCATAACACTACCGGACAAGCCCCAGCTAAGGTCATATTCGGAAGGGAGATGCGTTTACCTAGCGACCTCAAATTTGGTACCCCCAGAGGTGAACAAAAGTTACCAGAAGACTACGTATCGGAGGTCAAACAACAATTAGCTGATATGCACGAGGCCACGAGAACGAAATTAGCACCAAATACTGATCGGATGAAGACCCGCTATAACTTACGCGCTAATTCTGCAGGATTTAACGAAGGTGATCCTGTTTGGCTGTACAACCCGAAACGACATAAGGGATGTTCTCCAGAACTACAACAACACTGGGAGGGACCGTATTCAGTAGTAACTAGAATTAATGACGTGGTATACAGGATTCAGCGTGGCACAAAAGGCAATCGTAAAATTGTTCATTTGGACCGCTTGTGTCAATATTACGAGCATCAAGACCGTGGACCACCTGTTGTTCGGGACGAACAATTTTAAGAAGGGGGCAGAGACAAGTGATGACATCTACTGCAAATGGACAGTAAATAACTTCGCGAAGGGTCTGGAATAGAAAAGTCAAGAAGATTCTGGAGTAGAACACTCCACAAGAATCTGGAGTTTTTCTATGGTATATACATACATATATAACAGTTGTCACTGCCAAAGGAAGAGTCTTGTCTTAGATATTGCAGTGTTAACAAGCGAAAGTAATAAACAGGCGTAAGTGTTCTAATTGGATTGCGATAATTGAAAGTACAGTATTAGCGATAATTAAAGTTGAGTTGATTAATTGTGGTTTGTGAATTTTATAAGTGTAAAGCGAAAATAAAGAACTTGTATATTAAATATTTAATATTGTGTTTTGAATAATGAACCAAAGGTCACGCTCGCAACAATACGAAATTTACGAAATTAAAAAATCCAAAGCTGATGACGGGATCATACTGAACGATCAGTGGCCTATTTCACGAACTTACAAATTGTGATTTACAAGTGATTTTTAATGAAAATTGTAGGAAATATGATATTTTTGGTTTCACAAAATTTCTGTGCTACAAAATTGTAGTTGTATTCTACAATGGGAAATTTGTAGGAATTTTTCATTTTTTGTTTCATCAAAGTTATTCGTAGTTGTAATTCACAAGCTACAAATTTGTAGAAATAGAACTTTCTTGTAGATTGCTGTTTTAGAAAGAGATTGGAGTCACAAAATTTGTGCAGTATACAAGAATATTTCATAAGTGACAGATGCTGTATAATTTTCTACAATTTTGTTTTACTTAAATATCCTAGATACGTCAAAGGCATAGCAGCAATGATAGTAGCGGAAGTGAAGATTTTGCTTTGATGCTTCGCCGAAAGGTATATCGGATTGTCTTAACCAATTCATTCGAGGCAAGCAACAGACAGTAATTTTGAATAACTTTCTATCACAGTGATGATGAGAATTCCAAAAATTTAGATGGAACTGTACTGAATTATTTTCTTAATAATTTTTTATAAAAAAATAATAAATAATGAAGAGTTTTATGATTATAGTTCTTAGGGATTTTTTTTTTGTATCTACTAAAATGAAAAAGATTCTCGTGCACAGCTGAATCTTGTTCTTCTGAACTATTTTCTCTTTTTATTTCAGACGTTCCATCACTTCTCCCTACTTCTTCGCTCCTTTTTAATTGCGTTGAGTTGCCGATAACGAATTTCTAATTGCATTCTGTTTTTTTTTTTTTAGAATCTTCACACCTTTCGGTCCTCTTGGCACCTGCCTTTTTATTTTGTGCTTGCAGTCTAGTTAATTGATTGACAAGATAAAAGTGTGGGAGATGGTTCCCCAATAATCCCTTTCAATGGCTCCTTGATAATAATATATAATAATATCAACAATTATGTTATTAGTGCCACCTGTTAAGCCCGTTTTCTTTATATTATTTATTTTTATCTAAAATTAATTCGTTAGGTATTGTTATTAAAGATAAAACTTACCATTGTTCCTCTCTTCATGTTTTACCATACAATATCACGAAGGTATTTCACATCTTTTTCTTTAAGAATGCCCTGAGAGTTCAAGGGATTCAAAATTTTCCACTCGCTTATTTTTGCTCCATGTGTTAAGGCGTTTGAAAATTTTCGAAAAAAAATGTCCTTTTTATCTCTTATTAGAGAAGCAAGCACTATTTTATTTTGTTTGTTGATTTTATTTTCCAATTGCTCCTTTTGTTTTGATATTCACAAATTTGTGAAAAAACACTTTTAGCTTACAACTCAGCTACAAATCTTGTGAAACTGAACTTGTACAAATTTGTGACAAATAAAGACTTTTATTTACAAGTTTTCTGCTCTTATCACAAATTTGTAAAATAGTTATTTGTACTTTGTGAAATAGAAATTCGTATTACAAATTTCTATTTGTGATCTACAAGTACAAATTTGTAGTTGTAAATTGTAGTTTTGTGGAATAGGCCACAGACAGATTTTATCAATGAAAATTTCTTAAGCCAGATTTGATGAAATTGTAATTGTATCTGCGATTTTGTTCTTTATTTAGTTATAGTTCGTTACATTGTTACATATGTACATGTTGTACGGAAGTAGATAGTTTAGTTCGCAGCTTTAAGGATGCCCAAAGAAGGCGAAACACATCAGCATTTTTTGTAGTAAAAAACTGAAAAAAGGGCTTTTTTGTGGAACTAGAAAGAAGTGTTTTTTTGAAAAATGTTATCCAGAAAATTCCACCATGTGTTATCTAAAAAATCAGAGCTTTAAAAAAAATTAGTTAAATGAAAAAAAGTTTTGGCGGGAAAAACTATTGAGAGGCATTTAAAATATCTCCGGAACCAATAAATCGTAAATAACTAGATCATCAGAAGGTGATTCATAAATATGTCATAAATGTCTTATCGAGAAACGAGAATCGGATTCTTTATAGAACATACGCATAGTGGTGTTATATTACTATGAATTAACGCACTTACTACAATATAACACCAGACTAGAAAAGAGGTAAGCAACTGTACTAGACACAAAATAATAAATATAACAATTATGTATATATATTTATCTGCATCGTTAATAAGGTCTGAACGGGAAGCGTGGAAAAATGCAATGCAATTTAACTTGAAAAATCAGGCCAAGAACGATAACCTATTTCAAGCCATGCGACTTCCTTCAGTTTTTCTTTTTTTTTTTTTTTTTTTTGCTATCACCATTTAAGTAAATACTTCCAATTTGAAAACATAATATCAGCAGCGTCGTTCATTGAACTATATACAAGGAAAAGAGATGGACTTGATACACTTACTTACTTTGCGCTGAGTTTGAGTTTCGATTTACGGCGAAATATATTTTCTCAAACAACTGCAAAGCAAGTACCTCTGAATAACATAATCTGAAATCTTCACATTTGTTTGCTTTGCATTGATGTAGGTACATTTTTTTGTGCCAAAAAAAAGACCTGATAGGCATCGTATTTCGCGATGTGACTGATTTTAAAAGTGGGCAGTGGCACCCATGAAGCATACAAGATTTGATCTTAAGCAGGTGCAATTCATGAAGTCAAACCGAAATCCTCTGTCTTCCATGTTAAAAAGCGCGCCTCAAGACAAATATGCTAGGTGCATAAGTAGTACGTGCATCTCCCTTGTCACCTCAATTTAAAACAAGTTTTCGTTATAAAAAAATTCTTATAATACTGTCCAGATTTGTTTTTTTATAATAGGTATATCTATTTGGACTCAATGATCGAATGCCTGTCCATCTCTATATAAAACGAGAGCATTTCAGCTCTTTGATAAGAGGAACACACTTAGTTTTTTAGAGCAGTTGCGTTGCCAAAATTTCAAAATTCAAATATTTAGATTTTTCTATGTGAAGATAACAGAACTCATAATAAACGGCTGCTTGCAAATTTAGAAGACTTTTTCGAAGATTATCCTTGTTTGTTGTTTAATGATTCACTTACTCCAGCTTTTCTTCAGTCGATAACAATAGCTATTATCTCAAACTTACGCTCACTTGTCCACTGTAGTTCCACAGCCAAACGGAATAAATATGGTGATTTTCTGGTTTATCTGTTAGTATACTTTTGTTTTTCATCTGAATAAGTTCTCCAGATTGAGATGATCGCAGTGCTTTTAGCAATAGCTTTTGTAGCATTTTTTATTTTATTTGTACACAAATACACATTGAATCGTCCACAAAGTTTTCCTCCGGGTATTTTTTGAAATTTGTTTATTGTGATTGTGAATCATTTTGGTTATTAATTACACTGCCATAGGACCACCATGGATACCAATTTTTGGAAGTTACCTCTTTCTATTAATGGCCAATCATAAACTGTTGCATAAGGGGGCTCTACTCCTCAGCAGATTATACAAATCAAAAATCATTGGGTTGTACATAGGCGATATTCCCACTGTTGTAGTTAATGATGCCCAAACTGTGAAAGAGATTCTTGTCAGGCAGGACTTCGATGGAAGACCGGATATATTTTTGGGACGAATGCGAGACTTTAATTATAATCGAAAAGGTATATGGATAATGTAAATCAATATGAATATTATCTTATCTTATAAACTTAAGAAAAGTCCAGACTCTGTCTGGAACGCGTTCGAGTTCCAGCATGCTTTTTTTTTAATTAGTAAAAAATTACAAAAAAAAATTGAATTTTTTTTTTCTTTAAATTAATAAAGAAAAAGAAAAAAAATACAAAAAAAGAAAATAAGTTAAAAAAATAAACAGAGATTAAAAAAATTAATAAAATATTTTTTTATATAAACTCAAGAGAGAATCCCGTTCTAAGAAGGTAAGCTAAGCTAGTATTAGACATGTTTATAGATGAGTAAATATCATGCGTATGTAGCTACAAGGATTTTATGCATATATTCACCTTGCTGCTATCCATGCAAATGAAAGTGTCCAAACGAATTCCAAATCTTAAGATCTCCATTCACTTACAGATTATCTGCAGTTTCAGACTGTAAATGGCATTTTTCAGTTCAAATCTATTTTCGTCCGCCCACTAGTATCAGATCACATCTTAAGTTTGAAATTTGACAGACAGAAGACTTTAGATAAACTGACGATTAGCACATAGCGTCTTCAGTCTATATCGTAAAATTTGTTAATGTTTATCATGCAATTCGGTCGAATTTTTAAAACGATTTTTTCAAAAAAGAAAATTGCTGCTTTAGTAATAATGATTCTTTTATTAGAAGTACCAGTGATGAGTAAAAATCAGGTCTGGTGAAAGATTGGCTGCTTCACACACAAAGCATCTCACATATGAGGTTATTATCATTAGTAGCTTTATAACGTTCTACTTATTGTTTATAACTTTTTTCTTTTAACTTTCTGTCCGAATATGTATCATATTTTACTTTCTTTGTTTCCTGCATGCTTCAGAATTCATTGAATGTTTTACTTCTATCAATATTGGGAATGATGAGAGACCACAATTTTCTGAGAAAATATCAAACTGATCAGAAAATAATGATTGACGATGCAGTTTACAAATCTGCAGTCCTGTTATCTCCCATTGGGACGAAAAACCAGCGCTTCTGAACGGAGCACAATTCAAGCGCTTCTCTAGCCATCATTTGGCAGCCCTTTAGAAGCATATTCAGTCACTGATCTATTCAAAAAAATTAGCAAAAGCGCAAGTAAAGGCTGAACTACAATAGAAGTAAATAACTTTACGAAATTGAATGAGACTGAGGTTTACTTACAAAAATTTCATATTTTCAGCCTAAATATATATCACATTCCGTAAGAGTTATTATCCTGATATTTAATGTTTTCAATTTTAAAAAGTGGTAAAAGTGAAAAAAATTAACAAGTGGAAGTTGATTTAATTGAAGATTTGTGTTTTCTATTAATTCGCAGCACCATTTTTATTCCATTTTAATTTTTACATTGCACTTTTAATCATCTAGTAACAATTTAATTGTTTGGACATATTGCGTTCTTAAGGAATGAGCGATTCTTAGCGCACTATAATTACGGAAAATTGGATATTTAAACTTAACGAAAGTTCCCCTCACGCGAGTTAAAGTTAATTTGTGTACGCCTGTTAAAGGGCGTGTTTGCTTTACGTAAGTAAATGTACTTACGTATACTTTTATTGTAGTATTAAGGAAGAAGCCCTGCGATGATTATCCAAAAAGCTCATTAAAGGCTTTCAAAGACACATTCATAAGACTCCTTCGGTCATCATTTCGAGCGCTTCTTAAGAGCAACATTGAAGCGCTTTCCTCTGCGGACATGCCTATGTTAAAAAGCAATGAACCGGGCTAAGGAAAAGAAGCGCTACGAGCTTCCAGGGAAGCGCTACGAGCTTCCAGGGAAGCGCTACGAGCTTCCAGGGAAGCGCTTCAGGAGGACTCTTAGAGCGCTCTTTTTCCCAATGGGAATGAACTGGGAGGACTCTTAGAGCGCTCTTTTTCCAAGTGGGTAAATACACCACACACATGCAGTTCATCGTCATTCGCTGAAATAAATCTGTATATAATATATGTACATCATACATTATTTTCAGTTCAGTTTGATATTTTCGTCAGATAATCGTGTTTTTTCATCTTTTCCAACATGAATAGAAGTACAAATTTTATTTCAGAGTTCATTGAAGTGTATAGGAAATATTCTGCACTATGAGAAGTATAAGATGATTCTTACTCCGACAGAAAGTTAAAAGAAAAAGATTATATCCAATTAATAGAACTTCGTGAAACTGTAAATGAATAGCTAGGAAAAAAATAAATAATCTTGAATCTTGTAAGATTCTTTGTCTGTGAAGCAACCGATCTTTCACCTATAAATGTTTTTCCCTCTACACTGGTACAGGGTACTTATGATAAGAGAACTAATATTATTAGAGCAGCAATTATCTAGTTGACAAAGTCATTTTAAAAATTCAACCGAATTGCATGGCAAAGGTGAACAAACATTTACGATATGAACTGAAGGCCCAACTGTAGGTGTGTGCTAATCGTCAGTTTATTTAAAGTTTTCTGCCTGTCGAATTGCAAACTTAAGACGTGATCTGATACTAGGGGATGGACGAAAACAGATTTGAAAGATCCTTTCGAATCGCCGTGTCCTTGCGTTTTCCAAGGCAAGCAGGCGCATATTCTACTTACGTCATAATGTTGGCATTGACATATTCATAGGTAACTAGCATGATACAAAGATTAACAAGGTATGGCCGAATTATCTTTCAATTGGTTGCTTGCCTCATTTGGCGACTATTGACACAAATTTGTACGTCTCAATTTCAATCGTCCTTATCAAAATGAAAAAAATTTTCTATTTGGAAATTTCTTTGCTTTCCTACTAGCACATAATTACTTTTCCCGAAATGATTTAAACGAAGAAACTAATGTTTTGTTAAACTTCAAAACGTATTTCAGTCAATAAAATATGAAAAACTCAAAGCAAATTTGCTGGAAATGACATTGTCACCTCATGACGTGGCAACACAAAAACTTCCTCTCGAATCGGCCATATCTGTTATCTTTCTATCATGGGTAATTAATTAGTATAGATTTGCAGTTAGGTTTCCTCAATGGGGAAATGAAATTTGAAAACAATTATAGGTCTGTTCGCGTCCTTCTCGTGCAAAAACTTACTCGTGTGGTGAGGGAAGAATGTAAAAAGCATGAAAAAGTAAACGAACGCTTTTCATGCAACTTCGTGAAAAACAAGAAGAAGAAGTGTGGAATAACATTTCCAAATTGAGAATTGTTTTATTTTTTTTTACCTTGTTGCACTATTGCGAAAGTCCCACGAGAGCATTGAATAGTCAAACCATCTTCATTCGACATTTTGACTGCGTTTTAAAAACTAAGAAAACTAAAAACTTGATTTTTCCTATGACAGTTGTCAATTTTCGGGTAAATTCATGCAAGAGGGGAGGCTGTGACGTATTCAAAACTCGTGTGACTTTGTGTGCACGAAAAAGTAAGCGAAAATGTGTAAGAGCAAGTAAGAAAACTAAACTATGTCTGAATACAGTGTAAACGTATATGAGTTCCAATTCAATGTAAAGTCCAAAAAATGAATATTAGCTCCACACCTCCATCACATAAAAAACTAAAAAATATTCTTTCTTCCTGAAAGTATATAAACACCCATCTTGGAATATTGTAAGTGATTGAATTAAATATTTTACTTAATATAGGTAGCAATTGAATTATTCAGAGTAACCAAATTTTGAAATTAAGAGTCAATAACGCATGAATGCTAGTTTGAATTAATAACGCTGTGAGTACAGATTTCAACAGTACGTCTCTGATGTGATTTTTTACGAATTTTACATTGCATTTAGAGCAAATGAAGATAGGCTAATAAGACCAGATAGATTCCCAACATGTTCTAAAAACTTTAATCAGAATAGGCAAGAGCTTATCTAATAATTTTGGAGGAGAAGAAGTAGATTTCATTTACACGCCCATTTAATTTGCACCAGTATATCTAACTTATATTTATATATAATCAACTAGAGCTGACTAAATTATTAAATAGTAGGTATAGTTTTTTTTAAATAATATTCTACTTCAACCACTATAACCTCGAGGTATGTCATGTCAACACCAACAATGTCAGCAAATAGTAAAATAAAAGGCCTTTTTTTGTGTAATTCCTACGAGGAAATACTTCAATGCCAAATGTTCATATGTAGGTAGGTACATCAAAATAGCACTCCAAGCACTCATGCTGTTTTTTAGTTTAATAGGTTTAAATGCGAAATTCACAATTATGTAATGCTAGGATTTTTGTTTTTCTCTTAAGATCAATAAGACAGTAAATTTTGTAAATTATAATAATAACTTTCTTTGCATGTACCTCTTAATGAGAATGACTGGAGTGTCAAGAACAAAATCACTAAAAACATCAGGAAAATGAAATTTTACTGATCGCAGATGATTCCCCTTGAAAAAGGCTAGATTTATGTATTTTTACCGATTCATGTTTTTCACTGTGAGACGGCGCTCGAATTCATGTTTCGTCTTATCTGATACTATCGCATGCGACCATCTCCAAGTTCCATGAAACTTTCACTGTTTGTAGGTAACACCCACTCACATTTATATCGACTGACTACGTTCATATAAATACACGGCTCACTTCTATATTGCTGACTCTTTCGGTCTAGCCCCAAGTACCAACTGGGAGAGAACTGTAAACGACAAATAAATAAGTGGGTTCGTCGAAATAAATTTTTTAAATTAATTATTTAGAGTTATTATTGTTAAAAAGTATTTTACCAAAGGCAATATATTCATTAGATATGCAGAAGAAATTCTAAAGGTTTTATTAAAATTACTTTTCGAGCTCCGTGATCACTTTTTCAGCTTCCCGCCAATGATCTTTTCAATGTTGGCACCGACATAAGAATTTTTTTGACAAAAGCATTGTGCCCCACGTGAAATAGAAAGTTAAGCAGTCCATATTATAAAGGGTTTTCCAATAAGAGGTGTTATTTTAATTAGCCCGCTATTTCGGTAGATGTCACTTTTGGAGCTGTCATTTTTTGACATTTCGGTGTGTGCTTGCCTTAATGCTTTATATTTTTTATAAAAAAATATAGCAGCACTAAACGATAATGTTTGTTGTTAATAATAGTTTTCTTTTTAATAATATTATTCACTAGTGAGGACTTCTAATACCTTTTTTTCTATTTTTATTTAAGCTATCAAGCTTGAAACCTTATCTATTTATGTATAAAAAATTGCGATGGTGCTCGGCTTCGTCCAATATTTCTCATTTCTTCCGTTATTCTAAATTCTTATTATACCCTAGATGAAATCATGGTATGGTATACTCATTCCGTTTGTAATACCTCGAAATAAGATGGTAGAGCAAAATGGATTGGACACCCATACGCATAATATTGAAAGTTATTTTGTCCGTCTGTCCGTCTGATGCGCGCGATAACTCAAGAGCGCGTGCACTTAAAGAGCTGAAATTTTGCACACGAGCTTTAGAATTAAAAGTAAAATTAAGTTTGAAAATGAGACAAATCGGGCAACTCCTTCGTAGGGGACACAGCCTGAAAACACGTTCTAGAAATAAATGCGAAAAACCACCTCAACAATCAAACTGGCACAGAGAGGTTACCATACGAAAATACCTACGGGCATTCATCTATAGGGCTTAGACCAATTCCAGCTTTATTACTTGTTTTTTTTTCTATTATTAATTCGTGATAACGTTGTAGTTTTCCGTTTAGTCACATATTTACATCAACGGTATCTGCAGTTTGACATAAACTTTAGTGGCATTCTAATTTATGATAAATGTATGTACTATCTGTCTACAAGTTGTAATCACATGTAATTCTGATAAGACTACAGGAGAATGACCAGATAACGTTTTTTCCTCCCATCTATCATCCAGGCTCAGAAAACCTACAAACTTGATTTCACTTGTTCTGATCTAGATTCTACGGAATCGGAGAAGCTTGCAGAGCTAATATATAATAATATTATTAAAAAAATTACATTTATACATACATACATCCTCGATTATACTTCTTTATTAGAATAAATGAAAACAGTTATTAGTAAATCTTCTCCATCTGTTCAGTTCACTATTAGTAACTAAATATAGCACAGATAACACTTCTTCAGCTTGACTTGAGGTTGATGAGCTTAAAACCTCAGATAAATTTAGTTTTAGGGCATCCATATCACTCATACTACGACATATTACGAATTATAACTTAAAATCGCAATTTCAAATCTCTCTTCATTTTACGGATCAAGAAAAGTGCTATTTTTGGTCTTTGTTCGAGCAAAATCTTACGTACAGCAAAAATAACAAATCATTCCAAAACAAATTCGATAGAGCAGTGCAAGATCGCAACATTCGATTTCCCTATTAAAGAACGTAGCAGATGGAGAGACGTCGACTTTGATATGATCAAGGACTGATAACATTATTTTTTTGACCAGACGTAAGCATAGCTTGTTTTTCTGCTCCTATTAAAGTTCACGTCATGCTGATGAATTTTTCTAGGTTTTTTATGATTCGCTTTTATTTGAACATTTTTTGAAGACTGTGATCATTACTAACTTTTGCAAATATGTGATGGCGTAAGGTTGTATTCATTGGACGTGGGCAGATCACAGCTCTCAAAAATTTGTGTGAACTCATCTGTCTAATTTTTTTTAATGTTTCTGATTTTATATCAATTGACATGCATAGTCTTTTCTTAATACTTAACATAACATTAAAAATAGCTAATACCTATTGATATTCAACAAATTGGCCTAGAGAAGGATAGTATACTGACATCTAAGTACATCTAAGTAAATGGAACAAGTGGCCGAATACTAACACTTCCACACAACGGTTCCAATCTTAGCAAATTTATTACCCTAACGAGCGTCTTATAATCTGAGACCGTATCAACCTCTGAGACCTCCACTTAATCTATAAACGTATCTGGCGTAAGGTTGTATTCATTGGACGTGGGCAGATCACAGCTCTCAAAAATTTGTGTGAACTCATCTGTCTAATTTTTTTTAATGTTTCTGATTTTATATCAATTGACATGCATAGTCTTTTCTTAATACTTAACATAACATTAAAAATAGCTAATACCTATTGATATTCAACAAATTGGCCTAGAGAAGGATAGTATACTGACATCTAAGTACATCTAAGTAAATGGAACAAGTGGCCGAATACTAACACTTCCACACAACGGTTCCAATCTTAGCAAATTTATTACCCTAACGAGCGTCTTATAATCTGAGACCGTATCAACCTCTGAGACCTCCACTTAATCTATAAACGTATCTACTAAAAAAAAAACTTCTTAACCTAGAATTTATTACAAAGTCGCGTAGCGCACACCAGTCAATTCACGTGCCTGTTCATCTCGTATTCGGAAAGAAACGTGGCCCTCAAATCAGCATTTTTTTTATCGCTTCATATCAGGAATTACATACACATGCACCGCTATGGCATTTGTTGGTAAACAAAAGGCGATCCAGAACTCACTAACAATGCGTAATAACTGGCCCTGATATTTCCGATTGCCTAACCGAGGATGAGCTTGGTTTTAGTCCGCGGGTCATAACGACCAGTAGTTTCCGTACACGACTTTCTTTTAAATTTGCATATGAAGAATTTGCAGGTGAGTTTAAACCGGAGAATAGGTACGCATAGACGTGAATATAGTCATGATCTACTGAAACTACAATATTTAAGTACGACTGAACATATGTGCTTAAATAAATAAATAGAACGGGTAGACACGAAAGTACGATTAAAGGAATGGTGTACGTGTGGGTATATTATCGTTTGAACTGATAAACAGACGCGGATATTCAATTGCTTTTGCCAGCCAACTTCACTGTCCAGAAGAAATCGAACCCAGGCTAGAAGTACCTAGTCATTTTTCTCTTAATTATTTTTTGCAATAGTGCTTTGATGACTGCCTATTTTGACAGCGAATGCTCCTTAGGACATCGAAGAGAGGTCACGCTGCGCGATGCTTTGTCAAGAGTTCGGTCCGTTGGCTTAGCGTGATACTGTTTCTCCATGGCGCGTCCTCTTATCGTTGTAAACAAACCGTTAGTCATCGGAAGAGTTTTCCTCTCTTCAATAAAAGCAGGCGCGGATCTAGCAGTAAAATTAGGGGACGGTCATATTACTGCGAAATAAAAATACAATTGTAGGTAATATGCAGTACCCCCTTCCCCTCGCCAGCAAAACCAATTGTTTAGCGATACGAAAGGTGTCGTGGTGGTCTGATGGTTCGTCCATCTTGCGTGACTCGCTGTGGTATCAAGGTGTACCATTTGCAAGGAATCTGATTTTACGTGGACTTGAGCCGGAGGAAGGTGGATCATCATAGTTGGCTACTATAAGCGTGCTGGTGTGATCACATAAATGCTGAATAACTAGTTGAGGGAGCTCGACACTGGGTTCTACAACTGTTCCGAATATGTACTTTCAAAGCTCCTTTGGGAAACCTCTTCGAAACTATGAGTTGGGTGTAAGCTGTAAGTTCTCAGCGAGTGATGTGTTGTTCTGGCTGCGACTGGCTTGAGCCCTCCATTTCCGTGAAGCAGGACTTCAACCGATTAACCGAAATATTCACCTCCCTGTTCTTGACTTTCAAAGTGAAAAACTGGTACGTTCTTTTGATAACTTGATAGGAGCCCTCGTAAGGGGTTTGTAAAGACGCTGCTCGTACTGCATCGATTCTTAAGAAAATAACTGTACAATTATCTAAGTCCGAGTGATTGGGCACATTTATATTTATATATATAAATCAATTATTTATTACACTGAGGAGATTTTAAGTTTTGAAGACGAATTTTATTCTGCAGGTATATTTTTCAATGATGGACCCATTTGGAAGGACCAGAGAAGATTTATTCTTCGCTACCTGCGCGACTTTGGATTCGGGCGTCGATTTCAAGAGCTGGAGTCTGTAATGATGGAAGAGATTCAGGACATGATTGACTTGATTAAGTGTGGACCAAAATACCCTCATGATGAGCTAATATTTCGTAAAGGAGAAGCATTGTGTCCATATTTCATGTCTCCTGTAACTACGAATTCGTTTTTGCATATAATGTGCGGTGAGCGATTTCCACGTAAAGATCAGGATATTTTAGTTCAATTAGTAATGAAGGGCATGATTTTTCAAAGGGCCGGTGACGATTATGGCAGAATGCTAAGCATTATTCCATGGATACGACATATATTTCCCATTACTAGCGGATTTAAGCCGCTTAGGGAAACTAATCAATTTTTGTGTGATTTCATAAAGGAAATAATTGAGAAAAATATCCAGACGTATGAAGAAAATTACACCAGAAATTTTTTGGATTTATACATTGCAGAAATGAAGCAGGCTGAGAGGAAGGGCATCGAAGACACTGATTTTGAGCGTAAGATTTAAAACAAATTCAGGAATTAACATAATTTTACTTATGCTTTCAGGTGATCAGTTTATCTTGAGTTTAGTAGATTTCTTGTTTCCTTCAATAACAGCAGTCTCAGTGCAAATATCACTTCTTTTGCAATGGTTCCTCATTCGTCCCGATATTCTTCAGCGTGTCCAAAATGAAATAGATGAAGTTGTTGGTCATGGCAGACTTCCTACTTTGGACGACAGAGTTAATATGCCATATACTGAGGCAACCATAAGAGAATGTCTAAGAAAGGAAACCCTTGTACCTTCAAATATTCCGCATAAAGCGATGGTTGATACTGAGCTCAAGGGCTATAAAATTCCAAAGGTAAATACCTATATGTTTTTTAAGTTGTTAAATAATAAAATCCTAATAAATTAAAAATACAGGACTGTATTATAATTCCCGGCTTGTACGCTATGCATGAAGATAAGGACATGTGGAATAACCCAGACGAATTCGAACCCGAGAGGTTTTTAGATGAAAATGGAAAATTATCATTGAAAAAAGACATTTCTTTACCGTTTGGAGCAGGTAGTAAACTACTATTTTTAAAGTTTGTACTGATCATATAACGCAATTGTAAACCTATTCAAGGAAAACGTTTATGTGCTGGAGAAACATTCTCTAGGAATATGCTTTTCCTACTTACGGGTGCAATCTGTCAACAGTTTGATGTTAAATTGCGACAAGGCGAGAAACCACCAGATTTATCCAAAAACTTGGGTGGCATCATTATATCTCCACCAGATTTCTGGATTAATCTCGTCACGAGATAAGACTTGCATTAGGATCTATTTTTAGATAAATTTTATTGTAATTGTTGTTAAGAGTGATTTTCATAAATGTTTTACTATGGTCATAGAAAATGTGTCAAATGCTTCTAAATAGCGTATACTGTGTAGATTGACGAACTCTAAAGAAAATAGTGGAAAACTTTTGTTCAGAGATGGGTTTTGGATTGGGTCATCGGGACAATTCTTCCGGCACTGATTAATATTGTATATTATATGTTGCGAAAGATCGGGTATTGTGTGATGAATATTCATATTAAGTAGTTTGTTAATCGTTTAATATAGAGACAGTGCTAAGCATGTCGCAACTCGCAAGATATTCTAAAATGAATGGACTAGGTTCTCTAAGCACTTTTATTTTACATAAAAGTATAATATTTATATGGAAAAAGATTAAAGAAGGCAGGCAAAATGTTGTCACTGCGAGTTTATACTAAATGGTTTTATTGTTTTTTTCAAACTATTAATTTAATAACAAAAGACGTCTAATACAAAAGAAGCATGGATGATAAGATTAGTTTAATACAAAAAAACAAATTAAATAAAAATTCAAAACAAGAAATATCATATGTACCTATTTACTATTAAAATAGGTACCTATTGTTATGATTGATCGTTTTCCTCTACATTTGGGATGATTCATTGATCGAGGCTCAGGCCGATGTTTATAGTTAATTATACGCAGAATATTTCGCAGTTATATTTATTGCCATTTTGCGAGAATAAAATCACTTAATTTATTCTGATTTCAATATGACTGAAGGGTTTCATATACACAAACTCTCCATACAAAAACAATACTGATTATGTACTATGCTAACTATGTTCAAGTAGAGTTTTTGTTATGAGATTGCAATAATAAGCTAAAAGAGTCTGAGTTGCTATATCAGCGCTCATTGATAATCGATAACCATGGCACACTTCCATAATGCAATTATTACTCAACTGAGAGCTTTTGTTTGGAGAATCGTTCATAGTCATTATTTGGTAGGAAAGGTATAACAATTTTATTACAATTAGGAAGGTAAGAAAGCCAAGCTTAAGATTATTAGAAAGCCATTTTTCTGTAGGAAGAACACTGTAAGAACACTGTAAATATTTTATACCTAATATTAGGACTAAGTTTTAGGCCTCTCATATAGTAGTGAGAGAGTCTGTTTCATGGCTTGGATGGAAAGTGTTTCTCGACGGCTTCGTACATGGTCAACGGTGAGACTAGAAACTCCGAGCTTGTATTTGTTTAAATTTATGCTGAACACCTAAGCCTCCAACGTTTGCTCATCCTAAAATGACCGTCTTTCACATTTTTTTATTTGACACCAATATGGAATTAAACATTTTGTGTTTTTTTTTATATATATATATATATATATATATATATTATTAAGCTAAGATGAGGGGATACCCTATGATCCAAAGCATAGCATGGCAGAAAAAAGATAGGGTAAGGAATTAGGGAATGTGAGACGGAGATGCTGATGTATGTCACTCTTAAATTTTCGCAAATTGTATGCCAGAGGATAGACAGAAGATGGTAGACTGTTCAACATTCGCACAGTTCGTGATAAAAAAGCATCACGGAATTTTACTGTACGGCCGAAGGTAATTTTAAGGGTAAAAGGATGTGCGCGATTTGCAGCGCGAGTATTACGTTTAGGAATCATTCTACAAAGGATCAGACTAGATATTTCATCGGAACATTGACCATCCATGTAGCGATAAAGGAGCGAAAAGCATCCAACATTGCGGCGGTGCTCGAGTAAGTCGATATGACAAGTTATTGCCAAATCGCCAATGAGCTTGAAGGCTCTCCTTTGGACAATATCTAATGATGCTAAGGTTCTGCGACCAGCGCCGGCCCATATGTGAGAATTGTGTTCCATTCTAGGTCTGATATAGGACTTGTAGAGGAGCGCTAGATTTGACGGGCTGAAATATTTCTTACACCTTTTCAGAAATCCAAGACATTTCGATGCTTCTTTAGCAACAGAGCAGATGTGATCTGTCCAGCTTAACTTACTGGAAATGTTAATGCCAAGAATGCATAAAGGTGGTGTATCATAGATCAGTGCTCCATCAAAAGAAAAGGAAGTGGATAAATTATGATCTTGTTTTAATGAAATAAGACAGCTTTCTGACTTAGATGCATTGAATTTGACGCGATTCGCCTTATCCCAAGCGATGATATTGGCAAGATCGTTATTTAATGATCGTATCATACAATCTCGTTTAACACACGGCAAAACTATGGATGGGATTTAAAGTAAGAGAAAGCAGATCAATAATGAAAATTTAGAAGAGAAGTCGTCTACATCTTAATTGAGTCCCCATTTTGTGGTCATCGGAAATTAGTTTACCAACTAGGCCATCAGCGCCTTTATTTGATTCTATTCTTTGATCCTACATATTCATATGAATGCAATGTGCTTAGAATAGTTAAAGAAACACAAAAATTCTTTTTGAAATTTTGGAGAGGAGAAGAGAAAATAGCATGGTGTATTGGAAAGCAACGGTTATCTAATCATCACCATAGGATACATACCTACCTATCTTTAATCCTCACATCCCCACACCTCCCAAACCATTAGGAATACACAATATTTTTTTATTATCTTGACATGTGCACAGTAAAAATGTGATTCACAATTAAATTCGAATTAATTCATATTTAATTAATACAATTGAACGAGTTATCTCTTGGGGGGAGGGGGGAAGTTGGACTAGCTTTATTAAAACATTGTTATCTGGTTTTCGTAGCGTATATTTTAAATACACCCTTCGGAGTAAATTAAACTCATCCGAAAATGTGATTGTGGGAGCGAGAAGGTCAATTTCATCATTTGATAATACAGGTCATTGCGCAGTTACACGCTTATCCTTTCACTAAATCTATTCAGAAAGGTTTTTATTTTGTTCCTATTTGGGACCCAATAAAATGCCTGTTTATTTAAACAAAATCTTAATTTGATTTTTGTACAACCATATGAAAAATAATAAATTACATAGCATTAAATAATGTTTATTATACATACATATAATTACCGTAGACGATTGAAGTGAATCAATAATATATAAATTTAATTCCCTGCTACGGAATGGCGCGTAAATATCCGGTACAACCTAAATTTTACAGCATAAAGTTAAAATTAAAGCAGTAATAACAAAATAATAAATTAAGACTTTACAGACACTTTTATCGTTTCGAGATGAAGAAAGTCTCCCTGATGGATGCTTTCTTTTCATCCTTTTTCTTAAATAAAATAATACGTTTTGGATAATTTTCATTTATTTAGTTGTAATGAAATTTTTAACACTCTTTTAAATTTTCAAAAGCATTTTACGGAGTCATTGAATCTGTCATAATCTGGTTCATCCGATCGGATTTAAAATAAACGTATCCGATGGGACGGACTTTATTCGGCACCGATAGGAGTTATATTTGTACCGGATTTCTTATTGTGTATTAGGAAGATTGTTCTATATATCTATTAATTATTCCTCTGACTGATGACTTTTCTATAACAAAGTTCGAGGTAACGGATAACCCAGCCTTCGCCTCACTTACCCATCGCACTCTTTATATCTAGCTCTCTCTCTCTCTCTCTCTCTCTCTCTCTCTCTCTCTCTCTCTATCTTCCGTACTAATAAAAAACATGCCTTTGTGTTCGCAGTCAGTATAGTCAGCTAGTATTTAAACTAAAATGAGCGGGCAAGTTTGTCGATTGCGGCAAAAGGATACCATTATCAGAGGAGCTCTGTTATGTTCAAGGATAAATGTGTTTGTTTTATTTGTAACTCAGGTGTAGTACTACAAAAATAAAACATCGAAAAGCATTTTAAAACTAAACACACAAATCAAACAAATAAAAGAACGTGAGTTAAAAACTAGCTTATGTGCACAACAATCTTTGTTTTTTTTCGTAAATCAACGGCATTTCACTGCCTTGAAACACTGTCATGCGCCGCCTAAGCCTGCAAAGGAAGGTCATAACTTTGATTGATATGAAATGCTTAGTTAAAACGTTCAAAGAAAAGATTCAGGTGCATGCATCCCAACTAAGAATAGGCGAATTGAAGAATTACCAAAAACTTGAACCAAAAGAGTACTCATCATTTAAATCGGGAGTTCGAAAGAGGGTTTTGGTATTCGGGAAGAAGTCTTCAGTTTCCTGGTGTTGACAGAGTATCTATTAGTATCGACCAATTAATTAATGTTGAATTTGTTGTGGAAAATTATAGTTGTTGCAACACAAGTATTTTTCAAATCTGGAGCATTCGGAAGTAGGTACCTACAGATTTTTTAAAGAAAAGTTTTTGCATTTTATTTAAAGTCGTTGCTGACAGTAGACCGTTACGATATTTTAAATTATAATGTAGACCCTTACTTCACACGTTTGGCCACCCCTGCTCTATATCAATTGCTAATATAATTGACATGTAGGTATATGGTGACTTTAAAACTTTATATCTCTCGAGCACACTATCGCAATTTATTGCACAAAGTTAGATAAAAAAAAGTCCTATGGAACCTCAACAAAATACTATTTACTATTATTAATAAAAAAAATTTCCGCTCGATGTTGCCGTATATTTTTATGGCATTTGAATCAGAAAAATTGGTTACTCCGTTCTTGATATGATTTTTTGAAAATTACGTTTCTTTGTAATATTACGAAATTTCTAAGCCGCTTATCGGGGGGTGGGACGTGATAAAGAGGAAACAAAATAATATGTGTAAGCTATTTCCGCGTTCTATACATACCTACTCCATCCAAATCGGAGGTGGTCGGGTTTCAAGATGATCTGTTTCGTGTGGAATGGCTTTATATCTGCATGTCGTAGACATTTGCTGTAACTTAACACTTCATGAAAAGTCTAAGCACTTCATGAAGTGTAGGCAGATAGTGTAACAGTTTGCGCTTAACGACTTTTTGCAATAAAACCTAGTACTGAGGTCCGAGCTAAACTAAATTTTAGCAAGTCTCCATTATCGCGCCGTTCTTTAACAGCTAAAATATAACGGCGGAAACTTAGAAGAAATATAATAAAAACCATTTTTAATATTATTTTACTCACTCTTTTTCAATATAGTCATTGGATCTCCAAGAGCTTCTATATGTAAAAATACTAATTTTACAGGGGAGGCAAAAATCTGTCTGCTCATTTGTATATCAATGGGGTACATTGTTGATTTTATAATAGTACTAATGTATGGAATTACAAAAAAAACTATCCAAATAATAAAAAAAAATATTCCCATTAATTATAATATACTCACTCGGTGTTAACATTTATCTGAATTCTGAAAAAAAAAATATTTTTTGCGCGTGGATTTGCATATATATAACCCAATACTATGAGGGTGATAAGCGGTGAAGGGGGAGGTCGCGCACAGATCTCAGACACACACCCCCACGCAAATACATAGCCACACATACGCCTAACCTGGTTGACGCCACGGTCAAAACCCTCGAGAATACTTCGCAAGCCATGAAACAGACTCGCTCCCTACCGCATGCGAGGCCTGACGTAGTCCTTACATTATAAAATATTTGCCGTGCTCTTATGTAAAACTGACAAACGTTTGATTTGAATAGCTCCCAAGCTCTAAACTACTATTCATACAGAAAAATGGTGTTCTGATAATCTTAAGCTTGCTTTCTTATCTTCCGAACCGTAATAAAATTTTCAACCTTTCCTAACAAAATTATTTAAATAAATTTATCTTAACCAAATGACTACGATTCCTCAAACAAAAATTCTCAGCTGAGTAATCATTGTAATGTCGCTGTGCCGTCATGGCATGCCGTGGGCTGATGATATCGAATGTAGCTGCCTACAGATTCGGACTACGGCTGCACATACACACATGCAATTATCACTCAGCTGAGAGGTATTGAGCGTAAAATGGTAAGGTTAGTTTGTAATCAAAACTATTTAATTATTTTGTTAAGTAAGATATAGTAAGTGTAGCCTTTGAGAAGGTAAGGAACCAAGCTGTAAATTACTAGAAGACTATTTTCCTGTATGGATAGTAGTTTAGGCTCTATGGCATATATAAAGCCAATGTTTAGCACTTTTCCATAAGTATCAATATAGAACATTTTAGAAAACGGACTAAGCACCTACACATATAAATTTCTGTTTCATGGCTTGGGAAGTATTCTCGAGGGTTTTGCCACGGTACAAAGAATACAAGTATTCTCATTACGAATCACGTTCCGATCGTTTTCCTTGTTATTTTTAACGATTTTACCTGGAAATCCGTACTATTTGCGCACGGATTTCCGCTTCTTTAGCCTTAGGGAATTGCGTCGAGATTCCAAGTTTTTGGTTGTATTGGTAGTTGGAGCTAAACGTGGAAATCTTAAAATATATAGCAAACAAGAATGGTGATAAGCCAGATAAGCCTAAGGAGATCTGGTTGTGTTGGTAATCCATGTTTTACATGTATTTACATGCCTTCCCTATTCTAAGCAACTTATCAATTTGCAAAAAGTAAACAAACTTTTTGTGCTGAACATCTGCTGTAAAAAATGTTCTTTTTCAACTTTATTTTGAAATAATTCACATATTTAATTTATATAAATCTTTGCTTCTATTAACAAAAAAGATAATTGAGATAGTGCACTTGCCTGAAACACGATTCCTCTAGTTTATAATCCGATTTATATTTGCAAACATTGGGCGCGTTTAGGCGGAGACCAAACCAGTTTGGAAGAATTGGTAGCGTTTGGTCACAACCATGTAAAAATACCAACCATTCCGGTATGGTTTGTATTTATGCGGAGGAAAAATCGGTAATTTTGACCGGTTTGGTCTCCGCCTAAACGCGCTCATTGACAGAACACTTCATATCTGTTTTTTAATTGATAGGAAGATTTTAACAGGTACTAGTGGCACTGTAAAACTTTGCACTAAATAAACTTCAAATTTAAATATTTTTGAAAAAAACTGATTCCGTACTTTTGTTAAATTTCGTAAAAGAATTTTAGGTTGTATAAACCTGTTCACAAAACAAAAACACATTTGACAATAATGCACTCAACTTTGACAAATGTTCCTTCCTTCATCTAACTGACTCCTATGTATTGTTACGTGCAATAGAAATAGACAACTGGTGACATCTACTGGCAATGGAAGTAAACGACCTTAGGTTCGGAGAATTGATTATGGTATCTACAGGAAGGTTCAGGAATAGAATGAATAGAACAGTCAAGAAGCTTCTGGAAAATAGAATACTCGAGAATAATCTGGAGAGTTTCTAGGGTATAAATATAGCAGTTGTCATAGCCAGAAGGAGGGTCTTGTCTTAGACGTTGCAGTGTTAACAAGCGAAAGTAATAACGTGCGGAAGTGTTGTAATTAGATTGCGATAATTGAAAGTACAGTATTAAGCGATAAATAAAGTGTAGTTGATTAATTGAGAGTTTGTGAATTGTTAAGATTAGAGTTAAATAAAGAACTTGTATATTAAATATTTAATATTGTGTTTTAAATAACGAACCAAAGGCCACGCTCGCAACAGTATAATGTCCTGTTCTTGACAAATTACGCTCATGTACACGAATTATATCCGATTCAACCATTCCTGTTTGCTATATATTCTATTTCTATATGGAATTCCTGGGGATTTCTATGCTTTTTCTCCATTTTTTAATTAAGTAAAATCCAATATATTTTCCGTTCGACTTACATACTGAATTCGTAATTAAACAGGGGAACATAAATAATTTTTAAGATGCATAGCAGTAGAAAAAGTTTCGAAAGTATAGAGAAAATATGTAAACTGCCATGACTTGAAAAATGTTAAAATAGAGCTTGATAAATGCGGAACAACGTTTGACAGGCCTAGAGTTTTTAAAGAATTAAAGTCATGCCACCTTGATTATTTTCTCTATACTTTCAAAACTTTTTCTACTGCTAAGCACTCTACCAAAACCTTCGAGAATACTTCTCAAGCCATGCAACAGAAACCTACATTGATGTGTGCGTTCGGAGTCCGTTCTCTAAAATGTTCTTATATTGATGCTTATGGAAAAGTGCCAAACATTGACTTTATATATGCTATAGAGCCTAAACTACCATCCATACAGGAAAATACAGTATAGTTCCTTACTTTCTCAAAGGCTACACTTACTATATACCTTATTTAACAAAATAATAAAATAGATTACAAAGTAACTTACCATTTTACGCTTAATAACTCTCAGCTGAGTAATAATTGCATGTGTGTATGTACAGCCGGAATCCAAATCTGTAGGCAGCTACATTCGATATTAACAATCAGCCCCCGGAGAATATACAAGCCATGAACAAAGTCGAAAAAAGAGAGCAGCAGGCGACATCCAGAGTCTTCTTGCCTTGTCTTACTGCAGGAGATTTCCTATAAAAGTTCCTTGCATTTTGTTCAAACGCTATAATATTGTTACGTGCAATAGAAAGAGACAACTGGTGACATCTACTGGCAATGGTGAAGTAAACGACTTTAGGTTCGGAGAATTGATTATGGTATCTACAGGAAGGTTCAGGAATAGAATGAATAGATTGAATAGAACAGTCAAGAAGCTTCTGGAAAATAGAACACTCGAGAATAATCTGGAGAGTTTCTAGGGTATAAATATAACAGTTGTCATAGCCAGAACAAGAGTCCTGTCTTAGACGTTGCAGTGTTAACAAGTGAAAGTAATAAACGTGCGAAAGTGTTGTAATTAGATTGCGATAATTGAAAGTACAGTATAAGCGATAATTAGAGTTGAGTTGATTAATAGAAAGTTTATGAATTTTGTATGATTAGAGTGAAATAAAGAACTTGTATAATAAGTACTTAATATTGTGTTTTAAATAACGAACCAAAGGCCACGCTCGCAACAACTGATGTCAGAAGTGAAATAAATTCGCGAAATAAAGTGGTGGCAATTGACTTTAAAATTCAAAGTGTGATTAATTTTGTGAAATTGTGTTAAATTTTGAAAGTTCTGGAAAATAATTTATATTCAACTTAAAGTGAATTACTAAAGTAATGGGGCGAAAATTCGAGGAGATTCGAACGCAGGATTTGAAAGTGGAGTTAGGGAACCGGTCATTACAAACGACAGGTGCAAAGAAAGTGTTGGTCGAGCGACTCAGACAAGCTTTGATAGAAGAAGGAAAGAATCCTGAAACATTTGTTTTCGAAGATAACTTGGAAGAAACCGAAGTTGAAGAAGAGCCTACAATGAAAATGGAATAGCTTTTGAGTACTTTAATGAGCAAAATTGAAGCCCGTTTTGAAGAACAAAAGAATTCTCTCGAGGAACAAAAGAATTCTCTCCAGGAACAAAAGAATTCTCTCGAGGAACAAAAGAATTCTCTCGAGGAGCAAAAGAATTCTCTGGAATCCCGTTTAGATGAGCAGAAGAAATCTATGGAAACCCGTCTGGACGAGCAATAGAATGCTTTTGAGGAACAAAAGAATTCTCTGCAGAATTGTCTAGAAACTTGTTTGGAGGAACAGAAGTATAAATATAAGATTAACTTTTAGTTCATAGATCTTTATTTATAGAATTTAAACAAGCTACGATATGTCTTCATAGCACAAGATGACAATACAAAGTGTGTACATCAATGTCTATCAGCTGATGGCTGTATAATAGATTACATGAATATATAGTACTAAACTAAGTATGAGGTAAGTACAAGACTGGTACTACCTTGCATCCCCCTTTTTCCAGAATGATGAGAGCTATAGATTTAGGCGCTCCGGTGGTCTAATTATTCTTCCAGACCTTGTACTGGTTATTTCAGATAAGTTCTGTTTAGTAACTATAACTGCTTGACGGTGATTGCTAATTGACGGTGTCTGATCAGGTTTAGTCATTCTTGTTAATTCCTCATCAGAAATTGAAAGCAGCATTTGTACTTCTAATTCCTCATCCATGTGGGTGTCATCTGGGCTTGGATTGTCACAGTCTCTGCTTAAAGGATCTGCGAGGTACATCTTAATCCCTTGTTTATAGATGACTTGTGGATTGTAGGTCAATACACTTAATCTGATTCTTTGAAGTCTGGCAGGCGAAGAATGTATAGGCTTTCGAAAAATTGTTTCCAAAGGTTTGTGGTCTGATTCGACTATAACCTTTTTACCCCATACATATTCATGGAATTTTTCACATCCAAATTTCACTGCTAAGGCTTCTTTTTCTAACTGTGAATATCTTTGTTGACATTCAGTTAGGGCTTTTGATGCGTATGCGACGGGCTGTTCTCTTTGGAGAAGTACTGCTCCTAGTGCAGTGGAACTTGCATCTACTTGGAGTTTAATGTCTTCATTTATGTTATATAATTTAAGAACAGGTGGCTTGGCTATTGTAGACTTTAATTTATCAAACGCAATTTGTTGATACCTATCCCAGACCCACGGCGTTGACTTTGACAGTAATGTTCTTAAAGGCGTTGTTAATTCTGAAAAGTTTTGTATGTATTTGCTGAGGTAGGTGAACTTACCCAAAATTCTCTGCAATTCTTTTCGATTTGTAGGGGCCTTTAGACGATAGATCGCGGCTGTTTTTTCTGGATCTGCAGTCATTCCATTTCTATTTATGATGTGTCCTAAGAACTTAACTTTAACTTGTTCAAACACACATTTGTTTTTATTTAATTTCAGTCCGTTGATTCGCAAGATTTTAATTTCTTCCTCTGTCGTTCGTCTGAGCTCGTCTATGGATCGTGCGTGGATTAATATATCATCTATTGATACTTCTACGTTTTTGATCTTTGAAAATAATGATTGCATTGTTTCCTGGAAGACTTCTGGAGCTGATGAAATCCCAAAGGGTAACCTCTTACAACAAAACCTTCCCCATGGTGTTGAAAATGTTAAGATTTTTTTAGTTTTTTCTGATACACGTACTTGCCAAAATCCTCGTTTACAATCGAGAAGCGTGTAAAACTTTGAACCTTGTAACCTCACTGCGATTTCATCAATAGTTCGCATTGGATAGTGGCGTCGTAGAATATTGACATTAACGTCCGTTGGGTCTATACAGATTCGAATTTTGTTCTGTTTTTTCACTACTACTATTGGTGAAACTGAAGGAGTAGGCTCCTTTATTGGTTCGATCACGTCCATTTCTATCATTTTTTCCAACTCTTTTTTGACTTCATCCCTGATTTTATACGGAATTCGTCTTGGTGGATGGATCCTGAATTGTGGATTTGGAATTAGGTCCATGTCATATACAAATCCTTTTAAACATCCAAGACCTTCAAAAATATCATCGTCCATTACTGTGTGAACTCTTTGAACGAGACCTAATTGTTCACATGCATTGGCACCTAGAACTGGTTTTATGTTTTCAGCTACGACTTTAAACATAACTTTACATATTTGATTTGTAATGAGACATTTTATTTCTGATTGTCCCAGAACTTTCAGACGATGATTGCTGAAAGACATAAGCGTTTTGACATTACACCTATCGATTTTAGCATTCACAACATCAATTACACTTTTCGGTAGTACATTGCATTGGGCACCTGTATCTAATTTTATGTCGAATTTATGATCTGCGATTGTGATATTTTCTGTCCAATTGTCAAATTTTGCTGTACCATTTGACAATAAACCTACTTGTATGATGCTGTCATCTAATATGTTAACATTTTTTGTCAACCGTTTGCCTTTTTGTTTGTTTGTTTGACTGTTTCTACACATTGATTCAAAATGATTTTTATCACTGCACTTTTTGCAGGTGTGTTGAAATGCTGGACATTTACGTACTTCATGTCGCGTACCACACTTACGACAGTCAAATGTGCGATTATTACGCTTTGATTTATAAATCAATTCGATGGAACGTTCATTTTCTCTTGAGATTTCTTCTACTTGTTGTTGAGAAATTTCGGTAGCTTGACACAATTGTATTGCCTTTGTTAATGTTATGTCTTGGGCTAGCAATTTTGTACGAAGTTCTTCGCTTTTTACTCCTAGAATTAACTGATCTCTCATAATGTTTTCGGTTAAATGCTCATATGCGCAATTCTGTGATTGTAAACGTATTCTCGCAATTAACTCGTTTACGGATTCGCCGTCTTTTTGAGAAATTTTGTGAAATTTATAACGCTCAAATGTTACGTTTATTTTTGGTTGAAAGAAATTTTCAAAAGTACTTTTTACCTGTTCTAAAGTTACCTCTTCACCTGTCACTGGAAGTGGCTGTTGCAGCGTGTTGTATAATTATATAGCTGTGCTGCCAATTGCTGTCATGAATGTAGCTATTTGGATGTTTTGTGGCTTCGTTGTAATCTGTGTTGCAATTTCGAAATAACCATACTGTTGTTTCCATAGTTTCCATTCCTTTGACATGTCCTTATTATGCTCAATTATGAGTGGTTTTGGCGGACGAAGAAGATTGGCTCCAACGTTTTCCGTCATTTTTATGAAAAATATCCTTCTGATATTACTAAACTATTTGTTTCGTTAGATTGGCTAACGTTTATTTATTAGTTTATTCGGGTTTCGGCACCATGTAAATATAAGATTAACTTTTAGTTCATAGATCTTTATTTATAGAATTTAAACAAGCTACGATATGTCTTCATAGCACAAGATGACAATACAAAGTGTGTACATCAATGTCTATCAGCTGATGGCTGTATAATAGATTACATGAATATATAGTACTAAACTAAGTATGAGGTAAGTACAAGACTGGTACTACCTTGCAAGAAGAACTTTCTAAAAGGTTCATTAGACGAACAAAATGTGAAAATTGAGGAAATCCAGCAGGAAGTGTTGGAAGTTCGACAACAAGATTCGGGAGTACAACAAAATGTTACAGAACAGCTTGACAGTTTTAAAGCAGATCTGGAAAGAATAAGGCATCGTCAGCCTCTAAACGAAGCAGCTGAAATATCTGGCGCAGGTAGAATGAAACCTCCAATATTTGATGGACAAAATTCATGGCATATCTTCAAGAGACAATTCGAGGCAGCTTCAGAGGTAAATGGATGGAATGATGAAGACAAAGCTATAGCTCTAGTGTTAGCACTTCGAGCTCCTGCGTCAGAGCTCTTACAAACTGTACCGATTGAAAATCAACGTGATTACTCTTCATTAATACAGGCGATAGAATTACGTTACGGAGATGAGCAGACAGTGCATCTGCGGCACCACTCCTCCACATCTTCTCGCATATGTAGCCAATAAAACCTTTCCCGTATTTTGGAAATTGTTTTGTTCACTCCCAAATGTCCTCCAGAGGTTCCACCGTGCATAAGTATAATGTCGGAGCCCCCTTTGAAAGGATAGCTGTAGACATCGCTGGACCTTTTCCTGAAACGGATGGCGGTAACCGTTATATTTTAGTTGCCATTGACTACTTCAGTAAATGGCCTGAAGCTTATGCAATCCCTAATCAAGAGGCAGCCACAGTTGCGGAACAAATAATAACGAATTGGGTCAGTAGGTTTGGAGTGCCTCACGAACTTCATTCGGACCAAGGACGGAACTTCGAATCGCGGACTTTCCAGGAGATGTGTAAAATGTTGGGAATAATAAAAACTAGAACAACTCCCCTACATCCACAATCTGATGGCATCATCAACGCGATTGGGATCGACACATTCCTATATTCCTAATGGCTTATAGATCAGCTATTCATAGTACTGCCGGACAAACCCCAGCTAAAGTCATATTCGGAAGAGAGATGCGTTTACCTATCGACCTCAAATTCGGTACCCCCAGAGGTGAACAAAAGTTACCAGAAGACTACGTATCGGAGCTCAAACAACAATTAGCTGATGTGCACGAGGCCACGAGGGCGAAGTTAGCAACAAATACTGATCGGATGAAGACCCGCTATGACCTACGTGCTAATTCCGCAGGATTTAATGAAGGTGATCTTGTTTGGCTCTACAATCCGAGACGACGTAAGGGACGTTCTCCAAAATTGCAACAACACTGGGAAGGACCGTATTCAGTAGTAACTAGAATTAATGACGTGGTATACAGGATTCAGCGTGGCACAAGAGGCAAGCATAAAATTGTTCGTTTGGACCGCTTGTGTCAATACTACGAGCATCAAGACCGTGGACCACCTATTGTTCGGGACGAACAAATTTAAGAAGGGGGCAGTGTTACGTACAATAGAAAGAGACAACTGGTGACATCTACTGGCAATGGTGAAGTAAACGACTTTAGGTTCGGAGAATTGATTATGGTATCTACAGGAAGGTTCAGGAATAGAATGAATAGAATGAATAGAACAGTCAAGAAGCTTCTGGAAAATAGAACACTCGAGAATAATCTGGAGAGTTTCTAGGGTATAAATATAACAGTTGTCATAGCCAGAACAAGAGTCTTGTCTTAGACGTTGCAGTGTTAACAAGTGAAAGTAATAAACGTGCGAAAGTGTTGTAATTAGATTGCGATAATTGAAAGTACAGTATAAGCGATAATTAGAGTTGAGTTGATTAATAGAAAGTTTATGAATTTTGTATGATTAGAGTGAAATAAAGAACTTGTATAATAAGTACTTAATATTGTGTTTTAAATAACGAACCAAAGGCCACGCTCGCAACGATATTCATAAATTTGTTCTACATGCAATTTTTTTTAAATTATTAGAAAGAAAACATATTTGGCTGCAATTTGTTTTAACTTCATTTTGCTATAGGAGCGACAGTTTTGGGCTTTAGGACCTGTTTAAGATGAAATTTTAGTTTTTCCTCCATGTCGAGTATACACAAAGCAGTGAGAGTGAGCTCTTACTGCATGCTGTACCCGGCTGGTTAAGGCCTTTTAATGTGTCGGTGCCTTCGGCGACTTCATGGCTTGTATTATATTCCGGTGGTTACGTATCAGCCCACGGCATCCCGTGACGGTACAGCGACATACAATGATTATTCAGCTGAGAGTTTTTGTTTGAAGAGTCGTAGTCATTTGGTTAAGATAAATTTTTTTAAATAATTTTGTTAAGAAAGGTATAAAAATTTTATTACGGTTCGGAAGATAAGAAAGCATGCTTAAGATTATCAGAACATCATTTTTCTGTATGAATAGTAGTTTAGGGTGGAGGAGCTATTCAAATCAAACTTTTGTCAGCTTTACATAAGAACACTGCAATTATTTTAGAATGCTAGAACTCCGTTGCGGCTCTCATGTGGTAGTGGGGGAGCCTGTTTCATGGCTTGTGAAGTATTCTCGAGGGTTTTAACTCTACACATCTATTCAGTTCACAATAGCCTGTGTTTTGCAAAACACTACACGGAACCAAAAGAACACAAGTAAGATAAGCCATTAACAATTTTTCGTATACCTCCAACACATCTGCATAACAGAAAATGGTGTTCGCTGTAGCGTGTAAAAACAGAGCTGTGTGTGAGGATGCCGTCACTTTTTTCTACTGGAATTCTGTGAAATAACCAAATTGGTTAGTACTCTGGAGGTGAAACCAAAGTAGCTTGACGTTTTTCCGACATTTTTTAGGTTACTTGATGACAAAAATTAAACAAACAAACGTCAAGCTGCTTTGGCTTCACCTTAAGGCCCAACCCAGACGAGAACTTTTTAGGGAAGGAAGGACTTTTCCTTCCCTTGGCTTAGACGTGCCATAACTATAATGTTCCTTCGCGTAGTTCTTTGTATGATTAGCGAAATTAATTGTGTGCGTGTCAATTAAGTCACAGTATTTTTGAAAGAAACTTAAGCTTAAGAGCACAAGCACTTTGGCTACAACCGTAACCCCCGGAATATAATACAAGCCATGAAGTCGCTGAAGGCACCGACACATTAAAAGGCCTTAACGTGCCGGGTACAGCATGCAGTAACAGCTCACTCTCACTGCTTTTTGTATACTCGTCATGGAGGAAAAACTAAAATTTCATTTTAAACAGGTCCTAAAACCCAAAACTGTTGCTCCCATAGCAAAATGAAATTAAAACAAATTGCAGCCAAATATGTTTTCTTTCTAATAGTTTTTAAGAAAAATAGCATGTAGTACAAATTTACGGAAATTATAGCATTTGAACAAAATACAAGCAACTTTTATATGAAAAACTCCTGCAGTAAGACAAGGCAAGAATACTGTGGACGTCGTCTGCTGACCGGCCCGCTGCTCTTTTTTCGGCTTTGTTCATGGCTTGTATCTTGCGGCGGTTACGCTACAACCAAAAGAAGAATAACTTTTGTTTTAGCTATAACCGTGGTTGGAGCTCTAATGATAAAAGCGACACCTTCCTTTCAGAATTTGCATTAAATGAGTTATCAAAAAGGTTTTCGAAGGTGATTTTGTTCTCAACTCTCAACCTCAATACAGAGGAAGAAGATAAACTCACATATGATGATCGAAAAACAGAAAGTACATACCTTAGAATATAGAGCTATATATTCTAAGGTACATACTACTCTGTGCTAGCGAGTCAAAAAATGGAAGGCGAAGAAGTTCGCACACCAATAAATAAGTCAAAATGTTTGGGCCTACGACGTACAAGGAGGAATAAAATTGAAAAAACACCAATAAGTGACGGAAAAGTAAATTATAGTTATAATAAGCATCCAGTGTGTAAAACTCCCTTATTGGATTTTTCAAATATGATTTCTAGCAAGTCTAGGACTTGCCTGCCTTCTAAGTTATCACTAAGCAAGCAAGTTAGAGAAAAATATAAGAAAAGGAAGTTGGAATTCATAGAGGAAACTTTAAATAAAGAAGCTGCTCATGGAAGCAAACCATTACCGGAGACAGACTTTGTGCAACAGCAGAATACCGTAAACCACCTCTCAGAAGAAGAACTTACAATTAAAATTGGCGAAAAAATGGCATTCTTGAATAGTTTAGTAAATCACAGAAAAAAAGTTAAGGAACTGCAGGTACTTATCGCCACTTGGCGGAGTGCATTTAATAAATCAATAGCAGAACTAGAAAGGAAGGCAGAGCTGCCTTCAGACAAGACTGAACTTCTGGAAGCATTAAAATTACCTCCAGAATTTATTAACTTTATAGATTAAGTTTATTTCAAAAATACATGTAAATAAAATTAATACTTATGAGGCCTAATTGGTTTTTCTGGATCAAATAATTTTGGATCATCTAAGAAACACAAATCCTTATGATATCCTGGCATTAGAGCACATGCTTGTGCTTTTATGATTTCTGCTTCCACTTGCCCCTGTTTAGCTTTGCAGAGTCCAGTTATATGACGACCATATATCTTCCCGGTGTATGGACTTTGAAATTGAGAAAGCAGTTTTATATTTTTATAATTTGGTGTTATTTCCAAGCGACAAAGAATGCACTTCTGTCTTTCCTTCTCAAACGGATTAGGGATTTCTATAGGTTCGTCTTTGTGATTGACGAAAGCGAGCGGCGTTGTGGAAAATCGCCTGAAGCTATTCGATGAACTCGCCTCTGAAAGTATGGAAGATGTAGTTTTATTTTAATTTTAAATATATTTTGTTACTTAAGGCAAGCCGAAGCATGAAAAGAGCCTGAGCTGTCATTTTGTTTCCTATATTTCTTCTTCTTTCTCAAGTTAGTGAAGCTGAAGCACGCATAATTGTTAATAAAAACGGAAACCATATGGCAGAATTACATTAACAATCTGACGCCGCCGTGTGCTTTGTTTAGGCTGAAACAGATTACACTTTAGTGCGCGGCGCGACAACGCGGCAAAATGTTAGACAGCCATGTGGTCCAGTTATACGATTTGCATGAGCATGTGTAGCGTAAGTCAGAGCTTGGGTTAAGACATTGAATAAATAACTAATAAGGAAACGGCATATCGGGTGAAAACGTAAGCATCTCGGCGAAATGTATTAGTGTGCTCTGTTTGTATTCGTTTCGTCATGGCAGTAATTAAATTCTGACATTCTGAAAGGGCACATTTTTCATAATCCAAATTGCTATGTAAAATAAACAAATTTTTAGCTCCCCCTTATTTTCAGATAATATTTCTTGGCGTTGCCTTTGTATGACTGTCATAATTTAGCCACAAATGACAATTCAAAATTATGAAATGTCAGAAATATTGAACTGACGCAAAATAGCCACTAGGCCCTCTTGTCATTTCTGCCCCCCAACCATAGGTTGCACTGTCCTTGAAATGCTTAAACACGTACACTGTATTCGCACGATACCCCGCTATTAGTTATTTATTCAATGGGTTGAGACTGTAGTTTGATATGAATGAATGCAGTGTCTCTCAAACTACGACCCAACATCCGACTGATGCTTGTCAAACCTGTTATAGTCCTTCTCTGTCACTTCTTTTATGCGGACATAATTATGTATTCAATCAAAATAATACGATGGACAAAATGTTGCGTACCCTTAAGACTTGATCAGGTTTGTTTACACACTTGGTCGGAATTGTTTTTACCATGTTCTTGCACAACCTCCACAAAACACGAGTGCTCGCTCATCTTCATCCTCCGCTTGAAGCTTAACCTGTTCCCAGAGTATGTCAATGTAAAATTTAAATTGAGTAGAGGATGCACTACCCGTATTACCTAATTCCGTACCATAAGGGGTCTCGCAATGGAATATGTTGTCTTCGCTATTATGAGATCACCTGCTCTAGGAAGTTTCAAAGTTTCAGCATTAGAATTAGAACACAAATAACTGATTTGAAATAAATTGAACCTTGATTGTTCCAATCGTGTTCTATTCTGAGTGATTTAGCTCTCTAATATGTTAATCATATTTAGATATTATTAGACGTATTTAATTTTTAATTGTATATTTTTTCACCATATAGACATCACAAATAAAAATGGTATTTCTTATCTGTGGCACAGTATATATCATACAGTAGAATAGCTTAGAACTAACTACTGAAAAGTGAATTTTAGAATTTCAATTAAAAAAACATAACCTTAAAATTTCTCCCACAAGAGGGAACTATTAAGTATGATACGGACATAAATGGGCGAACAGTAGCTAGCTGCACGACCGTTGACGGAAGTATTAGTTTTATGTATGTACACATATCGGCAATCGGCGACAAATGTATTGTTCCATTACTAAACATCTGTTTGACGGTAAAGTGGTGTCATTTTGCCTCTTTCCCTCTAGTAAAAGTTTAAGAATGCCATCAGTTCTCTTTCTTCCACTTTAGATTTACATAGGAATCCATGTATTAAAAATTGACTAGTGTGTTAGTTAAAACTGTTGAAAGAGAAAGTATAGTCTCTTTATAGAAGCATCCTACTCACTTGACAGTTTTGACAGAGCTGGGCTACTGTATGATATATACTGTGTCTGTGGTCTCTAGTCATAACAAAAGAAAAAGTATGACAAAAATGTTCTCAGGTTAATCCAATACGAGACAAACATACAAGTTTTGTATGAAGTATTTCCCTATTTATACTAAAGAACTTTCAAAGCTTCGGCTTCATGTAAAAAGCGTAGGTGCATAGCGAACTAATTTAGAAATGGCTGTTATCATTATAATCCAATACATTTTCTTGAGTGTAGTCTCTAAAATGCGGCGCTGTTAAATTCGGCTCTTGGGGACAATATATGTGAGAATTTCCTCCTTATATTTTCTGTCTCTATAGATTTCTTTACCCTATGGCTATAGTCAGTAATACATTGTTCCTCACATTTTTACTCATTTCTTAATGCGTCATTCTAGTTCGTACGCTGAATTATCATAATTCACTATAGTGCTAAGTTTGTGTTATAATGTTAGCTTCTATTTAATACTAGCTTTAACAAAGTACTTGGTATTAAAGGACTTACTATGTTCTATGAACCTACTTGTTACCTCAATCTGTATCCAACGTTTATTTACGTGGCGCTTATGCTGGAGTTTGCAATAAATTAATTTTGAATTTGAATTTAATTCATATGCTTATATTCGACTTATAAAAGACGAATGTTATAAGCTAAAAGGATTAGTTTTGCGATGGGTAATGCAAAGACTAATGAGGCGTTTAGGATTAACTTATCAACTATATATCCAAAGGCTAAGGCGAGCTAAGATTGAGTATACGTCTTTGTTGGAATAAGGCTTAAAAGTTATCTTAGAAACAATTCAATTTTAATATACAATGTTAGAAAATTATTTTACTTGCATTGAGTTATTTAAACTTAATATGTTATTGCTATCTCTATATTCTAATGCTGCATGTTCTCCGGCTTTTCATTTGTAAAAGGGTTGAGTCTTGTAACGTTTAATTTCCAGACAGATCATTAAATTTCAGGTTATATTTTTTACTTTGCGGGTAAGTAAAACAATGCACATACTTTTTTAATAATTTTATCTCTCGCTTAAATATTAACGCTTCAGTGAGTATATACGAACTATGTATGTAATCTCTGGAAATCAGACCTTTTTAATTCTATTCCACAAAAGCATTTCTCTTCCAATTTGAAGTGACTGAGGCACTTTCGACATAATGTATGCTTACAAGTGCTGATTTTGTACAAATTAGTAGTATTTGTGCATTTAAGGCAATAAAATTCCTTTTGAATGCTAGTTGAGGTTCTATTAGAATATCTTGTTGTATCCTTTAGAGCCGCCTCCACCCATTGATTTAGGCTAAAATGGTTATTGGGATTTATTTGCACAGCTGCATCAATTTTAAGGCGTTTTGAAAATTCTTCTCTATTTTGCACGTTTAAGTCGGATTTTTTTAGTCCATATCTTTTACCTAAGGTTCTTGGTAAACGTTTGAATTCCTCCAAATGACTATGATCAATTAAATATTTATCAATGCGAGATTTAAGAGTTGCATCAAATATAGGTCCTCTCCGTGCAGTGAATTCTTGGCATGTGAAGGGATCTGATGGTGGACGACCCCATTTCCGTTCAATGGCAGTATGCTTATCGATTGTAGACTGGTCAACAATTTTTCCACAGGGTAATATCATAGGAAATACAAGCAACTCGTAAGTAATGGCATCTAAAAACTCCTCCGGATATTCGGTTGTAGCAGTCACTTCTAATTTACTGTCATCTTTTTTATATTTGAATTTGGGGCTATTTAATCCTGAATCACTATTTGCTTTCCACATTTCATTAATTATTTGAGATTCATTCGGGTTCATACTTGATCCAGCTGCAGGAATGCCCCAGATTTCTAACTTTCTGATTACTGGTGCACATTTATTTGTTGATTTTACCACAATTTTCACACATTTAGTTGCTGTGAGATTGAAAAGCTCTTGGTTGTTTGTACTTACGCTCCCCAACTCAGTAATGGTAGCATCTGCTTTACGAAACACCAATGCCTCCGAATTTACGTTCATAGCTCTGCCGACTTTATTAAAGCGGTCTTTGAATTTCACAAAGATTTCAAAACCTGTAGACCTTAGCGATCCAATGTTCGTCCATATTTTTATTGTGTCAATTTCCACAGCACAGACTAAATCAAATATTACTTCAATTGGAGGTTTTATTACCTTATAAGCGATAAATCCAAGATTTTGCTGCCGAATGCTTGAGGAAATTAGATTCTCTACGGGATATTCATCTTCACATAATGCCACACATCTCACGGATGGCGTCATCCTCGGATGTAGGAAGTTGATCATCTTATCTGATGCCCTACATGTTACCATGTTATGATTTATACCTCTTTATTTATAAGTATTATTTGCAGGCTCTTGTTTTAAGAAAATCTTGCAGACAGTCTATGCACATGTCACCTTTCATGGACGTGGCCTTGGCCAGGGCCTTACAAGTTTTTTGTATTTGATCCCCAATCCCTATGGACAAAACATGTTAACCTTCATAATCATATTATGTATAATAGAACATCTATTCATTTCTCACCCGATTTAATGACTTTTACGAAACGACGTAAATAATCTCTATTATTAACTTAAAAAGTAAAGTAAATGCTGAAACAGATTACACTTAACCCTGCGTTATAGTGGGAAACAGAATGTGGCGCTAGCGCTGTAGAGCAAACTGTCAAAATAGCAGCATAGTCTGCTTGATAACGACACAATGCGTAGCTGGCGCTGTCGCTTGGTGCTGGCGTTGTAGCGCACTTTGGCCAAATTTTAATTTTTGGCGTGCGCCAAGATTGACATTGTAATTGCGAAGCGGTTTGTTGAAATCACTGACTTTTAACAATGGATTGAGCGTATTTGCCATTTTCCTATAGGAAAGAATGGCACAAGTTTTACAGTTTTATCTTTCGCTGTATGGCAGAGTTGGAGCCACCAACACAAAATATTGCTTACTGAACGTTTTCTTATGCCATTTGATGTTTTTATGTCGGCTGCGGATGCAATCACCACAGAAAGAATAAGATAAAGTTACAACTAGATAAGAAAATCTCCATATAAACCCGGATAAATTTTTGAAAGCTCGTTTTAGTTGGACCGCGTTTTTGTGAGGTTTTGCTCATCTAGATTAAACTGTTTCAGCCCACGGTATAGAGATATAAGTTATCCCCATTACGAACCACGTTCCGCCAATTATGTCCGAACGTATAGGAAAGTACGGCATAGAGAACACAATATTTTCTCTCCTTTCTCTGGCTTTTCAATAGAAGTATAAATAACATAACATAACATAACATAATTTATTTCGATAATGTACAAAGATTACATGATCTTAAAAGTACAAAGTGCATTGGTGTAATGACGGGAAGTCTTTTAAAATACAAGTAGACTAAATTAACCAAACTTACAATAAGAAAAATAGAAGCTAGGTACAAGAAGAGGAGAACAGCCTAATGAAAGTTATGAAACAAATGAACTAAAGAGAAAAAAAAAAGCAATAAAATCAAATAAATATATAAAAAATAAATAAAAGCAATAAACAGTAAGTAACTCGAACGAAGTACGCTGTGTCAACTGCATGCACAACAAAAACGCACAGACCTCTCATTACGGTCTGCATGCAGCCTCAAGCCCAGAATGCCCCGAATACATGAGACGAGTAATAGAAAAGAAGCAGAAAATAGACTACACTGTCGAGACCATATAAAATGCCTGGTAGTAAAAAATTGAATATTTTATTCTTAAATATCCGTAGTTTGAGAAATAAATTGCATGAAGTGCAAGCTATGGCAAAGATATACACCGACATACATATAATAATTCTCAATGAAACATGGCTATATACAAATGAAACAAAGTATTATAGTATTCCTGGATATGAAGCTATTTTCAATTGTAGGAATAATAATAAAAAGAAGATTTATGGATTTTTTGTCGATTTTAAAGCTGCATTTGATACAATTGCTCGTAACTCGTTATTTTATAAGCTCTATTCTTATGGATTATCCTCTAAATTCATTAATAATTTACAAGAGCTTTACAGAGATACCACAGCGCTTGTGTGGGATGGTGTCACCCTTTCAGAGGGATTTAATACAAGTTGCGGTGTAAAGCAAGGATGTATTTTAAGCCCACTGTTGTTTGCATTATTCATTGATGATTTGGAGGATAGCATGGAAGTAGGCATTTCTGTGGAAGATATTGAGATTAAAGTGCTAATGTACGCGGATGATATTGTCATCCTTTCTGATGATCCAGTTAAACTTCAGTCCATGATACATAGATTAGAGGAATATTGCCAGCTTTGGAACCTGCAACTCAATCTAGATAAATCAAAAATAATGGTCTTTCAGCGTGGTGGAGGTGCCAGAAAGAGCTCGGAACACTGGATTTTTCAAAATAGTGATATTGAGGTAGTTAAAAAATACACTTACCTTGGTGTTACTTTAACTCCAAAATTATCAATGGTGGCGCATATACATCAACGCCTACTAAGTGCTAAGGTAAGCCTTAACTGTGCATGGCAGACTTTTCTCATAAAAAACAGTATTCAACACTCCGAAAAAATTAAAATATTTAAAGCTGTTGCTAGATCTATTCTTTGTTATGGGGCACAAATTTGGGGATTTTCTCAATTTAATGATGTAGAAAAATTGCAGCGCTTTTTTCTAAAAAAAATGTTAAGTTTGCCACAACAAACCCCTAATTACGCTCTCACCCTTGAAACAGATTTGTCAGATGTGTACATCTATACCTTAAAATGTCATTTGCTATATATTCTCAGAACACTTTTCACATATAATGGTGACAGATTACCCCATAAACTCACTCGGAAAGTTATAGAAAAAGATGTATATTGGCATAGGTCATGGACGGAGTTAGCTGAAAAACACAATTGCTCTCTAGATATTCTGCATAGTACTTACGTCGAGATCAAAACAACATTTTTTGAATTGATAGAAGCGGAGGATGTGTGGCTAAAGAATAAAGCTTTAGAAAATGCGAGGACATCCGTGAGGCATGAGCTATATCCAAAGATATGCAATTTACCTGGACAAAATTATTTCAAAAATGAGTTCTCTCTAAGAAAGATTAGTTTAGTCTTCAAGTATAGATGTGGTCTTATAAGTCTGAATGGAAGCTGGTGGAGAAGAGATGGCTCTAGCCTTTGCTCCCTCTGCAATTTGGGTGAGACTGAGGACTTGTTGCATTTTCTTGGAATCTGTCCTATTCTATCGGAATTTCGCATCAGAATTTTCGGAAAAAAAAACTTAAGCGAATCTGAAGTACTAGATATTCTTAATGGAGTAAATGAATATAAGGATCTTTTTCAATTTGCTACAAAAGCCTGGAAATACAGAAAGTTTTTAATTTCAGAATATAATGAATAATTCAATATTATCAAAAATGCTATAGTTTCGTAGATCTAAATACATACATGTAACTGAATTGCTAATGAAAATGACTCACTTAAGATGCTACCTTAGTGCTTGCCAACCTCGACAGACGGCCTTGGAGCCATTGTTGTAGTTTTTTAAGTCAATTGGCTATTTGCATCTTAGTATTAATTTCAGTTTAATTTATATTAATTTATATTATTATATTATTATTATTACTTTTTCTAATTTGTTTATAACTAATTTGAACGCTAAGACAATGAAGTGTAAAATAAAAAACTATTATTATTATTATTATTATTATTATAATAACAGGGGGGGTGGTTCAGTAATGTTTCTCAGAAATGATGTAATATACAGAAAACTCAAAAATGAAGCTGACTACAACACAATACTTGCTGAAATTTCATGGGAAAATAATAAAAAAATTAAAATATTAACAATGTATAGATCACCGAATGAAAATGCTGTGGACTGCATCGAGCGACTTGAAAGTATACTAAGTGTTAATAAAAACCTTATATTTATGGGTGATACAAATATAGATCTTCTGGTATCCACTAATATCTGTAAACAGTATATGGACAGCTTGAGATCGCTGGGATTCAATATTGTAAATAAGTTACTTCCAATGAACGCTACTAGAATTACGGATCAGAGCAGCACAATAATTGATCACGGAGTCACTGACCTACTATTAAACCATGAGGTATCCTTAAACATGGACCATGCTCCTTACACTGATCACGCACTGTTAATTATGACAGTGAATGGTATATCCGTTAAGAAGAAACGAATGAAAACGAAAGTAATGCAGAAAACAAATAACAGTGGCTTCAAATCTATGGTGCAGTATAAGTTGAACATAGAACCGGAACTTAGTATAGAAAAACTCATTAGAATTATAAATGAGTCAAAGGAATCTAACACTAGATATAAAAACATTCGGACTAGAAGTAACGAATGGATTACTGACAGTATACTCAGTGCAATGCAAGAAAGACGAGATGCTTATAACAACATGCTGCATAATCCTGGTAACACAAGATTAAGGGACCTCTACAAGAAAATTAAGAACCAGGTAACAAAACTAATAAGACAAACAAAAGAGGAATATATTAATAGAAAATTGAGAGAAGCCGGAAGTAATCCGCGGAAGTTTTGGAAAGTGATAAACAACGACATACTGAATAGGGATGGAGGAACTAGGGAAACATACATTAGAGAATTGAAGGAAAATGGGAGAAATATACAATAGTAATTTTGAGATAACTGGTCATTTGAATAAACATTTCAATGAAATTGGATTTAATTTAAACAACAAAATCCCAAATAATCCATATGTGCGTAATTCATACAATGATAAAAGCATGTTCCTGCAACCCACAGACACAGCAGAAGTACAACACATAATTAGGAATTTAAAAAAGGATTCTGCACCTGGCATTGATGGCATCACGGCGAAAGACCTAAATATTCTTGTGGAAGTGGTAAGTGAGCCTTTGTCCTCTCTTATCAATGGAGCGTTCCTGAAAGGTGAATACCCGGATTGTTTAAAAGAGACTCTTGTTATCCCAATACGCAAAGGAGGTGACACAACAAACCCAAGTAACTATCGTCCAATCTCACTCTTAAGTACAATAGGGAAAATCTACGAAAAACTATTAGATACAAGAATAAAAAAATTTATCTCTGTCAGTGGGGGATTTGATAAAAATCAATACGGATTTCAAGAGAAATGTGGTACGGATACGGCCATTACTGAATCAATGCACATGATAAATGAATACTTAGACGCGGGTATGTATGTGGGCGTTGTGTTTATCGATCTACGAAAAGCCTTCGATACAGTTGACCATAAGATATTGCTGGAGATCTTGGATGAACTAGGACTGCGAGGTAAAACTAATGATCTAATCAAAGATTATTTATCACGCAGAAAGGTTAGAACTAAGATAAATGGAACACTCAGCACTTCCTTACCATTTCGCACGGGTGTACCTCAAGGTTCTATAATAGGACCAACACTATACTTGCTGTATATAAAAAACATTTCATCTGCCGGTCTAATGGGGAAGTACCATATATATGCGGATGATACAAATTTGATTTACTACGCCGAAAATGAGCAAGAGTTGGAAAGCAAACTACAAGATGATATGGTAAGATTAACAAATTGGACAAATGGTAACAAACTTTCTCTCAATGAGGATAAAACAAAATACATGGTGCTTAAACAACGAAACAAGGCTGAGATTTATCCAATATTGAGTATTAACTCCAAGCAAATAGAAAGAGTAACTGAGGTGAAATATCTAGGTATAAATATTGATGAGAAACTCAACTGGAGCAGGCATGTCGACGAAATAGCTTCCAAAATCAACCCAATATTAGGTGTATTGCGAAGAGGCCCTAGGTTAAATAATGATACAGCTCTTGCAATTTACAATGCACATATAGCGTCGCATATTAGATATGGATTACTGGCGTGGAGTCAGTGCATTCAATCTGAAAAAATTAGGGTGAAGAGATTAATTAATAGAGCCTTAAAAATCCTGTTCAGTATGCCTTGGAGAACACCTTCGACGGAATTACACGCACATACGAAAACTCTAAGCATTAATCAAATGATTTACCTTGAAAAAGCTAAATTTATTCATAAAGTTGCACGTGAAACAAATATACGAATAGACACACACATAAGTATACATAGCCATCGAACGAGGAATAGAAAAAAACTACGAGTACAGCAACCTAAAACAAACAGAATCAGAAAAGGACTTATATATACGGCGACCAAAATCTATAACGAGCTTCCTGAAGTTATCAAGGCAAGCTCAAGCTTTACTGTATTTAGTTCTAAGCTAAAAGGCCTAGTTAGGGATTTGCCCATTGACTGCAAGGTTGATTGAATGAACTTAACATACATCTGAAATCTGCTTTTGAATTTGAATAATGAATGATAGGAATAATCGGAAATTTAAAAACGCACACAAAAAACACAAAAACAGGAACAAAAGACATCTATAAAATAATCGAGTTCTAAAATAAAGTCATTATAATAATAATAAGTACCCTTCTCTAATACCAGCTAGATGCTGACTGAGAAGAGGTTCAAACATTATAATAAGTATATTTGATGAGTCATGCTAGAATTAGAGTGATGGAGAGAGTGGTGGTTGGAGGAAAAAAAAAAAAAAAAAAAAAAAAATTATAAATAATAACTTATCAACAATCAATAAAATAGGACAAAAATGAATACTGAGAACAAAAAAAAAAAAACCCAATACGTATAGTATATATATAAAATGAGAAACAAAACTAGTGCAAGAAAAAAAAAAAAAATTGATAATAGAAATAAATGATAAAAAAGATCAAAAACAAAATAAATTACACTAAACTTATACATAAGAAAACCAATGTTGCACAAGAGAGAGAAAGAAAGATAGAGAGAGTGAAAAGAGATATAGACTAAAATCTGGGAAACACTCAAACTGCATGACTTTCAACAAATATTTGAAGATTTTATAAGCTTTGCAAAAGTTCTGCCGACAGCCGTGCGTTGAAGATCATACGACAAAAGATTCCACTTGCGGATGCTTTGGAAAAAGTAAGAACGCTGTCCATACTGCGACCTGCAACGAGGGATCAAAAGTTACTTATATTAGTCGATTGCAAGAAGTTCAGTTTCTCGAAAAGGTACAATGGCTTCCGATTGTAAATCAGTTTATGAAGAACTTTTAATCTGCGTTGGGTTAAGTAGTTTTCTAGAGGGCAACCAAGCAAGGTCGATATATAGGGTGATATGTGACTGGTCCGAGGCAGCTTGAATACATAGCGTAACGCATCATTGAATGCAACCAAGAGTCTTCTACGACAAATTGAGTCCAGAGATGAAAAAATTATGCAACCATAAGTAAAATGAGGTATCACCAGGGCTTTAACCAGTTTTTTTCGCATATGAAGCGAAAGCAGCCCAGAACTTAGCCTCAACCGCCGTAGACACCCATATATTTTTCCAATTGTAGAACTAATATGGTTGCAGCAGGAGAACTTCGAATTAAGCTCAAAACCCAAGCTCTTTGCGGAATCCACATAGGGAAGTCTGGTGTTATTTATAAGTACCGGCGGTAAATTATTGACATCAATGTCTTTTCTATAGATCGCTAGGCAACTTGATTTGACAGGATTCAGTTCTAAACTATTTTGCACAGACCAATCATAAACACGCTGGAGATCGTGATTCAGTCTGCATACGCAATCCTCCATTAAGCCAATTGGCCTGCTGAGATACATCTGCACGTCGTCGGCATACAGATGTATCACAGCATCATGGATTACGTCGGTCAGGTCGTTTATATAAAGGCTGAACAAAAGGGGACCAAGTATTGATCCCTGAGGAACACCACAATGTAGATTCGCCAAGTCAGAGAGTGTATTCTGTACTTTTACAAATTGGCTACGTCCGCTTATGAAGCTCTTGAAAAGCTGAACAGCACATGATGAGAAATAAAACCTCTGAGATAGCTTTTTTAGCAGCTTGCGATGATCAATAGAGTCAAATGCTTTGCTGAAATCTAGCAATGCGAGAATTGTAAGATGGTCCATATCCAAAGCTTCATGAATATCCGACGAAATTTTAAGCATAGCAGTTTCACAGCTATGATTTGGACGAAATCCAGACTGCCAGGTAGTCAGATAACCGTTTTTATTAATGTAGTCAATAGTCTGCATATACATAATCTTTTCCAATACTTTGCCTAAGAAGCAAAGAAGACTAATTGGGCGGTAATCGCTTATAGCAGAAGCAGAGGACTTTTTCGGGATAGGTATTACAAGCGCTTGCTTCCACCTGGTGGGAAACTTAGATGTTGTTAAACAGTAGTTATATATATGTGTTAAAACTTTGATTATTTCCGGTGCAATTGCTCTAATGAAACGAGGCGGCAGTTCATCCGGCCCTGTTGCATCAGATTTAATTGCAGACATGGCCAGCAATACCTCCCTTTCGTCAACATTCCGCAAGGCAAAGCCATCAACTGGAAAATTTTCCGTAGCAGCGCTGCAATCAAATGCCAGAGACGCTGACATGGAATTCGTGGCAAAAAAATCATTGAGAATATTAGGATCTTCATTCACCCTGGGAGGATCATTTCCATATATGTATGTCCATATTACGTATGTTTCGCCACAACTTCTTCGGGGGCAAATTGACATCGAGTTTACCGCCAAAATAGGCATACTTAGAAGACCTGATCCTGCAATTGGCCCTATTACGAACGAGTTTATATCGCCTGTATATCTCAACTGAATGTGTGACTCTATATCGCCTATACAAGTAATCGCGTTCAGCCAGTATGGTATGTATTTCTTTTGTTATCCAAGGACACCCCTTTGTCTTTGAGCGTCGCGTCAGTAGTGGAACATTACTGTCATACAAATCAGCCAGCACACCTGTGAAAACATCAACCTTATCATCCAAAGAGTTAGATGCGTAGACATCACTACAGGAAATTTGTCGACACTCAGTCAAAAGCCGGTCGTAACTAATATTTTTAAAATCACGGTAAGTGTAAGTAACTTCATTGGGAAACGATTCCAGCTTAAGATCATAAGAGAGAAACAAGAAGTCGTGATCAAAGTCACTTGGTGGGCTAATCTGATTATGAAATAACACCTTGCCAATGTTTGTCGTAAGAACGTGATCAATCTGAGATGAATTATTGCTATTAAAATATGTCGGTAAGTTATTAACCCTATCAAAGCTCAAGGTTTTGTATAAATAACGCAATGTTTCCACATTGAAACCGGAACTGAGGTTGTTGACATTCATATCACCGCACATGACAACGTTATGATATTTAGATACTTGTGGCAGCACAGATTCCTTAAAATTTAAGGCTGTATCGTTATTGAAACTACTCGGTGGACAATAAGTGCTTATCAAAATACATTTCTCAATTCCAGAGTCAATTTCAACACTGACAAATTCCAGATTGTCACCTGGTGCAGAGGAATTTATCACGGTCGCTTTAAGAGAATTGTGTACGTAAATAGCAACCCCTCCCCCCATGCGATCGTCCCTATCATTTCGAAAAATATTATAGTGTTGTAGAGATATTGCTTGGGATGCTACATTTTTATTAAGCCAAGTCTCGCAGATCAACAGGGCATGAATTTTGCTGTTCATTAGAACTTCCTGCAATAGACCAATTTTATTTCTAAGGCTTCTAGCATTCAGATATAATATATTGAAGCCATGAGAGCGCGCAGTAAAAATATTTAGAAGCATTCTCACTTTCTCCAGCGGAGAAATGTTAACGGCCACAATCACTAAAACGCAAGACCCGACAGAACCCCAGCAGATGCAAAATACTTTTTAATTTTTCAGCAGCAATTTTGAGTGCCTCCCATCTTTTAATTGCAAATTGAATATTGTTCAATGATAAGGAGAATTTTAAAGAGATAGTTGTACAACATTGAAATGAATAATAAAAGAAAAAAAGAAAGTTCAAAGTAATTGATAAGAGAGACTTTAAAGAGAAATATTCACAACTGCATTGAAATGAGCACAGGAAAATAGTAAAATTTAAAAGTAGAAACAACACCATAATTAGATTACAAACTAAACACAACATGACGAATAATTAGGTCTCCGCATTGCCCGCTACAGCGATGATGTCGTCCAGTGCATCCAGTACGGCAACTTTAATCGGTGACTCTCCTCTTTTGACACGCACGAAAACTGCACCATTTCGAGTGAATGCAGAATTTAAGTGACCTTCTCTATTTAACTTTAATGCGTGCCGCAGTATTCTGTTATTGTGCGGGGTAAGACTCTCAAATATATTCACTCTGCTATCCGATACAGGGAGATGTTTTTAAGAGTTATAGGGCCTGAACTCTTATATTTAAACAAGAATTCTCGTTGTTCAGTGACAGAAGAAAATTTTACTATCAAAGGTGCACTTTTTCTAGATATATTTACAGCATGCGAAGATGATTTTGGACGGAACACATTTGCATACGGTGATAGAATGTGGTTAATTTTTGATGAAATGGTTGAAAGAATTTGTTTAGGATTCTCGTCACGGCAGAAGGGAACACCAGTGATAACAGCATCTGTAAGTCTGTTCAGGCGGGAGACATCATCCAGTTCATGACGAGTGTTAGCCAATTCAGCTTTCAGCTGCTCCACTTCGTTACTTAATTTAGTTACCTCAGATTGAGTTGAGGCAGCTAATGATTCGATCTTCACAGCTATGCGTTCTTCAAATTGATAAAACTGATCGGATATTAATTCCTCCAAGGATTTAAACAGTCGTTTTTCCAGTAATTCAAAGCAATCCCCAGAACATATAGAATGAGATCTAGCGGTTGAGGGAGAGCTAGTACAAACTTTTCCACTCGATTGTTGTTTCATCGCACCTCTAGTTAGTACGGGCGTACCATTTTGAGCTGTTGTTCTAGAGGTCGACTTAATGTTATCATTCTTACCCATGTCTTAAATTGCAGAGAAAATGCAAAGCAACACCGACAGTATAAAACTTATATGGTATTAATGCTGTCACAACACTGTTAAGTTCGTATTTTTATAATTATTTTTGTTTAGCACTGACCGACTGGAAAACTCACGGTATAAAGCAAACTAGAAGGAGACCAGCAAAAATACGTCTACTCGCTACACATGATCAACCTTGTTTTAAATACGTTATAGGACGAAACGGAAACGTCACAGGTGTAGTGTCAAAATTTTAAAGATAATATGAGCGTATTGCCATTTTCCTATAGGAAAGAATGGCACAAGTTTTACAGTTCTCTCTTTCGCCCTATGGCAGAGTTGGATCTACCAACACAAAATATTGCTTACTGAACGTTTACTTATGCCATTTGATGTTTTTATGTTGGCTGCAGATGCAATCACCGCAGAAAGAATAAGGTAAAGATAGTGTTTACCATGCGCCGTCTCTCTTGCCAATACGCAGGATTCAGTTAAGAATAATTTTCTTCAAGAAAGAATTTTTTGGGATATCTCCGGTATATAGCAAAAGCTAAAAAAATGTTCTAATTTGTTATTTCATCACACAATCCATTAATTTTTGGTGACAAGTTTCAAGTCTTGGTTTGACTCATCAACAGGTCCCAAATAGCGAAATTGGGTGATTAGAAAAACAAATGAAAAAATGAAAAAAGAAGAAAGAAATGAAAAGTTTAAGAAAAATAGAAAAAAACTGAAACTTGTCACCAAAAATTAATGGATTGTGTGATGAAATAACAAATTAGAACATTTTTTTAGCTTTTGCTATATACCGGAGATATCCCAAAAAATTCTTTCTTGAAGAAAATTAAGTCTAACCCGGTAAAAAGTCCAAAAGAGTAATCTCTTTTTATTTATTTTTCCTCCTGGGCTTGTATAGGAGTGTTTTTTCCTCATATAATTCACACCCAGAATTTATTCTGAGTTTATATGAGAAGAGATCGGTTTGATCTATTTTCAAGCGTCTGCAGCAGGCAGAAAACCAAGCTGCACCGATGAGTGGAAGGTTTTCTGCTGACACGAAACGCTTCTTCTTCTTCCTTTTTCTTCTTCATTTTTCAGCCCACTGCGTGGCGTATACAGGTTCGATTCGCTTCGAATGAATCTGTTTCTTTAAAATTTTTTAAATTTTTTTAATAAATAAAAAAATTGTTTTTTTCTATTTTTCTTAAACTTTTCATTTCTTTCTTCTTTTTTCATTTTTTCATTTGTTTTTCTAATCACCCAATTTCGCTATTTGGGACCTGTTGATGAGTCAAACCAAGACTTGAAACTTGTCACCAAAAATTAATGGATTGTGTGATGAAATAACAAATTAGAACATTTTTTTAGCTTTTGCTATATACCGGAGATATCCCAAAAAATTCTTTCTTGAAGAAAATTAAGTCTAACCCGGTAAAAAGTCCAAAAGAGTAATCTCTTTTTATTTGTTAAGAATAATGTTACGTGCAATAGAAAGAGACAACTGGTGACATCTACTGGCAATGAAGAAGTAAACGACTTTAGGTTCGGAGAATTGATTATGGTATCTACAGGAAGGTTCAGGAATAGAATGAATAGAATGAATAGAACAGTCAAGAAGCTTCTGGAAAATAGAACACTCGAGAATAATCTGGAGAGTTTCTAGGGTATAAATATAACAGTTGTCATAGCCAGAAGAAGAGTTTTGTCTTAGACGTTGCAGTGTTAACAAGCGAAAGTAATAAACGTGCGAAAGTGTTGTAATTAGATTGCGATAATTGAAAGTACAGTATTAAGCGATAATTAAAGTGTAGTTGATTAATTGAAAGTTTGTGAATTGTATAAGATTAGAGTGAAATAAAGAACTTGTATATTAAATATTTAATATTGTGTTTTAAATAACGAACCAAAGGCCACGCTCGCAACAATAACTTTTGAAAATTAAAGTCGGAATTAGTTTAATTTCTTATAAGAGTGCTTATAAACGATTAAAATATCACTTGGATACAAGAAAATAACTTTTTTTTAATTTAATTCGATTTACGGGTGTGTTTCATCTGATTGGTTGAGTTTTACATATTTTTATACAGCAAACGTTTTAAAGGGTGCTCTAACGGTGATATACAGAAACACAATATTTTTTGTGCCACATGAAATAGCAAATCGCTCAGTCCATTGTTATAAGTCAGTGGGTCCATTCCAGAAAGTCCCATCAACCATATAAAATTTAAGAAAACTTTTCACTCAAGTATAAAATTAGGAGCTTATATGGAGGCATCGCACAATCTCAGTTGAATGCAAAAGCGTTTCACTTCTGCTGTACTACATGATTCTTCTTGTCTTTCTTATTTCTACGGTAGTACAAAACACGACAAGTAATGTGACACTTGTCACCGCGCGAATGGTCAGAGCAATACTCAATTTTATTACTCGCCTACCTCTACCTCGTCGCTTCTTTTCTTCTTTTTCTTTTTTATTTTGTTCTAATTAAAACAATGAATTAATGTACTACCCGGGTCATTGAATAATAATTTTTCAGGCTCACTGGCCACAGGTGTACAATTACAAAACAGTGCCGCTTCAATTCGTGGTCACTGTGATTACATATATATTTTACTTAGTTCCGCAAATGCATTGCGATTACCTCATAATGGTCATCATGAAATTGTGCAGCTGATGAGTGTCATCACATTGCATTGCGTTCTATCTACAAATATTACTTTCACAACACTTGGGCATATATATTTAATTTGTGATTTTACATTTTCTCTACAACTTTTTTCCGTGTAGATATGCCCAGAATGCAAGCGAAATTTTCGCTTGAACAGCGCACTAGGCTTTAAAGTTGAAAATATTTCAACTTGAGACGCGCAACACCTTGACAGCTGGAGTTGAATATTTAAAAACTAGTTTATTTTGTTATGGAAGCATGTTGAGAGTGATGTGACTTGGACGTGAAGTCCAGACTGTCAGCATGAACTGATAGATCACTCGGTGAACAGCGTTAGCTGCAGGGTGGCACGCTAGCTCGACTCGGCTATTGGCGGAGAGTGTGGGGAGGTTCCACCAAAACCTGTCGCTGCCACCAGCCATAAATAAATTCGTGCCTGTCGATACAAAAGGCCGTAGCCCACATTCAGTCCTTAAGGGACCTTTACACCACTTACCTACATCCATTGGGAAGGCGCTGATGTTTGGCCTTCTCTGCTCACCCCAACCACCCAATCGAGACTGACGGCAGATAGTTTTCAGTGTCCCTATTGACGACCTGAAACCGTAGAGGAGGAGCGGACCTATTCGACCTCCGCGCTAAGAGGGCTCCAGGACAGTGTTGTCAGGTGAAAAGGTCTTCGTCCCCCTACATAATTCTCAAAAACCCCCAAAACTGTTCATTTTTGCTGAAAAATCCCCCAAAATAGTCTGGAACGAAAATGAAAATTGAAAAAGATATTGTTCACAAAAATATATTTACGTTCTTTTTATTATAATAATATTGTATAATACTGTGTATATGTATATTACATGTTAAGTAAATGTTTGCTTTATTTATCTTAATTTAGGTCACTGTTTATATCTGCAAAATATTGATATATATTTTTATCCTGAGTATCGGTATTGTACTTTTCTTCTGTGTTGAATTTCATTAACATGTTCCTCGATGGTGTAAAATCGATGCAACCTCTTTGGCATGTTATATCGAACTCTCATAATTGCATCGGCGGTTTCTACTGCAGTATATGCACATAAATCCAAAAATCCTGTGAACTATGCAAAACTGTTGAAGGCAAGGATTCTGTTTGAATAGTGTTTCACTGACGAATGGTTTCATCTATGTCACCACAAAACTTAGTAAAAGTCTGATGTAGCCTGATGTACAGAAAAACATGATATTTTCTTTAAAATATTTATATTTTTTGGAACTCTCTTTTGCAACTGTTCGCAAATATAATAAAGCGTTCATTTCTATTTGTACTTACCTCTGCTTGTAGGGCTGCCTATAACAACCACAGATTTGGTTTGGTGTTGCTTGCCATGGATTTTTGGACAATTTAATAGATCTTCTATTGTGATCGTTAACAATCCCCCATTTTCCCCCTATGGTACAAATTTACCACCAAAGAAAAACTAACATAAACTTACACCCCGAAATTCCCCTGTGAAGAGCAAAAATCCCCCATTCTGGGGTGAAACCTGGCATCACTGCTCCAGGATAATGAGAGGAGAAAGAAAAGTCCTTAGCCCTTCATAACGTTATAAATCTTATTTATTAATATAAGAGATGTGGCTTAAGTAAGTACCTCAACATTTTGTTCGGACTATACTGTTACGTGCAACAAAAAGAGACAAGTGACATCTACTGAAAATGAAGGGTAAACAACTTAAGGTTCGGAGAATCGATGACTCTTGAATGGAATCTTTGGGATGGTTCTAGAATGGAATCTTCAAGAAGGCTCTGGAGAGTTTGTAGAGTATAAATATAACAGTTTTCACCACCAGAGCATGAGTCGTGTCTTAGACGTTGAAGTGTTAACAAGCGAAAGTAATAAACGGGCGAAAGTGTTGTAATTGGATTGCGATAATTGAAAGAACAGTATTAGCGATAATTAAAGTCGAGTTGATTAATTGAAGGTTTGTTAATTATATAAGATCAAAAGTGAAATAAAGAACAAGATCAAAAGTGAAATAAAGAACATGTATATTAAAAATTTAATATTGTGTTTTAAATAACGAACCAAAAAACCACGCTCGGAACAGCTGGTGTCGGAGGTGGGATTAATTTCGTGAAATTGTGTTAAATCTTGAAATTTCTGGAAAATAATTTATATTCAACTGTAAGTGAATTACTACAGTAATGGGGCGCAAAGTCAAGAATCTTCGAATACAAGATTTGAAAGTGGAGTTAGGGAACCGGTCATTACAAACGACAGGTGCAAAGAAAGTTCTAGTCGAGCGACTTAGACAAGCTTTGATAGAGGAAGGAAAGAATCCTGAGACTTTTGTTTTCGAAGAGAACTTGGAAGAAACCGAATTTGAAGAAGAGCCTGCGCTGAAAATGGAACTGCTTTTGAGAACTTTAATGAGCAAAATGGAAGCCCGTTTTGATGAACAAAAGAATTCTCTCGAGGAACACTAGAATGCTTTTGAGGAACAAAAGATTTCTCTCGAGGAGCCAAAGAATTCTCTGGAATCCCATTTAGATGAGCAAAAGAAATCTATGGAAACCAGTCTGGACGAGCAGAAGGATGATTTTGAGGAACAAAAGAATTCTCTGGAATCCCGTTGGGATGAACAAAAGAATTCTCTGCAGAATTGTCTAGAAACTTGTTTGGAGGAACAGAAGAATTTTCTGAAAGGTTCATTAGACGAACAAAATGTGGAAATTGAAGAAATCCAGCAGGAAGTGTTGGAAGTTCGACAACAAGTATCGGGAGTACAACAAAACGTCACGGAACAGCTTGATAACTTTAAAGCAGATCTGGAAAGAATAAAGAATCGTCAGCCTCTAAACGTAGCAGCTGAAATATCCGGTGCATGTAGAATGAAACCTCCAATATTTGATGGACAAAATTCGAGGCGTATCTTCTAGAGACAATTCGAGGCAGCTTCAGAGGTAAATGGATGGAATGATGAAGACAAAGCTATAGATCTGGTGTTAGCACTTCGAGGTCCTGCGTCAGAAGTCTTACAAACTGTACCGATTGAAAAGCAACGTGATTATACTTCATTAGTACAGGCGATAGAATTACGTTACAGAGATGAGTACATGCAACAAGTATATCGCCTACAGTTACGCAACAGGATTCAAAAACATGGCGAATCACTTCAACAACTGCAGGCTGATGTGGAAAGGTTAGCGCATCTTTCATACTAAAGCGTAAATGCGGATTTCCTTAATGAAGTGGCGACGGAAGCATTAGTGAACGCTATTGCAGATCAAAATTTACAAAAAGCGTTAAGGATAGCAGGAAAGAAATCAACAGCAGAAGCACTAGCCTATGCATTAGTGTATGAATCCGCCAGACAAGCTTCACGGAGTGTAGTACGAATGACAGAATTTTCGGTGAACGAATGTACTTGTAATAGAATGCATCCATCCCAGAGCACTCCTTCAAGTTATATTCTGCAATGCTGGAATTGTAATAGACTGGGACACCTACAAAGGGACTGCAGAAAACGCCGACGAGTGGAATCTCTAGATGAAGAGAGGAGAGTGGAATCGCCAGGATATCGAGCTGGGCAGCAGACTTGCAATAGATTACAGTTATCACTGAGCACCCCTTCACGTAGTGTTCTTCGATGCTGGGATTGTAATAAATTGGGACACCTTCAAAGCGACTGCAGGACAGAAAAGAAAGAGAGGGAAGAATGTCCAAGTTGGCGAACTAGAGAGCAAGCTATCTTAGAGAGACTAGACTCCAACCTTATGGCTTTGAGATCCAACATAGGAAAGGACTTATCCATGGAAATGCAGAAGCCTTTGTACGACGTCCATGTGAACTTGAATGCAAACATTGCATCCGGATGGAAGAAAAAGAAATAAAGGCAACCATACGCTTGATAACGGTGAACCCATCGACAGGTTAGGACAACGAGAATTTGCGAACAGCACAACGAGAAGACCCAGACATATCACCCATTCAGGCTTGGAAAGAAGACATGGAAAGACCAGAATGGAAGGATATTGCGGAGAGGAGCGAGAAGCTGAAAAGCTACTGGGCTCAATGGAACTCTCTTCATGTTGAATGCGGTATATTAAAACGCAAGTGGGAAGCACCTAACAGTAAATCATTCCGAATGCAGATAATCGTGCCTGCATCAAAGGTCAACGATGTTTTAGAAGAAATGCAAAGTGGATCCTCTGGAGGACATTTGGGAGTGAATAAACCAATTTCCAAAATACGAGAAAGGTTTTATTGGCTACATATGCGAGAAGATGTGGAGGAGTGGTGCCGCAAATATACTGTTTGTGCCTCTTGTAAAGGACCGCCACACAGAATCAGAGGGGAAATGCATAAGTATAATGTCGGAGCCCCCTTTGAAAGGATAGCTGTAGACATCGCTGGACCTTTTCCAGAAACAGATGACGGTAACCGTTATATACTAGTTGCCATTGACTATTTCAGTAAATGGCCTGAAGCTTATGCAATCCCTAATCAAGAGGCAACCACAGTTCTGGAACAAATAATAACGAATTGGGTCAGTCGATTTGGTGTGCCTCTCGAACTTCATTCAGAACAAGGACGGAACTTCGAATCACCGACTTCCCAGGAGATGTGTAAAATTCTGGGAATAAGAAAAACCAGAACTACTCCTCTACACCCACAATGAGATGGCATGGTAGATCGCTTCAACAGAACATTGGTCGAGCATCTAAAGAAAGTAGTTGACTCTCATCAACGCGATTGGGATCGACATATTCCTAATGGCTTATAGATCAGCTGTTCACAACACTACCGGACAAATCCCAGCTAAGGTCATATTCGGAAGGGAGATGCGTTTACCTAGCGACCTCAAATTTGGCATACCCAGAGGTGAACAAAAGTTACCAGAAGATTACGTATCGGAGCTCAGACAACGATTAGTCGATGTGCACGAGGCCACGAGGGCGAAATTAGCAGCAAATACTGATCGGATGAAGACCCGCTATGACCTGCGTGCTAATTCCGCAGGATTTAATGAAGGTGATCTCGTTTGGCTGTACAACCCGAAACGACATAAGGGACGCTCTCCAAAACTACAACAACACTGGGAAGGACCGTATTCAGTAGTAACTAGTATAAATGACGTAGTATACAGGATTCAACGTGGTACAAGAGGCAAACGAAAAATCGTTCATCTGGATCGCTTGTGTCAATGCGATGAGCATCAAGACCGTGGACCACCCGTTGTTCGGGACGAACAATTTTAAGAAGGGGGCAGTGCTACGTGCAACAAAAAGAGACAAGTGACATCTACTGAAAATGAAGAGTAAACAACTTAAGGTTCGGAAAATCGATGGGTCTTGAATGGAATCTTTGGGATGGTTCTAGAATGGAATCTTGAAGAAGGCTCTGGAGAGTTTGTAGAGTATAAATATAGCAGTTGCCACCACCAGAGCATGAGTCGTGTCTTAGACGTTGCAGTATTAACAAGCGAAAGTAATAAACGGGCGAAATTGTTGTAATTGGATTGCGATAATTGAAAGAACAGTATTAGCGATAATTAAAGTTGAGTTGATTAATTGAAGGTTTGTGAATTATATAAGATCAAAAGTGAAATAAAGAACATGCATATTAAAAATTTAATATTGTGTTTTAAATAACGAACCAAAAAGCCACGCTCGCAACAATACATTCTAATCTGCTTCGATTATCTTCCTGACTCTGTCCTTACTGTGCTGCAAAACAATCAGGCAATGTGATCTCACCGGTTATGATAAAAAATTTGAACCAATATTAACTAAATGATTTCGCTATAGCTGAAATAATTCGAAAGGTTGTTGATCCTGAAATCTGAATATCTTTAACTAAGGGATATGGTCATGACTGTACTAAAAAGAAAATTGGATCGAAATCTCATTATCATAAAATTCTGGTAATCCTTAAACTGACCAATGTTACTGTGCCATAAATAATTCAAAAAGATTGATTCGAGATATCATTATTATAATTCTTAACTAAATGATCTTGCTGTAAATTGAATAATTCAAAAAAATCGATTCGAAATATCATTATTATCATTCTTAACTAAATGATCTCACTGTAATTTGAATAATTCAAAAAAATGATTCGAGATATCATTATTAATCATCTCCCTACTTCCTATGTTAGTCATTCCTTTATTAAAAAAAAGTTATTTCTCTTTATCTCTTCCGTGTTAAGTAACATGTAAAATTCTCGGTACAAGTCTACTAAACGTGTAGGCAGGTATGAACCAATATAATTGTATATAGAGCCGCCTCCGCGATGTTCCATTATACCACTATGGATACAAAATACAAAATTTCAGGAACCTAGAATGTGGGTCTATTTTCCAGCAGCGTATATTTCTTTGATTCCTTTAACGGTTATAATGGGGCACCCTGAGCTACCCACGATTGTGTGGAGGACTGATCCTTAAATAGGTTTACTGTGCACCCTTATCTCCAGTTAACATTTCCCTAGTGCAACTTCCCTACCACAACTTCTATGTAGATGGGATCAATACTTCAAAAATAACCCCACTAATCAACTTTCTAAGTGGTCCGATTTAAAATACAAACGTTGATTTACTTGGTAGCACCACTTGTATGCCTGGATTATTTCCGATTCTTTTAAAAAAACTTTGCCTTTTAACTTTTTTCACACTTGACAACCCTCTTCTCAAAAAACTCTTCTTCTTCTCCCCTTTTCCTTTTTTTGGGTGCGTTCAGCGTGTATATCTCTTCATCCATATAGGACACAGTCCGCGCACACCTCATGCTGCTACGGGTCGCCTAGACGTGTACTTAGCTCAGTGTAGCATATTGCTACATGCAATACGCTACGACCATAACAATTTATCACTTACGATTTAATAATAAAGCCACTAAGGTCAGCGCTAAGCTAAATTTTGTATGAAAATTTAGCAAGCTAAAACATATTGGCGAAAATTTATCCTGAATTTTAGCGAGATCGGTACTAAGGTCAACGCGCTAAATTTGCTTTTAAGTTTTGATTACAGGTGGCACCACCAGTAAGTCTCCAAAAAATTTAGTTTGCATTTATCCGCCTAGAGTTCTGAGATTTTTATAAAAATTATTGACTCGATTTTTGTAGTTAACGTAGTTTTGTACATCTTTGCTGTAAGTACGAACGAATTGGATTTCTTTTCGTGGCCGTATTTTCAATATCAATGTTAATTTTTTTTTATTGTGTACATTATGCATATTATTTGTATATTTTTAATATTTCCAAATAATTTTAGCTACCTGTTTTTAGAAATATTATCACCGCGCGTTGTATTTCCGCAAGAAAATTGCAAAATTCTTCTTGGTTTTAATATATCTTTTGTCTGAGTCTCCGCTTTTATAATTTAGCTGCTAAAGAACGGCCTCATATTGGAGACCCGCTAAAATTTAGCTTAGCGCGGACCTTAGTACTACGCTTAAAGCCTCGTACTAAGGTCCGCGTTCAGGTATTTAGGAATACGTTATACCCTTAGGAGATGTTATTGAATTTAACAAAGGAAAAATTTCTTACATTGTTGGACGCGTTCCTATACCTATCAGAAATAAAGCTGACCGACATCAAATAATAACATTTTTTTTTAAAGCTTACTCAAAAAATTAGAAAACTATTTCAATAGCTATAATCACGGATAACACTAGTTATCGCGAACTAAAGTTTCTGTGTTCTAAAGAATTTGAAAATGCACTAGACCAATTTTCTTTATTAATGAAGTAATTAAACTAACGGATCCTGAAGATATAGCTCAAGTGATAAAAGAGCACCATATCTATCCGTTAGGTGGTCATCAAAGTGAAGCCAAGACTATAAGCAAAATAAAAAGAATCTACAATCAATATCAAAGACTACATCAAGAAGTGTTCTTCTTGCCAGAAAAATAGGTCTTGCAAAAACAAAAGAGTGCCTATGAAAATAACCACAACTAGTAATAAACCATTTGAAGAAATATTTTTAGATATAGTAGGACCATTACCCACTAGTTATTTAGATAACAAATATATACTTACGTTCCAAGATGATCTGACAAAGTTTTCAGATGCTGTACCTCTACCTCATGCCGAAGCGCACACTGTAGCAGAACAGTTTACGAAGCAAATAGTATGTAAACACGGTCTACCTGAAGCCTACATTTAATGAAGTATGTAAGCTACTGAAAATTCACAAGCTACAAACCACTCCTTATCATCCAGAAACAAATGGAGCTTTAGAACGAAGTCTCCGAACCTTAGCTGAATATGTTCGACACTGTGTGTTAACGGATCCATTGACATGGGATACCTGGATCCCTTACGATATGTTCGTTTACAACAATTCCGCTCATTCAAGCACAGGCTACACGCCGCATGACTTATTATTTGGATTCCATGCTGAAATTCCAACGTCATTGAAAAAAGATCCTAAAGTTGCGTATAATTACGACAATTATTCCAGACTTCAACATTCTCATAAGAATGCTAGGGAAAATCTTATAAAAAATAAAGAAAAATCCAAGGTATATTATGACCAGTCATCCAAATCCAAAAACTTTCTAATAGGCGATAAGGTCTTAGTTAAAAATCATACCCGAAAAAATAAGTTATCACCGCTATGGGAAGGACCTTACGATATAGTAGAGACTCCTTCGTCCGAAAACTCTATCGTCAGAATTAAAAACAAAAATAAACGAATTCACAATAACCATCTAAAGTTATTCGTCGACTAATCACGAACTATTAATCCGTTTCTCCATAGGTCAGGATGATCGGACAAATTATATTCTTCGCATTAATATGCACACCAATGAGCGCTACAAACGTAACGATTTTTGATTCTACCCTAGGTATCTACTCTGAAGAATTCGGAACAGTTCATCTATATAGTAACTCCTGGAAGTTAGTAATGTATTATAATTTAGATAATTTTTATACAGAAATAGATTACTTAAGATCCAAGTTAGCAATTTAGAAAATCTCGGTCTTAGTACAATTAACAAATCGCATTCAAACCACTGCGAAGCACAGATTAATATGCAAAAGGTATTGTTGAGTGAAATAGACCAGATCGACGAAATATTAGAACCAAAACATTTAAGGCCACGTAAAGCTTTGTGAAATATTGTCGGAAGTATAAGTAAAAATTTGTTCGGCACCTTGGACGAAGACGATGGCAAGCACTACGACGAACAAATACAGCTCCTAAAAGTAAATAAAGATCATCTTTTAGAATTAATAAAATCTCAAACCCTAATTGTTGACAAAACCGTCAAAGTGTTCAATAAAACTTCATCCCAGATTCAAAAAGAATTCGGAAATATAAAAAGGAAACTCGCTAAAATTTCCCAAGTCGTCAATAATCTAACCTATGAAATAAATGATAACATCCTTGAACTAGAACTAGAAAATGGCATATTTATTACAACACTCTCACTTATGAAATACCAAAATACACAAAAGGCTATTTTAGAAATGTTGCTTGACATTAAACATGGAACGTCAAATCTTGTTATAATAACACCCTATCAACTCGATCATACCTTTACCATCATTAGGAAAAATCTTCCGTCGGGAACGACATTACCAGTTCCCATTACACCAAACTTACTGATTGATTTGTATAGAGTAAGCCAAACGAGTACCAATAAAATAAACACTCAAAATATAATTGAAACTAAAATCCCTCAACCTTCAAGTACTCAATTCCGAGCTTATAAGATTATACGATTCCCGATTGCCGTGAACGACTCTTTCGTTAATGTCAAACCCACTACCGAATTCCTATTAGTCACTCTCAACCTAGAAAAACACTACCCTATGAATCACGAAGATTTTCATCAATGCTTACAAAATGTTCCTAACCATTACATGTGTCAGACAACTCACCCTATGTTAAATCTTAATTCTAAAGATAACAAGTGTGAAATAGAATTACTAAAGCATACCCAAGATCTTCCTCCTTCTTGCACTTTAAATACCCTAAAAGGCTCATCCTTATGGATACGATTGGCAAATCCTAACAAATGGCTCTACAGTCTTAGGACACCACTCACAGATAACATATGCAACAGCGAAATTAAACCATTAGCCTTAAAAGGGACCGGAATTCGAGAAATCCGATCCACATGCTATATTTGAAGCGACCTCCAAACAACACTTTCGGACATTCCGAAAGAACAACTACACTTGATAAATTCTATTTACCGTCAATTAACCTGACGAATATCATATCCTTGATGGGAAGAATTAACCTAAATATACCGCAAGAGATTACAATAAGAAATAACAATCATCAAGAACTTTTCGAAATCAGCGAAGATATCAAATTTCTTAGAAGTAGGAAAATAATAAATTAAAAAACGTCACCCCACATGACGTACATCATTATTTACTTATATACTGTTTAGTAGCTTTAATTTTGATTATTATTATATTAAGAGTGATTAAGAACTATATTAAGAAAAAATCTGCAATATTAGAAACCTCTGAAAACGATGCAAGTCAAGCTAATGTTGAAGTAGAGTTCTCTTCTAGGAATATACCTTTGACTAGAACTGTTAATTAAAAAAAAAAAAAGAACACGAACATTTAATTTAAATAGTATAAGACAAATTCTTTTTTTCATGTATGTATATATAAATATCTCAACTAATATGTAATAGAAATTAATACAAATAATTTTTTTTACCAACCATTCCTAAGGTTAGATCATAAGGTATTATAGATGATAAAATAATAAAACCATATAAGTAAATACATATAATACATCTTACCAATAAATTGTAACTTGTAAACACAAGATAAGACTATATAACGCTAATCAAACATCCATTCCAACAAAAATTTTCTAATGGAGAAAGAAGAACTTTAAGAACTTTTATTTTTAATGATTCTAAATCAAATTTATAAATGCCAGAAGAAAAAAGAACCGCCTCGTCCCGGGTTTGAAACCGGGACCTTCCTCTTGCCGGGCGACTGCTCTTACCATTGAGCTAACGAGACAGATGATTTTCCCCCTTGCATTTATCAACTTGTTACTTTTTGTCACTAGCCTACTAGCCACGTCCGCGGGAAAAATAAATAAAAAATTTTCTAATTCTTTTCAAGAAATACAAAATTTCTCTTTAGGGGGAAGGTGTCATGAATCCACATCACCTTCTTCAGATTCATAATTCTCTAATTACCTAAATGCAATATCTATACATTACTTATGCATTATTTCTAGATATCACAAAAATAAATATAAAACTCATTTCATATACAAAAAACCTTAACCCATTAACACACTCAGAAACAGGGTGTCATGTCTCAAAATTCCTCCGAGCACCCGCAAGACAATAAAATAACACGTCACCGCGAAGTAGCTACCGTTCACCAGAACGAAAACATGATATACGATCCCTTCTGGGTACAGACCGTCGGGCTAGTACTCTTATGTAATATACTACTGGTGACCCTGAAAATTGTCTCTGTTTTGTTTTTGTTATTTTTAATTGTTTTTGTGATATTCCCAATTTGTTTGCCGATTTTTTGAACGTTCCCGTCCAAAACGAAAAGTCAATTTTTAATTATTTTTCTGATCTTTGTTATTTGAGCGTTTCCGTTTGGACAAAAATCGGAACATATGCATACAATTGGAATTGTCTACCCGACAATTCCCATCAAATAGGGAAATGCATAATCGACCAATTCTGATTGGTTAAGGAATTGGTTCGATTTTGAATAAATAGGCTGTTAAGCGAAGCCAAAGAAGAGAAGTTTTCTTGAGTTTAACCTGGAGAGTCCGCCTACCCAAGGTAAGGCCTCCAGTGTTTACCAGTGCATTTAAAAAAAGTTTCCAAAGTGTATTGAGCAAAATTGTATTGAAAGTATTGAGAGTATTGTAATATTATTATATTCCAAAGTTTATTGAATTCATTTGTATTAAAAGTGTTGTAATATAGTATTCAGTATAACTTAACGTATGCAACATTGTACGAACTGAAGAGCTTAAAACGTGAACAATAAAAAAAGTTATCACAAACAAAAAAAAGGGGGTAATTATTTATTAAAATAAAAAAGAGAATTGCACATGAAGTGGCGTGCAACACCCAGACTTTGCAGACTTTCAGTACGTTTACTCAAGTAGAGTTTTTGGTTGAATTAATTGCAATTACTTGACTTGAAATTTACTTGAAGTGATATTTAACCTTTGACAACTCTGCATTAAGTTCAATACATAATGGCGGATTTTTAGGAAAATATCTTGAGAAAAGTGCTAAAAATTACAGCCTGAATTATCAACAATAATCTTCTTCTTGTTCCTCTTTGCCGTTTTCATATCTCGCACAAATGAAAAATTTTCAAGTACTGAAGTTGCGTTTACATGAAGTTTTTCAAGTAAATCGAACATAATTTTGTGGTTTACTTGACTCAAGTATACTTGAAGTCAATGCGCGTTTACATGATATTTTGATTACTTGATTTCTACTTGAAGTATACTTCAAGTATTCATGTAAACGTACTGTTTGTTTGATACTGTTTCTGCCTTTGAATCTGATAATCGATTCATCATAGCTTAAAATTCATCCGAGTTTAAACATTTTTGAAAATTTTGCAGTAACTCCTTAAAAAATGGGCGTAATTTGTATAATTTGTCAAAATCATATGCATTTCGGTTTGGGATAAAACTATTATTGAGATGTATATGACCTTATGCGACTCGCCTGGACCTTATGATCTCATCATCCGACTTTCATTCAATCAGGGCAGGCTCTTGGGGTTTCTGACCACGAAGTTGTGTTTGCTTCTTTTGAGCACCCCTTTGCTCTACCCTCCCGTTGGTACACTTATAGAAATTTTGGAGCGATTCAGCCTGATGCTCTTAAAGCCGACATACCGCTGACTGACTGGACCACAATACTCAATTCTCCAGATCCGGAGGAGTTAGCACAGTTGTTCAGGAATACAGACTCTCTTCACCACACATGTACCACTCAAATCGATTCGATCCAGGCTTTTGATGTCCAAAATCCTCCTACTACCAAATGTACGGCGCAGTTATCATTTGCGTGATATTGCGTATGGAGCCTGGAAAAGGCTGAACACTGACGAGACTTACAGAGACTTCAAGCGACTTCGAAATTCGGCAAGTCATCTCATTAGGGCTAAGTCCAGAGACTTCGCATTGCACTGCTTCGAGGGTCCAATTAATTGGAAGAAAATTAGGAGTTTGCGCAATGGATTTAAGACTGGAACGAGTTCGTGTGTAGATCCGGTTGAGTTTAGTGAGTTCATTCATTCCGCATCGACTTCTGGCTCCCGTGGAATTATGCTTGGACACTCTCATAATATTGACCATGGTATTACAACTCGAACTGATGGTAATGGCTTTGCTTTTCGGAATGTTAGTGAGGTGGAATTTATTTTTTCTATCTCGCGAATCAGGTCTAATGCGGTGCGGCATGATGGTGTTTCTACAAAATTCCTCAAAACTATTCTGCCTTATTTAATAACGATGATTACCCAGTTATTCAACAAGCTCCTCACATGTTCATACTTCCCGATCTGATGGAAGCTTGGCCTCATCACTCCGATTCCTAAAATTTCCTCGCCAATTTCGGTGGGTGACTGTAAACCAATCAGTGTTTTACCCTCGATCTCGAAGGCGTTTGAGTCATTGATGACTGCCCAAATTGCGGAGCACATTATCATTAATAATTTTTTCTTGAAGTTTCAGTCTGGCTTCAGGAATAGGCACTCAAATTTTTCTGCTCTTACGTCGGTGGTCTCAGATATTCGTTCGCATTGCGATTCAGGGAAGGACGTCATTCATATTCTCCTTGATTTTAAAAAAGCATTTGAGTCAATCCCGCATGTGTTTCTGGTTGATAAGCTGCGAAGTCAATTTAGTTTCTCGTCTTCTGCATGTAGGCTAATCTCTTGCTATTTAAAACAAAGAACGCAGACTGTGGTGTCCAATGTGAGAATGCTCTTTTCTAAGTTGGTTTTATCGGGAGTGCCGCAAGGGGCGGTATTGGCTCCGCTCTTGTTCACACTATTTATCAATGATATAACTCGGGAGTTACATGGTGCTCAGTTTCATCTTTATGCTGATGATATACAAATCTATGATGGAGCCTCTAAGGACAGCCTTCTTTCTCTGATATTTGACATCAGTGTGATTCTCTCCAGAGTTTCTAATTGAACTTGATCTGAATCCTGAGAAGACGCAAGCAATAATTTTTACTAGTGGACATAATTCTGTCTCTTCAGCTGCTCTCCCTTCCGTTATTCTTCTGGGTCAGAGCATTCCAATATCCTTAGATCCGTGAAGAATCTTAGGCTGTTGATGGACCAGAGACTCGTGGGGCCTCCATGTTAACTGTATTTACTCGCGAGTCTATTTTGGTCTTCTCTCTGAGGTCGGTCTTTCTCTCTGAGGGGATTCGGACTGATCTGGTACCAGCATTGATTCTTCCCCATTTTCTGTATGCGGATGCTGCTGTCTACACCCTGCCTACCTTGCAATCTTGAAACTGTCTCGTGCGCTTAATGCTTGTGTTAGATATATTTATCGTCTGAATAGGCGGGCACATATGTCTGCTTTAGCGGAGGAGTTTCTATCTTGCACACTATCTAATATTTTGAGTTCAGAGCTCTCTGTTCTATTTTTCGTGCTAGCCTTGGTTTGATGCCTCTGTTGAGATCTCCTGTACAGATTCCAATGCTATTGGGCTGAGTTAAGCAGGTCACAAAAACACATAACTTTATCTTTTTAATTTTATTCACATATATATATTATGTATTTATATCTTTAAAGCAAGTCACAAGAACACCTCACTTAATCTTTTTACTTCTACTCATATATATATATCATTTATAACTTTATAGATCGTGTAATTTATTAGTTGCGTATCACAAACCGTAACTTGATACTTCTCTTCGAATCCCAAAAAGACTGCCATTCTTGAGCATTTTCAGCGACCATGTCACCGCGCATTCTTTGTTTTTCTTTATTTTTTATTTGATAAACCAGGTCACCGCTGTGATTAGCCGGTAGTCACCTGCATATTTCGTAGTGACGCGTTTTCACAACAAACCCAATAATTCTGAGTTTGTTATGAAATGCGATACACTTCAAGTTTTAACAGTGCCACCGTTTAAGCAAGACCTGATTGCATTTATTGTGTAAGGTCTTGCTTTTCGCCACACAACAATGACCTAGTCAAGAAGCGATGTCAACCAATTCTTGTTTCACATAGATTAATTGATTATTTATATTCAAAACAAGAATTGATTGATCTCTTTTCACAACACCTCCTTACATTGGCAAAAAGTTTGATTGGAGTACTAGGGATAGATCAAGGATCATTCTTCGTCGAATGCGAACTCAGTGGGGTGGAAGAACGGTCTTTTCTAAGGGTGCGGTCATCTGGATCTATCTCCCTAGGGAGACTAGGGAATCTGCTTCCATGAGCTCATTCAGGGAAAGGTTTATTGAAAATTTGAGTGAGACCGGGCTGCGTTAGGTTATTGAGCTGTTTCCCTTCCTGTTGGTCTTGTTTGTGCTGATGTTTGCTTCCGTGATCCATTTAGGGGTAGTCTTACTGCTCTGGTGTTTCCGCAGTATTAAAAATTTTCTTAGTGTTTTTATGGTTGCAAAGTTTGAGGCTTTGTGGCGTTATCGGCTGTGATTATTCGAACGTCCTCAGTCGATCTGGGGCCGGATTCACTAACTCCGAGAGTTGTGGAGATGAGAGTTCTTTTGACACTTAACTCTCCGCTCGGAGTTCAGTAACTCGGGGCATTTGTATTGAGAAGTACCATACTCTCTATTCCACTCGACAAAACTCTCGGCTATGTTAGTAAGAAGAATATTTCTCAACTGAGAGTATTCGCTACTTTTGTTGTGTTTTTGTGAAGGTACCTAGGATTTTAAAATTAAATTATGGATTCACTGCATATCCTGGCTATGCTTACAAAAACAAATTATGGAAATCCTTGCAATACTTACAGAGAAATATGGACTTTGGTATCTTAAGGTACCCGATAAAAATTTTAAATCACGCGAAAATGGGCAATTTGGCCGTCTTCCAGTACAGAAGATACATTTTGTCCCCTAATTAGTTGTGTAATAAGTTTTTGGGTCCGGTAAATAGCTCTGGAGATAACTGCAAAAGAAGTGAAGCAGTCTTTCTTAAGATGAAAAAATGGCCGTTTTTTGTACAAAAATGGACATATTTTCAACTAATCATTATGAAGAACCGATAAGTCGTGGAAATTCACTTTCCATGAGAAAAATGTTCACAACAGAGTACTAAAGGAACTGAAACAAATAACGGAAGAAATATATACAAAATATAGGAACTGAGGCGTATATGACCCAAGTGCAAAAAATACGTCTTTCGGCGGTAAAAAGTCAGTTGTGAAGTTAAACTGATCAAAAACAAACTACACCACTATATTACCCGCCTCTCCATCTTTAACTTGATACCAAACATGACGTATTTTGGACAACCTCCAATGAGGGGTTTTACGACCCCCATACCCAAAAGCCCCTACCCCAAAAATTTTTCATTTATATTTTTAGACTCTATGCCCTAAATCCGAAGGAAAAAACCAAAATTCTCTACGACTCTCACACACAGACTTAAGCGTCCTTCAATATTGCGATACTTCTCACGTTTTCATTAACTCCCCAGTATGCTAGAGAATCGCGAATGGAGAGTTCATGAGTTTTAATCAGGGAAAACGAAAATTCTCATCTCCCAAACTCCCCGGATTCTGTAACACGGAGAGTTGGGGAGGTTGGGAGATAAGAATCTACGTTTTCCCCAATTAAAACTCCCTAACTCTCCATTCGAGATTCTCTAACATATACTTGCGGAGTTAAGGAAAGCGCGAGAAGTATCGAAATATTGAAAGACGGCTAACTCTGTGTGGGAGGGTCGTAGAGCATTGGGGTTTTTTCATTCGGATTTAGCGTCTGCAGTACAAATATATAGGTGAACAATTTCTGGGGAGGGGCTTTTGGAGATGGGGGGGTCGTACAAGGGCGGATCCAGACATTTGCTCTAGGGGGGGGGGCGATCGCACCCATCGCCCCCTATAACCGCACTTGATATCAGTTGTGGACCGCTCTGTATAGCTTTCTCTTTTCGTTTCAGCATGAAAATTTCATTAGCATTCTGATATCACAGGAGTTCTTTTATTTATATAATATAAGTTTTTTGTATTGTCGTGTATGAGCGTTACGAAAATGTCATGAAATGACCTCCATGCATCATAAACACCCGAAAATTTGGGTAATCGAATTTTTGGTAGATTGATATTCGGAAAAACTTTTTCCCGTGATTTTTCGATCACAAAAAAGTGCAAAAATTTTGCTTATACTGAAAATTCCTTAGTGGTATAGTTTTAAATTTTTTGAGAATAATTGATGACTAAAAAAGAAAAAAATAATAAATATATCAAATAACTTTTTAAAAAACTATCCAGAGTTTTCCATTTAATTAAATATTAAAATTAAATAACATTTGTGTATAAATTTAAAAATTTCCATGGTACACAAATAAGCAAAATCAAAGCAAAGTAATTTAATTAAGTATTTTGATAAGCATTAGGAGTTTCAAATTTCATTGTTATTCACTGTAGTGTTAAAACTAAAACTGCCCAGGGGATAGATTCCGTAACTGTGAAAAATTTGCCAGTGCACACGATTTAAAAAACTCACCGTGAGGGAAAGTGTACACTTAAATGCTGAATGAAAACTTTTCTGTGCTGAATGTTGTTTGAGTGAGAAAATAGTCTTTTTGAGCAAGTTAAGTTCAGTTATAAGAAATGAGTTACATGAATTCGCTAGTATTGAAGCGACTACGGCTTAGAAAAGGTAAAATAAATAATATAACAAATAATTTTGAAAATACTGGCTGACAAAAACTCACAGGTACCTCTTCAAAATTCACGGCCAAAATGGCGGGGAGAAAATATCAGTTAAAGTGTACCAAATTTTGACACAAAATCATTTCCATTTTTGCGGAATCGGAATAAGGTCATGTACCTGGACAAAATTTTTTGTGCACGCATAAACTCATAGTTCCCGAGATCTTGCTTTCTTTGTATACCCTGAAAATTTTAAAATGTATACACAATTGTAATATAATTTTATTGTTTAATTAAATGCAAAATAAAGAAAAACTCTAGAGAACTTTTATAATACATTATACCTTTTAAGTGAAGGGAGAAATTTTTCTCTATTTTTTTAATGCGAATTTAGAAGGTTTAAAAAGATTTTTTTTTTATTTTCTATTTCATTTGATTAGAGTATAAATTATGATTTATTCAAGCTGTAGGGGGGGGCGATCGCCCCGGTCGCTGTATCCGCGCTTGGGGTCGTACCACCCCCCATTGGGGGGTTGTCCAAAATAGTATCAAATTAAAGATGGAGAAGCGGGTAATATAGTGGTGTAGTTTGTTTTTGATCATTTTAACTTAATAACTGACTGATTTTTACACTTGAGTCATATACACCCCAGTTCCTATATTTTGCATATATTTCTTCCGTTCTTTGTTTCACATCATTAGTACTCATGAAAAGTGAATTTCCACGACTTACCAGTTCTTCGTAATGATGAGTTGAAAATATGTCCATTTTTGTACTAAAAAACGGCCATTTTTTATCTTAAGAAGGACTGATTCACTTCTTTTGCAGTTGTCTTCAAAACCATTAATTGGACTGAAAGACTGATTATACATATATAATTATGGTGCAAAATGTAAATGCGATTTCATCCGATATACAAGCTTTAACGTGCATATTTAAAATTTTTATAACATATGTTCTGTACTGGAAGACGACCAAGTTGACCATTTTCGCGTGATTTAAAATTTTTAGCGGGTACTTTGAGACACCAAAATCCATAGTTCCCTATAAGTACCTATTGAAAGGATTTCCATAATTTGTTTTTGTAAACATAGCCAGGATATGAAGTGAATCCATAATTCAATTTGAAAATCCTAGGTACCTAGGTACCTTCACAAAACACAACAAAAGCAGTCAGTCGCCAAATATTCTTCTTACTTCTCCACAATTAACACAGCCGAGAGTTTTTGTCGAGTGAAATAGAGAGTTTGGTACCTCTCAATACAAGTGCTCCGATTTACAGAATTCCGAGTGGAGAGTTAAGTGTCAAAAAAACTCTCATCTCCACAACTCCACAACTCTTGGAGTTAGTGATTTAGTAAAAATTGTACTGATGCCTGACTATATTGAGATTTAAGTGTCAAATATGAATGGTTTGGTAGTTTTTAATATCTGACTGGATAGTTTGATTTCTTTTTGATTTATATTGAATTACTTTGAATAATATTAAGGTACTTGAATGAGTTACCTGATTTAACTTGTTAGGTTTAAGGTTTTCGTGTTGTAAACATCTCCGGGAGTACTTATTTCTGATTTTGTATATTTTGATATTCATTTTTATTTTTCCCAGTCAAGGTTTCGAACCAAGTGTTGTATTGTTAATTTCGTTTCATAAAAAAATGTGTTGTTCTTACTTCTTTATTACCTGTGCTCAATCACTTTAAGTGTTACACTTTTTACTTCATTTTTATTGTTTGCTAGAGTTTATACTTATATTTAATAAAAAAAAAAAATACTGCAGATATATGTACCCACCGTTTTAACGACGTGGCCTCGGCCAGGGTATTTCAATAAAAACTATTTTTGTATTGTATTGTATTATATATGACTTAAATCGATTTACTGACATAAATTGACTAATATAACTATCATGGCGATCAGGTTAGTTTGATAAACAATGTCTATTTTATTTGTTACAAGTAAATTCAATAGTTTGAATGGTGTTGGGTTTATAATTTCTTTAACGATGTCTGCTACTCCAACTATTTCTATAAAAAACAAATGAAAAAAAAATCCTTTCTAAAAAAATAACCTAGCGGAATATCGTCTTCAGAATCATATTCTTCTTCAATCAATGACTCCAATAATTTATCACCATATCCGTTATGTTCTAAATGATCTTCGACATTCCCCTCCTCAATTACTGATTCCCCATCGGATGGAAGTCTTTCATATTAGGTATGCGAAGTATTCATCTATGGTCATGTCCTTCAAATAACACTCTAATTCTTCAAATGTTTTTTTATTTATTATTTTCTATAATGCTGTGATATTAAATTTAATTAAATTAAATTTCTATGTCAACTTTAATAGTGGTAGGGGAAGATGACGATAGTAAGTTTTGATCATTTTTATATCCTCGTGGCTTTGATTTAAAGTCTTAGTTATTTATTTAGAGCAATCGTTAATAGGTTTACTTTCAACCACTAATTTTCTGATTTTCATAAATTAAAAACGTAGCATCGCTTTTTCATTTGTTTGACTTCATGTGGAATTCGGCGTATTATCCTCGCTTGCGGGTAAGATGACGCAGGACAAAAGAAATGAAAAACAAAACCAATTCAGATATATAATTTTATATATAAAATTCGCATACATAAGCTCTGCACTTCGTTTCTGCCGGAGTGGCCTAACTGCAAGTGACATCGCCATGGACCCATTTACGACATATACCACTTCTCATTTTTACTAGTGTCATTACTAGAGATCCGGATCGCAACTATCGGGATCTGGATCCTAACTATCCGAATCCAGACTAAGCAAAAAAGGTCAAAATTTCCTCCAGATTGCATTGTTTCATTGGGATAACATGAATTTTATGATATTTTCATTTTCTCATTGAAACAACACAATTGATCCGGATAGATCAGATCCGGATCCGGGTAATATGGATCTGAACTATCCGGATCCAGACTAAGCAAAAAAGCTTCAAAATTGTGTTGGTTCAATAAGAAAATGAAAATATAATAAAATTCATGTTATCCCAATGAAATAATGCAATCTGAAGGAAATTTTGACCTTTTTTTCTTAGTTTGATATTAGCAAATCCGGATCCAATTTCATGTCTAGTCATTACAGATCACCCAAAGTTCTGCCGCCACGAAATTATTGTTCTCATCTTCCTCCATATAATTTCAATACAAAAGGTCATAGCAAAATTTGTGAAGGATTCGGGTGAGAAAACGAGTTCGTCATCTTACCCGCCTGTTGAATTCGCCAACTTACCCGAAACGACCATTTATAAATTAAAGTGGGAAAAAATATTGCAATAAATTTAATTGAAATTTACTCAATTAATTCCAGTAACAAAAGGCATATAATTTCAGAAAACACTTGGGTGGAATTTCAAGGACTTACCAAATTTCATGAAAACACAACTTTTTCGAACCTAATTTTACAATGAACTTGGGTGTGAACGCATGAGACGCTATTGCATGAATAACAAATGGTTGCTGATTTTAGTTTCGGAGCCGACTTAATCCTGTACAAATCACAGAATTATTGCCATTGGCCGGCAATCCCACGTAATTAACGATTCGTCATCTTGCCGGACTCCCCCGACTCCCTTCCCCGGTAAATAGTAACACTACAATCAAAAATTAAAATAACAATTAAAAAAGCTGGAATGTGTCAAAGACCAATTCTTATGATACCCTAGATAAATGTGCGTATGTAATTTCGTATGGTCACCCCATCTGTGCAAGTTTGATTTTTGAAGTGGTTTTTCGCATATATTTCTAGAACGGATAGTAAACGTGATTATAAGAACTTATATTCTGAAGCACTTTTCAGTACAATAAAAACGTCTAAGATTAATCGCTTTCACAGTGCATGTGAGAATCCTAAATTTTTATAGGGTAACACAAAGAAGAAGATGCCCGATTTAGTCCATTTCTGAAACTTTATTTACTATTACTATGAAAACACCATGTACAAAATTTGAACTCTCTACGACGCGTTCTCAGGCAGTGTTCAAATATATAGTCAACAACGCAATTTTTGTATGGCAACCCTACAAATGAGTAGCCCGATTCATCCCATTTTCAAACTGAAATAAGCATTTTTTAAAAAAAAATCGTTGTGCAAAATTTCAGCTCTCTACGTCGACGAGTTGTCAGGCTCCAAATATATAGTAAAAAAAAATTTTTGTATGGCAACCCCCCCAAGGAGTTACTTGATTTGTTCCATTTTCGAGCTTAAGTTTTCTAAGTACACGCGATCTCGAGGTATCGTGAGTACTGACAGACAGACGGACGGACGAAAACTTAGTATACCCTATGATTTCATCATCTAGGGTATAAAAAGACAAGGAAAATGAAATTATAATATAAATTCAATGTAAAGTACTTACCAAAATTGTTGTTGATTATTAAATTAACAAAATTTTTCATTTTTATTTTACTCAAATTCAACGTTCAAATGAGTTTAATCAAAATCGTAATAAAAGTCTTCGTTCCAACGTCATATATGCGACTGGTTAAAACTGACATATATTTAAAAAACACAATCAGTTATATTCTAAAGCAAGTGGTACGTTTTTTAAGCACACATGCAGCATCGGAAAGGGATGTTTTTGATGGTACAATTTGAATATCACCCTGCCGAATAAGATACAAAAACTGTGGTATGTACCACCAACCTTGTATGACATAATTTTCAAACCTTTCAACAACAGCCAAATCAGTAGGTAAAGGCTATCGACATGAATATTGTTTACTCGGGTAGTCAGATATGACATATAAGCGACAAAACAACAACAATTTTTTTCATTTGTCGACAAAATTATGTCACAAATATTATTTGAAACTGTGGTCAGGGTTGACGCAAATTTTCGCATAATATGTATGTCACATAAACAATATTTTAGATTCTCACAGTTATGTTAATAAATTCTGCGAGAATTTATCCATTTATTTTGTGACATTTGAATGTCGTCATTTTGTCAAACTGTAATAAACTGTACATAAGTACTTAAAACTGAAGTTTCAAAAAATATACGAATTTTGAAAAAAATTAATTTATTTCTTAAAATTTTGAAATTTTATTTCGGCTAATCCTGAGTAGTACCTTTGCGGATACTTTTACGATGTCTGAAAACAGGGAGAAATAAAAACAATTGAAACTGGAATTATAAGAGGAATTAATAATACCAATTTACCTATATTTTTGCCAGAGAATTTTTCTTCTAATGAATGCTGATTAATTACACGACGGACGGCGGCGTTACTGTTTCTTCCGATTAATTTTTCATTAATCGCACATTATTCCAGCGAAATATTAGTCATACAACGGAATTTTGTCGCACTTTGTTCGCAGTTTCTTGTGAAATATTTGTCCACAAAAAATGGTATAGCAGCACAATATAAATGTCCAACTATTGTGTGACATTTCGTCTTCATAATAATTTTCTCTTTTTTGTGAGAAATTTTGGAGATTATTTTGTGATGACATTACACAGTTACCCGGTATAGTAAATTAAATATATTTAAAATGTCCCCAACTCTATTGGTTCGGGATCGGGATTACCTCTGTCCGCTGTTTCCTTGCTTCGCGTTTTTGACTTTCCAGTAGAATTATCTGCTCGTCTTATCCGACTTAGGGTTGTTTTATTTTCTGTCCTGGTATTTTTTATTCTCTGTGGCTGATTTTTCTTGGGATATTAATACGGATTCTTTTCCGTTTCCTCTTCCTTCCGGTCCTTGCATGGATTTTTTCAAAGCACTCAATTTTCCAACAATTTCAACTAAGTAGGTAAGTTTAACAATGAAGTTATTATTCCTAAAAAAATTTACCTCTTCAATCGCAATCTCTTCTTTCAGCTGAAACACCATTTGAATTACTTTTGCACAGTAGTATAGGAGTAAGATATATTTAGCTTCCATATCTTCACAAAGCTTTGTAAGTAACCTAACTTTTAAAAGACTATTTTTTTACATAGTTTACAACTTTCGTAACGCTTGTAAAAATGTTGTTCAGTTTCGCGCTCTGTGAAGCATGCAGTGAATCCAGATAACTTGCTTATCTTTCTTTTATCTATTGCTTGAATTTGACTATCAGAACCAGGTTAACACAAGCTCGCTGCATGGACACGTTTAATAAATAAACGGTCAACAATACATGCGTTTCATCACTTAGTCGGTGTTAGTAATAGTATGTTACCCTAAACATAGCCCAAACACCAGATGAAATGTCATGCAATGCGACATAGAACAAAAAGTTAAAAAACTGAATTAAATTTAACAAAAGATTAAATAATAATAATATAATAATTAAATTATTATATAGACGATTTTTAAGACATGCTTAGAGTCGTCAACAACAAAATACTCAGCCAAATTATTAACAGTAATGCACATGCGATTAATAGGTTCATACATGCCAAAGTTAGACCTTGAGAAGTTGACATGTAACAGAGGTAGCCTTCTCAAATTGTGCCTATTATCACTGAAAGAGATTTTGTCAAGTAATAGCGGGGAATCAACATTCGCGTTTAAGAGTTGATGAACAAAAATTACATCGGCAACCATGCGACGTTTCTCAAGCGAGTGCATATTCAAGAGCTGCAAGCGATCCTCATAGGGTGGAAGAATCAATGAGTTATTCCAGGGTAGGTCCCTAAGAGCAAAGCGCAGGAAGTTTCGCTGAACAGACTCGATATGGACGATGTGTGTACCTTAAAAAGGAGACCAGACCTGGCTAGCGTAGCAAGTATATAAACGTAATGTTATGGAGGGATTCGAGAACTCTCGGGACCAACGTTTTATAAAGCCCAGCATAGAACTACTCTTAGATACCATGTGGTTTATGTGGGAGATAAAATTCAATCTGTGGTCACATTTGACACCCAAGTCACAGACAGAAGTAACGCGGCGAATCGAGGAAGCCGAGAACCCATAGATATAAGAGATAGTATTCAGATTCCTGTGGAAAGTCATCACCTCACATTTGTCGATATTGAGTACCAAATTATTGCTTTTGCACCAATCATAAAATTTGTGGAGGTCATCCTGTATCAGTTTACAATCATTAAAAGATTTAATCTGAGCGAAAAGTTTAATGTCATCAGCATAAATTAAGACTTTGCAGTGCTTCACTACGGAGACAACGTCGTCAATAGATAGAATAAATAGCAACGGGCCCAAATGACTCCCTTGAGGTACGCCAGACGAAGCGACTCTAGAGATGGAATGGCGGAAATAAATTTGGTATGTTCTGTTATCTATATATGGCTCTGTCCATTTTAGGAACGTTGTGGGAAACCCATACTTTTCCATTTTAAACAGTATCATGGAGTGAGATAGCTTGTCGAAAGCTTTACTAAAGTCTGTATAAATACAATCTGTCTGGTTGCCTTTTACAAAGCCGTGAATGGTATCAGAGACAAATTCCAATAAGTTAGTGGTTGCAGACCGTCCCGAAATAAACTCATGTTGGTTTGAAGAGAGTAAATTCTTGAAGATTATTGATAACGGAGAGTAGATGATAGATTCGAATAACTTGGGCATGCAAGATAATTTTGCAATAGGTCTATAGTTAGAGATTTCTTTTTTACTGCCTTTTTTGTAGACAGGTATGATAAAAGAATTTTTCCATAGCTGAGGAAAACAACCACTATCGAGCGATTTTTGGAAAATAATTCTCAGCGGGGTTGCCTGGACCTACTTTGTGTCCTGTATATTATGAGAAAGCGGTGTTTGTCGCCAATGTTTCGCATATGAATCGCCGAAGATTATTTTAACCATATCAATAGCTGCTGGCAAAGCTAGAGTTTCTCCTTTGTGTGACGTTTTTTACCTTTCGCGATTCTGTAAGAAACTTGGAACGACACTAATAATGCATTTGTAGGAACAGCAACTATTCCTTTGAACGTTGGCTTTTGATTATTAAACTCATCTAATTATCTTTGGAAAAAATTCTTTGGGTTTACCAACATATTCAGAATGCATAGTCTTAAGGTGCCGTTCTAATCTGCCTGGTCTCATAATCTGCAGCCAAAGCTTTCGTACAAAACAAACACATTGGTTTTACTAAACCATTAATAATAAAACTTGTGAATCCTTATGATAAATAGGATGAATCGTATTTTCTTGTCTTGGGAGTTCTGCTTCCTTGTTCTCCGTTGCTTATATTTACATATTTCCACCTTCATTATTAGAGGATTTTCTCTTGTAACCAGTCAAAAATTTATCCATTCGCCTAAAAATATAGGGATTAAATTTATATTTAAAACAAGTAAAAAAGCTAGAATTGGTCTAGGACCAATTCTTATGATACCCTAGATGACTTCCTGTATAAAATTTCGTAAGGTTACCGATCTGTGCAAGTTGAATTATTGAAGTGGTTTTTCACATATATTTCTAGAACGGTTTGTCGCACTGAAAAAATGATTATAACCAATTTTATAGGATTTCGTATTCTGAAGAAGTTTTTAGTACAATAAAAAAGTCTTGGACTGATCGTTTTCAAAGTATACGTAAAAAACCTAAATTTTTATATGGAAACACCAAGAAGAAGTTGACCGATTTAGTCCATTTTTGATTTTTTTTTGCTATATACAATGAAAACGCTATGTACAAAATTTCAGCTCTCTACGTCGACGCGTTCTCAGGCAGTGCCCAAATATATAGTGGAAAATAAATTTTTTGTATGGCAACCCCACGAAGGAGTTGCCTGATTTGTCTCATTTTCGAACTTAATTTTACTTTTTTTTTTAAGTCTGTCTACAAAATTTCAGCTCTCTTAGTATACGCGTTCTCGAGCTATCGTGCGCAAAGATGGACGCACGGACGGGCGGACGGACAGACAAACGGACGGACATGCAAAAATAAAAATAGCTTTTAATATTATGCATGGGTGTCCAATCCATTTTGCTCTACGATCATTATTTCGAGGTGTTACAAACGGAATGACAAACTTAGTATACCCTATAGATTTCATTTAGGGTATAAAAATACAATTTCTAAATTACTAACGATTATTATCAGTAAGTAGTCACAAAAAAAAAAACCAAAAAACAAAAACACAAACGCGCAACGCAAAAACGCTTAAGTGACACCTTAATTACGGGTGTCGTTTGAATTTGTATCTCATGTTTATAGAAGGTGTCCCAGACTAATAGGACTATATTTTGCCAAATGACCCTTCTCATCAAGATAAGTAAAAAATTGTATGGCAAGAAGGGGGCAAAATGTCACCCTACCGAATTACAGGGTGATTAGTAAAATATTCTCTTTTTTCATTAAATGCCCATTCAATTGTAATCGATTGGAAAATGTTAAACTTTTTGCCATGGCTGTTTGTTTTTATAAATATTTCACTTTTATTTTACTGAAAACACTATAATTTATTAGTAAAACTATTAAACTTGCTCGAAAAAACTTTTTCCTCGACACAAACTTCGGTTGTTTCTGCAGCATAGCACAGTGCACTTCAGCACCATAATTGACTCTGAAGTCTCGATTATATAAAATCTTGTTCACAAACCATATTTCACTACACATTATCACACTACTATTAACTTCTTTTCATAATATCTGAAATGTCAGAAATCGAGCAAAAATTTCGATTCAAGCCCTCTTGTCATCCTCCCCCCCCCCCCACTCCTTATAGGCTTTGATTGACATTGACTTGCTTACACACGTACACTGTATTCGCACGATACCCCGCTTCCTTATTAGTTATTTATTCAATGGCTGTAACTCTGCCTTTTAAGGTTCCAGTAAGGATTTCTGATTACCCTGGAATCAGATTCCCAAACTTATCCTCAGAATTTTCACTTTTTTTGGGTCTGTTTTCAATGGCTTCCAAGCCTCTCCAATTTAAACTCATGCTTACGGATTCTGCTTTTCGTTTTAGAGTGTAAGGTACTTCAAAACTGTAGAGGGTGAAGTACGTGGAACCATTGTTGATATAGTGCTACAAAATAAATTTATTTGATATTCTCACACCTTCAATCAGTTTTCTAGTTACAGGTAAAGGGGATAAAATGATGTGTTTTAAGTTCATATATTTTGATTTCTTACCATCGATATCATTTTCACGTACAGTAACCGGAGTTGAACAAGCAGTGGAATATAAATCATCTCCAATGATTTCAAAAAATGACCACTGCAGTGAATCTGTGGAGCAAAGCTTGCTTCTCTAGTCACTCATAAATAAATTTCCACATGCGATGTACTTGTCAGGGAGACAATATCTGGTATTGTATGCAGAGCCTTAAGGTCTTTCCTATGAATGTTAAACCACCCCCGTACCGCTTTCCACTCCACAGTTATGACGCCTCAAATTCAAAATTTCAGTTTTTAAATTTTACTCTTTTATCTATTTTTCCCCAATTTTTTTAAAAATATGCCCACTAACATACGTTTTTATTACAAGCCCAGAGTCTCCTCTTTAATTTAATTTATGTTCTATCTATGACGGTTAAGGAGTTATTAGCTTTTAACCTATTCAGGTCATAGATAATTTGTTCCCTTAGTAACTGAAAACACGTCATTTAAAAAAAAAAATCGTCTACTTTCGGTATGACCTGAATAGGTTATGAGCTAATAACTGTAAAATAAACCGTATGCCCTGTACTTTTCAAGATATAGGTTGTTTAATGAAACAGGAGCATATTTTCCTAATCACCCTGTAACTCGGCAGGGTGATATTTTGCCCCCGCCCCTCCCCCTGCAATACAATTTTTTACTTGCCTGGATAAGTGGGAACATTTGGCAAAATATAGTCATATTAGTTTGGGACACCCTGTATATATTATATAATAGGTTATCAAATTTAATGTTATGCTATGTAACCCTCCGATTCTACATTAGAGGTAAGAGCTCTTATCGCCTTAACTGGGCTGTCAAAGCTCATTAGCAGACATTGGTATTCTACGTAAAGAATTAAGAGATGCCGACGTTAACTTTTGTGGAGATTTTTTTTAATATTACCGTCACTTTAAACTTTTAACTTAACTTTAAACAATTAATTTTTTTACTACAGTTTTATATGAAAATTCTGTTGGACGTAACGACGGCTGTGGAGCTCCAATTATAGATACGTGTGGGTTTGTCATATTACCATCAGCACCTCACCAAAAACATTACTTCTTCTTCTTCCTTCTTGAAAATTAAACGTCTTTAATAGCTAGGCTGACTGAAAGATTCTCCAAACCCTCTTAAAGTTAATATTTTTCCACAAAAATTTATGTAGTATACTAATTCTGCTCCCTTACTTGCTAAATATAAGAGATTAAGAGATCTCTTAAAAGTCTCTTATGTAGAATCGGGGGGTAAGCTTGTTTATAAATACAAATTTTTTATTAATGTTCTGTTATGAAAAATATATTAATGTTAAACTTTTCGCGCTTCAATAGGGAGGCGCGCCTCTCAGTTTGCAAATCGGTCGGTGCCTTTGATCATATGGGGGGGGGGGGGGTAGAGATATGGGATATGGTAGATATTTAAGACACCGGGGTTTTGGTCTCCATACGCTACTGATATCTAAGCGTAGCTAGGCAACCAATGGGCTTAGTTCTGCGAAGGTTTTGAAACAGCCGGCGGACATTTCTGATGCATGCTGGACGCTCACAATTAGGGCATAAGTGAAAAGTTTTCTTCTACATGTTTTGTTTTGCAGATTATATCTGTATCGAATACGATAAGTTACATTATATTTACTTTATTTTTAGAATATAATTATATACGTACATAACCTTTGCAGGCTATAATAGAGTGATACAGAACATTATAAATGTTATATAATATCAACGAGGTAGTATCACTGATACTGTGTATTTTTTGCCACAATTTCTCGTTTTTTTTTGTTTTAATAAATAAATTTTAAACGTATTGTATGTAGTCTATGTAGGTACATTATTTATGTTACTATCACAAAATTTCCTATAGTTATACCACTTATTTTTTGGATATGTCTATTTGGGGCCTATTATCATTAAAACTTTAATAGGTATCCCATATTCGTATTTCCCCCCGTGTTGTGGTATTCCTTTTATGTATTCGTTATGTTCATGGAAGTAGTAAATCTGAAATATTTTGTAGGGGGGTTTGGCGTAATTATTTATTCCAGCTAGATCCCGGCATAAACGCCACATAAGTAAACGTTGGATACAGCGATATAGATATTAAGTACAGAGTTAGTGTATAGTAAGGCTTAAAATATCAAAGTAGAGTAAGTTGCTTAAAGAGTATTACGCAGCAAGTAACAAAAGTAAGGAGTACTAAAGCTAACTGTGTACTAAGCTAATTTAGCTAAAGTCTTTGTAAAATACGGTTTAACACATAGAAAAAGGATTAATAAAATTTTCAAATTCAATGCTATTAAAATTAAAATTAATATATACATATATATTGAATAGAGCAAAAGTATAAGTAAAAATAAAAAGCAGCATTGCATTATGAGATATACGAAAGAAGATTTCTCGTCTAACAGACTGAAATTTATTGAAAATAATTTCAATAAATTTACAAAAATGCATTTAAGTGCAACAGAATGATTGAACTTTTCGACCCAGCGATCAGAGAGGTCTCATCGGTATGGTTATCTCTGATCGCCTATATACATGTAGGATAACATTACAACTTGATTTTGTACACACTAATGTTATAAAAACATATAATTTCAGCCGTGAATATGAACAAAAAAGGGCAACTATATATATATATACATACATATATATCCAATAAAAGTATAGTCCTCAAAATTACATTCCAGCAACGAGCTGCAAAGTTTTGGTCGCTTTAAGAAAATCTTATGGCAGTAGGTACTCCTTGAATATGGGTTGAATGTTATGGAAGAAGGTTTTCGACATGCAGAGCTTATAAATTTTTTTGCGTGACACGTTTGCAATCTATAATCATCCCTTGTAATCTTGTGTGAGCATTAAATAATTTTCGTAGCATAAGGTATATGGTATAAGGTACATGGTATAAGGTATATGCTCCACCCGGGCAGTCGGAGCATCAACGTCATAGAACTCGTAAATACAGGGTTTTCCAATAAGAGGTGTTATTTTGATATTCAAAGAAAAATGCCATTTTTTGAGATAAATGATCGGATCTTTATTTCATTATAAAGAGGAAGGTATGCCGTTAATAATAGAAAATAACATCAGCCAAATGACCACCACGACCACACCTACAGGACCATATCCTTTTCATGAAATTTTCCATAACCAAATCGCAAAGTGGCTGCCCTATGTCCTCGATAGCCTCACGAATTCCATCTTTTAGGTCTTGAATCGACGCTGGGCTATTGGCGTAGACCTTCTCTTTCACATGGCCCCAAAGGAAGAAGTCGCAAGGTGTTAAGTCACAAGATCCCGGTGGCCAATTGTGATCACCTCTTCGAGGGATAACACGGTCTGGAAACTTTTCCCGTAAAAGATCAATGGTTTCGTTGCTTGTATGGTACATAGCGCCGTCTTGTTGAAAGTAAACGTTGTCCAGATCAATACCATCCAATTCCGGCCATAAAAATCATTAATCATCTGTCGATAGCGCAATCCATTCACCGTAACTGTTGCTCCAGCCTCATTTTCAAAAAAGTAAGGTCCAATGACCCCGCGGAACCATAAACCGCACCAAATAGTCACACGTTGAGGATAGAGAGGTTTTTCAACAATAACTCTTGGGTTTTCCGAGCCCCAGATGCGACAATTTTGCTTGTTGACGAAGCCATTGAGGTGGAAATGGGCGTCATCACTCAAGATGAGTTTTCGATGGAATTCCGGATCATTTTCATGCATTTCAAGGACCTAATCAGCAAAGACTCGACGTTGTTGATGATCGGCCGGCTTGAGTTCTTGTGTTAACTGAACTTTATAAGCCTTAAGACCCAAATCTTTATACGAAATACGGTGTAATGACGTTTGTGGAATGCCTAATTCCAAAGAACGACGAGGAATGGACAAACCTGGGTTTTCTTCAACACTTTCGGCTACAGCAGCAATATTTTCGGCTGTTCTTGAGCGACGTGCACGGGTTTTATTCTTCACATCACTAACTTGTCCCGACAGCTCGAATTTTTCTACCAATTTCTGTATTGCGGTCCGACAAGGTGCTTCACGACGACCCAAAAATGTTCGAATTTTACAAACCGTCTCTGCCACATTTTCACCATTTTTATAGTGAATTTTAATAATTTCAATGCATTGTTAAATCTTGTATCGTTCCATTTTTATTAATGGCGTAGTTTCTACTTGTCAAATGTCAAAAAATGACAGCTCTAAAAGTGACCTCTACCGAAATAGCGGGCTAATTAAAATAACACCTCTTATTGGAAAACCCTTTATAATGAATATCAGCTACTCTTGGTTAGAAAATATTCAGTCATATCTCTTTCGTTGTTTGAAAAATACTTTAAAACACTTCACTTTCGAAATGATTAATAAACTGATAAAATCATCAAATATGTTTGTTTTTTATTTTAAACTCTTCTTGTTTGGCTCATTTGGACACTACTTGAGAACGCGTTGGCGTAAAAAGCTGAAATTAGGTAAACAAATCTTTAGTGAAAATTACAGATCTAGGTGAAAGGAATCGTCCAATTCCTTTGCAGGCTTACGATAAAGCAGTTTCGATTTTGCACGAATAATTTTGTATTGGATGAGAATACATACATACATTTTTAAACTTACGGTCTTCAGCTTAGAAACTTCTACAATTTTCAAAGAAAAGCCGTTTACAAAATTTTATCTATCAAAGTACACGCGCCCTCGATATCTAGCTATCGTGCGGACAGATTATAGATTTGGAAAAAATCAAAACAAAATGCCTTTAAATATTAAACATGGGTGCCCAATCCATTTGTTTGTGTTACTAATATTATTTCTATACGGTACAAAAGAGCAACAAAAGTAGTTTATACTATAATAACTTCAGGTAAGTATACACAAGATTATGATCTTTTATAAATGCTTACTAAATAAGGAACTATGGCAAATCAAAAATAACATTCACAAGAAAAATTAAAATAAATGAAAACAAAACTATGATTTCACTTAAGGTGTAAAACAAAAAACACAAAGCTAGATGGAACACCGATGTGGTACGGTGTTGTGTGGCTAGTTGACTAAAAATAAAAATTTTTGCGTAATCTAAATTTGGCATTTAATTTAATTTTTTCACATATAAAAGTACGAACATATGTATTTCTGTCTGTGTGATTAACCACCAAGTTAGTGGGATCAATGAGAATTAGGCTCCTTTGGAGGCTGCTACTAAATTCTAAGTGACTTCTTCTTTTCAGTCTTTTTTGTAATCAATTTTAAGCAATTTCAAAACACTTCAGATGAACGCCAAATTCAAGCATTGATATGTGTAAAGTGTCTTCGATCAAGATTAAAAGATCAACCCCCTACTGGAGACTTTTCATCGTTATCTTACAAAAGATTAAGTCTCTGTTAAAAGACTTTATTGAAAAGTTGTATATCATAAATTAGAGATATGCAGATAATTTCGTACATATGTAAGAAGGAAAAAAAGAGAGACTTGTAAGTATGCTTTATCAAAATTACGAGTGGCCACATCCATTTACATCTAACCATAGTCCCCTTTGTAGGCAATTA